>CM068384.1:36381719-37761459 GCA_034770075.1 Aralia elata | reverse complement strand
GTAAGTCAAGTATAACAAAGTCAAATGATTCAGAATTGTTAATGTTGTGTTACATAGCGCGGAACATGCAATAAAATTACATAAATAGTGCGGAAGCGCAATTTAAAACAGATTTTATAATTTTCATACAAACCTTCACCTTATGATCATCCATGTGCTCATTTATTCAATTAAATGAAATGAGATAGAGATTATGAAATTATTACCCTCGGAGAACCGTGCTTCCTCGGGTACAAGTGCACCTCAATTTCCTTCAACGTTATCCTTGAATTCCACCGATTAAATTCCTTCCTTTATTCAATCGTTAGTCACCCAAGTTGTTTGGTCCTACTAGAGGTGATCCACTAAGGGGAATAATAGTTATTCAAGAATATGGGTGTTGGCTAAAACTCTATATTTCTATTCTCTATAGATATTTGTAAATACTCTCCACCCTCTCCATTTCTTATGGAAGAGTGTGTAATTGTCTATACAGTCTAAACCCTTAATCATGAAAAAAATATAAGACTCCTCTTATTTATAGATATAGGGAACCCTCCTAAACTATTTTGGATGTTGGGTTTTTATTTTAATTAAACGCCGGTAATTAAATTAAACTCCTAATTCAATTAGGGAAATTATGAGAGAGTACTTCTTTTAATTAGTTCTCAATCCCTATTAGAATATTAAATAACAGTAAGAGTTATAATAATTAATAAGACTCCTCTTATTAATTTATATTTAATAATTTCCAAAAGATTAAATAATATTTATTATGCATATTTAATTTATTCTATCTCCATAGATTAAATTAATAAACAATTAACTTATTTATTACGATTATGTCATTTTACTTCTTAAATAAATATTTGTCTTTTGCAGGTGTGGAGCCCTTTAGGTTCTCTATATTAAACCGGTTTGTGAATAAATTATTTAGATCAATTCTAAATCTGTATTTAAATAAATAAATTAAACTAATTTAATTCATTTAAATAAATTATATTTATTCTACAGATAAGGGTAAGCCCCTTTAGCGATCAACGGACTTTCCAGATAATATAGATTTTCAACAGCAATCACAAAAGAACCTTTCTGTGATTAGTTACCGTTCAATTCAATCCTTCTACCATACAATGTCCCAATTAAATATAAAGACATGAAATTACCTTGTCAAGTCTTATTTTATTTAAATTTTATATGTATTTCACGATTCTCAAATGCACAATACTCTGATAATGTAATATTAGAAACTCATTTCTATATTTCATTCTGCTTTGGCCAAAGACTTCTGAGTCGTCATTTATCGAATCCAGCATTGGTACATTCAGTCCTTTTTACTAGAAGTGGTAGATTCTTTGTTGACCATTCACCTCTCTCCATGTATAACTATTTTAAACCCAATCATACCCGTTGATGTTACCCTAAGGGTCTTAAAGGACATGTCAAAGTATTACTCATCATACACTAGATACTATGATGATCTCAAGTTTCTAGGATCAATTGTACTACTATCACTAGAGGAATTGCCTAGTGGCAGGCGAGTAAAACGCCATTATGGTTTTCCTTAGCGAGCCACGTTCAGTGAACTATTATTCTCTACTAAGCACCTACATACATGCTTTTGTTTTTAACTGTCTCCACACAAATGATTATGAGATCAATCAGCCTCTTCAGAAGAGCAAAGCAACGTATGTACTAATCTATCCGGATTCACTAATCCCCTTTTTAGGAATCCAACGATTTAGGAACGATTTTAGTTTGTGAGGCTTTCTTGAATTTAGATCTCATTAGCATCCATCCACATCATGATTCCTAAAAGCATTGCTCAAAACTATGGGTTTATCACATTTAATATAACAGCAACCATGTAGATAAAGTAAAATGTCTTTAAACAAGCCGATTAAGATTACAAAAAGTATATGGCAACATCATATCAAATATGATTGGCTTTGTGAGAATACTTCTTTCACATATATTATCTTTTGCAATTAGTCCAAACCACAAAGGTTTATAAATACTAGTTATCAATGGATTTCAATACTAATGATTTCTCTGGATTCAAATACCATAAGGCAATGTATAGTTAATATATATGTACCAAGCAAATATTCAATTTAACCATAAAGAAATAGATGGGAAGTAGTCTTTCGTTAAAAAAATTGATAAATTAAAAGAATAGAAGAAGTTGAATTTAGTAAGACTCAAGTGGGAGACGAAGTGAATTGAGATTAGAAAAACATGGGATTAATTGAAATAGAAGTAATGTTTTTTTTTTCTTTTTGCTTACTTCTAAATTCTTAAAGTAGTTGAATTTTGACTAATAACTTTTAACTAGGATTATATAAATCCCTTCTTCTAGATTTTATTTGTAATAATTAATTTTTTTTCTGGTCAAATTGACCATATTTAATAATCAAAGTTTTTTCTTAAGTTTATTAGATTTAGGCATAAAAATTAGTATCATAAGAAAAGTACATCGAATATACTGTCAATGTTAAATTATTTGATTTCAAAATTTTTAATACTTTTGTTTAATTATTAATCTTAAAATTGGTTCTATTCAACCATTAAAAGTCAATTAAGACAATTAAAGTTAGATGGAGGGGAGAGTAGTGAATAAAGTTAGTGAAACAAATTAATTTTAGATTGATACTAAGCAGATGGTTTATGGCCAACTCGGGGGTTGGCTGATTTTGTGCTAGGCTTTAAAATTGGTTCGGGCAAACAAGAAACATGTTTTATATGGCTTAAAAATATAAGCCCAAAACCCCACTTTTTTTACTAGTGTGTGTGGGCTACACTCATGAGCTTGGGGCCTCTTTTGGCAGGTATAATCAACAAGAATGGGTGGTAGAGAATAGGTTGCACATGAGTCTTTAAAAAACAGAAATTCCATTAAAAATTTAATATTGTTAGAAATCTAATACTAAAAATTGGATTTCAAATAAGAATTAACAATGTGAACACCAATTGAGAGACAAAACTAAAGTGGGTAGGAGTGAGAATTAAAGGGGTGTCCGAAGTTGGAAGTTGTGAATGGGGAGGAGAGAGCGAATTTGTTTTTTTGATTTTTAAAATTTGTTTTTCTACTAATATGGTCATAAAGTATTTGGGGTGGGTCAAAACATTGATAAAAGTCTTATGTGTCTAGCGCACGTGACTCTGTTCAGTAAAAATTAGTCCAAAATATCAGTTTAGATCTGTATCAAACAACTTAAAACAGACTTGCAAAGTCTATATTGGAAGAACTTGTACTTTATGGACTCAATTATCAAATTAATTGAAATTTCGAGAGTTTAAAGTATTATTAGCGCACAAAAAACAAGAATGTATTTAATGTTTAGGATGTAATGTGAGAAGTTAAAATTTGATTTATCCTTTAACATATACCAAAATGATTTGATAAAAAAAAATGTAATATCTGTTGGGAAAAATATTTCGAAAAATAGGTTTTAAAAAATAATAATAAAATTTGGATCATTTTTATGGTTTTTTATGTAACAAAAAATATATATTATGTAAGAATGATGAATTTATTACCTAGTACTTGGATTGGATTAACAAGTTGTGAAAATCCGTACTGTCTCTAATATCCTCAAGGTAGGGTCTTCCCTCCCTATGTCCTTATATTGAACCTGAAGTGTGGCCTCTCCAAAGCACCTCTTATGAAAAAAAAAAACCCTTACTTGTGTTTTTCTTAGGTTTAAAAGAGAGAATTCAAAAATTTGATATTTTCTTCTGACTAAAAAAAGTTACCAATTACGTTTCTACTCTATGATATATATAATAACAGTGATCCTTACTTTCTCTTATTAATCTGATCCATATTAGGCTAGGAAAGAGAATTTTAATGGGATTCATCTTCTGACTCCAATACTTATCTATATATATTTATTTATATAATAATATTCAAATTAAATAGTAATTATAAATAATTTCCCCCCCCCCACCTAAATAATTGTAATTGGCCACTTCAGTATGAACTTAATTAAGTAAATCAATTTACTAATATAACTATAAACACCCTTCCTTGTATAGTATGTTCTTAAATATTTCAGAATTAATAATAATCCCGATACATTTAAACTAATTTCGTTAGTCCATAATTTATCTTTATTTGATCATAAATTGATTTAACAATTAAATCAATCATTTTAATAATAAATATTAAAAGACTCGGCCAAGATTTTATGATCAATGATAAATTATCTTATGAAAAATCTTATAGATGTTTCGACAATAATAATTATTCTTAATATTAATTAATTTATATTAATCGACATTCCGAGGTATTTAATTAACACAATGTAATCTCAATCTATTGGAACATCAAATTAATAAATATAATAATCTTAAGTCCATTATTATTTTAAAATTAAGAAAAGTTCACAATTTTTATTTATGTGAAAATATTTTATTAAATTTAATTTATTATCACTTGATCCGTTTAATGCACATCCGTTAATGCACTAGTACTTTAATTAAAGTCTATATTTCTTGATCAAGATAAATCATCTCTGTTAAAGTACTATAACCTACAGTATTAATAGTTTCTAAATCATCATAGATTATTAAATATTATTTTTTTATTTATAGTAATTATACTATGATTTATTTCTTCTGTGTATTAATGTTTATTTATACACATAAACCATATATATATATATATGGAGATTTATATAAACAAAACTAAACGGAACCATTTAAGGAATGATGAAAATTATTGTATTTTTATTAATTAATAAATGTCCACAATAAATAAATAAACATTAAATAAATAGATTAATAGAATTTTTATAAGCAAAAATCCAAACAATATCTTGTTCCACATCAAAAATCTTTAAATAAGATCGAAACTGTTTATAAAGATCTTAATCTTACCATCAATTGTACTAAAAACCATAATTTTTAAGACTTGAATTTGTATTAAAAAGGAGCCGAGAAAAATAAACTCTAAACATAGGTATTAAAAAGATAATGGAGGAGTATATTGGAACATGAACCTCCGTGGTTCTATGGTAGATTTTCTACATTTAATTTACTTTGACGGGGACAGTATCCTTGTCCTAAATAGGAATTTTTCAAACAAAAAGGATGAGAATTTTCTGGACAAATTGATTTAGTGGGTTTTGTGTTAGAACTCCATGGAAGTGCATGTAACATAGGCTGAAAACGTAATGACAAAGAAAGTATTGGTGTGAATTGTTATATGTTTCAAGCATTGTGTGTTTATTTACTTGCGGTTATCGTGTTTAGAGCGTTTCTTTGTGACGTTTGTAATTTAAAAAAAATTGTGTTTGAAATACATTATTTCTGAGCACAAGAATGTGGGAAAAAACGAAAAAGAAAAAAAAAGAAAAAGAAAAATAGGAAAAATAGGAAATTGGGAGAATCTAGACATAATGTAACATGCTCAAATACAAAATAATTTTATTTAATAATAAGTTTAAAGAAGAATAAATTTCTAATAATTAACAACATAAACTTTGATTTTACACTTACAACTTAAAAGAATTGTGATCTTCATTTTTTTTTTCCTGTAGATAAATGTTATGACGTCCTCAATTTCCGCGGTCTTTACCACCCAATTTGAGTCATCAAATTATATATACACACACAAATTCTCTCTCCAAAATCAATTATTAAAATGTCTTGTGAACATACGGCAACACAATATACTTTAAGTCTCTCAATACAAAATTTTGTTCACACTATTTTACAATTTATTGAGAACTACTACAGCTACTAACTCGGACCATCACTGCATTCCCTTGCTCTCCCTACTAAACCTGCATATACTCATTATTTCCTGATATAGTCAATGAAAAACAAACGGGTGAGCACCAATAGCTCAATAAGTAAAGGAATAATCATGAACTAAGATAAATAAGATATCATTAGCCTTCATTAGTGATAATATCAGAATAATTAAAAGATAATATTAAGTTTTCAACAGTTTCCTCTTTGCACCCAGGCCTAAGAGAACTTTTCCACCATGTATCATTGCCACATAGGTTAAAGACACTCAACAAATCATATTGTCATTGCACCCAGGCCTCAAAAATTAGTCCATTGTAAAACCGATGATTATGCTCTTACCAATCAACCGATTCTTGGTCATAATCATGCCAATTCAATAGTCTCTCTCTAAACCCAGGCTAAAGACGAACTTTGGTCCATGTATCTTTGTTAATACAGGGCTAAAGACACTCAACTATCATACTTTTTTTGCACTCAAGCCAAAAGAACATTCACAATAACTTAATTTTGATAATTAAGTACATAAGATCGATTAATATGGATGAATGGACAGAATTAATCAGAAATAAATAAAATATAGAGTAAAACCTTAGTGATTTTTAATTAAATTTATCTCCAGAGTCCAAATTGTAAACACAATATCCAGAAAATCGGATTAGTGTTCTTGATAAAAATATAAGGTTCAAAGAAATTGTAAGATTTATAGTTCAAATATAACGATAAAAATTTAATAGGAAGATTCAGGTATTAAAAAGATATTTAGGATAAAAACACAAACTGATTAACGGATATTTCTAAGCATTTCAGGATTTTCTACCCATTTATATGATAAAGACTATGGAAACGAAATAATAATTTCTTATCATAAATTTGGGAGTATGATATTGATCTAATCCTTCATGAATCAAGGGATTGCACTCTTTTAACAACTCTAAGAGTAATCCTTACACTTAATAGAAAAATTTCTCACCAATATTTTAGTAGAAGGAATTTTGTGTTTTTTTGATTGTGTCTTTCATTACTCCATCTGAGAAGAACATCTATTTATAGGGGAAGAGATGGCACACGAAGTTTGTAAAAAAAACAATTTGCAAGAGAATTGAATTATTGAGGAGTCCCAGGCCAATTTGAAAGAAAAAAAAAGTTTGCTGAAAAGTTAGAAAGTTGTGTAGGAATTATTAATAATTATAATATTTATAATATGATTAAAAGTTATCTGATGTATATATATTATAACATATTTGTTATAATTATATATTATTTTTAAGAATTTATTATAAGATTATAATATAATATGTCTAAGTACGCCTTAAAATCATATAAAGTGTTTATGATTGGAATTATAATAGATTATTCTAGTATGACTAACAGCAGTATGCCAATCATGATTATTGTTGGTAATTATATGATCATACTCTTAATGGAATGTAACAAATCACTCAATTATTAAATCACAATTTGATATTAAGTAACTTATCTACTTATCTTTAATTCAACGCCTTTTATTCAATGTATTCATATATTTTTAATTTTTCAAACAATTATTCACAATTAATATTATAGACTCATAATACTGAAAAATTCAGATCGTTCTAGGAAAGTGGTAGGCTTTCCGGTAGTAATCGGCGGCGCAATCATATAAACCCCTTCTCTTGGACAGAACTCTCCTAAAAATATTGTCATATAATGCTTAATGGTCTAATTATTTTAATTAATTCAATTATTTAAGGTCAATAATATAAAATACTATTGTAGTTGGCCTTACTGGTTTGTGACAATTATTGAGTCAATAATAGTAAAATGTTATGCCAGTATGCTACTGTTGACATATTATTGAACCCTAATATAATTATGAGAATACTGTGCAATATTGTATTTTACTGGGGAATAGCTGTGTGCTACCATATGGAGTACCACGTTGCTACTGTGAAATAGCGCTATTACTACTGTTCTTTTATTATCGGGTATTTCAACAGTTAAACGTGTTAGTACCGGTTGGATATTTTTTTTATGAAAAATTTTTATTTCTAGTCATTTTTCAGGTTTATCCGACAATTATGTCCGTTGTATGGGGATTCCTTAACGATTGGTTGTTTCTGTGCCGTCATACTTTACCCGAATATTTTCAAAAAAAATTAAAAAAAAATTTTATTAAAAATTGGGGGTCTTACAATAAATTCTAAGAATTATCTTTTAATCATTGCATAGCGGCTTGTTTACTTTTTGACTTTTTGTTGAGAGATAGGTAAACTCAAAATATGTGACCTTACATAATATAATTAAATTTTTTTAATCATTAGACTATTACCTTTGAGTTTGGTTATGTTATTACTAGTATAATATTTATGTCGGACTTGAAAAAAGTAACATTCTAAAATTCTAAAGATTAAGGTAATGTGGTCAATTTTTAACGACTTAATTGCATTACTTCGCCGGGCCCGGGTTTTTTCCTTTTTCTTTTAAAGAACAACTACACACTAAAAATAATGTTTTCCATATAGTAATAGGTAACTAAAGGGTATTTAGGATTGAATTATTTGGTAAAGTTGTTGAAACTACACTTATAAAGTTTTACATATAACACTAATAAGATAAAAAAAGTATTTACTGTAAATTTTATTAAGTGGCTAAGTAGACTCAAATATGTAACTATGCATATATAAAAGAGATTTTTAATGATTGGGCTATGACATTTAGGTTTTTTGGTTAATGTTTACTATTACAAGTTATAATATTCATAATAAAAAGAGAATTTTATACATTGGGGCTATGTACCATTTAGTTTTGGTTAATGTTACTAATTAAAAATATAATAATTATTTATCGAACTTGAAAAAGTATAACATTCCTAAAATTTCAAAAAAGATTAAAGGAATGTCGTCAATTTTTACGACTTAATTCCATTTACTTGCCCCCCCAGTTTTTTTTTTTTTTTCCTTTTTCTTTATTAAACAAACCACTAAATAAAGTTTTGATATATTAAATGGACCTAATGGTATTTTAAGATCACGAATTATTTGTGTAAGTTGTTGGTTTTTTTGAAAAATACAGTTGTAAAGTTTTTTCATATATAGGCATTAATAAAATAAAAAAAGAAAGTATTGTGAAATTGTAAATTTAGGCCCTAGTAGGAATTTAAAAAAAATGGGGAAGATATATTATAATGGCAAACTCCTTTACCGGCTTATTAATAGGGAAATGGTGTCCAACATTAGGATTCCTTGGTTTTTTGTTGGTATGCAATAAAAAACTCACCGGAAGACCCATTTTAATTTGCGATTGCCCCCTCTAAATTCCATCTCTACATTTTGTTTATTTTTTTGAATTAAATCTATGGCAAACTTCAAAAGCTACGCAAATCTGTCCCACCCAAAAAATCATACTTTATTGTTGGTTGATTTAGCGATGAATAAATTACGTGTAAGTAATCTACATGTTATACAAGTAATAAAGTGATAAGATAGAGTGTCCGAATCTTACAGGAAATTCTCCGTTATATAATTCCTAACTACTAGTACGTGTATCAATTCCAATTTTTATTTAAACAATCGTAATTTGTGAATAATTATTGAAAAATAATTAAACTAAAATTAAAATCTAGCACAAAGTTTGAAATTCAAATTATTTAAAGGCTTAAGACTACACTATCCACCAATTAATGAATTATGAATTAATTTATCTATCATCATTCCAATTATTGAGTCCAATAGAGTTGTTAACATGAATTCAGACATTAGTTTATAAGCCCTTTCCGTAAGATGATTCAAATAAAATTATCTAATTTAATTAATTCTCACGATATTCCTATGCAAAATAAAAAGAATTTAAATTCATTAAGTTATCAATTCTCAAAAGTTACATGCAGGCGAAAAGAGATATCCATATTCAATTCAACAACCCTAATTATTTCATCCTAATGCAAATAACTAAGAATACTTTTGCTAAACATATTTCAGATTTAACCCTAGAATTTCATCTCCCGAATTCATTCTAGAGTATCCCGCTAATTGTTGGCTAGACAGATTAAATCAAATCAACACAAAAATATGATAGACAAACTCAATTATGAAATAAATTAATTAGAATTAAATAAATTAATTAATCCATAAACATAAAATGGTTTCAAATTGGCAGTTCCTTAATTAGAAGCTTAGTTCATGCTGAAAAATAAAATTCATAGATCCCAAATAAGTCATCCACAGTTAAATGTATAAATCCTGAGATAGGAAAATAGATAAAAAATCTCAGTAAGTGTTTCTTCAATCTTTAAGTCTCAAATTCTTGACATTCCTTGTGATGCTTGCTGCTACAATCTACAATCCTCCCAAGTTCAGCTTATCTCCCTTTTATTCTCTGTGTGTGATTGTGTAAAGTGTGTAAAAAACTATTTTCCAATGCTCCTCCTCTATCTTTTTTATTAGTCTTTTGGATCAGGATTAGTAGAAAAAGAATCCCACTTCCCAATTCAACCTCCCAAAAACCATTGATTTTAAATTTTTTTTTCACTTTCTTCTGCTTTCTCGCCCCGGTGAGTTTATTTTATGCCTAGCTAAGCTCCACCCCGGCGAAGTCACTTCTTCAAAATTAACCATATTGCCACTCCCAATCTTCAAGTTTTTCTATTTTGCCCCATACCAAAGTCGCTTTCTATCAAAATTAAAGGGACAAAAACGAGTAACAAAGACACCAAAAATAACTCAAAGATAGTAAAAAAAATAAGCCAAAGATATATCTAATTCGTAAGTATTAAAACCCACTCATTCCATTTATCTCTCTGAATAGGGACCCACTTAACCTCTTCTGTCTCTCTATATTGTTATCTCATCATCTCACTAAGAAGACCATTTTTTCAGCAAAAAACACCAAGAAGAATCATTGTTCAGTGAAACTTTATCAATAAAAAAACCAATGAAGTTTAGTCCATTTAAAAAAAATAAAAAACCAATCATAAACTTAATTTTTTTTCAAGAAAAAATCTATTAATTTTGTTTTTGTTTTCAATTAAACCAACGAACTCTTAAAAAAAGATGACAACAATAATCAAAATTTGATAATAAGAACCCCTAAAACCATTAGTTTATACGGTTTAATGGATGGTGGTTTTTACATATGACAATTGTGTTTATTTTTATTTTTTATGATTTATTGTTAACATCATAATTAAGTTATTTAAACTAAATAAAAAACAACCTAAACCTATAACTAATCATTTTATTTAATAAAAAATAACTTAAAAATGAAAGTAGCCATTTTATTTAATTAAAAAGCATAAAATATTTTTCTGTTGACTTAAGAAAATAATTTTGCATCTAATTTTACTTTTAAATAAATAAAATGGTTAGTTATATATTTAAGTCATTTTGATGAAGGTTCAATAGTATAAGGGTGTTTTTAATGTTAATTAAACTAAATTAATTTATTTTTAATTAAATAAAATGGCTAGTTTTATTTTTAAGTCAATTTTAATTAAATAAAGTGGCTAGTTATTTTTTAACTTATTTTTAATTATTTGTTTTATTTATTTAAAATAATTTAATATGATCTTAGTAATAAATCATAAATAAATTAAAAAAGCAATTGCCACATGTAAAGACACGCCATCAATAGTTAACTTTGGTTAAATTTTTGGTCAAATTTTGATTAGAGTAAAATAACCAAAATTTGACCAACACCCCCTGTAGATAATCATAATAACACTCACCACCCTTTTAGTTTTTCAGGTAACAGTCAGTTCCTCTCTAGTCTACAATATATAACATTCACTACCTCTAGTGTGGTTAGCCAACTAATATCCAAAAATATTTTTAATATAATGTCTAATACACCCTTCAGGTTATAATGTTTAATATATCCACTAAATATAAATTTGTATATTATAATTTTTACTTAACTTGATCTAATTAATTAAATTATGAACTTGTGTAATAAATAACATAAATATCAAAAAATAATAAATATTCATTTTATCAGGAAAATAAAGTTATAAACTTTTTGCTAATTAAATTTCTCAAAAAATAAAATTTACGTAATATACATTCAAATATTTTTTTTATAATTAAAAAGTAAAAGTTTAATAAGAAGTACAAATTAACTCATAAAAAAATTATATTATTTTTCTCAAATATTAAAATTTACGTAAAAAAACTTTTTATTATAGAACGAATCTTATTATTCATATAAAAAGTACTAAAAATTATATTAATTATTTTTCTCAAATATTAAACTAAACATAAGTCAAACTTAGGCATAATTATTTACAGTAAAAATGACAAATGTTGTTACTCAAAAAATATATATATATATTAAAAAAAATCTTTTTAAAGATAGAGGTAGTAAGAAATATTATTATATTTTCTTTTATTCAACATTGCACAAAAACACCACCAACTGAGTGACGCCCCCAAATTCAGGTCTATACCACCCAATTTAAGTCGCCAATAATACAAATAATATTAATAAATTTTTTTATTTATAACTATTATAATATCGTGCAAAATACGATAACACGCATATTTTTAAGTTCTCAGTACAATTATTCTGTCGTATATAGTATGACAGTATTCAGATCCAAATTAAGTCCTCAATACAATCATTGTCATACTATTTTATAATATACTGAGGGTTACTATAGTTACAAACTCAGACCATCACTCCATTCCCCTATTTTTTTTCCGCTAGACCCAATTACACTCTTATTACCTAAAAAGAATTATGAAGAAAAATAGTGAGCACAAATAGCCCAGTAAAGAATATCATTGTGACGCTCCCAAATTCGGGTCTAAACCACGCCACCCGAATCTGGGTTGCTAGAAAACATACCACTACAAATTCTCCTATTTAAACGTATTACAATGCCGTATATAGTACGACAGTATTCACATCCAAAACTTCACTACGAGAATTCCAACAATACCTATATTTGAAAAATGATCAAGAAAACCTTCGTACATTAGAGGCCATGCTTCTAAGTTATAATAGATATCATAGGACTTAAGAATTAGCCTTAGTTGACCCATTGGACCTCAAAGGAATACGAGAAGATTTGTGTCCTCCTCATTCTAATAGTGTTTATTTTCTTGCCATACTACTTTATAACTTGATGAGGATAGCCACTAACTTGGACCACTATAGTTACTAACTCGGACCATCACACCATTTCTTTGTTCTCCCCGCTAGACCTAGCTATACTCTTATTATCTGAAAGGAATTGTGAAATAAAAGGGTGAGCTCAACTAGCACAGTAAAGAGTATTATGACTAAGATAATGAAGAATAAATTATTTTTAGCTTTCAATAGTGATAAATCAAAGATTTAAAGATAATATAAATTTTTAATGATAATTATAGCGGAACAAGCAATCCATTAAAAGAGTCAAGTGGACCGTAATGTCTACTATTTTTTCCCATTTAAAAGTTTACCATCAATATTATATCCCTGTAACACCAATCATCAGTTCCTGTTCATAATCATGCCAATCAACAGTTCCTAGTCATAATCATGTCAATCAATCTATCTTTGCACCAAAGCCAAAGACAGTCAATTATAACATCAATCAACAGTTCTTGTTCATAATTATGTCAATCAACAGTTCCTAGTCATAATCATATTGATCAATTCATCTTTGCACCATGACCAAAGAGAATTGTAACCCAATGGTCATAATCATACCAATCAATAGTTCATCTTTGCACCCCTAGCCGAAGAGAACTTTTACCACGTATCCTTGCCACAAAGGCTAAAGAAACTTAACAATCATACTGTTTATGCACTACAGGCCAAAAAACAGTAAATTATAATACAAATGGTCATGATCATGCTATCCCACAATTACTCTTTGCACCCAAGCCAAAGAGAAATTTCACCACAACGATTATAACGATGGTATATAGGATGAATAGAAATAATAATAAGAATAATAAGATCAAGAATAAACATTAGAGATTGTAATTTAATTTATCCGCAGTCCAAATTGTCAATGCGATATCCAGAAAATCAATTAGAGTTCTTGATAAAGTATAAAGTTCAAGAAAGAATAAGGTTCACGGTTCACATGTAACGGTTAAGATTTAATAGGAATATTCAGGTCAAAAGATATTAGATAAAGTATAAACTATTAAGAATATTCGAATCATCACAACAATTTTCACCGTTTAATGATAAAACTGTAGAACGAATAATACTTTCTTACCATAGTAAGTTTAGATTTAGGAGTATGAAGAAAAAATGATACCCCTTGCAAATATGAAAGAAAATGACATCCCGTCCGAGTATGAAGGAAACTGACACCCCTTACGAGTATGAAGAAAAAAGTGATATCCCTTTACCTCAATATTGTGAAACACAAAATTAATACCCAAATAAATCCTTCTTTGTTCATCTTTGCAACAGTAAAAAATCTGACTTTCGGGTCTTTTAGAGTTTTCAAAATCTCTTTATATTTTCACAAAAGTTGTAGCTCTCAAAAAAATGCCTAAAATAAACTCAAGAATCACTCCATTCGGAGTTAGTATGACTAAGTTATGAATTTTCAAAATTTGGGCTGAAAATAGTAACAAAAATCAGGACAGGTTATGGTTTTCGACATTTTAAGGCATGAAAATGATATCAAATGACTTTTCTTCCTTCTTCAAAGTTGTAGAGGACGAAAAAAAACTGAAGAAAATAGGCTTTTGATTCACTCAATTTCGAGGAAAGAATAAATTTAGTACGATTTTTCTAAAGTGTTGTTGAACATAAGAAAATTCCAATCAGGAATTCAAAGAAAAATGCAACAAAAGATTTCAAAACTAAAAATGACTTGGAATATAAATGTAGCACTCTACTGATATTTACTAACACTTAAGGTAGCCTAGCATACTTAGAGAGAAACTTACACTAAGAATGTTTTTAGAGAGTAGAAGAAAATGTAAGTAAGGAAGTTATGAAATTCCTTATGCTAAACCATCCTATTTATAGCCAAAATCCAACACATTTAATAAATATATTATTCATCCATTATCATTACTTTAAATTTATTATTCATAATGCTTTACCCATAATAATCCATTATCATTATTTATTCAAAAAGATTAATCCATTATCATTATTAATGCAAAAAGATTTATTCCATTATTCCATTATTTACAAAAAAGATTAATCCATTATCATTATTAATAAAAACGATTAATCCATTATCATTATCTATGAAAAAAGATTAATCCATTATTATTATTATTAATAAAAAAGATTAATCCATTATCAATATCTTTAATTTATACAATTCATAAAAAATATCTTTAATCTACCACATATTAATTACCTCACATAATAATTATTTATATTTTTCACATTTCAAAATTACATTTTTTTAATATTCACAATAACATTATATTTCTTCTTCATTATTGACTTTACTATCACAGATTAATGTTCTTCAAATATTCAAATAATGAGTATGTCTAACAGTTTAATACCCATGACATTTAATTACATAACTTTCCATTTTTACCCTTACTACAATATCAATTAATTGTCACAATAGTATGAAATGCTATGACAATTAGAAATTAAATAATAATAATAATAATAATAATAATAGTAATAATAATAAGACTCCTTTTATTAATTTATAATTAGTACTTCCAAAATACTAAATACTAGATATTAAGTTATTTAATTTATTCTATCACCATAGTTTAAATTAAATACACTTAACTTATTATTACGATTATGCTATTTACTTTTTAAATAAATATTTTTCTTTTATGTTGTGACCCTTTAAGTTCTCCATATTAAACCGGTTGTGAATAAATCTATTAGAACAATTTTAATCTTATTTAAATAAATTAATTAAACTATTTAATTCATTTAATTAAATAATATTTATTCTACAATAAGGATAAACCCCCTTAGCGATCAACGACTTTTCAGATAATATAGATTTCAACATTAATCACAAAAGAACCTTTCAGTGAATAGTTACCGTACAATTCAATCCTTCTACCATACAATGTTCCAGTTAAATATAAGACATGGATTTACTGTCAAGTCTTATTTTATTTAATTATATGTATTTCGATTCTGAAATGCACAATTTCAAATAATACAAATTAGAAACAACTTTCTAATTTCATTCTGTCTCAGCGAAGGACTACTGAATTGTCATTTATCGAATCACATAGGACATACTCTCCTTTTACTAGAAGCGGTAGATTCTCTATTGATCATTCATCTAGCTCCATGTATGACTTATTATACCCAGGCATGCCCTATGTTATACCCTAATGCTATGATTTGGATTGAAGGAATGGAATGAAGAGTGGAATGGACTCATTCCATTCTAGTTGGAATGAGTTATTCTATATGCTCCCCCTCCCTCAATGAACCAAACACAATTTTTTTCATTCCATAAGAATGAGTCATTCCATTCTCCCTCCTATTCCACCAATCTAAACGTAGCATAAAGGTATTAAGGAATATTTCAAAGCATAACTCATCATGCACAAGATACTATGATAATCTCAAGTTCAAGGATCACTTGTACTACTATCACTAGGGGAATTCCTATTGACAGACGAGTAAAACTCCATTAGGTATTCCTGTAGCGAGCCACGTTTAGTGAACTTATTCTCTAATAAGCACCTACATACTTGCTTTAGTGTCTCCGCACAAATGATTATGAGATCAATCATCCTCTTCCTAAAAGCAAGCAAAGTATGTACTAATCTATCTGGATTCACTAATCCCCTTTTTAGTAATCCATCGATTAGGAACTATTTTAGTTTTAAGCTATCTAAGAATTTAGATCTCATTAGCATGATCATCATCATGATTCTAAAAGCATTGCTTAAACTAAGGGTTTATCACATTTAATATAATAACACCATGTAGATAAAATTAAATGCCTTTAATAAATAATTCTTTTTATTAATAAACGAATAAGATTACAAAGTACATGCTATATCATATCAAATATGATTGGCTTGTATGCATACTACTTTCAATCTCCCACTTGCACTAAAGCCAATCGCCATGGTATCTAATACCCATCTTCTCTAAGTGACGATCAAACTGTTGTTGGGTTAAAGCTTTAGTAAATGGATCTGCAATGTCTTAAGAGTCCACATGTTCCAGGGTGACGTCTCCTCTTTCAATGATCTCTCTAATCAAATGAAATCGCCGCAACACGTGTTTGGATTTCTAATGAGACCTGGGTTCCTTGGCTTGTGCAACAGCTCCCGTGTTGTCACAAAATAAAGGCACTAGCCCTTGAATACTAGGAACCACTCCAAGTTCTGTAATGAACTTCTTTATCCAAACAACTTCTTTTATAGCTTTACTTGTAGCTATGTACTCCACCTCTGTCACTGAATTAGTAACTATTTGCTGCTTGGAATTTTTTCAACTCATTGTGCCACCGTTTAAGGTAAACACATACCCTAAAATGAATTTACTTTCATCTTGATCCATTTGAAAACTTGAGTCTGTATAGCCCTCTAGTTTCAATTCAGACTCACCGTAGACAAGAAATACATCCTTAGTTCTTCTTAAGTACTTTAGGATATTTTTCACTACTCTTCTAGTGTTCTTCTCCAGGATTCGACTGATATTTGCTTGTACACTAAGTGCATGAGCGACATCCGGTCTAGTAAATATCATACCGTACATGATAGATCTTATTGCTGAAGCAAAAAGAATCTTACTCATACGGTCTCTCTCCTCAGGTGTCTTTGTGGCCTATTTCTTGGAAAGATATATTCCATGGCTCATTGGCATGAGACCTCTCTTGGAATCTTCCATGCTAAACTTCTTTAGCATCGAGTCAATGTACGTTCCTTGGGACAAGCCAAGCATCCTTTTAGATCTATCTCTATAGATCTTTATCCCCAAAATATAGGATGCTTCTCCCAAGTCCTTTATGAAAAAGTGTTTAGATAACCAAATTTTGATCGAATGTAGCATAGGAATATCATTCCCGATCAGTAATATATCATCAACATATAATACTATGAATGATACAGCGCTCCAATTAACCTTCTTATACACAGAAGGCTCATCCTCATTTTTGATAAAATCAAACTTTTTGATTGTCTCATCAAAACGAATATTCCACCTTCGAGAAGCTTGCTTCAATCCATAAATGGATCGTTGTAGCTTACAGACTTGATTTGTTCTAACCGTTGAAACAAAACCCTCTGGTTGTATCATATATACATCTTCCTCAAGTTTTCCATTGAGGAAGGCCGTTTTCACGTCCATTTGCCAGATCTCGTAGTCATAATAAGCTGCAATTGCAAGCAAAATTCGAATGGACTTGAGCATAGATACTGGTGAGAATATTTCATCATAGTCAACACCTTGTCTTTGTTTGAAACTTTTTGCGACTAGTCGGACCTTATAGGTCTCTACCTTGCCGTCCGCTCTAGTCTTTCTCTTAAAGACCTATTTGCACCCAATAGGCTTAATGCCCTCAGATGATGAAACCAACGACCATACTTGGTTTTCATATATGGTTCTTGAACTTCTTCAAGATATATTTTACTCCCACTGACCCCTTCAAGGATAAACTCATTTTCCAAGAAGGTAACATGTTTCGCAATAAACACCTTTTGATCAGTAGGATGATAGAAATAATACCTTAATGTTTCTTTAGGGTACCCCACAAATCTACACTTGTCAGATCTAGTCTGTAGCTTATTATTCTCAAACTTTTTGACATAAACTGGACAACCTTAAGTCTTAACGTGCAGAAAACTCGGTTTCCTCCATATCCATAACTCATCTGGAGTCTTTGGGACGGATTTGGCAGGTACCTTGTTAAGTAGGTATGCAGCCAATTCTAAGACATAACCCTAGAAGGAAACTAGAAGATCGGTAAAACTCATCATAGAACGAACCATGTCCAACAATGTTCAATTTCTCCTTTCAGATACACCATTCAACTGTGGCGTTCCTGGTAGAGTCCACTGTGAGATTATACCATTTTCTTTGAGACAATTAAGAAACTCATTGCTTAAGTATTCACCAACTCAATCCGATCGAAGAATCTTAATACTCTTGCCAGTTTGTTTCTCTACTTCACTTCTGAATTCTTTGAACCTTTCAAACGATTCAGATTTGTATTTCATCAAATACACATACCCAATCTAGAACGATCATCAGTGAAAATAATAAAATAAGAATACCCTCCTCGTGCATTCGTTGTCATAAGTCCATATACGTCTGTGTGTACCAACACTAACTCTGTAGCTCTATCTCCTTTTTCACTAACAAGAGATTTGGTCATCTTTCCCATGAGACATGATTCACAAGTTGGATATGATTCGTAATCAGATAGCTCTAAAAGCCCATTTTTATGCAACTTGGATAATCTTGTTTCATTAATATGACCGAGTCTACAGTGCCACATAAAGTTATAATTAACATCGTCTTTTTTTTCTTAGTTTGTTCAATTTGAAGTATATTTTCATGCAAGTCAAGTATGTAAAGTCCGTTCAGTAAATTGCCAACACAATATAAAACATTATTATTATAAATAGAACAACTATTGTTCTTAATTATAATATCAAAACCATCCATATCCAATATAGAAATTGAAATAATATTCTTTATGAGTGTTGGAACATAATAGCAATTATTTAAACTAATGGACTTACCCATAGACAGTGCTAAACGATAAGTTCCTATAGCTAATGCAACAAACTTTGCTCCATTCCTCACTCGTACTACGACTTCATCCTTGTTCAACTTTTTACTTTGCTTAGTCCCTGCATAGTATTATATATGTGAGAACCACAACCGGTATCCAATATCCAAGTAGAATTTTGACTTTCAGAAAAATTAATTTCAATCATGAACAAACCTTGATCGAAAGTTGAAGCTTCTCCAAGCTTCTTCTGCTTTTGCTCTGCAAGATATTTCTCACAGTTCCTTTTCTAGTGACCCGGCTTATTGCAATGGAAACATATTCCTTTGCTGTTAGGATCAGCTTTCTTATTATCCTTTCCCTTCGCCTTGCCCTTAACCTTCTTGGTTTTATTCTTTTCAGAAGTAACCTTGGGCCTCTTCCTCTTCTTGGAAGAATCATCCACCATTAAGACATGGTTCTTGCTGGATGGAAAGTGGTCTTCAACAGTTTTCAACATATTAAGTAACTCAGGCAAGCTGACGTCCAACTTATTAATGTGAAAATTCACAACAAATTGTGAGAAGGCGTCAGGGAGTGTTTGCAAGATCAGATCTTGACTTAACTCCCCGTCCATCACGAAACCTAACTGTCCAACTTGTTCAATCAGATTGATCATCTTTAGGACATGTGTCTCAATAGTAGTGACATCGGTCATCCGAGATCGGAAAAGCTCCTTAGATATCTGATATCTTGCACTTTTACTTTGCTCACCATACAACTCCTTGAGGTGCAGCTGTATAGTAGGAGCACCCATTTTCTCATGCTGACGCTAAAGCTCGTTACTCATGGATACGAGCATGAGGTATTGAGCCATTGTTGCATCATCTTGTCACTTTCTAAAAGTGACAATCTCTTCCTCAGAGGCTGTTTCCACAACAGTTGCGGGGACGAGCGAATTTAGGACATAAGAAATCTTTTCAGCAGTGACAACAATTCTCAGATTCCTTAACCAGTCCGTGTAATTCGACCCGGTAAGTTTATTAGCATCAAGTATGCTACGCAGTGATAGTGAGTTTGACATTTGTAAAATTCTGCATGTGAAATTAAATAATATTTTAGCATACATTCATTATATTAATTACCAAAATAAATTAGGTCTTTATTCAAATTGATATCTGATAAGTAGGTTTCATACCTACTTATTGGACACTATTTGGTTTCATTTGTTGCTTATCTAATAGCTACTTAGTACGTTTTCATGCATTTTTTTCCTTTCTTTCGGTTTTGATTTACTATTCTCATTATATGGCTTTTGCACGGTTTATGGTAAATTTGACACGGGTTTTATTGCATTTGTTGTTTGGGAGCTAATTAATTATTTGTTGCTTGTACAGGACACGAGAATCAAGAAATCAAGCTATAACAGTACAGCAGCAAGACTGGCATCCGGCGCAGCTACGCCCCTCCTGTTCTTTCCCTGCCTCCCGGCGCAGCTGCGCCCCTTTTGCAAAGGGCGCTGGTGTAGCTGCGCCTGTCGCCAGCCAGCCAGCCATGCAGGCACGTTCCAGCCAGCGAAGCAGCACTTCCATAAAATCATGCAATGCCAGATTTTGAGGTTCTGGTGGAGCAAAACTTTATTAGTGGGAATCAAAATAAGTCAAATGAAGACAAATTATGCATGTAATATATTCAAGGAGAATTCAATTTTGGAGAGCCCCTCCTCCACGAAAATTAGTTAGTTTCCTGCATTATTAGATAGAAAATAAAAACACTCCAGCTGAGCTTCGAATTCACTTGGTAACTGAAGAATGGAGCTATATGGATGCTGAATTGAAGCTTAGGAGCAAGAAATCAACAATCTACACAACTTTGGAATTCATCAGAAGTTGCAGAACGGAAACAGGGAGCTTTAATATTTCATGTTTTTGATTAATTTTTCCTATTCCGTAACAATGATGATGAACCAATTGTGTATGTTAAATTTTATTATTGTTATCATGAACTAAGTTTAATTCTTGAGATTATAATGGATCTTGTGCCTAACTGAAAATTGATATGCTTCCTTATTATTGCTAGTTGGTTATGAAATGAATGTCTAGCATAATCTATACTTATTGTTTAATTGCTTGATCACCAATTACTGTGATAAATTATATGGAATTGAGAAAGGAAGTATAAATTAAGATCTAATTATGCTAGCATATGTTCATAATATTTACACTCCTCGTGAAGTTATGATTCGTGCTTAGGATAGGGATATACCTAAGTACCATATGTGGCCAATTGAGAACTTGTACTTAAACCCTCTTGATTGTAACTCACATAGAAATATAGTGCGTTAGTCATCTAGGGTGTTCACATTCATTCTATCAATTGTGGATTTAGTGTGATATGAATATGGTGCATCGAGAGGTGGTCATATTTTACATTCATGTTCTTGACCAACATTCTATTATAATCAATTAGCATCAATAGGAAGCATAGAAATCTAAGTTTGCCTTAAGTGAAATTATAATCCCAAGCCCATAAAATCTGTATTTGTACAACCATAATTTGTTCTATTTGTCTCATTAGTAATCGTTAGATAATCTCATCACTAAAGTCGATTGTTTAAAGAGACCGAAATAATTATAAAATCGGTGTTTGTAGTCATAAATGTAATTCAATTCCTCGTGGGATCGATACTTTACTTACTTTATATTACTTGTGGATCACGTGCACTTGCGTGTATGAGTCGTATTTGTTATACATACAAATATCCCAACAAGTTTTTGGCGCCGTTGCCGGGGAATTATAATTGCGTTTATAACTTTCATCATCAATTTAAATTAGATTGGTTTTAGTTAAACAAATTTGTTCTTATCCTAATTCTATTTTATTTTCTTCTACATTGTGATAGGTACTCTTGAGTAGTGTATGCATACTCGGTCGAAGAATCCTAACCTATTGCCTTTCGTGGATAACATTGAGAAAAGGGTTCAACAGTCAAGAAAGTGTGCTGAAATTACTCTGGAGGACCTAGACCAACCACAAGCAATGGCGGGAGAAGCACAAAAAGCATTAAGAGATTACGCTACGCCAAGAATCAATGATTTGCAATCAAGTATCTCAAGGCCAGCCATAACGGCCAATTCCTTTGAAATCAAACCGGGGATAATCCATATGATCCAAAATTCTGTCCAATTCGGAGGAATGGTGGTTGATGACCCAAATGAGCACTTGATAATTTTTTTGGAGATCTGTGATACATTCAAATTCAGTGGGATCTCAGAAGATGCGGTGAGATTGCGGTTATTCCCATTCACATTGAGGGATAAAGCAAAGAGTTGGCTACACTCACTACCACCGGGATCTATTACTACTTGGCAAGATTTGGCGCAGAAATTCTTAGCAAAATTCTTCCCACCAGCCAAAACTGCTAAGTTGAGAAATGACATCTCTTCATATGAACAACATCATGGAGAATCCTTGTATGAGACATGGGAGCGGTATAAGGAACTATTGAGAAAGTGTCCACATCACGGTTTGTCATAATGGATGCAACTTAACACATTTTACAATGCGTTGAATATTCAAACACGGGCAAGCATTGATGCAACTGTGGGTGGAGCTTTCATGGGTAAAAACTATGATGAAGCTTATGAACTTTTGGAGACCATGGCTGCAAATAACTATCAATGGCCATCTTCTAGATCCAGCCAACCAAAAGTAGCAGGGATATTAGAGGTTGACACGGCCACTTCACTTCAAGCCCAGATATCTGCTATAGTCAAAAAGATTGACAACCTATATGAAGGAAAGGGGCAACAAATTTCCATGATTTGTGAGCTTTGTGCAGGTTCACACTCTTCTGATCAGTGTGCCATCAATGCTGAGTCAGTGCAATTTGTGAGAAACTACCAACGACCAGCAAATCAATATCAGAACAACTACAATCCGGGGAACAGGAATCACTCAAACTTCTCATGGAGCAACCGTCAAGATCATCAACAAGCTCCAAAACCTCTCAATCCTCCGGGGTTCCACAATCAGCAACAAGTCACAGCTACTGACAAGAAGGTTGCTGAAATGAGTGAAAATTTGGAGAGATACATGGCCAAAACCGATAAGTTGGAACAAGGCCAAACATTAGGTTTCAAGAATTTGGAGAATTAAATGAGTCAATTGTTCAGCTTGTTATCTAGTAGACCTCAGGGAGCTCTTCCTAGCTACACAGAAATCAATCCAAGGAGAAATGGAAAGGAGCAATGCCAAGCTGTCACCACCAGAAGTGGGAAGCAGACTCTGCCAACCAGCACAGCTACGCCCCTGTCACACGAGAAGACAGCGCAACTGCACCCCTCTCCAGCGCTGGATTCAGCCGGCGCAGCTGCGCCCAATTTGCAAAGGGAGTCGGCGCAGCTGCGACCTTCCCCAGAGAATGACTTTGCTGAATTTTTTGAAAAGGAGGATAGTGAGGAGAAATCTGGGCCCATACCTACAAAAAGCACAGAAAAGACTCAACCCCCTCCCACCAGATATTATCCACCAGTTCTGTACCCTCAGAGGCAGCAAAAGCAGAAAATGGACAAACAATTCTCTAAGTTTCTTGAGGTTTTCAAAAAGCTTCAAATCAACATATCATTTGCAGAAGCCTTAGAACAAATGTCGAGCTATGCCAAGTTCATGAAGGCTATTCTGTCAAGGAAGAAGAAATTGCAAGATTTTGAAATTGTAGCTTTGACAGAGGAGTGCAGTGCGGTATTACAAAGGAAGTTACCTCCAAAGTTGAAGGATCCAGGCAGCTTCACCATTCCTTGCACCATTGGAGACCTGTCATTTAAAAAATGCTTATGCGATCTTAGTGCAAGCATCAATCTCATGCCATTATCCGTCTTTACTCAGTTGGGATTACCAGCACCGAAGCCAACAAACGTCTCTCTTCAGCTAGCAGATCCTTCAGTCACATACCCAAGAGGAATTGTGGAAGATGTTCTTGTTAAGGTTGATAAGTTCATATTCCCAGCTGACTTCATAATCCTAGATTTCGAGGAGGACAAGGACATTCCCATCATACTTGGGAGACCATTTTTAGCTACCGGGAGAACTCTCATTGATGTGCAAAAAGGAGAATTGACAATGAGGGTACAAGACCAAGAAGTCACCTTTAATGTCTTTAAAGCTATGAAATTCCCAACCGAAGAAGAAGATTGTTTCCGAGTTGATATCATTGAAAATGCAGTGACCGAGGAATTCATTAAGGCCACACATAGTGACTTGCTTGAGATGACACTAACAGGAGACATCGACTTGGACGAGCCCGAGAACTGCGAGTATGTTCATTTTCTAGATGCAAGACCCAGGTTGGCAAAGTTCAAGGTACCTATTGAGCCCTTGAAAAGCTCAAATGATGCCTCATCTCATTTAAAACCATCTAGGGAGGTACCTCCAAAACTTGAGCTTAAGCCCTTACCAAGTCACCTCAGGTATGCATATCTAGGCTCTTCAGATACTTTACCTGTCATTATTTCCTCTGCATTAACCTCTTTACAGGAAGGCAAGCTGATAAGAATCCTTCGAGAATTCCAAGGGGCTATTGGATGGACCATTGCGGATATAAAAGGAATCAGCCCCTCATTTTGTATGCATAAGATTCTGATGGAAGATGACAGCAAGCCCACCATAGAACATCAAAGAAGGCTGAATCCCATCATGAAAGAGGTTGTGAAAGCAGAAATTCTAAAATGGCTAGAAGCTGGGATCATCTATCCCATCTCTGACAGTCCGTGGGTGAGCCCTGTGCAGTGTGTACCAAAGAAGGGAGGAATAACGGTGGTCAGAAATGAGAACAACGAGCCGATACCAACCCGAACAGTCACGGGGTGGAGAGTTTGCATGGACTACCGAAAGCTCAACAAAGCCACAAGGAAAGATCACTTCCCACTTCCATTCATTGATCAAATGTTGGACAGATTGGCAGGGCATGAATACTACTGTTTGCTAGACGGATATTCTGGTTACAATCAAATTGCCATCACTCCAGAGGATCAAGAGAAGACCACTTTTACTTGTCCATATGGAACTTTTGCTTTCAGGCGAATGTCTTTTGGTCTCTGTAATGCTCCAGCCACATTTCAACGGTGCATGATGGCAATATTTTCTAACATGGTGGAAATCAACATGGAGGTCTTCATGGATGATTTTTCGGTCTTTGGAAATTCCTTCGACAGCTGTCTAGAGAATTTGGTCATGGTACTAAAGAGATGCGTAGAAACAAACCTTGTGCTTAATTGAGAGAAATGTCACTTCATGGTTCAAGAAGGAATAATCTTGGGTCACAAAGTCTCAGTAAAAGGGTTGGAAGTGGATAAAGCAAAGTTAGAAACCATCGAGAAATTGCCTCCACCAACTTCTGTGAAGGGAGTTCGAAGTTTTTTGGGTCGTGCTGGGTTCTACTGGAGATTTATCAAAGACTTCTCCAAAATCACAAAACCCCTGTGCAATCTATTGGAAAAAGATGTCCCGTTCCTATTCGATGAAAATTGTTTAGCAGCTTTTGAGTTGTTGAAACAGAAGTTAACTACGGCACCTGTGATAGTGGCACCGGACTGGTCTTTACCATTTGAGCTTATGTGTGGCTAGTGATTATGCTGTGGGCGTGGTATTGGGTCAGCGCAGAGACAAGGTTCTTCATGCAATTTACTATGCCAGTAAGACACTCTCAGAGGCCCAAATGAATTACACCACCACCGAGAAAGAACTACTCGCGGTTGTTTATGCATTCGACAAGTTCCGGTCCTATCTCATTGGAACGAAGGTAGTGGTGTACACTGACCATGCAGCAATTCGGTATTTGATTTCTAAGAAAGATGCCAAACCTAGGTTAATTAGGTGGATCCTTTTGCTCTAAGAATTTGACTTGGAAATAAAGGACAAGAAAGGCACAGAGAATCTAGTTGCTGATCATCTTTCCAGATTAGACAATTCGGACTTGGAGAGCAAAGAGAAGGTTGAAATTAATGATTGCTTCCTTGATGAGCAGCTGTTTGCAATCACAACTGAGATCCCATGGTTCACTGATATAGTTAACTATCTTGTGAGTCATGTGTTACCACCGGATCTACCTTTTCAGTAGAAGAAGAAATTTGTGCATGATGTAAAGAGATACATGTGGGACGAGCCTTACTTGTTCAAACAATGTACATATCTCGTGATCCGAAGGTGCATTCCCGATGTCGAGACTACCAGTATATTATATGCATGCCATTCTTCTCTGTATGGCGGCCATTATGGAACGCAAAGAACTACAGCCAAAGTACTCCAGGCCGGGTTCTATTGGCCCACTTTGTTCAAAGATGCCCACCAATTCATAAAGAATTGTGATCGATGCCAACGGGTGGGCAACATCTCCAACCGCAATGAAATGCCACTAAATGTGATCTTGGAGCTGGAGATCTTTGACGTATGGGGCATAGACTTCATGGGACCATTTTCGTCATCCTGCAACAATCTCTATATCCTTCTTGCGGTCGATTATGTGTCCAAATGGGTGGAAGCTTCTGCCTTACCTATCAATGGTGCTAAAGTTGTTCTCAGGTTCTTACAAAAGAGCATTTTCACTAGATTTGGCACTCCTCGGGCGATAATCAGTGATGAGGGCAGTCATTTCTGTAATAAACAGTTCACAGCCCTCCTGGCCAAATACGGAGTGAGGCACAGAATTGCCACAGCTTACCACCCACAAACAAATGGGCAAGCCGAAGTGTCAAATAGATAGGTCAAGCGAATTCTGGAAAAGATTGTTAATCCTTCCAGAAAAGACTGGTCATTGAAGCTAGATGAAGCATTATGGGCGTACCGAACTGCCTATAAGACACCCCTCGGCATGTCCCCATACCACATAGTCTATGGCAAAGCTTGTCATCTCCCGGTCGAACTAGAGCACAAATCCTACTAGGCGATTAAAAAGTTAAATTTCGACCCATCTGCAGCGGGAGAGAGGAGACTTCTACTGCTAAATGAACTTGATGAGTTCCGATTGCAGGCCTATGAGAATTCTAAACTCTACAAGGAGAAGGTAAAGAGATGGCACGACCGAAAAATCATCGAGAGGAAATTTGAACCTGGCCAAGCGGTCTTGTTATTCAACTCCAGGCTCAAGTTATTCCCGGGAAAGCTCAAATCCTGATGGTCGGGTCCCTTTACCATTACAGCTGTATTCCCACACAGAGCCGTCGAAATAATTGGAAAGGACAGTGAGAAACCGTTCAAGGTGAATGGCCAATGGCTGAAGCACTATTGGGGAGGCAAAGTTGATCGCCAAGAATCCTCAATTGTCCTAGCCATGGACTGAGCACCAATGGATAGTCGAGTTAACCGACTTTAAACCAAGCGCTTCTCGGGAGGCAACCCGAGTTTATTATTTTTATTCTTCTTGTGTGATTTTCATTTGGTTTGCATGATTTCATTTTAACATGATTGTTTGCTTTTCAGGTATCAAAACGCGCCTTCAACCGTATGACTTAAACAGACTTTAAGTTTGGGGGTGCATAGTTTCATTGCATTGCGTATGCATCGTTCGTAAGTTTACTAGTTGAGTTGAGATTTTCATTTCCTTTTAGATTTGTTGGATATTAATAAGAATTGAGTTTTTCACCTGGAAATTTAATGTGTGTCAAGTGTGTTGTTAAAAAAAAAAAAAATTTCCAGGTAGCCTGAGCATCAGCGCAGCTGCGCCCCACCTGCAGTACATCACCAGCGCAGCTGCGCCGGGACACTTCAGCATGCGGCAACTGGGCAGCAGCGCAGCTGCGCCCCACCACCAGTTCATCAGCGGCGCAGCTGCGCCGTTATCTGCCTGAGTCAAATCTGAGCCTCAGCGCAGCTGCGCCCCCTTTCCAGTACAACTATGGCGCAGCTGCGCCCCTCGTCTGTAATTTTTTTTTATAAATTGGACCCGTCCCATCCATCCTGTCACATCAAAACATAAACCCTAAACCTAAACTCTCTCTAGCAGTAGAAGCAAACCCTTTCCCCCTTCTCTTACCATTCCTAACCAAACCCTAGCTAAATCAATCCTCTATACCAAACCCTAATCATATTCAATCATGCCGAAGCGTGCACGCACACCCCAGCCTTTTTCTTCATCTAGCAGCGAATCCGAATCAGTGGGTGGTGGCATCAACACTTTGGATGCCACCAAGTTTGTCAATCTCTCAGCCCAGCACTACTACTGGGAGGTGCTGAGCGCCAAATCCTTCATACCAGAGAGGGGTTTGAAACCCAAAGCACAGGATGGGCAGATTCTGGTCCAAATCCGGCTTCTGGGCTGGTTGCTTTTCATTGAGACACCCAGGTCTGCCCCGATGGCCATTGTTCGGGAATTTTATGCCAATGCTCGTGAGACCCAGAATGGCATCGCTTTCGTTCGGGGAAAGCAGGTCTCTTACTCTGCGCAGGCAATCAACGAACTTTTTCGCCTACCGTCTACTACTACTAAGGCCACCAACTGGGTGGTACATGAGCGTTTCGAGACTGACCTCGACGTTTTGGTACGGGAGATGTGCCAACTGGGCACTCAGTGGAGGACTCATCCAGGCACCACTCTGAAGGTTCACTTCCCTCAGACCGTGATGAACAGATTTGCCAAGGCATGGTACGCCTTCATCTGCGCGAGTATACTGCCAACCACCCATCACCAGGACGTGACCCGGGACCGGGTGGTTCTATTGCACCGCATTCTGTATGGGGGGAGCATTGACGTGGGTTACATCATTCACCACTCCATGCTCCATGTCATGCGTGCCGTCACTTCTGGTGCCATTCCACACGCCTCGATCATCACATGCCTTTGTCTTGCGGCGAAGGTGGAATGGGGCGAGGAGACTCTTCAGTTGCCCATGCGAGACATTGACAGTGCCACGATCAGAAAGTACAATGTATGGCGTGGTGGAGAGTCCCGGCCTAGTGGGTTGGGTTTTATTATGGCTGATGAGGAGGAAGCCAGTGGGGAGGACGTGTCTGCCCCGCCATTGCAGTAGAGGGGAGTCGGTGGACATGAGCGCGAGATGCGCCGCCTGCTGCGCCGCATGGACGCGTTGCACACGAGCTTTAGAGATTACAGCGTCTCCTTTGTAGGTGCATTATCGGAGGCATTCAGTCAACAGGGGGTCCACATCAAGTTTCCCACATTCGGTTTCGGCATCCCTTATCCTCCGCCCGACACACCGCCTAGCGGCGCCGAGGACGCTTCTTAGGGGAGTACTCTTTACCCTTTTATCTCCAATGAGGACATTGCATATATTAAGTTTGGGGGTATTAGGCTTGCCTAGTTATTTGTGATGCTTTTAATTATCCGTGTTTATTTTGGTAGTTTAGTTGCTGGTTTTCTTTAAATCTTATTAATATTTGCATAAAAAAATAAATAAATAAATAAATAAAAAAAGAAAATGGTGAATTTCTCATGCATATCATATCACGTCATGTAGTTTAGTTGCATGATCCTTTTATCTTGATTAGTAAACATCCTCACGTGCCTGTGATGAAAATTTTTGATATTTGCTAATTGCTAAGACCTGGGTCGAATGCCATGATATATTGCAACTCTTGTCTTGTGTTGACTATGATAGAACCGGTTAGCACGTTTTTAGTAGTTCTCTCACTAAGTAGCCTAAAGATTCGCATAATTGAGTTCTGGGGGGAATTTGATGTGTTATTATTAAATGTAGCAATTGTGGGTAGTATTAGCTGAGACCACACGTGTTTAAATTTGGGGGAACACTTAGTAGAGCATTTGTGCAACGAAAGGGAGCGTAAAACGCATTCGTTGATATAAAAAAACATTGAATAAATGCTTGGTTAGCCTAGTTTTGTGGCCTTTGTTATTCGAGTAAGTACGCCCTAGGGGATGTCTCTACACCTAGCGCCCTAAGACCAATTGGTTTGGGAGTCGTTGGTCGAAAGCTCGCTACATGGGTATCATTGAATAGCCTAAGGGAACTAGGCATTGCACAACCAAGCGTCATAGTCCAAATAACCTCTAAATCGGTCCCCAATTTAGACATAGCGTGGTTTTAACTGTATTTACCCCATTTGTTATTTTGAAAGTTTGAGTATATAAATTTCCCCTAAGAAACATATTATGAGAATCAATTGGGTTGCTATAAGTTTGATGAATACTACACACACACACTTTATCGTTCACTACAGGATTCGAGTTGCATGACTATCATGGTATACGGACCAAGTTTTAATGAGACGCTAGATTCTTCTGAGGCAAAACTTTTGGATTGTTTACTAATTGATGAGGGTCATGGTGCATTCTTAGATTTTTGCATTGCATTCATGTTTGCATTCATTTCATTGTAATTGTTTGAGGACAAGCAACAATTCTAGTTTGGGGGTATTTGATAAGTAGGTTTCATACCTACTTATTGGATACTATTTGGTTTTATTTGTTGCTTATCTAATAGCTACTTAGTACGTTTTCATGCATTTTTTCCCTCTCTTTCGGTTTTGATTTACTATTCTCATTATATGGCTTTTGCACGGTTTTTGATAAATTTGACATGGGTTTTATTGCATTTGTTGTTTGGGAGCTAATTAATTATTTGTTGCTTGTACAGGACACGAGAATCAAGAAATCAAGCTACAGCAGTACAGCAACAAGACTGGCATGCGGCGCAGCTGCGCCCCTCCTGTTCCTTCCCTGCCTCCCGGCGCAGCTGCGCCCTTTTTGCAAAGGGCGCCGGCGCAGCTGCGCCTGTCGCCAGCCAGCCAGCCATGCAGACACGTTCCAGCCAGCGAAGCAGCACTTCCATAAAATCATGCAATGCCAGATTTTGAGGTTCTGGTGGAGCAAAACTTTATTAGTGGGAATCAGAATAAGTCAAGTGAAGACAAATTATGCATGTAATATATTTAATGGAGAATTCAATTTTGGAGAGCCCCTCCTCCACGAAAATTAGTTAGTTTCCTGCATTATTAGATAGAAAATAAAAACACTCCGGCTGAGCTTCGAATTCACTTGGTAACTGAAGAATGGAGCTATATGGATGTGGAATTGAAGCTTAGGAGCAAGAAATCAACAATCTACACAACTTTGGAATTCATCAGAAGTTGCAGAACGGAAACAGGGAGCTTTAATATTTCATGTTTTTGATTAATTTTTCCTATTCCGTAACAATGATGATGAACCAATTATGTATGATAAATTTTATTATTGTTATCATGAACTAAGTTTAATTCTTGGGATTATAATGGATCTTGTGCCTAACTGAAAATTGATATGCTTCCTTATTATTGCTAGTTAGTTATGAAATGAATGTCTAGCATAATCTATACTTATTGTTTAATTGCTTGATCACCAATTACTGTGTTAAATTATATGGAATTGAGAAAGGAAGTATAAATTAAGATCTAATTATCCTAGCATATGTTCATAATATTTACACTCCTCGTGAAGTTATGATTCGTGCTTAAGATAGGGATATACCTAAGTACCATATGTGGCCAATTGAGAACTTGTACTTAAACCCTCTTGATTGTAACTCACATAGAAATATAGTGCGTTAGTCATCTAGGGTGTTCACATTCATTCTATCAATTGTGGATTTAGTGTGATATGAATATGGTGCATCGAGAGGTGGTCATATTTTACATTCGTGTTCTTGACCAACATTCTATTATAATCAATTAGCATCAATAGGAAGCATGGAAATCTAAGTTTGCCTTAAGCGAAATTATAATCCCAAGCCCATAAAATCTGTATTTGTACAACCATAATTTGTTTTATTTGTCTCATTAGTAATCGTTAGATAATCTCATCACTAAAGTCGATTGTTTAAAGAGACCGAAATAATTACAAAATCGGTGTTTGTAGTCATAAATGCAATTCAATTCCTCGTGGGATCGATACCTTACTTACTTTATATTACTTGTGGATCACGCGCACTTGCGTGTATGAGTCGTATTTGTTATACATACAAATATCCCAACAATATCTCCCACTATTTTTTTCAAACTATATTACCCTCATTATATAGTTCGGCAAATCTAATTTGCTAGTGAGAATAAGGATCTCATTTCAAATATATATAGCATTGTGTGTGCACAACAAACGATATATAAATAAATAGGTAGACAACTATTGTGAATTACCTCACTATGTAACTCCTGGTATTTTCCCTCTTAGATTATAATGGTCAAGTTTGTGCACATCCGAACTAAAATAATCTAAGTTAAGTCCAACCTAGCACTTTCATATATGTGAAGAGAAAAATACAGCCCTTGTGTGTGCACAACAAAGCGGTAATATTCAATTCCTTAATAAGCATCCAATATGATAAAACATCTTAAATATTTAATACTCGCCTTGTGTGTGCACAACAAACTCATATTAAATATTCAATACTCTATTGTTTTACCATGTTAAAAGGCGACGTTCGATATTCCAAATATTATTGAACGTTGTAGACACCCAAATTTTGCGCTTCGTATACTAACCCTGACAGGAGGGCAAAATCGTCAATTAACCCAGGCTACGAGAACGAAAGGTGGACATAAGTACGAACACACAAAGACACCACGACGACTTGCGGTCAAAGTCGACCCGACAACGAGCGGATATCAAGAATTGACTAATGGCCACTACGCTTACCTGCTCGCCGGTGATCTAGTGGGGGTCGGGGGGCAGCGCCCCTGGAAACCAAGCCCAAATACAAATCCGGTGTCATGTCGCAGCCATTCGAAACGAGCATTCCTAAGTGATATGACACATTTCCCAGCGGTTTCCGGACTGTAAAATACAAGCATTCCAGTAAAAACCAACGGTACGACACGAGAATCGAGGTGCGGTACGAAAATTGAGAAAATCAGCCCAGCTAGCCGCAGATCAATCCGCGGCCAATGGTGGGAACGGAACTCAAGCACGGCGCGGGAAAAATTGAGGATCGGCGCGGGGGAACTGAGGCCATCTGCGGCTGCCTCTGACAGCCTTTATCAGCGCAGTTCTTCATTTGGCATACAGAAGGAGAAGGAGTTCAAAAAAAAAGAAAAAAGGAGGAGAAATATAGAAGTCATTTTGTTACAAGATTTCTCTTTCGATAATCGATGAAACTGACATAGTCTGTGCAGGAAATAAAATGATCTACAAATCTGAAACTAACTGAAGCAGGATGGGTAAGGTGGTGGATAGATCTGAAGCATTGGCATCCCCTGCAATCTGCTGCCTCATCATGTCGATGCGATCCAATAAAGCTGTAGCTCGGCTAACAGTCTCAGAGTGAGCATCTATAACTACCCTAGTCTGCAATACAATGGCGTCTCTGTCAGTGAGGGCAGCATCTCTGGCCAGAATAGCTGCATCTCTCTCAACAAGAGCAGTGTCCCTCTCAGCCTCAGCAGTAATCAAGGCCAGTCGGATCCGGCTATCCTCAATAACCCGACTAGGGGCAGAATCAGCTGAGATGGAATGAGGAATATGGGCAGAAGTGGAGAAGCCTTCAAAATCATATCTGGACATCATCTCTGTAGACTCAGGAGGAATAATTACCTCTGGGTGGTATCATCTGTAAAAATCACTCGAGAGTCATCAAATACTCCAGTCTGGCTCAAGCCAACCATATCAGAGTCTCCGTGCAACCATTGCACATAAGTAGATGTTTGAATGGGGCAACTCTCACTATACTCAGTAAAGATCCTGCGAGACCAAAGATCATATACCCGTAGTAGATCTCTCTCGGTCTGGGGTGAAATGAGGAATCGGTAGTCGGCTGCGCCAGTGAAAGGGTGAAAATCCTTTATCTGATCAAACTGCCCCATAACCGCCAAGGGATGATAAGTCGTCACGCCCCTCAAGCCAGAAATAGGGATAAAATCCAAGGTGGGCACATGAGTCAAGAAGCTCATGAAGGAGCAATAACCCGAATAGATCAAGAGATGAAAGGGCTCCTCAATAGCCGATAAGAATTCTATCCAGGAAGCCGCATCAGTACAACTCACGGGACGGAACGAAAATTGCATGGCTATGTCGTGGCTGAAGCAAAACCCATGGCGACGGAAATGACCGATGGGGCTGAGATGACTCATATACCATACAAACAACAAAATAGAGCTCCCTCTGAATACCCTGCCTCAGAAAGACTGACAATATGAGGCTGACATGTAGGTGTCTGCTAGTATCATGGGAATAATGGTGTGATCCTCCTGAAGGGCTCTAGTGGCCGCAATAACTCGCATATCCAACAGATCGGATCCGGCTGGCAGATACAAAACTGAGATAACACAAGCCATCAAGACATCTACTCTCAAAGCGCCCCAGCGCTCCTCAGATATGGAAAAATCACCAGAGAATAGATGAAAACTGTCGGGTGAACCGAATCGGTCAATCAGGAAATGAAGGGGAACTAGATGGTCTGATGTGATCACCGATAACAGGACTGTCCTCCGCAAACCAGTAAAAGTCAAGAACTGACGGCGCATGGGACCAGCTGTGACCCTGGCATAAGGTCCATCCAAAGAGAAGCCGATAAAGCGAGCATACTCCTCGAGAGTGGGGGTCAGCTCCACTGTCCCTAATCTGAACACCTGACGGGCAGGGGTCCAATAGCTCAAAATACCCTCCACAAAGCCCGCCGACACCTGAAAGGATAATAAGGACTAAGAATGTCCCAGAAGACCATCTGCGATAACCTTGTCGGCCAGCGACAAACGGTCCAACCAGCTGAAGAGCCTACCAACTAACCCTGTGGGAGGACTGAGATCCAAACGTACCACGGCGTCTGGCAACGACATCTGTGAAAAATAGTATCAAAAGACTGTGCAGGGGTCATTATCTATCCATGAATAAAAAGCATGCATCATACAGTTAATAATAAAGCAAATGAACTGTCATAATGATAAAAATGTGCATAAATGAATAAAGGAGTTCAATACATAGTGCATGAATGAAAAAAAAAGAAATTGAACAGGTTCAAATACAAAAAAGGCCCTATCCTATCATGATCTAATCAAAAGTAATATCGTCTATGAAGTCGGGATCCTCAAACTGGTCCCCTGGAGTAGAAGTCAAAGTCGAAGCCCCGAAGTTCATATCTGGATATAGGGGGGCACTAGGGCATCAGATGAGCTCGGGCCTGCATCGAAACCCGCATTGTCAGGGTCATACGCATAAGCATCCTCTGGGGTCCGGCCTAACACCCGAAGATATAAGGATAGCTGGTCCACCTGGAGGGTCAAAGTGGCAATCTGCTCAGCATGGTAGGAGCCCGAACACAGGTAGCCCAATCAGTCATCATCACCGATCCAGGGACCATATCCTCGAGGAAGAATGTGGCCCGAGTCTGAGGACCGATAGTGCGGGGCACCCATCAGGTACGGAAGGCCTCACTCGTGCTAGGTCCCGTAGAAAGTGCCCGGCCATCCTTTCCCTCTAGCATAATCTCTGAGGGTTGAGAGTCCACCGGCCAAGATGTAGTAAGGGGGAGGGAGTGCGAAATACGGATCTCTCCAGTCACGCATCTGAATGCGCGCTCTCCCAAATACATCACCCATCCTCCAACACTCTGCAAGGTAAGGCGACGGGTGGAAAGTGTGAACTCTGGGCCGGAGGGATATCCATCTGTGAACCCCATAGTCAGATGCTCAGAGAGATAAGGAGTCCAAACGACCTCAGCAGCGGTGATCAACTCCAACTGAATACGGCAGTGGGAGAAGCTACCAGACACCAGGACCTCCTCCAAAGTACTATGGTGCCACCGCCGACCCTTGAGGTAGGTATGCAGACTGAGAGTCGTGATAGGCCTCAGACATGGGAGTCGCTCGTACGCCCAGAACTGTGAACAGAGATAAGAAACGACGTGAGTAACTGGCAGATGCAGAGAATGGAAATGAAATGATAGGAAATGCAGTAAGAAAAGAAGGCTTACTAGCAGGAAGGGGTAAAATCCAAGTCAAGCGTCTGTTTGTCCCTCTGAGCAAAGACGGAGACCATGGAGGAAATAGGCAAAAATGAAGGACCCCCAGTCATAATCACCGATTCGATCCACGTCCCTGATGGCTCCGACAATGCTGAAATGAATGGTAGAAGAGTTGTTCCCTAGGAAACAACCCCTCATGATAGTCAGGAACAGACGCCGGAGCAGAATGTCACGAGTAGCTCGGTCTGCAGGAAAGGGCATCGCATAGATACCTCCAACAGCATCAACAGCCAATGCTCCGGACCGAATGTTGCGGGCCTTGAAGATCCGGTCCTCAGCGGTGAAACCCAATAGAGATCGGACCTCCGCTGGAGTAATATCGAGATCTAGGGGAACTCGGACCCCGGTGAACTCAATGTCGGTGATGTACCTCCAATCCCAAGGAGTCAGCACAACCTCGCAGTCCAAAAGATGAAGGGACTGGGTCTGATGGAACCATCGCTCAGACAAAGCCCTCTTGTAACCCCATGGGCACTGACGGGGAATGATGGTGAAGAAAGGACGAAAACCCCAGGAGTCCACCACCGTGCGGTAGTCGGCATGCAGCGCTGTGTAGAGGGAATAGATGTTAAACCAGTTGCCCCTCGGCTGAGTGAACTCGGGCACCTGTGGTAATCACTAATGGATCAGTCCAGATACGAACAAAGATTGAGAACGAATTCGGAGGAGTAATGGGTATACCTCATTAGCAACAAAAAATGCTGAGGGGTGACGACTGAGATCTCGACCCAACAGATCGGGAACCTAAACAGAGGCGCCGGGTAGAACGCGGCGAGTAGAGGGAGCTGGTGTGCCGGAGGGCAGCCCCTCTGCCTCAATGTCTGGAAGAACGGCCTCGTCAACCTCAGGATAATCGGGTCGGACGACAGCCTCCGCTAGTCGACGAGCCTGGCGAGTCCGAAGTAAAACCGGGGCAGGCACAGCCCTACGACGGCGAACACCCGAGGCACGAGGTGCAGTGGAGCTGTTTGGAGCGTCAGGATCCATAGCTGGAACGACACAGTCAAAGAGGGAGGTACATTATATTTCGAATTGTGTCACGAAACATTTTATCTGTCTATCTTCATCATAGAATTAATACAGCATGATGCATGATTACTATATATGCATGAATTAGATTTTAGTGGGATTCCAGTTTTTTCGAAATTTCGGCAGAGTTTCGTCTATAAAATGAGCATCCCATGCACAGCCAGGCATGTTATCAATTGACCCAAGCCACAACAGATCAAAATTGCATTTTATATGGTTAATTACGACATTAAAATGACCATAATGCATGCTTTCAGTCAAAAATGACAAGTATGTATGGCCCACATCATGAAAGTAGAATATGACTCGCACAGTTGAGACATAGCATATACATGCAATGACACATGGCATAGCATTTCAAAGCATACATGTCTATCTCTAAACATGCAAAATAGCCAAATGTATAGCGAAATATTGACGAAATAAGAAAATAATCGGTCAAAATGTTACCCGTAGCGTGTAGGTCGATCTAACCGGAGCGGTTTTTGTGAGAAGGTTGAAAAAATCGGCCAAAAGGACATATGAGGTTGAAAAATCGCGAAAAGTAGCGGTGGGTCAAGGCTGAAAACGACAGATCTGGGAAGGGGCGGACGGTTTAAAAAAGCCGATCTTGGCCGCAAATCAATCTGCGGCTGGGTCCAATTTCTTTTTTTGTCTCTCCTTTGCAAAATTAATCAATTTTTCAAATCCATTTGACTTAAAAATATGAGGTTTCAACCAATCGGGTATGGAGCATGACGAATTAATTTGTCGGGACGGGACCCAGCAGGAACGAGGTGATTTACGACTCGATCAACCGGAGACGAGACCTGGTGCCGATGAATCAATCAACCGGAGACAAGACCCGGTGCAGACAATTCGACCAACCGGAGACGAGACCCGGTGCCGACGAATCAATCAACCAGAGACAAGACCCGGTGCAGACAACTCGATCAACCGGAGACGAGACCCGGTGCCGATGAATCAATCAATCGGAGACGAAACTCGGTGCAGACAAGTCGACCAATCGGAGACAAGAACCGATACAGACGAATCAATCAACCGAAGACGAGACCCGGTGCCGACGAGACGATTAACCGGAGACGAAACCCCGTGCCGACGAGTCGACCAATCAGAGACGAGAACCGATACAGACGAATCAATCAACCAGAGACGAGACCTGGTGCCGATGAATCAACCAACCGGAGACGAGACCCGGTGCCGACGAGACGATCAACCGGAGACGAGACCCGATGCCGACGAGACGAGTAACCGGAATCGAGAACCGGTGCAGACGAGTCGCCATCAGAGACGAGAACCGATACAGACGAATCAATCAACTAGAGACGAGACCCGGTGCCGACGAGACGATTAACCAGAAACGAGACCCGGTGCAGACGAGTCGACCAATCGGAGATGAGAATCGATACAGACGAATCAATCAACCGGAGACGAGACCCGGTGCCGATGAGTCGACCAATCGGAGATGAAAACCAATACAGACAAATCGATCAACCGAAAAAGAGGCCCCGTGTAGACGAGTCGACCAATCGGAGACGAGAACCGATACAGACGAGTCGACCAATCGGAAACGAGAACCAATACAGGCGAGACGACCCATCGGAGACCAGACCCTACACCTACGAGACGATCAATCGGATATGAGGTCCGACAGTTATGAGACGACGACGATTCCAAGATGACGACGATTATGAGACGGAGCACGACATCTGCGATAACGATTATCGCAACGGCCTGTCAGAGACGGAACCTGACAACAACGATGCGATCAGCGATTGAAGTCCTGTTGAGATCGATACTCACAATAAATTTACGATTGCATGATGCATTGACACCTTTACGAATGTTTTGCATGCCTTACATCTTGTGTTGAGTCATAAGCTATATGTGTTGCATCACGTATGTACTGGCATTCTTATGCACTGTCATTCATGCATCGGGTGTCTACTTCTTTATCATGTTCATTTCATTTAACATTTCATAAACATGATAAAGAGAGGCAGCTGTAGACACCCAAATTTTGCGCTTTGTATACTAACCCTGACAGGAGGGCAAAATCGTCAATTAACCCAGCCTACGAGAACGAAAGGTGGACATAAGTACGAACACTCAAAGCCACAACGACGACTTACGATCAAAGCCGACCCGACAACGAGCGGATATCAGGAATCGACTAATGGCCACTACGCTTACCTGCTCGCCGGTGATCTAGTGGGGGTCGGGGGGCAGCGCCCCTAGAAACCAAGCCCAAATATAAATCCGGTGTCATGTCGCAGCCATTTGAAACGAGCATTCCTGAGTGATATGGCACATTTCCCAGTAGTTCCCGAACTGTAAAATACAAGCATTCCAGCGAAAACCAACGGTACGACACGAGAATCGAGGTGCGGTACAAAAATTGAGAAAATCAGCCCAGCTAGCCGCAGATCAATTCGCGGCCAATGGTGGGAACGAAACTCGAGCACGGCGCGGGGAAAACCGAGGATCGGTGCGGGGGAACCGAGGCCAGCCGCAGATCAATCTGCGGCTGCCTCTGACAGCCTTTATCAGCGCAGTTCTTCATTTGGCATACAGAAGGAGAAGGAGTTCAAAAAAAAAGAAAAAAGGAGGAGAAATCAGCAGCAAAGAGCAGCGGGAAAGGAGAGAAAAGAGAGAAAAAAGTGAGGATTTATACCCCTTTTTGCTAGATTGTATCACATATAGTTTCTACTATATTCAATATACGAATTTATACGCATCGTGGTGTCATTTGCAAGGTGAAAAAGACATTTGTTTTAGCATTTTTGTTATATCATTTTATTAAACTTTTATCATTTGGGCTATATTAAATGTAGTTTTTCTTGTATATTATTGAGGATACAAGGATTGAGGATTATTAGTGAGGGTTCCAACGGAACAAAATTCTTCCTAATGGCCCGATGATATCCATTTGGTGATTTTAGTTCGTTATGGTAATGTATTAAGCGTAATGTATTTAAATTGCTATTTTAGGATATTGTGGTGTGTTAGGCAACTCGGTGTTGTTCATTGGTGTATTATCCATTTTGTGGGTGTGTAGAAATTTCGGGTGTGAGCCTAGGAGCACGACCCCGTGGTTCAAATCCGATGATGGATATTTTTGGGTGTATGTATTAGGGGCGATGTACCCTTGATTGTAAATATGTAATCGTCGGGCCTTAAAACGATACCAAGTTAAAAATCGGGTTTAAGGCCTCGTAATAGTGAAATATGCGATTGTGGGCGTTTGGGGTTATTTTGATGGCTTACATGCCCATGAATAACCCCCACGCATTTTAATGCTTGATTTGATTTACAACACAAAAATTGATTTCAAGGCTAAACGATGAAGGTTTCCATAAAATCAATCAAATTAGGTTATTTGCATCACAAGGCTTAAAAAATTGGAAATGCTAATGAATGGCGATTCCGGTTTAACAAGAAGGCTAAAGAAAAATCGTGTTCAAACATCACAAAAAAATGGTTTTATAAAAAATAAATAGCGTTTTACTAAACCTTTGGGCATAGGGTTAAAGAGATCCTAGAAATTGCCGTCACTTCATTACGAAAGTAACGTATAGGTCTCGATTCCTATTTTGACGAAGGTTTAAAAACTCTTGTTTTGCCAAAACGACACCTAATGAAAAATCTCACAGCTTTTGACAATTAAAATCAAACCTTTCTCATAAAGAATAAAGCTTTCTCGTGTAAGCCGAAGGACATTTTAAAGCATTCTCAAATTAAAGCATGACTTTTTCATAAAAGACCAAATGGTTTTCTCATGCAAAATCACCACAACATTCACATAGGCACACACGCGCGCACACACACATTTTATGAATTAAAAGGATAGGAAAAACATCAAGATTGCGGTAACCGTGTTTTCATGGAAGTCGGGAGGTGCCTAACACCTTCCCCTCGCTTAAGCAAGCCCCCGAACTCTATGAATCTCGGTTCGCAGACCAATTAATCCGGAGTCACATATGAGCCAGCGATTTACGAAAAAACGAAACTCGGATGAGTTGGTACATCCATTTCAAATATACCAACTGGCGACTCTGGTTAATTCGCTCATCATAAAAAATGATCTTTCGAAACCCCGTCGACATTTGTGCCGACCTTTTTTAAAAAATCATCTAATAAAAGGCTAAAATTGGAAAGGGTAATAATTAGCATAAAGAAGCGATTCTCCCGGCGTCGACAAACGTTACAACTTAATATTTTTACTTTGAGAGGTTTATTATTAATTGTCTCATCTTATTTAGTGCGCATGCACATATATATATAAAATACGCGTCATATTAATTAACATGCGAAGCATTTTGGATTATATATATATATATAGTAAACATGCACATATAGAATACTATATTCTACCCGGATTGATTATGGACTTTTATTCTAGTTTGGTTCACTAGAGTCACCAAGTGAACCAATAGGTCAATCTTAGGGTACAAGAACTGAATTTAAATATAACTATTATATTTAAACTCGGGCTTCATTACAAACGAGTTTTCAAGCGCTCATTGCTCCTTTGTCTCCAATTATTCAAAATAATTCTAACTAATCCTATTACATAAACTATTTACAATAAATAGAAATCTTGATCAATAGTCAAGGGAAAGTACATAGAAGAAAGATATAATTTACATAAGAAAAATTAGAGAAGACGAGGTACGCAAACCCCATTTATAAACCATTCATTCATGCATCCACATAAAATAAATCCAATCACACATTGGTCAATAGTCCATAATCACTCTCATTTATTATCATACATATCACCATATGCATCAATAAATAACATTCATCTAAGGAATATAAAATCATTCCATATATGCATTGGTATCATTTAATGGACAATTTAAAGTTGCATGAAATCCAATTTCAAGCTTAAAATAATTCTTTATTTTAATTATAAAACCATGTAAAATAACTGTTTATTTTAAGTTTTGAAAAATTGCAAAAAAATATCAAAGTCGAATCAGCTAGTCCAACGTGGCAACGCCGATTTTATGAACAAAATTGGCGCGGCAGCGCCGTGACTTATCTATCCCAACAAGGACACGGTGCGGCAACGCCGAAACTATACAGGGACATGAAGCGGCGGCGCCTCGTCGTAGAATCAGATTCTGTAATTTCCCGCAGTTCGTGAATTTGATCAAATTTTCATCCAAACCTCGATTTTTTGCAATTCTTTTCAAAATCCATGATTTTATATAACATATTATGCCCAATAAATTGTTCTAAACACATACCCATACATATACGGAATCAAAATAATTAATAATATGCATAAAGTTTGGCTCTTAATGCCACTGTTAGGTTTGTAATAACGGAGAACATACAATCAAATTGCATATAATCAAGCGGAAGCATGGTAAATCAGAATTTAAAATTTTACAAACCAAACCCAGGATCAATCTTTAATGCGCTAATATTAATTAATAAAAGAAGATAGAGAATCAGAATTATACCCCTATAGAAACTAACTTCCTCAGGTACGAGTTCTACTCCAAAATCCTTCACGAAGATTCGCTCTTTTGATCAACGCAAGCTACCCAAATGTTTGGCCTCTAGAGGTGATCCACCAAGGAATAATATTTACTCAAGAAGATGTGTGATGGCAAACCCTAGTTTCTATCTCTATAAAATTACGAGTATTCTCCCAATTTTTATGGAAGAGTGTGTAACCCTAAATCATAATAAGACTTTTTCTATTTATAGATGTAGGCAAGTCTCCTAAACTATTTAGGTTTAGGGTTTTATTAATTATACTCCTAATTTAATTAGGATCTAATATGAGTATACTCCTATTAATTAATTCCTAACCCATTTAGAAATTAAATAATAATAATAATCATAGTAATAATAATAATAAGACTCCTCTTATTAATTTATAATTAGTACTTCCAAAATACTAACTACTAAATATTAAGTTATTTAATTTATTCTATCACCATAGTTTAAATTAAATACACTTAAGTTATTATTACGATTATGCTATTTACTTCTTAAATAAATATTTTTTTTTGTGGTGTGACTCTTTAGGTTCTCCATATTAAACCGGTTGTGAATAAATCTATTAGAACAATTCTAATCTTATTTAAATAAATAAATTAAACTATTCAATTCATTTAATTAAATAATATTTATTCTATAATAAGGGTAAGCCCCTTTAGCGATCAACGATTTTTCAGATAATATAGATTTTAACATTAATCACAAAAGAACCTTTCAGTGAATAAGTACCATACAATTCAATCTTTCTACCATACAATGTCCCAATTAAATATAAGACATGAAATTACTGTCAAGTCTTATTTTATTTAATTATATGTATTTCGATTCTAAAATGCACAATTCCAAATAATACAAATTAGAAACAACTTTCTAATTTCATTCTACCTTGGCCAAGGACTACTGAATTGTCATTTATCGAATCACGTAGGACATACTCTCCTTTTACTAGAAGCGGTAGATTCTCTGTTAATTATTCATCTATCTCCATGTATGACTTATTATACCCAAGCATACCCTATGTTATACCCTAAAGGTATTAAGGAATATGTCAAAGCATAACTCATCATGCACAAGATACTATGACAATCTCAAGTCCAAGGATCACTTGTACTACTATCACTAGAGGAATTCCTATTGACAGGCGAGTAAAATTTCATTAGGTATTCCTTTAGCGAGCCACGTTCAGTAAACTTATTCTCTAATAAGCACCTACATTCTTGCTTTAGTGTCTCCACACAAATGATTATGAGATCAATCATCCTCTTCCTAGGAGCAAGCAAAGTATGTACTAATCTATCCGGATTCACTAATCCCCTTTTTAGTAATCCATCGATTATGAACTATTTTAGTTTTAAGCTATCTAGGAATTTAGATCTCATTAGCATGATCATCATCATGATTCTAGAAGCATTACTTAAACTAAGGGTTTATCATATTTAATATAATAGCATCATGTAGATAAAATAAAATGCCTTTAATAAATAATTCATTTTATTAATAAACGAATAAGATTACAAAGTACATGCTATATCATATCAAATATGATTGGCTTGTATGCATACTACTTTCAAGTACTCCTAAATGTTTCACAAGTGTTCAAGCTATGCTATACATAAACTGTTAAAGCTTTTAAGTTCTATTATTCATGAACTTCTTATGATGACTGTCGATGCCATTTGATTCGGCTAGACAAAGGTTTAAATATTTTTATCGATTAACTTATAAATCTTTGAAATATTATTGATGTTAAGTAGAGCTATCCATCTGAATTGTTCGGTTAGGATTCCAATGTATGTATGAGATGAACAACCCTAATATTAGGGACAATTTTAGTCGGTTAATCCGAGAAGGTCGTGAGGCGCCTAAACCAAACACATATAGTCGTTTAAAATAGAGTGTTGATCAACATAGAGTACAATAGGCTGATCACCTAGAAGTGCTCGTAATAATACCGGTTTGCAGTTAAATTACTGTGAAACCTTTTAATGAATGAAAATAAAAGTTCAAGGTCTTATGACCGCTTAGTATGTCGTTTCGAAAATTGTTTTAATCGAAAGAAAAATGTTATTCCTGTTTATTCGGAATGTTCACAACTATTGTTCATTTATTGAAGTAATATGATATGATTCATGATTTTGTTGTTATTCAACTGCTATACTTGCTGAGCAATTAAATGCTCATCATTACTTTTAAATTAAATATTTTTAGTTGTGACGCCCCCAAATCCGGGTTTCCTAACCTCGAATTCGGTGCTCACGATACTCAACGACAAACATACTTTTTAACTAAATGCGGAATAATAAACATACATTGTTTATTGAAATAATAATAAAGTCTTACAATCTTGGTCCCAAGGTTCTTTAACCTTAACATAAAACGTACCCTTAATACAATAAAAGGTTCACTTAATCAAACAACATTCAATAAAAACTAGTATATAGGCACTATCGGGCATCTACTCTTGCACCTTCCCTTTTCCTTTGTCTCCTCTAGACGTTTCTGCCTTAGCTGAAATGAAGATCATGATATAGCAAGGGTAAGCAACTAGTTTGCTTAGCAAGTTTATACGCAAGGGAGATATATCATGAATAGACGGAAATTTCGCTTTCAATGTTCAACAACAGTATAGAATTGTGAAGAAATATGAATTATCAGTCAACAGTTGAATATTCAAATAATTGAATGCCAATTACTGAGTGGTTTGAAATAACCAAGGACGTTTTCCAAGGTTCTCAGCATGTAAGTTGGACCTCTTAAAAAGTTTTGGTAATCGAGGGGATCAGCCTCTCATACCCCGTGATTTATGCATAAACACTTAATAACCAGCATTGATATCATGCCTTAAACAAGTTTATCCTTTTCTCAGCCAAGAGTTCTTACCATAGCAATTTAATAAGAACAGCTTTTAAAATACCATTGTCTTAACCAATTTAGACATGCTGGATCTAGCTGATACAAATAGCATAGATCTATCTCATAAACAATTCATGCTTGAAAGAACTTTAATTAAATTTACAGTTCAATCATAATAGGATAGGAATTCAATTGCACAAGGTGTGAATCTCAATAATCAGTATAGATGTGAATAATCGACAATAATTATTCACCAACATGCTTCGAAAATAATAACTCGAGATTGAGTTAGGGAACTTGCAATAATGTAAGAAGTTTAGGGTTAGGAACTTGCCTGTTGGCTCAGCTACAAATAATTCTAGCTTTAACTATTTGGCCTTGAAGAACCTAACATAGATAATGTCGGTCTATCAATTAGTACTGCGCAGTGGTACGTCGCTACGCTTACTTATGTTATTTATTTAACAATTAAGCAAATCACATAACACACATAAGTAAATAAACTATAGTAAATCCTATAAGGCACTTAATTGTCTTTCTAGGTTGATGGTTTAATTAATTACCAATGTTTCCCTTAAGTGATAAACACTTATTAAACCCTTAAACAATTAATAATAATTGTTCAATTGATTAACATTACTCTTTCTTAAGTAATATTTATTTATTAAACCCTTAAGCAATTTATTATGATTGTTTAATTAATGGGTTATTAAGCTCTCTCTATTTTATTGACTCTATCTTCAATTAATTACTATTAAATAGTTATTAATTAATTATCTTTAGTCATTATTATTAATAGTACTTAATAACTAATTATATTCACTTATTATTTAATTATTAATTAAATAATAATTAAATTATAAATTTTAATTGTCTTTAATTATTATTTAAGATTAAATAATAATTAATTAGGTTTGTTTATTATTTAACGTTAATCAAATAATTAATTAGTGCGTAACGATTATCTTTAGTTATTATTTAATAATAAATAATAGATAATTAGATTTATTTATTATTTAAAATTAATTAAATAATAAATAATTAATTAGTAAATATGAATTATCTTTAGTTATTTTTTAATAATAAATAATAACTAATTAGATTTATTTATTATTTAAGGTTAATCAAGTAATAAATAATTACTTAGTGAATAATAATTATCTTTAGTTATTATTTAATAAATGATAACTAATTAGGTTTATTTATTATTTAAAGTTAATCAAATAATAAATAATTAATTAGTGAGTAATAATTATCTTTAGTTATTATTTAATAATAACTAATTAGGTTTATTTATATTTTAAAATTAATCAAACCATAAATAATTAATTTACAATTCTTAATTATCCTTAATCATTATTTAATAATAATTAATCAATTACTTAACTTTATTTATTATTTAAACATAATTAAATAACAAATAGTTAATTTTTTTTTTCTAATTTTCGTTCTTGATTTCCAGATTTGGGGTCTTTCACCAAAACCTTCATAAAACGAAATCTACAACTTCAATTTACGATCCGTCGATTTTGTTGGATTCGTATCTTCCTGAACTACACTTTTCATTTATCAAACATCAAATTTGGTTATGTCTAGGTCTCGGAAAACAGGCTCAAAGTCAGGGGTCAGCAAGGTTGTTCAACAGTTGGCATGCTTTGGTAATAAATTCATGGTTGGCTCATTTTTCAACATATTTGAGTGATTCAAAAGGGATTTTGTCCCTAACCTATGGATCTAGCATATCAAGAAAGAAAATCACAAGATCCCTTTATAGATTTCAAAATGACAAGCATATAACAACCTTTTTCAAACAAAATTTCCGGAAATCTCCTTTACTTCCTTTCTTCTAAATTTTTCCAACATAAACTCACACATATGAACAAGCAAAACATTATATATTCAAGATCTAACCTTATCATAAGGTTCTAGCCATCAAGAACATAAAACTTCAAGGATCTATGTCTAAACACATTAAAATAGCTTAAAGTTTGGAGTTATACCTTTTTGATTTCTTCTTCTTCTTTTCCTTCCCAAAATAGGTTGTGAATGGAGATGGCCTAAACAATCAAGACCTTCTTCTTTCTCCCACAAGATTTGTTCTTACTTTTTCTTCAAACTCTCTCTCTAACACTCTCTCTATACTTGGTGAATAATGAACCAACCTCACTATCATTGGTGAGGGGTCCTATTTATAGGAAAGTAGAGACCGTGGGCAAAATAGTCATTAACCATGACTAGGCAAGGGCAATTTGGTTAATTCATCAATAATAGGAAGCTTCCTAGCAACTTCCTCAAGGGTATTTTAAACATTACCCAACTTCTTTTAAGGTTAAAATAGTCTTTTCGCAAAATCTTAATTATCCATTAGTTATTAACCATTCTTCATTGGTTATTAGACATTGGTTATTATCTTGTCATAATTACATTGTTTAAACACAATGGTTATTATCCCGCCATAATTACATTGGTTATTAACCACTTGAATATACAATGTTATTGTCCCTTCATAATTACCTTGGTTATTAACCACTCTTGGCCATTTTAGTCATTACACACCAATTCCTACACTTGACTCACATATGGTTATTTCTTAGCCATAGTTATATCATACCTGCCAATACAAGTATAGACATAGCTTATACATCTCCCACCAATTAACCCAAAGTTGGTTTAAATAGAACACAACGTTAACTCATTAAATTAAATTAGATTTAATTAATAAGGATGTTCAAAATTCACGGGCATTACATTAGTTAAGCTAGAGACTGTCGAAGGTTCCCGAAGGGACAAAGGCAAAGGAAAAGTTAATGAGTAGGATTATTTTATCCATATATGTAATAGTCTTAGACTATGAAGGATTTATTATTATGTATGATGTAATATTTATTAATATTATGACGATAAATGATGTAATGGTTATAGAACCTGAGATTAGAGTAAGACATATTGTAATAATATAGTAATTATATTTATGTCAATATTATTATATTGAATGGGTAGTATCGTGACGCACCGAACTTGGGTTTAAAGGTAGACCCGAATTTGAGGGCGTTACAAGTTGGTATCAGAGCTTTAGGTTATAAACCTTAGGTGGGGGAATTCCTTAGGAATATGACCTTAGAAAAGTTAACTAGATAAGTAAGTCAAGAGATAAACTCAAATAGAGTTTTAAGGGATGAATTGAGGAAATTCATCAAAGGAAAATAGTAATAAAAGTAAACTAAAATAAACTATATTTGTTATATGATATTAATAAATATACTTTGTTACTATGTACTAATCAAGATAATAAAATTTGATTTTAGGATGTCGGAAGAAGTTACGTTTAGGGATATCCACGTGGTAAGCGAGGAGCTGATCGCTCCAGTACCTGAGCCGATGCTCGAGCCAGTGTTCAAGGTAGAAGCTCTTAGTGAGAGTGACCCGGAATAGGATCCCGAAGAGGATCCATCTGAGCACGAGGAGGAGGCTGACGATACATCATCGGATGTCGTACCTTCAGGAGTGGAGAAAGTAGCGCCAGTAGATATGAACAATCTATTTATAGCAGTACTCGACAAAAATATCACGTTGAGGACTAGAGTGCAAGCCTTTGAGGCAAGGGTGCAAGACCTCTAGACAGAGAGGAAAGAAATAGAGTCATATTGGGAGGTTGAGATCGATGATAGGATCAGGGCTGAAGATTAGGTCCATGACCTGGAAGAAGAGATGAAAATTAAAAAAATAAAGATCGACAGGTTGAACTACACGTTTAGGTCTTCACACGGGTGATTCCAGCATAGAGTGAACCACTATCTAGCAGAGGAGGGCCAGACCACACATACCATTAGTAGAGGGCAGTCATGGAAATAGTAGACGATGAGTATGTCGACGCCATTAGGCGAGGTCTAGTTAATAATTAGCTGATGTATAGGTATATATATAGATATATATTTGTAATGATGTGAATCCCAACTTTTGGTATTAGTAGCGAGATATCTTTTGTATAATCCCAACTATAGATAAGTTGTGGAATAGATATGGTAATCCCATCTTTTGTATGTAATAGAGGGATAATATGTAAGCAACTGAAGCTTTATAAAGTAAGCTGTATGAACTAGGAAGCATATTTATATAAAAATATTTATTAAATGTTCTTTGTGATGAATATGTGTTACCGGTAATTAAAAAATGTGTTAGAAGATAAATAATTGATTAATAATAACATAATTTTATTATTTAGTAGAAAATGCCGCCTAGAAGAAGACAAAGAAATCAAGAGGAAGAATCCTATAATGAAAATGAGGGTAGTGGTCTAAAAAACCCAATGCAACAGTTTATAGACTTACTAGTGGGAGCCTTAAATAGAGCTCCCACCGTAGCACGAATAGATCCTCCAGTTGCGCATGTTGCCAACTTTAAGGACTTTAAGAGTGTGGGATCGTTCGAGTTTAGGGGGACCACCGAGCCTATAGAGGCTCAATCATGGGTGAAGGAGATAGAGAAAGCATTTGTATTGCCGGAGTTAGGTAAGAGTAAGAGACCACTTTTTCTACTTACCTATTGAAAGGTGAGGCTAATTTTTGGTGGGAAGCTAACCAGAATAGGGATATAGAGGGAGTTATCGCGTGGGCAAGATTCAAGGAGTTGTAGTTTGAGAATTACTTCCCACAGAGCATGTAGCTGTATGGAAATACGGTTTTTAGAGTTAAAGTAGGGGGAAATGTCAGTTTTCCAATACACCACCAGGTTCAATGAACTGGCTAGGTTTGTTGCACATTAAGTGGACACCGAAGGAAGACAAGGAGGTTTGAGCAAGGCCTAAAACTCTGGCTCTACAATAAGGTGAGTGTGTTACAGATTGGTTCCTTTGGATCAATCTTGGAAAAGGCTATTATAGCCGAAGGAGGGAGTGAGGCCTTAAGCCTCTATAATAGGGAAAAAAAGAATAAGAGTAAGAACGAAGGTGGAAGTAAGGCCGAGGGAGCCAGCGGAAGTGGGGGAAGCCACAAGAGGAAATGGAACAACTCCGGGAATACTGGAAGCAAACAAGGGGACCCAAAGAAGAAGGGACAACCGTGTAAGACCTGCGAGAAGAATCATTCCAGGCTCTATCTGAAGGGGAAGTCAGCGTGCTACAACTGTGGGCAGGAGGGACACATCTCTCCTAACTGCCTAACCCGAAGAAAAGCATCGGATGTTTCATCTACGGAGCGACATACCACATGGCAAGAAATTACCCGAAGAAGGGAGCCAACGAAGGAAGCGACAATAAAGGAAATAGTAGCAATAAGCTGACCATAACTGGTCCAGCCCCACTGAGTAGACCAACCGTCCGGACCTTCAATATGACGGTCCAAGATGTAGTGGCATTTGGAGATGTAGTCTCAGGTATCATCCCAATCAATGATATTAATGCATATATATTGTTTGATTCGGGTGCGACCTGTTCTTTCATATCCTGTGATTTTGCTAGACGTTTAAGCTTACCTCTAGAGAAACTAGAGTCTCCCTTGAACATAGAAGTTACAAATAAGGAAGTAATCCTTGTTGAACACATTCATAGGAATTGCTGCGTCGAAATTAGAGGACATAAGTTATCAGTAGATTTAATTCCGATCAAACTGGGAGAATTCGATATAATATTGGGGATGGATTGGTAATACAAGTGATCCTTAGACTTGAGATCATCATAGTATCTTGTGTATGATGAGTTATACTTTGACATGTCTCTTAAGACCTTTAGGGTATATCAAAGGGTATGATTGGGTATAATAAGTTGTACATGGAGATAGGTGAATAGTCAACAAAGAATCTTACACTTTTAGTAAAAGGAGAGAATGCCCTATGTGATTCGATAAATGACAACTCGGTAGTCTTTGGCCAAAGTAGAATGAAATTTAAAAGGTGTTTCTAATTTGCATTATTTAGAGTTGTGCATTTGAGAATCGAAATACATATAATCAAATAAAATAAGACTTGACAGTAATTCCATGTCTTATATTTGATTGGGACATTGTATGGTGAAAGGATTGAATTGTACGGTAACTATTCACTAAAAGGTTCTTTTATGATTAATGTTAAAATCTATATTATCTGAAAAGTTATTGATCTCTAAGGGGGCTTACCCTTATTGTAGAATAAATATTATTTATTTAAATGAATTAAATAGTTTAATTTATTTATTTAAATAAGATTAGAATTGTTCTAATTGATTTATTCACAACCGGTTTAATATGCAGAACCTAAAGGGTCACACCGCAAAAGAAAAAATATTTATTTAAGAAGCAAATGGCATAATTGTAATAATAAGTTAAGTATATTTAATTTAATCTATGGTGATAGAATAAATTAAATGCCTTAATATTTATTATTTAATATTTTATAAATATTAAATATAAATTAATAAGAGGAGTCTTATTATTATTATTATTACTATTATCATTATTTAATTCCTAAAAGAATTTAGAAATTAATTAATAAAAGTACTCTTATAAATTCCTAATTGGATTAGGAGTTTAATTAATTAGAAGAGTTTAATTAAAATAAAACCCTATTCTTAAATAGTTTAGGAGGGTTGCCTATATCTATAAATAAGAGGAGTCTTATTATGGATTGGGGTTACACACACTTCCAATAGTTGGGAGATTACTTACAAATTCTATATACATAAAACTAGGGTTTTTCCAGCACCCATCTTCTTGAATACGTATTATTCCTTAGTGAATCACCTCTAGAGGCCAAACACTTGGGTGGCTAACGTTGATCAAAGGAAGAAATCTAATCGGTGAATTTCAAGGAGAACGCGAAAGATTTTGGAGTTGAACTTGTACCCGAGGAAGCTAGAATTCTACAAGGGTATAATTCTTATTCTCTATCTCTTTCATTTAATTGATAATTGAATACAAGGAAAGATCATGGTGATGGTATGTATAAAATTTTAAAATCTGATTTTATCGCACTTCCGTTATATTTGTGTAATTTTATTGCATGCTCGCGTTATATACAAACCTAACACGTTATGCCCAGGAAGACATCAGTTTCGAAGGCTCAATATAGGATAGTGCTAGTAGAAATGAAGAAATTGATGATACAAGTGTAAGAAATATTAGATAAGAAATATATCCAACCAAGTGTGTCTCTATGGTGAGCAGCAGTGTTATTCTTTGAAAAGAAGGACAGATCGTTAAGGCTTTGTATCGACTACAAGGAGTTGAACAAAGTAACGATTAAGAATAAGTATATGTTGCCCAGGATCAACGATCTATTTGATCAGTTGAATGGGGCAAAATATTTTTCTAAGATAGATTTAAGAATAGGGTATCACTAGTTGAAGGTTAGAGGAGAAGACATACCGAAGACATCATTTAGGACTCGTTATGGCCATTATGAGTTCCTAGTGATGTCGTTTGGGTTGATGAATGTGCCAGCCGCATTTATGTATCTGATGAACAACGTGTTCAAGCATTATCTAGACAAGTCTGTAGTAGTGTTCATAGATGATATCGTGGTGTATTCAAAGACGTAGGAGGATCATGCCGATCTAAGAATACTGTTGGAAACTCTAAGGAGGGAAAAGTTGTACGCAAAATTCAGCAAGTGTGAATTTTGGCTAGAGAGGGTTCAATTTTTGGGCTACTTGATCGACAAAGATGGTATATCCGTAGATCCATCGAAAGTGGAGGCGATAATTAATTGGGAACAACCGAAGACACCGAAAGAGGTGCGTAGTTTCTTAGGGTTAGCGGGTTATTATCGGAGCAACTGTAACGCCCCCGAATTCGGGCGTTGGCTGCCCGAACAAGGGTTCGACATTCACTCAACATCTTTCACAGCTTAACCAATGATCCCATAATCATATTGGTTGAATTAGTCTATTACAGACTATAAAATTATAAATTTCCTTAACTTCATCCCTGGATCTTAACTTAATCTCGATCTCATTCTTTCTACAAGTATCAACTGTAGTTCTTTCGTATATATGGATAACACCATATATATATATATATATCAGTCAAATTTTTAACCTTACGATTTAAACATTTTATACTTCAATATATCAAGTTTCACAGTATTAATAACAAAGATTATTCTTGGCAACAAAAGGGCGCATTCCGGTAATTTTGGCATCTTACTGACACTCATTAGTGTAACCTTAGTGCTTACAGAACTCTCAATATCATTCAATACCCTCACTTAGACATATATCTTATAGATATATCTCTTCATATTAATATTTTCTATTTATCTGAATTTCACAAAATTAATAACACACTTGTACTTGGAACAGAGGAACCTTGCGATGAATTTGGTTTATTCATCGGTGCTAGATCTTTGGTCTTACAGTACTCACAATGTTATTCAATATCCTCATTCAGATTTATAATTCTTTATCAACATTGTATTAATGTTTACTATCTATCTGAAGTTCAGAGTATCGACATAACATGATCAGTCCATATTACCAATACCATCACTCAGATTTATAGTTCTTTAACAATTCTAAATTATATCAAAGTAAAGACATAACACCATTTGATGATAATAATAATAATATCATTTCATAATATTCAGTTACATGGTTTGCTTGTTCGTATTACAACAGTCATTATGACTTTATACAAATACAAGTAAATAAAACATGAAACCTAGTCTACGCTTCTTCTTTATATTCATGGTCTTCTTATCATTCTTCATAACTGCAATAAAAGTTTTATTCGCAAGAATGAGAACTACGGCTCAACAAGTCTAACAAATAACACATACACAATTTATGCTTTCATATAAACTTTAACATGCTCTAACATATCACATATAGCAATTTGATATTACAAATAACTTTTCATTCAACAGTTTATGTCACGTTGTCACACAAAGCGTATAAACCACATATATATAACTTATAAAAATAACACATAAGGGTTAGAATACTTGCCTCGTATATCTTTTACAGTTAATATAACGTCTAAACGTTCGTCGTAAATCCTACACGATTATCAGTGTACATAACTAGTTAAACGTTTAACGAATAACTCTTTTAAGTTTTTATTTCGGGTATTATAACCGCTTATAAATAAAACTCCTTCTACTATGCATAAAATAATTTCAACATTATAACTACTTATAAAATGAATATTCATCAACTATATTTAAAATAAATTAAGTATTATAACTGCTTGTAAAATGAATATTCGTTTACTATGTTTGAAATAAGTCGGGCATTATAACTACTTGTAAAAGTACATTCGGCTATTATATTTGAGATAATTTCAGCATTATAACTACTTATAAAATGAATATTCTTACCAACTACTTGAAGAAAATCGAACATAGTAATTGCTTATAAAAGTGTATTTTCTACTTTATAAGAGAAATAAATCGGACATTATAACTGCTTGTAAATAAGACTTTTTTATTATATACTTAAAATATTTTGGGTATTATAACTGCTTGTAAAAGTATATTTTTACTAGTGCATACATAAAAATGAAAATTATAACCACTAGAGTATACCTCTTGTAGTTGCTAGCTTTACTTCCAATCGCGTAGTGCTTCGATGCTTCAAAAGTATTTTTTATCTCACAATATCTCTCAAAATATAAATACAGAGTATTTTTGCTCTTGAATTGATTGAAAACTAATACAAATAATGAAGGATGGAGGTTGCTATTTATAGGCCTTGCAAAGTGGGGGTAAAATAGTCTTTTAGGCTTTAAAATATCTTCCACCAAGCGAGATCATCATGATGAAATCATCTTGTGTGCTTCTTTGAGCCTTATGTCATGCCACATCATGCTTACATCATCCTTCGCTACGATTAGTCGAAAATAATTCACTTGGATCACTAGTTACCTTTCATTGGTTTTGATTGGTCTATTTCAGTTTTCTTGGATTTAGTTACTACTTAGTTAGTCTAACTAGGTTTTCTTTCCCTAGTTTAGTTACACTAACTTGGTATTGTCTAGCTCAACTCTGATTGGTCTAAACCATTTCACATGGATAGCCATACTTGATCGTGATTGGCCGGAAGCTTTTCACTTGGATTTCTAGTTAAAAACAAGTTTGATTTCAACTATTTAGTATAATACTTAAGTATTAATACGTATGCCTTTCGTATATACTTCGTATAGTATTTGTATCTACTCGTATTAGTCTCGTATAATCTTCAGTATAATTCTTATATTATACTATACATTATGCTTATAACATTCTTCGTATTCTTTCTGTATTCGATCCGTATACGCCCCGTATTCATCTCGTATTTGCGAATATATAACCCCGAACCCTAAAACTAATAAAAAATTTATTGGCCGAAATACATCGACTGTCCTTAAAAACATTATTCACGAATTTGAAATTTCAAAATGTGGAGAACACTTCTCGAATGAATAGTGTTTTTTAGCTTTTTCGCAGGAAAAATATTATTGGTTCATTGGTTTCTAAACCACGTATAATTACTATGTCGTGAAATATAACAAGTCAAAATGACGAAAAGAACTGATCAAAAAGACGAAAAGCGTTTTCTCAAAAATCGTGTTTTTTCCCATCTTTTTCTCGAAAACTTTTATTGGCTCCCTGAGTTTTATGGCTCATATAAACACTATTTCGTGTAATGTGAAAAGTCCTAAAAGGATGCAAGACAGATTTTACGGGCATATCTGATTTTTAGGTTTTAACCCTTAGGGTTTAGGTTTTAACCTTTTTCCAAATTTAGGTTTTAGCCTTAAATTAACTTCTTGATTTTAATAAGTGTTAAGGTTAACTACTTAAACCAAAACACAAAATCCTGCACATAGCAAAAATTAAAAGTAGTATGCCCTTAAGTCGATCACATTTGATGTGATAGGTATTTACTTTATAATCTTGTTCATTTATTAATAAAAGAATTCATTTAATTACTTTATCCATGTTTAATTAGTTAAATTAAATAAATGTGATAAACCTATAGTTTTCGAGCAATGCTTTTAGAATCATGATGATGATCATGTTAATGAGATCTAAATTCAAGATAGCTCAAAACTAAAATATTCCCAATCGTTGGATCACTAATGTGGGGTTACTGATTCCAGATAGATTGGTACATACTATGCTTGCTCTGTTGAAGAGGATGATTGATCTCATAATCATTTGTGTGGAGACACTAAAGTAAGTATGCAAGTGCTTATTGGAGAATAAGTTCACTGAACGTGATTCGCTTAAAGGGACCCTAATAGAGTTTTACTAGCCTGACAATGGGGTTCCTATAGTGATAGTTGTACAAGTGATCCTTGGACTTGAGATCATCATAGTTCTTTGTGTATTCTAAATTATACTTTGTCATATCTCTTAATACTTTAAAGTATGTCATAGGGTATGTTCGGGTATAATAAAGTGTACATGGAGGTTGGTGAATAATAAACAAAGGATCTACCACATCTAGTAAAGGGCGAGAATGTCCTATGCGATTCGATAAGTGACAACTCAGAAATCCTTGGCCAATGTGAAATGGAAATTAGAGTTGTGCATTTTAAAATTGAAATGCATATGGTTAAATAAATAAGACTTGTCAGTAATTCCATGTCTTATGTTTAATCGGAACATTGGAGGGTAGAAGGATTGAATTGTACAGTAACTATTCACGGAATAAGTTCTTTGTATTCATTGTGATAATTTTTTATGATTGAACGTTGAATTCATATTACCCAGATAGCCATGATACATTATTTATAAGGTGTTACTCATGATGTAGAATAAATATTATTTATTTATATTTGAATTAAAGGAGTTTAATTCATTATAAATAATATTAGAATAGTTCTAATTTATTTATTCTACTTACCGGCTTAATATTGAAATTAGAGGGTCACACCATAAAAAAGAGAAATATGATTTTAGAAGTGATTGACTTAATAATAATAAATTATGTGTATTTAATTTATTAGTGGAATAAATTGAATAACTTAATATTTATAATTTAGTGTTTGGAGAAATACTAAATTGTAAATTAATAAGAGTAGTCATATTATTATTATTATTATTATTATTATTATTAAATTGAGTAAATAATAATAATATAGTATTTGTAGAAATACTAATATTTATAATTAAGTATTTGGAGAAATACTAAATTATAAATAAATAAGAAGAGTCTTATTATTATTCTTATTATTCTTATTCATAATTAGATTGGGAATTAAATAAAACCCTTTTTTTAAAAGGTTTAGAAAAAGGGTTAGTCTATAAATAGGAGAAGTCTTATTGTGAGATAGACTAATGCTAATGTAATTTTGCAAGTATTCTCAAAACCCTAAATAGTTAGGAGAGAAAACTAGGGTTAGCCACCCAAGGTCTAGTAGAACCTAAATTCTTCTTCTTCAACCAATATACTCTTGGTGGAACACCTCTTGGGCGTTACACACTATTGTAACGAACGTTTGATTCGAGAAATTAGAGAAGAACGCGAAGGAGCAAGGGAGGTGAACTTGTAGCTGTTCAAAGATTGAATCTGCAAAGGTATAATTCCTTCTTCTCCCTTGTTGTTTAATTAATAATATTGCATAAGGTGATTCCTGGGATTGCAGAAAAATTTAAATTGCTTTTATTGCATATTTTTGTTGTGTTTCAATTAGATTGTATACTTTGATCTTGTTTCTACAAACCAACAGTGGTACCAAAGCCATCCTTATGCGAATTATTAATTATTTTGATTTGATATATATGTTGATATGTATTTAGAAAATTTTAATTGGGTGTAATTGTTAGTATAAAATCATGTTTTATGAAAAAAAGAAGAAAAATCACGATCTGGAAAAAATAAAAAACGGAATGGACAGAAGCTCAGAGCCGCGGCGCACTCCTTGTGAGCCGCGGCACTGGGCTAGAGCCACGACGCTCCATTACCTGAGCCGCGACGCTCTCTTTATTGAGCCATGGTGCTCTCTTTATTGAGTCGCGGTGCATGAAGGGCTATAAGTCCAGTTTTTGTGTTTTTTCAGAAATTCTAAATTAGAAATAAAGAAGTTTATTTTTGATTTGGAATTGGAGTAAAATAAAGATGTTTATTTTATTTGGAATTGGATTTCATGTGCTTTTTCAGAAATTCTAAATTAGAAATAAAAGATTTTATTTTTGATTTGGAATTGGATTAAAATAATGATGTTTATTTTAAATGGAATTGGATTCCATGTTAATTAAAATAAAGGAGTTTATTTTGATTAGAAATTTGTTTAAGAATAAAAGAGTTTATTTTTATTCAAAATTGGATAAATTAAAATAAAGAAATTTATTTTGATTTAAAATTGGATTAAAATAAAGGAGTTTATTTTGATTCAAAATTGAATTTCATGCTAACAAATATTGCCCATTAAATGATATCAATATATATATATATATATATATATTGTATGTTTATTTTTATCGGATGAATATATTATGATACGTGTGATGACATGTATGATTAATCTTTTATTAATACATGTGATGACATGTATGATAATAAAGTGGATGATTGTGTCATTTCTTATTATTCTTTCTTCCTTTTTTATTTCCTTGACAACCTTATTCTTACTGGAATAAAAAAAGAAACTATGGATTTTTACACAATGCATTTTTTGTTATGATTTCGGTATTTTTGGCAGACCTTTGACCAATGCGATTGGATTAATTTTAATAGATGCTTGACTGAATGTGGTTTTTATAAATGGGGTCTGCGTACCTCGCCTATCTAATTTTCTGATGTAAATTCTATTTCCCTCCTATGTACTTTTCCTTGACTGCTGATCAAGGTTTCTGTTTTATTAAAAATAGTTTGTAATAGGATTATTATAGAATTACTCAAGAAATTGGAGCTGAAGAGCAGGAGCATTGAAGACCCGTTTGTAATGAAGCCCGAGTTGAATGTAATAGTTATATTCAAATTTTATTCTTGCACTCTAGGTTTGACCTTTTGGTTCATGGTGGCTCCAATGAACCAAATTAGAATTAAGTCTATAATCATCCCGGATAGAATATAGTATTCTATAAATGCATGCTAATTATATAACAAATATATTATTATATATGTTGATGTATGTTTAATATAACACGTATTTCTATATACATATTTGCATGCGCAATAAAAAAGATGAGACAATTAATAACAAAAACCCTCAAAAGACTATTAAGTTGATTAGGTTCAAAGACATTGGAGAAAGTCAAACGTAGCCTTCTAGCGTGGTAAAGCGATAGAGTATTGAATATTTAATATGAGTTTGTTGTGCATACACAAGGCAAGTATTAAATATTTAAGATGTTGTTTTATTACATTAGATGCTTATAAGGAATTGAACAATACCGTTTTGTTGTGCACACACAAGGACTGTATTTTTCTCTTCACTTATATAGAAATGTTGGGTTTGACTTAACTTAGATTATTTTAGTTCGGATGTGCACACACTTGACCATTATAATCTAAGAGGCAAAATATAAAGGAGTTACATGGAGATATAATCGACAAAAGTTGTCAACCTTTTGAATAAATATGTAGTTTGTTGTGCACACCCAAAGCTATATATTTATTGCAATTGGATCCTTTCTCACTAAGCAGATTTTACAAAGTCACAAATACAAGATCTGTCGAACTATATGTGGAGAGGGTTATATAGTTTGAAGAAAATAGTGGAAGACACCATTTTAATAAAGACCTAAATTAATCTGGTGATAAATAAAAGAATGCATGTTAATGTTGTTAAATTAAATTTCATTTATAGAATTTTACAAATATCTAATTCACTATCATTGTGGAGCATATTAGATGCTAACAAATTAACCAGACCGAATTACACGGATTGGTTAAAGAATTTGAGAATAGTTCTCAAGGTTGAAAAGTTGTCTTATGTCCTTAACACACCTGTTACTGTAATGGTTGCAGACAATGCCTCTGAGGAAGAGCTTGTTATTTTTAGAAAGTGGCAAGATGATGCACAGGTGGCTCAGTGCATTATGTTAGCATCCATAAGTAATGAGTTACAGCGTCAACATGAGAAAATGGATGCACCTACTATGTTGCTGCACCTTTAAGTTTTGTATGGTGAGTAAAGTAGGTCTGCTAGATATTAGATATCTAAAGAGCTCTTCCGATCTAGAATAATTGATGACACTATAGTACAGACACATATCCTTAAGATGATCAATCTGATTGAACAACTAGGACGAGTAGGTTTTGTCATCGATGGATAGTTGAGCAAAGATTTGATCTTGCAATTACTCCCAAACTACTTCTCACAATTTGTTGTGAATTTTCACATGAACAAGCTAGTTATCAACCTGCCTGAGTTGCTTAATATGTTAAAAACTGTTAAGAGTCACTTTCCAACCAAGAAAGACCGAGTCTTACTGGTAGATAAACTTCCAAAAAAAGGAAGCAGGCCAAAGGATCTTCTGAAAAGAAGAACAATTCAAAGAAGGCAAAGGGAAAGGCAAAAACAAAGGACAATAAAAAATAAACTTATGCGATTAGCAAAGGAGTTTGCTTCCTCTGCAATAAGCCTGGACAGTAGAAAAGAAACTGCAAAGAATATCTTGCAGAGGCTAACCAGAAGAAGCTTGGTGAAGCTTCGGTTACAGATAGAAGTTTGTTTATGATTGAAATAAATATTTCTGTAAGTCAAGGTTCTACTTGGGTATTGGACACCGGCTATGGTTATCATAAATGTAATTTTATATAGGGCCTAAGCAGAAGTAGAAAGCTAAACAAAAGAAAAGTAATCCTGCGTGTGAGGAATGGAGCAAAGGTTGCTGCATTAGCCGTAGGAATTTATAGTTTAGTGTTGCCTACGGGCAAGTTTATTAAGTTAATAAGTTATTATTATGTTACAGTTCTCATTAAAAATATTATTTCTATTCGGTTGTTGGACAAGGAATGTTTTGATATTATATTTAAGAACAATGGTTATTCTATTTATAATGATAATGTTTTATTTGGAACTGGAAGATTACTTGATGGACTTTATATACTTGACTTACATGAAAAATATTTTACAAATTGAACAAACTAGTAAAAGAAAAGAGATGATTATTCAAAAGTTGAATATGTGTATTTGATGAAATACAAGTCTGAATTATTTGAAAAAGTTCAAAGAATACAGAAGTGAAACAAACTTGCAAAGTATTAGGATTCTTCGATCGGATCGAGGAAGGGAATACTTAAGCAAAAGGTTTCCAGATCATCTCAAAGATAATAGTATTTTCTCATAATGGACATATCCTGATACGCAATAATCGATTGGTGTATCTAAAGGAGAAATCGTACCTTGTTGGACATGGTGTAGTCCATGATGATTTTTACCGACATTCCAGTATCCTTCTGGAGTTATGCCCTAGAAATGGCTGCATATCTACTAAAAAGGGTATCCTCAAAAATCTATCCCCAAGACCCCATATGAGTTATGGGCAGGGAGAAAACCTAGTCTTAAGCATGTTAAGATTTGGGGTTGTCCAACTTATGTAAAAAAAGTTTTAAAAGGATAAGCTTGTGACAAGATATGACAAGTGCAGATTTGTGGGATTTCCTAAAGAAAGTTTAGGGTATTAATTTTATATTTCTACTGAGCAAAAAGTGTTTGTTGTGAAACACGTTACCTTCATGGATAAAGGTATTTATCATGTAAAGGGCTAGTGGGAGGGTAATAAATCTTGAAGGAGTTCAAGAACCACAAAGCACTATAAGTTGAACCGAGGAACCTGTAGATAGGCCTATTGTACCACAACTTAATCGTAAATCTGGAAGAGAACTGAAGATACCTAGGAGGTATGGATTCATCATAGATGATGATGATGAGGTACGCATCATAGAGAATGATGATCCAGTTACATATGATGAGGCTATGAGTAGTAAATACTCAGAAAAATGGCAGATGAGCATGAAATCTGAAATCGACTCCATGTATGAGAACCAAGTATGGTCTTTGGTTACTCCACCGGAAGGCTTAAAGCCTATAGGGTATATATGGGTATTTAAGAGAAAGGTTGAGGCAAATGGCATGGTGGAGACCTATAAGGCCGAACTGGTGGTAAAATGTTTTAAACAATGGCAAGAAGTTCTCCATTATGAAACATTCTCACCGATTGAAATGCTCAAGTCCATTCGAATTTTACTTACGTTTGCAGCTTATTATTGCGAACTTTGGCAAATGGGCGTGGTGAAGCCCTTCCTCAATAGAGACTTGAAGAGAATGTATTATGATACAGCCAGAGGGATTTGTTTCAAAGGTTGAGCAAATTGAGTATGTAAGCTACAACGATCCATTTATGGATTGAATTAAGCTTCTTAAAGATGGAACATCCATTTTGATGAGACAATCAAAGGAGTTTGATTTTATCGAAAACTAGGGTGAACCAAGTGTGTACAAGAAGGTCAGTGGAAGTGCAGTAATATTCCTAGTACTATATGTTGATATACTACTGATAGGGAATGACACACCTATGCTACAATCAATAAAGATAAAATTGTCTAAACATTCCTCCATGAATGATTTGGGAGAAACATCCTATTTATTGGGGATAAAGATCTATATAGATAGATTTATAAGGATGTTTCGCTTAACCCAAGGAACGTACATTCATTCGATGCTAAAAGGGTTTAGCATGGCAAACTCCAAGAGAAATCTCATATTGATGAGCCATGGAGTGTATCTCTCTAAGAAATTTTCCCAAAGACACCTGAAAAGAGAGATCGTATGAGTTACTATCATGTTTGCAATGAAATGTACGAGACTTGATGTTGATCAGTCATATTCTGGAGAAGATCATTGTTAGACAGTGAAAATATCCTAAAGTACTTGATAAGAAATAAGGATGTGTTTATGAATTATGGGTCTGAATAGAAACTAGAAGGCTATAAAGACTCAAGTTTTCAGACTGACCAAGACGACAACAAATCCACTTTCGGGTATATGTTTACCTTGAACGGTGGTGTAGTGAGTTGGAAAAGTTCCAAGTAGTAAAGAGTTAATGATTTAGTGACAAAAATAAAGTATATAACTGTAAATGAAGCTGCAAAGTTGGTTGTTTGGATGAAAAGTTCATTACAGAACTAGGAATAGTTCCTAAGTCTCATCTAGGATCCAAACATATGTTGCGGCACTTTTATTTGATTAAAGAAATCATTGAAAGAAGAGAAGTCACCTTAGAAAGAGTGGATTCTCAGAACAACATCGCAAATCCATTTACTGAACCTTTATCCAACAGTAGGACGATTGCACTTAGAGAAGATAGGTATAAGATACCAGAACGATTGGCTTTAGTACAAGTAGGAGATGAAAGTAGTATGTCCTCAAGCCAATTACATTTAATGTGATGGGTATTTACTTTATAATCTTGTTCATTTATTAATAAAAGAATTCATTTAATTAAAGGCATACATTATCCATGTTTAATTAGTTGAATTAAATAAATGTGATAAACTCATAGTTTTTTAGCAATGCTTTTGGAATCATGATGATGATCATGCTAATGAGATCTAAATTCAAGATAGCTCAAAACTAAAATGTTCTCAATCATTGGATCACTAATGTGGGGTTACTAATTCCGAATAGATTGGTACATACTATGTTTGCTCTGTTGAAGAGGATGATTGATCTTATAATCATTTGTGTGGACACACTAAAGCAAGTATGTAGGTGCTTATTGGAGAATAAGTTCACTAAACATGATTCGCTTAAAGGAACCCTAATGGAGTTTTACTAGCTTGGCAATGAGGTTCCTATAGCGATAGTTATACAAGTGATCCTTGGACTTGAGATCATCATAGTTCCTTGTGTATTCTGAATTATACTTTGTCATATCTCTTAATACTTTAGATTATGTCATAGAGTATGTTCGAGTATAATAAAGTGTACATGGAAGTGGGTGAATGATCAACAAAGGATCTACCACTTCTAGTAAAGGGAGAGAATGTCCTATGCGATTCGATAAGTGAAAACTCAGAAATCTTTGGCCAAGTGAAATGAAAATTAAAAAAAGGAGTTTCTAATTTACATTAATCAAAGTTGTGCATTTTAGAATCGAAATGCATATGGTTAAATAAATAAGACTTGTCAATAATTTCACGTCTTATGTTTAATCGGGACATTGCATGGTAGAAGGATTGAATTGTACGGTAACTATTCACGGAATAGGTTCTTTGTATTCATTGTGATAATTCTTTATGATTGAACGTTGAATTCATATTATCCGGATAGTCATGATACATTATTTATAAGGTGTCACTCATGATGTAGAATAAATACTATTTATGTATATTTGAATTAAAGGAGTTTAATTCATTATAAATAATATTAGAATGGTTCTAATTTATTTATTCTACTTCCCGACTTAATATTAAACCTAGAGGGTCACACCATAAAAAAGAGAAATATGATTTTAGAAGTGATTGACTTAATAATAATAAATTAAGTGTATTTAATTTATTAGTGAAATAAATTAAATAACTTAATATTTATAATTTAGTGTTTAGAGAAATACTAAATTATAAATTAATAAGAGTAGTCATCTTATTACTATTATTATTATTATTATTATTATCATTATTATTATTAATAAATCGACTAAATAATAATAATATAGTATTTGGAGAAAACTAATATTTATAATTAAGTATTTAGAGAAATACTAAATTATAAATAAATAAGAAGAGTCTTATTATTATTATTATTCCTAATTAGATTGGGAATTAAATAAAACCCTATTTTCTTAAAAGTTTAGAAAAAAGGTTAGTCTATAAATAGGAGAAGTCTTATTGTGGGATAGATTAATGCTAATGCAATTTTGCAAGTATTCTCAAAACCCTAAATAGTTAGGAGAGAAAACTAGGGTTAGCCACCCAAGGTATAGTAGAACCTAAATTCTTCTTCTTCAATCAATATACTCTTGGTGGATCACCTCTTGGGTATTACACACTATTGTAACGAACGTTTGATTCGAGGAATTGGAGAAGAACGCGAAAGAGCAAGGGAGGTGAACTTGTAGCTGTTCAAAGGTTGAATTTGCAAAGGTGTAATTCCTTCTTCTTCGTTATTGTTTAATTAATAATATTACATAAAGTGATTCATGGGATTGCAGAAAAATTTAAATTGCTTTTATTACATATTTTCGTTACGTTTCAATTAGATTGTATACTTTGATCTTTGTTTCTGCAAACCAACAAAAATCATATAACACATTTGAAGCTCAATTCAAGCTTATTTATTCATATAACACATAGCTTAGGTTATAGTTTTAACCTCTAATCGTATACGATCGTATCTATGAATCATTGTTAGTCTTTCAGCTAGCTCAACGTATACTTGAGCAATCGTTCTTAGGTTTTAAATTGACAACTTTTATTAGATCTTGTTAGATCACATTTGAAATATTTGGGATTTTACAGATTCATTCAAGATTTTTCGCAGATAGCTACCTTGTTAACAAATTTGACAAGGAAGGCGATAAAGTTCGTGTGGATGGAGAAGTGGGAGGAAAGCTTTCAAGAGCTAAAGAAGAGATTGAGTGAGGCGCTAGTATTATCCTTACCAGATGATACTGGTGATTCTATAGTTTACAGTGATGCATCACTTAGGGGACTGGGATGCGTGCTTATGCAGCATGGTAAAGTCATTGCGTACGCGTCATGACAGTTGAAAGATTATGAGAGGGGTTACCCTACTCATGATCTTGAGTTGGCAGCAGTAGTTTTTGCCTTGAAGATTTGGAGGCATTATTTATACGGAGAGAAATATGAGATATACACGGAACATAAAAGTCTAAAATATATATCTTCACACAGAAGGAGTTGAACATGCGGTAGAGGAGGTGGTTAGAATTGATCAAAGACTATGATTGTGAGATTCTATATCACCCAGGGAAGGCAAATGTAGTGGCCGACGCCTTAAGTAGGAAGGGTCGGGAGAAGCTGTTAATGTTAACAGATCAAGATTAGCTAATAATAGAGATGGCTAGGATTTAGTTAGAGGTGAAGTTCCCAAAGGAATCGGGGGAAAAATTATTTATGATGGAGACTTGTCCACCAATTTTTGACAGGGTAAGGGAAGCACAACTGAAGCATGAGGAGTGTGAAGAGATAATGAATAGAATTTCAGGCGGGGAAGAGGTTATGTATATACTTGACAACGAAAGAGTAATAAGGTTTAAAGGAAGAATTTGGGTACCGTCAATACCCAAGTTAAAAGAAGAAATTTTGCAAGAGGCCCATTGTTCGAGGTACTCGATTCATCCTGGTAGAACCAAGATGTAGCAAGACCTCCAACAACATTTTTGGTGGCCAAACATGAAGAGAGAAATTGTAAAGTGCGTCAGTAGGTGCCTGACTTGTCAGAAGGTCAAGGTCGAACATCAGAGACTGAGTGGATTGTTACAATCATTGGAGATTCCGGAGTGGGAATGTGAGCATATCACGATGGATTTCGTGGTAGGGCTTCTAACAACGCAGAAGGGGTACGACGTTATATGAGTTATAGTGGATCATCTGACGAAGTCGGCATATTTTTTTGTCAATTAAGATTAGATTCAATCTAGACCAATTAGCTAAACTCTATGTTAAGGAAATCGTTTCAAGACATGGGGTACAAGTTTCGATTGTGTCAAATCGAGATTTGCGGTTCATGTCGAACTTCTAGAAGAGTTTACAAGAGCAAATAGGAACGCAACTGAGGTTGAGTACGACGTATCATCCTCAAACAGACGGGCAGAGTGAACGGATAATTCAAACCCTAGAAGATATGCTGAGGGCTTGCGTCATGGATTTTAAGGGGAGTTGGGACGACCACCTACCTTTAGTAGAATTTGTTTATAATAATAGTTGCCACACAAGTATGGGTATGCCGCCTTACAAAGCGTTGTACGGGAGAAAGTGCAGAACGCCATTGTGCTGGGAAGAGGTAGGGGAACATCGATTGTTGGGACCAGAATTGGTGCAGCAGACTGTAGGAATTGTTAAGTTAATACGCAAACGGCTAGTAACAGCTCAAGATCGACAGAAGAAGTGTGCGGATCAACATCGCCAGAAAAGAGATTTTGAAGTCGGGTCGCACGTATTTTTGAAGGTGTCTCCCTAGAAAGGGAAGATATGATTTGGAAAGAAAGGAAAGCTAAGTCTGAGATTTATAAAACCTATCAAAGTGTTAAGAAGGGTAGAAGAGGTGGGTTACAAAGTAACCTTATCTCCTGAATTGGAACACATACATAATGTGTTCCATGTGTTAGTTTTGCGACCATATAAGCAAGACTATAAGCATGTAATTGAATATGAACCCATTCAAGTAGAAAAAGACTTAATCTATGAAGAAATTCCGATTCAGATAATTGATAGGAAAGAACAAGTCTTAAGAAAAAAGGTAATACCTTCAGTAAAGGTAGTATGGAGGAACCACAATGCCGAAAAAGCAACGTGGGAACTCAAAAAAAAGATGAAGAAAAATTATCTCCACCTTTTTGTGTAACCTTGTATCGTGATTCTGGGGACAAAATCCTTAATTAGGGTTGTAACGATCAAGAATCGAGCTTAGCCTTGTAATTAGGGTTTTATGAATATTATTGAATAAAATGAGTTTTTATGAATATTATTCTGTGTTATGTGTTTAAAGGTCGTATTATGACCAAGAATGTGTTTATATGTTAGAAATTTACGAATTAGGGTTTTGTACGAAGAAATAAAATTTTCCCAGAAAAAGACATAAAACACTATTCATGCTAAAAATGCATCTTACGTTTTTTAATTTTTCGAAAGATGGCATATCATTTATATGATGTCATGAGACGTAATCTTTAATAAAATTCAAAAACGAAAAACGTTGTTTTTTGGCTTGTCAGTCGAATTACGAAAGTCAACCGAAAAGTCAACGAAAGTCAAGATTAATTGTTAATCCGTTGGGCTTTGATATTGGGAGCCCAAATGGAAGTAATGTAGGAGGCCTAAGAGGAAGTAATTAAGGCCCTAGCTAAATGGTTAGTAAAGCCCAAAGAATGACCCAAATCAATAATAAACTAAGTCCAAACCAAGCCTAAGCAAGATGGGTCAATGGGTGGGGCAATGGGTGGACAAAAAGGGGAGGAACCCAGCCAAGTAGGGGGGACCCCAAGGGGGAGTACCCGACCACTTTGGTGGCTTCTTGGAGAAGTCTTGCAAGGCTTCTCCCACTTGCAAGACATGAAATTAATTCCCCAACCACTTGAGCCTTGAAAGTCTTAGCTTAATCAATGTAACTCAACTATGGTTAGCTTGGAATTGGATGATGAGGGATGAGTTAGTAAGAAGTTGGAAGATTGAGGGGAATAACTTGGCAAGACCAAAGCCAAGGAGAATACTTACAAACCCTAGCAAATGTTGCCTAATGACCACATTACCCCAACTCTTGCAAATCCTATAAGTACAAGCCTCTTCCTTCATTAAACTCACCAATTCACAAACGCAATTAACGAAACTCTAGAGAAATTGAGAGAGGGAGAGAGGGTACTCGGATTCATGAAAGGAAAAGGAGAGAAAAAGTTAGCAAGTAATCATCCAAGCTTAAGAACAAGCAAGAACATCAAGGTAAAAACCCTAAACCCTAGAACCATTTCTTTAAGTGCTTTAAATGTTATTGAAGTGCTTTGTTGGTGGTTATTGTTGTTGTTGTTATTGAGGATCATGAAGGATTCTAAGAAATAAGAATGAGAACCTTAGTGGACTTAACGTTACTAGTAAATGCATGAAAAGTGAAAACATAATGTTAATAATGAACCAAACAAAAAAACTGAAAAATGTGTTGATTATTGTTCATTGGACTAGTGTAAACCATTGTTTGTAACTTAATTTCTAAAATCCAGAAAGAAGGAAATATACATATGTAAGTTATGAAAATTTTTCAAGTAGAACGGAATAAAAATGTGCTATAACGAAGTTATTGGGAAAATTTTAGTAAAAGACGCTAAAAGATGAAAACCCTAGCTTGGTACGATTTTCGGACCAAGTTTACGGGTAGTAATCGCTTCTGGAAAATGATGATTTTCTGGGGGTTCTGTAATTCATAGTAAACGTGAGCCCTAGGCTCAAGAATGAGCTTAATCCGACTTCGGATGAGTAGGTTACGGCGATTTGAAAAATTCGACGTCGAAACGTCATTTAGCGAAAACTAGCTCACGAAGGATTTTTGAGTCAATTTTTAGGCTTGTTAGAGAATCAGGATAACATTTATTAGGATGCAAAATAATTATTATGCGGAACCTATGCCACATGTACAATTTCCTAAATGCCCCTGTAATGCAAATTGGAACGACCACATAACTGTTATTCGGTAGGGCACAACACAACTGTCCTGCGTACTGCTTTTTTAACCTTTACCCCTACCGCACAAAGTTATGCAGTGGCTACTTTAAATTATAACCTTCATTAGCCAACCCAGATCGGATCGGATCGAAGAACAACCAAAATTTGTAGCAGCGCTCCCTAGATCTATAGTACTATCTCTCCCAAATCAGAACTCATTTCTAATCCCATGCAATAGGAAGCTTAATTTGTTATTCTCTTTAATAACTCCAAGGTCCATCCAATTTTTTGTATTAACAAGTATATAATTTCTTCTCACGTGTTAGATTGTGTACATATATGTGTGTGTATATATATGTATATATTTTAGTGGGTACGTAGATTTGGATATAACGTTAGATTTGAATGTGTATCCAATGGTGGATCCAACCTTGGTTTTGGAGATAATTTTTAATGGATTTATATATGAAATATTTATTTTATTTCGTTTTGGATATATATAAAATTGTATTTTCTTTCTATTTGGAAAATTTATTGTTGTGAATGTAATTGGGAGAATGTAAAATTTTCATTGTTGATATATAATTGTCAATATTAAAAAATTATACATTATTGGGATGAATGTTGGTTGTTGTTGATAAATAATGGATTTTTATTGATTAATAATGGTGGATAATTTGGTATTATTAGGTAATTTTTGTGATATCTTGAATATTTATGCGATGCTAAATCAGGATATTAAATGATTACAACGGGTATGATATGCATTGAATGCGTTAAAGGGTTAAAGAATATATAATACTCGAAGTGTCCCAAGTTTAAGTGAAGGTGATGAAATAAAACCTACACTAAGGTAATGCATTAAGTTATTCAGCGATAATGTGGAAGAAATTTTTGTGAAAATCGAGTAAGGGACTTTTCGTTGATTCCGGGGACAGAATCCTTATAAGGAGGGAAGGATGTGATAACCCAAATTCTCAGTAATTATTAAATGAGAATTTAATAAATAAATTCTTATTATGCGAGGTATTGGATTTAAATAAATAAATATATGTGTTATATATTTTTTGAAATATATGATTCGATGTGAAGTGGTTAAGTGTGGATATAAAAGAGAAATATATATTTGTGTATTGGAAAATGAGGTTTAATAAATAATGAGAGTAATTCACTTAATTAAAATAGTGAATTAATGTAAATATATATTTGTTTTGATAAAACGAGAAAACAATATGTTACATGTTAATGTATTACGATTGTGAATTTCGTAAATAGATAAAATATTTATTGAGTAGAATAAATATTTTAACTGGGATGTTTATTTAATAAAATAAATATTTGATGAGAATATTGTGTGATAATTTATTTGTATGAGAATATTAAGTAAAGTGATGATAAATATTTTTATACTTGATGCGTATTTTATTATGCATGGATGTTGATAAGATGTTGATAATTTATTAAATGAGAGGATAAATAATTTTATTAAATAAAATTATTTATTAAGTGAAAGATGATTTTATTAAACAAACTTATTTATTAAATAAAATTATATTTTTGGTGTGACTAAATTAATTGTTATAATTTTATTGGTATAGAATAATTGAATTATTAATAAGAAGGGTTGTTTGTATTTAATTAAATTTTAGTGTGACAAATGTATCATATAGTAAGAGTTTTATAAAAATAAATTAAGAATAGGTTATACTAATCTAGCCAAACAAGGTCTTGTAACCTTTTGTTTTCCTGTAACTGCTAAGGGGACTTATACGTTAAAAGTTATCAGGAGAAAATACAGAACACAAAAGAGAGGAAGAGAGAAATTGAAATTGAGAGAGTTCTGTGAAAATGGAAGAAGAGAAATTTTGGAAGAACAAGAAAGGAAGATGAAGGATAATCACCTAATCATCTAACTTAGTCTAAATTTAGAAGAATCAAAGGTAAATTTTAAAGTTTCTAGTTCTTATTTTGCTGGAACTAGTTTTCTGTAATTGGGTTTGATGACTAATTAGTGGAAGAATCTATTATATATGTTCATGGGTTTATATAATATGTTTTATGATGTTTATAATTGAGTTTCCGGTAATCAAATTCATGAAAACATGTGTTAGAAGAGAAAAATTAAGTTTTGTGGTAATATGTATATTTTGGTCTATTTTGAGACTAAAATTGGTTATAAATTTGGGTAAAGAATCCGAAATTGATGGTGGATATTGTTAATACTTTGATAAACGAAAACAAAACAAGTTGAATCAACCAATTTGGTTGAAAAACGAATTCATGGTGTTTGATTTCGTTAATATGTCAAAAATATGAAAAAGAGCATAAATATGAAATTTGAATCCTGTTTGAACATTCTAAGATGGTGAAATAGTGTTGGTACATGTTTAGTTTGGTGTTTATTAAGTTTATAGCATCTGAGATTGGCTAAATGGGTCCTTAAGTGTTAGATGTGTTGGATTTTTGGTTAGAGCAGAGTTTGCTGCAAATTCCAGGTTCTGTGTCTGCGCTTGGGCGCAGCTGTAATGCCCAGGAATTTTTTTAAAACCTTGTACAATTTATTTTGATGTATGAAATTTATTTTATATAATTTTTCGGACTTAATTGGATCCATATAAACATTATTATTTAATTATATAGTTATATGGTCCAATAATTTTTCCTTGCATTAAAGGGGCTCACTGATCGTCCGGATAAATCAGTGAGTCAACCCTACGAACTTATTGGCAAGAAAAATTTGGAAGAATTAATAAATAATTTCATTTTACTATTTTCGGATTTAAATAATTCGAACAAGAAATTTTTATTGAAACAAATATTTTAAATAACCAAGTAATTTTAATTAGTAATTCAATTTAAATATTTGGAACATAGTGTTAATAACTTTAATAAACAAGTTGGACTATTTTCCTTTATTTATATTGGGCCAAATTTTATACGGCGGAGCCCAATTTCCTTTTTAATTTCCTATTGGATTGTTCCCTATTTAATTCGTCCGGCCCAACCCCATGGGGTTGAGCCCAATGCTTGTCCTGTCGGGTTGACCCCTTTTCACTTCAGTCAGGGTTGGACCCGTTCATTTTGGGGCAATCAGTCGACAGTTTAATTGAGATAATTAGAGGAGAAGAGAGATAGCCGAGCAACAAAAGAAAACCTAAGCCTAGCCCCTCAATCAATCGAGCCAAGACCCTCCATCGATCGGATGAAATGGGATGGGTGGAGAAGGACCGGCGGCATGACGAGGAGCGAGCGACCGACCGTTGGACCAAGAGGGAGGCTCGGTGACCAGTGGACGAACCGGGGATCGAGGCGGACGGAGCAGGCGAGGTCATGAACGACCGAGCCACAATCAAACGAACCAAGGGTCCTAAGCTTTCGGCGACGCGGCCGGTGAGACGCACGGCTCGAGGGCCACCGAGCGAGCTTAGCTGGACTCGGATGGGTGGCGATGAAGACCAGCGACAGCCCGCTCCTCTAACCCTTGGGTATTGCCCTGTTCGAGCGAGGTAATGTCCGGTGAGTCGGATAAATTTTTCCCTATAAATTAACCTCCCAAAGCTGTCGAATCCCTTTGTTTGTGAGTCCCAAATTTAGACAAAATTAGGGTTCAAAATTAAAGTGAGAGAGGGAGCAGGGGTGTTGATCGTGGGTTTCAATTCCAGTTGGAGTGAATGTCCCAAGATTATACCGTTTATTTCGGTAGAAGGAGGAAGATTGCAGTCCGATCGTTAGCAAGGTAGTGACTGAGTGGCTTTAATTTAATTTTTTGTTTCTCTGTATTGGGTTATTGTTTCTCTGTATTGGGAATACTTTGTTCCTTTGTATTGGGTTAATTATTTCTTTGTATTGGGTTAATTATTTTCCTGTATTGGATTGCTTTGTGCATTTGGGTTGTGTTAAAATCTGGTGCGAGAGAACCCCAAGAGGTTCGGCAGCATGATTTTGTATCATAAACCGGCCAAGGTTAAGGCTTAGAATGCTCAGTATATGTTCGATTTAATGTCTAAACCAGAATTTGTTTTCTTTTTCTATGTTAACTGTTCTGCCAGCAATATGGTTTATAAAATCCAACATTGGCTTCTGGTTATGCGATAGTGTATGGCTGGCCACAGACCTTAGAATAGGTGTTCATGTTGTATTAAGCTTGTGCTAAGAGCCGATGGTGAGTGTTGAATGTGCTAGTGTGGGTATTTTTGCAAGTCTGGAAACAGGGAAGGTTAAATGTTATAAGACGGTACTCTTGTAAAAAAAAAAAAAATCATTATGTTGGTGTGGCTGGGAGTCGAACCCAGCTTTGGGGTAGGAAATTTTGAGCAAACAGATAACAATGGGGTAATAATAATTATTTACTAATTGTCAATAAATAATAAGAAGGATAATAAGTATTTAATTATTAATATTAAAAATAAGGTTAATGAGATAATTATTTATTAATAAATAATAAATAAAGATAGTAAATATTAAATTTTTATTTAATAAATATGAATAATATATAGTTATTATTCCATTTACTAATTGACATTAAATAATGAATAGAATCAATAAATATTTAATTAATAAGGTTAATAAATAATTATTTATTATTTTCCAATAAATAATAAATAAAGATAGTTAGTTATTATTAAATGAAGCTAATAAATATTTGATTATTGCTTAACTACTATTAAGTAATAATCAAGTATGAATTAAGATAGTAATTTAATTATTTGTCAGTAAGTGATAAATAAAGATAACAAATATTTAATTATTATTTAATTAATATTAATAATAATTAAGTATGAATAAGTTAATAAAATAATTATTTATTATTGAGTAATAAATAAAGATATTAAATATTTGATTGTTATTAATGATTTAATGTGAGTAAAGTAAATTATTTATTATTTCTCATTTAATAATAAATAAAGATAATAAGAACTTAATTCTTATTAACAATTAAGTATGGGTAGAGTGATACATTAATTTTCTAGTTAATGTTAAATAAGGGAAATAATTTCGTAAATTCTCTTGAAAGGGAATAATAGCTAAGTATGAATGAATATTAAATAACCCATTTACTTGTTGCCACTGTTAGCTAGTAATGCATTAATCAATTTGTTATTTAGTTTTGTAAGTAATGAATAGAGATTTAATCAAATAGGATAGTCGTTAAATTGGATGCCAATGTGTCATAATGCACTAACAAGATTATTATTTAGTGTTGTAAATAATAACTTGGGTTACTAAATATTGTTAAGTTAAATATCCAATAAGCATGATTAGTTATTGAGATAATAACTAAAGATCATTAAGTAATTTCTGATTAGCAATATTGAATAGTAATTTAATGTTAATGGAGTTAATAAAGGAATGCGAAGTGTTTATTTTGCTAAGTAAATAGCATAAATGAGTGTATCGATATACAGTATGCAATGCTAATGGATAAACCGACTTTATCAACTGATAGGTTATCCAAGGTCAATTAAGTAAAGCTAAAATTTATCTGTAGCTGAGCAAACAGGCAAGTTCCCTAACTTCATTCTTTCAGTATATTGAATGCAAGTTCTATCTTACTCAACTTTTATATTGAGCGAATTTCTAAACTTTATGCATTATTTTTAATTCGTGCAAAAAGGTATATATTGTTGCAAGTTATTCTTTAAGCTTGAATCTTATCTCCAAGCATGCTTTAAGTGGTCTAATTACTTTTAAAATTATTCCACGTCTTTGTATTTATTGACATTCGCACCTGTGCATTTGAATTCGTATAATTATTTAAGTTCTGAAATTCACGAACTATTCATGATTAAGTCTGAACCCTTGTCTCGGTCAGGCACGTATGTAAGAATTTATAAAAGCTATCCGAACCAATCAATGGTAAGGATTCTTAGACTGAATGAACACCCCTTTTATTATAGGGGAGTACCCCAGGTACCATATATAAGGTACAAATAGCAGAGTTAAATGTTATGCATACACATAGCGTACGCGAGGTTGATCCCCTCAAGTACTCATTCTGTAGCCAGTAACCAGAGGGTCAACTAGCTATTGACTCCTTTGGAAGTTATTGTTCAAAGTCTACTTGACTACCAATTGTTCTAAAAGCATTTATCGTTATTGCTTCTGATAATTCTATTGTTGAAATCTCTTTCTATATCCCTTTCATCATGATATATCCTTATTGTTGTACTTTAAACTTGCTGAGCAAACTCGTTGCTCATCCTTGCTATATCATGACTTCATTGCAGCTAAACCCGAGACGTCAGGGAAGAACAAAGGGAAAGAAAAGATGAAGTAATAGACTTCATGTAGCAGATTTTAAACTTATGTGTAGTTAATTACTGTTAATGTAATTTAAACCCTGATATTTATTTAGGGTATGGATTTGTGTAAGTGTTTAAGGTTTTTGTATTCTGGGACTAGTAACACCTTTGTAATGAACAATGTATGTTTATTATATTCCGCATTTTAGTTACCATATGTTGTTAGAGGTGAATGTTTGTAGTGGATCGTGATGACCGGATCCGGGTATTTGGAGACCCGAATTTGGGGGCGTCACAGGTTGGTATCAAAGCCATAGGTTATAAACTTTAGGATCGCGAAACCTAGGTTATAACCTTCATAGTAAACTCGTATTGAGTGTTAGGAGATAAATCGAGGAGATTTATTATATGTGGTTTTGATGAATTGGGGAATTCATCGAGTTGAGTAGTACCCAATGAAATATAATTTCATTTCTTCAATGAATATATTTTATTGTTGTACTAATGTTGATTTTCGGTGTGATTGTAGGATGACTGACATAGGAGGGACCAGTGGAGCCCAGGAGGAGGAGACATTCCTAGATATACCCGTAGTTGCGGAGCAGTTGGTGGGGTATGCTCCTATTGCCCCAGGGGTACCACTGGAGGAGTCCGAGCCAGAGGAAGACTATCAGAGGGAGCTACCAGAGCCGGTTATAGGTGGAGTCATGAGGTCCGGTAGTCAGGACCCGGATGCTGAAGAGGAGGACCCCGAGGCCGAGGGAGAGGAGCCACCTGTTTATGTTGATGGCATGGGGTCCACTGCCGACGATATCATCAAGGGACTGACCAGCAGAAACGAGGAGCTGAAGGATCGGATAGCTCATCTAGAGGAGCAGAATCAGACCCACCAGATTAGAGAGGACCAGTATAGAGACCTGGCCTATCAGCTCGATCATGACCTGGGAGTAGCGAAGATACAGCTGCAGGGTTACGAGTCCTCAGCGCAGCAGATCGGACCACTGCTACATCAGTTAGTGGCCCGTAACTTTGAGTTGAGAGAGAGGCTGGAGCAGAGGGATCTACAGATCGCCCACCTGAAGGCGAAACAGGAGGCCATGAGGTTCGAGGCTGGGCTGGAGGTGTCTACGAGGATGAATGTCAGAGAGGCCTGGGCCACGGAGGCCAGGAGGGTTGATCAGTTAGAGGACCAGTTGGAGGCCAGGGCAGTGAGGATAGAGACCCTAGGATATGCTTTAGATGCAGCCTACAGGAGGCCCCGGACTGAGGTAGGGGAGTCTAGCCGCTCTGTTCGTCGCAGGGTCGGGGGTGGAGCATTCTCTTCTGGTCAGCAGGCACGGATTTGTCACGACATGCAGTGACGTGATATGATGGTTGCGTTGTCCTTAGTACAGTCAGTCCCACTTTTTGTTATATTAGGGACGTATTCATGTTTGTCTTGTGAAACTTTATATTTGTATTTATGCTTGGGGTAGCAGTTAAACCCCAACTTTTGTGGTCTTGAGGGATGAAAGGTTAGGATTCCCCACTTTTGTCTCAGGGGGAATGATTGATAGGGCACACAGTGGCGCATTTATAGAAGTATGCCACAGGTTTAGTCTTGTAACAAAACAGTGGTATATGAATATAAATGCAGATGTTTCACTTAAATCAAATGTGTTGATAGAAATTTTACCTTGATTGCTGATTTTAATGACATATTGTGTAAAATATAAAACTATAGGTAAAAGTCGGCCAGAATTCAAATCATGCCGCCAAGAGGACGACCACGTAACCGACAGGTTGAAGAGTTAGAGAGTGAGGTTGGGAATCAATCCAATCCAATGAGGATGTTCGCAGAAATGCTGGCAGAAGTTATGCAATCAAGACCGCCACCTGGAGGGACCCAACCAGCAACCGAGCCAGCGCATCATCTGGCGAATTTTAAAGATTTCAAAATGGTTGGACCACCCGAGTTCAAGGGAACTCTTAACCCAATCGAAGCGCAGACCTGGATCGAGGAGATAGAAAAGGTCTTCGAGGTAGCACGGGTGGCAGAGGAACAGAAAACAAGTTTTGCTACCTTCATGTTAAAGGGTGAGGCGAACTACTGGTGGAAGGCCAATAAGGGTCGAGCAGGTGAGGGAGTCATTCCATGGGAAAGATTTAAAGAGTTGTTCTTCGAAAACTATTTTCCGGAGAATACACAGCAGGACATGGAAGTGAAGTTCCTCGAACTGAAACAAGGGAATATGACTGTCGCCGAGTATGCGGCAAAATTCAATGAGTTGGCCCGATTTGCCCCACACCAGGTGGACACCGAGGCCAGGAAGGCAAGAAGGTTTGAGTTGGGGCTGAAACCATGGGTTCAGAAGTCAGTAGCGATACTGAAGATTAAGAACTTCTCGGAGTTGCTGGAAAGGGCTATCATTGCGGAAGGGGGCAATGAAGCAGTAGCCCAATTTAATCAGGACAGAAAGAAGAACCAGGAGGCTGCCAGGGCAGGGAGCAGCGGGGGCAGCAACCCCAATAAGCGCAAATGGAATGAAAGCCAATAGTTCGGGAGCAATAAATCCAGAGGAAACCAATCTGGAGGGGAGGTGAAGAAAACTGGCAGGTGTAGCAACTGTGGGAAAAACCACACTGGGGAATGCATGAAGGGGAAGAGTGTTTGTTATCGGTGTGGACAACCGGGGCACATGGCTCCTCAATGTCCGAACAAACAGAAAGTAGGATGTTTCTCTTGTGGATCACCCGACCACCAGATTAAGGACTGCCCGAAGAGGAAGGGCGAAGTCGGGAGTGGCAACAGGGGCAACCACAACAGTGGAAACAGCAACCGGTCGAGCTACGGGGCAACCGCCAGTCAAGCCAACAAGCTGATAGCACGCACGTTCAACATGACTGTTCAGGATGCAATGGAATCCAGAGACGTGGTGTCAGGTATCATCCCAATCAATGATATAAATGCATATGTGTTATTTGATTCGGGTGCTACTTGCTCTTTTATTTCCGAAGAATTTGCTAGTCAGTTAAATTTACCTCGTGAAAAGTTAGAACACCCTATGAACGTAGAAGTAGCAAACAAGGAAATTATCCCCGTAGAATGCATTCATAGGAATTGTAGTGCTGAATTGCGAGGATTTAAGCTCAATGTGGATTTGATACCGATTCGGCTGGGAGAGTTTGATGTAATCCTGGGAATGGATTGGTTATCAAATCACGGAGCAGTTATTGACTGTAAGAAGAAATGTGTACACCTGAAGACTCCTAACAAGTCAAAGGTGATATTCTATGGTAATAAACCACCAAGACAACCTTGTTGTCTTACTATGATGCAAACCAAGAAACTGCTTAAGAAAGGATGCGTGTGTTATTTGGCACATGTAATTGATACCCGCCAGATTAGGGATGAGATGAGTCAAATACCAATCGTAAGGGATTTCGCTGATGTCTTCCCCGATGAACTTCCGGGACTACCACCAGACAGGGAAACCAAGTTCGTTATCGATTTGGCACCGGGAACCGCACCAATATCAAACCCGCCGTATCGAATGGCACCGGTAGAGATGAAAGAGTTGATGGTGCAACTGCAGGAACTATTAGATAAAGGTTATATCAGACCAAGCGTGTCCCCGTGGGGAGCGCTAGTTGTGTTTGTGAAGAAGAAGGATGGTTCTATGAGGCTTTGTATCGACTATCGGGAGTTGAACAAAGTTACGATTAAGAATAGGTATCCGCTTCCTAGAATTGACGATCTATTTGATCAACTTAAGGGAGCGAAATATTTTTCAAAGATCGACCTAAGAACAGGCTATCATCAGCTGAAGGTGAGGCAGGAAGATATTCCGAAGACTGCATTCAGGACTCGTTATGGGCACTTCGAGTTTCTGGTGATGTCATTTGGATTAACGAATGCACCAGCAGCATTCATGGATATGATGAACAAAGTGTTCAAGCAGTACTTGGACAAGTTCGTAGTCGTATTCATCGATGACATCTTGGTGTATTCAGAGGCAGAGGAGGAACATGCTGAACATTTGAAAATTGTATTGGAAGCTCTCAGGAAGGAGAAGTTGTATGCAAAGTTTTCTAAGTGTGAGTTTTGGTTGCAGCGGGTGCAATTTCTGGGTCACGTCATCGACAAAAATGGTGTTTCGGTGGACCCAGCAAAAGTAGAAGCGGTTATCAATTGGGAGCAGTCGAAGACGCCGACAGAGATCCGGAGTTTCTTGGGATTAACGGGATACTATCGGAGATTCATACAGGATTTTTCAAAGATAGCATCGCCGTTGACCAACCTCACCAGGAAAACAGTTAAGTTCGTTTGGTCAGAAAAATGTGAGGAAAGTTTCATGGAGTTGAAGAAGAGACTTAGCCAAGCACCGGTGTTGACCTTACCCGACAACACTGGGGGTTTCGTAGTGTATAGCGATGCGTCACACAAGGGTCTGGGCTGTGTACTGATGCAACACGGCAAGGTCGTGGCGTACGCATCACGTCAACTGAAAGACTATGAGAAGGGTTACCCGACTCATGACTTGGAGTTAGCAGCGTTAGTTTTGCCTTGAAGATTTGGAGGCACTACTTATACGGGGAGAAGTGCGAGATATATACAGATCACAAAAGTCTGAAATATATCTTCACTCAAAAGGAGCTGAACATGAGGCAATGTCGATGGTTAGAATTGATCAAGGACTACGACTGTGAAATTCTGTACCATCCGGGCAAAGCTAATGTAGTGGCTGATGCCTTAAGTAGAAAAGGCAAGGTGAAATTGATGCAGCTGACAGTTCAAGAGGAGTTGATAAGGGACTTTGGATGCCTGGAACTGGAAGTTAAGTATCCAATGGAGACGGACGAAAAGTTGTTCACCGTGACAATAGGTCCGACTCTACTGGATAAGATAAAGGAGGCCCAAGAATTTGATGAAGAATGCATTGACATTAAGAAGCAACTGTCGGAAGGAAAACGTTGAAGTTCAAGGTTGACAGCACAGGTCTGCTGAGGTTCGAGGGAAGGATCTGGATACCCTATGTACCAGACTTAAGGGAAGAAATATTGCAGGAGGCCCATAATACGAGATTTTCGGTACATCCGGGTAGCACCAAGATGTATCAAGATCTTCGTCAACATTATTGGTGGCCGCATTTGAAAGGGGAAGTTGCGGAATTCATCAGCTGGTGTTTAACTTGTCAGAGGGTCAAGGCAGAGCACCAACGGCCGAGCGGATTGTTGCAACCCTTAGAGATTCCCGAGTGGAAGTGGGAGCACATCACTATGGATTTTGTGGTAGGACTCCCGACAACACAAAAGGGTCTAGACGCCATCTGGGTGATCGTAGATCGTTTGACCAAGTCTGCCCACTTTCTACCAATCAAGATCAGGTACAAATTGGAACAGTTGGCGAAACTTTACGTGAAGGAGATAGTATCGCGACATGGAGTGCCGGTGTCTATTGTATCTGACAGAGATCCGCGCTTCACGTCAACTTTTTGGAGAAGTCTACAAGAGAGACTGGGGACACAGTTGAGAATGAGCACGGCGTATCATTCTCAGACTGATGGTCAGAGTGAGCGAACAATTCAGACCCTAGAGGACATGCTCCGGGCAGTTGTGATGGATTTAGGGGGTAGCTGGGACGATCACTTGCCCTTGGTAGAGTTCACTTACAACAACAATTATCACGCCAGCATTGGTATGCCACCGTACGAAGCATTATATGGAAGGAAGTGTCGAACGCCGTTGTGTTGGGATGAAGTTGGTGAACGGAGATTGTTGGGACCAGAATTGGTACAACAAACCGTGGAAATCATTAAAGTAATAAGACAGCGGTTAGTAGCAGCCCAGGATCGCCAGAAGAAGTATGCCGATTTACACCGTCAGAAATGAGACTTTGAAGTTGGTAGCTTCGTGTTTCTGAAGGTATCTCCCTGGAAAGGGAAAATCCGTTTTGGGAAGAAGGGCAAGCTGAGCCCTAGGTTCATAGGACCTTTTGGAATATTAAGGAGAATAGGCGAAGTGGCGTACGAGGTAGCATTACCTCCTGAACTTGAGCACATTCACAACGTGTTTCATGTATCAGTGTTGCGTCCGTATAAGCCAGATTACAAGCATGTTATTTCCTATGAACCAATTCAAGTCGAAAGGGACTTATCGTACGAGGAGATTCCTGTCCAAATACTTGATAGGAAGGAGCAGAAACTGAGAAATAAAGTCATTCATTCGGTTAAAGTACTCTGGAGGAATCACGCGGTGGAAGAAGCCACGTGGGAACTCGAGGAGAAGATGAGAGCAAGTTACCCCCAGTTATTTGAGTAACCTTAGGTTGAAATTCCGAGGACGGAATTTTTATAAGGGGGAGAGGATGTAATGCCCAGGAATTTTTTTAAAACCTTGTACAATTTATTTTGATGTATGAAATTTATTTTATATAATTTTTCGGACTTAATTGGATCCATATAAATATTATTATTTAATTATATAGTTATATGGTCCAATAATTTTTCCTTGCATTAAAGGGGCTCACTGATCGTCCGGATAAATCAGTGAGTCAACCCTACGAACTTATTGGCAAGAAAATTTTGGAAGAATTAATAAATAATTTCATTTTACTATTTTCGGATTTAAATAATTCGAACAAGAAATTTTTATTGAAACAAATATTTTAAATAACCAAGTAATTTTAATTAGTAATTCAATTTAAATATTTGGAACATAGTGTTAATAACTTTAATAAACAAGTTGGACTATTTTCCTTTATTTATATTGGGCCAAATTTTATAGGGCGGAGCCCAATTTCCTTTTTAATTTCCTATTGGGCCGTTCCCTATTTAATTCGTCTGGCCCAACCCCATGGGGTTGAGCCCAATGCTTGTCCTGCCGGGTTGACCCCTTTTCACTTCAATCAGGGTTGGACCCGTTCATTTTGGGGCAATCAGTCGACAGTTTAATTGAGATAATTAGAGGAGAAGAGAGATAGCCGAGCAACAAAAGAAAACCTAAGCCTAGCCCCTCAATCAATCGAGCCAAGACCCTCTATCGATCGGATGAAATGGGACGGGTGGAGAAGGACCGGCGGCATGATGAGGAGCGAGCGACCGACCGTTGGACCAAGAGGGAGGCTCGGTGACCAGTGGATGAACCGGGGATCGAGGCGGACAGAGCAGGCGAGGTCATGAATGACCGAGCCACAATCAAACGGACGAAGGGTCCTAAGCTTTCGGCGACGCGACCGGTGAGACGCACGGCTCGAGGGCCACCGACCGAGCTTAGCTGGACTAGGATGGGTGGCGATGAAGACCAACGACAGCCCGCTCCTCTAACCCTTAGGTATTGCCCTGTTCGAGCGAGGTAATGTCCGGCGAGTCGGATAAATTTTCCCCTATAAATTGACCCCCCAAAGCTGCCGAATCCCTTTGTTTGTGAGTCCCAAATTTAGACAAAATTAGGGTTCAAAATTAAAGTGAGAGAGGGAGCAGGGGTGTTGATCGTGTGTTTCAATTCCAGTTGGAGTGAATGTCCCAAGATTATACCGTTTATTTCGGTAGAAGGAGGAAGATTGCAGTCCGATCGTTAGCAAGGTAGTGACTGAGTGGCTTTAATTTAATTTTTTGTTTCTCTGTATTGGGTTATTGTTTCTCTGTATTGGGAATACTTTGTTCCTTTGTATTGGGTTAATTATTTCTTTGTATTGGGTTAATTATTTCCCTGTATTGGATTGCTTTGTGCATTTGGGTTGTGTTAAAATCTGGTGCGAGAGAACCCTAAGAGGTTCGGCAGCATGATTTTGTATCATAAACCGGCCAAGGTTAAGGCTTAGAATGCTCAGTATATGTTCGATTTAATGTCTAAACCAGAATTTGTTTTATTTTTCTATGTTAACTGTTCTGCCAGCAATATGGTTTATAAAATCCAACATTGGCTTCTGGTTATGCGATAGTGTATGGCTGGCCACAGTCCTTAGAATAGGTGTTCATGTTGTATTAAGTTTGTGCTAAGAGCCGATGGTGAGTGTTGAATGTGCTAGTGTGGGTATTTTTGCAAGTTTGGAAACAGGGAAGGTTAAATGTTATAAGACGGTACTCTTGTAAAAAAAAAAAAAAAATTCGTTATGTTGGTGTGGCTGGGAGTCGAACCCAGCTTTGGGGTAGGAAATTTTGAGCAAACAGATAACAATGGGGTAATAATAATTATTTACTAATTGTCAATAAATAATAAGAAGGATAATAAGTATTTAATTATTAATATTAAAAATAAGGTTAATGAGATAATTATTTATTAATAAATAATAAATAAAGATAGTAAATATTAAATTTTTATTTAATAAATATGAATAATATATAGTTATTATTCCATTTACTAATTGACATTAAATAATGAATAGAATCAATAAATATTTAATTAATAAGGTTAATAAATAATTATTTATTATTTTCCAATAAATAATAAATAAAGTTAGTTAGTTATTATTAAATGAAGCTAATAAATATTTGATTATTGCTTAACTACTATTAAGTAATAATCAAGTATGAATTAAGATAGTAATTTAATTATTTATCAGTAAGTGATAAATAAAGATAACAAATATTTAATTATTATTTAATTAATATTAATAATAATTAAGTATGAACAAGTTAATAAAATAATTATTTATTATTGAGTAATAAATAAAGATATTAAATATTTGATTGTTATTAATGATTTAATGTGAGTAAAGTAAATTATTTATTATTTCTCATTTAATAATAAATAAAGATAATAAGAACTTAATTCTTATTAACAATTAAGTATGGGTAGAGTGATACATTAATTTTCTAGTTAATGTTAAATAAGGGAAATAATTTCGTAAATTCTCTTGAAAGGGAATAATAGCTAAGTATGAATGAATATTAAATAACCCATTTACTTGTTGCCACTATTAGCTAGTAATGCATTAATCAATTTGTTATTTAGTTTTGTAAGTAATGAATAGAGATTTAATCAAATAGGATAGTCGTTAAATTGGATGCCAATGTGTCATAATGCACTAACAAGATTATTATTTAGTGTTGTAAATAATAACTTGGGTTACTAAATATTGTTAAGTTAAATATCCAATAAGCATGATTAGTTATTGAGATAATAACTAAAGATCATTAAGTAATTTCTGATTAGCAATATTGAATAGTAATTTAATGTTAATGGAGTTAATAAAGGAATGCGAAGTGTTTATTTTGCTAAGTAAATAGCATAAGTGAGTGTATCGATATACAGTATGCAATGTTAATGGATAAACCGACTTTATCAACTGATAGGTTATCCAAGGTCAATTAAGTAAAGCTAAAATTTATCTGTAGCTGAGCAAACAGGCAAGTTCCCTAACTTCATTCTTTCAGTATATTGAATGCAAGTTCTATCTTACTCAACTTTTATATTGAGCGAATTTCTAAACCTTATGCATTATTTTTAATTCGTGCAAAAAGGTATATATTGTTGCAAGTTATTCTTTAAGCTTGAATCTTATCTCCAAGCATGCTTTAAGTGGTCTAATTACTTTTAAAATTATTCCACGTCTTTGTATTTATTGACATTCGCACCTGTGCATTTGAATTCGTATAATTATTTAAGTTCTGAAATTCACGAACTATTCATGATTAAGTCTGAACCCTTGTCTCGGTCAGGCACGTATGTAAGAATTTATAAAAGCTATCCGAACCAATCAATGATAAGGATTCTTAGACTGAATGAACACTCCTTTTATTATAGGGGAGTACCCAGGTACCATATATAAGGTACAAATAGCAGAGTTAAATGTTATGCATACACATAGCGTACGCGAGGCTGATCCTGTGACGCCCCCAAATTCGGGTATCCTAACCTCGAATTCGGTGCTCACGATACTCAACGACAAACATACTTTCTAGCTAAATGCGGAATAATAAACATACATTGTTTATTGAAATAATAATAAGGTCTTGCAATCTTGGTCCCAAGGTTCTTTAACCTTAACATAAAACGTACCCTTAATACAATAAAAGGTTCACTTAATCAAACAACATTCAAGAATAACTAGTACATAGGCACTATCGGGCGTCTATTCTTGCACCTTCCCTTTTCCTTCGTCTCCTCTAGACGTTTCTGCCTTAGCTGAAATAAAGATCATGATATAGCAAGGGTAAGCAACTAATTTGCTTAGCAAGTATATACACAAAGAGATATATCATGATAGAAGGAAATTTCGCTTTCAATGTTCAACAACAGTATAGCATTGTGAAGAATTATGAATTATCAGTCAACAGTTGAATATTCGAATAATTGAATGTCAATTACTGAGTGGTTTGAAATAACCAAGGACGTTTACCAAGGTTCTCGGCATGTAAGTTGGACCTCTTAAAAAGTTTTGGTAATTGAGGGGATCAGCCTCTCATACCCCGTGATTTATGCATAAACACTTAATAACCAGCATTGATATCATGCCTTAAACAAGTTTATCCTTTTCTCAGCCAAGAGTTCTTACCACAACAATTTAATAAGAACAGCTTTTAAAATACCATTGTCTTAACCAATTTAGACATGCTGGATCTAGCTGATACAAATAGCATAGATCGATCTCATAAACAATTCATACTTGAAAGAACTTTAATTAAATTTACAGTTCAATCATAATAGGATAGGAATTCAATTGCACAATGTGCGAATCTCAATAATCAGTATAGATATGAATAATCGACAATAATTATTCACTAACATGCTTCGAAAATAATAACTCGAGATTGAGTTAGGGAACTTGTCTGTCTGCTCAGCTACAAATAATTCTAGCTTTAACTAATTGGCCTTGAAGAACCTAACATTGATAATGTTGATCTATCAATTAGTACTGCGTAGTTGTATATCGACACGCTTACTTATGCTATTTATTTAACAATTAAGCAAATCACATAGCGCACATAAACTATCGTAAATCCTATAAGACACTTGATTGATCCTTAGGTTGATGGTTTAATTAATTACCAATGTGTTTCCTTAAGTGATAAACACTTATTAAACCCTTAAACAATTAATAATAATTGTTCAATTGATTAACATTACTCTTTCTTAAGTAATATTTATTTTTTAAACACTTAAGCAATTTATTATGATTGTTTAATTAATGGGTTATTAAGCTCTCTCTATTTTATTGACTCTATCTTCAATTAATTACTATTAAATAGTAATTAATTAATTATCTTTAGTCATTATTATTAATAGTACTTAATAACTAATTATATTCACTTATTATTTAATTATTAATTAAATAATAATCAAATTATAAGTTTTAATTGTCTTTAATTATTATTTAAGATTAAATAATAATTAATTAGGTTTGTTTATTATTTAACGTTAATCAAATAATTAATTAGTGCGTAACGATTATCTTTAGTTATTATTTAATAATAAATAATAGATAATTAGATTTATTTATTATTTAAAATTAATTAAATAATAAATAACTAATTAGTAAATATGAATTATCTTTAGTTATTATTTAATAATAAATAATAACTAATTAGATTTATTTATTATTTAAGGTTAATCAAGTAATAAATAATTACTTAGTGAATAAGAATTATCTTTAGTTATTATTTAATAAATGATAACTAATTAGGTTTATTTATTATTTAAAGTTAATCAAATAATAAATAATTAATTAGTGAGTAATAATTATCTTTAGTTATTATTTAATAATAACTAATTAGGTTTATTTATTATTTAATGTTAATCAAATAATAAATAACTAATAAGTGAGTACTAATTATCTTTAGTTATTATTTAATAATAAATAATAACTAATTAGGTTTATTTATATTTTAAAATTAATCAAATCATAAATAATTAATTTACAATTCTTAATTATCCTTAATCATTATTTAATAATAATTAATCAATTACTTAACTTTATTTATTATTTAAACATAATTAAATAACAAATAGTTAATTTTTTTTCTAATTTTCGTTCTTGATTTCCAGATTTGGGGTCTTTCACCAAAACCTTCATAAAACGAAATCTACAACTTCGATTTACGATCCGTCGATTTTGTTGGATTCGTATCTTCCTGAACTACACTTTTCAATTATCAAACATCAAATTTGGTTATGTTTAGGTCTCGGAAAACAGGCTCAAAGTCAGGGGTCAGAAGGTTGTTCAACAGTTAGCATGCTTTGGTAATAAATTCATGGTTTGCTCATTTTTCAACATATTTGAGTGATTCAAAAGGGATTTTGTCCCTAACCTATGGATATAGCATATCAAGAAAGAAAATCACAAGATCCCTTTATAGATTTCAAAATGACAAGCATATAACAACCTTTTTCAAACAAAATTTCCGGAAATCTCCTTTACTTCCTTTCTTCTAAATTTTTCTATCATAAACTCACACATATGAACAAGCAAAACATTATATATTCAAGATCTAACCTTATCATAAGGTTCTAACCATCAAGAACATAAAACTTCAAGGATCTATGTCCAAACACATTAAAATAGCTTAAAGTTTGGAGTTATACCTTTTTGATTTCTTCTTCTTCTTTTCCTTCCCAAAATAGGTTGTGAATGGGGATGGCCTAAACAATCAAGACCTTCTTCTTTCTCCCACAAGATTTGTTCTTGCTTTTTCTTCAAACTCTCTCTCTAACACTCTCTCTATACTTGGTGAATAATGAACCAACCTCACTATCATTGGTGAGGGGTCCTATTTATAGGAAAGTAGAGACCGTGGGCAAAATAGTCATTAACCATGACTAGGCAAGGGCAATTTGGTCAATTCATCAATAATAGGAAGCTTCCTAACAACTTCCTCAAGGGTATTTTAAATATTACCCAACTTCTTTTAAGGTTAAAATAGTCTTTTCGCAAAATCTTAATTATCCATTAGTTATTAACCATTCTTCATTGGTTATTAGACATTGGTTATTATCTTGTCATAATTACATTGTTTAAACACAATGGTTATTATCCCGCCATAATTACATTGGTTATTAACCACTTGGATATACAATGGTTATTGCCCCTTCATAATTACCTTGGTTATTAACCACTCTTGGCCATTTTAGTCATTACACACCAATTCATACACTTGACTCACATATGGTTATTTCTTAGCCATAGTTATATCATACCTGCCAACACAAGTATAGACATAGCTTATACATCTCCCACCAATTAACCCAAGTTGGTTTAAATAGAACACAACGTTAACTCATTAAATTAAATTAGATTTAATTAATAAGGATGTTCAAAATTCACGGGCATTACATCCCTCCCCCTTATAAAAATTCCGTCCTCGGAATTGCAAAAATAGGGTTACTCAAATAACTGAGGGTAATTTGCTCTCATCTTCTCTTCGAATTCCCACGTGGCTTCTTCCATCGCGTGATTCCTCCAGAGTACTTTAACCGAATGAATGGTTTTATTCCTCAGCGTTTGCTCCTTCCTATCAAGTATTTGGACAGGAATCTCCTCGTACGATAAGTCATTTTCGACTTGAATTGGCTCATAGGAGATGACATGCTTGTAATCTGGCTTATACGGACGCAACACTGATACATGAAACACATTGTGAATGTGCTCAAGTTCAGGAGGTAATGCTACCTCGTACGCCACTTCGCTTACTCTCCTTAATATTTCAAAAGGTCCTATGAATCTAGGGCTCAGCTTGCCCTTCTTCCCAAAACGGATCTTCCCTTTCCATGGAGATACCTTCAGAAACACATAACTACCAACTTCAAAGTCTCGTTTCTGACGATGTAAGTCGGCATACTTCTTCTGACGATCCTGGGCTGCTACTAACCGCTGTCTTATTACTTTAATGATTTCCACGGTTTGTTGTACCAATTCTGGTCCCAACAATCTCCGTTCACCAACTTCATCCCAACACAACGGCGTTCGACACTTTCTTCCATATAACGCTTCGTACGGTGGCATAACGATGCTAGCGTGATAACTATTGTTGTAAGCGAACTCTACCAAGGGCAAATGATCGTCCCAGCTACCACCTAAGTCCATCACAACTGCCCGGAGCATGTCCTCCAGGGTCTGAATTGTTCGCTCGCTCTGACCGTCGGTCTGAGGATGATACGCCGTACTCATTCTCAATTGTGTTCCCATTCTTTCCTGTAGACTTCTCCAAAAATTTGACGTGAAGCGCGGATCTCTGTCAGATACAATAGACACCGGTACTCCATATCGCGATACTATCTCCTTCACGTAGAGTTTCGCCAACTGTTCCAATTTGTACCTGATCTTGATCGGTAGAAAGTGGGCAGACTTGGTCAAACGATCTACGATTACCCAGATGGCGTCTAGACCCTTTTGTGTTGTCGGGAGTCCTACCACAAAATCCATAGTGATGTGCTCCCACTTCCACTCGGGAATCTCTAAGGGTTGCAATAATCCGCTCGGCCGTTGGTGCTCTGCCTTGACCCTCTGACAAGTTAAACACCGGCTGACGAATTCCGCAACTTCCCCTTTCAAATGCGGCCACCAATAATGTTGACGAAGATCTTGATACATCTTAGTGCTACCCGGATGTACCGAAAATCTCGTATTATGGGCCTCCTGCAATATTTCTTCCCTTAAGTCGGGTACATAGGGTATCCAGATCCTTCCCTCGAACCTCAGCAGACATGTGCTGTCAACCTTGAACTTCAACGTTTTTCCTTCCGACAGTTGCTTTTTAATGCCAATGCATTCCTCATCAAATTCTTGGGCCTCCTTTATCTTATCCAGTAGAGTCGGACCTACTGTCATGGTGAATAATTTTTTGTCCGTCTCCATTGGATACTGAACTTCCAGTTCCAGGCATCTAAAGTCCTTTATCAGCTCTGCCTGAGTTGTAAGCCTCATCAATTTCTCTCTGCCTTTCCTACTCAGGGCATCTGCCACTACATTTGCTTTGCCTAGATGGTACAGAATTTCACAATCGTAATCCTTGATCAATTCTAACCATCGGCGCTGCCTCATATTCAGCTCCTTCTGAGTGAAGATATATTTTAGACTTTTGTGATCTGTATATATCTCGCACCTCTCTCCATATAAGTAGTGCCTCCAAATCTTCAAGGCGAACACTACTGCTGCTAACTCCAGATCATGAGTCAGGTATCCCTTCTCATAGTCCTTCAGCTGGCGTGAAGCGTACGCAATGACCCTGCCGTGCTGCATTAGTACACAACCAAGGCCCTTGTGTGACGCATCACTGTATACTACAAAACCCCCAGTGTCGTCTGGTAATGCCAACACTGGTGCTTGGCTAAGTCTCTTCTTCAGCTCCAAGAAACTCTCCTCGTACTTCTCTGTCCAAACAAACTTTACCGTCTTTCTGGTTAGATTGGTCAACGGTGATGCTATCTTCGAGAAATCCTGGATGAATCTCTGATAGTATCCCGCTAACCCTAGGAAACTCCTGATCTCCGTTGGCGTCTTTGGCTGCTCCCAGTTGATAATGGCTTCCACCTTTGCTGGGTCTACCGAAACACCATTACTGTCAATGACGTGTCCAAGAAACTGCACCATCTGCAACCAAAATTCACACTTTGAAAACTTCGCGTATAGCTTCTCCCTTCTTAATGCCTCCAAGGCAATCCTTAGATGTTCAGCATGTTCTTCCTCTGACACTGAATACACCAAGATGTCATCGATGAATACTACCACGAACTTGTCCAAATACTGCTTGAACACTCTGTTCATCATATCCATGAATGCCGCTGGTGCATTTGTCAGTCCAAATGACATAACCAGGAACTCGAAATGTCCATAACGAGTTCTGAATGTCGTCTTCGGGATATCCTCCTGCCTCACCCTTAGTTGATGATAACCCGTCCTTAAATCAATCTTCGAGAAGTATTTTGCTCCCTTGAGTTGATCAAACAGATCGTCTATCCTGGGCAGCGGATACCTATTCTTAATTGTAACTTTGTTCAACTCATGGTAGTCGATACAAAGCCTCATCGAGCCATCCTTCTTCTTTACGAACAGAACTGGCGCTCCCCATGGTGACACGCTCGGTCTGATATAACCCTTGTCTAACAGTTCCTGCAATTGAACCATCAGCTCTTTCATCTCTACTGGTGCCATTCGGTAAGGCGCCTTGGATATCGGTGTCGTCTCGGGTACCAAGTCAATCACAAATTTTATCTCTCTATCTGGCGACAATCCCGGAATTTCATCTGGGAAGACATCAGCGAATTCCCTTACGACGGGTATCTGACTCAGTTCACCCTCGACCCGTCGAGTATCTACCACGTGAGCCAAATAACCTATACAACCCTTCTTAAGCAATCTCTTCGCTTGCATCATCGTCAGACAACAAGATTATCTCGGCGATTTACTACCATAATACACCACCTTCGACTTACCCGGAGTCTGCAGGTGTACGCACTTTTTCTTACAGTCAATGACCGCCCCGTGGCTTGCTAACCAGTCCATCCCAAGGATTACATCGAATTCTCCAAGACGAATCGGCAACAAGTCCACGTTAAGCTTAAACCCTCTCACATCAGCACAACAATTCTTATAAATGTAGTTTACGGGGATAATCTCTTTGTTTGCTACTTCTACATTCATCGGGTGTTCTAACAGTTCACTAGGAAAATTAAGTCTTTGAGCAAATTCATCAGAAACAAAAGAACATGAAGCTCCCGAATCAAATAGCACATAGGCATCTATGTTGTTGATTGGAATAATACCTGACACCACCTCTCTGGATGTCACAGCATCTTGTACTGTCATGTTAAAGGTCCTCGCTGTTGGCTTATTTGGCTGGGCTGGTCCTCCACTGGTTGCCCTCGAGTTGTTGCCCCTATTGCCGTTTCCGCCATCCATGTTTCTCTTTCGGGGACATTCCTTGCTCCGATGTCCTATCTCTCCACAATTGAAGCAACCTCCTTTCTTCGCCTTAGGACAATTGGGCGAGATATGCCCTTCTTGTCCACAGGTATAACAGACCATCTTCCCCTTCATACACTCTCCCGAGTGACCCTTTCCGCAATTCCCACATACCTGCCTTTTCTGTTGTATGCTCCCTTGCTGGATTTCAGAATTGCTACCCCCACTGCTCCATTGACGCTTCCTGCTGTTGCTGCCACCACCGCTAACATTTGCATTTCCTCCTTCTACCTTCTTCTTGTTCTTTTCCCGATTATATTTTGAAACCGCTTCACTCCCACCTTCGGCAATGAGAGCTTTCTCCAACAAGGTTGAGAACGATGTAATTTGCAAAACCGCTACCTTACTGTAGATCCACGGCTTTAATCAATTCTCGAATCTCCTAGCCTTCCTCACCTCAGTATCCACCTGATGTGGGGCGAATCTAGCCAATTCATTGAATTTTGCAGCGTACTCTGACACTGACAAATTTTCTTGCTTCAATTCCAAAAACTTGATTTCCATTTTCGCCTGCGTACTCTCGGGAAAGTAATTCTCGAAAAACAATGTCTTGAATGCTTCCCACGCCACGACTCCAGTTCCAGCGTTGTTCTGATTGTCTTCCCACCAAAAGTTAGCCTCACCTTTCATTAGGTAGGTAGCAAAAACTGTCTTCTGCTCCTCAGCGACTCTAGCAATGACAAAGGCCTTTTCAATCTCCTTTATCCACGACTGGGCCTCTATCGGGTCCGCTGTTCCCCTAAACTTCGGCGGCCCTACTGCCTTGAAGTCTTTAAAATTGGCTAAGTGGTTGCCCGTCTGGTTTCCTGCGGTAGTCGTTTGATTCCGCAGAGCTTCGGCCATCATGTTGATAAAGTCTTGCATTGGGTTTGGTTGAGTTCCCTCTGCATTGTTAACCGACTCTTCGACCCCTTGGTTTCGTATGATTCGTCTGGGCGGCATTATCTGTTTAAACAAAGTCCTAACACGTTACTCGGGTTTTAGTAACATATAAGTATTTAACATGCAATACAATATTGTACTCGAACAATCACATGACCATCATGTGGGAGCTCTAGATTACCCAACCTCGGGAATTCTACTTTTACCCGATTAGTGATTTAAGTTGCTAAAATACCGATTCAGTTTTACTGAATTAACATAACCATTGAATTGACGGTTTACCAGGTAAAATTCTCAAACACATACCATAATAATGCATTTATATTCATATACCAACTTTAGTGTTTTACACGTTTATCACAGGTATATTGCTATAAATGCTACCATCCCGGTAAAATAACCAAAGATGGGATTTACTTAAACCATTCTTTTTCTACCTACATAAATGGAAGTACATCCTACATACGAACTACCTCGCACCTGCTGAGGTTAATACAAACTCTAGTAAATCAAAAGTAGTACCAACTTCACTGCTCAAGGCATAACTGCCCACCTCCAACTATCCTCTAAGGGACACAAGGTGAATACAACTCAACGCTTGCTCTCGCTACTGGAGAGCAGATCCATCCATTTGGCGTCGAACTGCATAAAGGCGATGTCTAAGGCTCGCTCCAAATCATATATCATCACATCTTTAGCTTTCACCTCATCCCTCAACTGTCCTAACTGTAGCTCTCTCTGCTACAGCTTCCCTCGCAACTCGGCTAACTTAGCCTGGGCCTGGTAAGCAGCGTCGTTGTACTGCTGTTCAGAAATCTGGAGGGTGTGGTCCTGTGTCTCTAGTTGTTCAGCCCTAACCTCTAGCTCGGCGTCCCTCGCCAGCAATTCTCCTATCACCTTAGGTTCTATGGGTTCCTGGTTCACTGATTACCTATCTTGACTCTCGTTCGACATCCTACAATACACCACACCATAAAAAACATCAGTACCATAATAAAATACATTCATTGATAAAATGAAATGATATTTTATTCGGTACAACTAGAACTCGATGAATCTCCTCAACCCCTTACCTACATACTCTATATGAGTTTTCTACTAAGGTTATAACCTAGGTTCCTCATTCCTAACGTTTATAACCTATAGCTTTGATACCAACCTGTGACGCCCCCAAATCCGGGTTTCCTAACCTCGAATTCGGTGCTCACGATACTCAACGACAAACATACTTTCTAGCTAAATGCGGAATAATAAACATACATTGTTTATTGAAATAATAATAAGGTCTTGCAATCTTGGTCCCAAGGTTCTTTAACCTTAACATAAAACGTACCCTTAATACAATAAAAGGTTCACTTAATCAAACAACATTCAAGAATAACTAGTACATAGGCACTATCGGGCGTCTATTCTTGCACCTTCCCTTTTCCTTCGTCTCCTCTAGACGTTTCTGCCTTAGCTGAAATAAAGATCATGATATAGCAAGGGTAAGCAACTAATTTGCTTAGCAAGTATATACACAAAGAGATATATCATGATAGAAGGAAATTTCGCTTTCAATGTTCAACAACAGTATAGCATTGTGAAGAATTATGAATTATCAGTCAACAGTTGAATATTCGAATAATTGAATGTCAATTACTGAGTGGTTTGAAATAACCAAGGACGTTTACCAAGGTTCTCGGCATGTAAATTGGACCTCTTAAAAAGTTTTGGTAATCGAGGGGATCAGCCTCTCATACCCCGTGATTTATGCATAAACACTTAATAACCAGCATTGATATCATGCCTTAAACAAGTTTATCCTTTTCTCAGCCAAGAGTTCTTACCACAACAATTTAATAAGAACAGCTTTTAAAATACCATTGTCTTAACCAATTTAGACATGCTGGATCTAGCTGATACAAATAGCATAGATCGATCTCATAAACAATTCATACTTGAAAGAACTTTAATTAAATTTACAGTTCAATCATAATAGGATAGGAATTCAATTGCACAATGTGCGAATCTCAATAATCAGTATAGATATGAATAATCGACAATAATTATTCACTAACATGCTTCGAAAATAATAACTCGAGATTGAGTTAGGGAACTTGTCTGTCTGCTCAGCTACAAATAATTCTAGCTATTAATTCATTTAAATAAATAATATTTATTCTACAATAAGGGTAAGCCCCCTTAACGATCAACGACTTTCCAGATAATATAGATTTCAACATTAATCACAAAAGAACCTTTCAGTGCATAGTTACCTTACAATTCAATCCTTCTACCATACAATGTCCTAATTAAACATAAGACATAGATTTACTGTCAAGTCTTATTTTATTTAATTATATGCATTTCGATTCTCAAATGTACAACTCTGATAATGTAAATTAGAAACTCCTTTCTAATTTCATTCTGCTTTGGCCAAAGACTTCTGAGTTGTCATTTATCGAATCACATAGAACATTCACTCCTTTTACTAGAAGTGGTAGATTCTTTGTTGACCATTCGCCTATCTCCAGGTACAACTTATTATACCCAATCATACCCTTTGATATACCCTAAGGGTCTTAAGGGACATGTCAAAGTATAACTCATCATACACAAGATACTATGATGATCTCAAGTCCAAGGATCACTTGTACTACTATTGTCGACGCCGGGTTTTCTGCCTTCTAGTCTTTTCCAATTTTAGCCTTTTGATTTAATGATTCTTTGGAAAAGATCGACACTTAATGTCGGCGGGGTTTTGAAAGATCGTTTTTTATGATGAGCAAATTAACCAGAGTCGCCAGTTGGTATATTTGAAATGGATGTACCAACTCATCCGAGTTTTTGTTTTTTGTAAATCGATGGCTCATATGTGACTCCGAATTAATTGATCTGCGAACCGAGATTCATAGAGTTCGGGGGCTTGCTTAAGCGAGGGGAAGGTGTTAGGCACCCCCCGACTTCCGTGAAACACGGTTACCGCAATCTCGATGCTTTCCTATCCTTTAATTCATGAATGTGTGTGTGTGTATGTGCGCGTGTGTGTGTGTGTGTGCCTATGTGAATGTTGTGGTGAGTTTGTATGAAAGAATCATTTGGATCTTTTTAGGGAAAGTCGTGCTTTAATTTGAGAGTGCTTTGGAATGTCCTTCGGCCTATTCGAGAAAGCTTTATTTCTTTATGAGAAAGATTTGATTTTAATTGGAAAAAGCTATGAGATTTTTCATTAAGTGTTGTTTTGGTAAAACATGAATTTATTAAACCTTGGCCAAAATAGGAATCGAGATTTATACGTTGCTTTCATAAATGATGGGCAATTTCTAGGATCTCTTTCGCCCTATGTATCAAGGTTTAGTAAAACGTTTATTTCTTTTTTTATAAAACCATTTTTTGTGACATTTGGAAACAACTTCTCCTTATCTTTCTCGTAAAATAGGAATCGACTTTCATTAGCATTTCCAATTCTTAGCCTCGTGATGCTAATATCCTACTTTGATCGATTTTAGAAAAATCTTTATTGTTTCGGTTTTGAACCCCTTTGTTTGGTGTTACAAATCAAATTAAACATCAAAACGCGTAGGAGGCTATTCACGGGCATGTAAGCCATCAAAATATCCCCGAATGCCAACAATCACATATTTCACTACTACGGGGCCTTAAATCCGATTCTCGTCTTAGCGTCGTTTTAAGGCCCGACGGTTACATGTTACAAAAAAATGAGCACCTTGAATCTATTACATACATTGAAAACGTCCATCATCGGATTTGGACCACGGGGTCGCATTCCTAGGCTCACACCCGAGATTACTACATGCCCACAAAATGAATACTATGACACTAACCAACACGGATTTGCCTAATACACCATGATATCCGAAAGTGATAATCTAAATAAATTACACCCAATAAATCACCACAAACAAGCTAGAAATTTCACCAATTGGATATCCTCGGGTTATTAGGAAGAATTTTGTTCCGATGGAACCCTCACTAATAATCCCTAATCCATTATCCCACCATGAATTACATGGAAACTACATTTAATTTAACCAAACAATATGATATAAATTGCTAGAACAAAAGGGAATTTTCACCTTGCAAATGATCTCAAATGGAGGTGAACTTGTGTATTTGAATAGGATAAAGAGTGTATTTGATACAATCAAAATCAAAAGAATATAAATCCTCTCTTTTTTCCTCTCTCTTCTTCCTATTTGGTTGCAAAATTTGCTATTTTTCTCTCTATTTCCATGCTGCTGCTGTGCTGAATTCTTTCTTCTTCCAAAAAACCTTCAACCTCCCTGTATGCTGAGCGAAAATGAGCTTAAATAGGCTGGCCAAAGCCAGCCGCAGATTGATCTGCGGCTGGCCGCAGATCAATCTGCGGCTGGCTGGCCGCCTGCCTTCCACTCACCTGGTTTCGAGCTCCGTGTTTCGAGTTCCGTGTTTTCAAAAGGCGCACTCATTGGCCGCAGATCAATCCGTGGCTGGACGGTTTGACTTTCTCGATTTTCGTGCCCCGCCTCGATTTTTGTGCCGTAACGTCGGTTTTCGCTGACAGGCTCGTATTTGGCAGTCCGGGAATTTCCGGGAGACGTGCCACCTCATTCGCGAATGCTCGTTTTCGGACGGCTTTATTGTCACTTCAGCTTTGGTCGCCAATCATTGCGGTGATGTTTGAGCGCTTGCACTTGTGCCCATTCCATCGCTCCCGCAAGCCGGTTCAATTGACGATTTTGCCCTCCTGTCACGGTTAGTATAGGGAACGCAAAATTTGGGTGTCTACAGCTGCCCCTCTTTATCATGTTTATGCAATGTTTAAATGAAATGAACAGGATAAAGAATAGACACTCGACGCATGAATGACAGTGCACAAGGATGACAATACATACGTGATGCAACACATATGACTTATGATGCAACGTAAGATGCAATGGATGCAAAATATTCGCAAAAAGGGTGTCAATGCGGATGATCGTCTTGTCGGGGCCGGGTATCGTCGCCGGTCACCCATCTCGTAATCGCCGGTTATCGTCGCCGGTCGATCGTCTCGTCGGGGCCTGGTATCGTCACCGGTCACCCATCTCGTAACCCCCGGGTATCGTCGCCGGTTGGTTGTCTTGTCGGAGCCGGTTTTCGTCGCCGGTCATCCATCTCGTAATCGCTGGTTATCGTCGCCGGTCGATTGTCTCGTCGGGGCCGGGTATCGTCGCCGGTCACCCATCTCGTAACCCCCGGGTATCGTCGCCGGTTGGTTGTCTTGTCGGAGCCGGTTTTCGTCGCCGGTCATCCATCTCGTAATCGCCGGTTATCGTCGTCGGTCGATTGTCTCGTCGGGGCCGGTTTTCGTCGCCGGTCACCCATCTCGTAACCCCCGGGTATCGTCGCCGGTTGGTTGTCTTGTCGGAGCCGGTTTTCGTCGCCGGTCATCCATCTCGTAATCGCCGGTTATCGTCGCCGGTCGATTGTCTCGTCGGGGCCGGTTTTCGTCGCCGGTCACCCATCTCGTAACCCCCGGGTATCGTCGCCGGTTGGTTGTCTTGTCGGGGTCGGTTTTCGTCGCCGGTCATCCATCTCGTAATCGCCGGTTATCGTCGCCGATCGATTATCTCGTCGGGGCCGGTTTTCGTCGCCGGTCACCCATCTCGTAACCCCCGGGTATTGTCACCGGTTGGTTGTCTTGTTGGAGCCGGTTTTCGTCGTCGGTCATCCATCTCGTAATCGCTGGTTATCGTCGTCGGTCGATTGTCTCGTCGGGGCCGGTTTTCGTCGCCGGTCACCCATCTCGTAACCCTCGGGTATCGTCGCCGGTTGGTTGTCTTGTCGGAGCCGGTTTTCGTCGCCGGTCATCCATCTCGTAATCGCCGGTTATCGTCGCCGGTCGATCGTCTGCGAGTGCCGGGCCTTGTATCCGGTCACTCGGTCGAATTGAGAAGTCGTGTTCGACATCCGATTCATCAAAATCTCGTATTTTATTATCACATTATGAGTCAAATGGGCTTTTAGAATCGATTAAGCTTGCAATGGACCAATGGGGGAGCACTGGGCCCAGCCGCAGATGGATCTGCGGCCAGCCGCAGATTGATCTGCGGCTAAGATCGGGCATATAGGCGGCCAGCCGCCTCCCAGATCTGTCACTTTCATTCGTACCCCACGCAATTTTCAGACCTTTGCACGCCCTTTTGCCGAGTTCTCCAACCTTTCTGCAAAAACTGCTCCGGTAGGATCGATCTACGCGCTACAGGTAACACTTTGACCGTTCACTTTTCAATTTCGTCAATGTTTTGCTATACATTTGGCTATTTACATGTTATAGATAGAAATGTATGCTTTACAATGCTATGCTATGTATTATCGTATATACATGCTATGTATCAACTGTGTGAGTCCTATTTTATGCTCATGATGCGATCCCACATACTTGTAGTTTCTTTTTTTGAAGAAAAATCATGCATTATGGTCTTTTCATGCTGCAATTATCCATACAAATGCAATTTTGATCTGTTGTGGCTTGGTTTCTTTGAAAAACATGATTGGTTATGCATGGGATGTCCATTTTACAAACGGAACTCTGTCGATTTTTTTTTCATGCACATAAACATGCATCATGTTGCATTAATTCTACGATAAATATTAGAATATTTGTGACATAATTAAAAAAGGGAACTTACCTTCCTCCTTGCCTGTCCTATTCCAGCTATGGATCCCGACGCTCCTAGTAGCTCTTCTGTGTCTCGGACCTCGGGTGTTCGCCGTCGTAGGGCTGCACCTGCCCCTGTTCTTCCTCTGACCCGTCAGGCTCGCCGCTTGGCGGAGGCTGTCATCCGTCCCGATCATCCGGACGTCGAGGAGGCTGTCCTTCCTGAGGTTGCGGTAGAGGGGCCATCTTCCAGCACACCGGCCCCATCTCCTCACCGCGCCCCTTCTGGCGCCTCTGTGCAGATACCCGATCTTTTGGGTCGGGATCTCAGTCGTCACCCTTCGGCATCTCTTGTTGCTAATGAGGTATGCTTAAAGTACTTTTCTGAACTCATTCCCAAATTTTGTTTAGATCTGGACTGATCCATTCGATTTTTGTCACAGGTGCCTGAGTTTACCCAGCCGAGGGGTAACTGGTTCAACATTTATTCCCTCTATACCGCTTTGCATAGCGACTACCGGGCGGTGGTGGACTCTTGGGGCTTCCGTCACTTTTTCACTATCATCCCCCGTCAGTGCCCTGGGGTTACATGAGGGCCTTATCCGAGCGATGGTTCCACCAGACGCAGTCTCTTCATCTTCTTGACTGCGAGGTTGTGTTGACCCCCTGGGATTGGAGGTACATCACGGGTATAGAGTTTACCGGGTCCCGTGTCCCTCTGGATCTTGACATTACTCCAGCGGAGGTCCGGGCTTTATTGGGCTTCGCTGCTGAGGACCGGGTCTTTAAGGCCCGTAGTATTCGGTCCAGTGCTTTGGCTGTCGATGCTGTCGGGGGTATATACGCACTGCCTATTCCAGCGGAGCAGGGCACTCGTGACATTCTGCTACGGCGCTTGTTCCTGACCATCATGAGGGTTGTTTCCTAGGGAACAACTCCTCTACCATTCATTTCAGCGTCGTAGGAGTTGTCAGAGACGTAGACCGGATCAGTGACTACGATTGGGGGTCGTTCACCTTTGCTTATTTCCTCCACGGTCTTCGTCTACGCTCGGAGGGTCAGACAGATGCTTGGCTCGGATTCTACCACTTTCTGCTGGTGAGCCCTCCTTTCCTCCTTTCTTACTGGACTTTCCTTCATTTATTTCTCTTTTTCTGCATTTGTCGGTTACTCATGCTTTTCACTGTTTCTGCTCGCAGTTCTGGGCCTACGAGCGTCTTCCATGCCTGAGGCCCGTCACTACCCTCGGTTTGGATACCTATCCCCGGGGTCGGCGATGGCATCACAACACTCTGGAGGAGGTCCCAGTATCGGGCAGCTTTGCACATTGTCGTATTCAGCTGGAGTTAATCACGGCTGCTGATATCGTCTGGGTTCCCTACCTCTCCGAGCATCTGGCTGTGGGGTTTGATGATGGGCATCCTTCTGGCCCGGAGTTTGAGCTTTCCACCCGTCGCCTCACTTTGCAGAGTGTTGGAGGATGGGTGATGTACCTGGGGGAGCGCGCATTCAGATGCGTCACTGGAGAGATCCGCATCCCGCATTCCCTTCCTTTCACTACCTCCTGGCCGCTGGATTCTCAGCCTTCGGAGATCATGCTCGCAGGGGAGGACGGTCGGATGCTTTCTACTGGTCCCAGTACGAGTGATGCTTTCCGTACCTAGTGGGTGCCCCGTACTATCGGTCCTCAGACCCGGGCCACATTCTTCCTTGGGGATATGGTCCCGGGCTCGGTGATGATGACTGACTGGGCAGCCTGCGTTCGGAGCCCCACATGAATTTATTAAACCTTGGCCAAAATAGGAATCGAGATTTATACGTTGCTTTCATAAATGATGGGCAATTTCTAGGATCTCTTTCGCCCTATGTATCAAGGTTTAGTAAAACGTTTATTTCTTTTTTTATAAAACCATTTTTTGTGACATTTGGAAACAACTTCTCCTTATCTTTCTCGTAAAATAGGAATCGACTTTCATTAGCATTTCCAATTCTTAGTCTCGTGATGCTAATATCCTACTTTGATCGATTTTAGAAAAATCTTTATTGTTTCGGTTTTGAAACCCTTTGTTTGGTGTTACAAATCAAATTAAACATCAAAACACGTAGGGGGCTATTCACGGGCATGTAAGCCATCAAAATATCCCCGAATCCCAACAATCACATATTTCACTACTACGGGGCCTTAAATCCGATTCTCGCCTTAGCGTCGTTTTAAGGCCCGACGGTTACATGTTACAAAAAAACGAGCACCTTGAATCTATTACATACATTGAAAACGTCCATCATCGGATTTGGACCACGGGGTCGCATTCCTAGGCTCACACCCGAGATTACTACATGCCCACAAAATGAATACTACGACACTAACCAACACGGATTTGCCTAATACACCATGATATCCGAAAGTGATAATCTAAATAAATTACACCCAATAAATCACCACAAACAAGCTAGAAATTTCACCAATTGGATATCCTCGGGTTATTAGGAAGAATTTTGTTCCGATGGAACCCTCACTAATAATCCCTAATCCATTATCCCACCATGAATTACATGGAAACTACATTTAATTTAACCAAACAATATGATATAAATTGCTAGAACAAAAGGGAATTTTCACCTTGCAAATGATCTCAAATGGAGGTGAACTTGTGTATTTGAATAGGATAAAGAGTGTATTCGATACAATCAAAATCAAAAGAATATAAATCCTCTCTTTTTTCCTCTCTTTTCTTCCTATTTGGTTGCAAAATTTGCTATTTTTCTCTCTATTTCCGTGCTGCTGCTGTGCTGAATTCTTTCTTCTTCCAAAAAACCTTCAACCTCCCTGTATACTGAGCGAAAATGAGCTGAAATAGGTTGGCCAAAGCCAGCCGCAGATTGATCTGCGGCTGGCCGCAGATCAATCTGCGGCTGGCCGCCTGCCTTCCACTCACCTGGTTTCGAGCTCCGTGTTTCGAGTTCCGTGTTTTCAAAAGGCGCACTCATTGGCCGCAGATCAATCCGCGGCTGGACGGTTTGACTTTCTCGATTTTCGTGCCCCGCCTCGATTTTCGTGTCGTAACGTCGGTTTTCGCTGACAGGCTCGTATTTGGCAGTCCAGGAATTTCCGGGAGACGTGCCACCTCATTCGCGAATGCTCGTTTTCGGACGGGTTTATTGTCACTTCAGCTTTGGTCGCCAATCATTGCGGTGATGTTTCAGCGCTTGCACTTGTGCCCATTCCATCGCTCCCGCAAGCCGGTTCAATTGACGATTTTGCCCTCCTGTCACGGTTAGTATAGGGAACGCAAAATTTGGGTGTCTACAACTATCACTAGAGGAATTCCTATTGACAGGCGAGTAAAACTCCATTAAGTATTTCTTAGCGAGCCACGTTCAGTGAACTTATTCTCTAATAAGCACCTACATACTTGCTTTAGTGTCTCCACACAAATGATTATGAGATCAATCATCCTCTTCATAAGAGCAAGCAACATATTTACTAATCTATCCGGATTCACTAATCCCCTTTTTAGTAATCCATCGATTAGGAACAATTTTAGTTTGTGAGCTATTTAGAATTTAGATCTCATTAGCATGATCACCATCATGATTCTAAAAGCATTCCTCAAAACTATGGGTTTATCACATTTAATATAACAACACTATGTAGATAAAGTAAAATGCCTTTAATACTCGAATAAGATTACAAAGTATATGCTACATCATATCAAATATGATTGGCTTGTGTACATACTACTTTCACATCTAACCTTAATAAAACATCAATGCAAAACATAACATAAGTCTATTACATAAACATCATTTAAACAAATATAACAAGTCTTCATCACTTGTTTGCTTTGCCTTTTCCCTTACTAGTAGATGACTCATCAACTCTTTCAACTTTAGCTGCAATGTTATTATGCAAGGATGAGCAACAATTGCCCAGCAAGTAACACAATAAAATAATAATAACATGCGAATAATCAATGGATATCGGATAATCGAATTCTCGGCTTTTGAATCAAGATTAGGATAAGCAAGAATCAAAAGAATATCTGAGGGTCACAAGACCACGAACTATGTCCTAGGTTATCAAGTATTTATACTTTAAACCTTTAACAGTCGTAAGACTATATGGAAATTACTTCTCGTACTTAGGGGGATCAGCTCTTTGTACCATGTATGGGCACAACATCTAAACATTAACGCGTAAAATAATCCCCTATAAAAGGGTTGTTCATCTCAGTTTGACATCAAAGTCCGCACCAAAGGAAGTTTGGTTTGGATTTACTTCAATTACGTTTCTAGAATTTAAAACGCTCATAAACTATGGACTAGTCGAATCAATAAGGGTTCGCTAGTCAATCAAGGTTCAATAATCTAATATGAAAGATATTCGAGAACAAGAGATTGAATCTCAAAGGCATACAATCGAATAACTTTATATAACTTAAGTATTACTTAAAAGGAATCAGAATAACACATTTGAATTCATGAACTTGAATGAACTATGGTAAAGAACTTGCTCAATATGAAATAGAGTATAGAAATTTGCATAAAAGAGAGATAGGGTTTTAGAACTTGCTCAATGAAAAGTAGAATTAAGAAACTTGCTTTCAATATAAAAGTGAAGTTCAGAAACTTGCCTCGTGCGTAGATTACAAATTAAAATTCACGTTCCTTAATCAACCTATACATTCCGTTTATAAAACAGTAACAATAATTAGTTACAATATTATAAACACTTCAAGTTTCACTTTCATTCGATTTCATCTTAATATCTCAATTAATACATTAGTCTAAGCTTTAAACATGCATATGGTAACATAGCATGGCCACAAAGAAAAAGAAAATTTTTCATTTCCTGTTCTACCGCCCGGGCGGTAGGTTTCCTTTACAAAAGGCCGTCAGGGCGACAATTGTAGTTCATTTTGGGCGCCGGGGCGAGGTCATTGTCGGGGCGACCAAATCAGTTCATTTCTACCGCCGGGGCGGTGACACCGCCGGGGCGCTAATTCTAGTATATTTCCACCGCCGGGGCGGTGGACCCGAATGTTAGTTCCTGCAGTTCGCGAAGAACACAGAAAAATACCAAATTTAGCTAAAGTTTTTCACAATTCACTAATTTAATTACTACCCATACATCATATGTGCTATAAAACCAACACTCATTATATACGCAATGATTTTAACATCACAAGCAACCTAAACAACCAATTTGAAGATTAAAATCCACTGTTTATGCTTTATACTTATATTTTGTTACAGTTAGCATAATTAATCACTGTAAACTCGTTTCTTAACCAATTCAATTCGTTTAACTTTTATTGTCTTCGTTTTTACATGCATAAACATAATCAATTATCAATTTAACCGATTAACATGCAAAACAAGCATCAATTTCATACATTTAAGCCATATTCGTATATTACTACTCTGTAAATTTCAGAACTCTAATATAAACATGATTTCATGGATTTAATTACTCTAAATCACATATAAACCATATAAAATAGATTTATGCATGCTTACAAATATCTAACATCAAGTTATTAAACATTTAGCCATTGAATTCAATTTACAGAGAACTCAAAAATGTACGTTCATGGAGAAATTAAAGAAAAACATAATTAAAGACTTTAATTTCAGGATTACCTTTTGATTAGATGCTTAAAACTATGCAAGCAGATGAATCAATTTCTTCTTCCCTTCTCTAATTCTCTCAAATCTCTCTCTTTTTCTCTCTGTATCTCCAACTCAAATAAAAATAAAAATAATAATGATAATAATACACACTAATAAACTGGTAGAACATGGTGTCAGTTAATAACTGGCACCAACTCCCACTAAGGCCTCGTTTGGCTAACCCTTATAGGCTCCTTTTTGGTTTATTTTAATAAATTACTTATTATATAGTTTAATGTCACATATTTAATCAATTAAATAATCTCATTTAAATCAATTAAACAAAATAGGATAATTCCATATTAAATCACATAGTCACATAATTAAAATTCTCATTTATTGATTATGACAAATTATTAAATCTCTAATTAATATTAAATTAATTAGAATAGCATCATGCTTATTTAAATAATGCATTTAATCAAATAAACTCAATTAAATACATACTTTAAATATAAAAATTCTTCACATTAATTTAACCAATGTAACACATGTAATTAAATTAATCTACCACAAATTCATCAATTAATTATTTAATTCAATAATTAAATTATCAAAAAATATTTATTTAATTTAATAAATATTTAAATTAAATTACAAAATTCTCGTTCGTCACATCTTTCCCCCCTTAAAAGGATTCTGTCCCCAGAATCACGACTTAATTAATTCGTCTCGTTACATACATTACCAAGCATCATGCTATTTACATCACTATCTCATAACTCAAACAAAGTTGGGATTTAAATATTTACAAAAATAGATAAGCGTTCCTTATGATAATAATTAAAAGTTCATCAAATAATAAACTCAAAGACCCCTTCTAATGGCGTCTTCATGCTCTTCATTATATAGGTCTAGGACTAGCTCTCGACTTATCGCGTGCCTAGACTGGTTTCCCTCCACCGGGTAATAGTACACCCTATGTTGAAACCTTCCATGCGTTGTTCTAAACGCATATCGCATCCTATCCATTCTAACTTTCTTACTTTTTACTTCATCCTCTAACTCATCCCTTTGGTTTTCAGCCCTTACACGGTTTGCCATCTCATCCCTCTAGTAGGTGGTAATCATCTGCTTGTCCATTTGGAGACTCTAAGCTTTCGCCTCCAATCCTTCTACCTTATTCCTCAAGTTGGTTTGAATGACCTCCTTCTCTTCCCTCAACCTATCCGCCTTTTGGTCTGTTGCCCGTAGTTTATCCGCCAGTTCTACGTTCCTAGCCAACAGATGGTGCACCAACGCACTAAGCTGAGCCACAGCCCCCTGCTCCTCCAGATACTGACCCTCCAATTCATGGACTTTGTCGTCCAACTCCGTGTTCCTATCCATCAACTCATCCATCAAATTATCCTCGGATGTTTCCTCAGAGTCCTCCTCAGGCTCATCTTCCTCAAGGTCCTCTTCTGGATCCTACTCAGGGTCCTCCTCGGGTTCTCTATTAGATACTGCCTCGACTACTGGCTCTAGTGCAGCTACCAATTGCTCACTCGCCACATGGATATCTTTAACCTCTTCTTCGCCTGACATCCAACAATCAAGATAAATAACTAGATTAGAATTTCAAAATAATCATTTTTTTAGTAAAAATAAACTAGACGCATCACTTAAAACTCTATATGAGTTCATCTCCTTACTAACTCCACTAATTTCTCTAAGGTTATAATCTAAGGTTCTCCCACCTAAGGTTTATAACCTAAATCTCTGATACCAACTTGTGACGCCCCAGATTCGTGTATCATCAAACACAGGACGTGGTGCTCACGGTACATTATAAACCATCATCTATCTAAATAAATAGCTCAGATTAATAATAATTATATAATATCCAAATAAAATCCCAAGTTTACACAACCTTAACAATCATAAACTTAGCGTTCATCGCTTATTACATCAATTGCGAAAACTAAACTATTACATATCGTAAATTATTCATTTATCTTTGCTTTTCCTTTATCCTTGCCCGATCCTTCTGTCTTCTCATGCTTTGCTGAAATATTTAAGCAAGAATGAGCACAATTTGCCCAGCAAGTATATAAAATAATTTGATAAAGAACATCGAGAATAGAAACATCTGTTTAGGCAACCTTCAACAATTGAAACAATAGTTGTGAAGTAATCTTGAATGACAGAGATAAGGGTTTTGCTGGTTTTCATCAAATACTAAGCGGTAATAAATACCTTGAACATTGCTTTTTTCCATCGAAATCCATTAGAAATTTTGACAATCAAATAGACTGTAAAACATTCACCGCAAGTACTCTAGGTGATCAGCCTATCGTACCCTACACTATACACAACGTATTAAGTTTGACGCATAGGCGTAAAATGGGACTATATGCCCGACATCGGTTACCCCGTTATATGGAATGTTCATCTTAGTTTTCATGCGAGACCGCACCAAAGCAATTTGGATTGATAGACTTTAAATAGCTACAATGAACAAGAATAATTCAAATGATATAACATTTTGCATCAATAGTATCTAACCGAAACAAATGGCCAGAACGCATTCTTGAAAGCAATTCATAAATAAATAAGAACTTATAATAGTTGGAATAATAATTGAGTTATCATCAATAGAACTTGCACAATATATAAGCTTGTATGAGTTATAACTTGCAACATAAGAGACTTGTACATAATAATAAATTGCACAAGTCAAGGGAACTTACATTCACTAGAATAAAGTGAACAAAGTTAGGAAACTTGTCTAATAAGTCTGCTACAAATAATGTTATCTATTTGGCCTTCAAATAACCTATACATTTAAGTCACGTTAAGCAAGTAGGTATTCATAGACCAGTTTAAGATTAACTTGGCCCGACCCGGCCCGACCCGACCCCATCAAATCGGACCCGCGCTGCGGCGATGGCCTTGGGTCAACCCGGTCTCGGACCATACCGACACTACGGCGCTTGGTTTTCTTCTTGGTCCGGCGCTGCGGCGCTGGCCTACCTCAACTCCCTGTATCCCGGCGTTGCGGCGCCCGAAATGTACTATATGAATGGCGTTGTGGCGCCATTCATCAGTTCTGGAAAAAAAATTTATTCTTCTTCTCCAGTCTAGTTTGCTATTTTATAACTACCTCACTACAGATTGTATGACCACCATATTTGGACACACTAGACTTCACACAACATAGTATTTTACAAAAATACCATATACCCAAACTAATACAACAAGGCATCAAATTAATTGCCTCAATAAGCGTGCACAGACTGTTCTAAACTTAGAAAATTTTCGAATTTTCCAGATTTCGCTCACGTTCATAGCAGTTCTCAAAGATCATAACTCATCCATTTGTACTCCGTTTCTGACTAAATTTTGGACAGAGAGGAGATCATACTACCTAGTATTTTAGAAAAATACAACATCAATATAAGGATTACACGAAGGCATGAATCCAGAGGCCCGAACTACCAGAAAAATCATTATTTTCATGCAAAACTAAAGTTGACAAAAATCCGTGGATTCACTTCTAATATACAATTAAGCTATTCCTCTATGGTTCAGATTATCTATTATAGCATGAACACACATAACACAACGTCTGACTTTATCAAATTTCCACCTTTTAAGAAATTAAACCTCTACGTGGCATTTAGACAAACATAATACATGCATGGCATAAATATTCGAAAATTAGAGCATACAAGACATGATTAATCCCAGAACTTCTATTCTTAATCATCTATAATCATCAGATATCCATCACATAACAATTTACAATCCGAACAATTTATTTCCCTCAATTTTCATGCATTCTCTCTATATTTTCTTATATATAAAGCAAGAGTTCACTGAGTTTACCTCTTTGATGAATTCCCTTTGAATTACTCTTATTGAAGCTTCTCTTCTTCTTCGTCTAATCTTTAAAAATCCCCAGAAACACTGCTAGCTCTCTCTCTTACTCCAATTTCTCTCTCGGGTATGAGGTTTTAGCAAAAGAAGAAAGTGCTTTAGATAGGATGTATATATACAACTTGTTAGTACTTGAACTCCCCTGCCCTTCCATCTCCAATCCATCAGTTACAGCATCATAATTTCTACTCATCAGTTGAGGTTAGGGGATTAATGAAATGGAGTTAAAAAAAATGAAAGGACTTTGGCTTAAAGGAGAATAACTCCCTACTTGCTAACTTCCTTGTATAACCTAGCCTCACTCCTTAAATTGAACCAATTTATCAGTCACGTGGGCCCCATTCATCAGCTGCCCTCTCTTCATTTTCTTTTTAATAATTATTTTAATCATTTAATTAACCATTTGATCATTTTGCCCTCCAGAAATTAATTTTTTCGAGTTTATAGTCGATTTCTACTAAAATCGACGTTCTGAACGTCGTGGGAACATCCGTTTCATCAAATTCAACCCCGAACTTGAGTTTGAGTTTTTACCCGAAAAAGTCAACTGATTCACTTTGACCAAAAAGTCAACCCCGACACATTTTATGATTATAGTTTATTCTTACTAATTTCGACGCTCCGACTCAAATATCTAGTCCGCATCTCCGAATTCTACTCCGAACTTAAATTCGAGTTTTAACTCTATTTCTTGCATTTTATATAATTATTAGTTTTCTTAGTTAATTCAAACAATTAAATTAGTTTAAACCAACTATTAAAATACCTCTCATCACATTACTCAATCAAATATATATATAACACATATACACATATTTATTAAATCACAAAGAGTTTTACATATATTTCATTTAAACATAATACATCAATTACATGATATTTTCTGTTATTACAGTCTCCTCCCCAAGAAAGTTCTCTCAATTATTTATAGAAGGGAAGGAAGAAGGGATTAAATTCGTGGGGATTTAGGGGTTGAGCCGACATTATGATGGTGGCACTGTGCATGCCTCCCAAGGCAGTGCACATGGGAGCTCTATCCAGGATTTTCTCTCTCATACCCTCTAAGGTCCTACTCTCTAATTTAAACCCCGAAATCGTGGTTTTTTATAATTTTGCCCTTGCTTCGATACTTTTGTTTATGTTTAATATTTTTAGTTCAAAATATAAATTTTGGGTGTCTACAGTGGTATTTTCCATCCTTGTAAAATAAAGTAGAAGGGAGAACTAGAAGAGAGAAGGGAAAGGAACAAAGGATTTACAAGTCGAATGGGAGAAGAATAGCCGACACGTTAATTGCCTTCAATACTATATAAGGATAAAAAATGTGAATTGGGATTGAATTTGTAACGACCCCAAATACTAAACATTCCAACTCTCGACTTCGGTCGTTAACAATACATCTACATTCTAACTTTACATCAATAAACGATAATAAACTTAATAAAATGCGGAATAATTCAAACTTTTCTATTACAAATCATTCTCGATCCCAAAATTCTGAACCTTTACATCTAAATATCTTAGAATCATGTTAATATTATGATTCATCTTGTCAAACTTATTATAAAAGTTTACACCTCAATACAAACTTTACAACTTAACGTAAATACATTTATCAAAAGAAACTTAACATAATTCAAGTTCAACTAAAACATTTAATCTTCATGCATCATTTTGATCCATGTCATTGGGTAGCACATAACGTTACCTTGTATCTTTAACCTACAAAATTGGTTATTTGCAAGAATGAGCTCGACAGCTCAATAAAATCTAACAGTTTGCATACAACACATAACACATAGATAACATGCTCATTGTATATATCATAAACATCTGGCTAAACATATCATACATAATGTACATCAATTACTAAGTAATAATTGAGTTCCGTAACTCAATCAACATTCTAACTCGACGAACGTAGTCATAAATTGACTTTGTTGTTTCATACATGTAACACATAGAATACATCATGCTTTTACATCATAGATTTAAAACAATTAATCATTTAGTTCATATAACAAATAGGAACTGAAAGACTTGTCTGGTTCGTAGATTACCAATTACCATAATTAACTTATACTTATCTGCACTTCACGTATCCTACACGATATATAATCATGCACAACATTTATTAGTCACATAGCAACACTTAGAAAACAACCCACACATTCCGTTTATAAAGCAGTAATGATGATTAGTTACAATTGTATTATCACCTCAGGATTCACTCTCATCTAATTCTATTTTAATATCTCAATTGTTTTCTGGTTATCAATCTCACTTCAGAAGTTGTAAGCTTAATTATAACAATGTCACCCTTAGGAATCCCTAAAACTTAATGTTAAGTTAAGGTTCATCAATGTGACAACCCGGATTTTCAAAGAGTTATTAAATAAGAATTTGGCGAATAAAATTCTTATTATGGGATGTTTTGAGTTTGAGTATGTGTATATATGTGATTTATATGTATGTTATATTATATGTGATTTGATGTGAAGAAATTGAATGTGTATATAGAAGAAATATATATAATTGTTTTAATAAAATGAGAAGGTAATGTGTTACATAGAGATGTAACATGTTAATGTAGTATATATGATTGTGAATTTCGTAAATTAAAATGTTTATCGAATAAACATTTGATGAAAATTATTGTAGAATAATTTAATTAAGCGTTTTAGTGCGTATTGTATTACGAGAGTAATATTTTAATTTAATTTAATAATTAAATTAGAGGAATAATGATTTATTAAATGAAATTATAATTATAATTATCTAATTTGAGATTATAAATTTTGTTAATAGGTTTAATTAGACTTATTAATATAATAAGTTTAATTAAATTAAAGTGTGACAATATATATATCTTATAATTAAAAAAATTATTAAAATAAGCTAAAAGAGAATTTTTGGGTTCTAGCCAAACATGGCCTAGTGACCCTTCAAACCATAATAGTTGAGACTCTTGGTATTTGTAACTGTTGAGACTCTTGGTATTTATAACTGTTGAGACTCTTGGTATTTGTAACTGCTGAGACTCTTGGTATTTGTAACAGCTAAGACTCTTGGTATTTGTAACTGCTGAGACTCTTGGTTTGTATAACTGATGGCTAGATAATAATATAAGTATAAGTTTTTAGCTCTTCAGTGTTCTTCTTGTTGGGAGAAAATTGAGAGAAAAGGGAGGGTTTGTGAGAGAGAAAATTCTATGTGTGTATTGAGAAGAACTCTAGAGAATCAAAGAAGGAAGAAGAAAGAGAAATCAAGGAAGAATAGGCAAGTCTTTCAGTTCTTATTTGTTATGTGAATTAATTGATTAACTGTCTTATTCATATGATGTAAAAGCATGATGCATTTTATATATGTTACATGTATGAGACGACAATGTCAAATTATGACTACGTTCGTTGAATGAAGAATGTTGATTGAGTTATGGAACTCAATTCTTAATCGTTATGTGATGATCATTATGTATGATATGTTTAGTCAAATGATTATGATTATGATTTAGATGATGAGCATGTTATCTACGTGTTATGTGATGCATGCAAACTGTTAGATTTTGTTGAGCTGTCGAGCTCATTCTTGCAAATAACCACTTTTGCAGGTTAAAGATTTGAGGTAACATTTGTTATGTTTGTATATAACGCGAACATGCAATCAAATTACATAAATAGTGCGGAAGCGCGATAAAATCGGATTTTAAAATTTTATACAAATCATCACCAAGATCAATCTATGTGCTCAATTAACGATATAAACGAAAGATAAAGAGAATAAGAATTATACCCTCGTAGAACAAAGCTTCCTCGGGTACAAGTTCAACTCCTAGTCCTTCGTGTTCTCCTCGAATGCTACGGTGTGATTCCTTCCTTTGATCAACGTTAGCCACCCAAGTGTTTGGCCTCTAGAAGTGATCCACCAAGGAAGAACAAGTATTCAAGAAGTTGGGTATTTGGCAAAACCCTAGTTTCTATCTCTATAGAAATTGCTCTCCACAATCTAATGCAAGAGTGTGTAACCCTAATCTATGATAAGACCCTTCTTATTTATAGATGTGGGAATAACCCTTCCCTAAACTATTTAGGATTTAGGGTTTGTATTATAATTAAACTCCTTTAATTAATAATGCTCCTAATCCAATTAGGAATCCATGGGAGAGTACTTCTATTAATTAATTCCCAATCCCTATTAGGAATTAAATAATAGTAAAAGTAATAATAATAATAAGACTCCTCTTATTAATTTATATTTAATATTTCCAAAATATTAAATAATAAATATTAATCTATTTAATTTATTCTATCTCCATAGACTAAATTAAATACACTTAACTTATTATTACAATTATGCCATTTACTTCTTAAATAAATATTTTCCTTTTGCGGTGTGACCCTTTAGGTTCTCCATATTAAACCGGTTGTGAATAAATCAATTAGAACAATTCTAATCTTATTTAAATAAATAAATTAAACTATTTAATTCATTTAGATAAATAAAATTTATTCTACAATAAGGGTAAGCCCCCTTAACGATCAACGACTTTCCAGATAATATAGATTTCAACATTAATCACAAAAGAACCTTTGAGTAGATAGTTACCGTACAATTCAATCCTTCTACCATACAATGTCCCAATTAAATATAAGACATGGATTTACTGTCAAGTCTTATTTTATTTAATTATATGTATTTCGATTCCCAAATGCATAACTCTAAATAACGCAAATTAGAAACTCCTTTCTAATTTCATTCTGCCTTGGCCAAGGACTACTGAGTTATCATTTATCGAATCACATAGGACATTCACATATTTTACTAGATGAGGTAGATTCTTTGTTGATCATTCACCTATCTCCATGTACAACTAATTATACCCAATCATACCCTTTGATATACCCACAAGGTCTTAAGGGACATGTCAAAGTATAACTCATCATACACAAGATACTATGATGATCTCAAGTCCAAGGATCACTTGTACTACTATCACTAGAGGAATTCCTATTGACAGGCGAGTAAAACTCCATTAGGTATTCCTTAGCGAGTCACGTTCAGTGAACTTATTCTCCAATAAGCACCTACATACTTGCTTTAGTGTCTCCGCACAAATGATTATGAGATCAATCATCCTCTTCCTAAGAGCAAGCAACGTATGTACTAATCTATCCGGATTCACTAATCCCCAATTTAGTAATCCAATGATTAGGAACAATTTTAGTTTGTGAGCTATCTAGAATTTAGATCTCATTAGCATGATCACCATCATGATTCTAAAAGCATTGCTCAAAACTATGGGTTTATCACATTTAATATAACAACACTATGTAGATAATATAAAATGCCTTTTAAGAAAATCAATTCCTTTATTAATAAATGAATAAGATTACAAAGTATATGCTACATCATATCAAATATGATTGGCTTGTGTGCATACTACATTCAATCTCCCACTTGCACTAAAGCCAATCGACATGGTATCTAATACCCATCTTCTCTAAGTGACGATCAAACTGCTGTTGTGTTAAAGCTTTAGTAAATGGATCTGCAATGTTGTCTTGAGAGTCCACACGCTCCAGGGTGACATCTCCTCTTTCAATGATCTCTCTAATCAAATGAAACCGCCGCAACACGTGTTTGGATTTCTGATGAGACCTTGGTTTCTTAGCCTGCGCAACAGCTCCGTTGTTGTCACAGAATAAAGGTACTGCTCCTCTAATGCTAGGAACCACTCCAAGTTCAGTTATGAACTTCTTCATCCAAACAGCTTCCTTTGCAGCTTCACTTGCAGCTATGTACTCTGCCTCTGTCACCGAATCAACAACTGTTTGCTGTCTGCGCCACCGTTTAAGGTAAACACGTACCCTGAAACGGATTTACTGTCATCTTGGTCCGTTTGAAAACTTGAGTCTGTATAGCCCTCTAGTTTCATTTCAGACCCACCGTAGACAAGAAATACATCCTTAGTTCTTCTCAAGTACTTTAGGATGTTTTTCACTACCTTCCAGTGCTCTTCTCCTGGATTCGACTGATATCTGCTGGTTATACTAAGTGCATGAGCGACATCTGGTCTAGTACATATCATACCGTACATGATAGATCCTATTGCGGAAGCATAAGGAATCTTACTCATACGGTCTCTCTCCTCAGGTGTCTTTGGGGCCTGTTTCTTGGAGAGATGTATTACATGGCTCATCGGCATGAGACCTCTCTTGGAATCTTCCATGCTAAACTTCTTTAGCATCGAGTCAATGTACTTTCCTTGGGTCAAGCCCAGCATCCTTTTAGATCTATCTCTATAGATCTTTATCCCCAAAATATAGGATGCCTCACCCAAGTCCTTCATGGAGAAGTGTTTAGATAACCAAATTTTGATCGACTGTAGCATAGGAACATCATTCCCTATCAGTAATATATCATCAACATAAAATACAAGAAATGATATAGCGCTCCCACTAACCTTCTTGTACACACATGGTTCATCCTCGTTCTTGATAAAATCAAACCTTTTGATTATCTCATCAAAACGGATGTTCCACCTTCGAGAAGCTTGCTTCAATCCCTAAATGGATCGTTGTAGCTTACAGACTTGGTTTGTTCCAACCGTTGAAACAAAACCCTCTGGCTGTATCATATATACATTCTCCTCAAGCTCTCCATTGAGGAAGGCCGTTTTCACGTCCATTTGCCAGATCTCGTAGTCATAATAAGCTGCAATTGCAAGCAAAATCCGAATGGACTTGAGCATAGCTACTGGTGAGAAGGTTTCATCATAGTCAACTCCTTGTCTTTGTTTGAAACCTTTTGCAACCAGTCGGGCCTTATAGGTCTCTACCTTGCCATCTGCCCCAGTCTTTCTCTTAAAGACCCATTTACACCCAATAGGCTTAATGCCCTTAGGTGGTGAAACCAAAGTCCATACTTGGTTTTCATACATGGAGTCCATCTCGGATTTCATGGCTCCTAGCCATTTCTCTGAGTCTTCACTACTCATAGCCTCTTCGTAAGTCAATGGATCATCATCATCTATGATGCGTACCTCATCATCATCCTCTATGATGAATCCATACCTCTCAGGTATCTTCGGTACTCTTCCAGATTTACGAATAGGTAGTGGTACAGTAGGTTCTTCTACTTGGTCAGGTACCTGACTTTGATCCGTAGTATTTTGTGGTTCTTGAACTTCTTCAAGATATATCTTACTCCCACTGACCCCTTCGAGGATAAACTCCTTTTCCAAGAAGGCAGCGTGTTTCGCTACAAACACCTTTTGATCAGTAGGATGATAGAAATAATACCCTGATGTTTCTTTAGGGTATCCCACGAATCTACATTTGTCGGATCTAGTCTTCAGCTTATCATGCTCAAACCTTTTGACATAAGCTGGACAACCCCAAGTCTTAACATGCTTAAGATTTGGTTTCCTCCCTGTCCATATCTCATATGGAGTCTTTGGGACGGATTTGGTAGGTACCTTGTTAAGTAGGTATGCAGCCGATTCTAGGGCATAACCCCAGAAGGATATTGGAAGGTCGGTAAAACTCATCATGGATCGAACCATATCCAACAATGTTCGATTTCTCCTTTCAGATACACCATTCAACTGTGGCGTCCCTGGTGGAGTCCATTGTGAGATTATACCATTTTCTTTGAGACAATTGAGAAACTCATTGGTCAAGTATTCCCCTCCTCGATCCGATCGAAGAATCTTAATACTCTTACCAGTTTGTTTCTCTACTTCACTTTTGAATTCTTTGAACTTTTCAAACGATTCAGATTTGTATTTCATTAAATACACATATCCAAATCTAGAATGATCATCAGTGAAAGTAATAAAATAAGAATACCCTCCCCGTGCATTCGTTGTCATAGGTCCACAAACGTCTGTGTGTACCAACGCTAACAACTCTGTAACTCTTTCTCCTTTTCCACTAAAAGGGGATTTAGTCATCTTACCCATGAGACAAGATTCACAAGTTGGATATGATTCGAAATCAGATAGCTCTAAAAGCCCATCTTTATGCAACTTGGATAATCTTGTTTCATTGATATGACCGAGTCTACAGTGCCACATAAAGGTATAATTAACATCATCTCTTTTTCTTTTCTTAATTTGTTCAATTTGAAGTATATTTTCATACAAGTCAAGTATGTAAAGTCCATTCAGTAATTTGCCAACACCATATAAAACATTTTTATTATAAATAGAACAACTATTGTTCTTTATTATAATATCAAAACCATCCATATCCAATACAGAAATTGAAATAATGTTTCTAATGAGTGTTGGAACATAATAACAATTATTTAAACTAATGAACTTGCCCGAAGGCAGTGCTAAACAATAAGTCCCTACAGCCAATGCAGCAACCTTTGCTTCATTTCCCACTCGTAGGACGACTTCATCCTTGTTCAGCTTCCTACTTCTGCTTAGTCCCTGCATATTATTACATATGTGAGAACTACAGCCGGTATCCAATACCCAAGTAGAATTTTGACTTTCAAAAAAATTAATTTCAATCATGAACAAACCTAGATCAGAAGTCGAAGCTTCTCCAAGCTTCTTTTGGCCCGCAAGATACTCCTTGCAGTTCCTCTTCCAATGTCCCGGCTTATTGCAATGGTAGCAAATTCCTTTGCTATCTGGATCAGGTTTCTTATTATCCTTTTTCTTCGCCTTACCCTTAGCCTTCCTTGTTTTTCTTCTTTTCCAGAAGATACCTTGGGCCTCTTCCTTTTCTTGGAAGAATCATCCACTAGTAAGACTTGGTTCTTGTTGGATGAGAAGTGGACCTTCAGTAGTTTTCAGCATGTTAAGTAACTCAGGCAAGCTGACGTCTAACTTATTCATGTGAAAATTCACAACAAATTGTGAGAAGGTGTCCGGGAGTGACTGCAAGATCAAATCTTGGCTTAACTCCCCATCCATCACGAACCCAAGCTGTCCAAGTTGTTCAATCAAATTGATCATCTTAAGGACATGAGTCTCAACAGCAGTGCCCTCGGTCATACGAGATCGGAAGAGCTCCTTAGATATCTGATATCTAGCAGTGCTACTTTGCTCACCATACAACTCTTTGAGGTGCAGCAATATAGTAGGAGCATCCATAGTTTCATGCTGACGCTGAAGCTCGTTACTCATGGATGCGAGCATGATGCATTGAGCCAAGATTGCATCATCTTGCCACTTTCTAAAAGTAGCAATCTCTTCCTCAGAGGCTGTTTCTGCAACACTTGTAGGGACTGGCGAATTTAGGACATAAGAAATCATTTCAGCAGTGAGAACAATTCTCAGATTCCTTAACCAGTCTGTGTAATTCGGTCCGGTCAGTTTGTTAGCATCAAGTATGCTACGCAGTGATAGTGAGTTTGACATTTTTAAATTCTGCATGTGAAATAGACAACATTTTAGCATACATTCATTTAATTAATTACCAAAATAAATTAGGTCTTTATTTTAAATTGGTATCTCCCACTATTTTCATCAAACTATATTACCCTCATTATATAGTTCGGCAATTCTAATTAAAGATTTGCTAGTGAGATTAAGGATCCCATTTCAAATGTATATAGCCTTGTGGTGACACAACAAGCGATATATAAATAAATAGGTAGACAACTATTGTCAATTACATCACTATGTAACTCCTTTCATTTTGCCTCTTAGATTATTTTGATCAAGTGGTGACACATCCGAATCAAAATTATCCAAGTTAAGTCCAACCTAGCACTTTCATATATTCGAAAGAAAAACTCTGTCCTTGTGGTGACACAACAAAACAGCATCGTTCAGTCTATTTATAAGCATCAAATGTGATAAAGCAACATCTTAAATATTTAATACTTGCCTTGTGGTGACACAACAAACTCATATTAAATATTTAATACTCTATTGTTTTACCATGCTAGAAGGCGACGTTCGATATTCCAAATATCTTTGAATGCTTAGGACTTAATATGATTTCTTTGAGGGGTTTATTATTATTAGTCTCATCTTGTTTAGCGCGCATGCACATATATATATAAAATACGCGTCATATTATTTTACATGCGAAGCATGTTGGATAATATATATAATATATATAATAAGCATGCACATATAGAATACTATATTCTACCCGGATTGATTATGGACTTTTATTCTAGTTTGGTTCACTAGAGCCACCAAGTGAACCAAAAGGTCAAACCTAGGGTGCAAGAATAAATTTAAATATAACTATTACATTTAAACTTGGGCTCCATTACAAACGGGTCTTCAAGCGCTCCTTGCTCCTTTGTCTCCAATTCTTCAAAAATTAATTCTAACTAGTCCTATTACAAAAGCTATTTACAATAAATAGAAACCTTGATCAGCAGTCAAGGGGAAGTACATAGGAGGGAGATATAATTTACATTAAGAAAAAATTAGAGAAGACGAGGTACGCAGACCCCATTTATAAAAACCCATACATTCAAGCATCCACTAAAATAAATCCAATCACACATTGGTCAATCGTCCATAATCAATCCCTATTTATTATCATACATATCTCTATATGTATCAATAAATAACATTCATCTCATGAATAATAAAACCATTCCATATATGCATTGATATCAATTAATGGGCAAAAAGTTATGCTAATATTTAGTTTTGAAACAAAATAAACTCTTTTATTTTAATCAAAAACCAAATCCAAATTAAACTCCTTTAATTTTAGCAATCTGAAATCCTATTCCAGATAAAATAAACTCTTTATTTTAAACTTATATCAATTAAATAAACCATTTATTTTAATTGAAGAAAAATAATATTTTTCAGATTCTGCTTACCGGCGCAGCTGCGCCCAGAATGAACTGGGCAACGGCGCAGCTGCGCAGCTCCCCAGAAAAAAAAAACGATTCTGGGTTTCGGCGCAGCTGCGCTCCAGAATGAACTGGAGGCGGCGCAGCTGCGCCGTGTCGCTGATTCAGAAAATTTTTTATTCTGCCCAAAAATTTCGATCCAATCGCATATCAAGCATACATGGAATCATCAAGATCGATAATTAGCACAAGATTAGGCTCTGATACCACTGTTAGGTTTGTATATAACGCGAACATGCAATCAAATTACATAAATAGTGCGGAAGCGCGATAAAATCGGATTTTAAAATTTTATACAAACCATCACCAAGATCAATCTATGTGCTCAATTAACGATATAAACGAAAGTTAAAGAGTATAAGAATTATACCCTCGTAGAACAAAGCTTCCTCGGGTACAAGTTCAACTCCTAGTCCTTCGTGTTCTCCTCGAATGCTACGGTGTGATTCCTTCCTTTGATCAACGTTAGCCACCCAAGTGTTTGGCCTCTAGAGGTGATCCACCAAGGAAGAACAAGTATTCAAGAAGTTGGGTATTTGGCAAAACCCTAGTTTCTATCTCTATAGAAATTGCTCTCCACAATCTAATGCAAGAGTGTGTAACCCTAATCTATGATAAGACCCTTCTTATTTATAGATGTGGGAATAACCCTTCCCCTAAACTATTTAGGATTTAGGGTTTGTATTATAATTAAACTCCTTTAATTAATAATGCTCCTAATCCAATTAGGAATCCATGGGAGAGTACTTCTATTAATTAATTCCCAATCCCTATTAGGAATTAAATAATAGTAAAAGTAATAATAATAATAAGACTCCTCTTATTAATTTATATTTAATATTTCCAAAATATTAAATAATAAATATTAAGCTATTTAATTTATTCTATCTCCATAGACTAAATTAAATACACTTAACTTATTATTACAATTATGCCATTTACTTCTTAAATAAATATTTTCCTTTTGCGGTGTGACCCTTTAGGTTCTCCATATTAAACCGGTTGTGAAATAAATCAATTAGAACAATTCTAATCTTATTTAAATAAATAAATTAAACTATTTAATTCATTTAGATAAATAACATTTATTCTACAATAAGGGTAAGCCCCCTTAGCGATCAACGACTTTCCAGATAATATAGATTTCAACATTAATCAACAAAAGAACCTTTGAGTAGATAGTTACCGTACAATTCAATCCTTCTACCATACAATGTCCCAATTAAATATAAGACATGGATTTACTGTCAAGTCTTATTTTATTTAATTATATGTACTTCGATTCCCAAATGCATAACTCTAAATAACGCAAATTAGAAACTCCTTTCTAATTTCATTCTGCCTTGGCCAAGGACTACTGAGTTATCATTTATCGAAATCACATAGGACATTCACATATTTTACTAGATGAGGTAGATTCTTTGTTGATCATTCACCTATCTCCATGTACAACTAATTATACCCAATCATACCCTTTGATATACCCACAAGGTCCTTAAGGGACATGTCAAAGTATAACTCATCATACACAAGATACTATGATGATCTCAAGTCCAAGGATCACTTGTACTACTATCACTAGAGGAATTCCTATTGGACAGGCGAGTAAAACTCCATTAGGTATTCCCTTAGCGAGTCACGTTCAGTGAACTTATTCTCCAATAAGCACCTACATACTTGCTTTAGTGTCTCCACACAAATGATTATGAGATCAATCATCCTCTTCCTAAGAGCAAGCAACGTATGTACTAATCTATCCGGATTCACTAATCCCCAATTTAGTAATCCAATGATTAGGAACAATTTTAGTTTGTGAGATATCTAGAATTTAGATCTCATTAGCATGATCACCATCATGATTCTAAAAGCATTGCTCAAAACTATGGGTTTATCACATTTAATATAACAGCACTATGTAGATAATATAAAATGCCTTTTAAGAAAATCAATTCCTTTATTAATAAATGAATAAGATTACAAAGTATATGCTACATCATATCAAATATGATTGGCTTGTGTGCATACTACTTTCAACATTATGTGCTACCCAAATGACATGAATCAAAATGATGCATGAGGATTAATTGTTTGAGCTTAAAATTATGTATTTGAACCATGATTAAGATTCGGAATGATGTAATTAATGATGTGTTAAATGTGTCAGATGTTGAGTTGTAAAATTTTTATTTACTTATAGTTCAATTTTATCCGATGTATAAAGGGTATTAAATTTAGAAGTTTTATCTTTATTATAACTCTGATGAAGCGAATCGTTAAGTAAACATGATTCTAGAATATGTAAATGATTAAATGTTATGATTCAGGGAAAGTAGAGAAAGAAAACTGAAAAGTTTAAAATTATTCCGCATTTTATTAAGTTTAACATTGAATAATATTGTAAAGTCAAAATGAGGATGTATTGTTAATGACCAATGTGGAGAGTTGAAGTGTATGAATTTTGGGGTCGTTACAATTGGTATCAGAGCTGATAGGTTAGAAACCTTAGGTACAAGTACCTTAGGCTATAACTTTAGAGAAGAGAGGTGAAGATGATAGAGTTTAAAGAATAATAAGTTAAGTATAATTATAGTGCAATCGTATTCTTTAATGGTTGATGCATGGTATCTGGGCTAAACAATTCCTTCAGAGAGCGGAGGTTGATACGAACTAGCAACCGATCTAACTCGCTGTGAGAGACAGTGTAGACGAGACGGGAACTAGTTTGTTGGTTGTTTGTGGAAAACCACTCAGGTGTTATACTGAACACTGTTAGAGACTCGATGTGTACTGAGTATAGAATTATGAATGTGTATGATTAAGAAGTGATTTTTATATAGATAGATGCATGAGATGAGTTAAGACCTAGAAACGTTACAAGAAGAAGATGCGAATGACGCGAAGTAAACTCGAATAAAATATTGAATAATATGAATGAAGTTAGAGATTCTTAAAGGAAGAATTTATATATAAACAAGAAGATTCAAAGAAGAATCTTGAAGAGTTATGAAAGATGAGAACCAGGAGTTACCTGACTCCAGTAATAAAGATGGTGTTAATAAATAGACGATGTCTATAAGATGAGAATGGTATTAATGATAAGGATGAACTCAAATAGAGTTTAGAGAATTCATGTGAGACAAGATTATGATAAAATGATTAGGTTCAAAGAAGGACCTGAAGAGCTAAAAGAACAGGGAACACCTGAGTTGATTAATCATAAGATAACGTGATTAAAGAGAATAATAAAGAAGATCGTAGGATGAGACAATCATAAGATAAGAAAGAATCGTAAGAAGAATTGATGATGGAATGAGATCACGACGTGATCTGCTAAAGTTGTAAAATGTCAAAGGATCTTAAATGATTGAATAGTTGTAGCATGATGCTATAAAGAGATGGTACTATGAAATAGTACGAGGTAAACTCACGAGGAGTTATGGATGATTTAATACGAATATTTCGTATCAAGCAAAGAGTAAGTTAAGAGCAAGATGAAATTAGGTGAGATTTCAACTGAGGACTCATGTTACTGGTTGAGTTGTACGATTCCTGGTATGGGACGGGAATTTGTGCTTGGTTTGAAAACTACTTAGCTTCCTATATTAATATAGTGGTTGAGTTGAACAAATCCTGGTATGGGACGGGATTTGTCTATGGTTTCAGCTTCCTATATTGATTAGTGGTCGAGTTGGTTCGACAACCACTTAGCTTCCTATATTGATAATCATTGAAATATTGTTGTCGCACTATCGATATACGTATGACGAGAAGGTGATTCTTTTCTCATATTTATATTGATAGTTAGAGAATATTAAAATTAGGTACGGTTCTTAAAACTCATACTTACGGTAGGATCGTGACTCATAATCGTATGGTGGAACCCCTCAGCGAATGGACGATTTTGGTCTGACTAGGATAAGTTCCTAATACCATATGATTATGGTAAGTTCCTGAACTTCCAAAGTATGGTAAGTTTGATGAACTACATTGGGTATAGAAACGTTATGGAATAGAGAGCATTGATGATATTGAAGAATGATAGAATGATTGAGTAATGAAGCAATGAAGTAAAGATTGAGGTTGATGGAGGAGAATTGGATATTCTAAATCTTCTAGCTATGCTACATTTTCAAAATTATTGATATCAGGCTGATATTCACAATTTTGTGTTCTCGAAAATATATTGGGTCAATGTTTGAACCAATGAGTTTTAAAAAGGTGTTATTATTCGTATGTCTATGCTAATTGATTCGGCTAGACAACCATTGAAAGATGTCTATGAAGTTCAAGAATTCTTTGAGATGTTATGCCAAACCAGTTTATTCTGGTGCGGAATTTATATTAAGTCTGAGGTGAACCAACCCTGTAATGGGAGATACGCAATAGCGTTAATATGTATGTGCACAATACATAGTACGAAGGGCTGATCACTTGGAGTACGAGAAGAGATGGTCCATAGTCTTTTGACTGTTAAAGGTTACAGTAGAAATATCTGTTAATCTAGGACAAGGTTCAAGTGTTTACGACTCCTCGCAGGATATTGAAAGTTTTTAAATGAATCTTTAAATTCCTGAGTTATTCATACTGCTTCCAAATTATTGAACAATTGTGGAAGATTCTTATTCTTCTGAAAGGTAGAAGTGGAAAGAAAATATTCCTTATGAAGGGATAGGTTATAGAATGTGGCATGTGTTGATGAGAAATTTTTAGAAGAGAAAGATGTGAAGAATGCGATGATCTTAGAAAGGTCTCTAGAGAAAGAATTTGGTTGTATAACCCAATGAATAAGTAGAGATTAATGTAGAGTCCATTTTGATACATGGAAGTAACGAATATTAGTAAATCAAATTTTTGAGGACAAAATTCTTAGAAGAATGGGTGAATGTGATATCCCGAATATTTATGCGATGCTAAATCAGGATATTAAATGATTACAATGAGTATGTTATGCAATGATCTTTAGAGAAAGGAAGTGAATGCGTTAAAAGATTAAAGAATATATAATACTCGAAGTGTTTCAACTTTAAGTGAAGGTGATGAAATAAAACCTACACTAAGGTAATGCGTTGAAGTTATTCAACAATAATTATGAAAGAGATTTAGTGAAAACCGAGTAAGGGAGGTTTCGTTGATTCCGAGGACGGAATCCTTATAAGGAGGGAAGGATGTGACAACCCGGATTTTCAAAGAGTTATTAAATAAGAATTTGGCGAATAAAATTCTTATTATGAGATGTTTTGAGTTTAAGTATGTGTATATATGTGATTTATATGTATGTTATATTATATGTGATTTGATGTAAAGAAATTGAATGTGTATATAGAAGAAATATATATAATTGTTTTAATAAAATGAGAAGGTAATGTGTTACATAGAGCTGTAACATGTTAATGTAGTATATATGATTGTGAATTTCGTAGATTAAAATGCTTATCGAATAAACATTTGATGGAAATTATTGTAGAATAATTTAAGTAAGCGTTTTAGTGCGTATTGTATTACGCGAGTAATATTCTAATTTAATTTAATAATTAAATTAGAGGAATAATGATTTATTAAATGAAATTACAATTATAATTGTCTAATTTGAGATTATAAATTTTGTTAATAAGTTTAATTAGACTTATTAATATAATAAGTTTAATTAAATTAAAGTGTGACAATATATATATCTTATAATAAAAAAAAATTATTAAAATAAGCTAAAAGAGAATTTTTGGGTTCTAGCCAAACATGGCCTAGTGACCCTTCAATTCCATAACGGTTGGTTTGTATAACTGATGGCTAGATAATAATATAAGTATAGGTTTTTAGTTCTTCAGTGTTCTTCTTGTTGAGAGAAAATTGAGAGAAAAGGGAGGGTTTGTGAGAGAGGAAATTCTATGTGTGTATTGAGAAGAACTCTGGAGAATCAAAGAAGGAAGAAGAAAGAGGAATCAAGGAAGAATAGGTAAGTCTTTCAGTTCTTATTTGTTATGTGAATTAATTGATTAAATGTCTTATTCATATGATGTAAAAGCATGATGTATTTTATATATGTTACATGTATGAGACGACAATGTCAAATTATGACTCCGTTCGTTGAATGAAGAATGTTGATTGAGTTATGGAACTCAATTCTTAATCGTTATGTGATGATCATTATGTATGATATGTTTAGTCAAATGATTATGATTATGATTTAGATGATAAGAATGTTATCTATGTGCTATGTCATGCATGCAAACTGTTAGATTTTGCTGAGCTGTCGAGCTCATTCTTGCAAATAACCACTTTTGTAGGTTAAAGATTCAAGGTAACATTATGTGCTACCCAAATGACATGGATCAAAATGATGCATGAGGATTAATTGTTTTAGCTTAAAATTATGTATTTGAACCATGATTAAGGTTTTGAATGATGTAATTGATGATGTGTTAAATGTGTCAGATGTTGAGTTGTAAAATTTTTATTTACTTATAGTTCAATTTTATCCGATGTATAAAGGGTATTGAATTTAGAAGTTTTATCTTTATTATAACTCTGATGAAGCGAATCGTTAAGTAAACATGATTCTAGAATATGTAAATGATTAAAGGTTATGATTCAGGGAAATCAGAGAAAGAAAACTGAAAAGTTTAAAATTATTCCGCATTTTATTAAGTTTAACATTGAATAATGTTGTAAAGTCAAAATGAGGATGTATTGTTAACGACCAATGTGGAGAGTTGAAGTGTATGAATTTTGGGGTCGTTATAATCAATCTTTATATTTTAAAATCATCGAGTATATGCTTAGCATCCACTTAATATCTTAATATTCATTTAGCACTTTAATCTAAGTTTTAAACATGCATAGGGTGACATAGCATAACTGCAAGGAAAGAAAAAAATTTAACACTTTCTGCACTGAGCTCGCCGGGGCGAGAATTCCTTCACAAAATTTCTCGCTGGGGCGAGCTCCCGCCGGGGCGAGAGACTCAGTTCATTGAGCTCGCCGGAGCAAGCTCCCGCTGGGACGAGAAACTCAGTTCATTGAGCTCGCCGGGGCGAGCTCCCGTCGGGACGAGAAACTCAGTTCATTGAGCTCGCCGGGGCGAGAAACACGAATTCTAGATTCTGCAGTTCGCGAAGAACGTAGAAACAAGCCAAAAATTTCTAATCTTCTTATTTTTACATCAAATTAAACATACCCAATTACTATAATTCATATATAATCGTTACCCAAGCCTTCTAGCATGATTCTAACAACTTAAATCGCATAAACCATGAATTAAAGAATCAAAATTTGAGATTTTTGTCATTTTATCAAAGTTTCTTCAATTTCCATGAAATCACACATATCAGGTTCGTTATAACACCAAATCAATTTCATACATTTAAGCCAAGTTCATAAATAACTACTCTGTAAATTTCAGAACTTCAATTAAAACATGATTTCATGGATTTAATTACTCTAAATCACATGTAAATCATATAAAATACATTTATTCATGCTTACAAACATCTAATCATCAATTTTATTAACAATTTAACCATACAATTTAATTTACTGAAAACTCAAAACGTACATTCATGTAGATATTAAAGAAGAACAAAATCAAATACTTTTAATTAAAGGATTATCTTTGATAAGATGCTAGATTATGCAATAAGATGAATGGATTTTCTTCTTCAATTCTCTCAAACTCTCTCTCTTTTTCTCTCTGACTTGGTTTCTAAAACTGATGATGGAATCAGCGTATCAAATAAAGTGCAGAGTATGGTAGTCAGTTAATCCCATAATGGGTTAACTGACTCCAACCCCCATCAAGGCCTCGTTTGGCTTGCTTATTAAAACTCTTCTTTTGGTTTATTTTAATAAATTACTTGTTATATAGTTTGATGTCACATATTTAAATCAATTAAATAATCTCATTTAAATCAATTAAATAAAATAGAATAATTCTACATTAAATCACATAGTCACATAAATAAAATTCTCCTTTATTAATAAAGACAAATTATTGAATCTCTAATTAATATTAAATTAATTAGAAATAACAGTATACTTATTTAAAATAAAGCATTTAATCAAATAACTCAATTAAACACATACTTTGGATATAAAAAAAATTCTCCATCGAAAAATATTTATTTAATTCAATAAATATTTAAATTAAATCACAAAAATCTCGTTCCTCACATTTTAAATTTTGTGAAGGAATTCTCGCCCCGGCGAGCTCAGTGCAGAAAGTGTTAAAAAAATTTCTTTCCTTATAGTTATGCTATATCACCCTATGCATATTTAAAACTTAGATTAAAGTGCTAAATGAATATTAAGATATTAAGTGGATGCTAAGCATATACTCGATGATTATAAAATATAAAGATTGATGAACCTTAACTTAACATTAAGTTTTAGGGATTCCTAAGGGTGACATTGTTATAATTAAGCTTACAACTTCTGAAGTGAGATTGATAACCAGAAAACAATTGAGATATTAAAACAAAATTAGATGAGAGTGAATCCTGAGGTGATAATACAATTATAACTAATCATCATTACTGCTTTATAAACGGAATGTGTAGGTTATTTTCTAAGTGTTGCTATGTGACTAATAACTGTTGTGCATGATTATATATCGTGTAGGATACGTGAAGTGCAGATAAGTATAAGCTAATTATGGTAATTGGTAATCTACGGACCAGGCAAGTCTTTCAGTTCCTATTTGTTATGTGAACTAAATAATTAATTGTTTTAAATCTATGATGTAAAAGCATGATGTATTCTATGTGTTGCATGTATGAAACAACAAAGTCAATTTATGACTACGTTCGTCGAGTTAGAATGTTGATTGAGTTACGGAAATCAATTATTACTTGGTAATTGATGTACAGTATGTATGATATGTTTAGCCAGATGTTTATGATATATACAATGAGCATGTTATCTATATGTTATGTGTTGTATGCAAACTGTTAGATTTTGCTGAGCTGTCGAGCTCATTCTTGCAAATAACCACTTTTGCAGGTTAAAGATACAAGGTAACGTTATGTGCTACCCAATGACATGGATCAAAATGATGCATGAAGATTAAATGTTTTAGTTGAACTTGAATTATGTTAAGTTTCTTTTGATAAATGTATTTACGTTAAGTTGTAAAGTTTGTATTGAGGTGTAAACTTTTATAATAAGTTTGACAAGATGAATCATAATATTAACATGATTCTAAGATATTTAGATGTAAAAGTTCAGAAGCTCGACAAAGTCAAAGCACATTGAAATAAAGTTTCTCGTTGTACGAGAAAGAGTGCAGAATGGACAGATTTCTATAGAGCACATTGGGACAAACTCCATGATAGCGGATCCGCTCATAAAAGGATTATCACCAAATGTCTTTCATGAGCACACTGCTCATATGGGTATTATTCTATTTGAGGATACATTAGTTTAGTGGGAGTTTGTATTTGGATTATTACTCTATGTTAAAACTACAGATTTTATTTATATATTTTTTGCATAATTAAAATATTCAGTTTACTACACTCTATTAAGTATATTGAAGTATTGATCTCACTCAAGTTAATTAAGTAGGACCAGTTGGAACCACTTAGCTTCCTATATTGATAATCATTGAAATATTGGTGTCGCACTATCTATATACATATAACGAGAAGGTGATTCTTTTCTCATATTTATATTTGATAGTTAGAGAATATTTAAGATTAGGTACGGTTCTTAAAACTCATACTTATGGTAGGTTCGTGACTCATAATCATATGGTGGAACCCCTCAGCGAATGGACGATTTTGGTCTGACTAGAATAAGTTCCTAAACCCATATGATTGTGGTAAGTTCCTGAACTTCGAAAGTGTGGTAAGTTTGATGAATTGTATTGGGTATAGAAAAGTTATGGTATAGAAAGCATTGATGACATTGAAGGATGAGAGAATGATTGAGTAATGAAGCAATGGAGTAAAGATTGAAGTTGATGGAGAGAAAATGTAAATTCTAATTCTTCTAGCTATGCTAGATTTTCAAAATTTATTGACATCGTGCTGAAATTCGTAATTTTGAATTCTCAAAAAAAAATATATTGGGTCAATGTTTGAGCCAATGAGTTTTAAAAAGGTGTTATTATTTGTACGTCTATGCTAATTGTTTCAGCTAGACAAAAATGATTTGAAATTATCAAAATGTATTTTGAACGACTGAGTCATCAATGCAATTGAACCTAGTGTTGGATGTGATCGAACGATCGTCAGCCCACTATGGTATGATGTAGTATGACAAAGTCCTAAAATGTCGGCATCCTCAACGTACTATTAAGACGATACGGTATCATGACGTCATAAAAGAATTTTATTTTTCTTTTAGGCTATGAAAAGATATACCAATTGAGTTGGTTAAAAGTGTTTTGACTAATATCCGAATTGTTGTTCAAGGTCTATGCTAATTGATTCAGTTAGACAACTATTGAAAAGTGTTTATGAAGTTCAAGAGTTCTTTGAGATTTTATGCCAGAGGAAGTAGAGTATCGTCCCACAGAGACAAGATTAAATTAAATCACTATGCATCAGTCCTATCACTATACTTATTTGCCTAAACTATTGACTTACTTTTTGTGACAAAATTATTTTTATATCAATTAATAACTAAATATGCAAATACTAACAAAATATATCAAGTTTGGAATTAATGGGATCCTAACTTCATTTAATAATTCATCTAATTACCACTATCATGCTAGTAAGTTCACTTTTCACAGAAAAGTAGCCAAGGACACTAAAACAGACATAACCATTTGTCAATGCATTATGACCAACTCACGTAATATCCATACTCGATAGACATCATGTAATCACCACTATAATCAAAATCACTATATTTCTATGTGAAATTACAATTATATTGTTCTTAAGCACAAGTCCTTATTTTGACTCTTACGGTGAAACAGTATATTTCTATCTGTCCCACACAATATTAAGCTATCCAATTGAGCCTCATATTCGCAAGCTATCATGATTACAATCCATACTTATATGTTATTTTTCAATTCCATACAAGTACTACAATCGAATGGTGATCAAGCATTCACACGTGCAAAACAATCATGATAGAAAATCCTTATGATAAGTAAATCAATCTAGCAATCAAGACTGTAAATAAACTACATATTAAAATCCGTTAGAATCCCATAATGTAGATTAGTTCATGACTGAACCAAAAGCCATTATGGGATCAAAACTATCCATGGAAAATAAACAATTAATTGAATTAAGAATAAATAGTTTTATCAAACCCAATTGTGAATAAATTCCAGAGTAAGCTTAACCCACATCAAAATCCTGAGCTTGAACAAAAATAATCCACAAAAATATCTATAAGAACTATCTCTAGAGAAGTAGAATATTAATCAATCATCCCCCTCTATTCTAATGTTGCCCTAATTACATAAGATAGGCATTAAGTCCTTTTCCGTATCCAATTCTGCTTCTAGTAGACAAACTGCCGCACCTAAACTGCCTTTGGTGCCCCAGCGCCATATCCAATTCATTTATAGCGCCCCGGCGCCATATCCAAAATTACCAAGATGCCCCTAGCTTCAAGATTAGTTCCCAAACACCTGGATTGACCTTGTTACTCTTTCAATTCCCTTCTACATAACATAAACACAAAAACGAATAAAATGATAATAAAAACACTCAAAGATAGCAATAAATTAAGCTCAAAAGCACTAGATTCGTAGGTATAAAACCCACTCATCAAATACCCCCAAACTTAACCAATTGCTTGTCCCCAAGCAATGCAATACTCAAATCACCGTACTACACGAATCCAAATCAAACAACAAATAATGCAATGTCCAACTCTGGCCTCAAAGATAATACCACTATTCAAATAGAGTATTCAACTAATGCAAGAGTTCCGACATAAACCAGTTAGCCAAATCTCACTTGTCAACACCCATGTTATGTGTGAACCAACAACTTCAGTCAATCTTAACTCAAATCATAAACTTAATCAATTTCTTAGAAAGAACTCCAGTTTTACTTAACTCAACCAGTGAACACGACCAATCTACCTACTGCAAGCAATTTCTAAGCACAGGATCGTCACCAAGGTTTATTTACCACATTTAAATCTTTTTTTTTTCCGATCCTTCCCCAGTTTTTTTTTAACTTTTTTAGTGAGTTCATTTTATGCTCCATCTCACTTTCTTTTGAACGAGTGCGTTTTACGCTCCATCTCGTTACATGTGTTTATGAATGAGTGCGTTTTACGCTCCATCTCAATCCACCACATGTTCCATTCTTTAATCGGGAAAAGTTCAAAATTTTCCATTTTTTTTTCCTGGACTCCCCCAAACTTAGGTCATTGCTTACACTAGCCTCCAAAGAGGATTCACCGATTTCATCACATTATTCCCAAAGTTCTTACCAGAAATAGAGTATGTAAGGATTTGAATTAGATTAACCATTAGATCAATTTTTAAGATTGCTAACATGAGTATTAAACTAGCCAAATTAACTCACTGGTTACATCATCACTTCTATCAGCTTTCAACTCTAAGTGAATCTCAAATTATCAAACAATTCTCATCATTGGCCCAAAATTAAAGGACTACATCATTTATCGCTCGATTCATGCAGCTAAATGCCCAACACAACCTAAAATGCAATCCTAATCTATCAATGTCATGCAAACATAAGTATACGAAACATAAATAAATGCATCAATAACAACGTGCACCTACCCTATATGCATTAACTACCAACAAGTCAAACATAAAACAACCGAAAACAACCCCCAAACTTAAGTAAATCAATGCCCTCATTGAAAAGCATAAACAAAAACGAAATCATTAAAGCCATCTCGCCATCTTGTGCAGTTGGTTGCAACCCCCGTTCTGGAACTAATGGCCGCTGTGCGAATTTAAGATATCGATCTTGCGCTTCTGCACTAGCAAATCGCTTCTTGTCAAAGGTTTTAGTTGGAGTAGAAGTATATCCTTCCCCACGTTGTCTTTTGGATGCCATAGTTACCTAAAAATAAGAAATAGCGTAATTCAGTCCATTGTACCATAAAATAATTGCACAACAAGATAGTCGACTAAGAACTAGTGCAATGATCATATAACAAGTGCATAGCGGAAACCCCCAAACGTAAGGTCTATAGCAATTTCATAGTGATTCAAGCCACATAAGTGTCATCATGCCCATAATTGCTACAAGAACCAAACGAGAAAACAATGACAATACCCAACAGTGAAAATTATACCCTAGTGCGCAGATACCATGATGCCAATTATAAACTCAATTGTAGACTAACATCATGAGGGTTTCCCAAAACGAGTGTGGCAATACATTGCATAAGCAATCTAATCATATGCACGTTAACTATGTAACATGAGCCATCAAGCATGTAATTGCACTTTACCCCCAAAAACATTCACACAAGCATATTATCAAACACCTAGTGGGCGACATGAAAATTTCAACATGCGATACTTCAATAAGTGCAAGCATGACACCCAATCATAGTTAAGTCACTCCCAAACAAGGTATCATATCAAACAAACAAGATTCATTGATAATTTAGCCTCATACCTTGCATAACTAACTCAATTTTAATCAACAAAATAAACTTACCTTGATGTACCGTTGAAAAAGAGAAAAAGTAGGGAGAGAGTGCTTAATCCAGACCCTAAATCCGTGCTAGCAAAATGGCTTGTGTGCAAGTAACTACTTGGGAACAAAAATTTGTGGGAGAGATTGAGATTTATGGAAGAAAAGTGAAAAAACAAGAATAAAGGCTGCTGTTGTGCGGTACTTGTTTAGGGCTGGAAGCCCTATTTTTTTTAAAATGCAGATTATAGCGCCGGGGCGCCATATTTTGCTTACCTTCCGCGCCGGGGCGCCATAAACAGTACCTGGGTAATGACTTTAGAGCCGGGGCGCCATACTCCTTTGTTTTATAGCGCCGGGGCGCCATAAACAGTACCTGTGAGTGAGTCATAGCGCCGGGGCGCCATATTTTGCCTTACCTTCAGCGCCGGGGCGCCATAAGCAGTGTCTGGGAATTAGCTATAGCGTCGGGGCGCCATACCCTTTGTTTTATAGCGCCGGGGCGCCATAAACAGTACTAGTGAGGGAGCCTTAGCGCCGGGGCGCTATTCTTCTTAGTAATATAGAGCCGGGGCGCTATAACTTTGTAGACCGTTCTGCTTTTGGCGCGGGGGCGCTGGATTTGTGCTTGATGACTACCTTCTTCCCATACGTAAGCAAATGTTGTCCAATTCAAGCTTCTATATGCTACAAAATACCCAAACACCCAAGTTAGTCCTAAAAAAAATAGAATCAATTAACTAAACAAAGGAAAAAAAAACACAAAATTAAACCGCTGGGTTGCCTCCCAGATAGCGCTAAGTTATAGTCAATTAGCTTGACTTTCTCTGAAGATCATGTTGTAGAAAGGACTAAGGTGACTTTCTGTCTGTCCACCTCATCCCCAAAGTAATGCTTCAACCTCTGTCCATTCACCTTGAACGATTGATCCGGAAATTCGTCGTATACTTCAATCGCGCCATGTGGAAAAACCGTCTTCACTGTGAATGGTCCTGACCATCTTGATTTCAGCTTCCCGGGAAAACGTTTGAGTCTGGAGTTGAAAAGTAAAACCCTTTGACCCGGTTCAAATGTTCTTTCTATGATCTTACGATCATGCCATTTCTTCACCTTCTCCTTGTACAGCTTCGAGTTTTCATATGCTCGTAATCGAAATTCGTCCAACTCATTGATTTGAAGTAATCGTTTTTCCCCTGCAGCTGTTGAATCAAAGTTCAATTTATGAATTGCCCAATATGCCTTGTGCTCGAGCTCCATAGGAAGATGACAAGCCTTTCCATAAACAAGCTGAAATGGTGACATGCCCAACGGAGTTTTATAAGCAGTCCGATAGGCCCACACAGCATCATCCAGTTTCAAGGACCAATCCTTCCTAGTCGGATTCACAATTTTTTCGAGGATTCTTTTTACTTCTCGATTGGATACTTCAGCCTGTCCGTTCGTCTGGGGGTGATAAGCTGTAGCTATACGATGATTTACCCCATACTTGGCCAGCAACGCTGTGAACTGCCTGTTGCAGAAATGACTACCTTCATCGCTAATAATGGCCCTAGGAGTCCCAAATCTAGTGAAAATATTTCGATGCAAAAACTTTAGGACTACCTTGGCATCATTTGTCGGGAGTGCTGCCACTTCTACCCATTTAGACACATAGTCAACGGCTAACAAGATGTAGAGATTACCGCACGAAGACACGAAAGGGCCCATGAAATCAATCCCCCAAACGTCGAAAACTTCTACTTCAAGGATTGTATTCAAAGGCATTTCATTCCTCTTTGAAATATTACCTACTCTCTGACATCTATCACACCGCTGAACAAAACTGTATGCATCTTTAAAGATTGTCGGCCAGTAAAAATTGAACTCGAGGGTGAACTTGCGGTACTGTATTCACGGGCTTCCCATCTGAACTAGCTTTCTCCTTCTCTACTTGTTGCGACTCGGACTCATCCTTCTTCTCTTTCTGTTCAGCTTCACTTTCTAACTCAGTTTCTACCCCAGTGTCATCCCCTTGTAAACTCGGTGCTGCTGAGTCTGGTACATTACCTGAATATTGCTTTCCCGATCTGAGTGTAATAGCCTGACATTATTCCTTACCTTCTCTCCGTGGATTTGCTTCTGTATTACTTGGCAATAAGCCCTGGGGCCTGCTGTTAAGCATAATCGCCATTTGCCCCATCTGAGCTTCCAGATTTTTAATAGCCACTGCCTGGCTTTTGATCATCACCTCTGTATTTGCCATGTACTTTAACATCATCTCCTCCATTTCTGATTTCTTTTCCTGCGGAGGTGCTGTTAGGTTTGTATATAACGCGAACATGCAATCAAATTACATAAATAGTGCGGAAGCGCGATAAAATCAGATTTTAAAATTTTATACAAACCATCACCAAGATCAATCTATGTGCTCAATTAACGATATAAACGAAAGAGAAAGAGAATAAGAATTATACCCTCGTAGAACAAAGCTTCCTCGGGTACAAGTTCAACTCCTAGTCCTTCGTGTTCTCCTCGAATGCTACGGTGTGATTCCTTCCTTTGATCAACGTTAGCCACCCAAGTGTTTGGCCTCTAGAGGTGATCCACCAAGGAAGAACAAGTATTCAAGAAGTTCGGTATTTGGCAAAACCCTAGTTTCTATCTCTATAGAAATTGCTCTCCACAATCTAATGCAAAAGTGTGTAACCCCAATCTATGATAAGACCCCTCTTATTTATAGATGTAGGAATAGCCCTTCCCTAAACTATTTAGGATTAGGGTTTGTATTATAATTAAACTCCTTTAATTAATAATGCTCCTAATCCAATTAGGAATCCATGGAGAGTACTTCTATTAATTAATTCCCAATCCCTATTTGGAATTAAAATAATAGTAAAAGTAATAATAATAATAAGACTCCTCTTATTAATTTATATTTAATATTTCCAAAATATTAAATAATAAATATTAAGCTATTTAATTTATTCTATCTCCATAGAGTAAATTAAATACACTTAACTTATTATTACAATTATGCCATTTACTTCTTAAATAAATATTTTCCTTTTGCGGTGTGACCCTTTAGGTTCTCCATATTAAACCGGTTGTGAATAAATCAATTAGAACAATTCTAATCTTATTTAAATAAATAAATTAAACTATTTAATTCATTTAAATAAATAATATTTATTCTACAATAAGGGTAAGCCCCCTTAGCGATCAAACGACTTTCCAGATAATATAGATTTCAACATTAATCACAAAAGAACCTTTGAGTAAATAGTTACCGTACAATTCAATCCTTCTACCATACAATGTCCCAACTAAATATAAGACATGGATTTACTGTCAAGTCTTATTTTATTTAATTATATGTATTTCGATTCCCAAATGCATAACTCTAATTAATGCAAATTAGAAACTCCTTTCTAATTTCATTCTGCCTTGGCCAAGGACTACTGAGTTATCATTTATCGAATCACATAGGACATTCACATCTTTTACTAGACGAGGTAGATTCTTTGTTGATCATTCACCTATTCTCCATGTATAACTAATTATACCCAATCATACCCTTTGATATACCCACAAGGTCTTAAGGGACATGTCAAAGTATAACTCATCATACACAAGATACTATGATAATCTCAAGTCCAAGGATCACTTGTACTACTAATCACTAGAGGAATTCCTATTGACAGGCGAGTAAAACTCCATTAGGTATTCCTTAGCGAGTCACATTCAGTGAACTTATTCTCCAATAAGCACCTACATACTTGCTTTAGTGTCTCCACACAAATGATTTATGAGATCAATCATCCTCTTCATAAGAGCAAGCAACGTATGTACTAATCTATCCGGATTCACTAATCCCCAATTTAGTAATCCAACGATTAGGAACAATTTTTAGTTTGTGAGCTATCTTGAATTTAGATCTCATTAGCATGATCACCATCATGATTCTAAAAGCATTGCTCAAAACTATGGGTTTATCACATTTAATATAACAGCACTATGTAGATAATATAAAATGCCTTTTAAGAAAATCAATTCCTTTATTAATAAATGAATAAGATTACAAAGTATATGCTACATCATATCAAATATGATTGGCTTGTGTGCATACTACTTTCAATCTCCCACTTGCACTAAAGCCAATCGCCATGGTATCTAATACCCATCTTCTCTAAGTGACGATCAAACTGCTGTTGTGTTAAAGCTTTAGTAAATGGATCTGCAATGTTGTCTTGAGAGTCCACACGCTCCAGGGTGACATCTCCTCTTTCAATGATCTCTCTAATCAAATGAAACCGCCGCAACACGTGTTTGGATTTCTGATGAGACCTGGGTTCCTTAGCCTGCGCAACAGCTCCGTTGTTGTCACAGAATAAAGGTACTGCTCCTCTAATGCTAGGAACCACTCCAAGTTCAGTTATGAACTTCTTCATCCAAACAGCTTCCTTTGCAGCTTCACTTGCAGCTATGTACTCTGCCTCTGTCACCGAATCAGCAACTGTTTGCTGCTTGGAACTCTTCCAACTCACTGCGCCACCGTTTTAAGGTAAACACGTACCCTGAAACGGATTTACTGTCATCTTGGTCCGTTTGAAAACTTGAGTCTGTATAGCCCTCTAGTTTCAATTCAGACCCACCGTAGACAAGAAATACATCCTTAGTTCTTCTCAAGTACTTTAGGATGTTTTTCACTGCCTTCCAGTGCTCTTCTCCTGGATTCGACTGATATCTGCTGGTTACACTAAGTGCATGAGCGACATCTGGTCTAGTACATATCATACCGTACATGATAGATCCTATTGCGGAAGCATAAGGAATCTTACTCATACGGTCTCTCTCCTCAGGTGTTTTTGGGGCCTGTTTCTTGGAGAGGTGTATTCCATGGCTCATCGGCATGAGACCTCTCTTGGAATCTTCCATGCTAAACTTCTTTAGCATCGAGTCAATGTACTTTCCTTGGGTCAAGCCCAGCATCCTTTTAGATCTATCTCTATAGATCTTTATCCCCAAAATATAGGATGCCTCACCCAAGTCCTTCATGGAGAAGTGTTTAGATAACCAAATTTTGATCGACTGTAGCATAGGAACATCATTCCCTATCAGTAATATATCATCAACATATAATACAAGGAATGATATAGTGCTCCCACTAACCTTCTTGTACACACATGGTTCATCCTCGTTCTTGATAAAATCAAACCTTTTGATTATCTCATCAAAACGGATGTTCCACCTTCGAGAAGCTTGTTTCAATCCATAAATGGATCGTTGTAGCTTACAGACTTGATTTGTTCCAACCGTTGAAACAAAACCCTCTGGCTGTATCATATATACATTCTCCTCAAGCTCTCCATTGAGGAAGGCCGTTTTCACGTCCATTTGCCAGATTTCGTAGTCATAATAAGCTGCAATTGCAAGCAAAATCCGAATGGACTTGAGCATAGCTACTGGTGAGAAGGTTTCATCATAGTCAACTCCTTGTCTTTGTTTGAAACCTTTTGCAACCAGTCGGGCCTTATAGGTCTCTACCTTGCCATCTGCCCCAGTCTTTCTCTTAAAGACCCATTTACACCCAATAGGCTTAATGCCCTCAGGTGGTGAAACCAAAGTCCATACTTGGTTTTCATACATGGAGTCCATCTCGGATTTCATGGCTCCTAGCCATTTCTCTGAGTCATCACTACTCATAGCCTCTTCGTAAGTCAATGGATCATCATCTTCTATGATGCGTACCTCATCATCATCCTTATGATGAATCCATACCTCTCAGGTATCTTCGGTACTCTTCCAGATTTACGAATAGGTAGTGGTACAGTAGGTTCTTCTACTTGGTCAGGTACCTGACTTTGATCCGTAGTATTTTGTGGTTCTTGAACTTCTTCAAGATATATCTTACTCCCACTGACCCCTTCGAGGATAAACTCCTTTTCCAAGAAGGCAGCGTGTTTTGCTACAAACACCTTTTGATCAGTAGGATGATAGAAATAATACCCTGATGTTTCTTTAGGGTATCCCACGAATCTACATTTGTCGGATCTAGTCTTCAGCTTATCATGCTCAAACCTTTTGACATAAGCTGGACAACCCCAAGTCTTAACATGCTTAAGATTTGGTTTCCTCCCTGTCCATATCTCATATGGAGTCTTTGGGACGGATTTGGTAGGTACCTTGTTAAGTAGGTATGCAGTCGATTCTAGGGCATAACCCCAGAAGGATACTGGAAGGTCGGTAAAGCTCATCATGGATCGAACCATGTCCAACAATGTTCGATTTCTCCTTTCAGATACACCATTCAACTGTGGCGTCCCTGGTGGAGTCCATTGTGAGATTATACCATTTTCTTTGAGACAATTGAGAAACTCATTGGTCAAGTATTCCCCTCCTCGATCCGATCGAAGAATCTTAATACTCTTACCAGTTTGTTTCTCTACTTCACTTTTGAATTCTTTGAACTTTTCAAACGATTCAGATTTGTATTTCATTAAATACACATATCCAAATCTAGAATGATCATCAGTGAAAGTAATAAAATAAGAATACCCTCCTCGTGCATTCGTTGTCATAGGTCCACAAACGTCTGTGTGTACCAACGCTAACAACTCTGTAACTCTTTCTCCTTTTCCACTAAAAGGGGATTTAGTCATCTTACCCATGAGACAAGATTCACAAGTTGGATATGATTCGCAATCAGATAGCTCTAAAAGCCCATCTTTATGCAACTTGGATAATCTTGTTTCATTGATATGACCGAGTCTACAGTGCCACATAAAGGTATAATTAACATCATCTCTTTTTCTTTTCTTAGTTTGTTCAATTTGAAGTATATTTTCATGCAAGTCAAGTATGTAAAGTCCATTCAGTAAATTGCCAACACCATATAAAACATTTTTATTATAAATAGAACAACAGTTGTTCTTTATTATAATATCAAAACCATCCATATCCAATACAGAAATTGAAATAATGTTTCTAATGAGTGTTGGAACATAATAACAGTTATTTAAACTAATGAACTTGCCCGAAGGCAGTGCTAAACAATAAGTCCCTACAGCCAATGCAGCAACCTTTGCTCCATTTCCAACTCGTAGGACGACTTCATCCTTGTTCAGCTTCCTACTTCTGCTTAGTCCCTGCATATTATTACATATGTGAGAACTACAGCCGGTATCCAATACCCAAGTAGAATTTTGACTTTCAGAAAAATTAATTTCAATCATGAACAAACCTAGATCAGAAGTCGAAGCTTCTCCAAGCTTCTTTTGGCCCGCAAGATACTCCTTGCAGTTCCTCTTCCAATGTCCCGGCTTATTGCAATGGTAGCAAATTCCTTTGCTATCTGGATCAGGTTTCTTATTATTATCCTTTTTCTTTGCCTTACCCTTAGCCTTCTTGTTTTTCTTCTTTTCAGAAGATACCTTGGGCCTCTTCCTTTTCTTGGAAGAATCATCCACTAGTAAGACTTGGTTCTTGTTGGATGAGAAGTGACCTTCAGCAGTTTTCAGCATGTTAAGTAACTCAGGCAAGCTGACGTCCAACTTATTCATGTGAAAATTCACAACAAATTGTGAGAAGGTGTCCGGGAGTGACTGCAAGATCAAATCTTGGCTTAACTCCCCATCCATCACGAACCCAAGTTGTCCAAGTTGTTCAATCAGATTGATCATCTTAAGGACATGAGTCTCAACAGCAGTGCCCTCGGTCATACGAGATCGGAAGAGCTCCTTAGATATCTGATATCTAGCAGTCCTACTTTGCTCACCATACAACTCTTTGAGGTGCAGCAATATAGTAGGAGCATCCATAGTTTCATGCTGACGCTGAAGCTCGTTACTCATGGATGCGAGCATGATGCATTGAGCCAAGATTGCATCATCTTGCCACTTTCTAAAGGTAGCAATCTCTTCCTCAGAGGCTGTTTCTGCAACACTTGCAGGGACTGGCAAATTTAGGACATAAGAAATCTTTTCAGCAGTGAGAACAATTCTCAGATTCCTTAACCAGTCCGTGTAATTCGGTCCGGTCAGTTTGTTAGCATCAAGTATGCTACGCAGTGATAGTGAGTTTGACATTTTTAAATTCTGCATGTGAAATAGACAACATTTTAGCATACATTCATTTAATTAATTACCAAAATAAATTAGGTCTTTATTTTAAATTGGTATCTCCCACTATTTTCATCAAACTATATTACCCTCATTATATAGTTCGGCAATTCTAATTAAAGATTTGCTAGTGAGATTAAGGATCCCATTTCAAATGTATATAGCCTTGTGGTGACACAACAAGCGATATATAAATAAATAGGTAGACAACTATTGTCAATTACATCACTATGTAACTCCTTTTATTTTGCCTCTTAGATTATGTTGATCAAGTGGTGACACATCCGAATCAAAATTATCCAAGTTAAGTCCAACCTAGCACTTCCATATATTCGAAAGAAAAACAACTTGTCCTTGTGGTGACACAACAAAACAGCATCGTTCAGTCTATTTATAAGCATCAAATGTGATAAAGCAACATCTTAAATATTTAATACTTGCCTTGTGGTGACACAACAAACTCATATTAAACATTTAATACTCTATTGCTTTACCATGCTAGAAGGCGACGTTCGATATTCCAAATATCTTTGAACGCTTAGGACTTAATATAATACTTTGAGGGGTTTATTATTATTAGTCTCATCTTGTTTAGCGCGCATGCACATATATATATAAAATACGCGTCATATTATTTTACATGCGAAGCATGTTGGATAATATATAATATATATATAATAAGCATGCACATATAGAATACTATATTCTACCCGGATTGATTATGGACTTTTATTCTAGTTTGGTTCACTAGAGCCACCAAGTGAACCAAAAGGTCAAACCTAGGGTACAAGAATAAATTTAAATATAACTATTACATTTAAACCCGGGCTCCATTACAAACGGGTCTTCAAGCGCTCCTTGCTCCTTTGTCTCTAATTCTTCAAAAAATTAATTCTAACTAGTCCTATTACAAAAACTATTTACAATAAATAGAAACCTTGATCAGCAGTCAAGGGGAAGTACATAGGAGGGAGATAGAATTTACATTAAGAAAAAATTAGAGAAGACGAGGTACGCAGACCCCATTTATAAAAAAACCCATACATTCAAGCATCCACTAAAATAAATCCAATCACACATTGGTCAATCGTCCATAATCAATCCCTATTTATTATCATACATATCTCTATATGTATCAATAAATAACATTCATCTCATGAATAATAAATCCATTCCATATATGCATTGATATCAATTAATGGGCAAACGTTTTGCTAATATTTAGTTTTTGAAACAAAATAAACTCTTTTATTTTAATCAAAAACCAAATCCAAATTAAACTCCTTTAATTTTAGCAATCTGAAATCCTATTCCAGATAAAAATAAACTCTTTATTTTAAACTTATATCAATTAAATAAACTATTTATTTTAATTGAAGAAAAATAATATTTTTTCAGATTCTGCTTACCGGCGCAGCTGCGCCCAGAATGAACTGGGCAACGGCGCAGCTGCGCTGCTCCCCAGAAAAAAACCGATTCTGGGTTTCGGCGCAGCTGCGCTCCAGAATGAACTGGAGGCGGCGCAGCTGCGCCGTGTCGCTGATTCAGAAAAAATTTTATTCTACCCAAAAATTTCGATCCAATCGCATATCAAGCATACATGGAATCATCAATATCGATAATTAGCACAAGATTAGGCTCTGATACCACTGTAAGGTTTGTATATAACGCGAACATGCAATCAAATTACATAAATAGTGCGGAAGCGCGATAAAATCAGATTTTAAAATTTTATACAAACCATCACCAAGATCAATCTATGTGCTCAATTAACGATATAAACGAAAGAGAAAGAGAATAAGAATTATACCCTCGTAGAACAAAGCTTCCTCGGGTACAAGTTCAACTCCTAGTCCTTCGTGTTCTCCTCGAATGCTACGGTGTGATTCCTTCCTTTGATCAACGTTAGCCACCCAAGTGTTTGGCCTCTAGAGGTGATCCACCAAGGAAGAACAAGTATTCAAGAAGTTCGGTATTTGGCAAAACCCTAGTTTCTATCTCTATAGAAATTGCTCTCCACAATCTAATGCAAAAGTGTGTAACCCCAATCTATGATAAGACCCCTCTTATTTATAGATGTAGGAATAGCCCTTCCCTAAACTATTTAGGATTAGGGTTTGTATTATAATTAAACTCCTTTAATTAATAATGCTCCTAATCCAATTAGGAATCCATGGAGAGTACTTCTATTAATTAATTCCCAATCCCTATTTGGAATTAAATAATAGTAAAAGTAATAATAATAATAAGACTCCTCTTATTAATTTATATTTAATATTTCCAAAATATTAAATAATAAATATTAAGCTATTTTAATTTATTCTATCTCCATAGAGTAAATTAAATACACTTAACTTATTATTACAATTATGCCATTTACTTCTTAAATAAATATTTTCCTTTTGCGGTGTGACCCTTTAGGTTCTCCATATTAAACCGGTTGTGAATAAATCAATTAGAACAATTCTAATCTTATTTAAATAAATAAATTAAACTATTTAATTCATTTAAATAAATAATATTTATTCTACAATAAGGGTAAGCCCCCTTAGCGATCAACGACTTTCCAGATAATATAGATTTCAACATTAATCACAAAAGAACCTTTGAGTAAATAGTTACCGTACAATTCAATCCTTCTACCATACAATGTCCCAACTAAATATAAGACATGGATTTACTGTCAAGTCTTATTTTATTTAATTATATGTATTTCGATTCCCAAATGCATAACTCTAATTAATGCAAATTAGAAACTCCTTTCTAATTTCATTCTGCCTTGGCCAAGGACTACTGAGTTATCATTTATCGAATCACATAGGACATTCACATCTTTTACTAGACGAGGTAGATTCTTTGTTGATCATTCACCTATCTCCATGTATAACTAATTATACCCAATCATACCCTTTGATATACCCACAAGGTCTTAAGGGACATGTCAAAGTATAACTCATCATACACAAGATACTATGATAATCTCAAGTCCAAGGATCACTTGTACTACTATCACTAGAGGAATTCCTATTGACAGGCGAGTAAAACTCCATTAGGTATTCCTTAGCGAGTCACATTCAGTGAACTTATTCTCCAATAAGCACCTACATACTTGCTTTAGTGTCTCCACACAAATGATTATGAGATCAATCATCCTCTTCATAAGAGCAAGTAACGTATGTACTAATCTATCCGGATTCACTAATCCCCAATTTAGTAATCCAACGATTAGGAACAATTTTAGTTTGTGAGCTATCTTGAATTTAGATCTCATTAGCATGATCACCATCATGATTCTAAAAGCATTGCTCAAAACTATGGGTTTATCACATTTAATATAACAGCACTATGTAGATAATATAAAATGCCTTTTAAGAAAATCAATTCCTTTATTAATAAATGAATAAGATTACAAAGTATATGCTACATCATATCAAATATGATTGGCTTGTGTGCATACTACTTTCAGGTGCATATGGAGTAGGATGTTGTTGTTGAGAATATCCCGGTGGAAAAGGTGGTCGTGGAGCATACTGTTGTTGCGTCGGCTGAAACTGATTGTTCTGCTGAAACTGTCGCTGCTGATTTCCTTGATTGTTTGACCAACTAAAGTTTGGATGATTGCGGTTGTTGGGGTGGTATGTGTTCTGAAACTGACCTTGGTCTTTCTTACAAGTGTTCACATATTGCACCAACTCCGAGTTGATAGCACATTAATCTGTTGAGTGCGACCCCGCACAGATCTCACATACGAAGGCAACTATCTTGGCTTTGCCTTCCGACAACGAATCTATTTTCTTTGCCATAGCAGCCATCTGCGCTGACAACTGGGTAATAGCATCCACTTCCAACACACCTGCAACTCTGGGCTGTGACGTTCTGGCTGTAGGATTTTGAAAATCATTTGCTGCCATAGTCTCAATAAGGCTATACGCCTCGTCATAGCTCTTTGCCCCTAACACTCCACCCGCAGCTGCATCTATCATCTGCCTAGACTGCCATCCCAATCCATTATAAAATGTGTTGATCACCATCCAATCTAGCATCCCATGGTGTGGACACTTTCTTAACATCTCCTTGTACCTATCCCAAGCCTCATATAAGGACTCACCCTGTTGTTGCTCGAATTGAGAGATTGCTGTCCTCATTTTTGCAGTTTTCGCCATAGGGAAAAACTTGGCTAAGAACTTTTGTGCTAGGTCCTCCCATGTAGTAATTGATCCTGAAGGCAAAGAATGAAGCCAACTTCTCGCTCTATCCCTTAATGAGAATGGGAATAGCCTTAGTCGGATAGCATCCTCCGTCACCCCATTGTACCTAAATGTATCGCATATTTCAATGAAGCTCAATATATGCTCATTAGGATCATCCGAAGCAGCACCCCCAAACTGGACCGAATTCTGTACCATTTGAATGGTTCCTGGTTTAATCTCAAAGGTATTTGCTGCTATTGCCGGTCTGACTATGCTAGACTGCAATCCCGTGATGTTTGGCATAGAATAGTCCCTCAAAGCTTTATGTTCCTCTCTTTGCTCAATTCTCTGTTTCTCCGCCATCTTCGGAATAGTTCTTTCTAGTTTAATTTATTTATTTAAATAAGATTAGAATTGTTCTAATTGATTTATTCACAACCGGTTTAATATGGAGAACCTAAAGGGTCACACCGCAAAAGAAAAATATTTATTTAAGAAGTAAATGGCATAATCGTAATAATAAGTTAAGTGTATTTAATTTAATCTATGGAGATAGAATAAATTAAATAGCTTAATATTTATTATTTAATATTTTGGAAATATTAAATATAAATTAATAAGAGGAGTCTTATTATTATTATTACTATTATTATTATTTAATTCCTAAAAGGGTTTGGAAATTAATTAATAAGAATTAAATAATAAAAGTACTCTCATAAATTCCTAATTGGATTAGGAGTTTAATTAATTAAAGAAGTTTAATTAAAATAAAAACCCTAATCCTAAATAGTTTAGGAGGGTTCCCTATATCTATAAATAAGAGGAGTCTTATCATGATTTGGGGTTAGACAGTTAAACCCTCTTCCATAAGAATTGGAGAGAGAGAGTACTTACAATTTCTATAGAGATAGAAACTAGGGTTTTGCCAACACACATCTTCTTGAACAACTATTATTCCTTGGTGGATCACCTCTAGAGGCCAAACACTTGGGTGGCTAACGTTGATCAAAAGAAGGAATTTAATCGGTGGAATTCAAGGAGAACGTGAAGGAATTGGAGGTGAACTTGTACCTGAGGAAGCTTTAATTCACGAGGGTATAATTCTCTATCTCTGTCTCTTTCGTTTAATTGATAATTGAACACAAGGATGATCATGGTGATGGTTTGTACGAAAATTTTAAAATCCGTTTTATCGCGCTTCCGCCCTATTTATGTAATTGGATTGCATATTTGCGCTATATACAAAACCTGACAGTGGCATCAGAGCCTAACCTTGTGCTAATTATCGATTATTATGATTCCATGTATGTATGGGTATGCGATTGGATCGATTTTCTGGGCAACGGAAAATATTTCGAAGTCTGCTACGCGGCGCGGTCGCACCGCTTCCAGTTCATTTTGGAGCGCGGCCGCGCCCGAACCCAGAAATTGTTTCTGGGGTGCAGCGCGGCCACGCCGCTCCTAGTTCATTTTGGAGCGCGACCGCGCCGGTCTGCAGAATTTGAAAATTTTTATTTTGATTTTATTTATTTTCAATTAAGATAAAAGGTTTATTTTGAATTGGAATATGATTAAAATTAAAAGTTTTATTTTAACTTGGAATGTGATTCCACGTTAACTAGAATAAAGGAGTTTATTCTATTTTGGAATAGGATTCCATGTTTCCTAGAATAAAGGAGTTTATTCACATATGGAATGTTTCCTTAAAAATAAAGATGTTTATTTTGATAAGGAATAGGATTTAACATATTTTATTTTTCGAAGCAATTTTAAGTTAAAAATAAAGGAGTTTATTTTAAACTTGAAATTGGTTTCCATGTTAATTAAAATAAAGGAGTTTATTTTGATTTGGAATTTGATTAAAAATAAAGAAGTTTATTTTTATTCAAAATTGGATAAATTAAAATAAATAAGTTTATTATGATTTAAATTTTGATTAAAATAAAGGAGTTTATTTTTGTTTCAAAATTGAATTTTTAGTAAACTTTTAATTACCCATTAAATGATATCAATGCATATATGGAATAGTTTTATTATTCATGAGATGAATGTTATTTATTGATACATATAGAGATATGTACGATAATAAATAGGGACTAATTATGGACTACTGACCAATGTGTGATTGGATTTATTTTAGTGGATGCTTGAATGAATGAGTTTTTATAAATGGGGTCTGCGTACTTCGTCTTCTCTAGTTTTTCTTGATGTAAATTATATCTTCCTCCTATGTACCCCCCCCTTGACTGCTGATCAAGGTTTCTATTTATTGTAAATAGTTTACGTAATAGGTTTAGTTAGAATTACTTGAAGAATTGGAGACAAATAAGTAAGGAGCGCTTGAAGACCCGTTTGTAATGGAGCCCGTGTTTAAATGTAATAGTTATATTTAAAATTAATTCTTGCACCCTAGGTTTGATCTTTTGGTTCACTTGGTGGCTCTAGTGAACCAAACTAGAATAAAAGTTCATAATCAATCCGGGTAGAATATAGTATTCTATATATGCATGTTTACTCTATATATATATATTATATTATACAGCATGCTTTGCATGTTAAATAATATGACGCGTATTTTATATATATATATATATATATATATATATATATATATATGCATGCGCGCTAAACAATATGAGACAAATAATAACAAACCCCTCAAAGAAATTATATTAAGTCCTAAGCGTTCAAAGATATTTGGAATATCGAACGTCGCCTTCTAGCATGGTAAAGCGATAAAGTATTAAACATTTAATATGAGTTTGTTGTGTCACACAAGGCAAATATTAAATATTTAATATGTTGCTTTATCACATTTGATACGTATAAATAGACTGAACGATGTTGTTTTGTTGTGTCACATAAGGACAGTGTTTTTCTTTCGAATATATGGAAGTGCTAGGTTTGACTTAACTTGGATAATTTTGATTCGGATGTGTCACACTTGTTCAAAATAATCTAAGAGGCAAAATACAAGGAGTTACATAGTGATGTAATTGACAATAGTTGTCTACCTATTTATTTATATATAGTTTGTTGTGTCACACAAGGCTATATACATTTGAAATGGGATCCTTATTCTCACTAGCAAATCTTTAATTAGATATGCCGAACTATATATTGAGGGTAATATAGTTTGATGAAAAATAGTGAGAATACCAATTTAAGTAAAGACCTAATTTATTTTGGTATTTAATAAATGAATGTATGCTGAAATATTGTTAAACTACAAATTCATTTATAGAATTTTACAATGTCTAATTCACTATTACTGCGGAGCATATTAGATGCTAATTAACCGGACCGAATTACACGGATTGGTTAAAGAATTTGAGAATAATTCTCAAGGCTGAAAAGCTATCTTATGTCTTTAATATGCCTATCCCTGCAATGGTTGCAGGAAATGCCTCAGAGGAAGAGATTGATACTTTTAGAAAGTGGCAAGATGATGCACAGTTGGCTCAATGCATCATGCTCGCATCCATGAGTAACGAGCTTCAGCGTCAGCATGAAACTATGGATGCTCCTACTGTACTTCGGCACCTTCAAGGAGTTGAAGGGTGAGAAAAGTAGGACTATTAGATATCAGATATCTAAGGAGCTTTTCCGATCTAGAATAACCGATGGCACTACAGTACAGACATATGTCCTAAAATGATCAATCTGATTGAACAATTTGGACAACTGGGTTTTAATGTATGAAGAGTTGATCCAAGATTTGATCTTGCAATCACTTCCGGACTCTTTCTCACAAATTCTTGTGAATTTCCACATGAACAAGCTATATGTCAGCCTGCCTGAGTTGCTTAAACATGTTGAAAACTGTAAAGAGTCACTTTCCAACCAAGAAAGACCAAGTCTTACTGGTAGATGATTCTTCCAGTAAGCGGAAGAGGGTCAAAGGATCTTCTTAAAAGAAGAACAATTCAAAGAAGGTAAATGGAAAGGTAAAAACAAAGGACAATAAGAACAAGACTGATGCAGATAGCAAAGGAGTTTGCTTCCACTGCAATAAGCCTGGATACTAGAAAGAAAACTGTAAGGAGAATCTTACAGAGGCTAACCAGAAGAAGCTTAGTGAAGCTTCGGTTACAGATATATGTTTGTTCATGATTAAAATAAATCTTTCTGTAAGTCAAGGTTCTACTTGGGTATTGGATACCAGCTGTAGTTCTCACGTATACAATCCAATACAGAGACTAAGCAGAAGTAGAAAACTAAACAAAGAGTAAGTAATCTTATGTGTAGGAATGGAGCAAAGGTTGCTGCATTAACCATAGGAACTTATAGTTTAGCATTGCCTACGGGCAAGTCTATTAAGCTAATAATTTGTTATTATCTTCCAGTTATCATTAGAAACATTAGAACTTTCGTTGTTGGACAAGGAAGGTTCTGGTATTATATTTAAGAACAATTGTTGTTCTATTTATAATGATAATGTTTTGTTTAAAACTGGAAGAATACTTGATAGACTTTGTATACTTGACTTACATGAAAAATATTTTGCAAATTGAATAAACTAATAAAAGAAAAGGAGATGGTCATTCAAAGAGTTGAATGTGTGTATTTGATAAAATACAAGTCTGAGTCATTTGAAATGTTCAAAGAATTCAGAAGTGAAACATATTGACAAAGTATTAAGATTCTTTGATCAGATCGAGGAAAGAATACTTGTGCAATGAGTTTCTAGATCATCTCAAAATGATATTTTCTCATAATGGACACCTCCTGATACGCAATAATTGATTGGTGTATCTAAAAGGAGAAATTGTACCTTGTTGGACATGGTGCAGTCCATAATAATTTTTATCGACATTCTAGTATCCATCCAGGGTTATGCCCTAGAAACGGCTGCATATCTACAAAATAAGGTAACCTCAAAAATTCGAGCCCAAGACTCCATAAAGGTTATGGATATGAAGGATTCCTACTCTTAGGTATGTTAAGATAAGGGGTTGTCCAACTTATGTGAAAAGGTTTCAAAGATAAGTTTGGGACAAAATCTAACAAGTGCAGACTTGAGGCATATCCTAAAGAAAGTTTAGGGTATTATTACTATAATCCTACACGCTGCCTTCTTAGATAAAGGTATTTATCATTGAAGGAGCTAGTGGGAGGGTAATAGATCTTGAAGGAGTTCAAGAACCACAAAGCACTTTAAGTCGAACTGAGGAACCTGTAGATAGACCTATTGTACCACAACCGAATCGTAAATCTGGAAGAGTACCGAAGATACCTGGGAGGTATGGATTCATCATAGAGGATGATGATGAGGTACGCATCATAGAGGATGATGATCCAGTTATATACGATGAGGCTATGAGTAGAAGACACTCAGAGAAATGGCAGATGGCCATGAAATCCGAAATGGACTTCATGTATGAGAACCAAGTATAGACTCTGGTTACTCCACATAAGGGCATAGTGCCCAGAGTGTGAATATGAGTCTATAAGAGAAAGACTAGGGCAAATGGCAAGATGGATACCTATAAGACCAGACCTGTTTAAAAGGTTTTTCAAGTCAAGGAGTTGACTGTGATAAAATCTTATTATCGGGTAATGCTCAAGTCCATTTGGATTTTATTTGTGATTGCAGCTTATTACGAAATCTGGCAAAATGGATGTGGAGACGTCCTTCCTCAATGAAGACTTGAGGAGAATGTATGTATAATATAGCCAGAGGAATTTGTTTCAAAGGTTGAAGCAAATCTTGTTTTAAGCTACAATGATCCATTGATGGATTGAAGCAAGTTTCTCAAAGATGGAACATTCGTTTTGATGAGACAATCAAAAGAGTTTGATTTTATCAAAAAGGAGAATGAACCTAGTATGTACAAAAGGGTTAGTGGGAGCGCTGTGACATTCTTGGTATTATATGTTGATTCTGATAAGGAATAACACACCAATGCTATAATCAGTAAAGATAAAATTGCCTAAACATTCCTCCATTAATAACTTGGGAGGAGCGTCCTATAAATTGGGGATATAAATCTATATAAATAAATTTAAAAGGATGCTTGGCTTAACCCAAGAAAGTATATTTATTTGATGCTAAAGACGTTTAGCATGGCAAACTCCAAGAGAGGTCTCATGATGATAAGCCATGGAGTGTATCTCTCTAAAATTGTCCCCAATGAAAGAGAGATCTCATGATTTACTATCATGTATGCAATGAATATACAAGGCCTGATGTTGATCAGTCATATTCTAGAGAAGATCACTGTAAGACAGTGATAAACATCTTTAAGTACTTAACTGGTATTGAAGATGTAATCATGATACATGGTAGGTCTGAATTAAAACTAGAGGGCTAAACAGACTCAAGTTTTTCAGACTGGCCAAGACGATAACAAATCCACTTTATGGTAAATCGTTACCTTGAAAGGTGGTGCAGTGACTTGGAAAGGTTCCAAACAGCAAAGAGTTGCTAGTTTAGTGACAAAGACAAAGTATATAGCTGTAAATGAAGCTGTAAGTTGATTGTTTGGATGAAAAGTTCATTACAGAACTAGGACTAGTTCCTAAGTCTCATCTTGGATTCAAACATGTGTTGCGGCACTTTCATTTGATTAGCCGAATTATTGAAAGAGGAGAAGTCACTATAGAGATAGTGGACTCTCGAGAACAACATTGCATATCCATCTACTGAAGCTTTATCCAACAGCAGGATGATCGTCACTTAGAGAAGAAGGGTATTAGATGCCATGACGATTGGCTTTAATGCAAGTGGGAGATTGAAAGTAGTATGCACGCAAGCTAATCATATTTGATACGATGTAGCATATACTTTGTAATCTTATTCGAGTATTAAAGGCATTTTACTTTATCTACATAGTTTTGTTATATTAAATGCGATAAACCCATAATTTTGAGCAATGCTTTTAGAATCATGATGGTGATCATGTTAATGAGATCTAAATTCTAGATAGCTCACAAACTAAAATTGTTCCTAATCGATGGATTACTAAAAAGGGGATTAGTGAATCCGGATAGATTAGTACATATGTTGCTTGCTCTTATGAAGATGATGATTGATCTTATAATCATTTGTGTGGAGACACTAAAGCAAGTATATAGGTGCTTATTAGAGAATAAGTTCACTGAACGTGGCTCGCTAAAGAATACCTAATAGAGTTTTACTCGCCTATCAATAGGAATTCCTCTAGTGATAGTAGTACAAGTGATCCTTGAACTTGAGATCATTATAGTATCTTGTGTATGATGAGTTATACTTTGACATGTCCCTTAAGACCCTTAGGATATATCAAAGGGTATGATTGGGTATAATAAGTTGTACATGGAGATAGGTGAATGGTCAACAAAGAATCTACCACTTCTAGTAAAAGGAGTGAATGTTTTATGTGATTCAATAAATGACAACTCAGAAGTCTTTGGCCAAAGCAGAATGAAATTAGAAAAGAGTTTCTAATTTACATTATCAGAGTTGTGCATTTGAGAATCGAAATGCATATAATTAAATAATATAAGACTTGACAGTAAATTCATATCTTATGTTTAATTGGGACATTGTATGGTAGAAGGATTGAATTGTACGGTAACTATGCACTGAAAGGTTCTTTTGTGATTAATGTTGAAATCTATATTATCTGGAAAGTCGTTGATCGTTAAGGGGGCTTACCCTTATTGTAGAATAAATATTATTTATTTAAATGAATTAAATAGTTTAATTTATTTATTTAAATAAGATTAGAATTGTTCTAATTGATTTATTCACAACCGGTTTAATATAGAGAATCTAAAGGGTCACACCGCAAAAGAAAAATATTTATTTAAGAAGTAAATGACATAATCGTAATAGTAAGTTAAGTGTATTTAATTTAATCTATGGAGATAGAATAAATTAAATAGCTTAATATTTATTATTTAATATTTTGGAAATATTAAATATAAATTAATAAGAGGAGTCTTATTATTATTATTACTATTATTATTATTTAATTCCTAAAAGGGTTTGAGAATTAATTAATAAAAGTACTCTCCTAAATTTCTAATTGGATTAGGAGTTTAATTAATTAAAGGAGTTTAATTAAAATAAAAACCCTAATCCTAAATAGTTTAGGAGGGTTCCCTATATCTATAAATAAGAGGAGTCTTATCATGATTTGGGGTTACACAGTTACACCCTCTTCCATAAGAATTGGAGAGAGAGAGTACTTATAATTTCTATAGAGATAGAAACTAGGGTCTTACCAACACCCATCTTCTTGAACAACTATTATTCCTTGGTGGATCACCTCTAGAGGCCAAACACTTGGGTGGCTAACGTTGATCAAAGGAAAGAATTTAATCAGTAGAATTCAAGGAGAACGTGAAGGAATTGGAGGTGAACTTGTAGTTGAGGAAGCTTTGATTCACGAGGGTATAATTCTCTATCTCTGTCTCTTTCGTTTAATTGATAATTGAACACAAGGATGATCATGGTGATGGTTTGTATGAAAATTTTAAAATCCGTTTTATCGCGCTTCTGCACTATTTATGTAATTGGATTGCATGTTCGCGCTATATACAAAACCTGACAAGATGACCTGAGATTTATTTGTTAAAGATGTTGTAACCCATAATAGGAGATTTCTATTTTAATTGAGAGTTTCATTTATATTTGAATGGGTAGTTAGATGTGATGTGATGTATTTGGATAGTGAACACCAAATCTTGTGAAAAAGAAGTACCCGGATTTGGGGGTGTCACAATGTAACGCACCACAATGCCATGACTTTCGTATTAATAAGATGCTTTTATTCAAATGTGTGATGTGATGATTAAATCTTTAAATAGATTATAAATGTTGTAAGAATAGGTTATGAGATGATAACATATAAATTTTATTAAACAGAAAATGCCTAGAGGAAGACATTGACGACAACAAACACCAGAAGAATCAAGCAGTAATGCAGGGGATCAATCGAATCCCATTCAGCAATTTGTCGACCTGTTAGTCGGAGCACTGCAGGGTAGAACTCCTAACAACAATAACAATAACCCTCTGACAGCCCAAGTGGCAACCTTTAAAGACTTCAAAAGCGTGCGACCCCTGGAATTTAAAGGGACCATAGAGCCTATTGAGGCTCAAACACGGGTTAAGAAAATTGAGAAGGCGTTTGCAATTGCCAGAGTAGGAGAGGAACAAAAGACAATATTTGCTTCGTATATGCTGAAAGGAGAAGCCAATTTCTGGTGGGAGGCGAACCAGAATAGGGTTGGAGAAGGAGTGGTGCCATGGGAACGATTCAAGGAAGTATTTTTCGAGAATTACATTCCTGCAAGCATGCAGAGTCGCATGAAAATGCGATTTTTGGAACTAAAGCAGGAAGATATGACAGTACCACAATATGTCGCGAAGTTTAATGAGCTGGCGAGGTTTGTACCTCATCAGGTTGACACTAAAGAGAGAAAGACGAGGAGGTTTGAGCAAGGTCTCAAGCTGTGGTTGTACAACAGATTGTCGGTGCTTCAAATAAATAACTTTGCTACTCTGCTGGAGAAGGCCATAATTGCTGAGGGACGAAGTGAAGCCCTAATAAAGTTTAATAAGGAAAAGAAGAAGAAGAATGAGGGAGGCAACCGAGGTGAAGGAAGTAGCGGAGGTTCTAACAAGAGAAAAATGGAGCAACAACAACAATTACATCCTAGTGAGTTCTGGGAGCAAATCGTGAGATGTAAAGAAGAGAGCAGAGGCATGCAAAGATTGGGTGGATGCTTGAAAGGAAAGAATGTGTGCTTTAACTGTGGGCAGGAGGGGCACATCTCTCCCAATTGCCCCGCTCTAAAGAAGAATGGATGTTTCACCTGTGGAGCACTGGATCATTAGGCGAGAAATTGTCCGAGGAAGGGATCGAGCGGAGGAAGTGTAGTCAGGGGAAATAGCGGTGGTAATCTCACAATCGCTAGACCGCCATCTCAGAATCGACCAACTGTAAAGACTTTCAACATGACAGTTCAGGATGAGGTCGCAGCAAAGGATGTTGTTTCAGGTATCATCCCGATTAATGATATAAATGCATATGTATTATTTGATTCGGGTGATACTTGTTCCTTCGTCTCATATAAATTCACGCAGCGATTAAACTTACCCCAAGAAGAATTAGAATATCCTATGAACATAAAAGTTGCGAATAAAGCAGTAATTCCCGTTAGTCATATTCATAGGAAATGTTATGTAGATATAAGGGGGCATAAGTTGCCTGCGGATTTAATTCCAATTCAACTAGGAGAGTTTGATGTAATTTTAGGAATGGATTGGTTATTTAACCATGGGGCAATGATAGATTTCTAGAAGAAATGTGTAAACCTTCAGACTCCAAATCAGTCTAAGGTAGTGTTCTATGGTAGTAAATTACCAAGCCACTCTAGTTGTCTGACGATGATGCAAGCTAAGAAACTGTTACGAAAAGGATGTGTAAGTTATTTGGCCCACATCGTTGATACCCAGAGAGTGGGAGCAGATGTGGGACATATACCTGTAGTAAGGGAGTTTGCGAATGTATTTTCGGAGGATTTGTCAGGTCTTCCGCCAGATAGGGAGATCGAATTTGTCATAGATGTAGTACCGGGAACAACGCCGATTTCGAAGGCTCCATACAGAATGGCGCCGATGGAGATAAAGGAGTTGATAGTGCAATTGCAAGAATTGTTGGATAAGAAGTATATTCAACCGAGTGTGTCTTCTTGGGGAGCACCAGGTTTACTTGTGAAGAAGAAGGATGGATCGTTAAGACTTTGTATCGACTATCGGGAGTTGAACAAAGTGACGATCAAAAATAAGTACCCACTACCTAGGATCAATGATCTGTTTGAGTAGTTGAAGGGAGCGAGGTATTTTTCCAAAATTAATTTAGGAACGGGTTATCACCAGTTGAAGGTGAAGAAGGAGGATGTACCTAAGACAGCATTCAGGACTCGTTACGATCATTATGAGTTTCTAGTGATGTCATTTGGTTTGACGAATGTTGTAGCAGCATTTATGGCCATTATGAACGTTGTTCAAGCAATACTTGGATAAATTTGTAGTTGTGTTCATAGATGATATCCTAGTCTACTCTAATACACAGGAGGATCATACTGAACATTTGAGACGGGTGTTGGAAACATTAATGAAGGAGAAGTTATACGTGAAATTTTTGAAATGTGAATTCTGGTTGGAAAAAGTACAATTTTTGGGGCACGTGATTGACAAAGACGGAATCTCAGTGGACCCAACAAAGGTGGAGGCAGTGGTTAATTGGAAGCAGCCGAAGATCCCAACAGAAGTGAGGAGTTTCTTAGGTTTGGCAGGGTATTACAGAAGATTCATTCAGGATTTCTCAAAAATAGCAGGAACTCTGACTAATCTAACAAGGAAGTCGGTAAAATTCGTCTGGATGGATAAGTGTGAACAGAGTTTTCAAGAACTAAAGAAAAGATTGAGTGAAGCACCAGTGTTGTCTTTACCAGACGATACAGGTGATTTTATCGTTTACACTGATGCGTCGCACAAAGGACTTGGTTGTGTGTTAATGCAACATGATACAGTTATTGCGTATGCATCGCGACAGTTGAAAGATTATGAAAAGGGATATCCTACCCATGACCTAGAATTGGCAACGGTAGTATTTGCCCTGAAGATATAGAGTCACTATTCATATGGTGCAAAGTGTGAAATATACACGAACCATAAAAGTCTGAAGTATATTTTCACGTAGAAGGAGCTGAATATGCGACAGAGGAGATGGTTGGAGTTGATAAAGGACTACGACTGCAAAATTTTGTATCACCTAGGAAAAGCTAATGTGGTTACGGATGCGTTAAGTAGGAAGGTTAATGGAAAATTGACAATGTTAACAGTTCAAGAAGAGTTAATTAGGGAAATGACAAGAATGGAGCTTGAGATAAAGTGTTCGAAGGAGTCAGAGGAGAAATTATTTGCAATGGAGGCTCGTCTGACTTTATTGGACAAAATAAAAGAAGCGCAAGGCAGAAATGAAGAATGTGGAAAGATGAAAAAGAGGATTTCAGATGGACAAAGCGAGAGAACAATTCAAACCTTAGAAGATATGCTGAGAGCATGTGTCATGGATTTCAAGAGAAGTTGGGATGACCATCTACCATTGGTGGAATTTGCACACAACAACAGTTATCACGCGAGCATCGGTATGCCACCTTACGAAGCTTTGTACGGCAGAAAGTGCAGAACACCACCGTGCTGGGATGAAGTGGGGGAACGTCGACTACTAGGGCCAGAATTGGTACAACAGACAGCAGGTGTTGTCAAAATGATACGACCAAGATTAGTGTCGGCTCAAGATCGACAGAAGAAATATGCTGATCAACATAGGCGACAACGAGATTTTGACATCGGAACCTATGTGTTTTTGAAGGTATCTCCTTGGAAGGGGAAGATGAGATTTGGGAAGAAAGGAAAGCTGAGTCCAAGATTTATAGGACCTTTTGAAGCATTGAAGCGAGTAGGCGAGGTGGCTTATGAAATAGCTTTACCTCCTGAGCTGGAGCATATTCACAATGTGTTTCATGTGTCAGTCTTACGACCATACAAACAGGATTACAAGCATGTCATAGAATATGAACATATCCAGTTTGAGAAAGATTTAACTTATGAAGAAATTCCTGTACAAATAATTGATAGGAAGGAGCAAGTTTTAAGAAATAAGGTAATACCTTCTGTAAAGGTAGTATGGAGGAACCAGAATGCCGAAGAAGCTACGTGAGAACTCTAAGAAAAAATGATAAAGAATTACCCTAACCTTTTTGTTTAACTTTGAAATGATTCCGGGGACGAAATCCTTATAAAGGAGGGTGAATGTAATAACCGAGAATATCATGTAATTTATGTATTATATTTAAATGAAATATATGTGAAACTCTTTGTGATTTAATAAATATGTGCATATATGTTATATATATACATATATATTTGATTGAGTCATGTGATGAGAGGTATTTTAATAGTTGGTTTAAACTAATTTAATTGTTTGAATTAACTAAGAAAACTAATAATTATATAAAATGCAAGAAATAGAGTTAAAACTCGAATTTGAGTTCGGAGTGGAATTTGGAGACGCGGACTGGATATTTGAGTCCGGAGCGTCGAAATTAGTAAGAATAGACTGTAATCATAAAATGTGTCGGGGTTGACTTTTTGGTCAAAGTGAATCGATTGACTTTTTCGGGTAAAAACTCAAACTCAAGTTTGGGGTTTAATTTGACGAAACGGATGTTCCCACGACGTTCAGAACGTCGATTTTAGTAGAAATTGACTATAAACTCAAAAAAATTGATTTCCGTAGGCCAAAATGGTCAAATGGCTAATCAAATGATTAAAATAATTATTAAAAAGAAAATGAAGAGAAGGCAGCTGATGAATGGGGCCCACGTGACTGATAAATTGGTTCAATTTAAGGAGTGAGGCTAGGTTATACAAGGAAGTTAGCAAGTAGGGAGTTATTCTCCTTTAAGCCAAAGTCCTTTCATTTTTTTTAACTCCATTTCATTAATCCCCTAACCTCAACTGATGAGTAGAAATTATGATGCTGTAACTGATGGATTGGAGATGGAAGGGCAGGGGAGTTCAAGTACTAACAAGTTGTATATATACATCCTATCTAAAGCACTTTCTTCTTTTGCTAAAACCTCATACCCGAGAGAGAAATTGGAGTAAGAGAGAGAGCTAGCAGTGTTTCTAGGGATTTTTAAAGATTAGACGAAGAAGAAGAGAAGCTTCAATAAGAGTAATTCAAAGGGAATTCATCAAAGAGGTAAACTCAGTGAACTCTTGCTTTATATATAAGAAAATATAGAGAGAATGCATGAAAATTGAGGGAAATAAATTGTTCGGATTGTAAATTGTTATGTGATGGATATCTGATGATTATAGATGATTAAGAGCAGAAGTTCTGGGATTAATCATGTCTTGTATGCTCTAATTTTCGAATATTTATGCCATGCATGTATTATGTTTGTCTAAATGCCACGTAGAGGTTTAATTTCTTAAAAGGTGGAAATTTGATAAAGTCAGACGTTGTGTTATGTGTGTTCATGCTATAATAGATAATCTGAACCATAGAGGAATAGCTTAATTGTATATTAGAAGTGAATCCACGGATTTTTGTCAACTTTAGTTTTGCATGAAAATAATGATTTTTCTGGTAGTTCGGGCCTCTGGATTCATGCCTTCGTGTAATCCTTATATTGATGTTGTATTTTTCTAAAATACTAGGTAGTATGATCTCCTCTCTGTCCAAAATTTGGTCAGAAACGGAGTAAGAATGGATGAGTTATGATCTTTGAGAACTGCTATGAACGTGAGCGAAATCTGGAAAATTCGAAAATTTTCTAAGTTTAGAAAAATTTGTGCACGCTTATTGAGGCAATTAATTTGATGCCTTGTTGTATTAGTTTGGGTATATGGTATTTTTGTAAAATACTATGTTGTGTGAAGTCCAGCGTGTCCAAATATGGTGGTCATACAATTTGTAGTGAGGTAGTTATAAAATAGAAAAGTAGACTATAGAAGAAGAATAAAAAAATTTTCCATAACTGATGAATGGCGCCGCGGCGCCATTCATATAGTACATTTCGGGCGCCGCATCGCCGGGATACAGGGAGCTGAGGTTGGCCAGCGCTGCAGCGCCGGACCAAGAAGAAAATCGAGCGCTGCAGCGCTGATCCCAGTACAAAACTGGGCCCCGAAGCGCCGGTCATGTTTGACCGGGTCGGGTCGGGGTCAGTCGGGTCGGGTCAAAAACCCAGAAAATGAAAATTTTTCCATATTCTAAAATGAAATAATTTTTCATATATGATGCAATATGATATGTGTGTGGCATGTTATGGTAATAGAACTTTAAGAATGTGTGTTTAAGTTATAATTCTAGTAAAAAGAAAAGTGTTAAAATACTTAACAAAGGAAGCAGTTAATCTTAAACTGGTCTATGAATACCTAGTTGTTTAACGTGACTTAAATGTATAGGTTATTTGAAGGTCAAATAGATAGAATTATTTGTGGCAGACTTATCAGGAAAGTTTCCTAACCTTGTTCACTTTATTGCAGTGAATGTAAGTTCCCTTAACTTTTGCAATTTATTGTTGTGTACAAGTCTCTTATGTTACAAGTTATAACTCATACAAGCTTATATATTGTACAAGTTCTATTGATGACAACTTAATTATTATTCCAACCGTTATAAGTTCTTATTTATTTATGAATTGCTTTCAATAATGCGTTCTGGCCATTTGTTTCGGTTAGATACTATTGATACGAAATGTTATATCATTTGAATTATTCTTATTCATTGTAGCCATTTAAAGTCTACCAATCCAAATTATTTTGGTGCGGTCTCGCATGAAAACTAAGATGAATAATCCATATAACGGGGTAACCGATGTCGGGCATATAGTCCCATTTTACGCCTATGCGTCAAACTTAATACGTTGTGCATGGTGTAGGGTACGATAGGTTGATCACCTAGAGTACTTGCGGTGAATGTTTTACAGTCTATTTGTTTGTCAAAACTTCTAATGGTTTTCGATGGAATAAAAGCAATGTTCAAGGTATTTATTACCGCTTAGTATTTGATGAAAATTAAACAACAAAACCCTTATCTCTGTCATTCAAGATTACTTCACAGTTATTGTTTCAATTGTTGAAGGTTGCCTAAATAGATGTTTCTAATCTCGATGTTGTTTATCAAATTATTTTATATACTTGTTGGGAAAATTGTGCTCATTCTTGCTTAAATATTTCAGCAAAGCGTGAGAAGACAGAAGGATCGGGCAAGGATAAAGGAAAAGTAAAGATGAATGAATAGTTTACGATATGTAATAGTTTAGTTTCCACAATTAATGTAATAAGCGATGAACGCTAAGTTTATGATTTTTAAGGTTGTGTAAACCTGGGATTTTATTTGGATATTATATAATTATTATTAATCTAAGTTATTTATTTAGATAGAAGATGGTTTATGTTGTACCGTGAACACTACGTCCTGTGTTTGATGATACACGGATCTGGGGGTGTCACAGAGACTACCTGATTTTTAACGCATAGAGAGAGAATCCATTATTTTGGAGAGCTTTTTAGTGTGATAAAATCAAAAACATAACAAAACTTTATCAAAATAAAGTTAAGAGCCAAATTCTTTAGAGATTGAAGTTGAAGCCATTAGAGTCTTCAACCAAGTTTCTTCGATACTCTTTCAACTTGCAAGGTCCAACTCTAATCTTTTCAATTTTACTTTGAAATTTCATTGTTGATTACTCAATTTAGGATGTAGAGATAGGGATGAGTATTTGGTTATAACCGAATCGAATTGTCTATTCGGTTATAACCAAATACCGAATTTTATACAATTTCACTATCCGAACAAGTATCCGAAATATGTACTAACCGAAAATCGAAAATCGAATTATACTATTCGGTTATTCGGAATATAACCAAAATATGAACTTATTTTTACAAAATAAATTTCAAATTTCACACTAAAATTTTCAAACAATATTTAAAATTAATAAACTAGTTTAATAATTTAAAATTAATAATTCATAAACTAGTTTAATAATTTAAAATTAATAATAGATAAGTACATAAACTACAGGATAAAGTCTAATTAAAAATATTATATTATTCTTTTAAGTTTTAATTTGGTTAATCGGTTACCCGAATAGTCTAATTTCTATATCCGAAATTAAAACCGAATACTAAAATGTAAAACGGTTATAACCGAATATACCCAAATAACTGAAATAATATGGTTAAAAAAACGGTTCGGTTATTCAGTTTTATTCATTTTTTGCTCAGCCCTATGTACAGATGTAGAATTTTCAATTCCCAATTTATTTCCATGCTAGTTTTACTTTAAATTACTTGATATGTGATTTAGGTACCATTTTGAACATGTGGGGGCCATATCTCTATATTTTGCTATTAGATTTGCTTGGATAATTTTTGTATTGTGATTTTGTGATATCCTAGGTGAATCTAAGGTTTGTGGCCTTATACCAATAAAAATTAGACTTAGCCCATGATAGATTTTGGCTTTAAATTTATGTAAATGCATTGATTGGGTTAGTTTCCTTAATTATGAGCCTAGAATGAGGGCCAAGGACTTCAAATCCATTTTTAAAGTAATTGGAGTACTCTTCCAATGATGGACTTCTATTAAATTGTATTAATCCTTATTGAGTTGAATTTGTACAAATTGTGAGCCTAGGAGAAAGCCTAAGACCTTTCTTCCCATGATGGACCTTTGAATGTGCTTGTAATTGGTCATTAATGGTTGTTAAATCATTTATGGGTCTTAAAACAATTTGAGTGACTTTTACCTCTCAAGGTGGGTTTTAAGGCCCAAATAGTGGATTATTAGTATATTTTTGTGATGAGTCTAATGGGATGACTTTCATTACCTAAGTTGGATCATAGACTATTTACTTGTTTTGGATAATAAAAAATAATTTTTAAAAAAAACTAAAAGTTTGCTAAAATGAAACAATTCAAAGGATAAAATTATTTGGAAGGGAATTTTGGATAGAACCTAAAATACACATTTTAAAAATGACTTTTGAAAATACACGTTTTAGAATTGAAGGAACAAATATTTGATTAAATCATCAAATATTCATTAATTTTGATAATAACAAAAAGAGAAATTACAATATGCATTTTAGAAAAACCTAAGTTAGAATCATCTTCATAGGATTTCATAATGCATTTCATTAATTTGACTTATATACATTACTCTAATTCTCTATTATAAGCATTTTCTATAAATACTTTCAAAAACCTATCTATTTGCTATTTTTCTAATTCCCACTGTACTTTAACTTAAAGTCCAAAATGAACTAAATTGATATTTCTTGATTGGACCAAAAATAACTAATAAGCATATTACAATGAGGCAAAAATTAATTCTCATTCTTCCTCACTCATTCGACCACCTTTAGAAAAAGAATACATTTTGTGCTTTTGATATGGTAATTAAATTTTGTTAAAGCTAAGTACTTTGAAAATACATGACAACTAAGCTAACAAAATGGCAAAACTCTTCTATCTTTTTGATATACCCGACCACTTGGAAAAAGAAACTATTTAGCTACCAATTGCACTTGTAGAAAAAGAATACAAAAGAGTCAAAAACTATAAGAATGCTAAGAAAATTTGGGACAAACTCACTATCATCTATGAAAGGACCAAACATATCAAGGAAACTAGAAAAAGATACTATCGTTCATGAGTATAAGAACTTTAAACTCACTAAAAGAGAAAACATCATCGACATGGAAACCAGATTCACTAGAATTATTGATAAGCTAGAGTAACCTTGAAAGTCTTATACTACAAATAAAAAGAATCAAAGGATTCTTAAGGCTCCCCTCTCCAACTAGAAGATCAAAGTCATTATGATCAAAGAAATGTATGATCTCAGCACTTATCGGTAGATAGTCTCATTGAAAATCTACGAGCACACGATGGAGACATGACTGCTGAAAGGATTAGAATCGATCTTGATCTTAAAAAAGAAAGGTATAGCACTCAAAGTTATACAAGTCAATCAAGAAAGTGAAGACAAAGGTCTTAAAGAACAACTTCAAAGCCTTGATGACCATGAATTAGCTCTTCTATCCAGACAAATTAGAAGGGTAATTCAAAGTAAAGCTCAAAGGTATGGGAAAGGCTTTCTAAAATCAAACAATATAAACAAAGTGATCAACAACTCAAAAAGCAAATAGTTCTACAAGTCAAAGTACAATAAAGTACACATTCCTCAAGCTAACACCAATCAGTTCAAAAGTAATTAACCACAAAACAGTCCCACAAAACCACAACCGACAGAAACTCAAAATGTATGTTATGGATACAAATAACCTGAACATTACAAGAGGGAATGTCCCTAGTTAACTAAAGGTAGGAGTTTGCCTTGAAGAACCTAACATTGATAATGTTGATCTATCAATTAGTACTGCGTAGTTGTATATCGACACGCTTACTTATGCTATTTATTTAACAATTAAGCAAATCACATAGCGCACATAAACTATCGTAAATCCTATAAGACACTTGATTGATCCTTAGGTTGATGGTTTAATTAATTACCAATGTGTTTCCTTAAGTGATAAACACTTATTAAACCCTTAAACAATTAATAATAATTGTTCAATTGATTAACATTACTCTTTCTTAAGTAATATTTATTTTTTAAACACTTAAGCAATTTATTATGATTGTTTAATTAATGGGTTATTAAGCTCTCTCTATTTTATTGACTCTATCTTCAATTAATTACTATTAAATAGTAATTAATTAATTATCTTTAGTCATTATTATTAATAGTACTTAATAACTAATTATATTCACTTATTATTTAATTATTAATTAAATAATAATCAAATTATAAGTTTTAATTGTCTTTAATTATTATTTAAGATTAAATAATAATTAATTAGGTTTGTTTATTATTTAACGTTAATCAAATAATTAATTAGTGCGTAACGATTATCTTTAGTTATTATTTAATAATAAATAATAGATAATTAGATTTATTTATTATTTAAAATTAATTAAATAATAAATAACTAATTAGTAAATATGAATTATCTTTAGTTATTATTTAATAATAAATAATAACTAATTAGATTTATTTATTATTTAAGGTTAATCAAGTAATAAATAATTACTTAGTGAATAAGAATTATCTTTAGTTATTATTTAATAAATGATAACTAATTAGGTTTATTTATTATTTAAAGTTAATCAAATAATAAATAATTAATTAGTGAGTAATAATTATCTTTAGTTATTATTTAATAATAACTAATTAGGTTTATTTATTATTTAATATTAATCAAATAATAAATAACTAATAAGTGAGTACTAATTATCTTTAGTTATTATTTAATAATAAATAATAACTAATTAGGTTTATTTATATTTTAAAATTAATCAAATCATAAATAATTAATTTACAATTCTTAATTATCCTTAATCATTATTTAATAATAATTAATCAATTACTTAACTTTATTTATTATTTAAACATAATTAAATAACAAATAGTTAATTTTTTTTCTAATTTTCGTTCTTGATTTCCAGATTTGGGGTCTTTCACCAAAACCTTCATAAAACGAAATCTACAACTTCGATTTACGATCCGTCGATTTTGTTGGATTCGTATCTTCCTGAACTACACTTTTCAATTATCAAACATCAAATTTGGTTATGTTTAGGTCTCGGAAAACAGGCTCAAAGTCAGGGGTCAGCAAGGTTGTTCAACAGTTAGCATGCTTTGGTAATAAATTCATGGTTTGCTCATTTTTCAACATATTTGAGTGATTCAAAAGGGATTTTGTCCCTAACCTATGGATCTAGCATATCAAGAAAGAAAATCACAAGATCCCTTTATAGATTTCAAAATGACAAGCATATAACAACCTTTTTCAAACAAAATTTCCGGAAATCTCCTTTACTTCCTTTCTTCTAAATTTTTCTAACATAAACTCACACATATGAACAAGCAAAACATTATATATTCAAGATCTAACCTTATCATAAGGTTCTAACCATCAAGAACATAAAACTTCAAGGATCTATGTCCAAACACATTAAAATAGCTTAAAGTTTGGAGTTATACCTTTTTGATTTCTTCTTCTTCTTTTCCTTCCCAAAATAGGTTGTGAATGGGGATGGCCTAAACAATCAAGACCTTCTTCTTTCTCCCACAAGATTTGTTCTTGCTTTTTCTTCAAACTCTCTCTCTAACACTCTCTCTATACTTGGTGAATAATGAACCAACCTCACTATCATTGGTGAGGGGTCCTATTTATAGGAAAGTAGAGACCGTGGGCAAAATAGTCATTAACCATGACTAGGCAAGGGCAATTTGGTCAATTCATCAATAATAGGAAGCTTCCTAGCAACTTCCTCAAGGGTATTTTAAACATTACCCAACTTCTTTTAAGGTTAAAATAGTCTTTTCGCAAAATCTTAATTATCCATTAGTTATTAACCATTCTTCATTGGTTATTAGACATTGGTTATTATCTTGTCATAATTACATTGTTTAAACACAATGGTTATTATCCCGCCATAATTACATTGGTTATTAACCACTTGGATATACAATGGTTATTGCCCCTTCATAATTACCTTGGTTATTAACCACTCTTGGCCATTTTAGTCATTACACACCAATTCCAACACTTGACTCACATATGGTTATTTCTTAGCTATAGTTATATCATACCTGCCAACACAAGTATAGACATAGCTTATACATCTCCCACCAATTAACCCAAGTTGGTTTAAATAGAACACAATGTTAACTCATTCAATTAAATTAGATTTAATTAATAAGGATGTTCAAAATTCACGGGCATTAGGGTTACTAAATATTGTTAAGTTAAATATCCAATAAGCATGATTAGTTATTGAGATAATAACTAAAGACAGCCCGCTCCTCTAACCCTTGGGTATTGCCCTGTTCGAGCGAGGTAATGTCCGGCGAGTCGGATAAATTTTCCCCTATAAATTGACCCCCCAAAGCTGCCGAATCCCTTTGTTTGTGAGTCCCAAATTTAGACAAAATTAGGGTTCAAAATTAAAGTGAGAGAGGGAGCAGGGGTGTTGATCGTGTGTTTCAATTCCAGTTGGAGTGAATGTCCCAAGATTATACCGTTTATTTCGGTAGAAGGAGGAAGATTGCAGTCCGATCGTTAGCAAGGTAGTGACTGAGTGGCTTTAATTTAATTTTTTGTTTCTCTGTATTGGGTTATTGTTTCTCTGTATTGGGAATACTTTGTTCCTTTGTATTGGGTTAATTATTTCTTTGTATTGGGTTAATTATTTCCCTGTATTGGATTGCTTTGTGCATTTGGGTTGTGTTAAAATCTGGTGCGAGAGAACCCTAAGAGGTTCGGCAGCATGATTTTGTATCATAAACCGGCCAAGGTTAAGGCTTAGAATGCTCAGTATATGTTCGATTTAATGTCTAAACCAGAATTTGTTTTCTTTTTCTATGTTAACTGTTCTGCCAGCAATATGGTTTATAAAATCCAACATTGGCTTCTGGTTATGCGATAGTGTATGGCTGGCCACAGTCCTTAGAATAGGTGTTCATGTTGTATTAAGTTTGTGCTAAGAGCCGATGGTGAGTGTTGAATGTGCTAGTGTGGGTATTTTTGCAAGTTTGGAAACAGGGAAGGTTAAATGTTATAAGACGGTACTCTTGTAAAAAAAAAAAAAAAAATTTCGTTATGTTGGTGTGGCTGGGAGTCGAACCCAGCTTTGGGGTAGGAAATTTTGAGCAAACAGATAACAATGGGGTAATAATAATTATTTACTAATTGTCAATAAATAATAAGAAGGATAATAAGTATTTAATTATTAATATTAAAAATAAGGTTAATGAGATAATTATTTATTAATAAATAATAAATAAAGATAGTAAATATTAAATTTTTATTTAATAAATATGAATAATATATAGTTATTATTCCATTTACTAATTGACATTAAATAATGAATAGAATCAATAAATATTTAATTAATAAGGTTAATAAATAATTATTTATTATTTTCCAATAAATAATAAATAAAGTTAGTTAGTTATTATTAAATGAAGCTAATAAATATTTGATTATTGCTTAACTACTATTAAGTAATAATCAAGTATGAATTAAGATAGTAATTTAATTATTTATCAGTAAGTGATAAATAAAGATAACAATTATTTAATTATTATTTAATTAATATTAATAATAATTAAGTATGAACAAGTTAATAAAATAATTATTTATTATTGAGTAATAAATAAAGATATTAAATATTTGATTGTTATTAATGATTTAATGTGAGTAAAGTAAATTATTTATTATTTCTCATTTAATAATAAATAAAGATAATAAGAACTTAATTCTTATTAACAATTAAGTATGGGTAGAGTGATACATTAATTTTCTAGTTAATGTTAAATAAGGGAAATAATTTCGTAAATTCTCTTGAAAGGGAATAATAGCTAAGTATGAATGAATATTAAATAACCCATTTACTTGTTGCCACTATTAGCTAGTAATGCATTAATCAATTTGTTATTTAGTTTTGTAAATAATGAATAGAGATTTAATCAAATAGGATAGTCGTTAAATTGGATGCCAATGTGTCATAATGCACTAACAAGATTATTATTTAGTGTTGTAAATAATAACTTAGGTTACTAAATATTGTTAAGTTAAATATCCAATAAGCATGATTAGTTATTGAGATAATAACTAAAGATCATTAAGTAATTTCTGATTAGCAATATTGAATAGTAATTTAATGTTAATGGAGTTAATAAAGGAATGCGAAGTGTTTATTTTGCTAAGTAAATAGCATAAGTGAGTGTATCGATATACAGTATGCAATGTTAATGGATAAACCGACTTTATCAACTGATAGGTTATCCAAGGTCAATTAAGTAAAGCTAAAATTTATCTGTAGTTGAGCAAACAGGCAAGTTCCCTAACTTCATTCTTTCAGTATATTGAATGCAAGTTCTATCTTACTCAACTTTTATATTGAGCGAATTTCTAAACCTTATGTATTATTTTTAATTCGTGCAAAAAGGTATATATTGTTGCAAGTTATTCTTTAAGCTTGAATCTTATCTCCAAGCATGCTTTAAGTGGTCTAATTACTTTTAAAATTATTCCACGTCTTTGTATTTATTGACATTCGCACCTGTGCATTTGAATTCGTATAATTATTTAAGTTCTGAAATTCACGAACTATTCATGATTAAGTCTGAACCCTTGTCTCGGTCAGGCACGTATGTAAGAATTTATAAAAGTTATCCGAACCAATCAATGGTAAGGATTCTTAGACTGAATGAACACCCCTTTTATTATAGGAGAGTACCCCAGGTACCATATATAAGGTACAAATAGCAGAGTTAAATGTTATGCATACACATAGCGTACGCGAGGCTGATCCCCTCAAGTACTCATTCTGTAGCCAGTAACCAGAGGGTCAACTAGCTATTGACTCCTTTGGAAGTTATTGTTCAAAGTCTACTTGACTACCAATTGTTCTAAAAGCATTTATCGTTATTGCTTTGATAATTGTATTGTTGAAATCTCTTTCTATATCCCTTTCATCATGATATATCCTTATTGTTGTACTTTAAACTTGCTGAGCAAACTCGTTGCTCATCCTTGCTATATCATGACTTCATTGCAGCTAAACCCGAGACGTCAGGGAAGAACAAAGGGAAAGAAAAGATGAAGTAATAGACTTCATGTAGCAGATTTTAAACTTATGTGTAGTTAATTACTGTTAATGTAATTTAAACCCTGATATTTATTTAGGGTATGGATTTGTGTAAGTGTTTAAGGTTTTTGTATTCTGGGACTAGTAACACCTTTGTAATGAACAATGTATGTTTATTATATTCCGCATTTTAGTTACCATATGTTGTTAGAGGTGAATGTTTGTAGTGGATCGTGATGACCGGATCCAGGTATTTGGAGACCCGAATTTGGGGGCGTCACAGCAGCTGCGCCGGAACCTAAGCCAAAATGGACGCAGCTGCGCCGGGCTCAATGAAGGCCTGGACTGGTTTGACCTCCTATAGTAAAATGGTCATAACTTTTTCATACGAACTTGGAATTGGATGATTCAAGATGATTCGGAAAGCTAAGAGATAGACTTACAATTTCTTTTTCATAAGTTTTTGGATTTGAGGTCTGTAACAAGGTCAAAAATAGTCATTTTTAAGACTGATGTGCAATTGACAGCAAACGGAGGTTGTCGGACATACGCATAAGCACGCGTAATACTCCCAACAATGTAAAATGATGTTCTAAGTTTTAAAACATGATCATTATGAATTATAATGATGCTTAGCATTAATCAATGATGAATTATGTAATATTCCGGATTTTTCAGAAATTATTTTAAAAATTAAAATAAGAATTTAATAAATAAAATTTTTATTATGTGATTTGTGGGATGACTTTAATATTTAATAGTTAATTTAACTATTAAATAAAGGATTAAGTTAATTATGAAGTAAAATAAAGAAGTCTATGAGGTTGATTAATTTATATTAATTAATTAAGGATAAGATAAAAATTAATTTCATGTGCGAGGTAATAAATTCTCTTAATTAAAACGAGAGAATTAATATATGCATTTTATTTTAATAAACTGAGGTTCAATGAATATATAAAATAATTTATGAAAGGAAAGAACAGATTAATTTTAATTATAGGCATTTCTAATAATAGAACACATTGTGTAGGTTTTGTTGTTTTTTTTTTACTAGCTTATCGGTGGAGATTAATGTTGCCCATGTAGTGGGAGCTACTCCTTTTATTAGTATTCTTAGTTGAGAATGAATTGAAATGAGTATCACCCGTGAGTGTCTATGCCACTTTGAATAAAGAGCACCACTTGGAATAAACAATAGTAGAATTCCAAAAGAGCAGCATGTGATCATGAAAAGAAAAGGAAATGAATAACCTTTATTTTTCTTTTGGGACAAACGGTTAGTGGAGAATAATGGGGCAATATGATAAACAAAATAGTGGAAACTGGAACATGGGTCTAGTTTTCCAAGTCTACTACCTTGCATTTGGTGAATATTAATGCCTTGTAATAGTGGGTCTGAGATATGCTATAATATGCCACTGTTTCCTATTATAATGCATAATAGTAATAATACATTAAAGCTCCTCATTTGTTCTATCACAAAAAAATTATGCTACCGCTTCCCTCTTCTTTCTCTCATCATGGAATTAATTTGAAACTACTCTTCACATGATGGCATCATTGCAAGAGAGTTTAAATAAATTCAAGAAGCAACAATGAAGGGCATCACTATTTTCTTCTTTACCACCACCTACTCATTCGGTAAAGCTAGGAACTAGAGAAGTGGGCTTCACTTTGCGATCATTTTTAGAGGAGATAGCTATTATACACCACCGAAAGGCTACACGCAATGAATAAAGCATACATTATGATAGTTATTATTAAATGTTGTCCACTATGGAATGATTATTGATAATGCAAATAGGAGCCAACATTCTTGAAAAAAAAATAGTTAATAAAGAGGGAAGAGGATGAATGCAGCAAGGGGGGAGTAATAGAGAGAGAGAGTTTTGGGAGAGTATATTTTCTAGAGAGAGAAGATGGGTGAAAAGAAAACGAGGACGGATGTCCATGGAAACTGGCATGAAGAAGCTATGAAGCCCTCAAAACCCTCTCTGCCTCTCGTTTTATTTTCTATCGTATGCCAAACGGTAGTATCAAAGAAAAACGAACTGCACACAACAGCAGCTTCATATACATACAAATATACAATACATATAAATATATAGAGAGATAGAGAGAGGAGAGAGAGAGATGCAGGGATCTATGGAATTTTTTTTCAACTGAGGGTATACATGGCACTCAACTGCAGTTGGGTTGGATGTTGCTTATAATCATTTGCATGGAAGTGGTCCTGTTATGATAGCACAATGATTGTTAAGTTTGTTCTTGGTTATTATTTGAGAAGAACACTAACGGTTATATTGAGTAGACCATGAAGTTATCACATTACTGTTGGGAGAGTAATGAAGTATGTCAACGAGAACCATCATTTGTAGAGGTCTCTTGAGATGTGTAAAGTTAATTCTCGGCATTGTGATGTTGACATTGTACACGAGTTAATACAAGGTTTTCAAGATTGGCGAAAATGATTTGCGGAGCCAAGTATTAATGAAAAACTGTATATGTTATATGGGGACGTTACACTGTTGTTATCATGTGTTCACGTGTATAGATGGGATAATCGAAAGGTTCATGCGGAACAAGGATGAGCAAAGAAGATAAGTGTTTTAAGTGAACATTTATTAACTAAGATAATAATAATATTATATATTATATAATATATTCAGTTATCTACTATTGAATGTATATTAGATATATTAGCACATATGTTTACGAAGCAACGATAATAATGTATTAATATATAAATTACAATTAATGTGCTAAATTGATGGGTATTATTTATTTAAATTAGGTTATCATTCGAATGAAGAAATTATGGTTATGTGTGAAATAGATGACAAACTACAAACTGAGGCAATTTTTTCAGAATTTGCTCCTATGTGTGAAATGTTATTATATATTGATGCGTTGTTATATTATAACATGCTATGAACTGTTGACTTCTTGTTACGTTTAGTTGAACTTTATACTATGCAATGAAAGGCATGAGGATATGTGACTTACGTGTTAATATGTTTATATGTATAACTGTCATACATGGATATATTGTGAAGCATGCATGATACATGATTTATGTATTATGTGTAACTGTTAAACTTGCGGGCAACGTAGTTACTCACCCACGCCACAAACAAATTTTTTTTGCAGCTAGCGCGGGAGGACCTGGAAGGTCAGAAGGAGATGATTGAAGGGAAAATGTTTAAAAGAAGAATTAAAGTTTATGTTGCAATATTATATTATTTCAATGTTGCACTACTATTATTTACAACCTGATGCATTATATACTCTGATTTAGAATGTTTTGTACGATTAAAGGTTAGGAAACCTGGGACTAGATTGAGATGTATTGTAATATTATAGAAATTACTATCTACGTCATAGATATTTGTATTGTATATGTAATATCGTGGCGAATCGGACCCGAGGCAAAGGTGACCAGGTTTTGAGGTCATCACAGTTGGTATTAGAGTTGTAGGTTATAGCTCTAAGGTAAGAATACCTTAGGATATAGCCTAAAAAGATTCAGCCATATTTAAAAATCCTAGAGGCTAAGTAGGCCAATAGGGGGTACAAGTGATGTAGGAGCCAACTATAGGCCGAATATAGGAGGCGAGAACTTTAGTAGACTCGTTGAAATTGATTCCCCAAAAAGCGGATCTTGTCCCCTTGCTTTAATTAATAAATCTTTACTTTAAACTTATTAAATGAATAATTGAGGTTAGAGAAAATAAGTCTGAGAACCTTGGTGGGACTGCCAAGGGAAGGTAAAAAGAACAGAGTATATTAATTGTGAGTCTGTGAAGTGGCCTATAAATAAGCCTTCATAAAATTGTGTATTTCTCCAAGTTAGAAGTAAGAAAAAGCAAGAGTAAGCTAGAGAGAAAGGATAATAAAAAAAAGTCACAAATTTAAAAAAAAAACAAGATGTCAGGAGATGAAGCACTTAGAGATGTCCTGGTAGTTTGGGAGGAGCCGATAACGGCAGAGCCTTTATCCGCGGTAGCTCATGAACCCGAGGATGGGGAGGAGCCGATGGAGAATCTATTAACAGCAGTGGTAGATAGGAACATTGAGTTGGAAAATATGGTGCAAGAACTAAAGGCGGAAGTGGAAGAACTCCGATCAGACAATCAGGAACTAGAGGCAAAAGTGGAAGAACTCCCAACAGACAAGCAGGCTATAGAAGCCCATTTGGAAGATGAGATTTTAGAAAAGTTGAGAGCGCAGGATCAGGCACATGAATTGGAAGAAGAAGTAAGATGCAAGAACACGAAGATGGATAGAATGAGGTACGCATTTAACAAGTTGGTCGGGCGTATTCAGGATAGGGTATCCAATTACCCCGAGGAGGAAGATCATACTGGACCCGTCATTAGTAGGGACCGGGTTATGATCATTAGCAAGGAAGAACAAGAAGAGGCCATTGAGCGTGGTCTAGGAGGTTGAGATGTGAATGGCGTATATAGATACGCCTACTTATAATGATATTAATATGTAATGCCAATTTTGTGCAAGTTAAGAGATATATTTTTGTTATCAATCCCCATGTGTATAGTATTAGAGGGATATGTTATGTAAGTGTTATAACATGCAAAGTATTATGTACTACAAGAAGCATGTTTAATAAATGTGCTTTGAAATGAATAGAGAAAGACTACCCGGTCTTAAATAAAAATAAATGATACGAGATATCTTATGATAAGATTCTTGAAAAAGCAGAAAGAATAGTAGCAGATCATGAACAGATCTATAGCAGATGTTTAAGATGAATCCATAAAGAAATGGATTAAGTTATAAACAAGAAGATTCAAAGGAGAATCTTGAAGAGTTAGAAAAGATGAGATACGAATTAAAGAAAAAGTTTGTATTGAGCAAAGAGTAAGCTAAAATTAGAATTATGTAGGATTTCAATTGAGGAATCATGTGATAGCTGAGTTGTACAAACCTTTGTATGGGCCGGGGTTTTGTGCTTGGTCGAACGACTATTTAGTTTATCACATGGATAATCATTGAAATGGTGGTGCCACACTATCGATATATATATGATGAGAAGGTGATTCTTTTCTCATATTATATTTGATAGTTAGAGAATATAAGATTAGGTGCGAGTTCTTAGAACTCATGCTTATGGTAAGTTCGTGACTCATAATCATATGGTATGTTTTTGAACCACTAAGCGTATGGACAGTCCCTGATTGGTTCTTGGACTACGTATTGCTAGGACCAGTTCCTAAACTCATATTATTGTGGTAAGTTCCTGAACTCATAACGTGTGGTAAGTTTGATGAACTGTACTGGGTATAGAAAAGTTGTGTATTGAGATCTGAGGATTTTCAGTGTACTAAACTTTAAGGATGATAGAAATGGATAGAATTATTAGGCAATGGATGATCATGGGAGAAATTGGAGCTGATGGTGGAAGCGTAGGTATTCCAAATCTTCTAGCTATGCTAGATTTCGAATTTATTGACATCGTGCTAAAATTTATACTTTTGTGTTTTCGAAAAATATGTTGGATCAATTTTGAACCAATAAGTTTTAAAAAGGTCATATGATTCATATGTCTATGTTATTTATTTCGGCTAAGACAAAGATGATTTGAAAAATATCAAAATGTATTTTTAACAGTCATCAATGCATCATTAAATCTAGTGTAGAATGACAAATGATGGAGTCATCAATGCAGAGTAACCTAGTGTTGGATGTGATCATAGTATCGTCAACCCACTATGATATGATGTAGTATGACAAAATCACGAAATGACGGAATCTTCAACGGACTGTAAATACAATGCGGTATCATAACGTCATAAGATGATTTTCAGAATTTTGAACTAGTTAAAGAAAAGTCAATGCCAATTTAAGTGGCTAGACAAATATTTTGATTGATGTTCGAATTATTGGTATACGTCTAAGCTATTGTTTCGGCTAGACGGATATTGAAATTTTTTTATCAAAATGGTTGAGGTGAACAACCCTGGAAAAATGGGTAATTTATGTCGGGAAAATCCGACTTTGCGCGCGAAAAGCATGTATAAGTCTTGTACACAACACCGGGTACAATAGGTGGATCCCCTAAAGTACCAAGAGATGTTTTATAAGGGTGTACAGTTGAATAACTGTTAACCCCGTAACAAGTTCATGGGTCTTTATGACCACTCAACATAATTTGAAAAATATTTAAAGGAATCTTTTACTCCTAGTTATTCAGACTACTTCACAATTATTGAACAATTGTTGAAGACTCTTAAAAGATATTCCATGGTTCTGGAAATTGAAAGTTTAGAAAATGTAAACTTCTTAAAGAGAAGTGGTCGTGGAATGCAATGACTAAAAGAGAAGCTTTTAGAGAAGAAAACAATAAAGGTTAATATGAAAACCTAGTTTTGATAAAGGAAATGAGCAGAATTAGTATGCTTTAATTTCGAGGACGAAATTTTTAGAAGAATGGGTGAATGTAATATTCCGGATTTTTCAGAAATTATTTTAAAAATTAAAATAAGAATTTAATAAATAAAATTTTTATTATGTGATTTGTGGGATGACTTTAATATTTAATAGTTAATTTAACTATTAAATAAAGGATTAAGTTAATTATGAAGTAAAAGAAAGAAGTCTATGAGGTTGATTAATTTATATTAATTAATTAAGGATAAGATAAAAATTAATTTCATGTACGAGGTAATAAATTCTCTTAATTAAAACGAGAGAATTAATATATGCATTTTATTTTAATAAACTGAGGTTCAATGAATATATAAAATAATTTATGGAAGGAAAGAACAGATTAATTTTAATTATAGGCATTTCTAATAATAGAACACATTGTGTAGGTTTTGTTGTTTTTTTTTACTAGCTTGTCGGTGGAGATTAATGTTGCCCATGTAGTGGGAGCTACTCCTTTTATTAGTATTCTTAGTTGAGAATGAATTGAAATGAGTATCACCCGTGGGTACCTATGCCACTTTGAATAAAGAGCACCACTTGGAATAAACAATAGTAGAATTCCAAAAGAGCAGCATATGATCATAAAAAGGAAAGGAAATGAATAACCTTTATTTTTCTTTTGGGACAAACGGTTAGTGGAGAATAATGGGGCAATATGATAAACAAAATAGTGGAAACTGGAACATGGGTCTAGTTTTCCAAGTCTACTACCTTGCATTTGGTGAATATTAATGCCTTGTAATAGTGGGTCTGAGATATGCTATAATATGCCATTGTTTCCTATTATAATGCATAATAGTAATAATACATTAAAGCTCCTCATTTGTTCTATCCCAAAAAAATTATGCTACCGCTTCCCTCTTCTTTCTTTCATCATGGAATTAATTTGAAACTACTCTTCACATGATGGCATCATTGCAAGAGAGTTTAAATAAATTCAAGAAGCAACAATGAAGGGCATCACTATTTTCTTCTTTACCACCACCCACTCATTCGGTAAAGCTAGGAACTAGAGAAGTGGGCTTCACTTTGCGATCATTTTTAGAGGAGATAGCTATTATACACCACCGAAAGGCTACACGCAATGAATAAAGCATACATTATGATAGTTATTATTAAATGTTGTCCACTATGGAATGATTATTGATAATGCAAATACGAGCCAGCATTCTTGAAAAAAAAATAGTTAATAAAGAGGGAAGAGGATGAATGCAGCAAGGGGGGAGTAATAGAGAGAGAGAGAGTTTTGGGAGAGTATATTTTCTAGAGAGAGAAGATGGGTGAAAAGAAAACGAGGACGGATGTCCATGGAAACTGGCATGAAGAAGCTATGAAGCCCTCAAAACCCTCTCTGCCTCTTGTTTTATTTTCTATCGTATGCCAAACGGTAGTATCAAAGCAAAACGAACTGCACACAATAGCAGCTTCATATACATACAAATATACAATACATATACATATATAGAGAGATAGAGAGAGGAGAGAGAGAGAAGCAGGGATCTATGGATTTTTTTTTCAACTGAGGGTATACATGGCACTCAACCGCAATTGGGTTGGATGTTGCTTATAATCATTTGCATGGAAGTGGTCCTGTTATGATAGCGCAATGATTGTTAAGTTTGTTCTTGGTTATTATTTGAGAAGAACACTAACGGTTATATTGAGTAGACCATGAAGTTATCACATTACTGTTGGGAGAGTAATGAAGTATGTCAACAAGAACCATCATTTGTAGAGGTCTCTTGAGATATGTAAAGTTAATTCTCGGCATTGTGATGTTGACATTGTACACGAGTTAATACAAGGTTTTCAAGATTGGCGAAAATGATTTGCGGAGCCAAGTATTAATGAAAAACTGTATATGTTATATGGGGACGTTACACTGCTACTATCATGTGTTCACGTGTATAGATGGGATAATCGAAAGGTTCATGCGGAATAAGGATGAGCAAAGAAGATAAGTGTTTTAAGTGAACATTTATTAACTAAGATAATAATAATATTATATATTATATAATATATTCGGTTATTTACTATTGAATGTATATTAGATATATTAGCACATATGTTTACGAAGCAACGATAATAATGTATTAATATATAAATTACAATTAATGTGCTAAATTGATGGGTATTATTTATTTAAATTAGGTTATCGTTCGAATGAAGAAATTATGGTTATGCGTGAAATAGATGACAAACTACAAACTGAGGCAAGTTTTTCAGAACTTGCTCCTATGTGTGAAATGTTATTATATATTGATGCGTTGTTATATTATAACATGCTATGAACTGTTGACTTCTTGTTACGTTTAGTTGAACTTTATACTGTGCAATGAAAGGTATGAGGATATGTGACTTACGTGTTAATATGTTTATATGTATAGCTGTCATACATGGATATATTGTGAAGCATGCATGATACATGATTTATGTATTATGTGTAACTGTTAAACTTGCGGGCAACGTAGTTGCTCATCCACGCCACAAACAAATTTTTTTTGCAGCTAGCGCGGGAGGACCTGGAAGGTCAGAAGGAGATGATTGAAGGGAAAATGTTTAAAATAAGAATTAAAGTTTATGTTGCAATATTATATTATTTCAATGTTGCACTACTATTATTTATAAGCTGATGCATTATATACTCTGATTTAGAATATTTTGTACGATTAAAGGTTAGGAAACCTAGGACTAGATTGAGATGTATTGTAATATTATAGAAATTACTTTCTACGTCATAGATATTTGTATTGTATATGTAGTATCGTGGCAAATTGGACCCGAGGTAAAGGTGACCGAGTTTTGAGGTCGTCACAGTTTAGATAAGTGTATGAGTATGCTAAGCATGTACGAAGGAGGCAAGTTAGGCGTGTGACGTTTAAACGTCGAAGCGCCGCGTAAATTGTTAATGCACTTAAAATAGTGTTTTGAATCTATTGAAATGAATATTATAAGATATAGAATGAGGTTTTTATAAACCACGAGGATGGATGATGATGAAGGTCTTAATGTTATCAAACTACGCAACGACGAGAAATGTTTCTGAGTTAATCGCGTAAATCATCTATAAGGCGCGAACAATATGTAATACAAATTATTCTTAGTGTAAACCATTATCTGAAACCTTACTAGTGTCTAATGAATGATGTAAATGATTATATATTGTGTAGGATACATGAGGTGCAGATAAGTATAAGTTGTTTATGGTAATTGGTAATCTACGAGCCAGGCAAGTCTTTCAGTTCCTATTTGTTATGTGAACTCGATGATTAACTACTTTAAATTTATACTGTAAAGAGCATGACGTGTTACATATATTGTGAGTACGAAATGTTAAAGTCAATTTATGACTTCCTTGATTGAGTAAAGAATGTTGATTGAATTATGGAATTCAATCTCTACTTGATATGTGACGTACAACATGTAAGTTATGTTTATCCAGATGCTTACGTTATACAAGATGAGCATGATAATTATGTGCTACGTGATATATGAAAACTGTTAGATTTTGCTGGGTTGTCGAGCTCATTCTTGTAAATAACCATTTTTGCAGGTTAAGGATTCAAGGTAAAGTTATGTGCTACCTAAATGACGTGGATCAAAATGATGCATGAAGATTAGATGTTCTAGTTGAAGTTAATACCTGAGCTGTTAAGATTTTTGTTAAATGTATTTATGTTGAGTTACAAAGTGTATATTGAGATGTAATCTTATATAGTAAGTTCGACAAAGCGAATCATAATATTGTCATGATTCTAAGATATTTAGACGTAAAGGTTGAAAGTTTTGGGAACGAGGACAATTTGTAATAGAATAGTTTTAAGTTATTCCGCATATTAATGATTGTGTCATCGAATAATGACAAATTTAACAGAAGATTGATGTATTGTGAACGACCGATGTTGAAAGTTAGATTGTTAAAATTTTGGGGTCGTTACAATTTTGGTGTGACTATTAATATTGGGACGATAATTTATACTTTTTATTTGGTAATTATTTGTCATAATTATTGTTGATATTTGATTGTATTTTATTGGTATATAATGTGCATTTTTGATAATGTATAAATTTTTTGTGGGATAATATAATGAAATTAATTAATTTTAATTATGTAATTTGTGAATATTTTTGGTTGGATAATTTGTATAATGTTTATTTTAATATAGAATGGACTTCAATCCTGAACCATATGATAATTCCGTACTTTGGGATCAAAGATAACACCGCTCTGAGGAAGTATGGAACAACAAGGAAGACACTACTTTTAGGTTGCGTAATGATTAGGGTGGGACCAAATTAGACGCATTTAAGTTAACCTAAGTCCAAATTGATTTGTTAGAAGAATGGGGTTTTGAGGTGTTTATGTTAGGTTGTATATTACGCGAACATGCAATCAAATTACATAAATAAAGCGGAAGCGCAATAAAATCATATTTTAAAATTTTATACAAACCATCACCATAATCTTTCTTTATGCACAATTATTAATTAAACGAAAGAGATGGAGAATAAGAATTATACCCTTGTAGAATTCTAGCTTCCTCAGGTACAAGTTCAACTCCAATTCCTTCACGTTCTCCTTGAATTCCACCGATAAAATACCTTACTTTGATGAACGTTAGCCACCTAAGTGTTTGGCCTCTAGAGGTGATCCACCACGGAATAATACTTGTTCAAGAAGATGGGTGTTGGCAAAATCTTATTTTCTATCTCTATAGAAATTGTAAGTACTCTCCACAATTCTAATGCAAGAGTGTGTAACCTTAATATATGGTAAAACTCATCTTATTTATAGATATAGGGAACCCTCCTGAACTATTTAGGATTAGGGTTTTTATTCTAATTAAACTCTTTTAATTAATTAAGCTCCTAATCCAATTGAGAATTTATGAGAGTACTTCTATTAATTAATTCCCAAACCTTTTAGGAATTAAATAATAATAATAGTAATAATAATAATAAGACTCCTCTTATGAATTTATATTTAATATTTTTAAAATATTAAATAATAAATATTAAGCTATTTTATTTATTCTATCTCCATAGATTAAATTAAACACACTTAACTTATTATTACGATTATTTCATTTACTTCTTAAATAAATATTTTTCTTTTGCGGTGTGACCCGTTAAGTTCTCCATATTAAACCGGTTGTGAATAAATCAATTAGAACAATTCTAATCTTATTTAAATAAATAAATTAAACTATTTAATTTTTTTAAATAAAAAATATTTATTCTACAATAAGGGTAAGCCCCCTTAGCGATCAACGACTTTTTATATAATATAGATTTCAATATTAATCACAAAAGAACCTTTCAATGAATAGTTACCGTACAACTAATCTTTCTACCATACAATGTCTCAATTAAATATAATACATGAAATTAGTGTCAAGTCTTATTTTATATAATTATATGCATTTCGATGCTTAAATGCACAACTCTAAATAATGCAAATGAGAAACTCATTTCTAATTTCATTCTACCTTGGCCAAGGACTACTGAGTTGTTATTTTATCGAATCGCATAGGACATTCTCATCTTTTACTAGATGTGGTAGATTCTTTGTTGATCATTCACCTATCTCCATATATAACTTATTATACCCAATCATATCCTTTGATATACCTTAAAGGTCTTAAGGGACATGTCAAAGTATAACTCATCATACACAAGATATTATGATGATCTCAAGTCTAAGGATCACTTGTACTACTATCACTTGAGGAATTCCTATTGACAGACGAGTAAAACTCCATTAGGTATTCCTTCAGCAAGTCATTGATATGAGCATAATATTTGATTATTTTTATTCCTTTATGCTTAGTTTAGTTGCATGTTATCTGTTATGTGAACTAAATTAACGTGTTTATAGATCCTTGGAAGAATTAGAGTGATTTGGTAAATTATAGAGTCTAATGCTGAATTTTATGTTGTTTTGCAGAAATATTCTACGATCAACATTGGCACTTTACGATCATGAAGAGTACTCTACGTTCGTTGAGTGGGAGCTTTACGAATGGTCTACTTATGCTCTACGATTGTGCGGGACAACTATACGATCGCTTAGCTTACTCTACGATGGTGTTGATTACTCGACGATCATCCCAAGTTCATTCTATGTTTGGCAACTCTACTCTAAGATTGTCCCAGTTTACTTTACGATGTCATGACTACTCTACGAAGTGCTGGTGCAGAGTGTTACTTTACGATTCTGGTCGACTTTGCAGATTTCTTATTCTGAGTATGATTTGAATTGTTGGAGTGCTAAAGTTCAATTTGTATGAGGATTTGGAGATGGGATTACAATCTTACATGGAAAGTATCTCTGATTATGAGAAATAGAATCTGATATGGAATATGAGTTGAAGTTTAATATGGAAACTGATGTCAAACTGGAAAAGGAAACTGAAGAAGATTTGGTATTGGAAACTAAGTTCTAAATTGATACAGGAGTTACTTAAAGGTGGATTTCAGAGATTGACAAGGATTTAGAAGACTTCCGAAGCAGCATTGGATTAGAATTCCAAATCTCATCAAATTTAACACCGAGCATCGCCAAACACTAATTTTCAACATAATACCATTCGGGCACGGATATTCAAGCACGGGCTTACCCTCGTGGCTTGGTCGACGCCGAACGTCGTGCACGCTTTCCAACGTCGTGTATGCTCGACCTCCAAATTTCATCAAATTAAACACCGAGCGTCGCCAAACACTAATTTCCATTGTACTACCATTCGAGCACGGACGTCCAAGCACGAACATTGAATCATTACGAACAACGATCTGAGCGGTCTTTATTTCAATTCCTGCAAACACAGTAAAAATGCATAAAAAACAATACTAAACAAATATAAGCAATATAAAACCATAATATCTAAAATTAAGATAAAAATACAATAAAATCACATAAAGTGCCCAAAGACTTATAAATTATCAAGGCCAAAAGTACCCAAATTGTGTGTATAAAACACACTCATCAAATACCCCCAAACTTAAATCTTTGCTTGTCCTCAAGCAAAACAAACCTAAACTAAACAATTCAAAAATTTCTAATACAACCTAACTTGAGCAATGAATCAATAAGCCGAAAATGGTCTCAAAGGCATCAACACATGGAACTCAAGAAAACAAACAAAGCGTTGCAAGTCTTAAAATTTCAATATACTAATCATATCTTGCTTTAGGTCCCTTTCGTGTATGTGTGTGTGTGTGAGTACCCAAAAGCACTAAACCAATCCAGCTCAAATGAAACTATACAACCACATTACCTTATGAAATAATCAAAATAAACCCCAAAATAACATGCTTAACCCATCACTCAATACAAAGGTATACAAATCATAATTCTAAAAATTTTGAGAACCAAGGGCTCTAGGTGAGTGCATTTTATGCTCCATCTCAACCTAAAGCACGCTCATATGGGCGAGTGCGTTTTACGCTCAACCTCAACCCCTTACAAGATTTGCAATATACAATTTTCTTTCTTTAATCACAATTATAAGAGAGTGCGTTTTACGCTATATCTCTCATACGCATGTGTCCATGAGTGAGTGTGTTTTACGCTCCATCTCAACTCACCATATGACCATTAATTCAAGCATAACAAATTTAGACACCTTGCTTCGAGTGATGTTTAAACGAGTTCCAGAGTTTATAGATATTTCCCACAAGTATTCGGTTATAAAAGCCTTCTCTAAGCATACAACTAGCTTAATACTCATGGGTAAGTGCATAAAAGTGAAAGGACGCATAAGCAAAATAATAACCAATAAACGATAAGCACAAAAACTAAGCAATAATTGTCTACGTCTCATGAGTTAGATTCTCTTCGAACAAGCCCATTATCATAGACCATGGATTATGGTTCAAATCAAATTAAAACAATGCTCAAGGGACACATCCTAAAAATAAATGAAATTTTTTTTTTGAACAAAAACACATAACTTAAATCACACAAAAACTAAATTAAAAACACACAAATACGCAAATACGAAGTACTACCCCCAAACTTAAACTTATTTTTGTCCTCAATGTCTGTTATAGGAAAAAAAAATAGAAGACTTCCCTGAAAACATGTCAAGCGCCATTGATATCATCTTTCAATACCTTAAAGTTGGGGGCGTACTTGAAAGCAGATGACTAAAGAAATTAAAATGCAATTAAACCACTAAAATGCAATCAAACAAAAATAAAAACAAAACAGTAAACTTGGGTTGCCTCCCAAGAAGCGCTTGTTTTATAGTCGTTAGCCCGACTCCTTCATTTCCTTTTAATCCAGCTCAATCGTAAAAATGACCATAGCATGCCGCCTCGCTGTCATTTCCTTGTTTTGCATTGCATGCATGCCTGGTTGGTGACCCTCAAACTTCGTTTCAACCGATGGCAAGAAGAAACTTTCCTCATCCGCATTATCCATTATTGCACTAATATCAGGATCAACATGAAGATATTCTTCATGAACCAATGGGTGCTTGATGGGTTTGAAAACCTTCAATGTAACTTCTTGATCTTTAATTTCATTTTCATAATCCCCATCCATGCTCCTCATCTCATCAACCTCAGAATCAACATCCACAATAGAATGTAAGCTCTCAAAATCTTCTTTAATAGCTTCGTGCAACTCCTCGCCACTTCCATGTTCATCCACCATGCAGTGCTCTTCACCTGCCTCCATAGGGTCAATCTTTGAATCGCTAGGCAAGGTGCCTTACGGGTGAATAATGTAAGAATTGGAAATATAGTTCATGATGCTTTGCACTGAAGCTTGTAGATTTGCCATCCTAACCTCATTTTGAGAGATATGAGATATGTTCAGAGTCATGAGCTCCTCCCTCATTCTTTCTTCTTCGTCACATTTATGCGAATTCGCCATACATTGCTCTTCACCTTCCTCTATAGGGTTAATCTGTGTGATGCGAGGTAAGGAGCTTTGCAGGTGAATAAGCATAACCTCGACAAGTTGTGTCATTTGGTTCTCAAGGTTTCATAATAATTCTTGTTGCTCAAGGTACATGGAAAGAATCTCCTCCAAATTAGATGTATCCTCATGGTGTGGTGAAGGTTGGTACAAAAATTCTGAATGGTATGAGAGATTTGGATCATAGCATTAATCTTGATTGTTATCCCAAGAAAAGCTTGGATGATCTTGCCAACCCGGATGATAGTAGTTTGGGTTGTAGTCAGCTTGATTCTGACAGTAGGCATTCTGAGTGGACTGGCTTTCAAGAGTGTCAACAGCCCTTGAAAGCGTTGCAACTTGTTCTTGCAATTGCTCAAGAAGTTTTGACGAACTTGGTTGTGTCGTCCCCTCATAATCCCATTGATAGTTGTGCTCATCCATTAACTGAAAACAAAATCAAAACAAAATAAAATACTAATAAGCAAATTATTTACAAGTCTAAATTAACACCAATTCGGTTGTCATTAATATTGGAAAAACACAAGAAGAACGATTCCCCGGCAACGACGCCAAAAACTTGTTGGTCGATTTCGCAACCAAAAAATACGCGCAAGTATGCGCGGTCAACAAGTAATATAATGATAAGAGAGTTGTCGAACCCACAGGGAATTGTTCTAGTGTATCCCAAGTACCAACTATATATTGTCTCGATTTTAATTAGACAAATGATGATTTGATGTTTTTGTTGTTGGTAGAGACTAAAATAATAATAATCAAGTAAAAGATAATGAAATCTAATATTAACAAGTCTAAGATTGCAATTTCCCCCAACATTTCATTTGAATATCCTAATTCTCTCATTTGAATTAATTAACAACATAGAATTGCCAACCGAGAAATCAAAGCTACTTCTAAGCCTCTGTCGATGGTCAAATTCGAATATTCCTAATGCGGCATGTAGGTATATGTCTATCCTACACATTATCAAGAGACCAATTTCAAGAACAATTACAAGACACGTGTCACTAAATCCCATTAATCGTCCTTTCAATTACCAACTTTCACATAGGAAGTCATTAAGAATAGATTCTCCATTGGTTGAACACGGTATCTAAGTATATGTCTATCCTAAATACTATCAAGTTACCTATCATTGAGGATAATCAACAAGACACACATCACTAAATCTCAATTGATTACCCACAACAATCTTTAACTCTCGCATGATATCATAACAAGGTTTAAACACTATAATCCGTTCGTCAAGTTCATATAGGTTCCCACGGTAATTACTAGCTAGGCAATTAAGATATGAAGTATAAATCATGATATTCAATTCACAAATGAGTAATTAATAACAAAGAGAGAGAAGTCAATTCAAACTATATGTTGGGTTCCATTGAAATCTTAGACTACAAATTCTAGTTCATGGTAGTTAAGCAAAACATCAAACACATAGTGTACATCATAAAATAGAAATACAAATTCAAAGGAAAGCAAGAAATGATAAAAACCCATTTAGAAGATAATCATGTGTTGTTTGCTTAGTTGATGACAATCTCTAGGTTTTCCTCTTCATTTGGCATTTGTTTCTCTTTTTGCTCCTTAGCTTGTTGCTGGAAATTTCTTGAATTGCAGCCCTTAAGCTCTTCTTGATGATGTATGTGAAGCCTCCCAAGGTCTAGATATGCCTTGACAATCCTTTCCTTCTTAGTTCTTTGGCTTGTGCTGAGTTTTTCCTTGTATTGCAGCACTTTTGCTCTCAAAATTGATGTTTTAGTGTAGCCTCCCAATCCCTAGATGTGTAATAAGAAGTGTGAGAATCCTGAGAATGGAGGCAAAATGTTCTATTTATAATGCTCCTCTGAAAACCCTAGCCTCCACATGGATTTGGACCCAAAAACCCACTCAGATTGCACAAACCCGATAGCTGGGATCGCACTCAAAAGGCTCAGCGCGCCCGCACGCCGCCTGGCGCGAGCGCGCCCAGGCCCTGGTTGGCCCATGTTGAATGTCGCACGCCCGCACGCTGGCTGCCGAACGCCCACGTCGCGCGCCCACGCCCTGGTCGCCTGTTGGTGCCCCAACTGCTGCACGCCTGGCGCCCCAATCTGCCGAGGCCCCAGCGCGCGCTCGCGCCCAGCGCCCATGCGCTCGTGCCCATGCGCCCACCTGTTGAGGCCCAGTGCCCATCTCCTGTCGAGGCCCGCGCGGCGCCCGCGCCCAGCGCCTGCCGAGCAGCGCCCAACGCCCATGCTGAGTGCCTGCCGAGTGTTACCGAGGCCCCCGCGCGCGCGCCCAGCGCCCATGTGCCTGCTGCCTGCCGACGTCCAGCGCCCAGCGCGGGCCTGTGGCTTGGCCAACGCCGCACGCCGTGGACGCTATCCAACGTCGTCCACGCTCAACTTCCAAATCTCATCAAATTTAACACCGAGTGTCGCCAAACACTAATTTTCAACATAAAACCATTCGGGCACGGATATTCAAGCACGGGCTTGCCCTCGTGGCTTGGCCGACGCCGAATGCCGTGCACGTTCGACTTCCAAATTTCATCAAATTAAATACCAAGTGTCGCCAAACACTAATTTCTATTGTACTACCATTCGGGCACGAACGTCCAAGCCCGGACATTGAGTCATTACGAACAACGATCCGAGCGATCTTTATTTCAATTCTTTAAAACACAGTAAAAATGCATAAAAAACAATACTAAACAAATATAAGCAATATAAAACCATAATATCTAAAATTAAGATAAAAATACAGTAAAACCACATAAAGTACCCAAAGACTTACAAATTATCAAGGCCAAAAGTACCAAAATTGTGTGTATAAAACACATTCATCAACAATCAAAGGAGTTTGATTTTATCAAAAACGAGGATGAATCAAGTGTGTACAATAAGGCCAGTGGGAAGAGTAGTGACATTCCTAGTACTATATGCTGATATACTACTGATAGGGAATGACACACCAATGCTATAATCAGTAAAGATAATATTATCTAAACATTCCTCCAAGGAAGATTTGGGAGAAGTATCCTATATTTTGGGGATGAAGATCTATAGAGATAGATCTAAAAGGATTCTCGGCTTAACCCAAAGAACGTACATTCATTTGATGCTAAAGAGGTTTAGTATGGCAAACTCCAAGAGAGGTCTCATGCTGATGAGCCATGGAGTGTATCTCTATAACAATTGTATCCAAAGACACCTGAAGAGAGAGATCGCATGCAATGACGTACGAGACTAGATGTTGCTTATGCACTAAGAGTGACAAGTAGATATCAGTCCATTTCTGGAGAAGATCACTGTAAAACAGTGAAAACTTCCTAAAGTACTTAACAAGAACTAAGAATGTGTTTCTAGAGTATGGTGGGTTTGATACAAAATTAGAGGGCTATAAAGACTCAAGTTTTCAGACTGACCAAGACGACAACAAATCCACTTCAGAGTATATATTTTACCTTGAATGGTGATACAGTGAGTTGGAAAAGTTTCAAACAGCAAAGAGTTGCTAATTTAGTGACGAAGACAAGTATATAGCTGTAAATGAAGCTGCAAAGTTAGTTGTTTGGATGAAAAGTTAATTATAGAACTTGGAATGGTTCCTAAGTCTCATCTGGGATCCAAACATGTGTTGCGACACTTTCATATGATTAGAGAAATTATTAAAAGGGGGAGAATCACCTTAAAGAGAGTGGACTCTCAGAACAACATTGCAGATCCATTTACTAAAGCATTATCCAACATCAGGACGATTGCACTTAGAGAAGATGGGTATAAGATATTAGGGCGATTGACTTTAGTGCAAGTGGGAGATTGAAAGTAGTATGCCCTCGAGCCAATCACATTGGATGTGATAAGCATTTACTTTGTAATCTTGTTCATTTATTAATAAAAGAATTTATTTAATTAAAGGCATTCTTTATCCATGTTTAATTGGTTGAATTAAATAAATGTGATAAACCTATAGTTTTGGAGCAATACTTTTAGAATCATGATGATGATCATGCTAATGAGATCTAAATTCTAGACAGCTCAAAACTAAAATATTCTCAATCATTGGATCACTAATGTGAGGTTACTGATTTCAGATAGATTGGTACATACTATGCTTTTTCTGTTGAAGAGGATGATTGATCTCATAATCATTTATGTGGAGACACTAAAGCAAGGATGTAGGTGCTTATTGGAGAATAAGTTCACTGAACGTGACTCGCTTAAGAAACACCTAATGGAGTTTTACTTGCCTGACAATAGGAGTTCATATAGTGATAGTCATATAAGTGATCCTTACACTTGAGATCATCATTATAGGGAATATTTGGGTATAATAAAGTGTACATAGAGGTAGGTGAATGATCGACAAAGGATCTACCACTTTCAGTAAAGGGAGAGAATGTCCTATGCGATTTGATGAATGACAACTCAGAAATCCTTGGCCAATGTGAATGAAAATTAGAAAGGAGTTTCTAATTTACATTAATCAGAGTTGTGCATTTACAATCGAAATGCATATGATTAAATAAATAAGACTTGTCAGTTATTCTGTGTCTTATATTTAATCGGGAAATTGTATGGTAGAAGGATTGAATTGTACGGTAACTATTTACTGAATAGGTTCTATGTGATTAAATGTTGATTTCATATTATACGGGCAGTCATGATATATTATTGTAAAGTGTCACCCATGATGTAGAATAAATATTATTTATTTATATATGAATTAAAGGAGTTTACTTCATTATAAATAATATTAGAATGGTTCTAATTTATTTATTCTACTACCGGCTTAATATTGAACCTTGAGGGTCACACCATAAAAAGAGAAATATAATTAAAGAAGTGATTGGCTTAATAATAATAAATTAAGTGTATTTAATTTAGTAGTGGAATAAATTAAATAGCTTAATATTTTTAATTAAGTATTTGGAGAAATACTAAATTATAAATTAATAAGAGTAGTTTTATTATTATTATTATTATTATTATTATATATTAATTAGCTTGATAATAATAAATTAAGTATTTAATTTATTGGTGGAATAAATTAAATAACTTAATATTTATAATTAAGTATTTAGAGAAATACTAATTATAAATTAATAAGAGGAGTCTTATTATTTCTTATTATTAATAATTTAGTTCCTAATTAGATTGGGGATTATATTAAAACCCTAACTCCTAAAAAGTTTAGGAGAGAGGGTTAGTCTATAAATAAGAGGAGTCTTATTGTGGGATAAACTAATACTAATGCAACTATTGTAAGTATTCTCATAAACCTAAAAGAGTTAGGAGAGAGAAAAATAGGGTTAGCCACCCAAGATCTTGTAGAATATAAATTTGCTTCTTCAATCAATATACTCTTGGTGGATCAACTTTAGAACGTTGCACACTATTGTAACGAACGTTTGATTTGAGGAATTGGAGAAAAACGTGAACGATGAACTTATAGTTGTTCAAAGGTTGAATCTACATATGTATAATTCCTTCTTCTTTATCTTGAATTAATAATATAAGGTGATTCATGGGATTGCAAAAAATTTTAAATTCTATGTATGTCATGCTTCCGCTATTTTACAATATGATTATAAGTATGTTCTTATTTCTACAAAGGTACATACACCATCCATAAGGATTTATTTAATTTATTCATCTAGTATTATTAATATTTACCGTCGGTAACTATTCGTAAACTCGTTCGATATTTTCGAGCATCGTAAGTTCATCCTCGAAAACTTTCTTATTCTATTTTTATAATCTTAATTTTATAACGTCCATTTAGTCCTTAGTTAAGCTTACATGTTCCATTTTAACACGTATTAATCGGTAAAAATACGTTATACATTTTTCGGTTTCTCTTTTAATTAATTTTTAATAATTTCTTAAGCTTTATTTTCTCCATTAAACCACCTTAAGTATTTTATTATTTTTCCTTCTTCTTACCTACCTTATGTAATTAAATTTTAGACAATTTCTGATATTTTTTCAAATTTTTCCCAATAATTTAATATTTATTCCAAGCCTGTTTCTGTCCAAATTTGCAAAATTCCTTAAATTTTAAAATTAAGTCCAAAAATCATGAATTTTGGACAGTGACCTTTCCATATCAGAATACACTTCCACCCAAACTTTTTGTCCCAAAATGAGTTGTATAAGTTATAACTGTTTTAATTTTAAAATTCACAATTTTGTTTTTGTCATAACTCCTTCATCCAAGTTCTTTTTTGTTCATCTTTGGACAGAACACACCTTATACTACCAAGTATCACCCGCTAAAAACTCAGAATTTTTCAAGCATGTCTACTATTCGAAACAATCTATAGAAAAATTAGGTCATGGGGTTTATTAGTTTATCCTATCTTGGTAGAACTTTCACCAAACAAATCTACAAAGGATTTGAGTCTCAAATTTTCACAGAACTTTAGCTAACTCATAGATTTATCAAATACAACAAACCTTACTCAAAAATTCATTTTACATTAAGAGTTACGCAAATTACAAAATCAGGTTCTGTTTTTAAGGTTTTAACCTAACTAGTTTTAAGCTTCCTTCATGATTTCCTTGGTTCCTTCAAAAATTTTCAAAGGTCTAAGGTATTTACCATCATGATCCATTACGCTTATGTTTAAACAAGCATAATATCCCATAACTTCCATGGATCTAACAAAAGAAAAGAATTTTAGATGAAGTAAGGATCAGAGTTGGGTTTTAGGGTTACCTAGTTGTTGCTCACTATTCTTTTCTTCTTGATCTTCTTTGTTCTTGCTTCTTCTTAGTCATGCTCTCCTCCTTTCACTCCTATGCTCAGCCAACCACACTCCCTCTCACTCTCTTTCTTAGATTTTGATGGTTGTATTTGTATTGGTAAAAGCAGAAAAATGAAACTAAGTTCCCATATTTATAGGCAAAATTTGCTTTCTATTTTCCTCCCCATAAGATTTCTTAGTTTATGGTCAAACCCATCATTCTCTCTTTATTCCTACTAGTTGCCCAAATTCTTATCTAAACTAAGCTCCATTAATTACAAGTAATCTCATGGTTTAGGGCTTAATAAGATGCTTAGAGCTTCACTTTGCAATACAATACCACAAGGTTGGCATATCTCACTCTTCTTTGGTTGACAACACAAAAGTTAGTGGTTGAGAGTTGTTGGGTGCCCACATGGGCCTCTTGACTTACCTTGGCCAAATTTTTAGGCCTTATTATTATTAATTATTATTATTATTATTATTATTATTATTTGCATTTGCATTTGCTATATATATATATATATACACATATATATAATTTTATTCCTTTAACACATTTCCCATGATAAATTGAACTTATTAAAAATTCACAATTATAATTACATTCTTATTTATAAAGCTTATAAAATTTTTCAGATATTACATCATCCCCTCGTTTGATACGAGAAAAAAAATTGGTGGGACTTCCGTGCTCAAGTTTTTTTAAATACTCAACAGCAGCTTGTGCATCATTTGAATCTAAGGCATCGCTTCATATGTCTCTAACTACATTCTGAATGTCTTTCTCTGAAAATCCCATATTTTTCATTCCACCACCCATTAAACTAAGAATATTCATCATCCGGCTAGTCCCAATTCCGGCGTTGTTCAACGTTTCAATAAGATTTCTAGTCGCCCCACTAATATTTTTATGTTTGTATTTGAGAAGTTTTACTTGGTGATACAAATTCATGGTTGTGATTTAGCTCAAGTTTGGACACATACCAATTATCTGTCTTTTTGTTATGAACAGTGTATAATTTTGCTTTGCACTCAGTTTTATCTATGGGATACTTCCTCTTCTTTGTCTTCTTATTTTTTCTAACGACTTAATATCCTACTTTCCTATATTGGTATAACCTAGAAAAATACTCATTTGAGTGATCATGTTTCTTACTAATTTTAATTCTAATTTCAAATCCAACACGTTGGGCATATATTCTATAAAAATTCTCAACTTCTTTTAATGTAGCAAAAACTTGCCCAATATATAGAGTATCATCTTAAGAAACACTAGCAACATCATCATTTTTATCACATATATTTTTACCAACAAGTGATATGGAATAACAACATTCAATAACAAACAAATCCATATCTAAGATGTAAATGTAATAAATATGAGATTTTACTTACCAATTTTGTAGATTACAAACTCTTGTATAGCTCTTTTTCGGTTACGTTCGAGTTGCAGCAGACTGAGTAGATCTAAAATGTCGAACTGATGAAGGTTATAATTTAAAGTGTCTACCACACAACTGTTGTGCGATAGGGGTAAAGGTTAAAAAAGTAATATGCATGATAGTTGTGTGGTGTCCTACCACATAACAATTATGCGGTCGTTCCAATTTGCATTACAAAGGCACTTAGGTAATTGTACATGTGGCAGAGGTTCCGCATAACAATTATTTTGCATCATAATAACGGTTATGCAAATAGGTTTGCTCCTAGCCATTTGATCTGGCAACGGATGGTCAAGATTCAGTGCGATAGGGGTAAAGGTTAAAAAAGCAATATGCAGGATAGTTGTGCGGTGCCCTACCATATAACAGTTATGCGGTCGTTCCAATTTGCATTACAAAGGCACTTAGGTAATTGTACGTGTGGCATAAGCTCCGCATAACAGTTATTTTGCATCCTAATAACGGTTATGCAGACAGGTTTGCTCCTAGCCATTTGATATGGCAACGAATGACCAAGATTTAGTTGGATGGAAGGATGATTCTATCCAACTGTGGATACAGATCATCCACCTATATATATATATATACAGGGTCGTTCAAATGCGAGTGGCCGCATGCGGGTGTCAAAAAATTCCACTAACATTCCCTTTGGAGATGCAGCCCACTCACATAAATAATGAGCAACACAAAAAAAAACTAATGCCACTAACATTTTGTCCACCTGTTGCAAAATTTCTCTCTCCACCAAAACTCACCCATTTGATTTCATCAGTGTTTCTCTCTCCACCATTGTTCAAAGAACCCAAACTTGAAAGAAGAACCGACAGATTTCAGTACGATTTCACCGTTATTTTCCTTAAATAGTACTTATATTTGTAGTAATTTTTTCATTTAGGATTAAACATGTTGAAAATTTCTTCTTCTTGCTGATTAGATTTTTACTTTTGTCAGTTTGTTAAAATGGATATTGTAGACTTTGAAGTACAAAGTGAAGATAATTTAGACTATAATGTAAATGGAAGTGGGGGGGATATAGAGCTTGAAACAGAGAAGAGGGAGAATATTGTTTACAATCATCATGTAGCACTTGAACTCAAGCCTATGATAGGTCAAGAATTTGAAACACTAGATGATGTTAAAAAAAATTATAATGCATATGCGAAAGAAGCTGGGTTTAGTGTTTGAAATTGGTCCCAAAAAAAGAGAGGTGGGGAAAGTGATGAGATCATACGGAAGGAATATGTTTGTTCTAAACAAGGAAATAGTTCAATAATAGTAGACTCTGAAACAACAAGACGACGGGGGTCAATAAGGGAGTGTTGTAATGCAAAACTTTGTGTTGTGAAGTCAAAATCGGACGCATATGTGGTGAGTGTATTTGTTGAGGGCCATAGTCACCCATTGTCAACCCCCCGAAGAACTCATCTTTTGAGATCCCATCGCAATGTTTCGAGTGCCCAAAAATGTTTGTCTCAACAACTTAACATGGTAAATATACCGCTTCATCAACAATTCAATCTTTTTGAAGTACAAGCGGGGGGGGGTTTGAAAATATTGGGTGTACACAACGAGATTTATATAACTACGGAAGAGACGAGCGTAATAAAATGAAGGGACATGATGGGGAAATGTTGTATGAATTTTTTAAATTGGAACAAGGAAAGAATCCTTCATTCACTTTCAAAATTGAGGTTGATGGTGAATAAAGGATTACTCATTGTTTTTGGGCCGATGCAACATCTAGACGAGATTACAAGTTTTATGGTGATGTAGTAATCTTTGATACTACATACAATACCAATCGATACGGATTAATATTTGCACCACTAATGAGTGTTAATAATCATGGTCAGACTATTATCTTTGCTTGTGCATTTTTAAGTGATGAAACTATAGATTCTTTTGTATGGTTATTTGATGAGTCAATTTTATACATATAAATTGAGTATTTTTAGCTTGATGATTTGTAAGTTTTTGAGTAATTTCTATTCTTTTTTATGTGTTTTTGTCTTATTGTTATGAAATATGTCTTTGTATCACTTTTATATATTTTTACTTTGTTTTGCAGGAAAAAAGAATAAAAGGGTATTTGGATCGATGTCCATAATTTATCATTGACATAGCAGCCCATTGAGGCCCAATTTCGTCCTTGGTCCAGCCTTTATCTCTCAACGCTCAAAGAAAGAAAGTTGTAGATCTATTTCTTAGCTTTTCGAATCATCTTGAAACGCCTAAATCGAAGTTCGGATGAGAGAGTTATGACCATTTTACCAACATACGTCAAAGCTGAAAATTTCAGGAAATTGAGCCTTTGGACAGATTGACCTCTGGAGCTTCATTTGCGATTTCGATGGTGTTAAAGTTTCCAAATGAGAATGTGTTCTTATTGAAGATTTTAGTAGACTTCTCAAGCTTTCCGAAATGGTATGGTGAGAAAAAATCCAAGTTCATTTGGGCCTCCAAACATTGCTTTTTAGACAGCTAACCCGAATCCCGCCTAGACTAAATTCCTGTTCGGACAAGTTGGAGTATTTGGGCCATAACTTGAGCTTACCAAGTCCAAATCAGGTGATTCAAAAGCCCAAATTCATTAGAAACTCCAGGGCTACAACTTTTGTTCTTTGCCCAAGTCCAAATTCGGTGGTTTACTAATTCAAAATTGGCTTACAAGGTGTTGATCAGTTAGTTGACAGATTTGGATTTTTAGCACATCACATGGGCACGTTTTTGGCTTGTTATATGCTTTGGATGGCTGATGCACATGACTTAGATTAGTTGTTGGATCTTGACCATCTTGTATGCTTGAGTGCCTATAAATAGCAAGAGGTGTTTCAACACCAACACACTAATTCACAAACCAATTTACACAGTCATATTCCAACTCCTTCACCTCATATCCTTGAGAGCATTCTCCATATTAATTTGTTAGTATAGGAGTAGGGAGAGGAAGCAGACCTCCAGGGGGAGGCTACTCTCCTCTCCATTTTTTATAGTTCAAGAGCAACCAAGAGATCAACATTTATGGAAGCGAGGAATCAAAGACGAAGGTTTGGAGATTGAAGATTGTGATTCGAAGTGACAGCCGGATGTCAAAACATAGTTTTTCTTCTCTAAACTCTTCATTTATTTTTTATATACTATTATTGTTGAATATCTTGTAAATTATATTTGCCTATTTGCTATGAACTCTTCTCTTTTATTTTATTTAGTTCCAATGGGACGTTAAACTTTTTATACATTATTTGTTCCTTCTTATATGAAGTTCATTCTCGATAATCTGTTTTAACTGTTGAATGATATTTAATCCGATTGATTTAATGTGATCAGTTAAGTTAATTTGATTAATATCATTTGCTAGATTAAGGGATAATATTACGTGTAATTGATATTGTTCCTAATCACAAGTAGCAATTAGTGATACATGATTGTGGTCAAGCTTTTGAGTATTGCTATGATTATTGGAAGACAGGTTAAATAATCCGAGCTTGTGTGATTGTTGCTTGGAATAGTCTAATTCCCTAGTTCTTAATGCTGCTATTATATTAAATCTAAAGAGCTTGTTCTAGGTTGTATAATGGTTAGAATCTTGTGAAGAGCTTGTTTCATTGAGTGATAATTAAGGGGAGTTTCGGGTAGCAGAGCTTATTGTTACCTAGGGCTATTAATTTCATTGAAGGATAAATATTGCTATGATAAGGTGATATTAAACGGAAGATCTAAGGTTTTTATTTTATTCTTATTTTGCTTCAGTTAATCAGTTAAATAAAATTCCAAACCCCCCCTTTTGGTTTACAAAGTATAAATTTAGACTAATCATTCTCTGTGGGATCGACTCTTACTTGCACTACTACATTAATATCTTTTGCAGTAAGGTTTTATTTTTGGGTGCTTGCGACAGTACGCCAAATTTTGGCGCCGTTGCCGGGGAATGATTTTTGTTTTATTTTGTGCTTTTGTGAACCTTATTTCATTTTAGCAATTTTCTATCTTAATTTAAACTCGTATTGCTTTTTAATTTTGCAGGGACTCTTGACTTGTCCATGGTGATCTCAAGGTCTCAAATAAGAAATAAAGAAGTCGGGCTGACGACTATAAACCAAGCGCTACTTGGGAGGCAACCCAAATTTCGCATCCCTTTAATCTAATTTTATTTCACTTGATTTTATTTTTGTTTTATCTTTTGTGTTAGGTCATTCTACAGTTCCAACGCCCCACGATTATTGACATATTTCCAGGGAAGTCCTTTGCATTTGTTTCGTTAATTGTTTGCATTGAGGACAATGTCAATTTTAAGTTTGGGGGTAGTATTTAATATTTGTGTTTTTTATGGTATTTAGTATTTGTGTGTTTTTTTTAAAATATGATTTTTTAAGGGTCATTATTTTTTAAAATGTGTTTATTGAGCATTGACTTGATTTAGAACTATGACCAATGATAAATAAAAAAAACAATAAACTTGATTGAATAAATTGTAACTCATGAAAAATGGACAAATATTGCTTAGTCTGTATGGTTAACTTTTTTGTTGGTTATTACATTGCTTGAATCCCTACCTCATTTGAGCACTTATCCATTTGTAATGAACTAGTGGTACACTTAGAGAAGACTTATATATGACCGAATGCTTGTGGGAGATATCAATAAACTCTATAACTCGTTTAAACATCACTCGAAGCAATGTAATCAAGTTGATTTGTTGGTCATGTGGTGAGTTGAGATGGAGCGTAAAACGCACTCACTCATAAACACGTGCTTAGGGGAGATAGAGCGTAAAACGCACTCACCTATATAAAAAAAAAGAAAAAAAAAAGAAGAAGAAGAAGCAATTAATCGCAAATCTTGCAATGGGATGAGATGGAGAGTAAAACGCACTTGCCCATAAGAGATGACTTATGATAAGATGGAGCATAAAATGCACTTACCTAGAGTCTTTTGATCTCAATTTTTATAATTTCTGATTTGTCTACATTAGCGGTGAGTGATGTGTTAAGCATGTAGTTGTTGGAGTTTATTTTCCTTCATAAGGTAATGTGGTTAGATAAGTTCATCCGAGTTATACTTGGTTTAGTGCAATTGGATACACACACACACGGAAAGGATTTAAAGTGAGGTATGACTAACAAGCAAGTTAAAATCCTAGACGTTGCAATATTTTGAAAGTTTTTCTAAAGTTATAATGTGTTGACATCTTTGAGGTCATTTTTCAAACTTTATATCTCATTGCTCAAGTTAGCTTTTATTAGAAGAGTTTTAAGTCTTATTTTTGTATTTGTTTTGCTTGAGGACAAGCAAAGATTCAAGTTTGGGGGTATTTGATGAGTCAATTTTATACATATAAATTGAGTATTTTTAGCTTGATGATTTGTAAGTTTTTGAGTAATTTATATTCTTTTTTATGTGTTTTTGTCTTATTGTTATGAAATATGTCTTTGTATCACTTTTATATATTTTTACTTTGTTTTGCAGGAAAAAAGAATAAAAGGGTATTTGGATCGATGTCCATAATTTATCATTGACATAGCAGCCCATTGAGGCCCAATTTCGTCCTTGGTCCAGCCTTTATCTCTCAACGCTCAAAGAAAGAAAGTTGTAGATCTATTTCTTAGCTTTTCGAATCATCTTGAAACGCCTAAATCGAAGTTCGGATGAGAGAGTTATGACCATTTTACCAACATACGTCAAAGCTGAAAATTTCAGGAAATTGAGCCTTTGGACAGATTGACCTCTGGAGCTTCATTTGCGATTTCGATGGTGTTAAAGTTTCCAAATGAGAATGTGTTCTTATTGAAGATTTTAGTAGACTTCTCAAGCTTTCCGAAATGGTATGGTGAGCAAAAATCCAAGTTCATTTGGGCCTCCAAACATTGCTTTTTAGACAGCTAACCCGAATCCCGCCTAGACTAAATTCCTGTTCGGACCAGTTGGAGTATTTGGGCCATAACTTGAGCTTCCCAACTCCAAATCAGGTGATTCAAAAGCCCAAATTCATTAGAAACTCCAGGGATACAACATTTGTTCTTTTCCCAAGTCCAAATTCGGTGGTTTACTAATTCAAAATTGGCTTACAAGGTGCTGATCAGTTAGTTGACAGATTTGGATTTTTAGCACATCACATGGGCACGTTTTTGGCTTGTTATATGCTTTGGATGGCTGATGCACATGACTTAGATTAGTTGTTGGATCTTGACCATCTTGTATGCTTGAGTGCCTATAAATAGCAAGAGGTGTTTCAACACCAACACACTAATTCACAAACCAATTTACACATTCATATTCCAACTCCTTCACCTCATATCCTTGAGAGCATTCTCCATATTAATTTGTTAGTATAGGAGTAGGGAGAGGAAGTAGACCTCCAGGGGGAGGCTACTCTCCTCTCCATTTTTTATAGTTCAAGAGCAACCAAGAGATCAACATTTATGGAAGCGAGGAATCAAAGACGAAGGTTTGGAGATTGAAGATTGTGATCCGAAGTGACAGCCGGATGTCAAAACATAGTTTTTCTTCTCTAAACTCTTCATTTATTTTTTATATACTATTATTGTTGAATATCTTGTAAATTATATTTGCCTATTTGCTATGAACTCTTCTCTTTTATTTTATTTAGTTCCAATGGGATGTTAAACTTTTTATACATTATTTGTTCCTTCTTATATGAAGTTCATTCTCGATAATCTGTTTTAACTGTTGAATGATATTTAATCCGATTGATTTAATGTGATCAGTTAAGTTAATTTGATTAATATCATTTGCTAGATTAAGGGATAATATTACGTGTAATTGATATTGTTCCTAATCACAAGTAGCAATTAGTGATACATGATTGTGGTCAAGCTTTTGAGTATTGCTATGATTATTGGAAGACAGGTTAAATAATCCGAGCTTGTGTGATTGTTGCTTGGAATAGTCTAATTCCCTAGTTCTTAATGCTGCTATTATATTAAATCTAGAGAGCTTGTTCTAGGTTGTATAATGGTTAGAATCTTGTGAAGAGCTTGTTTCATTGAGTGATAATTAAGGGGAGTTTCGGGTAGCAGAGTTTATTGTTACCTAGGGCTATTAATTTCATTGAAGGATAAATATTGCTATGATAAGGTGATATTAAACGGAAGATCTAAGGTTTTTATTTTATTCTTATTTTGCTTCAGTTAATCAGTTAAATAAAATTCCAAACCCCCCCTTTTGGTTTACAAAGTATAAATTTAGACTAATCATTCTCTGTGGGATCGACTCTTACTTGCACTACTACATTAATATCTTTTGCAGTAAGGTTTTATTTTTGGGTGCTTGCGACAGTACACCATTATTCAACCAATTTTTGGAAGTTATGCCGGGTAATGCCCCTAAAATGATTATTACTGATCAAGACCCAGCAATGACAAATGCAATTTCCCAAACTCTTCCAAGTACTTTTCATAGGTATTGTAGTTGGCACATACTAACAAAGTTTTCTGAGAAGATAGATTCATTGAAATATAGTGCTTACTATCAGCTAATTGTATATGGAAATCAGAGACTGAGGAAGAATTTGATTCAATTTGGATAGACCTTATTGAGAAAAGTGGGTTGAGTGACAACAAATGGTTACAGTCAATGTATGATATTCGTTCAAGGTGGGTGCCTGCATATGTGAACCACGTTTTTTCTGCCGACATGTCAAGTAGTCAACGAGCGAAAAGTTCCCATTCATTCTTCAAGAAATTTGTTTCTAAAAAAAATTCATTGGTGGATTTTATGGTTCAGTTTAATAGGGGACTAGTACACCAACGTCATGAAGTATTGATTGTCGACAACAAAGACATGACTGAGAAGCCTAAATTGAAAAAAAATTCATGATATTTTGTTGCAAATGGTTGATATTTACACACATGAAATGTTCTACAAATTCGAAAATGAGTTATTGGAGAGTTTTAATTATAAATTTATGTTTGTTGATGAGTCAAACAATCATTGTGTGTATAAGATTCAAAGAAAAGGTGGTGAAAAATATAGAGGCCGACAAATTATTTACAAGAAGGGTTTGGATTTTGCTTCATGCACATGCAAAAAAATTGAAAGCTCAGGAATTCCATGCAGACACATTTTAGCATTTTTGGGCAAATATCATGATTTTGAAAAATTGCCGAATGAATACATTTTCATGAGATGGACAAAATCAGCAAAATCTGAGATAGTCATAGATGATGGTGGCATTGAGATAGTTGATGACAAATCATATCTCTTGGAGCGGAGTAGATTGATTCAGTGTTGTTTGGATGTAGTTGATAAAGCCCTCTCAAGTGCGGAAACAAAAAAGGTTTTGATCGATGCTTTAGGTAGTGCACTTGAGAAAATCAATTTAATGGTTGGTTGTAGTACAAGTGGGGTGAAATCTAATCAAGTAATTGGTTCTAATAGTGTACCAATTTTGAAAAACATGGATGGTAATTATGAACATAATTATTATGAACCGAGTCAAGTGCGGGCAAAAGGATGTGGCAAAAGGATGAAGGGGGGAAAGAAAAGGCACTAACGAAGGCAAAAAATTTTAAAGTGAGACGTTGTAATGGATGTGGCAAATTTGGACAAGCACACGATAAAAGAAATTGTCCAAGACTTACAAATCGGTAAGAAATTATCATTTATTTTATTTAAATTGTCGTATAATTTTTTACTTTATGTTGGTAAAGATTATGGTGGTGATGAAAATCTTAACAATTATATGTATATATGTTCATGTAGATCAACCAAAGGCAAAGAACATTCTAGTGATGCAACTCCTAATAATGACAATTATTCATCCACCGGTAATTTATTCCACATTTCTTTTTTTCTTTTTCTTTTTTGATATAAAACTCTATATTTCTAGTTATTGACTTATATATATATATATATATATATATATATATATATATATATATTGATATTGACAGGTATATCATTTTGAGTGCAATTTATGATTTTATTGGAGGTGCTTGTACTGTTACAAATTTGGACATCATGACTGCTATGTTATTTTGTTAAAAGTGTTTTGAACTTATTGTATTATTTTTATTTTGAAAATGTTGGAGTGGGTGCTTATTGTATTAAATATGAAGATTTCTTCTCTGTTTAGCGATTTTTTTTTTAATTTTTGGTAAAATGTTATTTTTCATAAAAATTTAATGAATATTGTTACCTTGAAATCTGTCGGTTCTTCTTTCAAGTTTGGGTTTTTTGAACAATGGTGGAGAGAGAAACACTGATGAAATCAAATGGGTGAGTTTTGGTGGAGAGAGAAATTTTGCAACGGGTGGACAAAATGTTAGTGGCATTAGTTTTTTTTTGTTTTGCTCATTATTTATGTGAGTGGGCTGCATCTCCAAAGGGAATGTTAGTAGAATTTTTTGACACCCGCATGTGGCCACCCGCATTTGAACGGCCCTATATATATATATATATATATATATATATATAGGGTGGAAATTAAAATTGGGCCATTTTACTACCGAATGCCCAACATGCTGACTAAGCAAAAAAAAATGCCAACAGGCCAAGGCCTCAAGCTAATGTGCCTAAAGATAGTCGTTGCCCATATCTGAAGGAGTACAAGGATAGTTAGAGACCGAGTTAGGAGAGTACTTCAATAAGACAGGAAATAATAATATGCAAACATAATAATAAGGCTTACACATAAATTACTACTATAAACGTTTTGTCTTTTTTCATCTCGGATATTCGTTTTTTCAATCAGATGACTAAATTCTCAATTTTTTTCAATTACATCCAGCGGAATTGCCACGTGAGGTGGCATTATAATCATATTTCATTATTTTAGTTAATGAAATGAAAGAGCAAAAAAACAGAAAAAAATAATAAGAAAAATTCAAATCACTTATTTCTATTAAACGCAGAAAGATCACCATCATCCAAAGACGGACACAGGGGGGTGATCATCTTTACTAGTGTTTTTCTTTTTTTTCTTTGATCTATGTACACTTTTGAGTCCTCACTAGCTTTTTATATTATTTAATACATATAAGTCTATAAGTCTTTACCTATGTCAGGATGAGTTTTCACATTTTATATAGGTTTGATCGTCACTTTATTAAGTTATTTACATTTTTTCCGTAATTTGATGTCACTATGTTTAATATAAAATACTTATTTATATAATTATCACTATGTTATGTTAAATTTATATTAAGTATTTTTTTATAATTATTATTATATATGTACCAAAATTCTCACTAGCCATAAATCCTGCATTTGGCTCTGCTCTCACACTTAAAGTCCAAAAATTGATTGGTTGGCTTTTGATATGTAAATGATTTCGAAAACAATCAAAATAATTTTCAAAACAATCAAAAATGATATCAAAATGAATTGAAATAACTTTGTGAAATAGAGCAAAAAATAACAAATGATTCTACAAACAAAATCAAAATTAGACAAAATTCAAAATAAAATCCATATATTTTTGGATACAACTTAAACCAATATTTTAAATTACTTTTGAAATCAAAAATGACATCCTAATAAAACAACCTTTGACTTTTGAAATCTAATTAGAATAATTTTTTAAACTCTAAAATTGGATTGACTATAGTTTGAGATACAAAAATTACTAGATTTGGGAATGATTATAGTTTAAAATTAAAAAACAAATCTCAAATCTATTGTATTTTAGAATGACTACTTTAAACTATCATATTTTGGAATGACTCCTTAAAAATTTTAAAAACAACTTTCAAAAATAAAAGAACATCTTTTGGGATGACTAAAAAAGGATTTTACTTATAAAAACAAAAAAAAAATTCATATTTTATCCTCCAAATTTTTTTTTCATAAACACTTTATGATATCTTAAAAGACCAAATTAATACTTTAAGTAAACATCTCTATTCTTGCTAATGAGAAATGAGATATATTAAAAATGACATTCAAGTCCCTCGAACACACACACACACACACTTACGGAATGACATAAGCACACATTTAAGCATATTAATTGTAGTTCGGTTGCCTTTGAGTGGTGTTGTTGTGGAACAATTTAAGCATACAGAGGGAATTACGAAAACATCGCGGACATACGAGACAAATTCATATAATTTGTCTATATATTATGGCATGCCTACACGATTATTTTACATTTTTTTAATTCCAATTACTTATTTAATTTTCAAACAAGTTTTCGACAAGGCATTGAACTTCTCAAATCTTTTAATCAATTAATTTTACTTAATTGTTTATTGTCTTCCTTGTAAAAAATTAACTGTTGCTTTTTATTTAAACACTCACCAACTAAAAATTATGATTCATCCAAGCTCGGGTAGGCATAAAATTCTAAATTAAAGAGAATATTGTTGAGATATGTCTCATGCTTCTTGTTTGCAAGAAACAAAAATGCATATAATTATTATAATATATATAATACAACTATTTATATTATTAAATAAATAAATATAACCTCATGCATGATCAATTTCTAGTTTGTAACGATTGTAAATCACTAAGAAAACAATATAAAACAAGAATATCCGAATGCTTTATCGATCCTAATGAGGAAGAACCTCACTATAAGTATTAACATCATTTTGCTTCATTGAAATGAAATTTCATTTCATCTCATTTCATTTGCTAGCCCATTAATCTCCACACAATATATACTACCAACCAATTCATATATACATAATTGATATGCTGATTATATAAATTTTCTTATATATGGTTGAACATCTGCAGAAAGATTAGTGATCTCAGCTTGTTTTTACAAGAAAACTAAGGAGATGAAAACAAGATCACCTGTTTTGTTGTTCTTTGTTACAGCCTTCTTGTTTGTTGGCTGTTCTGCTACTGCCTTTGATGCACCTTCACCTGAAAATCGTACAGGCAAGGCTCACTTGTTAAGTGTTTTTCTACTTTCATGTATTCGTTTAAATTGTAGTGTTTTTCTATTTTCATATGCATTTATCAACGTTTTATAGCGTTTGTGGGCATACCATTTAGTTCGTTTGGCCACCATACCAGAAATAATACATTGTGTTTGAGTTCCAAACGCTCGATTATGAGTTAAATAAAGTACGTTTAAAATAAACTGTTAGCGTTTAGAATTATAAACACTCCATAAGTTGGTAGGCAAACAAGCACGTAAAACACTGGTTGATAAACATTTTCTACTAAAATGAATAAAATATAAATCAGTTTTTTTAATAGAGTTAATATTGTTCTTCAATATAAAAAAATTTACACTTTCTAATAATTTTCACAAATCCTGTTTGTCATGATCATCAAATTTTCACTTAGTAATTTATTTATTTTTTCATATCTTGCTATTTGCGAGAGATTTGTATACTAAATAAAACCCATTTTATATGTCAGATGTTTAACATCTCCACTAGTATTACATGAAATAAGTGTTTAACATATTCATTAGAAGTGGAAAAAGGAAATTATTATTTTCACAAATCTAATATTTTCACATAAATTTTGATTGAGGTTTAAAATCAATAATAGAGTATTATGTGATTACTAATTTTGATTAACTAAAATAGTTAACATAACTAGCTAGACAAATAAAATATTCACTCTGAAAGAGGATGATTGATAATCTGTAAATCTTGTACATAATAATGCAAGAAGAATTTGTACTTTACTGTCATTATTTTAATTTTTTTATTTGAAAATATCATAAGTTGTACTTTTTTCTTTTTTTGCTGAAAAATATCAAGAATTTTAGAACTAAAAGAACAATAACATCATAGACTAAATGTTTTAATTTATGTTTTAGAACACAGAGTGTAAGAAGAGGAATTTAAGGGTCTTCAAATGATTTTTTTTCTCAAATTCTGAGCATTAATTAGTTAAATTGGGTATAAATATTAACTTGCTAAAATTCATTGAACGATGAAAGAGAAATAAATTAATATTTAATATTTAAAAATAGTATGAAAAACTAAATAATTAATTCTTCTTTAAAAGTTCCATCCATGTGTTTAATGCAAGACCACCTTCACTAGTACTAGTATTTGACAAGGCTTCTATTCCACTTTTCAGCATACCCTCATATTGTGTAGTTCTTTGAAATTTGAATACTTAATGAGTTATAAAAAGTTTATTATGTTCTTTTTGACTTTTCAATATATTGTAAACTCAACTTAATGAATTGATATTCAAATATGGTCATTGAACTCGGGACATCCCAAAATAAGTAAGTTTTGTGACTTGAAGGATGAAAATGAAATTAGGATCAACTTGAAGGTACAAAAATGTCATTCAGCTTACGGAATAGTGTCTTTTTAGTTTGGGATTTCCTCCCACCCCCCTCCCCCCACCCAAATAGAAAGGTCATTTGTATTACAACAAGACCTATTGTCCAAACATATAATTTAGAACTATATTTGTTTGCAAAAATAATAGATTAAATAAGACTATTTGTACTAATTTATTGCCACTACGGATTATTTTATCTTATAATTAGTCCGTTATTTAATCCGATAGACTATATTATAAAGGTAGTGATATATCCACATCTTAAATTGATTATTGCACACCTTTTTAAATCAAAGAGACTATATTATCCTTAATTAATGAAAAGTCAATTAACATATTTATCACTTGTTAATTTTAATTGAAAGTTTTTTTTAAAACAAGTCTAAATAATTTTCTATTTTCTTTGAATTTTAAATTTTTATAAATTTATTTCAAGTCAAAATAAAATCTTTTGAATTAAATAGATCACCAATAAAATATATAATGGGTACTTTAATAAAAAAGCAAGCTAAATTACATACATGTCTTTAGAACTCGAAGGTTTACCCTTATAAATCTTTTTTTGTTTTTTCTAATATTTTATGTGTTCATATCTTTATTTCAAAATTTTAATAAATTATATTATAAAATATCTCAAATAAAAGAAGAACGCTATTAAGTAAAATTGTAAAAAGATAATAAATTTAAAATATTAATTCAATTCTCCATACGGTAGAAAATCAAGTTTTGACTAACTAAGTGTATACTTTCTATCTTATAAATATGAAGTATAACAAAATTAAGACAAAATGGATAAAGTGTAAATGGTTAATTTATTTTAGGAATATCATATTTAGGTCTACAACTATCACTTTAGGATATACATATATCAACACCCTATTATAAACCTCCTTTGAAAGTATCAAATGACTTTAAATAATTACAAATAATCCATGAGATTAAATAATAGACTAATTATGTGATAATATAAGTCCTAATAATATTAAATTAGTACAAATAATCATTACCATATCCATCATTTTTTAAAACAAACATAGCTCAGGTATATTCAAGTATCTTTGGATACTTTTAGGGAAATGATTTATTAGCAAGTTGAATTACGACTTACGCGGGACTCTAAGCGATAAGATAGAATAAATTAAGGTAAAATCATTCTTAATGTCTACATATCCCATGTATTCGTACACGTCCGTATTTACAATTGACATAAATTAGTCTGTCATATTAACAAGACTCTTGATACTTTTTGTGTATGTTAGTATATTAACTAATCTCCTCGTATGATCTGAGAACTAACCAGTTGCCCTGATCCATACACAGCTTGTGTGTTGGACTTCACCTCATTTCCCTACCAACCACAAGGTGAATGCATAGACACCCCAAGAAAGATCAAGGAATGGGCCAGCTACCCCACCTCCCTCTGCTGTCGAAATGCGCTCACCGTCTTAGGCAAGGCACTGGCCTTACAAGCCAGTACCCCCGGAGAAGGAAACATCTTCATTGAGGAAAATCAGTGGAGAAACTGCAGCGGCCCATTCCAAAGACAACCCAATGTCTCTATTCAAACTTGTGGCCTTAACCATCTCTTCCATGGGAGTAGCAAATGTTCCGGGCTATCTTTACAAAACATGACAAATGACAGTATCTTTGTCCAGGCTGCAAACAACTGCTCTCAGTTCGGTTACAATTTCAATAAACATTGTGAAAACTGCATAACTGCAATAATAACGGCAAGGGATCATCTTGTGGATCATTTGGATGTGACCGGAAACAGTACAGAGAAAGCAATATGTGGTGTAGCAGTTGTAATCTCTATTGCAGCCACAAGAATGAACGATCTCTCGTTTGTTGATGATCTGTATCGGTGTGTGCCTGCTTTAGATGTGTATGGTAAGACTTTTAACATAATCCTGATACCAAGCAGTTGGTTTTGGACAGTCTATTGGGAAGTCCTATAAGAGTTGGTTGCATTAATATAGTTCACAGTTGCAGTTGTATAATACTTGTATCACAAAGGCCATCATCAAAATGCAACTCTAGCTATACCAATGCAACTAATTCCTATAGAACTGGCCAAATGGACTGCCCAAAACCAACTGTTCGGAATCCAAATTCACATGTTATACATATCATATATAATCTAGTTTATATATACACATACATAGGCATGCAAGTTAGTAATCTAGTTTATATAATTTATGACTAAATTTGACTCTCAGTAAATTGATTTTCTACAGATCCCGGTTACATCAAACTCAAATGTAAGTCTGCCTTTTTTTTTAAGCTCAAAATGCATATCATGTACTACTTCTTTCTGGGTAAATACATATCCCCATTGACTTTCACACATCTTAAAAATAGTAAGATCGGTGGAAAATACTGAAACTGATAAAGAAGTTCAAACTAACCTTTAGCAGACCCAACTTTGAAATATTCAAAATAATGCCAAAGAATCTTTTGCATTAGTTACAAATTAAGATGACGTGGTTTTAGGACATCCCAAAGAACGGAAAGGGAGACAACTAAACCCGGAAAGAGGGAGTACTATTACTCAAAAAGCTTTAGTTTTGTGCATATATATACTCACATAAAGTTATATTACATCAGATTCTCTGGCCATAACTCTCCTAGCGGTTTTTCTAGCAGCCACTGGGCTGATCATGGTTATCATGCTGATAAAGTATGTAACCAAGAATAAGAAACAGAATTCAAAACATGTTAAAGCAAAGGAGATCTCTACATGGTCTGGCCTTTACAGATTCACCAAATCAGAGATTGAGAATGCCATAAACTTTGGCAACGAAAAGAAGTGTCTAGGGCGAGGAAGTGCAGGTCAGGTTTACAAGGGAATTCTACCTAGTGGACAAGTTGTGGCCATCAAGCAGTTATATAAGAACAACAACTCCGATTCGTTCACTCGAGAAGTCGAAAATCTTTCTAGAGTCCGACATCCAAACCTAGTTTGTCTCTTTGGCTGCTGCATTGAGGATGGGGAGCAGTACTTAGTCTACGAATATTGTTCAGCTGGAAATCTAGCTCAACACCTTTTGAGTAAGTCATTTTCCTCGATTCCCATTTTTAATCCTTTTATCTTTTGTTTAATTTGTTTTGTCCATCTACTATCAGGGAAAGAAACTTTCCTAACATGGGAAAGAAGAGTAAGGATCTTGAGGGACTGTTCACTTGCACTAAGGTATCTCCATCATTACATAGATGGCTGCATTGTTCACAGAGATATTAAGGTAACAGATACCTTTTTATACTTTTCTACCATTTGTTAATATTCCCTTCGATCTCAAAATAAAATTCACTTTTAAAAGTCGACGTTTAGGTGAATTGGCTTCAACATAATCAATGACCAGGACCACAACTTACTTCAGTATAATGAAAACTGGGTACATTGATTTCAAAAATGGACTGCCATTTTGAGACAACAATTCTAGGATAAAGAAGTGGACTGTAAGATACTTTATAAATGGATTTTAAGCAAACATGTTCACTTTATCTGGAAGTCATTATTCCATTAAAGTAAAGCATAAAGGTATTCACATTCAAGTAATGTCCAAATTCATTAAGCACCTAAATTCAAAATGTTTGTCTTCAAAAGTCAGAACTAACGATTGATGGTGGTCTTTTTCTGTTAAGCTCTTCCAACAACCAGTGTTCTAAAAATCCCTACCTAGGTCCGCTTAATCCCCGCCTAGGCGCTAGGCGGGTCCTCTACCACCTAGATTTGGCCAGGTACCTAGGTCCCGCCTAGGAGGAATGAGACCTCTACTGCATCGGTCAATAAAAACTTTGAAGCTCTGCAATACTTAATAGATTGTTTTTTTGGTAATGTTTCATGAAATAATTTAAAATTTACATCATGCTTTGTATAGTGTAACAAAGATATGCATAGACAAATTAATAAATGAGACCACCTAAGAAAACACGTGGTCTGCCTAGGAGAAAATGCCTAGGCACTCCCTCCGCTGCCTATCGATTTTTAGAACGCTGCCAACACCCCACCACAAAAAAAAAAACAAAAAAAAACAAAACCCTTTTTGAGCTGAATGAGTTTTGTTTAACTAACCAAAAATGCTTAGTTCAACAGACTCTGTCTCCCTAGCTTAACTCATTTCATCATCCACAACACACGACAAATAGAAACACAAATACAGGAAGAAAAGAAAAACATAATATAGAAGAAAAGATGCCACTAATCTTGCATAATTATATGACAATGTTGAATGTTTGCTATGCAGTTAACGAACATCCTGTTGACTGATAAGTTGGAACCAAAGCTCTCTGATTTTGGTTTGGCAAAAATGTTGGGGATGGAGGAGAGCAAAGTATTTACTGATGTTCGGGGAACCATAGGCTATATGGACCCTGAGTACATGAGTAATGCCAAATTGACTTGTGCTAGCGACATCTACAGTTTTGGAATCGTTGCTCTCCAACTTCTATCTGGACAGAAAGTAATTGAGCTGGATCTCGATGCAAGAGACCAACTTACAAGGAAGGTATTTTCGTCATATCAACATATAATATGTTCGTCCTAAAATAAGAATCCACTCTTGAAACAAACTGTGACAGCCTAAGAACAAGGAAAATTAACCACCTAGCTCATCTGTCTGCAGGCAAAGGATGCGAGTATGGGGAAACGGCCATTATCTGAAATTAAAGACCCTAGGCTGAATGGAAACCTGAACACCGTGGATTTTGAATCTATATTACAAATTGCAGTACTCTGTGCAGCCAAATCAAGCAAAGGTCGGCCTACTATTGATGTGGTCTTTGATGAAATGGACAAGGCTTGGAAAAATTCTGAGGCTGATATGGTTAGTTGGGTTTTACTTCTAAGTTACCGTGATCTGATTTAATAATGATTAAGTTTTCTTTTATTTCCTTTTTCTTTCCATCCTAAATACTCTGAAATTAAACAGAGCTCAAGTCGAGCTCCCTTGCTAAAGCTCCACTGATTTAGTAAACAAGTCTAAAAGTTGTCAAGCTCAGCTGGTTCCACAAATAAACGAGCTCGAGTCGAGAGTTCAATATGTTTGCCCCCATGCTTGGTAACATATCAAAATATTTAAAATTCCATAATTATTTTGAAAAATACTATTTTAGAGTAACCCAAAAAAACAAAAAAAAACATTTTGACTTTAAGCAATTAAGAAATGAAAAAATTGTAAAATAAGATGTTACAACTAGTACTATATATGAATGAGGATCATACTGTAGTATAATGCTAATCATAATTGTTCTGCTTGTTTAATCACAGAGAGAAAAGAGAGAGATGAGCTCATCAGCAACATCGCAGTCAAGATCACTTGAAGTGGTACCAGTCTAAATCGATGATATAAATGAGTTTCAAGTAGGATTTGTAAGTTGTTGTAGGACAAAAATTGGTGTCAATTAGGGATGCATATACCACATGTATGGATGTTTTGTAATATTAAGTTGCACAAAGAAAAAACAGGCGTGTTTGGACAAATAATCTTCAAATTTATTTATGTTTTAATTTTTACATTTACACATTAATGCTCACTACTTTATATCTTCATCTTACGGAGATCATAATGTGAATTGTTATAACTACAAACTTTGACTCAATGAGATCTTTGGAAAAGCTTGGTGGATTCAAATTGCCAAGAGGTGCTCTAGATTCCATGTGATGAATCAACATAGAATGTCAATTAATTTGTTTTGTTATAATACTCTATTATGTTTTTGAATAATATTGCTCCTAGAAGTACGTAAGCATTATTTATTATTTATATTTACTTGTTGAAAATTTCAGTTAGTCTTAAAATCTATCAGGGGAAAAAAGAAAAAGGACCGGTCTTAGAGTATTAGAGTATTACATTACATAACTTCTTGACCTTCTAGTAGTAGATTCTAACAAAAGTCAGGAGGTTGATGGCAATCTTAAGTGCACAAAAGAGACGTATGGCTGAGGGGAGGAGAGAAAAAAAGCATGCATGGAGATTCTGTTTGTTGGATGTTTGAGAATCTATAAAAGAGATGGATCATCCAAAGAACAAGGCTTTTTTTTGAATAAACCAATTCATTTGGGACCCTGCAGATCCACTCTTTTTCCTATTCAAAAATCAGTCTGGGTTCGTGTCTATAATAAATGGAGGCAAAACTTTAGGCCAATGAATCATTTAAGGCTTTATGTAGAGATTCGTGTCTATAATAAAGGGAGGCATAAATTTAGACCCAATGAATCATTTAAGGCTTTATGCAAAGATTCGTCTTTAATAAATGGAGTAGCAGGTTCAAGACCAATAAATAGAGCCTATGTAATTTATGTCATATTATTAATTTTAAAATTAAAATTTAATTTGATGGACAAAATAGGAAGATCTTTACATTTGAAAGAAAAACTAGAAAGTTCGGTATGTTTTAAATTTTACATTTACACATTAATGCTCACTACTTTATATCTTCATCTTACAAGAGATCATACTGTGAATTGTTATAGCTTTGAATTTTGACTCAATAAGATCTTTGGAAAAGCTTGGTGGATTCAAATTGTCAAGAGGTGCTTCGGATTCCATGTCAATGAGAATATCAATTAATTCGTTTTGTTATAATACTCTCTACGTTTTTGCATAATATTGCTACTAAAAGTGCGTAACCATTATTTATTATTTATATTTATTTGTTGAAAATTTCGGTTAGTCTTAAATCTATCGTGGGGTAAAAAAGAAAAAGGACGGTCTTCGTAAGACAAAGGAGGATTAGTGTTTTATATTACATAACTTCTTCGCCTTCTAGTAGTGGATTCTAACAAAAGTCAAGAGGTATATGGCAATCTTAAAGTACACAAAAGAGATGTATGGCCGAGGGAAGGAGAGAAAGAACGCATGCATGGCGATTATGTATATCGGATGTTCTAGATCTATGAAAGAGATTGATCTTTCAAAGAACAAGGCCTTTTTTCTAATAAGTCAATTCATTTGAGACCTTGCAGATCCACTCTTTTTCCTATTCAAAGATCAGCTTAGGTTCGTGTCTATAATAAATGGAGGCAGAAGTTTAGGCCCAATGAATCATTTAAGGCTTTATATAGAGATTCGTGTCTATAATAAATATAGCAGCAGGTTCCGTCAATGTAGTAAATTTATGTCATTATTAATTTTAAAATTAAAATTTAATTTGAAAGATAAAATAGGAAGATCTATAAATTCGGAAGAAAAATAAGAAAGATCTTTAAACATACAGTCAGGATAAAACATAAAAAGAAAATATAAATATCCTTAACTTGGAGTGTAAAATAAAATATGAAGTTATAAGAATAAAATAAGAATTATCAGAAAAGTTAGAGGGCAAAAGGGGGATGTGAATTGTGACATAGCCTTCGGGGGTGACGCCAGCTTAAATTGGAGGCAAAAATTTAGGCCCAGTGAATTATTTAAGGCTTCATGTAGAGATTTGTGTGTATAATAAATGGAGCAGCAGATTCGGGTCCTTCAGGAACTACACCGTTATTTCTCCCATTTTGGAGAAATTTCGTCTATATACAACTTTACAATGATAATTCTTGAAATTATGAATCGTATCTCGTTATCTGAGCAGTGACTAAAGATACAAAACCAAGTTGCTGATATTTCAGCAACATGACCTCTTCTTTGAACCATGATGGTGCCTCAAGGAGAGAGAAAACCATTGCTCGCCTCACGCCCATCCCATGGCGGCACTATATACTATATACAGATTATGTAAGAAGTTTGGCATTTAAGCAATTTACTAGTTAGGACTTTAGTATCTTGCTTCTAATTTTATTTAATTTAATTTATATTACACACACAGACACAGACACATACATATTTCTTGTCTTCATGGTTCCCTATATAAAGGCTCTAAAACGTAATGGTTGATTTTTGTTACTCCCTCCGCCTCAAATTAAATGCTCAGTTTTGACTTTTTAAAGTCAACTTGACCAATTTTAAAACTACCATTTTTATCAAAATATAGGTGAAGAGATTATAACTAAAAGAAAGTACATACAATTTACTACTAACACTAATTTTTATAATTTTACAAATACATTTATATATGCTTCATTATTAATTTGGGATGGAGGAAGTATATTTTTTGGTAGAAATATATGACTGTTGATTACTATTTGATGAATTCAATTCAATAATAATTTCTCACCTAAATTCTCTATGTACCAATTATTCATCTCTTTTAGTGTTCTTCCCCTCTTTAAATCCTTCTCCTAGTCATTCTCCTTCCTATGCTCTCTCTTCTCCCACAGGAGTGTATCCCTTATAAAATGGTTTATGTAGTTAATTCAATTCAAGGAAAATGCATTTAAGACTACCTCATGTAACACCGAGTTGAAGTAGAACGCAAACTTGACTATTTTTGCCTTGGCTTATCAATATAACTATAAGTTGGTTCACATGTATTTTTTGGTAAGTTGGTACACATTAAACACTAAAGACTGTCAAAATTACTAAATTACCTGCACATGGCTGGCTATATCTGTCTAGTTAGACCATAATTCAGACCAAGCTTTGTTGCACATTGGACATAGGCAATTTACATTAGAGTTATCAAATACTCTTATTGACCAAGCGAACCACGTTGGTACTTCCGTACCTAAACATGGTACTCGTATGTCTCACTGCTCTAAATTTAGCATACCGCACTCTTGTATCTCTTTCGCGAACTGATTCTCACTTAAGGTAATATTTCTATTGAAATAAAAATAAATACATACACACTCAAAAGGGTAAAATCAGCATATACTCGATCAATTAAATGGTACTTAGTTTAATACAATACCAATATTTGTATGAAAATAATATTTATATATATATATATAGAGAGAGAGAGAGACTTGAAGCATACCCTCAACCAATTATAGTACAATTTATTTACAGTGTATAATGTGTAAGTGTTTCAAATAAGCGTACTAAAGCGAACCGCAAACCTAAATAGTGAACCGAGTAAACCTACCCTCACGCACTATCAGGGGCGGATCTACTATTGGGGCAGGGGGGCACCTGCCCCCACTCAACTTTGAGGGGTACCTGTAAAAAAAAAATTTATTAAGGGTCCAAAATGAAATTCATGCTTTGAACTTAAATATTCTAAAGTAATAGAGCATTAAACCAAAGTTTGACATTTCCTCATTCCCACTCCCACATCCTGACATTCCCACGTTGGCACATTCCCACAAGACTGCACATTCTATTTTTATTCTTTCATTCCTTTTGATAGTACTTATTGTTTTTATTTTAATATTTTTATTCTTTACTTCCTTTTGCTACTACTTTTTGCTTTTATTTTAAAATTGAAACCAATAAACCAACTCTTCCAGCCTTCCGTTTTCATCTCTTCCATAATTCCATTTTCAGACTTCAGCAAGACAACAACAGATACAGAGGCCTGAGGCGAGAGCAAGCAACACCGTGAGTATATTTTAATTTTTGTTTTTTAATTTCAGAAATTTAACAATTATTTTAGGAATTTTTATAATTGCTTATGAATTCTTCTTTTTTGTAATTTTATAAAATTAGGGCTTTTTACTTCTCAAAGCAACATTACAACAACAATGAAGAGAACTCCATCAAATAAAAGTTCTTCAACTTCAAGTATGTGTTCTATTCTATTTTTACTTTCTTTAACTTTTATAATTTATTTTGTAATGTTACATGTTACTTGTTAGTGGTTTAAATTAATTGAGATTGTTCATTGATTGTTTTGATATTAAATTAGTTTTTAAATATTTATTAATTGTCAGGCATGGACATACGTAATTGGGTTACAACAACTAAACGTACAAAATTTGAATTTATTCATGAAAATGTCCAAGCAGAAGGGACTAGTGACCAATCTGTCACGACTGATATTCACCAAGAAACTCACCCGCAAAATGTTAATACTCAAACCCAAGTACCAGAATCGTTTGCCCAACATATCCACTACCAAACCCATACAACGGTATCTCATTCCCTTAATATTGAGGGGGATCCCGGTAAAAGACCACCAATAAGTTTTTATCCTGCTAGTGAAAGAGAGATTTTTCGAAGAAATTATTTACTTAGGGGCCCGACTCAACCAATACCTCACAAATTCCCCGATACACTAATTAAGGGAATTGCTCGTAAGTTCAACAAGAATCGGTACAAGAAATATCCAATTTGGTTGGAATATAGTTTGAGTGAAGATGCTTTATTTTATTTGTGTTGTTACCTATTTAAAATTGATCATGGTAACCAAGGTGGTGGAGATACATTTGTTGGCGAGGGATTTAGAAATTGGAAGAAGATGGATAGATTGGAAAAAACATGTTGGAGATCATGGTAGTGATCATCGTAAATGTGAACAGGCTTGCCGTGATTTATTGAATCAACCTCAACACATAGATATCAATCTTGCTAACATAACTGAGCAACAAAGGATTGATTACCGCCTTCGATTGCTTGCATCAGTTAAATGTGTTAGGTTTCTTTTAAAAGAAGGATTGCCTTTTCGTGGTCACGATGAGTCAGAGGGTTCAAGAAAACGAGGGCTATTTATTTCTCAACTAGAGTTTCTTTCAAAAAACAATGATGAGGTGCATAAAGTTGTCCTAAAAAATGCTCCAGATAATCATAAATTGATTGCACCCTCAATCCAAAAAGATATTTGTAGAGCTGCTGCATTTTTGACTACACAAGCTATCATTAAAGAAATTGGGGATGGGTTTTTTTCTTTATTGGTTGATGAGGCTCGTGATACATCAATCAAAGAACAAATGGCAGTAGTTTTACGATACGTGGACATGCATGGTTGTATCATTGAGCGATTTCTTGCCATTATTCATGTTCCTGAAACTTCTGCTTTGACACTAAAAGCTGTTATTGATCAACTTTTTTCTAAACATGGATTGAGCATGTCACGTGTGCGTGGTCAAGGTTATGATGGAGCTAGCAATATGGCAGGGAAGTTTAAAGGTCTTAAGAGTTTAATATTATCTGAAAATCCATGTGCTTTCTATATTCATTGTTTTGCACATCAGCTTCAGTTGACACTTGTTGCGGTTGCTAAAAAACATAAGTCATTATGTTCTTTCTTTGATTATCTTGGATTGTTAGCAAATGTTGTTGGGGCTTCTTGCAAGCGAAAAGAAATTCTCCGATTGAAACAATTTCAGAAAGTAGCTGAAGGAATTGCTAGTGGCGAAATCAAGAGTGGACGAGGTTTGAATCAAGAAACAACATTAAAGCGCCCTGGAGAAACTCGTTGGAGTTCACATTTTAAAACAATTTTGAGTGTTATTACCTTGTTTTCTCCAATAATGGATGTGCTCGAGTTTATAGCAGATGATGTCGAAGGGGAGAAAAGTACAGAAGCTAGTACACTTTTGCAATTCATGCATGATTTTGAGTTCGTGTTCTTGTTGCACTTATTGAAAGGAGTCATGGGAATTACAAATGACTTATCACAAGCCTTACAAAGGAAAGATCAAGACATTGTAAATGCCATAGCTCTAGTCAATGTAACCAAACAACGATTACAATGCATGAGAGAAAACTGGGATGATTTGTTAGCAGAAACTTGTGAATTTTGTGCATTGCATAACATAGTTGTTTTGAGGATGGAGGATATATTTGTGTTTCAAGGGAGACCACGACGCAATATTGAAGAAATCACAAACCTTCATCGTTTTAGGGTTCAATTATTTTTCACTGTGATTGATAGTCAACTTGGGGAGTTGAATGACCGTTTTGATAACACAAATACAGAGTTACTTTCAAGTATAGCATGTCTTGACCCGCGTGACTCTTTCTCGGCATTTGACAATAAAAAATTAATTGAATTTGCGAAGCTTTACCCTTCAGACTTTGATGATATGGAACTTTTGGCACTTGATGGTCAACTCCAAAATTATATTGTGGATATGAGAAATGATCCCAATTTTTCGAGTATAAAAGGAATTGGTGAATTGGCTCAAATGTTGGTTAAGAAAAGAAAGGCTGATGTGTATCCCCAAGTTTATTTGTTGCTGAAGTTAGCTCTACTTTTGCCCGTTGCTACTGCAACTGTTGAAAGGACATTTTCAGCCATGAATATCGTGAAGAATGAACTACGTAACCAAATGGGAGATGAATGGATGAATGATTGTTTAGTAACATACATTGAACATGATATTTTTGTAACTATTAAAAATGAGGTTATCATGCAACAATTTCAAGCAATGAAACCTCGAAAAATGTTATTGTAATAATATTTAAAAATTATTTAATTTTGTGATTCATTTTATTAAATTTTTATTATTAAAGTTTTTTTTTCCAAATATGCCCCCCCTCAACTTTCAAGCTGGATCCGCCCCTGCGCACTATGTACCACGTAATTTGACGTACCACGTCCCCATGTCCGTACTGAGAACCGAATCACACCATGAACTAGACACCACTAGTTATGGCATATAGAGAGGAATCCAACAGTCTGTATTGCTTAGGAGCATGGTTCAAAGTAGCAGTAGCGGCCTATGTTTCGGAATGTCATTTTTTTACTCGGTATCGGCTTTGGGTGATATGCACAGTTAGCTAGTTAGAAGCTTAAATTAAGATGAATAACAAGATGAATCAATTAAGTTCACAAAAAACACTATGTAGTACACATAAGATTATCCAAATGATAAAACATATATCTCGCAGATATGTTTAATCAATTTTACGTTTGAATAAAGTTGATATTGGCGTTGTCTTAGCTCAAATGGTTGAGCATGTTCTGTATATTTAAGTACAATTTAACTTGACTAAGTATATTTTAAGTGCAATTTTTTTCAAATTGTACTTAACTAGGTACTATATAGGTATAATTTAATGATAATTTAAGTACAATTTAGCTCAATTAATTATATATTAAGTACATTCTTTTCATTTATTTTTTAAAGTTATACTTAATTAGGTGCTATATAGATATGCCATGATTTCTCCTTTATTTGGTCCGAAACCGCTACGTTACGCCGAGTTGCCGAAATTTCGTCAAAAATTACCCGTTACATGAATAATTTCTAATTTTGCGATTCGTATCAAGGTTGCAGTTCGGTACCGACCGATACCTAACCGATACGCCAATATTTCGCGGCCGATACTTTGAACAATGCTTAGGAGGAGGGGTTTGGACCGACATGAACCTTAACTGAATGACTGGTGTTTGTCTTGCTTATCATTCACTTTTAATATAGGGTTTTGATGGGGATTGATCCGCAGATTCCGCACATCGGTGTCGGCGTGGATGATTTATTTATAGTTTAGACTTTTATTTAGAATATGAATAATTATTGTTCTTATATTGAGTCCAAATTCACATACGATTTTTGTCTCTATCTATAAATATGATGTAATCATGGAACACATTACAAATTAATAGAATATTATTTTGAGACCTAAATATGACAGCGACAATTCTTCTCTTCTACGATTAAGGATCCTAGGGGTAGTAGTGTGCGGAGCATCACCCTAATTTTAGCTTTTCTTATTTTTCCAATTAAATCCCAGAATTAATCATCAACAAAATTGTCGTACATCAATTTTTATGGTCATATTGGTCTTTAGTTTTATTTTTTATTTTTCTTTTCCTACCTGTCCAAACTAGGGATGTTGTTCTTTAGTGTTTGTTTTCTTGTAACATATGGTTTTATGTCTATGTTCTTCTTTACTATGTTTGTTTAGCACAATAGCTCCTTGTAGGAACTTGGGACTACATAAGGTGTCGTAGTTGTTTCTGTAATATTTTGGTTGCAGTTAGGACTTTATGGTCGACAGATTTGCATATAACGGCACCCCAACCGTGCATGGCTTGGTGAGTTAACTTCGCCATTCTTATCATGTAACTTCTTCTGATGCAATAAGTTATTGCCAACTAAAATAAAAAAAACTCTACCAATTGTGCAAGTATAAAGTGGACAGAAAATACAGTTTTCTAGTCGTGTTCAGGAGTACATGCATATAATTGCTTTATTAAACTAAAATGTCCCTAGACACTGGGCACCAGAGGGAGGGATGTATAGTGTATTCTCTTCACTTTGTCCTAGAATAGTATGAGTTCAAGGTTCCATATGTACCAAAATTCAAGTTTAATTAAAAGCTAGATGGATAAACTTTTTCTTTTTCATTTTTTATCCATTTAGTATTTCAGCTTTTTATCTTCTCCATTTCAATGGCCAACAGGCTTAATTTTTACAAGTCCTGTAACACCCAGAACACATTACAAAATGAATAAACACTGCAATGTTCATATCTTGAAATTTTATTCACATTTTAGTTCGTACGGAACCTCACTAAATTATATGACACAATACCATCACTAAACATATATATCAAATAACATCAGCATAATCAGATTATTCCCAGCAAAAGATGACTCAAGTCTCAATTCTCAATACTCTGGAAAATAAAGTATAATAACAATATTACGAAAATTACCAAAGATTTGGAATGATATAAGTCATTCTGCATATATAAATGCAAGTATATACATTTATCTGGGCAATCCAAATGGTAAGTGCATGTATTTTGCACAATTTATCATTAAATTTACACATCTATATCATCGAAATCAAGTATCTTGTTTAAGTAGTAACAAACCAACTAAAGGGTTTGACTTTATGTTTTCTACATGGGGGGAAAAAGTTGAAAGAGGAGTTCATTGACAAACTATACGTCTAACCTATTCACTGTCTTATCTTCTTCGTTAGCTGAGCTGAACTCACCTCGAGAGATGATACTCATAAATGTCTTTGTGGCTTGCCCTACAGCACGAGACGTCTTTTTTGCAGCCCCTGCAACGACTGGTTGTAGAGAGATGACAGGTAGGCTTGCTCTCTCCTGAATCATTGCTTTAGACAAGGAAAACAGCAATTACTTTTGATTTTTAATCTGGTTGAAACAGAAACCAGGAAATCTGTCTCTCAATCTAAAGTCAGAAGAGTTTAACCGTACACATAGTCTGGTGACGAGCAAGAGAACCTATTTGTCGAATTCCAGCTTCTGCCACTTGCACAGCTTGAGCAGATTTGCTTACTCCATCAGCTATCTCCTGGCTGAGTTCCACATGAATCAATCCACATTAATCGCTAAAGAGTCATTCAACAACACTACAACAGACACATGAAGGCTTGTAAACACATTTCATGAGAGAGAAGCGGAAAGGGAAAAAGATAAAACGAAAGTACAACAGAAAGGAGTTCTTGGTAAAACATAGGCAGTTCATGAGACAGACCAGTCATCTTTTGCACTATTTATAGCTTAGATCATAGGGCATTCTCTTTATGTTTTCTAATCTTTCCTCCAGAGAATATTTCTTCCTTCTTTATTGAAAATCATATGCTCTTATCTTTAACATCACAAAAGCAAGATAAAAATTTTCTCATGTAAACAATATAGTATGAGTTCTACTATGTCTACCGAAAATAAGCCTTGGATAAATGCTGAATGCAACATTTTTGTGTAGAAATGCAACTCTTTCTATAGAAAAAAGTTGCATTTGTCATATTATATAGAAATGAGTTGCATAGGTATAGAAAATGTTGCATTCGGTGCTTATCTGGGATAAATTTTCGGTGGACATGACACTTTCGATATAGTACACAAACCACTTTAGTTGCTACACATTTTCTGGTGGGTCTAGCATGAATTTTAGACGTACTGAAAAATCTTTAAATATAATATTGTGCTACATTTTTACATTTTAATATTTTTAAAATTGTTATTTATAAATACATTTAAATTGTTATATTTATATGTGTTTTCAGCACGTCTTAAAATATGTTTCATCCCCAATAATGTGCAGCAAGGAAAGTGGGACGGAGGGAGTAATATCTCAACGAGAAGTACTGTATTCATCCAAGAAAGTGTCGTAGAGATACTATACCATCACTCCTTTACTCTCTTTGGAAAACATACAGTTACTAGGAGGCCGAATCGCACTAAAGATTCAAATGAAGAAGTTTGTAAGCCTGCAGATGTCAAATATGTGCCCAATGATCAGGAGTTAAATGTTGATGCTCATTTGGATGAATGCGTAGGTGTTTTTCAACCTTTACTTATTGCTCATAGACGGAAGGAAGATCCTAAAAATTCCATCATGGGCAAATTTGTAAGACGAGAGTCAAATGTGCAGGAAAAGTATGCTGTTTTATGAAGTTATGATTGATACTGGGAGCTGCAGTCATGTTACTTTTGAGGAAGCATTTAAGAGTCTTGGATGAAGGGTGGAGCATCACCCAAAGCCATATAATGTTGCGTGGATTACCAATACAAAGTTATGGGTGGGTTACCCAGGTATGTTTGGTCAAATTTTCTGTCGGCAAGCTTCAAGATACAGATATGTGTGATGTTTTACCCCTAAAGATTTGTCACATTATCTTAAAGCGCACATGATTATAGGATCGTCACCCACAACATGATGTTTGTGCTAATACTTATTCAACTATTAATGGCAAGTTGGTGACACCAAGTTCAGTCTTACTTGTACTATTGACATGCCAACTTTGAAGCTCACAAAGAGTTCCTTGGCGATCTATTGTGATTCCTCTTGTGATGATGTTCTTAACTCGACGAAGTGGAGTTCTTTTCAGTGGAGGAGAATTAATGTAGGAAAAACTCACGAGACTTGGTTGAAGCAATATAAAAGGCTTAGGAAATCCATGGAAATAAAATGAAATTCTAGATGTTGTATTTAATTAATTTACTTTATCTATAATTTTAGTAGTTATCTTATTAGAATCCAATTTGGGTTAGGAAATTTCTTTAGGAGTATTTTAAATAGAGATGTACTATATCATTTTTGATAGTGAATTAATATAATTGATTGGGAATTCGTGTGACAATTGTTGTGTGAGATATTCCATTGTCCTAAAATCCTCGTCCCCCATTATAAAATATAAACTTAATCAAATATTTTGATTTGGATCATTTATTTCCTCGTAAGATTTTCTGGAAAAAATCCCGCATAATGCCCACGTTAGCAGGTCAGTTTTGGTCAAAAATTGCCTCAGATGTACACCTTCCCTAACTCTGTTGGGCTAAAAAGTCTTGGATTTATTTGATACCTTTTCCAAGAGTACACGGAGATTTTGAAAGGAAAAAGAAACGTATATAGACAGAATTAAAGCAAGTGGTAAAGTTTACGGTGGTAAATGATCATTTTAGTTTTAACCTAAAAAAAATGAGTAGCCATGAGAGATGAACTTTCAAGGACTAAAGTGAATGATCAATCATGAAGTACGATTGGCATCCCACCCATTTTCCTGGAGAACAACTTTGCAAATGATCACCCCATGCCATTGAGAAAGAGGCTCCGTAGGAGAAACCGTAACACCAACCAGATACTGGTTCTTAGAAACTAGAAGTACCATGCTCATGCCCTTTTCTTGACAAGGCCAAGCAACAAATTCCTAAGCAATCAAATGGTTTCCTATAGACAGCCCATTGTTACAGTGGAAAGGTAAATTGCCAAATAATCCCTATCGGCATAACAAAAAAAAAGGAAAAAAAGAAAGAAACTAATCATTTTCTAGTCTAAAACTGGATCTAATTTAGTAAAATGTAGTGTAGAGTCTGTGGACTATAAATAAATCGAAGTATTTCAGCTTTCTTGTGGTTTATGTGTTGGGCTGGTACGATATACCCCATGTTTCTCCTTGATCCAAATCTTTTCTCTCTTCAGTCTACTATGGCATCAGGCCCTCCTATCAATAATAAGTTTAACACAGTGTTTCAAATATATAAATTCATTTGTTACCTTAAATCATTCAACTCCAGAGTAAGATCACTGATTTCCATGCCAGAGAGCCTTATTGCAGCCATCGTACTAGGGAGTTCCTCACGAGCTGTGTCTGCCAACTTTGAAAGAGATATTGCAGCTCTACCCATTGCCTATAATACAATAAAGACACAAAACTAAAATGTTGGATCTAACTATATAGGTATACTGAAAAAATTAAATAAATAAATAGAAGCAGGACCAAAATTTGTGCCTCCAAGAGAGGACATAGGTATGACTTGCAAGGTGAACTGTTAACCACGGGCGGGCACCGGGGGGTGGGGGAAAAAACAGTACTTGAAGTTCTTTATTTTTCTGAGTTTGGGGATTGGGAGTGAAATTCACCTTATTCAAGCAGTTTCCTTCGAGTTCGAAAAATTAAGATAAAAAATAAATAAAACAGGGTTAAGGGTTGATGGAGAATGTAAAGGTCAAGGAAGACGGATCAAGCAGCTATAAACTTTGGAGTTTGGACAATGGCTCAATCTGAAAGTGGTTCAGCAGAAAAAAAAAAGCTATAAACAGTTTACAATTTTATTATTGGTTACTGAATTATATTTTACAGTTACTATAATGTTCAAAGAATCCTTTAGTATTTCAAGTAAGTTATTTAATTACTCCTTGGTATCTTAGGTTCATTGTACTTAGTCCTCATACATTGGTACATGTGTCCAGTCGAAGAACATTAATGACAAAGGTTCGATGTATGAATTATGAAGTCTAAGGGGCTGGAAAGTTCTTCGAGTCCTGTAAATAGTTGTATTTGAGCCATTTTGAATCAGAGATAAGTTGAATGAAAATCTCAGATTGTGTTATGTGTGATGCATCTTCTCCTTGAGTGTAAGGCCTAAGAACCCTAGGTGTGAGGCCTAGTTTATTCCTTCCCTTCTCTTTCATTCTTTTGTTTCTAACTTGTCCTACATCAAGGGAGAGGCAGAAATGATGTTTGAATAACATATACAAAAATTAATATGTTATGAAAGCTCAGGAAAGAGAAACCAAAAAGATAGCTACTTCCTCATCTATCCAAAGACTGATAAAAAGAGAGATACATAAAAGCATCACACACACACACACACACGTACACTTGCATGCACTGAAACAATATATCTTGATCATAGTTGTCACGGCGCCACGGCGAGACGCGACGGTAGTTGACCGCCAGGACGCCTAGGCGATAAGGCGCCCGTCATGGCGTCCATATGGCGACAAGTCGTTGACAATGTACAATTTATATATTATTTGTTTTACTTCAAAAGCATATTCGACAAAAAAAATTTATATACATTAAAACTCAAAACATAATAACTAACACTATGTAATACAATTAAAAACACAATTATATATGAATACTTCACAATTAAAATTCAAAAATAAAACACATGATATTGAAAACTAGTAGAACAAGTTAACAAACACTACGTAGAGAATAAAAGATAACTAAGTCAACAATCATCACATATTACAAGTCTAATAAATAATAAAAATTACACAATATAGCTAGTACATGAGTTATGATGAGTCATGGGTACACAATGACTTAATTACTAGACTTGGGCCAGCTACCAAGGGGTAAGCCTTGGCGGCTCGGCGTCCAAGGCGTTGTCTTATTCTTCTCTAGCGCCAGGACGCCTAGTCGTCGCCTAGACGACGCCATGGCGACGCCATGACAACTATGATCTTGATAAAATGCATACTCTCCTGTGCAGAACATAAGAGGAGAGAATGGAAAAAATTGTATTGGGTTAAGAGATTGTGTTCATCATAATACAAGTAAACAAAATCTATCTCACGAGACTTGTTTAACAAAACAGGTGCACCTTTTCAAATTAAAATTCCTAAACCCTCAATTTCAAACATTTAACATCTTTGGAAGCCCAATATTAGTGGGGCTAGGAAAGATGAATAGCAAAAATAAAACACTAAATAAAGGACAACTAGAAGGCCTGACATTTTAACTTTAGAGAAACATATGCATACAATTATACTCAAGAAAGCCTTGTACAAACTACTTGGAGTCAACCACCTGGATCCTATTTCACCTTTTTTTTTGTTCTTATTGTCATACATTATATATCCACAATAAGGCCAAGACTCGCTAACATAACAGAAATTAGTTCCCCGTTTAGTTCTGTCTAGTGCCACAACTTTATTAAACTACTAAGGACCCATAAACATGCACACAGAGTGCAGCAGGAGGTAGCACTCTACATAACTACAGAAAAAAGAACATAACCCCAAAACACTATAAACTATTCGGTGGTGACGATTGTGATTCAATGGAATGGATCTGCACGAGAGCCGAAATTATCAAAGCAGTATGTGATCAAAGATAGAGTGGTCATGACTCATGACGAAAGGAATCGAGGGAGGCAGCATAACAGAAAACATGGAAAATCGAGGTGACTGAATTTTAGGATGTAATTGAGGTGGTTCTTGAGGAAATTAAAGAGTTTTTATTGGTATAAATGAGGTTTAAGGTGGGCGTTGAGGAAATGGATGAGTTAGGTTTTACGGTCAAAGAGATGGAAAGAGTTGGGAGAGGAGAGAGAGAAGTTTCAAATGGTGGTGGTGGGATGAAGTTTGGTTTTTTATATTGGCTTGAGATTGGAAGCAAAAATGGCAAATCATCTCATTATTTTCAATTTTTTGGATAAAAGAAGATTTTGTTAGATAAGAACAGAGAAAATATAAAGCAAGGGAGGACAAGAACTCTCTCAAAAAGAAAAAGAAAATATATACTAGTTGAAAACTGACTCACAAAGCACAAAATAAGTCAGAAAGGAGACAAGTGAAAGAGCCAATAGCAGAGGCCTAAGAAAGAAGCAAAAAAGGGACAATCTATCCAAAGCATGGAGAAGCTCATTGACCTACTGCAACATATAAACCTGTTCCTGTCTACACACCTAATAAAATCATAAAACATACACATCTCCATAGAACCTTCCAAAAAAAATTCTGTTTAGAAGTATGTTCACAGGTAGAAGAGAAACCCAACTCTATACCATCACTCCAAACAAAGAAAATTAAAGCCTCCAAAAAATCAGAAAATGAATAAAGGACATAAGAATGTGTTTCATTCTCCTGCATAAACATGATAAACATCTGGGGATAAGGATTTGTAAGGCATGTGTCACAAATGCATATCGTTAATGTTAAGTCAATCAAGAATTAGAGACCAGTAGACCACAAACTTCTTAATATTAGTCGCAGCCTTTGCCTTCCAAGTTTAGCCCACTAGAAGAAAATGGAGGGAAGACAACTGGCAAGGACATCAGAGAAAAAAAAGACTGACAAGACACATTGTTAGAGAAATCTAGAGACCAAATAAGCCTATATGACGAACGAGAGGTGCAAGAAAAATTATTAAGATGGATACGTACAATCAACTCCGCAGTCTATATGTCATTTAATTTGCAGAAAACAGCTTCCATTAATAAATCAGATGAACCATTAACAAGAAGACTCAATGTTACAACTTTTTTAAGTTATTGAGTCAATCAAGAAATTTTAAAGTATGAGCAAAACTTTGGTGAAAGTTCAGGGATTAAACCACACCCTTAGGCCAATAAATGTAAAGCATGATGATATTTTAGTAAACATCCTGTTTACTATGTTCAACATGCTTACAGACCACTTCTTAAACAACAAATGTGAATAAAAACATCACGCATTACGATGTTTCCGCAAAAAAGCACGAAAGTCAAAATTCATTCTCCTAAATAAGCCCAAGCTAAAATAGTTTGGGTACCACTTATATATATAAAATCCAACTAATGACATTTAAAAAAATTCTGATTGCTAATTCATCAAAAATCACAAATCATATTGCAACGTCCCACAGAAAGTGGAATTCAAAAATTAGATTATTTTAAAGGACTTACATATAGTGCTGGTACGGCTGCAACGACAAGGCTTGTAAATGCTACAGAAGTCTGCATAGCATCAAAACAGGCTTGTGTAATCAATCCGAAACCAAATAAACAAAATTCACTTACATAGCACAAAGCCAAAAATTAAATAACTAAAAAGACATTTCTGATTCTTCAATTTAGAATTATTTCTAATTTTACTGGAAACAAGCACCAAACTAGATTCTTTCTTAATTCATGGGAAAACCCAGTTTTCATTAACTAACCGTGCCTAGTGAAGTTAAACTTTGAGCAACATCAATCTAATTATAGTACTCTTATGCTTACATTTTCAGTAAAACAATAATTTCAATGGGATTCTAATGTTGTGAACCATAAATTAGAAGGAAGCCAGCTGAGGTCATTTAGCAAGTGTGTGATGTCGTTTTGTTACTTCTTTAATTCTGTTTTAATTCTGCAAGAAGTCACGTGCGGCAACCATGTGAAAGGGGCTTCTGCTCTTCTTATATAATGTAAACTTGAGTGCTATGAAAATTATGAATGAAATGAAACTTGTTTTTTTCTCTTTGAATTCTCTTTCTTCTCTATCCTTGGGTCTCCATTGTTGCTCTGCCACTTGGTGAAATTCTTCTTACCTGTTTAATTCTTAGTTTTTGTTCTCTGTTTGTGACTGGGGAGAATCCCATTCGCAACATTTGGGATCAGAGCAATACGTTCCTGCGGATAATACTATAAAAATTAGGGGTTTCGACATGGAAAAACTTCAACCGGAAGTGGAGGCTTGGAAGAAATTGCATGGAGCTGATTCTATTATCACCTATCTTCAGTTCAGGGACAGAAATCGTTTGATCGGAAGTAGATTAACGCCTCTCGAATTGACAACAATCGAGTCGTTGTTCAGTGACTGCTTGATGAATCGGTTTTGGTACTTGAAGCAAAAATCATCATCAGTTACCAAATACAAAGAGGATCGGAACCAATTGAAGGTATGGACCGAATTGGCTTATAGTGAAGAGTTTTCGGAAGAGCTCCTCGTTGATTGGTTTGTTGATGGACTTAAGGAGGAGATTAAAGACAAGGTTAGACTCTCTTCTCTCAAATCTGTTGATTGGGCATTTCTTCTAGCACTAGGGAAGGAATTAGAACTTGAAGCTAAGGTGTTTGACAAAACGCTTCAATGCAATTTGGATGACACTTGTGATATAGCAACTAATTTTAGTCAAGCGAGTTGTAACGTTTCCCTACCTGCCATGCATCAAGCCCAAAGCATAAGTGGGTTAGTTATTCAATCTAACAAAATTAAAGGTGAAATAGGTGACAACAGTAATACCTTGAAGGTATTCGATAAAAATTCGGAGCGTGCAAATGCTCACTATTATGAAGATTATGAAGAGTATGAGAAGAATGACATACTCCTTAAATATGTATTTGATCCGGGTGGTAAAACATTTGATTCTGGTTGAGGTTATGATCAAGATGGTAATAAAACTTCTTCATTAGTAATGTCTCATGTCCTAAGTAATTGAGAATTATTCTTAGAACCCAGCAAGTATGAAGTGAATTTTCGTGACTTATGTGATGCTCCAGAAGTGTGTGATGAAACTTTAAAAATAGAAAACGACAACAATGAGGGTACTGGTGAGTCACTGGATGATATTTTTGATCCTGGTGGAAAACAACTTATTATGTTTCCGGATAATGGAAGTTGGCACCACTTGACTAAGCTTCGCAGTGATAAAGTGCATGAGAGACAAGAACTTATGAAGTACTCTGACTTTCTCCGAGAACCGTGGTATGATATTAACAGCTGGAAGTATGAACTAAATGTTGTTTTGAATTTTTTAATTGATCCTGGAGGGTTACTGGATGAGTTTATTAAAATTGATCCTTGGGGACAAGGATCATTTGAAGGAGGAGAGACTGTGGAGGCTTTAACTAAACTTGGTGAGATGTTTTCAAGTGGGACTGAGGAGTCACTTAATACTTTTTCTGCAGGTTCATTTGTACTGGTGCTAATAGATTTGTTAAACTATAAGAGCAAGCCATATATTATGCTTCTTGCAGCCAGGGAACTAACCCATTCATGTGATGTGCTCTCCTTTTCATGTATTGCTATTGTGCATTGTGTTATGGTTTCTGTAGAAAGGAATACTCCAAGTTTGGGTTTATAATTCCTTAATTTATTTCATCTCAATTACATTGGTTTATATACACAAGTATATGTATGGTAATCTCTAATTACAGCTATGTATACACACTAATTATGGGATATGACTAACTATAATTATGAAAACCATATCATATCTTCTAACACTCCCCCTCAAGTTAGTGTATAGATGTCTCACATACCCAACTTGAAACACAATGGATGAAACATCTTACTACTAAGACTCAGTCAAAATATCAGCAAGCTGGTGCTCTGTTTTGACAAAAAGTAAGCAAATAAGACCATTAGTTAACTTTTCTTTAATGAAGTGTCTGTCAATCTCAATGTGCTTCGTTCTCTCGTGTTGTACTGAGTCGTTTGCAATACTAATGGCTGCCTTATTATCACAAAATAACTGCATAGGCCTTTTAGTTGTAATACCCAAATCTTCTAACAAGGTTCGAAGCCACATTAGTTCACATATACCCAAGGCTATAGCTCGATATTCGGCTTCAACACTGGATCTTGCCACCACGGATTGTTTTTTACTGCGCCAAGTAATGAGATTGCCTCCAACAAATGAACAGTAATCCGAAGTAGAACGACGATCCTCTATAGAGCCAGCCCAATCTGAGTCGGAAAATACTTTAACTCTCATATGACCATGTGGTGCGAACAATAAACCTTTCCCGGGAGCAAACTTGAGATACTTCAGAATTCTGTAGACAATTTCCATATGACAATGTCGAGGATCATGCATATACTGACTCACTATTCCCACAACATAAGATATATCAAGTCTAGTATGAGAAAGGTATATCAATCGTCCCACCAAACGTTGATATCTTTTTCTATCAACTGTAGGTCCTGTGCCACCTACTAGATGATGATTAACTTCAATAGGAGAATCAGCAGGCTTACATCCTAACATGTCAGTTTCTGTTAAAAGATTAAGTACATATTTCCTTTGAGATAGAAAAATCCCACTGAAAAATCTTGTAACTTCAATACCAAGGAAATATTTTCAAAGGACCAAGATCTTTAATCTCAAACTCTTTGGTCAGTCTTGCTTTGAGATTAACTATCTCTTCTCTATTATCCCATGTCACAACAATATCATCAACATAAACAATAAGAATGATAGTCTTACCTTTTATCTGTTTGACAAATAGAGTATGATCTGCTCGACTCTGCTTGTACCCAAATCTTATCATTGCTTTGTGGAATCTACCAAACCAGGCTCTGGGAGATTGCTTCAAACCATATAAAGCTTTTCGCAATTTACAAACTTTACCCTTTGTGGCAGATGAAGCAAAACCAAGGGGTATTTCCATGTATACTTCCTCCTCCAAGTCACCATAAAGAAACACATTTTTTACATCCAATTGTTGAAGATCCCAACCGAAGTTTGCTACACATGAGATTATGGTACGAACAAAGTTCATCTTTGCCACAAGAGCAAATGTCTCCTAGTAATCAATCCCATGGATTTGAGTATACCCTTTTGCAACTAGTCTGGCTTTGAGTCTCTCAACTGTCCCATCTGGCTTTTGTTTGACTATATATACCCATTTGCAACCAACTGGTTTTTTCCCATAAGTAAAAGTAACTAGTTCACATGTATCATTCTTTTTCAGGGTATTCATCTCCTCTATCATAGCCTGTTTCCAGCTCTCATCACTAACTGCTTCTTTCCACCCCTGAGGAACAGATATTGCAAACAAGGAAAAAATAAAGGAATGGTAGGATGCAGATAATTTACTATAGGCTAAGAAATTAGAGATAGGATGTTGAGTTCAAGATCTAACCCCTTTCCAAAGAGCAATAGGAAGGTGAGTATTATCAGAAGAACAAGTAGAATGAGGATTCTCATCATTAGCATTATCTGGACTAGGTTCTGAGCAGGGTTGGTATAGTGGTGCAGAGATGGTGACCTTATTCTTGCCTCTTCAAACATAGGTCCTTAACTCAGGCTCATCCTGTCTAGCATATGACTCCTGTAACTCCCCCTGTGCAGATTTATCAAAGACAACAAAAGGAACAGGAGAAAAGTTTATAGGATAAGATGGTATAGTACTACTTGTAATACCAGCCTCAGGAGGAAGCTTCTCCTCATCAATAACATCATCCCCCTGAGGAGAAGATGAAGGAGAATAAAAAGGTTCTAATTCCCAAAAAGTGACATCCCGAGTGACAAATACTTTGTGGGAAGGAGGATGATAACATTTATAACATTTTTGGGTTGGTGAATACCCAATGAAAACACACCGAAGAGCCTTGAGATCTAATTTTTTCCGAGTTGGAGATTTATCATGAACATAGTACACACAGCCAAGAACTCGAGGCGAAGGAGAAGGACTTGTCGTGTGTTGGATAAAAGAGATGGGGCTTTTGTTCCCAAGAATTTTAGAAGGAAGCCGGTTTATAAGAAATGCAGCAGTTAGAACAGCATCTCCCTATAGAAAATTTAGGTGTGTTCATAGTGAACATAAGAATGCGGGTTACCTCTAATAAATGTCGATTTTTCCTTTCCGCCACTCCATTTTGTTTTGGAGTTTTAACACAGGAGGTTTGAAGAATGATGCCATGCTGAGAGAGATAAGATGCGAAAGCAGTATTATTACTATATTCACGACCATTATCACTATGAAGAATTTTGACTTTAGCTTCAAATTGGGTTTGAATCATTTTATGAAATTCCTGAAAACAATCAAACACCTCATTTTTGGAACGAAGAAGATAAATCCAAGTGACACGAAAATGACAATCAATAAAACTAACATACCATCTATGACCAGAACGGGAAACAACCCGAGAGGATCCCCGCACATCAGTATGTATAATAGCAAAAGATTCAGAATGTCGACTGTTAATAGCAGAATAAATAGAACATTTGTGTTTACCCAATTCACACGGTTCACACAAAAATTGAGTTTTATTACATTGCTTAACTAAAGATAGAAATAAAGACTCTAATACTGAAAAAGAGGGATGTCCCAAACGTCGATGCCATTGATGGAGAGAAGTCAGACGGCTGGAGTCATAAGTAGATTGAAACGCCTGAGTAGAGAACATGTTAGACGAGAGAACATCTAAATAATATAGGCCACCAACTGCACTACCACTGCCAATCTTCTGCCCCGTCACCAAGTCCTGAAAAACACAATGAGTTGGGGAAAAAGTCACCGAACAGTATAAGGATTCAGAAAGACGTTGGACAAATAATAAATTTGCAGTAAATGTAGGAATATGAAAAACTGATGATAGTGTTAATGAAGGAGTACAAACTACTGAACCACTCCCAGAAATAGAAGAAAGGGAACCATCAGCTACTCGAACCTTGTCTTTTCCAGAACAAGGCGTGTATGAAGTAAAGAGGTTGGAGGACCCGGTCATATGCTCAGAAGCACCTGTGTCTATGATCCAAGTACGGCAAGTTGATGAAACATGAAAAGCACAAGAATATATACCTGACTGGGCATAATAAGAAGTAGATTTGGAACAGAATTTCCGAAAAGCTGAGATTTCCTCAGGAGTGAGTGCAGTGGTAGTTTCTGAAGTACTGGATGCATCAACAGGAAGTGGTGTAGCAGACACATAGGCCTGGGATTCACGTCCACGACCACTACCAGACTGACCTCCACGCCCTTTAGGACGCCCATGAAGCTTAAAGCAGCGATCCCTAGTATGATTCTTTCCCCCACAGTAGTCACAATCGCGGGACTCTTTCTCAACAAGAGACTGAATGGAGAAGCCAGGCTTAGGAGACGAAGCAACCATGGTTGATCGGTCGACAGGATTTAAATTTAGAACCATCACCCGACGTCTACTTTCCTCTTGCTGGACTCTAGCATGAGCCTCTCGCAGTGATGGAAAAGATGTGACCAATCAACTGTGCTCGAACTTGATCATACTCTATGTTCAAACCAGCCAAGAAATCCACAACTCGATCTTTACTAACAAACTTTTGATAAGTTGCTGCATCTTCCATACATTTGGCTGAAAAAACCCGGTAATGATCAAGCTCCTGCCAAAGAGCATTAATCTCCGCAAAATACTGTGCCACGGTCTTCTCCCTTTGACCCAGCTCACGGATTCGTTTACGAATGTCATATGCTTTAGACATATCACCAGAAATAGAGAAAGTTTGAGAGATAACCTCCCAAAGCTCATAGGCAGTGTCTAAGAACATGTAACTACTCCGCATACTAGGTTCCATCGAATTAAAAATCCATGTCTTCACCATGGAATTATCAGATTTCCATTCTTCTTGGGCCATACCTGATTTTTCAGGCATAGTAGTTGTTCCATTGATGAACAATGTTCGAAAAAGCTAAAAGCGGTACGAGGCGTTTTTCTCCGTACGAGGCGAGGCGTAAGCCTCGAGGCGGAGCGAGGCGGAAGCCTTGATTTGAAGACCTAAAAGTCCCCAAAAAATTATACAAAAATGCTAATAAAATCATAAAATAATCCATCATTATAATCAAGGTCATAAAATACATAAATAACCAATGTCACATTAATGTATCATTACAAAACATGAAAACAACATAATATCATCAACTACTTATATAGTGATCTTCCATCACTATATAAGTAGTGTATCATTCGTATCCAGTGGCCTGAAAAATGGATCAAATCCTTGATCATCATCCCCACCATCATCATCCCTATCATCACTAAGAGGATCCTCCATGGAATCATCATCGTATCTAATAGCTCTGTCATCCTCCTCATTGTCAGTGCTAAGATCCTCAAACTCCGGTTCTTCATCTACCAATTGCAATCCCTTCCCTTTATCTATAAATAAACAAGTGAGTATATATTTAATCCAAATGAGTATGTTTTTTTAAAGAACACTTTAAAGACAAATGAGTAATGACACTAACCTTTTGTTTTAGTTTTTGACTGCAAAGTCTTTCTCTTTCTCTTTCTCTTTTGACTTCCTTGTTTACTACTTGTTCCTTGAGTCCCTTTCCCTCCAAGTGTAATCTCCCTCACGTTAGTCTCTTCTCCTCCAATTGTCTTTTCATTCCCATGAGTTCCTTCACCCTCCTCAATATCATCATTCCCATAAGTCACTCCCGAGATATTTTCATCATTTTCCCCCGCAACCCACTCATTATCAGATGGCACACTATCAACAACCAATGGATCCTCTTCTTCTGTTAGTGCCTTCTTTTTGATGTGCCGATCTTTCAATTTTTTATTGTACATAACGTAAGCCAATGAGTTAAGCCTAGATGCGGACAGTCGATTCCTTCTCTTTGTATGTATCTATATTAATTACAAGTAATTGAGCATTAGTGAGATCCAATGGTTGAGAATATAAATGATTTATATCTAATAAATACCTGACTGAAAGTACTCCAATTACGCTCACACACGCCGAAGATGAGCAAGTTAAGCTCAAAATCTTCACTGCAAAGTTTCTTAATTCTGGAGCTTCATCTCCATATGCGATCCAGCAATCAGCTGGATCAATATTAAAACATATATCAATCTTACCAAGACCACGTTTAATCAAAATGAAAGCAGATAAATACATTAATCGCAGTAGAGAGTAGAGTACTTACCGGGAGCACGTTTCTTACAAGTGTTTTTGGCATTTGTGTAGCCAAATAACCCTTGTCTCAATCGGAATGCATCCAGTTTGCAAATCAGCTTTCTCTCTTTCCTCGGAGTTAGGAATAAGCTTGTCCATACAAGCGTACAATCCCACCTTAACTTCCACATTGGCACAGAAATTGTCATCATAATGAAAATGAGGATTCAAAAAATATGCAGCCGCGTGCAAATGCCGATGCAACTGATTGTCCCACTTAGCATCTATTATGCTCCATATCTCTTTATAGGCCCCCTCCTCATTATCCAAATTTTTTTGCAATCTCTTCTTTTGCGTTGTCCATGGCACCATATAAAAATCCCATTCCCGGCACCTTTTCTGAATCTGTCATCCTCAATACACTTACGAGAGGTTTTGTGGTCTTAATTGCATATCCCACACTACCCCAAAAATTCCTATCGCTCAGAATGATTTTTCTTGCCTCTCTACCTTCAGGTTTTTTTGCCCAACTACAATTTACCCACTCCCTAGATGTAAACATAGCCTCCAAAGGCTGTCTCAAACTATGCATACTCTGCAAAGTTAAATAAGCAGTGGCAAATCTAGTGGCGGCTGGCCGAACAAGGTCTTTATTAGTGTTGGCCCTCATCAATGCCAATACCCATCCATGATTATATATGAAGTTGCTTACCTACAATTACATAATGGCATTCATCACAAAATAATAATAATTCAAGTATTCATTGAATAAAAAAAATTATAACCATTAACCAAATAATAATAATACTAGTAATTACCTTCTTGGCCTTTGTCAAAGCATTTTTATGTTGAGGCAACTCTCCAAGCTTCTCAAGCATCAAATCGATGCAATGCGCGGCACACGGTGTCCACCACATACGTGGCCTCTTCTCCATTAGCATTCTCCCCGCCGCCTTATAATTAGATGCATTGTCAGTGACTACTTGAATAACAAGATCTTCTCCCACTTCCTCAACAACCTCATCAAGTAGTTTAAACATCAAATTAGCATCTTTAACTGCATCAGATGCATCAACAGATTTCAAAAATATTGTGCCATGGGGGTTGTTTACAAGAAAGTTTATTAGTTGTCTTCCCCTTATATCTTTCCAACCATCCGACAAGATTGACACCCCCGTATGTGACCAAGTCTTCTTTACCTCCTCAACAAAGGCCTTTGTAGTCGTCTCTTCCTGCTTCAATACCCAAGAGCTAAGCTCGTATGGAGTGGGGGGTTTCAAACCACGACCGTAGTTCCCAATTGAGCGGCATATATTTATAAATGAATGACTGGCTGCAGCATTAAAGGGAATCCCGTTTTCAAAGAAGAATCTACCAATATCAAGACAGACTGCATTACGAGCCTCCTTTGAAAATACGGTACAATTTGTTGTAGCATCATCATCAACAGCATCAACATCTACAACAAATCTGTCCATGGGTCCCCGAACTCCCCTCGCGGAGGCACTACCCACACTTGAACCTCCCAAGGATGGATGACCACCATAATAAGACCCACTTTGTATTTTTTCAGCTTCACTTCTTTGTCTTTCCTCCTTTGAGTCGACACTTTTTTTCATCAAAGACGCAAGCTCTTCCTTCACTTCAGTTGGTACTTTTTTGCAAGCCTCAACGTTACTATGATTACCCACAAGATGATTTTTCAGCCTTGTAATCCCTCCTTTACAAATTTTCTTACAAAAATTACATTCCACATATAAATGAGATTTATTAACTCCAGGAGCTTCGGTGCCATATTTCCAAGCTGGATCTTTCTTACCCATAATAACAATTCACTGTAAAAAAAAAAAATTGAACATATTATATATACATAGTATTATATATTATTTAGCAAAAAAAATGAAATAAATAAATAAATTAAATATTATATATTATGTATTAGTATCATATATATCTATTAAATATATATATATATAAATGTAATATCTATATATATTAATATATATATATATATATTAGTACAATATTACTCTATTAGTACATATATGATTTATATGAACATATTATATATTATTTAGCAAAAACATTTAAAAAAAAATAATTAAATATTATATATTTTGTATCAGTAATTCAGTATCATATATATTAAAACATATTAATATATATTAAATATATATTAATATATTTAATATTATATATATATTAAATTATAAATATTATATATTATGTATCAGTATCATATATATTAAACATATTAATATATATTAAATATATATTTATTAAATATATTTAATAAATATATTTAATATATATTTAATATATATATATTATATATATTTAACATATATTAAATATATATAATATATTAAATATATTTATTAAATGTATATATATGTCACATTCACGTTTTATTGCTTTGATTAAACCAATTCAGCTATGGTATGCAGTAAATGGGTTTACTTCATTAAATGGGTTTATAATAATAATCAAACCATATAAAAAATTAATCATCTATTCAATTCAGCTCTGGTATAGTGGTATGCAGTATGCTTGCATGCTTATCACTTCACCACGTATGGGTTTATAAGATTGCCACGTATGGGTTCCACTTTAATAATCAAACCATATCACTTCATATATATAAAAAAAATAGAATCAATCAGCAACTCAGCAAGCTTACTGACCTGATACCCCAACCCAAAAAGAAACAGAGCATAGCCATACCATCCCAGAAAGAAAAAAAAAATCAGAAGAAGAGCAGATCAGTACCCAAAAAAAAAAGCAGAAGAAGAAGTCAAAGAAGAAGAGAAGAAGAGAAGTTGAGAGAAGAAGAACATACCGTAGTCAAGCTGCTGAAGTCACGACCTGCCGAACTCTCCCTCTTTGTTTTGTCGCGAATCACGATCGGCTACTCTTCCTCTGTCGAAACTCTCTCTCTGCTGAAGTCGACGCGGTAAACTAATTTGGCTTTCTTGCTTGCGATCGATTTAGGTTTTAGCTGCTGGTTTTTTTTTTTTAACCCACTTTTGTTCGGGTCAAACCCATAAAATCCAAGGCCTGCGCCTTGTTACGCCTTGAGGCGCATCGCCACGAGGCGCAAGCCTCAGCCAAATTTAGCGCACGACTCTGCTTTTCCCCTAGAGGCGTAGGCCTCGCCTCACCTTCCCTCCGCCTCGCGACGAGGCGCGCCTCAAGGCGTACGCCTCAACCGCTTTTTCGAACATTGTTGATGAAGTGTTGCATACGATTAGCCTCAATTGACATACGGCACGCTTGAGACCATGCCAAATAGTTGGTTCCATCCAGTTTGAAGGGGTTGAGAACCAATGCTGAATTAAGGGTATGGCTTCTAACGGCTTGTTGTCCCATACTACTGTTATGAACCCCACTACTAGCACTACTTTGTTCCGCCATATAATAGGTAGATACAATATATACAAAGGAGAATAAACTTTTCAAAGGATATCAACTAATTGTACTACACTTTAGAACCAGAATTTATGTCAGAGAAGCGATGGGAATCTCAATACTAATAACAGAACGATGAACAGTGCCGGTGAACAGTGTTTTTCTGAAAAATAAGGACCAAGCTCTGATACCATGTAGAAAGGAATACTCCGAGTTTGGGTTTATAATTCCTTGATTTATTTCATCTCAATTACATTGGTTTATATACACAAGTATATTTATGGTAATCTCTAATTACAGCTATGTATACGCACTAATTATGGGATATAACTAACTATAATTATGAATACCATATCATATCTTCTAACAGTTTCATGTTCTGTTCTTAGACTGCTCGCAAGTGAGTACATATATTTGGCTAAGGTAAATGTTGATTCATCATATTCTGTGAATGAGTCTGATCTAAACAAATTGGTTGCAATCTATACTAGCTTATTCTATCATAAAGATTACTACAGTAGTGTTGACTTCTTGGAAGTATACCTTCGTGGCTTGTCCGGTGGACTTCCCTAATATATAAGCTTTGATTATTGTGATTCGGAAGGAAGTTCATTGGTGGTTGTAGCTTTGGGTAATTGCCTTTTTGCACTATTTTATCTTTTTGGTAATACCACAGTTGGATATTTTGTTGTTCGCTGGAAAAGCTTTTGAGTATATTGAAATTATCTCCAGCAGTTTCTGGGACAGTGCTTGTGACTTGTGTTGTTGTTGAGGCAGCATCTCCTTGTGTGGCAAACCTTGTTGCAAGCATGTTTTTTCCTCGACCATCATCCAACCAGAAGAAGAATGATTATTTACCAGGATTGTCAATGTGTTCTAGACATTGCCAACGACATGGTGGAAACTCAAACGCAAAAGCAAACTTCACTGAATATCCTAAAAGTTTGATTCCAATTGTTAATTCTAGTGTTCATATGGCTGCCAAGCTTTCAAAGTTCAATACTTCCTTTTGGATCCTGGTGTTGTTGGAAATGGGAAGTGATGAGATCTTGACCAGGCTCGCATCAAATATTCATCACTCAACTCGAGCTTCAAGGATTCATCAGTTGATCGCAAGTAATTGAGCTGAAATATGTTCGAGGATGTTGATAATGAAGCTCAATTCAAGAGGACCACGAGAGGAGGATCAACTATGTGATTTGGGATTGCTAGATACCATCTATTTAGTAAGACCAAATCAACACAAGTCAAGTCAAGGAGCATTGCACGGAACGAAGGAATGGGATTCAAGCATTTGTTATGGGATATGGTTCTAAGTTCCTTTATAGGTGCCATACAAAGATTCAAGTTTGATGGAGGAAGTGAAAGAAGAGCAAGACATCAAGTTCGGGACTTAAAATCAGAGAAGGATTCCATTCTGACCCCACGGCGCGCCTCGCGCAATGTTTGGCCTCAACCCTGCAGAAACTAGCGTGCCTCGCGCCATTTTGAGCGCGCCCCGCGCCCGTCACGCGGCCGGAATCCGAGGAACGCATTTTTGAAAATTTTGACAGATTTCTTTCCATATTTTTAAGGATTTTTCATATCTTTTAGATTTCTAATATAATTAGGATATTTGTTAGATAGATTTGATTCCTAATTACTTGTTAACTAGTATTTCTATTCCTTTTAAGATTTAGGGTTTCTTTAAGGTTTTATTCTATTAGTATAAATAGAATACTGGGTTATGTAATAGAGGACTACTTCAGATTATAGACAACTTTTGATTAATAAAATTCTTGTGAGATTTTTCTCATCTTTGGTTCTTTAAAAATTCCTAGACTAGTTCTTAGTTTTTTTGAGATTCAATTTGACTTATCATACAAGTCGTCATAGTTGTGTGTAGCGTCTTTCTATCATGCATCAATCGTCGATTGTACTTTTGGTTCTTGTCTCTTTATAGACATTGGGTCAAGGTGTCGTTGGTATTCCATTTAACGCAAGTTTCCTAGCGCAAGCAATTGTACCAAGGTTCTCGTCTCAATATAGACGAAGGGTTGAGGTGTTGTGAGCGATCCACCTTCATAACTTGCTGGAAACGATCCGGGTGACGACCACCTCATGCAAGCTTGCCGTGGAGTCTATCATTTGGTATCAAAGCTGCGTTTTCTAGCTAAGTGTTTATCTTTATTTTATTGTTAAATTTGTGAGTAAAAAAAAATCCATTATTTCGTTTGATTGATATTATTGGGCAAAATTATTATTGTTGCAATTGCCTGGGTTTCATAAGTTTCGTGGTTATTGGGATTTTATTGAAGAAATTATTAATTGAATCCTAATTGTTGGAGTTCGTGAATTTTGAGGATATTGGGAATATTTAGCACTCATTCAAGAAGGGTTAATTGGCTATTGTGAGATCGTGTTGGAGATCATACGTTACATCTTGTTATACTTTGTTTTGTGATAAGTTCTTGTTGAATTGATAGATAAACTGTGATATTGGCTTGGTAAATTCAAAAAGAACCTATTAGAGAGAATAAGTGGTAAAAGGCAAGAGTAGTGAGAATATTAGAGGGTAAAAGTCAATTGAGCGATACACTAGTGATTTCATAATTGTGCGATACATTGTTTGAGCGAAACACGTAAGGGAGTGTGTGAGAAAAAATTTTATCTACTAACCTTTGTTTTGCAGCAAATATGTATGGTTATAATTGTGAAAGTACTTATGGGTCTCGAGGGAATTCTTTCCAAGGCATGATTGATCTAGATGTATATTTGAGATGGGAGAATAGGATAAAGCGAGAGTTTGACTATTATAATTATTCCGAGCGGAGGAAGTTCAAACTAGTGATTCAAGAGTTTTCCGATCATGCAATTACATGGTGGTTTCAGTTTAAGCGTCGCAGGGAAAATGATGGAGAGCATCCGATCGAGACATGGGAAGAATTGAAAACCGTGATGAGGAAGCGGTTTGTTCCAGTACAGTCTAATAGGAGGAACGAGTATGCTGTTCCAAGATATGTCGATCAACCTTCAAGGCGATCAACCTGGGATGATGAAAGGAGGGATCGTAGGCAAGGAGATTCGCATCAGAGACAGTCACGAGAGACTCCTAGGGTGTATAGGGAACCATTATGTTCTAAGGAGAAGAAAGGAGAAGTCATGGGTTCATTTTGTGAGATGTGGGAGGAATGGTTGATGCAGCGACAAAACGCACGACAGGCGCAAAAGGAGCAAGATCAGCCGAGTGAGGAAGAAGATGAAAGAGAACATGCAGTCCAGGGAGAATTGTTAGATTCCAATGTGCTAAATGAAGTCCATGAACAGGAGCAAGAAATTAAACGACAAAAAGAAAGTGAAAAAGAAATTGAAAAAAAGATTGAGTGTGAAAGCAAAAGAGAGATAGAAAATAGAGAGATTGAGGAAAATGAGAATGAAAAGAAACGAGAGAATAAAAAGAATGAGAGTGAAAATAAACGAGAGAAAGAAACAGCAGAGAGTAAGAGTGAAAAAAGAGAGGAGAGTGAGTTGGAAAGTGAGTTGTATTTTGAACAGCCAATGATTGTACATTCGTACAAGACGGCGCTTTTGAATACCAACAAGATTAACTCTTCTTTATCTAGTTCTGTTTTGTCTCTTATACAGGTTGTTGATGACATACCCCGAGCTATCATTCCATACCAGTCAGCTTATAGTATTCCCGAGGAGACGACGGAGTTACCAAGGCGGGTTGGAGAGTTGATGGAATCCAACTTCATCAAAGTGGGTATCGTGGGAGAAAACATTAGTGCGTGTGCTATTCATGAGATCATAGTACCTTAGGAGGATAAGACGTCAAGCTTGTACATCGATTTCGAATTGGTAAACAAGTATCGATATGTTTTTCTTTGCTTAGATAATATATTTGATAAATTGCATAGTACTTATGTTTTGTCTACATTTAAAGATGACCATATGATGATATTGCCTAATCAAATTAGCATAAGAGAAAATGATAAATGGGAAATTGTGTTAACATGCGATATGTATAGGTGATTAGTTATCTCTGTTAGATTAACTAATGCATCTAGTATTTTCATGAGTTATTTAAAACATGTTTTGCATGCTTTTATGGATAAATTTGTGTTTGACTATTTTGAGGGTAAAATCGTCTTTATCATAAACTATGGAGGATATTTGATATTTGTCGAGTTAGTTTATGAGCATGCGTTATATTCTCGTTGTCAATATTCTTACTAGCATTTGGTAAATTCTCATTGTCAAAGTGCATATCTTCGTAGAATTTATTCTAGTGATTATTGTGGGTATTCTCGTTTTCAACGTTTGTACTTGCATGAAACTCATTCTAGGGTTTTTCATTCACATGTTGAATTAGGTTTTGATGTTAATCAATCTTTACATGACATGTCGTTAATTGATAATGGTAGTGATCATGATTCTTCCGTAGAAAAATCTTCATTGCACGATTTACTATCATTTGGTAATGTCTTTCCATTAGAGTTGTTATCATTGCATAATTTTGAAAAAATTGTTTTGCATGGAAAGGAATTTGGTAATGAGTTGAAAAGTGTTTATCGTCAAAGTGGAGTGAGATATAGTTTACATACTTGTTTAGTTAAATTGTCTGGATTAACTAATGCATTAAATGTTTTCAACTTAAATCACATTTTGCATTCTTTCATGGGGAAAATAGTTATTAGCTATTTTGATGATATTTCGACTTTTATCAACACTTGGGAAAATTCGTTAGCGCTTGATGAGTTTGTGAGTGAGTATCGTATTGTTAATTGTGCTATTGAGTTTTCATCTTGTTATGTTGGGTGTGATCTTTTTATTCCATTGATGCACTTATTTGAACTTGAATGTTATAATGTCAATGGGAAGAGATAGGTTGATTTTGATTTGCAAAGTCAAGATGGGTTTATACTTATAGAGGAGAAAAGCATAGATCGTTGTGCAAATCAATTCGGACAATGCATTAAGAATCTACAGGGAACTGAATTGATTTTTGTTCTAGTAGATTATGCATGTGATTTTGAGTCATTTGATTTCTTTGTGATTAGACAAAAGGAACTTGTTGATTTGTTTAGTTTTGTGTTTAGTTCAGGAATTCAAGAGTATTTGCATAAACAATGTGCTGGCTTTCAAAGGTTGATATTTGACCCAGGATCGTTGAGACGGATGTTCTTACGAATGGACGAGTTCACTAGATTGTCCTTTGATCCAGGAATTCGTCTGTGGTTCTATTTGCGGATGAACGAGATCATCAGATTGATTTTTGATCCGGGAATTCGTAAATGGTTGATTGTGCATCATGAAGAGTTCTACATATTGATTTTTGATCCATGAGGATATGGAGCTTTTCAAATTTTTATTTGCATTTATTTTATTATATATGCATTTATGTTTTTAGGAGATAGTGTTGATTACATTTTTTGCTATAGTTGCTAAAGTAGTTTATTTTGATGTCATTAGTGGTATGGAAGAATTTGGCTTATGCATGAAAGAGCATCGCGTTAGCGTGGAGGACTGCGTGATTAAAGGAGATCGAAAGTATAAAGTTCCAGGTTTTGTTGTGAAGAGCTTGCATGGAAATATGATGTGTCGAGCATCGATTGGAGGGAGACATTTACGAGTTGATGATGTTAATTCAAGGCAGATGCTTGATATTGTTACTTTGTTCCTACAGGGAGTTGAAAATTGTGTTGATTATTATCATATTCTTACTTGCGTTATTGATATTGCTTTCATAATTCATTTGAAATGTGAGAATTGTGATTATGATTTGTTTGATACTACTAACTTAATTTGTTTTCATGTAGGATCAGATTTGTGGGTAAATCCTTTTCAAGAGGAGGGGATGTCAGATTTGAGGACAAATCCTTTTCAAAAGGAGGGGAATGATGAGATCCTGACTAGGCTCGCATCAAATATTCATCACTCAACTCGAGCTTCAAGGATTCATCAGTTGATCGCAAGTAATTGGGCTGAAATCTGTTTGAGGATGTTGATAATGAAGCTCAATTCAAGAGGACCACGAGAGGAGGATCAACTATGTGATTTGGGATTGCTAGATACCATCTATTTAGTAAGACCAAATCAACACAAATCAAGTCAAGGAGCATTGCACGGAACGAAGGAATGGGATTCAAGCTTCATGATAAAACATTTGTTATGGGATATGGTTCTAAGTTCCTTTATTGGTGTCATACAAAGATTCAAGTTTGATGGAGGAAGTGAAAGAAGAGCAAGACATCAAGTTCGGGACTTAAAATCAGAAAAGGATTCCATTCTGATTTCTGAACCCGGCGCGCCCCACGCCATGTTTGGCCTAGCATTGGCGCGCCCCGCGCCATTTTGAGTGCGCCCCGCGCCCGTCACGTGGCACGGAATCCGAGGATCACGTTTTTGAAGATTTTGACAGATTTCTTTCCATATTTTTAGGGATTTTTCATATCTTTTAGATTCTAATGTAATTAGGATATTTGTTAGATAGATTTGATTCCTAATTACTTGTTAACTAGTATTTCTATTCCTTTTAGGATTTAGGGTTTCTTTAAAGGTTTATTCTATTAGTATAAATAGAATACTTGGGTTATGTAATAGAGGACTACTTCAGATTATAGATAACTTTTGATTAATAAAATTCTTGTGAGATTTTTCTCATCTTTGGTTCTTTAAGAATTCCTAGACTAGTTCTTAATTTTCTTGAGATTCAATTTGACTTATCATACAACAAGTCATAGTTGTGTGTGGCGTCTTTCTATCATGCATCAATCGTCGATTGTACTTTTGGTTCTTGTCTCTTTATAGACATTGGGTCAAGGTGTCGTCGGTGTTTCATTCAACGCAAGCTGCCTAGCGCAAACAATTGTACCAAGGTTCTCGTGCCAATATAGACGAAGGGTTGAACTGTTGTGAGCGATCCACCTTCATAACTTGCTGGAAACGATCCGGGCGATGACCACCTCACGCAAGCGTGTCGTGGAGTCTATCAGGAAGACTCTCGATGATGGTATTACCAATGCTATTGGGTTACATAGGATGTCATACACAATGAACTATGAGAAAAAGGTTGATAAAACTGTTGTCTGGTATATGGTGGAAGAACGAGGTTCTATTCTGAAGGAGTCAAATTTTAGAGTACCAAATTTTATGTACATGTCAGGGGGTAAACTTGCTAAAGAATGGAGAGATAGATGAAAGTTTGACGAGAATCAAATGAACATATTATATGTGAACGGGTGTTACAAATTTGATAGGTTGAAAGAAGCTTCAAATGAGTGGATCCGTTCAGGAGAGAAACCATATGTTAGCCGGAAAAATTTACCACTCTGGCTTACTAATAAAAGGGGTCGTGATCAAATTGTTATTCAAGCTGGGTATGTGACCGACCACATATGGCCGACATATTTCTATAAACCACAAAGGGTGGGTTTCTACCTTTTGGTGGGTTGGTTGTTTCCTCAATGTGCATTTGGTTCCAACTCACTTGTCTCTTTATGTGGAGGACTGGAAATGGTGGTGGAAATCATTCCTTGCTTTTGGGTTTTGTTACTTCTCCCATTCAAATTGTTTCTCTTCGGAACTGTTATACTTCATGGTGAGGCATGCTGAAACTAACATGGTAAATGACATTATTGATAAGCTTTACTCTCACTATTGAGGGTCACCACTATTTCAGAATCAATTACCATTCCTGGTAGTATTCTGCGGAAAATTTGCAAGACCAATGTACATGCTCCTAACTCTTTTTTCGCAGTCCTTTGCAAATCTAGTATTATAATTCTATTATTGGTTCATAGTAGGATTTCTACCAAGTTTGCTTTTAGATATGGGGAAATGTGTTGCTGAAGAAAGAATTGTTAATGAAAATTTTGGCTTCGCGGGTAGCTTTGTTGATGAATCATTGAGAATTACAGTCCTTAGTACACATGTCCCTGCTCTCTTCACTGATTTGCAGCCTTTCAAGTGCAAACAAATCCTTGCTTTTTCCATGCCTGGCCTTAATCACATTAAATTGGCAAAAAGTGACGAATGCCGAAAAGGTTTAATTGTATGGGAGTTATACGACATTCTACTAAGACAGTTGCACTGGGCATTCCTTCAGTTTAGTTGTATGGGAGTTATACGACATTCTACTAAGACAGTTGCACTGGGCATTCCTTCATCGTGTAATCCAAGCATTTGGATATTTTGAGAGGCTCTATATGCTTCTAAAAGAAGTGTCATTTCTTAACCGGTATACAAGTTACTCAACTTACATTCCTTGCAAGATTACCTCTGGGATTGATTCTAAGAAGCTGAAGGATATCAATACAAAAAGCTGGGCAAATCAATACAAAGTTTGGCACATGATTGAACTAAAACTTCCTCATTATTTTCTCAATTCAATCCTTGTGGACAAGGATGTTTTCAAGAGGTGGGGAATGTTGTGAACTGTAAATTAGAAGGAAGCCAGCTGAGGTCATTTAGCAAGTGTGCAATGTCATTTTGTTACTTCTTTAATTCTGTTTTAATTTTGCAAGAAGTCACGTGCTGCAACCGTGTGAAAGGGGCATCTGCTCTTCTTATACAATGTAAACTTGAGTGCTATGAAAATTATGAATGAAATGAAACTTGTTTTTTCTCTCTGAATTCTCTTTCTTCTCTATCCTTGGGTCTCCATTGTTGCTCTGCAACTTGGTGAAATTCTTCTTACATGTTTAATTCTTAGTTTTGGTTCTCTGTTTGTGACTGGGGAGACTCCCATTCGCAACATCTAAGCAAGCAGAAAACAAATAATTCAAAGGTCTTTCAGAGGGGAGGCACTGTCCAATGTTCATATAGATTTGCTGCTATTCGTGAACCCTTTCTTAGGGGACTCCTTGTCCATCCTCTTTGTGATTCTACTTTTATAATAAATTTACTATTTTAAACTAATAAATAAATACATAAATAAATAACAGAGTTCAAAGGTCTTACAAACCCATTAATTATAAACAAGCTCCATTTCATAACCATCCCAACCAAATAATTTTATTCAAAAAAAAACACAAGATTAACTTCAATTTCCCATTTGCTTAATTGTTTAACAACTCTTTTAATCCAAAAATTAAAAAAAAAAAAAACACATGATTTTCCATTACAAGTCCAGATCTAACTGAACACATTCAAAAAATTCAAGTAATAAGGCATAATTAAGTAAAATTCAACAATTACCGTGCAAGCAATAAACGCCAATAGGAAAAAGGCTTGGTCGCTTAAGCTCAATTTAGCCCCCGGGAAAAACGATGGAATACTGGGGCTCCCAACTGCAACCTTCAACTGAGTCAGGGACTCGCTCGCTGAGTCGGCGGGGGATGAAACGGGAACATTATTTTGAGCGCAGCAAAGTCTGAACAATCGAGGGGGTTTGAACTGGGAATTGAAAATTACAATAGGAACTGAAGAAATTTGATATGAAATGGGATTTACTCGAAAAAGGGTACAAAATTGATTGTGGGATTTGATTGTGAGAAGACCTGATTTCATGATGACTCTCTTGATCAAAAGGAAATTTTAATGAACAGCTGAGTTCCGAGTTGTATTAACGGAGGAAATGGTTTCATCTGAGCTAAAAAATACTAGTCCTTCTGCGACTTCTTAATTGGGCGGGTTTTTTGTCAAGAACAAAGGGCTGGGCAGGGAATTGGACAAATAAGTGTGTGTTCGTTTTTGATGCGATTGACGGTTTTTAAGTTTCAAACGCAATGCAGTGAACTTGAAACTTAAATACTCGGTGAGTTAAAAAAAAAAAAAACAAGTTAAAATTTGATACGTTGAAACTTGAAATTGTATAGAAGAAAGACGGCAAATCTAATGATTTGCCCTAAGTTGGCAAGTTTAACTTATTATACTATTGAATTTTTAATTTTTGTAATTATCACAGTAAACTAATTAAAATAGTAAAATTAAATTATTTTGTTAAATTAAATGAACAACTGTTAAATTTTTTCAGTTTTTTTTCCTACGTAAATGTTAAAAAGAAAAGAAAAAAAAATATGACCTGGCCCTATCAGACGCATCCTACATAATCCTGATTACTTCCTCATTTACCTCATCTGCCACCATCGTCGGAACATCCTCCTCCGCAGCATTACGGTCGCGGCCAGCAACGGCTAAGTCATAAATCTTCTGGAGCCTCCCCTTCGCTTCCTTTAATAACTTTCCATACGCTTCGTGCATTTCATCTAAAGAGATAATCGCCTTGTATATCTGCTTCTACCTCTCCGCTGCTTTCTTCCGGGAATTCTCGTCCTTATCAGCGTTAGTAGCCAGCGGCGACAAGAAAATCTCATCGAGCTGTTCGGAAAGCTTGAACTCGATCTCAGCGAGCTTGGTCCTGGCGGCATCTTCGGACTCGTGATCTGGTCGATCCCCTAGGGTTTTGAGGATGGATCGGGTCTGTGAGACGTCGGCCACGACCGATCGCATCTCGACAAAGAGTTTAGGATTGGTGAGGTGAGGCATCTGCTCTATTAATTCGAAGTATGGTTCCTTGGAGGCGGAAGAAGTCGAGGAGTGTAGCGGAGGCTGTTCGATGTCAATTTCTGATAGGGCCAGGTCATATTCTTTTTTTTTCTTTTCTTTTTAACATCCACGTAGGAAAAAAAGCTAAAAGGATTTAGCAGTCGTTCATTCAATTTAATAGAATGACTCAATTTTCACTATTTTAATTAGTTTACTGTGGTAATTACAAAAATTAAAAGTTCAATGGTGTAAAAGTAAAACTTGGTAACTATAGTGGGCAAATCATTAGTTTTGTCGAAGAAAGATGTTAGAATCATGACAAGTTATTGTTGGCTGCTTTCGCAGTCCTAAAACACGCACAAGTATACGCGGTCAACAAATAATAAAGTGTAAGGAAAAGTCGATCCCACGAGGAATTATCTCTAATGCTTAACCAAGTACTAACTTTATATGGTTTTGATCTTATTTAAACAACAGAAGATATGAATTATAATTAAACTAGCTAACAAAAAGAATAACATAAATAGATAGATAACGATCTAATAACACAATATCCCCCCAAATACTTCATTTAAATCTCCTAACCCTCCAATTGATTATATGGTCACGATGATTTGTCAACCGAGAAACCTAAGCATTCATACGCCTCTTCCGAGGTTATATGACTATCACCCTTTGTGGCACAAAGGTATATTCCTATCCTATATACTAGCAAAAAAATAAATATACTAGCAAGTCATTCAATTCTAAGAACAATCACAAGACACATGTCACAGAAGCCCCGTAAATCACTCGTCAAACGAATAAACTCTCACAGAAGGGAGTCATTAATATTAAATCCTCAATTTGACTACACATGGTGTATAGGTATATTCCTATCCTATATACAAATTATGCATCCCAACATACGCAGAATAAACATAATCACATGTCAATATATTCATGGTCTCAATCAATATTTCATTTCCCAATTTCATAAAGATTACCAAGTTAACTACTAATTCCTTAACAATTAAACATTAAGCACATAATATATCGATCCAACTCATATGGTGTCAATCAAAAGGAAAAGCTATTCAATATAAATGAGGCAATGAGTTCATTACATACTTAGATCCATAAACTACTAATACTAATTATATGGAGGAAAAAGAAGAAAAGGCAGCTTCCCTTTGTTACTAGACTCCATAGGAACACCTCCATTGAAGCCTTTGAAGAACCATGGCCCAAGGCCATGGTCTCCCATCTCTATGCCCAAGCCGTCTCTCTCTCTCTCTCTTATTTTTTTGCTGAATGAAATGAAAAGATGCCATCATATTGGGCATTAGGTTTGGCTTTTAAAAGCTCAGATCTAGCTAAAATCCCAACCCGGCACTGCGGCGTCGGAATTTATGCTGTAATTGGCGCTACAGCGCTGCCCTATAGATGCCTGCATTTTGTCTGGCGCTACGGCGCCGCGATTTGCTCTTGAAATGGGGCTGCAGCGCCTGAATCTCCTCGAGCTACTGCAAAGTGGCGCTGCGGTGCCCAAAACAAGCACTAACACCGGCGCTGCAGCGCCGATATTGGGAATTTGATTCTGCAGTTGTTGCTGTTGCTGCTACTGCTGGTGCCGCTTGTGATGCTGCATAGTTTGCTGCTCGGTGCCACACGCCGACACACGCCGCTTTGACCAAATGACCGTTTTGACCTTTTCAGCCCAAAATCGCTTGATTCACCCATTTTTGCCTTTTCCTACAAAATAACACTAAAACACATAAAAATGACATAAATATCCTAAGAACATGCAAATTCATCAGGTCAAACGTATCTGATTCGTCGGTATAAAAATCATTCATCAGTTATTAAAATAATGATGTCCAACATAAATACTTTTATTTTTTTAATGAGGTGGCATGATCATGAAACTTTAATTCTAAAAGATTACGCTTAAAATAAATTTATGTAAACAAAAAAAAACATTTAAACTTCCAAAACTAAGGATGAAACTATGCTAGGGCCTGGGGGCCGTGCTACTCTCGATTTTTCAAAAATCTTTTGAAGAAGCTAAAATTTTGATATTTTAACTTTATATCCAAGATTTATAAAAATAATAAAGTAGATATAATAGTTTTTGAAAAAAATATAAGAAAGTACTTCCTTTGTTCCAAGTATAAGAGTTATCTTAATTTCTTTTAAGTCGATTTAAAATATGAGCAAATTCATAAATATATCACTCTTCCTACTTTCTGGATTCATCATACAAATATCAAATATTATGGTCTCTATTTGCTCTACTTTATATATAATATAAAGAGTTCATAGACACTTCAACACAAATAAATCTTATTTCAATTAAAAAAGTATAAAGTTATCCACAAAATTTGGACCGAAAGTGGTACTCCAAGAATCTACTAAATTATTCAAGATTTTACCATATTAAATTATGCCCCCACGAAAAAAATATTCTCGGTTTCGTCCCTATCCAAAACTTCTAAAATCCCAAAAATCTCAAACTAAACATGCACTATAAGAGTGATGTTTGTACTTGACTCCCCTAGAATATATATTTCTTTACACTATTTTCAGTACATTAAATATTTATATTTAGATATTTAATTAAAATCAATACCTATTATTTAATTTGTGTTATTAAATTGTGTCATTATATCAAATTTTAAGTAATTTGATACTTTTTGAGTATTTGAATGTTTTATCAAAATTTAATAGTTAAGACTTTTTATTAAATTTTAACGCTAAAAATGTTCAATTCTAATTTATTTATTTATTTATTTTTACGGTTGATCTTAATATTGTAAATTATTTATTTATATATTTGAATCATCATTAACAAAAATGGTATGATAAATATTATGTGTATTAAATGAAACTGAAAGAAAAATATAATGGAGGAACGCTAGATTCGCAATCTTTAATTTTGCTCTTGCTTCACACATGTGTTCTCATAAAATTAGGTATTGATATTAATGGAACAAATAAAAAATGTGCGTATTCATTACCTTTAACTTATAAACTTGTGGTAGTAATCTATCTTTTTTGTATTTTTTTTTGGTGATGCCCAAAATTACAAAGACAAGTAAATTGTAACAAATTTTTTTCCAAAATGTCTATTATTATGGAATAGATGCAGTAGTTAATTAGTAATTATCTTGAGGGGGCTTAAGAAAATTGTTTTCAAAATTAGTTTTATATAATCATTGAAAGTAGTATGCACACAAGCTAATCATATTTGATATAATGTAGCATATACTTTATAATCTTATTCGGTTATTAAAGGCAATTTTTATTATCTACATGATGCTGTTATATTAAATGTGATAAACCCATAGTTTTGAGCGATGCTTTTAGAACATGACGGTGATCATGCTAATGAGATCTAAATTCAAGATAGCTCACAAACTAAAATCGTTCTTAATCGTTGGATTACTAAAAAGGGGATTAGTGAATCCAGATAGACTAGTACATACGTTGCTTGCTCTTAAGAAGAGGATAATTGATCTCATAGTCATTTGTGTGGAGACACTAAAACAAGTATGTATGTGCTTATTGGAGAATAAGTTCACTGAACGTGGCTCGCTAAGGAATACCTAATGGAGTTTTACTCGTCTGTCAATAGGAATTCCTCTAGTGATAGTAGTACAAGTCATCCTTAGACTTGAGATCATCATAGTATCTTGTGTATGATGAGTTATACTTTGACATGTCCCTTAAGACCTTTAGGGTATATCAAAGGGTATGATTGGGTATAATAAGTTGTACATGGAGATAGGTGAATGATCAACAAAGAATCTACCACATCTAGTAAAAGATGTGAATGTCCTATGTGATTCGATGAATGACAACTCAGTAGTCCTTGGCCAAGGCAGAATGAAATTAGAAAGGAGTTTCTAATTTACATTATTTAGAGTTGTGTATTTGGGAATCGAAATACATATAATTAAATAAAATAAGACTTGACAGTAATTCCATGTCTTATATTTAATTGGGACATTGTATGGTAGAAGGATTGAGTTGTACGGTAACTATTCACTGAAAGGTTCTTTTGTGATTAATGTTGAAATCTATATTATCTGGAAAGTCGTTGATCGCTAAGGGGGCTTACCCTTATTGTAGAATAAATATTATTCCTTGGTGGATCACCTCTAGAGGCCAAACACTTGGGTGACTAACGTTGATCAAAGGAAAGAATTTAATCGGTGGAATTCAAGGAGAACGCAAAGGAATTGGAGGTGAACTTGTACCTGAGGAAGCTAGAATTCTACAAGGGTATAATTCTTATTCTCCATCTCTTTCATTTAATTAATAATTGTGCATAAAGAAAGATCATGGTGATGGTTTGTATAAAATTTTAAAATCTGATTTTATCGCACTTCCGCTTTATTTATGTAATTTGATTGCATGTTCGCGCTATACAAACCTAACAGTGGTATCAGAGAGCCAAACTTTATGTGAATTATTAATTGTTTTAATTCTGTATATACATTGATATGTGTTTAGAACAATTTAATTGGGCATAACTGTTTGTGTAAAATTATTTTATTTTTTTTATTAAAATTTTTTTTAAAAAAAAAAATTGGTCAAAGTCAACGGTCAAACGTTGACTGGTCAACTGATGACGTGGCACTGACTGCTGATGTGGCACATGCTGCTGACGTGGCGCTGAATGGTCAACCTTTAAAAATGAAATAATTAATTTGAGGCTAAAGGGTTTTGAACCCTTGACCTATTGGTCATATGTTGAAAGCCTTACCACTACACCAGAATCACTTTTGATTAAGAATCAGAATATTTAATATTTAAACTATATAATTCTGGATTTGAAGTTTGACTTAAAGGCTTGTTTGATTATTTCTTTTAAAGGTTTATGATCAGGGTTGGGCTCATTTTTTTTATTTTTTTATTTTTGTAAATTAAAATAAAAAAGTTTATTTTGATTTGAAATTTGATTAAAAATAAAGGAGTTTATTTTTATTTAAAAAAAATTGGATAAATTAAAATAAAGAAGTTTATTTTGATTTGGAATTTGATTAAAAAATAAAGGAGTTTATTTTTATTCAAAATTGGATAAATTAAAATAAAAGAGTTTATTTTTATTTGGAATAGGATTAAAATAAAGAAGTTTATTTTAATTGGTATTGGATTTCATGATAACTAATTAGAGTTGGAATTGGATTCCATGATAACTAATTGGAGTTGAAATTAGATTTTATACTAACTATTATTGTCCATTAAATGATATCAATGCATATATGGAATGGTTTTATTATTCATGAGATGAATATAATTTATTGATGCATATAGAGATATGTATGATAATAAATAGGGATTGATTATGGACTATTGACCAATGTGTGATTGGATTTATTTTAGAGGATGCTTGAATGAATGAGTTTTTATAAATGGAGTCTGCGTACCTCGTCTTCTCTAGTTTTTTTTCTTGATGTAAATTCTATCTTCTTCCTATGTACTTCCCCTTGACTGCTGATCAAGGTTTCTATTTATTTTAAATAGTTTATGTAATAGGATTAGTTAGAATTATTTTGAAGAATTGGAGACAAAGGAGCAAGGAGCGCAAGAAGACCCGTTTATAATGGAGCCCGGGTTTAAATGTAATAGTTATATTTAAATTTATTTCTTGCACCCTAGGTTTGACCTTTTGGTTCACTTGGTGGCTCTAGTGAACCAAACTACAATAAAGGTCTATAATCAATCCGGGCAGAATATAGTATTCTATATGTGCATGTTTACTATATATATATTATATATATTATACAACATGTTTCGCATGTTAAATAATATGACGCGTATTTTATATATATATGTGCATGCACGCTAAACAAGATGAGACTAATAATTACAAACTCCTCAAAGAAATTATATTAAGTCCTAAGCGTTCAAAGATATTTGGAATATCGAACGTCACCTTCTAGCATGGTAAAGGGATAGAGTATTAAATATTTAATATGAGTTTGTTGTGTCACACAAGGCAAGTATTAAATATTTAAGATGTTGCTTTATCACATTTGATGCTTATAAATAGACTGAACGATGCTGTTTTATTATGTCACACAAGGACAACGTTTTTCTTTCGAATATATGGAAGTGCTAGGTTAGACTTAACTTGGATAATTTTGATTCGGATGTGTCACACTTGATCAAAATAATCTAAGAGGCAAAATATAAGGAGTTACATAGTGATGTAATTGACAATAGTTGTCTACCTATTTATTTATATATAGTTTGTTGTGTCACACAAGACTATATACATTTGAAATGGGATCCTTATTCTCACTAGCAAATCTTTAATTAGATTTGCCGAACTATATTTATTGAGGGTAATATAGTTTAATAAAAATAGTGGGAGATACCAATTTAAATCAAGACCTAATTTATTTTGGTAATTAATCAATAAAATGAATGTATGTTAAAATATTGTTAATTCATTTACAGAATTTTACAATGTCTAATTTACTATCACTGCGGAGCATATTAGATGCTAATTAACTAGACCAAATAACATGGACTAGTTAAGGAATTTGAGAATAGTTCTCAAGGCTGAAAAGCTATCTTATGTCCTTAATACGCCTATCTCTGCAATGGTTGCAGACAGTGTCTCTGAGGAAGAGATTACTACTTTTAAAAAGTGGCAAGATGATGCAACCATGGCTCAATGCATCATGCTCGCATCCATGAGTAACGAGTTTCAGCGTCAGCACGAAACTATGGATGCTCCTACTATACTCCTGCACCTTCAAGGAGTTGAAGGGTGAGGAAAATAGGACTATTAGATATCAGATATCTAAGGATCTCTTCCGATCTAGAATGGTCGATGGCACTATAGTATAAACAAATGTTCTAAAAATGATCAATCTGATTGAACAATTAGGACAACAAGGTTTTGTCATGGATGGAGAGTTGATCCAAGATTTGATCTTGCAATCACTTCCGGACTCTTTCTCACAATTTGTTGTGAATTTTTACGTGAACAAGCTATATATCAGCCTGCCTGAGTTGCTTAAACACGTTGAAAACTATAAAGAGTCACTTTCCAACCAAGAAAGACTAAGTCTTACTGGTAGATGATTCTTCCAAGAAGCGGAAGAGGGCCAAAGGATCTTCTTAAAAGAAAAACAATTCAAAGAAGGTATAAGGAAAGGCAATAACTAAGGACACTAAGAACAAAAACTGATGAAGATAGTAAAGGAGTTTGCTTCCACTGCAATAAGCCTGGACACTGGAAAGGAAACTGTAAGGAGCATCTTGTAGAGTTAACCAAAAGAAGCTTAGTGAAGCTTCGGTTACAGATATAGGTTTGTTCATCATTGAAATAAATCTTTCTGTAAGTCAAGGTTCTACTTGGGTATTGGATACCGGCTATAGTTCTCACGTATGCAATCCAATACAGAGATGAAGCAGAAGTAGAAAGCTAAACAAAGAGTAAGTAATCTTACGTGCGGAGAATGGAGTAATGGTTGCTACATTAGCCGTAGGAACTTATAGTTTAGCGTTGCCTGCGGGCAAGTCTATTAAGTTAATAAGTTGTTATTATGTTCCAGTTCTCTTTAGAAACATTATTACTTTTGTTGTTGGACAAGGAAGGTTCAGGTATTATATTTAAGAACAATTGTTGTTCTATTTATAATGATAATGTTTTGTTTGAAACTAGAAGATTACTTGATGGACTTTGTATACTTGACTTACATGAAAATAATTTTACAAATTGAACAAATTAGTAAAAGAAAAGGAGATGATCATTCAAAGAGTTGAATTTGTGTATTTAATGAAATACAAGTTTGAATCATTTGAAAGGTTCAAAGAATTCAGATGTGAAACAAATTGACAAAGTATTAAGATTCTTTGATCAGATCGAGGAAGGAATACTTGTACAATGAGTTTATAGATCATCTCAAAATGGTATTTTCTCATAATGGATGCTTCATGATACGCAATAATTGATTGGTGTATCTTAAAATAGAAATCGTACCTTGTTGGACATGGTGCAGTCCATAATGATTTTTACCGACATTTCAGTATCCATATGGGGTTATGCCCTAGAAACGACTGCATATCTACAAAATAAGGTAACCTCAAAATCCGGCCCCAAGACTCTATAAAAGTTATGGATAGGGAGGATTCCTAGTCTTAAGTATGTTAAGATAAGGGATTGTCCAGCTTATGTGAAAAAGGTTTCAAAAGGATAAGCTTAGGACAAAATCTGACAAGTGCAGATTTGTGAGATATCCTAAAAAGGTTTAGGGGATTATTACTATAATCATACACGCTGCCTTCTTGGATAAAGGTGTTTATCATTGAAGGAGCCAGTGGGAGGGTAATAGATTTTGAAGGAGTTCAAGAACCACAAAGCAACTTTGAGTTAAACCGAGGAACCTGTAGATAGACCTATTGTACCACAACCGAATCGTAAATCTGGAAGAGTACCGAAGATGCCTAGGAGGTATGGATTCATCATAGAGGATGATGATGAGGTACGCATCATAGAGGATGATGATCCAGTTATATATGATGAGGCTATGAGTAGTAGACACTCAGAGAAATGGCAGATGACCATGAAATCCGAAATGGACTCCATGTATGTGAACCAAGTATAGACTCTGGTTACTCCACCGAAAGGCATAGTGCCTAGAGGGTGTATATGGGTCTTTAAGAGAAAGACTGAGGCAAGTGGCAATGTGGAAACCTATTAGACCAGACCTGTTTAAAAGGTTTCAAATAAAGTCAAGGAGTTGACTGTGATAAAACCTTATTATCGGGTAATGCTCAAGTCCATTTGGATTTTTCTTGTGATTGCAGCTTATTACGAAATCTGGTAAAATGGATGTGGAGACGTCCTTTCTCAATGAAGACTTAAGGAGAATGTATGTATGATACAGCCAGAGGAATTTGTTTCAAAGGTTGAACCAAATCATGCATGTAAGTTACAATGATCCATTTATGGATTAAAGCAAGCTTCTCAAAGATGGAACATTCGTTTTGATGAGACAATCAAAAGAGTTTGATTTTATCAAAAACGAGAATGAACCTTATGTGAACAAAAGGGTCTGTGGGAGCGCTATGACATTCCTAGTATTATATGTTGATATACTACTGTTAATGAATGACATACCAGTGCTACAATCAGTAAATATAAAATTGTCTAAACATTCCTCCATGAATAACTTGGGAGGAGCGTCCTATAAATTGGGGATATAGATCTATATAAATAGATTTAAAAGGATGTTGGGCTTAACCCAAGGAATGTATATTCATTCGATGCTAAAGGCGTTTAGCATGGCAAACTCCAAGAGAGGTCTCATGATGATGAGCCATGGATTGTATCTCTTTAAATTGTCCTCAATAAAAAATAGATCGCATGAGTTACTATCATGTATGCAATGAAAATACAAGGCCTGATGTTGATCAGTCATATTCTGGAGAAGATCACTGTAAGACAGTGATAAACATCTTTAAGTACTTAACCGGTACTGAAGATGTGATCATGATTCATGGTAGGTCTGAATTAAAACTAGAGGGTTAAATAGACTCAAGTTTTTCAGATTGACCAAGACGATAACAAATCCACTTTAGGATAAATCGTTACCTTGAATGGTGGTGCAGTGAATTGGAAAGGTTCCAAACAACAAAGAGTTACTAGTTTAGTGATAAAGACAAAGTATATAGCTGTAAATGAAGCTGCAAGTTGATTGTTTGGATGAAAAGTTCATTACAGAACTAGGAATAGTTCCTAAGTCTCATCTTGGATTCAAACATGTGTTGCGGCACTTTTATTTGATTAGAGGAATCATTGAAAGAAGAAAAGTCACTATAGAGATAGTGGACTCTCAAGAACAACATTGTATATCCATTTACTGAAGCTTTATCCAAATGGCAAGATGATCGTCACTTAGAGAAGAAGGGTATTAGATACCATGACGATTGACTTTAGTGCAAGTGGGAGATTGAAAGTAGTATGCACACAAGCCAATCATATTTGATATGATGTAGCATAATCTTATTCGGTTATTAAAGGCATTTTTTATTATCTACATGATGCTGTTATATTAAATGTGATAAACCCATAGTTTTGAGCAATGCTTTTAGAATCATGATGGTGATCATGCTAATGAGATCTAAATTCATGATAGCTCACAAACTAAAATCGTTCTTAATCGTTGGATTACTAAAAAGGGGATTAGTGAATCCGGATAGATTAGTACATACGTTGCTTGCTCTTAAGAAGAGGATGATTGATCTCATAATCATTTGTGTGGAGACACTAAAGCAAGTATGTAGGTACTTATTGGAGAATAAGTTCACTGAACGTGGCTCGCTAAGGAATACCTAATGGAGTTTTACTCGCCTGTCAATAGGAATTCCTCTAGTGATAGTAGTACAAGTCATCCTTAGACTTGAGATCATCATAGTATCTTGTGTATGATGAGTTATACTTTGACATGTCCCTTAAGACCTTTAGAGTATATCAAAGGGTATGATTAGGTATAATAAGTTGTACATGGAGATAGGTGAATGATCAACAAAGAATCTACCACATCTAGTAAAAGATGTGAATGTCCTATGTGATTCGATGAATGACAACTCAGTAGTCCTTGGCCAAGGCAGAATGAAATTAGAAAGGAGTTTCTAATTTGCATTATTTAGAGTTGTGCATTTGGGAATCGAAATACATATAATTAAATAAAATAAGACTTGACAGTAATTCCATGTCTTATATTTAATTGGGACATTGTATGGTAGAAGGATTGAGTTGTACGGTAACTATTCACTGAAAGGTTCTTTTGTGATTAATGTTGAAATCTATATTATCTGGAAAGTCGTTGATCGCTAAGGGGGCTTACCCTTATTGTAGAATAAATATTATTTATTTAAATGAATTAAATAGTTTAATTTATTTATTTAAATAAGATTAGAATTGTTCTAATTGATTTATTCACAACCGGTTTAATATGGAGAACCTAAAGGGTCATACCGCAAAAGAAAAATATTTATTTAAGAAGTAAATGACATAATTGTAATAATAAGTTAAGTGTATTTAATTTAATCTATGGAGATAGAATAAATTAAATAGCTTAATATTTATTATTTAATATTTTAGAAATATTAAATATAAATTAATAAGAGGAGTCTTATTATTATTATTATTATTATTATTACTATTACTATTATTTAAATCCTAATAGGATTGAGAATTAATTAATAGAAGTACTCTTTCATGAATTCCTAATTAGATTAGGAGTTTAACTTAATTAAAAGAGTTTAATTAGAATAGAAACCCTAATCCTAAATAGTTTAGAGGAGGGTTTTTCTACATCTATAAATAGGAGAAGTCTTATCATAGATTAAGGTTACACACTCTTGTATAAGAATTGTGGAGAGCACTTATAATTTTTATAGAGATAGAAACTAGGGTTTTGTCAAACACCCATCTTCTTGAACAAGTATTATTCCTTGGTGGATCACCTCTAGAGGCCAAACACTTGGGTGGCTAACGTTGATCAAAGGAAGGAATTTAATCGGTGGAATTCAAGGAGAACGCGAAGGAATTGGAGGTGAACTTGTACCTGAGGAAGCTAGAATTCTACATGGGTATAATTCTTATTCTCCATCTCTTTCGTTTAATTAATAATTGTGCATAAAGAAAGATCATGGTGATGGTTTGTATAAAATTTTAAAATCTGATTTTATCGCACTTCCGCTTTATTTATGTAATTTGATTGCGTGTTCGCGTTATACAAACCTAACACTCATTGAATATTCTTGAATCATTTAGCAATTCTTTTTAAACTGCATGTAGACACCCAAAATTGGCAAATATCCTTAAATTTCGTGACAAGAGGGCAATACCGTCAATTCACAACAAATTAAAGATGGCAAAGGAAGACTTATAAAGCCTAGAATGATTACTTGGAAGACACACATATACCTTGGGGTACTAAAATGCAAAAGAAAAGTACAAGGTAATGGTTAGTGTTTACAATGAAACAATTTAAACCCTGTTAGTATGTAATGACCGAGAATGCTACGTGTCACTAAAGATGTAATTTTGAATTAAAATGAATCTTTTATGAGGATTTGTATTGAATGTATGTGTGAATATGTGTATATGATGAGGATTGAGTAAGTTAGTTAATTTATGAAAGCTAATATGAATGTTTAACTAAGTTAATCGAGGAGAAGAAAGATATGCATATGTTATGAATTAACATAGCTTGAATGTTGGCCTTGAATGACAAATAAAAAGATTAATAAACATTAAATGATTAATTAGTATGATTAATGGAGTACTTGCATGAATATGGATACATATATGTGTAATAAATTGTTGAACAAACGATAAGAGTTTTCAAGCTAATTAGGGCTAATTGAGTTAAGGAATTAGTGGAACAAAAAAGAAAGCCAAGAGATAAGAATTTATTGAGTTAAGCTGATATTACTAACTAACTAATCTTGAAATGATAGTCTCGTATGATAATATATGATGGCTTAAATAAATTACGCTAACAAGCTAGTAAATCTTATTAAGGGTCAAAAAGAAGTTAAGTAAATGACCTAGTCGACAAACCCTAGCGCATTATTTTTCGGGGAGTCCAAGAGAGAAATTATTTAGGTCCAACCTCAAGCCTATACCAAGCCCTAGAAAACTTTGTAGGGAGCCCATGACCAAACCCAACCCATGACCCAATGGATGGCCCAAAATGAGAATGATGATATAAGCATGTGAATAGTAACATGATGTCATAAATGAAGATAAAAGAAAATCAAAAATGGGAGACTAAAGGAGGGAGGATCCGGCTACTAGAGGGCCCCACATGGGGAAAGATTGCTAGTCAAGGTGTGGGCCCCACATGGGAAGAACTTTGTGGCCAAGTGTGCCCCACATGAAGAAAAAATAGGAATGAAAGATACTTGCAAGTATTCTTGGTTCATTTCTTGAAGCAATCTCCAAAAGCTCATCATTTCCATTGACAGTCCTTGCACAAGTAGGCTCATGAATTAGCTCCTAAGCTTGCTTAATTAGGGTATTGGATGATTATGTGAGGCCTAAGCAAGATTAGTATAGGTTTATACATAGAAGAAGCAAGGAAGAGTTAGTCTTTTGTTCAAACATTTTCAGCATTTTCACTTTACAAAGTTAGAGAGAGTTAGAAGGTTTGAGGAAGTGAGAAAGCAACTGAGCTTGAGAGTGAAAAGGAGGAGGCCACAGCTAGAAGAGGCCAAGAAAGAGAGGTCTAGCAAGTCCATACTCAAGAAGAACAACTCATCTTCAACCTTTAGCAAAAAGGTATAAAATTTCAAAACTATAGCTTTGATTTTATTAGCTTAGTGTTTTGCATGATTGGTTGTGGGAGCTTATTTATATGGTAGATCATTGTGGATCCTATATTATAAGGGAGGATATGAAGGAGTATATATATTTGCTATGTGTTCTATGTATGAAAAACCATGAAAACATGGAAGCTTTCCAAGAAATCTCAAATTTGGAAAAATTGAAAATTTTAAGAAACGGAACCTAAGATTTGAACAAGCATAACTCTTAGACCATTTCAAATTTTTAAGTGAGGCCAAGTTTTCTGAAAAATATGTTGTAGATTTTCGTGGGGACAGGTTTTGCCAAAATAGTCCAGACCCAAAAAATTGTAAAACCCTACTAGCCAGTTTGTTTCGTGCACTGTTTGGACTACTTAAACATTGTAATAAATTTAGGCCTTTTGGGACATAAAACTATATGGTATAACATAGCTCCTGTCCGAAATTAAACATATTCCGACTTCGGATGAGTGAGTTATGGCTATTTTAATTTTAGGGTTTTAAAAACAAAAACTGTCATAAATTGAGTTCTATAACTCCGATGACCACAAAATTTAAACTGGAACTTCATGTTAATATGTGTACGATTCTGGCAAGAGATGGGAATTTTTGAATTTTAGCATGATATAGTTAATTTTGCTAAGTTACGAACTTAAAACGGGTTTTTAAAAAATTCTAAAGGAAGTTGAAAAATTGCAATAAAATTATTTTTGTATGTGGAATATATGTATATATGTGTGGCAAGGAAAAAAAATAATAAAATGGTTAAGGAGGCTTAATGAGGAAATTAGGCTTCGAACGGATTAAAAACGATTAAAAACCGTAAAGTCAGGAATTACCGAAATAATTCCTACCGACTAGAATGTGTTGATTTGTCATGTATGAGTCTGAATAAATGTTAGTCGCATATTTTTATAAAAATATTATAAGTGTAATGTAAGGGAACGTGTACATTCGGATTAAGTCGGAAGAATGTTTACCGAGTTAGGTTACGATAATTACCGACAATGTTATTAAAAGGGTAACGATTAAGCGAACCTTTATGAATGTTGTAGGTTATCTGAGTAATGACATACTAAGGTTAAGTGTAAACAACGAGATATGCAAGTATCCGAATTTCATTTGATTTTCATATTAAATGCAAGTTTCCTAAGATTACTCAAAGTCTTGTAATTGAGCAAGTTTCCTATTCAAACTCTTACTTGATGTTTTTTTTAGATGCTAATTGCATGTTATATCCGCACTCAGGTGCATTTAAGAAATTCATTCAGATATTAAATCGTTAAGCATGAAACATTCTAGTATGCATGAATTGCTTTGTTAATGAAAATCAATGCCACTTGTTTCGGCTATGCATGAATTACTTTGTTAATAAGAGTCTATGCCGCTTGTTTCGGCTAGACTGATATTGATATAATATATTGAAATCATAGAATTTCTTTGAAGTCAATCCAAATCATATTGTTGTGGTGCCGACTCATTATGTAAGACTGAGATGAACAACCCTTATAAAAAGGAAATTTTATTATTGGACATCCGACCCCGCGCATTATGTTTGAATATTATGCATAATATAAAGTACAATGAGGCTGATCACCTCACGTACTTGCAAAGAGTGTAATTAGTCTTTGAGATTAACTTATACTCTCGAGGTATTCAGTGATATTGACTGATAATCCCTCTAGAAGTTCATGATCCATAGTGATCATTCAACATGAAATTTGGAAATAATCCTCTTTATTGAATTTTGTTGCAGTATTGCTATTTCTTCACAATCAATTGGATATTGTTGAAACCTCAGAGTATTTAACTCTTTTATTTATGAAGTGTTATTCAACATGAAATTCAGGAAATTCCTTGTTATTGGAAATGATTCATTGTTTCAGTTACTTCACAATCTTTTGAATATTGTTGAAGTTCTAGAAAGTTAAACTATTTATTCATGATATATCATTTATTGTACGTTTTAAACTTGCTGAGCAAATTAGTTGCTCACCCTTACTTTAAATAAAACTTTTCAGCCAAGACTGAGGTAGCCGAGTGTTCTAGGAAAGACAAAGGCAAAGCGAAGGCGGCCGAGTAGTGTCATTTATGTACTGTTTATTATGTTATGGATTGATATAAATCTTTTGTATTATTAGATATATTTTGTAAAGGTTTGCTAAACCTAGGACGATGATAAATTTTGTATTTAGATAATGTAAGAAATGATGTAATTCATATTGAATGGGTAGATAGATGTGATGTGTATGTTGTACCGTGAGCATCGAACCCGTGGTCCATGGGACCTGAATTTGGGGGCATCAAATAATACCTGTATTTATGTGTTCCTCTATTTGATTTTGATGATCAAAATAATATTACTGTATATTTGTAAGCTCAAGTATGTTTTGTAAAGTCCTTAAGAGAATTATATGTAAAAGGACTTAGTTATGGATCAAATTTGTTATATTGATCCTAAATCGTAAAGTATAGTCTTGTAAATCCTTGTAATAGTTGAAGTTGTGAATTCGTTGAGTAAAGAGTAACTCACTCTAAGATAGCAAAATAAAGGAGTGAAGTACTCAAAGAGAACTCTAAAATCGTAAAGTGAAGTACCAGATCGTAGAGCTATATCACAGAGCTACTACAAATTATAAGGCAGATATCGTTGAGTAGAGTTACTCAGGGATCTAAGGATCAACTACACTGAAGGCCAGTTCGACCAAAATTGTAGAGTAAAAAATCCTGACATGTCAATGGCAGGTTTATGACAAAGGTTATAAATCTTAACACACATTGTTAGTACAATGCATGTTTTTAAATTTGATGATGATATGTGAAATTAATGAATATTTGTAATTAGTAGCTTGTGTACAGTCCTTAAAATGAAATTGGTGTAAAAAGACTTAGCCTAAAGATCAAACTTGTTAGGCTGATCTACTTCGTAGAATGAATGTATTTTATAGAATTTAAGTCTGAAGCTGATCGTAAAGTAAGTAGTTGGAGATCGTAAAACCTATTGATCATAATTTTGAAGATCGTAGAGTCTGCTGATAATCGTAGAGTATGTTGATTATAACTTTGAAGAACGTAGAGATACAACTATCAATACATTGTGGTTGTTGAACTGTCAAGTCAAACCTCAAAGTTCGTAGAGTACAAGTAATGATCAAAGAATTAGAGCATAACTGGAGATCATTAAGTTAAGAAGAAACGAAGACTTAATCTTTCAAGACTAAATAGAAGCATCGTAAAGTGCACTTAAGTTAATTGTAAAACATAGAATCTGCCCAGTTAGATACTCTACGACTGGACACTCAACTCTACGATTAGAAAAATTGTAGAGTGCATCAGTTTTGACATGAACCGATAGTGCTGATCTTCGTAGAGTGAAAACCCCAAGGAAGTTGGTTAAAACTCTTAAGGCTAAGGAGAATGGGGCAGTTGGAAATGTGCCCAACAACTATATTGGTGATAAGAGAGCACCCCACATGCGTGTCTTTATAGTAGTCAATACTATGAAAAGACATGTCATAGTTGAAAGCTGACACACCTCCTCCAAAGTTAACAATCAGAGATATACAAGTATCTAATCATTAATAGAGCAACAATAACTTCCAAACGGGAAGATCTCGAGGAAAGTCTATAAAAGGCAAGCAAATTTAAACAAACAGTACACATCGAACAATCAAAGAGTTCTGCTGCCATTTCAAAAAGACTTCTACTCTACGATTTTAAACATCTTGTTATGTTGCTAAGTCATTGTGTGTCGAACTTCAAGCAACTTAGCAGCACTTGAAACTCATTGTTATCCTTGAGATTATTTGGTCTTAGTGACTCGAAGGAATCTTAGTAATTCAGTTGTTGTAACTGTTCTTAATGAACAGATCTTAGTGATTCCTTCTTCCTTAGTGGATTATAACTACTAAAGGAGTAGAAGAATGGACTAGGAGATCTTTGTGCTCCAAACCACTTAAAATATCTTGTCTCATTTACTTTCAGCATTACTTTTCAGTCAAATTATTTTAAGTACTCTACGATTTAACCAGTGACTTAGTTCCACATTTGATTGCTAAATTAAGAACTGTGATTTTTCTACAATCTTTGAAGGGGTTTTTATAAACTATTATTTCGCTGTGCAAAATCATTTAATTAACCTATTCAATTATAAGTTGGTAATAACTCTTTAAAAGCAAAAGTTTTTAAAGGATCTATTCAACCCCTCTTCTAGATTTCTTAGTGCCTTTAGGAATTAACAAGTGGTATCAGAGCAGAATTCTTTTGAACAAAGCTTAAATCGTTTGAGTAGATCCATGTCATTAAACAAAACTAGTTCTAAGCTTGTTGGTGGAAACAAGTTACCTTTGTGCAATAAAGATAAATTTGATAACTGGAAAGTACGTATATACGTATATATGGATGTGATAGATGAGGAACTATTCGAAGTAGTAATTGTTAGAGTTCGTATGTTTTCTTTGATGATGAATAACTGTTAAAGTCTGTATGTTTGAATTAATGATGAATATTGTTTAAAGTATATTTGTAATCAATAAGTTTTGTAAAGTCCTTAATGATGATTTGTTGTATAAGGACTTAGAATAGAGTGATTAAACTTGTTAGGTTAATCCTTGAGTTGATTTTATATGTAATTGATAGGATCAAGTAGATCGTAGAGTTACTCTGCATGTTCGTAGTATAAATGTTGTTAGCAGAGTAATCTAGGTGTTCGTAGAACAATATGATTAATGTATACTTGTATAAGTAAGTTGTGTAAAGTCCTTAAATAAAATATATGTACAAGGACTTAGACTAGAAATGTCAAATATGTTAGGTTGATCTTACTAAGCTAATCTAATGTATAGTCGATAGGTTCAATTGTTCGTGGAGTTACTCTGTCAACTCGTAATGTGAAGATGATAGATCTCAGAGTCAACTCATGTTTGTAAAACATCAGATGGATCATAGAGTTCACTTCAATTCGTAAGGTGAAGTTCAAATTGTAAAGTGAACAAAGTTGCAAAGATATCTCAGAGCTAAAGAAGGAATCACAGAGTTTACAATAAAGATCGTAGAACTGCCTTCTGAATCGTAAAGTGAAAACTAAGATAACAGAGTAAAGAGGAATTTGCAAAGTCTGCTTTAACATCGTAGAAAGATGGATCGCAAAATCTTTACACTTGTCGTAATGTTCACTTCAGTTTACAAAGTAAAGATCAATTCATAAAGTGAACAGAGACTATTAAAGTCAAGCAAAGCTCGTTGACTGAAGACTGAACGTAGAGTACTCCAGGAAATAGCTGAGTTATTGTCAAATCATAAAGTATCTCAAGGATCGTTCAATGAAGATAAGATCGTAAAGTCAGCTCATGAAGCGTAAAGTGAAACTTCGTAGAGTTGATAGTAAAGTTCTTTCGTAAAAGCACTTCTCCTGTTCGTAAAGTGCAGAAACGTTGAGCAGTCAAAACTCTACGACAAGTCATCTTCGTTGAGCAAGGTCAGGTCTGACAAAAAGACTGACATGGAGCATTTTTGATTGAAGGTTCTGATGCATTCTCCAAACATCCTTGATTGAAATCAAAAGATGTGTTTAACAGCTAGTTTGATGAAAGTGACAACTCACTGGTGGTAGGTGAGGTTGTAGGCTGATGTAACAGGCAAGTCAAAAAGTAGCTGACACATGGACTTAAACGTCAACATTAAGGATCCCAAAATATTTGAAGTATTAAATGCATCAACGGAAACTCTCTAACGGGAAATTTCTGAAGGACTTTAAAAAGGCAACAATAACTCAAATCCTTTGTGAGGGAGAGAATCGAAAAATCACAAGAACACAAAAATTTGATTTTTTGAAAAGTAGAGCAAGCTCCACTCTACGACTCAAGATGTGTTCAAAGCTGCTAAGTACCTGAAGAAGCCGAGTATATTGAAAAGCTTAGCAACACCTCAACAATCATTTTAAGTTGTGATTCTTTTGGTCTTAGTGACCATTATACCAAGACTAAGTGACTCGAAGGAATCTAAGTGGTTCATAAGACTAAGTGTTCTGGTTTGAGTGACCATTACCGAGACTAAGTGACTCGAAAGAACCTTAGTGGTTTAGTTATAAAGATCCGAGTGATCTATATCCTTAGTGGATTTCTTACTTGTCGAAGTAGAAGAGTGGACTATGAGTTATTCAGTCTCCGAACCACTTAAAATGTTCCCGTGTCATTTACTTTTCTGTTCTTATATTTTGTCTAATGCTTATATTATTTGTAACTGGAGACCATAACTAAATTTGGAATTGAGATTTCTATTTAATCTTTAAAGGGGTTTTCTAAAAGTATATTCCGATGTACATAATCAATCATGATAAACTAATTATTTGGTAATATCCTTAATCAATCAATTTTTAGAAGGATCTATTCAACCCCCTTATAGATCTCTAAGTGCCTCTGGAAACAACAAGTAGTATCAGAGCCAGGTTCTCGCGAGCATAAATCTTACACTTTGAGTTGATCTTTGGCACTAAATAAAACCAGTTCTGATTTTGTTGATGAAAATAAGTCACCCTTGTTTAATAAGGAAAAATGTGCTAACTGAAAAGTTTGTTTGCAGGCTTTTATAGACGACAGATAAAGATCTGTATGATGATGTGAATAATGGTGCATACGCTCCAACAAGGTTGGATCTCATCTTTGAGATTTTATCTAGATGATAATCTAGCTTAGAGCTGAATGGAATGCCATTGGAAATAAGCTGGTGCCGCAGGACCACTGATCGTTGAATGATTGTTATAAGAGAGATATCAACATCCACAGAGTGTAGATGGTATTTCATTAATGGATTCTCAAGGCACATGACTGACAATAAGGCTCTCCTGCCAAAATTCAAAGCATAGGGTGGTCCAGTAGTTATCTTTGAAGACAACAACTCTGGGAAAACTAGATACTATGGTTTGATAAGCAATAGAGCTACTTCTTTCAGTACGATATCCTATGTTGATGGATTGAAGCACAACTTGCTAAGCATAAGTCAGCTATGCGATAAAGGTCATCAAGTCATCTTCCTCAATAACCAGTGTCAAGTTCGAGACCTGGAAACCAACTCTGTTAAGCTGACTGGATCAAGAGAAGGCAATGTATATGTGGTCAATCTCACTGAGCTAAGTTCTTCAACAATAGCTTGCTTTTTCGCCAAAGCTTCAGAAGATATTAGCTGGTTATTGTCCCACCTAAATTTTAAGAGCATGTCAAAGCTCGTGTCACATGATCTAGTCAGAGGTCTACCCAAGCCGAGCTTTGTCAAAGAAAGACCATGTAAAGCCTGTCAGATGGAAAAGCAGACCAAGAACTCATTTAAGAGCAAATCAGTTAATTCAAATGAAAGGCCCTTGCAACTTCTTCATATGGATCTTTTTGGGCCTGTTCCAACTGCTAGTCTTGGAGGCAAAAGATACTCACTGGTCGTAGTGAATAACCACACCAGGTTTACATAGGTATTCTTCATAAGCTCTAAAGATGAGACAAGCTCTCAGTTGATCATATTTTTCAAGCTGATGATGAATGAGAAGGGTGAAAAGATAAAGACAATAATGAGTGATCATGGTAGAGAATTCGACTATTCTGAAGTAAATCAACTCTGTGAAGAAAATAGCGTTCAACATAATTTCTCAACTCCAGGAACTCCATAACAAAATGGAGTAGCTGAGAGAAAGAATAGAACATTGATCGAAGCATGACGAACTCTTCTACCAGCATCTCATTTACCAGAATATTTTTGGGTAGAAACTGTCAATACTGCTTGCTACACTTAGAATAGGTTCTTGATTCACTCTAGGCTCAAGAAGACGCCCTATGAGTTGTGGAAAGGAAGAAAGCCAAATATAAGCTACTTTCGTGTTTTTGGCTGTGCATGCTACATCCTCAATAATGGCAAAAGATACCTGACAAAATTTCAGCCAAAGTCAGATGAATGAATTTTTCTTGGATACTTTATGGAAAACAAATCCTATAGAGTGTTCAACAAGAACTCCTTGATTGTGAAAGTCTCTATCCATGTCACATTTGATGAGGCTGATCAAGGCAAACCAGGCAAACCAACTCAACTTGAAGAAGTCATAGAGCTGGACCCTCAGATCGCAGAGAAGGAGAACCCCACGATCGGTGAAGCTGAAGCCGAAGAGCCAGACCCGACGATCGTAGTACCAGACAAGGAGGTCGTAGAGTCTTTAGTTCCAAGTATGGGAACTTTATGAATCAATGAAGATGCAGAACCAGAACTCAATCAAGGACATATGTTCCATTCGAAAGCAAATGGGCAAGAGATCACACTCAGAACCTGATCATAGGAGATCCAAATGTAAGTGTTAGGACTAGATCAACCACTTAAAATGAATGCTTCTACCTCAGCTTTCTCTCTTAAAATGAGCCTAAGAAGATCGAAGAAGTTGTGGAAGACTCAAGCTGGATTGAAGCTATACAAGAAGAGTTAAATTAGTTCGAAAGAAGCAAGGTTTGGAGGTTGGTTCCAAGATCAAGAGGTCATCTAGTCATCGACACCAAATGGGTCTTCAAGAACAAGATGGATGAAGCTGGCGTGATCACAAGGAACAAGGCAAGGCTGGTGGCTAAAGGCTATTTTCAGGAAAAAGGAATCGACTACGACGAGACTTTCACACCTATTGCAAGATTGGAAGCTATCAGAATGTTCCTAGCTTATGCAGCTCACATGAAGTTCAAAGTTTTTCAAATTGATATCAAGAGTGCTTTCCTGAATGGTGAACTTCAAGAAGAGGTTTGTGTCGAACAACTTCCAGGTTTTATCGATCCTACTCACTCTAATTATGTCTATAAATTAGATAAAGTACTTTATGGTTTAAAGTAAGCACCTAGAGCATGGTATGAAATACTCACAAATTATCTTATTGAAAATGGATTTACTAGAGGTAGGGTAAACACAATTCTATTCCTTAGGAAGCACAAAGATAAAATATTATTAGTTCAAATCTATGTAGATGATATTACTTTTGGTTCTACTGACGAAAAATTGTATGAGAGGTTTGTCAAGTTAATGCAGAACAAATTTGAAATGAGTATGATGGGTAAGTTGAACTACTTTCTTAGACTTCAAGTGAAGCAGATTAATGAAAGGATCTTCATCAACCAAGCCAAGTACATCAAGGATCTACTTAAGAAATATGACATGGAATCAACTACTCCTATAAAGACTCCAATGACTTCTGCAACCAAACTTGACAAAGATAAAAATGGTAAGAGTATTGATATTACTCAATACCAAAGTATAATTGGATCTCTCCTATATTTGACTGCTAGTAGGCCAGATATTATGTTCTCTACTTGTATTTGTGCTAGAAATTAGGCTAACGCTAAGGAATCCCATCTTATAGCTATTAAGAGAGTTTTCAGATATCTCAAGGATACTCCATATTTGGGACTGTGGTATCCCAAGGAGTATCCCTTTGATCTAATAGGATATTCAGATGCAGATTTTGCAGGTTGCAAGATTGATAGGAAAAACACAAGTGTAACTTGTCAATTTCTAGGCAACAGACTTGTTTCATGGTTCAGCAAGAAGCAGAACTCAGTCAACTTCTACTGTAGAAGCTGAGTATATTGTTGCTGGTAGTTGTTGTGCTCAAATCCCATGCCGACGTCTCTTTTATATAAGGTGTATTCGCTTAGATAAAATTTCGACGCCATCTTTTGGATCTGCTGGCTCTTGGCTTGATTTGCCCCAGCAGGGATGGATCCGTCGCTTAGATATTCCTTGATGCTGTGATACCATGGTTGTTCGTATTGAGGTATTTCGTCTGAAACCTCCCCGACATAGTGCTGATAGGCGGGGTTATGTTGTATTGAAAATTCGACGACAGGTGCATCCTTTCTCTTAGACACATGGATTAGTGCTGCCAACGTGGCCAATGCATCTATAAAATCGTTTCTGTTCCGCAGAATATGCTTGAAGGTGATGTCTTCAAATTCCATAGTCATCTTGATAACATGTCGATGATAAGGGAGTAACTGGAGCTCCTTAGTGCTATATGCTCCGATAGACTGTCGGATGACCAATTCTGAATCTCCGAAAATGGTTAATCATTTGACTCCCATTCTTCGAGCTATAATCCCAAAATACATCCCTCGTACTCGGTCGTGTTATTGGAGTTGCTGAATTGTAATTTTGTTATCGTAGGGTATTATTCTCCTATGATGGATACGAGAACTGCCCTAGCTCCAGCCCTTTCCATGTTCATAGCGCCGTCAAAGTATAATTTCCAAAATTGGCCTTTGCCTTCGCGCATTGTTTACTGGACGACCATTACACCTTCGTCGGGGAAGTATGTTTCCAAAGGTTTGAATCCCCCTGAGGGTGCCTTGGACAGTTGATTTGCAATTCCTTGACCTTTGATGGATTTCTGGGTTACGTAGATGTAAGTTTACAGAAACAAGAACATACATATAATAATATTGTAAAATAGCGGAAGCATAACATAAATCGAATTTAATTTTTTTTACAATCCCAAGAATCATCATATGCGATATTATTAATTGAGGAAGGATAAAAGATATACCTTATGAAGATGATTAACTCCTTGATTTGATCTTCAAGTTTCAATCCTTTAATCCTGCAAGCTCCTTCTAATCTACGGATCAAACACAAACTACTCAGTATGTGCAACGCTCTAAAGGTAATCCATCAAGAGTATATAGATTGAAAAAGTAAATGTAGGTTTCTATAAACCTCGGGTGGCTAACCCTAATTTTCTCACTCATCTAACTCCTTAGATTTTAGAGAATAATAGAATACCAATGACTAATATGATTTCTGTAACCCTAATCTATCATAAGACATCCCTTTATATAGACAACTCATCTTCCTAAACTCTTTAGGATTTAAGTTTTTAATTTAATTCTCAATCTAATTATAAACTAAATTATTTATAATAATGATAAATAATAAGACTACTCTTATTAATTTATAATTAGTATTTCTCTAAATACTTAATTATAAATAGTAAGCTATTTAATCTATTTCACTAATAAATTAAATACACTTAACTTATTATTATTAAGTCAATTACTTCTAAAATAATATTTCTCTTCTTGCGGTGTGCCCCTTTAGGTTCAATATTATGCCGGTAGTAGAATAAATAAATTAGAACCATTTTAATATTATTTATAATGAATTAAACTCCTTTAATTCATATATAAATAAATAATATTTATTATACATCATCAGGGACACCTTATATCAGTGTATCATGACTATCCGTATAATATGAAATCAACGTTTAATCACATAGAACCTATTTAGTAATTAGTTACCGTACAATTCAATCCTTCTACCACACAATGTCCCGATCAAATATAAAATATGAAATTTCTATCAAGTTTTATTTATTTGATCATATGCATTTCGATTCAAAAATGCACAACTCTAGTTAATGTAAATTAGAAACTCCTTTCTAATTTCCTTTCTAATTAGACAAAATCACCACCGTTTATGAACCTAATGGTGATCAACTGTTCCACTCCATGTCTCTTATGCCTCTAGTCAGAGCAATCAAGTAAGGAGATTAAAGTTTCATTAGATGGAACTACTCCAAGTATCCAAATTTGAAATTGGTGCATGGTCCAAATTTTTCCAAGAGTTCTCAAGTATGCCACCTATATATGCTCTGAGCCCAAATATGCTCTGAGCCCTCTATACCTTCTCCTAAATATCAGAAGGTAACTATTGCATCATCTTCATTCTTTAATTCATTCTTTGATTATAATAAAGAAATCGTAGAGTATCTCTTTACGATCTCCAAGCAACCCTCTACTCTAGTCGGTTATGATGAATCTCGCAATATCTCTACGTTCGTCGAGTCTTAACACTCTGCGAACGATGTCCAAAATACCATTTTCCCAGTGGTAGAGTCTCAAAACTCTACTGACCGTGCAAAGTCACCAAAATTCCAGATCATAGAGTCTCCATATTCTACGAATGATGAAATCAAAATAAACTCCAAAATCGTAGAGTCTTAAAACACTACGATTGATATCGATAAAACCAAAACTTTCATTCATGCTCCATCTGAACCAAGATTATTCAAAGAATCACTTGTACATCTCTTATCTTCTGTACAACCATAAAATTAAGAATCCAAACCACTTGTTCTTATAGATATCCCATCATCCTCACAAAATGAATTCTTTGATACTTCTCTAGCTCTAACAAATTTCTCTCAAAGTGTTAAGACAAGCTCTAAAACTTAAGTTATCCCAAATTTGGAGCACCTTGATATTGATCAGAAGCTTAAAGAAAATTCAACTGATCTTCTTGAAAAGGTAACAAATATTACCTCTGTTGCAAATCATCTCTCTGGAAAAGAAGGAAGGGAATTCAATGAGCAGATGAGATCCACGTTCATAGATATGTCTTTTCGTCTTCATGAACGAAATCAAATTTTCTTGGAATCTATCAAAAAATAGAAGAAAGCTGCTCTGAAATTACAGCAGCAAAATGAAAATTCCATTAAATATCTGTCAAAAAAAGTGTCTGAGCTAAGTACTTCTATCTCCAAATTTAAAAAGGATGTGACTGATCGCACTGATAATACAATGGCTTTCGTCCATGAGATCATATAGTTGGTCGTCAGCAAGAAATTCAATCAGCCATTGCCATGACTTCATCCTAACTCTAAGAACTTATTGAATCAGTCAAACTTCTCTCTAAATTTGTTGATGACAAAAAGGGGGAGAAACAACAGTAAGGGGAGAATCAGTAATAAGGAAAGTTACCAATGTTAGGGGGAGAAATGAAAGTTTTGTTAGGCGAAGAGAAATGAATTAAAGGGGGAGAAACACAGTAAGGAGGAAAGAAAATGTTAAGTAGCAAGTAGTAGGATGGGGGGAGAAAAGAAGGAAAGAATCAGTAGCAGGTAGTAGTGGGAGAAGAAAGCAATTATAAAGAATCGTCAACCAAGGGATTCAGCTGAAGATTTGTAAAGAGGAATCATAAAGAAAAGAAGCAATCTTGTCTTGAAAGCAGAAACGTACAGTAAGTTTTTGCTCTATCTAAAATCTTTCACGCTTTGTACGAATCATACTTTTCATTAATGAATTCATCGTTTTGCACTAGCAATACAGTAGCTTACTATATTTTAAGTTATATTTAAATTCCAAACAAATGCATTTTAAATTATTGAATGTTATGAATCTGTTGGTTTTGTCATCATCAAATATGGGAGATTGTTAGAGTCTGAATGTTGAATTTGATGATGAACATGATTAATGTATATTTGTACCAATAAGTTTTGTAAAGTCCTTAATGATGAAATGATGTACAAGGACTTAGAATAGAAAGATAAAATATGTTAGGTTGATTTTATGGAGATTGTTATAAGGTGCAAGTATGATTTGAGATGATTAATGTATATTTGTACCAGTAAGTTTTATAAAGTCCTTACTGATGAAGTGATGTATAAGGACTTAGAATAGAAATATCAAATGTGTTAGGTTGATATTTTAAGTTAATCTGATCTATAGATAATAGGTCCAAACTGATCGTTTAGTTACTATGCCTAATTCGAAGGTTCTTCTGAGTTGCAGAGTTAACTAAGTGTTAGTAGCACATCAGATGTTCGATCGCAGAGCTCTTTCATTCATTCCAAGTTGTGAAGTAACAATTCATAGGGTGAACTGAAAATTACAGAGCTAAGCAAAGATCATATTGAAAAGACGGTAGAAAAAGTCAGCTCCAGCATCATAAAGTAAATTTTCATAAAGAGCTGGTCACAAAATATGCTTTCGCAGAGTGAATTAATCTTCATAGAGCTATCAAATGAATCGTAGAGTTACTCTGCCTGTTTGCAGTATAAATATTATAAGTAGAGTACTCTAAGTGTTCGTAGAGCATTAGTTGGATATACGAAGAGCTGCAAAATTATCTTAGAGCTAAAATCAGAATCGCAGAGTCTACAATAAAGATCGTAAAGCTGCCTTTAGAATCGTAAAGTGAAAGCTGAGATTACAGTATTAAGGAGAAGTTCGCAGAGTCTGCTCAAACATCATAAAGAGCCATTCATAGAGCAGATCGTAGAGCAACTCTCTATTTCGTAGAACGACTTCGTAGAGTTTAGAACGTTGAGTAACCTAAGTCAAGACTCTACGTTCTTTATCAAACTCTATAATCAGTCAAGGTTGAAGAGAATGTTAGAACTGTCATATGACTGACAAATTCAGAGATCAGAGCAGAGCAAAGATTTTAAGACCGTTTCTCACCATCTTCAAATTTAGATGAGAAGATCAGATAAGCTGTATGCCTAAATTGCTATGTTAGAGATCTGTCTTTTTCTCACATGAAGTAGGTGAGATTGCAGACTGATGAGACTTGTTGGAGCCAAAAGTAGTTGCCTACCTACCCTAATGTCATCATCAGAGAATATCTTGGATCAGAACATTAAATGCACTAATGGGAACTCTCCAACGGGACCGTTTCTAAAAGTCTGTAAAAGCGTGCAAAGATTCAAATCCAAGGAGAGAATTATCAAGAACACAAACCAAACCTCTGCCAAAAGGAGAGCAAGCTCTACTCTATGATTTAAGATGTGTTCAAAGCTGCTAAGTACCAGAAGAAGTCAAGCCTCATTGCAAAGCTTAGCAGCATCTCAAAGATGATCATTTCAAAGCTGCTAAGTACCAGAAGAAGTCAAGCCTCATTACAAAACTTAGCAACATCTCAAAGATGACCATTTCAAAGCTGCTAAGTACCAGAAGAAGTTAAGACTCCTTGCAAAGTTTAGCAGCATCTCAAAGATGATCATTTCAAATCTGCTAAGTACCAGAAGAAGTCAAGCGTCATTGCAAAGCTTAGCAGCACCTCAACAATCATTTATTTGTAATTTGCTTGGTCTTAGTGACCAATATACCGAAACTAAGTGAATCGAAGAGTTCTAAGTGAACTGGACTAAGTGACCTAGTTTGAGTGACCATTGCCAAGACTGAGTGACTCAAAAGAATCTAAGTGATTCAGTTGTAATAGATCTATGTGATCTGGTCTTAGTGACCCATCCTTAGTGGATTTCTTACTTGTTGAAGTAGAAGAGTGGACTAAGAGATATTTGTTCTCCGAACCACTTAAAACATTTTGTGTCATTTACTTTTCAGTTCTTTACATTCTGTCATATATCTGCTATATCTGCAAAGTGACTTACATCCATAGGAACTAAATTTAGAACTGAGATTTCATTAAATCTTTAAGGTAAGTTTTCAAACTAATATTCCGTTGTGCTAGATTAATTGAAAAAATTAATAATATGATAATACATCTTTAAATTAGGTTAAAATGTTTTTTTTTTAAAAAAAGATTTATTCAACCCCCCTTCTATATCTCTTTTGTGCCTCTGGGAAAGAATAAGGTCTGCCCAAGTTAAACTTTGTCAAGGAAAAGGCTTGTAAATCTTGTCAGCTAGGGAAGCAAACAAAAGTCTCATTCAAGAGTAAGACAATCAACTCCAATGATAGGCCTTTGCAACTACTTCATATGAATCTTTTTGGGCCTACTCTGACTGTCAGCCTTGGAGGAAAAATGTACTCACTGTGACGCCCCTAAATTCGGGTTTTCTAACCTCAGGTTCAGTGCTCCTGATCCATCATCTTTATACACATTCTATAAACTAACGCGGAATATATATAAACATAAGTTGCTCATTCAACAAGGTTTTACATCATTCCCAAGACCTACCAACCTTAACTTAATACATACCCTTAATATCTTTAAAAGGTTTACATAATCAAATTACATAAGACAACATAATAGTTAAACATTACACTAAACTACTCTTGAACTTGGATTTTGCCTTTGTCCTTCTTCGAACACTCGGGCTTAACTGTAATAATATCATGATATAGCAAGGGTGAACAACTAATTCGCTCAACAAGTTTAAATACAAGAATAATATATATCATGATTGAAAAAGAATGAGACTTAGAATTATCAACAATCGATAATGATTATAAAAGAATCATGAATCAAGTTTCAATAGTTGAATAATTGAATAAATAAATTCTGAGTGGTCGGCAATGACCATGAACAAGTACGGAGGTATATCACCTCTTAATAAGTTTTGGTAATCAAGGGAATCAGTCTTTCATACCCGATGAATATGCATAACACTTAATAAACGGGCAAACAATCGTTTTCCAATATACTGCCTTAATAGAAATTTGTTCTTTTTCTCAGTCTAAGAATCCGTACCAACATCTGGTTTGGACAGCCTTTAAAACATATTTGATTTAACAAATTTAAACATGTTCGATCTAAGCCGATACAACTAGAATAGAATTAGCTCATAAACAGTTCATGAATAACAGAACTTACTTTATTTCACAGTTTAAATAATAGAACAGGAAATAAATTGCACTAAGTGCGAATATCAATAATCATTATAGATGTGGAATAATCAACAATAATTATCAAATAACATGCTTGAAAAATAATAACTCAAGTTTAAGTTAAGAAACTTGCGTAAATGAATATTTCAACAGGGTCAAAGAACTTGTAGTATGTAAGAATTTCAAGGTTAGGAACTTGCCTGGCTATTGCTACTATATATGCTAATCCCTGCTCTACGACTACCTTATAGTAATTAGAAATTACCCTCAGTTCAATCATGATTAAACATCAATATTGGACTTATTAGACTACTCAAGAGACACATGCGGTCTATTCTATGGTCCCTTTTACTGCCGATGGTCTGACACGGCAGCTCTATGATTAGTAGGACCTTGACAAGGTCGGTGAAGTCACTCTACGATTGGTGGGGTAATTCTACGATTTATTAAAGTCTTGCTGACCGGGTGAAGTTATGCTAAGGTTAGATGGTTTGGCTTAATAATATTCTGTAGTGACTCTACGATCACTATTGAAGCTCTATGATCGAGTAGCGTGGCTCTACGATCGGCAGAGTTCACCCTATAACTGGTTAGTGAAACTTTACGATCGATAGAGTTTACTCTACGATTGGTCCTAGGACTTGACCAACTTATTCTACGATGTACGAGCGAAGCTTTACAATCGGGCAATGAAGCTCTACGATCGTAGAGTTCACTTTACGGTCTTTGTTCAACTTGGCTAACTTACTCTACGGTTTACAAATAAGCTCTACAACTGGAGTGAAATCACTCTACGATCGTAGAGTTCACCTTTCAATCTGTTAGGATTAAGGCTTAATTCGAAGTTCAACTTAAGGAACATTATTTGGCTGATTGATCTAAGGTCATATACATTTAGAAACATGGCTTGAGTCTATCTGACCCGCTGCCTACGAGATTTTGACTTCGGCTCCACTTCAGAATTTTTCGTAGTTCGGGGACCTCTCGTGATTCGGGGGTCCTCTTCGGCATCAGATGGTATTTTTGTGCTTGGCTTCGGGAAGCCAGGGGTAAAGGTTTCAACAACAGTTAGTATTTCAACTTTGGATCTGTGACTTCGGGAGTCAGGTTCGAGTCTTACTGAGTTTAGGGGTTCGGCTTCAGGCCCAGTACTGAACCAACCCATACTAGCTACCAAAACCTTCGAGTTCGACTACGGATTTCACTTTGAGAACCATTTCACGGTTCGGGGTCGGGTGATAACCTATGTTTAACCCCGTTACTAAGGTACATGTGTTCGGAGTAAGGTGGCGAACCTCATAGGAATGAATTCAGCCTCCCTATTATTACTCAATATTACACCTTTTTGTTAGTCAAACTTTATATTCCTTTCTGACATAGACTACGCCTTCTATTGGTTTAACTGGGATTAGGTCATAAACTCCATGGACAACATTTATTATCTACATAACGCATGAATACAGAGCACCTGGCTCATGTACCATTTCCGATCTTTAAGCTAGTTCGTACAACTTAACCAAACATGTAAGATAATAATATAAATAGACCGAAGCTACTGCGATTTAAAATTCCTCACCTCCTTGATCTGGTCGCACTTCTTCTCTTCTTCCCGAAGTAGGTAATGAAGCTAGAGAGCATCCGCTTATTAGATCCTCTTCCTTTTGGCCACCCTCTTCTTCTTGCTCTCAATCTCACATTGTTTCTCTCTATATCAGACCCAACTATCTCAGCAACTACTCATATGGAATAGGAGCTCAATTTATAGAGAAACCTTTTCTCATTGGTTAAAAGAGATTAGGTATAAGGCACTACCAACTCCTTCCCCCCACCATATCCACGATAATCATTAAGTAGAGCAAGTAGATAGGCCATTGGCCTAGGTGGGTTGAGTGTACGGCATGGTAAAAATCCAAGGGGTGTATCACTGCTTTAGCTGTACTCAGCTTATCCTTTGGGTCAATTTTCAATTGGGCTTACCGAATACATCTATTGAGCTGACCATATTTAATAAGGTTGGGCCAATTTAATAACTTTTAAGTCCAAACTACAAGTCCACCACCAATTACTTCGAATTGGGCTTGTTCAATAAATCAACTGGACTAGTCCACTATAAATAAATTCCTAAGAGAACTATAACTTATATACATAATATATTTATCTCTTCCTCTTCTTTAACCATCAACAAGTTCAATACACAATTAATTATTTGGGCTTGTTTAAATGATTTACTAGATTAGTCCATTGAAAACACATAGACTATTAAATCAATTAACATATAGCCACACATAATCACCCAAATCATTTAAGGGTTTAAATTAATTCGCAAGAGAATTAAATTCTTAACTTTAATAATATTGTTTAAGATTTGTGGTCATTACATTCTCCCCCCTTATAAGAATTTTTTCCCCGAAATTTCAACATAAGGTCACTCAAAAAGGTACAGATAATTCTTCCTCATCTTTTCTTCTAGCTCCAACGTAGCTTCGTCAGCCTTGTGGTTCCTGTTAGGTTTGTATATAACGCGAGCATGCAATCAAATTACATAATTAAAGCGGAAGCGCGATAAAATCAGATTTTAAAATTTTTCATACAAACCATCACCATGATCTTTCCTTGTGTTCAATTATCAATTAAACGAAAGAGATGGAGAATAAGAATTATACCTTTGTAGAATTCTACCTTCCTCAGGTACAAGTTCAACTCCAAAATCCTTCACGTTCTCCTTGAATTCAACGGTGAGATTCTTTCCTTTGATCAACGTTAGCCACCCAAGTGTTTGGCCTCTAGAGGTGATCCAACAAGGAAAAATACGTACTTAAGAAGATGGGTATTGGCAAAACCCTAGTTTCTATCTCTATAGAAATTATAGGTACTCTCCCAACTATTGGAAGTGTGTGTAACCCTAATCCATAACAAGACTCATCTTATTTATATATATAGGTAACCCTCCTAAACTATTTAGGATTAGGTTATTATTATAATTAAACTCCTTTAATTAATTAAACTCCTAATCCAATTAGAAATTTATGAGAGTACTTTTATTAATTAATTCTCAAACCCTTTTAGGAATTAAATAATAATAATAATAGTAATAATAATAATAAAACTCCTCTTATTAATTTATATTTAATATTTCAAAAATATTAAATAATAAATATTAAGCTATTTAATTTTTTCTATCTCCATAGATTAAATTAAATATACTTAACTTATTATTACGATTATGTCATTTACTTCCTAAATAAATATTTTTTCCTTTTGCGGTGTGACCCTTTAAGTTCTCCATATTAAACCGGTTGTGAATAAATTAATTAGAACAATTTTATTCTTATTTAAATAAATAAATTAAACTATTTAATTCATTTAAATAAATAATATTTTTTCTACAATAAGGGTAAGCCTCCTTAGCGATTAACGACTTTCCAGATAATATAGATTTCAACATTAATCACAAAAGAACCTTTCAGTGAATAATTACCGTATAATTCAATCCTTCTACTATACAATGTTCCAATTAAATATAAGACATGGAATTATCGTCAAGTCTTATTTTATTTAATTATATGCATTTCGATTCTCAAATGCCCAACTCTAAATTATGCAAATTAGAAACTCCTTTCTAATTTCATTATGGCTTGGCCAAAGACTACTGAGTTGTCATTTTATCGAATCACATAAGACATTCTCATATTTTACTAGATGTGGTAGATTCTTTGTTGAACATTCACCTATCTCCATGTACAACTTATTATACCCAAGTATACCCTTTGATATACCCTAAAAGTCTAAAGGGACATGTCATAGTATAACTCATCATACACAAGATACTATGATGATCTCAAATCTAAGGATCACTTGTACTACTATCACTAGAGGAATTCTTATTGACAGGCAAGTAAAACTCCATTAGGTATTCCTATAGCGAGTCACGTTCAGTGAACTTATTCTCCAATAAACACCTACATACTTACTTTAGTGTCTCCACATAAATGATTATGAGATCAATCATCCTCTTCTTAAGAGCAAGCAAAGTATGTACTAATCTATACAGATTCACTAATCCCCTTTTAGTAATCCAACGATTAGGAACGATTTTAGTTTTAAGCTTTCTAAGAATTTAGATCTCATTAGCATGATCATCATCATGATTCTAAAAACATTGCTTAAAACTATGGGCTTATCACATATAAAATAACAATACTATATAGATAAAGTAAAATACCTTTAATAAATCAATTCTTTTATTAATAAATGAATAAGATTACAAAGTATATGCTACAACATATCAAATATGATTGGCTTGTGTGTATATTACTTTCAATCTCCCACTTGTACTAAAGCCAATCGTCATGGTATCTAATACCTATCTTTTCTAAGTGACGATCAAACTGATGTTGGGTTAAAACTTTAGTAAATGGATTTGCAATGTTGTCTTAAGAGTCCACACGCTCCAGGGTGACGTCTCTTCTTTTAATGATCTCTCTAATCAAATGAAACCGCATCAACATTTATTTGGATTTCTGATAAGACCCGGGTTCTTTAGCCTGCGCAACAGCTCCAGTGTTGTCACAGAATAAAGGTACGACTCCTCTAATGCTAGGAACCACTCCAAATTCAGTTATGAACTTTTTCATCCAAATACCTTCCTTTGCAGCTTCACTTGCAACTATGTACTCTGCCTTTGTCACTGAATTAGCAACTGTTTATTGCTTGGAACTTTTCCAACTCACTGAGCCACCGTTTAAGGTAAACACATAACCCGAAACGGATTTACTATCATCTTGGTCCGTTTGAAACTTGAGTCTGTATAACCCTCTAGTTTCAATTCAGACCCACCGTAGACAAAAAATACATCCTTAGTTCTTTTTAAGTACTTTAGGATGTTTTTCACCGCCTCACAATGCTCTTCTCCAGGATTCGACTGATATCTGCTTGTTACACTAAATGCATGAGCGACATTCGGTCTAGTACATATCATACCGTATATGATAGATCCTATTACTGAAGCATAAGGAATCTTACTCATACGGTCTCTCTCCTCATATGCCTTTGGAGCCTATTTCTTGGAGAGATATATTCCATGGCTCATCGACATGAGACATCTCTTGGAATCTTCCCTGCTAAACTTCTTTAGCATCGAGTCAATGTAATTTTCTTAGGACAAGCCTATCCTTTTAGATCTATCTCTATAGATCTTTATCTCCAAAATATAGGATGCTTCACCCAAGTCCTTCATGTAGAAGTGTTTAGATAACCAAATTTTGATCGACTGTAGCATAAAAACATCATTACCTATCAGTAATATATCGTCAACATATAACACTAGGAATGAAATAGTGCTCCCACTAACCATTTTGTACACATAAGGTTTATCCTCATTTTTGATAAAATCAAACCCTTTGATTATCTCATCAAAACAGATGTTCCATCTTCGAGAAGTTTGCTTCAATCCATAAATGGATCATTGTAGCTTACAGACTTGATTTGTTTTAACCGTTAAAACAAAACCCTCTGGCTGTATCATATATACATTCTCCTCAAGCTTCCCATTGAGTAAGGCCGTTTTCACGTCCATTTGCCAGATTTCGTAGTCATAATAAGCTGCAATTGCAAGCAAAATCTGGATGGACTTGAGCATAGCTACTAGTCAAACTTTATAGGTCTCTACCTTACAGTCCGCTCCAGTCTTTCTTTTAAAGACCCATTTACACCCAATAGGCTTAATTCCCTCAGGTGGTGAAACCAAAGTCCATACTTGGTTTTCACATGGAGTCTATCTCGGATTTCATGGCTTCTAGTCATTTCTCTGAGTCTTTACTACTCATAGCCTCTTCGTAAGTCAATGGATCATCATTATTTATGATGCGTACCTCATCATCATCCTTTATGATGAATCCATACCTATCAGGTATATTTGGTACTCTTCCAGATTTACGAATAGGTTGTGGTATAGTAGATTCTTCCACTTGGTCAGGTACCTGACTTTGATCCGTAGTATTTTGTGGTTCTTAAACTTCTTCAAGATATATCTTACTCCCACTGACCCCTTAAAGGATAAACTTCTTTTCCAAGAAGGCAGTATGTTTCGTAACAAACACCTTTTGATCAGTAGGATGATAGAAATAATATCCTGATGTTTCTTTAGAGTATCCCACGAATCTACACTTGTCAAATCTAGTCTGTAATTTATCATTATCAATCCTTTTGACATAAGCTGGACAACCCCAAGTCTTAACATGCTTAAGATTTGATTTTCCCCTTATCCATAACTCATATGGAGTCTTTGGGACGAATTTGGTAGGTACCTTGTTAAGTAGGTATGCAACCGATTCTAGGGCATAACCCCAGAATGATACTGGAAGGTCGGTAAAGCTCATCATAGAACGAACCATGTCCAACAATATTCGATTTCTCCTTTCAGATACACCATTCAATTATGGCGTCCCTGGTAGAATCCATTGTGAGATTATACCATTTTCTTTGAGACAATTGAGAAACTCATTGGTCAAGTATTTCCCTACTCGATCCGATCGAAGAATCTTAATACTCTTGTCAGTTTGCTTCTCTACTTCACTTCTGAATTCTTTGAACTTTTCAAACAATTAAGATTTGTATTTCATCAAATACACGTATCCAAATCTTGAATGATCATTAGTGAAAGTAATAAAATAAGAATACCCTCCTCGTGCATTCGTTGTCATATGTCCACATACGTCTGTGTGTACCAACGCTAACAACTCTGTAACTCTTTCTCCTTTTCCACTAAAAGGAGATTTAGTCATCTTACCCATGAGACAAGATTCACAAGTTGGATATGATTCGTAATCAGATAGCTCTAAAAGCCCATCTTTATGCAACTTGGTTAATCTTGTTTCATTAATATGACTGAGTCTACAGTGCCACATAAAGGTATAATTAACATCATCTCTTTTTTTTTTCTCTTAGTTTATTCAATTTGAAATATATTTTCATGCAAGTTAAGTACATAAAGTCCATTTAGTAAATTGCCAACACTATATAAAATATTTTTATTATAAATAGAACAACTGTTGTTCTTTATTATAATATCAAAACCATCCATATCCAATACAGAAATTAAAATAATGTTTTTATGAGTGTTAGAACATAATAATTATTTAAACTAATGAACTTGCCCATAGGTAGTGCTAAACAATAAGTTCCTATAGCTAATGCAACAACCTTTGCTCCATTTCACACTCGTAGGACGACTTCATCCTTGTCCAACTTTTTACTTCTACTTAGTCCCTGCATATTGTTACATATGTGAGAACCACAGTCGGTATCCAATATCCAAGTAGAATTTTGACTTTCAGAAAAATTAATTTCAATCATGAACAAACCTAGATCGAAAGTCGAAGCTTCTCCAAGCCTCTTTTGGTCCGCAAGATACTCCTTGCAGTTCCTCTTCCAGTGACCCGACTTATTGCAATGGTAGCAAATTCCTTTGCTATCTGGATCAGTTTTCTTATTATCCTTTACTTTCGCCTTGCCCTTAACCTTCTTCTTTTTCTTCTTTTTAGAAGATACCTTGGGCCTCTTCCTTTTCTTGGAAGAATCATCCACTCATAAGACATGGTTCTTGTTGGATGAGAAGTGACCTTCAACATTTTTCAACATGTTAAGTAACTCAGGAAAACTGATGTCCAAACTATTCATGTGAAAATTTACAACAAATTGTGAGGTGTCTGGGAGTGACTGCAAGATCAAATCTTAACTTAACTCCCCATCCATTACGAACCCTAACTGTCCAAGTTGTTCAATCAGATTGATCATCTTTAGGACATCATTCGAGATCGGAAGAGCTCCTTAGATATCTGATATCTAGCAGTCCTACTTTCCTCACTATACAACTCCTTGAGGTGCAGTAATATAGTTGGAGCATCCATAGTTTCATGTTGACGCTGAAGCTCGTTACTCATGGATGCGAGCATGATGCATTGAGCCATGATTGCATCATCTTGCCACTTTCTAAAAGTAGTAATCTCTTCCTCTAAGGTTGTTTTTGCAACAGTTGCAGGGACCGACGAATTTAGGACATAAGAAATTTGTTTAGCAGTGAGAACAATTCTCGGATTCCTTAACCAGTCCATGTAATTCGGTCCGGTCAGTTTGTTAGCATCAAGTATGCTACACAGTGATAGTGAGTTTGACATTTTTCAAATTCTACATGTGAAATAGACAACATTTTAGCATACATTCATTTTATTAATTACCAAAATAAATTAGTTTTTTATTTAAATTGGCATCTCCCACTATTTTCATCAAACTATATTACCCTCAGCATATAGTTCGACAAATCTAATTAAAGATTTGCTAATGAGAATAAGGATCCCATTTCAAATGTATATAGCCTTGTGGTGACATAACAAACTATATATAAATAAATAGGTAGACAACTATTGTCAATTACATCAACATGTAAATCCTTTTATTTTGCCTCTTAGATTATTTTGATCAAGTGGTGACACATCCGAATTAAAATTATCTAAGTTAAGTCCAACCTAGCACTTCCATATTTGTGAAGAGAAAAATAACGTCCTTGTGGTGACACAACAAAATAATAATGTTCAATTCCTTAATAAGCGTCAAATGTGATAAGGCAACATCTTAAATATTTAATAGTTATCTTGTGGTGACACAACAAACTCATATTAAATATTAAATACTCTATCTCTTTACCATGCTAGAAGGCGACGTTCGATATTCCAAATATCTTTGAACGTTACAACTTAATATAATTTCTTTGAGGGGTTTGTTATTAATTGTCTCATCTTGTTTAGCGCGCATGCACATATATATATAAAATACGCATCATATTATTTAACATGCGAAGTATGTTGTATAATATATATATATATATATATATATATATATATATATATATATATATATATAGTAACCATGCACATATAGAATACTATATTTTACCCGGATTGATTATGGACTTTTATTCTAGTTTGGTTCACTAGAGCCACCAAGTGAACCAAAAGGTCAAACCTAGGGTGCAAAAACTGAATTTAAATATAACTATTACACTTAAATCCCGGGCTCCATTATAAACGAGTCTTCAAGCGCTCCTTGCTCCTTTGTCTCCAATTCTTCAAAATTAATTATAACTAATCCTATTACATAAACTATTTACAATAAATAGAAACCTTGATCAGCAGTCAAGGGGAAGTACATAGGAAGAAGGTAGAATTTACATCAAGAAAAACTAGAGAAGACGAGGTACGCAGACCCATTTATAAAAACCTATTCATTCAAGCATCTTCTAAAATAAATCCAATCACATATTGGTCAATAATCTATAATCAATCCCATTTATCATTATACATATCTCCATATTCATCAATAAATAACATTCATCTCATGAATATTAAATCCATTCCATATATGCATTGATATCATTTAATGGGCAAAAAGTTTGCTAATATTTAGTTTTGAAACAAAATAAACTCTTTTATTTTAATCAAAATTAAACTCCTTTAATTTTAGCAACCTGGAATCCAATTCCAAATAAAATAAACATCTTTATTTTAAACTTACTCCAATTAAATAAACCATTTACTTTAATTGAAGAAAAACAAAATTTTCAAAAACTGCAGACTAGCGCGGTCGCGCTCCAAAATGAACTAGGAGCGGCGCGGCCGCACTGCACCCCCAAAAACAGTTTCTGGGTTCAGGCGCGACCGCGCTCTAGAATGAACTAGTAAAGGCGCGGTCGCACTGCTTCGCAGATGCAGAAAATCGATTTTGCCCAGAAATTTTGATCCAATCACATACCCATACATACATGGAATCATCAAAATCGATAATTAACACAAGGATTGGCTCTGATACCACTGTTAGGTTTGTAAATAACGCAAGCATGCAATCAAATTATATAATTAGAGTGGAAGCGCGATAAAATCATATTTTAAAATTTTTTCATACAAACCATCACCATGATCTTTCCTTGTGTTCAATTATCAATTAAACGAAAGAGATGAAGAATAAGAATTATACCCTTGTAGAATTCTAACTTCCTCAAGTGCAAGTTCAACTCCAAAATCCTTCGCGTTCTCCTTGAATTCAACTGTGAGATTCCTTCATTTGATTAACGTTAATCACCTAAGTGTTTGGCATCTAGAGGTGATCCACCAAGGAAAAATATATACTTAAGAAGATGAATATTGGCAAAACCCTAGTTTCTATCTCTATAAAAATTGTAAGTACTCTCCCAACTATTGGAAATGTGTGTAACCCTAATCCATAACAAGATTCCTCTTATTTATAGATATAGGTAACCCTCCTAAACTATTTAGGATTAGGTTATTATTATAATTAAACTCCTAATCTAATTAGGAATTTATGAGAGTACTTTTATTAATTAATTTTCAAACCCTTTTAGGAATTAAATAATAGTAATCGTAATAATAATAATAATAAGACTCCTCTTATTAATTTATATTTAATATTTCCAAAATACTAAATAATAAATATTAAGCTATTTAATTTATTCTATCTCCATAGATTAAATTAAATATACTTAACTTATTATTACGATTATGTCATTTACTTCATAAATAAATATTTTTTCCTTTTGCGGTGTGACCCTTTAGGTTCTCCATATTAAACCGGTTGTGAATAAATCAATTAGAACAATTCTAATATTATTTAAATAAATAAATTAAACCATTTAATTCATTTAAATAAATAATATTTTTTCTACAATAAGGGTAAGCCTCCTTAGCGATCAACGACTTTCCAGATATTATAGATTTCAACATTAATCACAAAAGAACCTTTCAGTGAATAGTTACCGCATAATTCAATCCTTCTACCATACAATGTCCCAATTAAATATAAGACATGAAATTATTGTCAAGCCTTATTTTATTTAATTATATGCATTTCGATTCTCAAATGCCCAACTCTAAATTATACAAATTAGAAACTCCTTTCTAATTTCATTATGCCTTGACCAAGGACTACTGAATTGTCATTTTATCGAATCACATAGGACATTCTCATATTTTAGTAGATGTGGTAGATTCTTTGTTGATCATTCACCTATCTCAATGTGTAACTTATTATACTCAAGTATACCCTTTGATATACCCTAAAGGTCTTAGGAGACATGTCAAAGTATAACTCATCATACACAAGATACTATGATGATCTCAAATCCAAGGATCACTTGTACTACTATCACTAGAGGAATTCTTATTGACAGACAAGTAAAACTCCATTAGGTATTCCTATAGCGAGTCATGTTCAGTGAACTTATTCTCCAATAAGTACCTACATACTTGCTTTAGTGTCTCCATACAAATAATTATGAGATCAATCATCCTCTTCCTAAGAGCAAGCAAAGTATGTACTAATCTATACAGATTCACTAATTCCCTTTTAGTAATCCAACGATTAGGAACGATTTTAGTTTTAAGCTTTCTAAGAATTTAGATCTCATTAGCATGATCTGTTGGTTTGCAGAAATAAGATCAAAACATACAATCTAATTGAAATGTAGCGGAAACATGCAATAAAGCAATTTAAAATTTTCTGCAATCCCAGGAATCACCTTATGCAATATTATTAATTAAACAACAACGAAGAAGAAGGAATTATACCTTTGCAGATTCAACCGTTGAACAGCTACAAGATCACCTCCTTGCTCCTTCGCGTTTTCTCCAATTCCTCGAATTAAACGTTCGTCACAATAGTGTGCAACGCCCAAGAGGTGATCCACCAAGAGTATATTGATTGAAGAAGAAGAATTTAGGTTCTACTAGACCTTGGGTGGCTAAGCCTAGTTTTCTCTCCTAACTATTTAGGGTTTCTGAGATTACTTGCAAAATTACATTAGTCTATCCCACAATAAGACCCATCTTATTTATAGACTAACCCTTTTCCTAAACTATTTAGAAATTAGGGTTTTATATAATTCCCAATCTAATTAGGAATAATAACAATAATAATAATACTCCTCTTATTTATTTATAATTTAGTATTTCTCCAAATACTATATTATTATTATTTAGTCAATTTAATAATAATAATAATAATAATAATAATAATAATAATAATAATAATAATAGTAGTAGTAATAATAATAATAATAATAATAATAAGATGACTACTCTTATTAATTTATAATTTAGTATTTCTCCAAATACTTAATTATAAATATTAAGCTATTTAATTTATTCCACTAATAAATTAAATACATTTAATTTATTATTATTAAGCCAATCACTTCTAAAAGCATATTTCTCTCTTTTATGGTGTGACTATCTAGGTTCAATATTAAGCCGGTAAGTAGAATAAATAAATTAGAACCATTCTAATATTATTTATAATGAATTAAACCACTTTAATTCAAATATAAATAAATAATATTTATTCTACATCATGAGTGACACCTTATATATAATGTATCATGATTATCCGGATAATATGAATTCAACGTTCAATCATAAAGAATTATCATAATGAATACAAAGAACCTATTCCGTGAATAGTTACCGCACAATTCAATCCTTCTACCATGCAATGTCCCGATCAAATGTAAAACATGAAATTACTGTCAAGTTTTATTTATTTGATCATATGTATTTCGATTCTAAAATACACAAATTAAATACAAAGTAAATACAAAGCAATGTAAAAGTGTTTAATTAAAACCAAATTAATTAAACTAATATTAAAAGTTATAAATACAAATCATTCCCCGGCAACAGCGCCAAAAACTTGTTGTCCGTTTGGTATAATGACAAATATGCCCAAGTATACGCGATCAACAAGTAATATATGATAAGTAAAGTATCGTTCCCACGGAGAATAATTGCAATCTATACTAACAATTACCAAATTTATATTAACTCAATTTTATTAAACCAATTATTAATGATTTGCAATTTCTTGAAATTATAAATTTAACCAAACTAAAACTAGGTATTATGATTTGCAATTTCTTGAAATTATAAATTTAACCAAACTAAAACTAGGTATTACAAGGATTAAAACAGATTAATGAATATTAAGAAAGCAAGATTTAAATAAAACACGGAAAGAATTCAAGATAGGAAGATCTAAGATTACAATTTCCCTCAACTCTTCATTTGAATATCATAACTCTCTCTTTTTCAACTAGTTAGAACACAAGAATTGTCATCCAAGAAATCACATTTATATAAAAGCCTCTCTCGATGGTCAAATACGTATTTCCTAATGCGGCGATAGATATATCTCTATTCTACACACTATCAAGAAACCAATATCAAGAATAATTAACAAGGCACATGTCACGAAAAAATCTCATTAACTACTCTCTGAATTATTATCTTTCGTAATAGAAATCATTAAGCATAGAATCTCAAATGGATGCATGCGGTATTTAGGTATATGCCTATCCTAAATACTATCAAATTGTCTATTCTTGAGGATAATAAATAAGACACACGCCACATAATCTCATAGACTACCCACAAGAATATCCAACTTTCACATGAATTCATAACTAGGTCTCCACACTATACTCCATTTCTCAATTTCATATAGGTTACCAAGGTAATTACGGGCCAAACAATTAATCCATAAGCATAGGTTATGATTTCCAATTCACAAGAGACTAACTAATATTCAAAGAGAGAGTATTCAATACAAACTATGAGTTGGTTCCATTGGAATCTTAGAATATAAAGTTTAGTTCATGATAGCTCTAAATAACATCATATTCAATTTACATAACATGGTTTTGGAATTACAAAACAATAATGAAATACTAGAGAATAGAATGATAAAACCCTTTTTGGATTAATTCCCGAGTTGCTTTCTTGGTAGTATTTTCTTTCCTAGCTTTTCTTCTCAAAATTGCATTCCTTTGCTCCTTGGTGATGTTATGGTCGTTCCCCCTCTCTCTAGCTCCTTACCATGATAAGTTCAATCCCCCTTCATTGTAATCCTTGTATGCTTCATAATCTGATCATTCTCTCTCTTCATGTCTCAATCAAGTTCCTGGAATTCCTCCTAGCCATCCCACTATCCTTGTGAACATCGCCCGAATAAAACAAGGACAATTTAAAATTTCCGATGAGCCAAACTAGTGCCAGATTGAACTGTGAATTCGCGCCCCAGTGCGGGCTATTTTGGACATCGCCCCGGCGCCAGAATTTGTACTAAAAATTTGCGCCCCGACACGAGCCAGTTTTTCAGAATTACAAAAATGCCATTAGCTCCAATTTTTCCAGTATTGACCAACCGAAGCCGCCTCCTACAAAACCAATGCACAAACAAGTAAAATAACACTAAAAATACTTAAAGATAACAAAGAATTGAGCATAAAAGATATACAATGCGTCAGTATAAAACCCACTCATCAAATACCCCCAAACTTAAGACTTTTCTTGTCCTCAAGCAAAAACAAGATAAATAAAATTGCACAAAGCAACCTAACTACATGAATGCAAATGCATGATCTATTAACCTAAAGCAGCAGACCAACATAGGAAATGGATATCAGGCCTCAATAATCAGGAACTAGCATTTTAGCAAAACTTCAAATTCATGCTCATCAGAAATGTAACAAAACACCAATCTTATCAAATATTCAACCTTTACGTGTGTGTGTAGTTAATATATCAAACTAATCAAGATCTCAATCCAATCCATGAACCACAGTGCTCGAATAAAGATAAGACAATAAATAGACGACTCTTAACACCCCTCTTATTCACTTGTTTTCACGAATTTTTTTCCATCAACGAGTGCATTTTACGTTCCATCTCATTGATTATTTATTCTTATTCTTAACTTGTGCAATGTCTATCTTTATTAGGCTATTCAATGTCACCCATGTAGTAAACTTTCCACCGATGACTCCCAAACCAGATGGTTTTAGGGCACCGAGCGTAGAGACACTCCAAAGGGCTTACTTGTTCGAATGACAAAGGCCACAAAAATAAACTAGTCAAGATCTGCTCATATTTGTCTATTATTCTCCTTTTGTTAATTTCTACTTTTTCTTGCATTTCAGACAGGCATCGAAGTAGTAATTATTCATATTTTTGCGTTCCAACAAGTGGTAGAGGTTTTCTTGTCCTTAATGAGCACCAGATTCATAAAATTGAACTAACATCTAACCAGTTCAAAACATTGACGTGCGTAATATGAAATCAAAGGGTCACCAATTTAACGAAACCAGCAACAGTTAGCATTCCTAACTTCGCAATCCTAATCCTTGATACTAAATTCATTGGAAAAATTGATCAACATCATATCATCGGCCATCCTAAAATGCACTGCTACAATGCTCCTAAATGCAATTAACAACGATTTTTTTTAGACATTATATGTACCATGATCATCAAAATGTAATGAACAAATCGAATATGAACATTAATAAGCAAGAAAAGTCATTTTGATGATATTTCACATGAAAAGTCATATGGATGATATTTCACATGATTATTTCTAACTATGTCAATGCTTATAAACATACTGTGTGAATGCAACTACCATGACAATGCATTTAAACATAACTAACTATATGAAACAATATCCACCCCCAAACTCAATTTAGACAATGTCCTTATTGTTTATAAAATACAAAATTAAAAACTGAGGACTTCCCTGATAAGTCAAGCGTCATGCTTGACCGACTTCTTCAGCATCAGAGTCGGAAGGTGGATAAGGAGGTAAAGGCTGAGGTACGGGAAACTGGACTGGAGCGGCACCAGGGTTCAACCTTGCAAATTGTTCGGCTAATGTTGCATTAAGGCTCGTGTGGTAGTTAAACATGTGCTCCTGATGCTCTGCTTATCTTTTGTTCTGCCTCTCTAGCCGTTTAGTACGCCTGTCAGTGCACAATTATAAGTTGCGGAACTGAGTACTAAATCAAGCCTTAGGCTGTGAGCTAGAAGCTACTGGTGCATCAGGATCCTCCTCGTCCTCGGAAGTAGAATGGATGATAAAGCCTCGTCCCCTCGGGTGCGACTCGACTCCATCCCATACCTTGTAGCATTCAATAAGCTTATGATCGAGAAGTTGCAAGGGCTGTTGTACCACCTCATCAGCAGCCCATCGAACGCCCGCTGCACGACACAGTCCACAGATGAGGGATGGGTGAGGCAAACCTCCCTGAATATGACTCCTCAAGAACCTACGGATGTTGTGCTCAATGATGTGCCCCACATTGATTGTGTATTCCATAACGATGGCATATAACAATACCGCCTTGTCTTTAGGCACATCACTGACATGCTGAGACGACATGAGCTTAGCACACATGAAGGCATACCAGATTTTTCCATACAGGCTTAAATCTTTGCTATGGAAAATTGTAGCTCCCTGGTTGCCTTTTGACACCTAAATAGTCCCTGGTTTGCATAAGTCTGATAAAATCTTATCATAATTAGGGTTTGAACATAGAAATTGAGAGTATTAACAGACCTCAGGAGTCAGCAACTTGTAGTACTCGTTGATAGACTGAGCACTGAAGGATACCCCTCTTCCCCATATAATAGCAGCATATGGTGGCTTATCCTGTGCGTTGGCATAAAATTCCTGGACAATTGCCACAACTACCGGATCGGGGTGGTCAGTGAAAGTATCCCATCCCCGCTCAGTAATCTGTTGTTCCATCTCCCCATCATACAACATGTTAGGCCGGAGGCCACGCTCGGGAGTTAGAGCTTTACCTGCAATGTAAGTTTCAAATCTTTCTGCCGCCTCAGTACTAACAAACTTGCTATGATCATAAACCCTTGCCGGTGTTGAGGAAGAACCCTCACCCCTGTGTCTCTTTGGTGCCATAATCAATAAACTCAAGGATTTGCAACACTGGGTTAGTTCAGTTTAACCTCTCTGGGATAATGTATCAAACAATTGGTGTGCACAAACAGAAACTCCTTTTCAACAATTCCCCCAAACCCAGTTCCAACCAAAAAATTTCAATGTACTGTAATACACATTCAACACAAGCAATATATATATATCCCAAATCTTCCAATTAAGCCAACACAAACTCAATTGGGTATACAATATAATCAATTTACCCAAATTCAATAATGTATGAATACTCACTTATAATTTCAATTAGAACAAAAATCAACGAGCAATTACAAAATCAAAGATGAGTACCTAGCCCAAAATTGGAATACCATGCTCAATGCCAGTCGGTTGAAAACCTTGTGGGTTCAATTTGTGTTGGGGTTCCTCAATTTGGTGCGGTAATCTGAATGGGTGAGTTAAGAATTGCAAATGTCAAACCCTTGAATGCCTGAATCCGTGTAGGTGATGGTGTTGAATTCGAATGGGGGAGGAGAAATTTTAGTTGGGTAAGAGTTTGATTGGGTTTGGGATGGTTTAGAGAGAGAATGCAGAGGTTGGGGTGTGAGGAAAATAGAGAAATCGATCGGGTTTGGAAGTATTTTAAAAACTGAAATCCGAAAACCGTGCCAGGGCGCGAAAATTATGCCTGGAATTGGCGTCGGGGCGCGCTCGGCACAGAGTTGCCGCCGGGGCGCTAAAATTAAGCTTAGAATTGGCGCCAGGGCGAGGAGCTCTGATTTTCCAAAAACTTGTTTTTCTTCAATTTCCAACACTGTAATCACCCTCAATGTTCTTCACCTATAATATTGCAACACATCAAGCACAAATTAGACACACTGAGCATATGATGAGACTTTAGAGCAAATCAAATTCCAAAACTTAACTACCAAAAACACACATTTATTGAAAACTTAGAAAACTTGAAAATTTGAAAATTGCGGCAATTGAAATATAATGACTAAACATAAAGGATATGGATGGAGTTAATGGGTTGCCTCCCATCAAGACCTTGGTTTATAGTCCTCGGCCTGACTACTCATTGCTTCAAGCTTCATTTGCGAGAACAATTGAAGACTTTTGGTGATCAAAATCACCACCCCAATAGTGCTTTAGGAGTTGTCCATTGACTTTAAATGGATTATCAGAATCTCGTCCAACTATTTCAACGGCACCATGTGGGAATGCTTGCTTGACTGTAAACGGGCCTAACAACCTAGATTTTAGCTTTCCAAGAAAGAGTCTCAGTCTGGAATTGAATAGTAATACCGCTTGGCCTGGCTTGAACTTCCTTTCAATGATCTTACGATCATGCCATATTTTGACTTTTTCTTTATATAGCTTCGCATTTTCATAAGCATGCAGGCGAAATTCATCCAACTGGTTCAGTTGTAGTAATCATTTCTCGCCTACTGAATTGAGATCAAAGTTCAATTTTTGGATGGCCCAATAAGCATTTTGTTCTCGCTCAACGGGCAGGTGACATGCCTTCCCATACACAAGTTTGTACAGTGACATCCCAATCGGAGTTTTGTAAGCGGTTCGGTAAGCCCATAAAGCATCATCTAACTTCAACGACCAATCCTTCCGATTCAGATTCACTATCTTTTCTAGAATTCGCTTCACTTCTCGATTAGACACTTCAGCCTGGCCACTTGACTGTGGGTGATATGCGGTGACAATTCTATAGGTTACCCCATACTTATCTAGGAGAGTTGTAAATGGTTTGTTACAGAAATGGCTCCCCTCATCACTAATTATTGCCTTAGGTGTGCCAAACCTTGTGAAAATATTCTATTATAGAAATTTAAGCACCACCTTAGCATCATTCGTAGGCAATGCAGCTGCTTTTACTCACTTAGACACGTAGTCTACTGCCAACAATATGTATTCGTTATTGAAGGACGATGGAAACGGGCCCATGAAATCAATCCCCCATACATCAAAGATCTCTACTTCTAATATTGTATTAAGCGGCATCTTATGACACTTCGAGATATTCCCAACCCATTGACAACGGTCGCATCTAAGCAAAAACTGGTGGGCATCCTTAAACAAAGTAGGCCAGTAGAACCCTGCTTGTAGAACCTTTGCAGCTGTTCTTTCACCTCCATAATGTCCCCCATATAATGAATTGTGGCACTGATGTAAGATACTTTCTGCTTCGCTTTGCGGGATGCACCTTCTTATCATTTGATCTGGACATTGTTTGAACACGAATGGTTTATCCCACATATATCTCTGCACATCGTGCAGAAACTTCTTCTTTTGTTGACTCGTCAAGTCTGAAGGAAGGATATTGCTAACCAAGTAGTTAGCAAAATTAGCATACCATGGACACTCGTCCTGGACCACAAAAGGTTGTTCATCCGGAAAAGACTCGTTGATTATAACTTTGTCTTTCTTGTCTTAACCCGAATTTTCCAATCTTGAGAGATGGTCAGCCACCTGATTCCCAGTCCCCTTTCTATCTCTGATTTCCAAGTTAAATTCCTGAAGTAGTAAAATCCATCTAATCAGTCGGGGTTTGGCATGCAATCAAATACCGTATGGCAGAATGGTCTGTGTACACCACCACTTTTGTCCCAATCAAGTATGAACGGAACTTATCGAATGCATAGACCACTGCAAGTAACTCTTTCTCAGTAGTTGTGTAGTTGAACTATGCATCAGTCAAGGTCTTGCTAGCATAGTAGATATAACGACCCCAAAATTCATACTATTCAACTTTCCACATAGGTCGTTAACAATACATCCATTTTCTGACTTTGCAACATTATTCAATGTTAAATTTAATAAAATGCGGAACAATTTTAAACTTTTTTATTACAAATCATTCTCGATCCCAAAATTTTCAACCTTTACATCTAAATATCTTAGAATCATGTTAATATCATGACTCGCCTTGTTGAACTTATTACAAAAGTTTACACCTCAACACAAACTTTACATCTCAACATAAATACATTTATTGAAAACTTAACATAATTCAGGTAATAACTTCAACTAAAACATTTAATCTTCATGCATCATTTTGATCCATGTCATTTGGGTAGCACATAATGTTACCTTGAATCTTTAACCTGCAAAAGTGATTATTTGCAAGAATGAGCTCGACAGCTCAACAAAATCTAACGGTTTGCATGCATCACATAGCACATAGATAACATGCTCATCATCTAATCATAATCATAATCATTTGACTAAACATATCATACATAATGATCATCACATAACAATTAAGGATTGAGTTCCATAACTCAATCAACATTCTTCATTCAACGAACGTAGTCATAATTTGGCATTGTTGTCTCATACATGTAACATATATAAAATGCATCATGCTTTTACATCATATGATTAAGACAGTTAATCAATTAATTCACATAACAAATAGGAACTGAAAGACTTGCCTATTCTTCCTTCATTCCTTTTTCTTCTTCCTTCTTTGATTCTCCAGAGTTCTTCTCAATACACACATAGAATTTCCTCTCTCACAAACCCTCCATTTTCTCTCAATTTTCTCCCAACAAGAAGAACACTGAAGAACTAAAAACTTATACTTATATTATTATCTAGCCATCAGTTATACAAACCAAGAGTCTCAGCAGTTACAAATATCAAGAGTCTCAGCAGTTACAAATACCAAGAGTCTCAGCAGTTACAAATACCAAGAGTCTCAGCAGTTACAAATACCAAGAGTCTCAACCGTTATGGAATTGAAGGGTCACTAGGCCATGTTTGGCTAGAACCCAAAAATTCCCTTTTAGCTTATTTTAATAATCTTTTTTATTATCAGATATATATATATATATTGTCACACTTAAATTAAATTAAAGCTATTATCTAATTAAACTTGTTAATAATTTCAATTAAAACTTACTGACCAAATTATAATTCAATTTAGCCAAACTATAATTTTATTAAATAAGTTATTTTATTCAATAAAACATTAATCCTCTAATTTAATTATTAAATTAAATTATAATACTACTCGCGTAATAAAATACACACTGAAACGCTTAATTAAATTATTCTACAATAATTTCCATCAAATGTTTATTCGATAAACATTTTAATCTACGAGATTCATAATCATACCACATTAACATGTTATATTTATAGGTAGCACGTTACCTTCTCATTTTATTAAAACAATTATATTCTCATTAATTCCTTATTTTAATTAAATAAATCACTCACATTATTATGAAATTTAATTCACAATAATTTCTATTGTTCACAAAACATAACAATCAAATTATATTATTTTATAATATAATTTTCAACTTACTAATATTCAACAAATATATCTTCTTCTTTTTTTTTTATAGCAATTTCCTTCATTTCATTCAATGGTTTAATTAACTATTAAACCTCGTTTCCCAAATACACGAATATATAATTCTCTTTACATCAAATCATATATTTCATAATATAAAACACATATATACACATACTCCAACTCAAAACGTCTCGTAATAAGAATTTTATTTATTAAATTCTTATTTAATAATTTCTAAAAATCTGGGTTGTCACATCCTTCCCTCCTTATAATGATTCCGTCCTCGGAATCAACGAAACCTCCCTTACTCGGTTTTCACTAAATCTCTTTAACAATTATCATTGAATAACTTCAACGCATACCTTAGTGTAGGTTTTATTTCATCACCTTCACTTAAACTTGAAACACTTCGAGTATTATATATTCTTTAATCCTTTAACGCATTCATTTCCTTTCTCCAAGGATCATTGCATAACATACTCATTGTAATCATTTAATATCCTGATTTAGCATCGCATAAGTATTCGGGATATCACATTCACCCCTTCTTCTAAGAATTTCGTCCTCGAAATTTTGATTTACTAATACTCGTTCCTTCCATTTATAAAAATGGACTGTATATTAATCTCTACTTATTCATTGGGTTCTACAACTAAGTTCTTTCTCTAGAGACCTTTCTAAGATCATCGCATTCTTCATATCTTTCTCTTCTAAAAATTTCTCATCATTAGTCATCATCAACTAAATTTATCTCTTCCCTTTCTGGAATTTCATCTCTTTCTTGGATTTATTATAATTTGTTTAACTTACTCATCAACACATGCCACATTCTATAACCTATCCCTTCGTAAGGAATATTTTCTTTCCACTTCCACCTTTCAGAAGAATAAGAATCTTCCACAATCGTTCAATAATTGGGAAGCAGTATGAATAACTCAGGAATTTAAAGATTCATTTAAAAACTTTCAATATCCTGCTGAGGAGTCGTAAAGACTTGAACCTTGTCCTAGGTTAACAGATATTTCTATTGTAACCTTTAACAGTCAAAAGACTATGGACCATCTCTTCTCGTACTCCAGGTGATCAGCCCTTCGTACTATGTATTATGCACATACATATTAACGCTATTGCGTAACCCCCATTATAGGGTTGGTTCACCTCAGACTTAATACAAATTCCACACCAGAATAAACTGGTTTGACATAAAATCTCAAAGAATTCTTGAACTTCATAAACACCTTTCAATAGTTGTCTAGCTGAATCAATTAGCATAGACCTTGAACAATAATTCGGATATTAGTCAAAATATTTTTAGCCAACTCAATTGGCATATCTTTTCATAGCTTAAAAGAAAACCAAAATTCTTTTATGACGTCACGATACTGTACCGTCTTAATAGTACGTTGAAGATGCAGTCATTTTAGGACTTTGTCATACTACATCATACCATAGTGGCTGACGATCCTTCGATCACATCCAACACTAGGTTCAGTTGCATTGATGACTTCATCGCTCAAAATACATTTTGATAATTTCAAATCATTTTTGTCTAGCTGAAACGATTAGCATAGATGTACAAATAATAACACCTTTTTAAAACTCATTGGCTCAAACATTGACCCAATATTTTTTTTTTTGAGAATTCAAAATTACGAATTTCAGCACGACGTCAATAAATTTTGAAAATCTAGCATAGCTAGAAGATTCAGAATATCCATTTCTCTCCATTAACTTCAATCTTTACTCTATTGCTCCATTACTCAATCATTCTATCATTCTTCAATATCATCAATGCTCTCTATTCCATAACGTTTCTATACCCAATGTAGTTCATCAAACTTACCACACTTTGAAAGTTCAGGAACTTACCACAATCATATGGGTTTAGGAACTTATCCTAGTCAGACAAAAATCGTCCATTCGCTGAGGGGTTCCACCATACGATTATGAGTCACGAACCTACCATAAGTATGAGTTTTAAGAACCGCACCTAATCTTAAATATTCTCTAACTATCAAATATAAATATGATAAAAGAATCACCTTCTTGTCATATGTATATCGATAGTGCGACACCAATATTTCAATGATTATCAATATAGGAAGCTAAGTGGTTGTTGAACCAACTCGACCACTAATCAATATAGGAAGCTGAGCGGTTGTTAAACTATGGAAAAATCCCGTCCCATACCAGGATTTGTTCAACTCAACCACTATATTAATATAGGAAGCTAAGTAGTTTTTAAACCAAGCACAAATTCCCGTCCCATACCAGGAATTGTACAACTCAGCCACTGACATGAGTTCTCAATTGAAATCCCACCTAATTTCATCTTGCTCTTAACTTACTCTTTGCTTGATACGAGATATTCGTATTACATCATCCATAACTCCTCGTGAGTTTACCTTATACTATTTCATAGTACCATCTCTTTATAGCATCATGCTACAACTATTCAATCATTTAAGATCCTCTGACATTTTACAACTTTAGCAGATCACGTTGTGATCTCATTCCATCATCAATTCTTCTTACGATTCTTTCTTATCTCATGATCATCTCATTCTACGATATTCTTCTCTTTTTAATCACGTTATCTTATGATTAATCAACTCAGGTGTTCCCTATTCTTTTAGCTCTTTAGGTCCTTCTTTGAACCTAATCATTTTATCATAATCTTGTCTCACATGAATTCTCTAAACTCTATTTGAGTTCATTCTTATCATTATACCATTCTCGTCTTATAAATATCGTATATTTATTAACACCATCTTTATTACTGGAGTCAGGTAACTCCTGGTTCTCATCTTTCATAACTCTTCAAGATTCTTCTTTGAATCTTCTTGTTTAAATATCAATTCTTCCTTTAAGAATCTCTAACTTCATTCATATTATTTAATATTTTATTTGAGTTTACTTCGCGTCATTCGCATCTTCTTCTTGTAACGTTTCTAGGTCTTAACTCATCTCATGCATCTATTTATATAAAAATCACTTCTTAATCATACACATTCATAATTCTATACTCGGTACATATCGAGTCTCTAACAGTGTTCAGTATAGCACCTGAGTGGTTTCCCAGAAATAACTAACAAACTAGTTCCCGTCTCGTCTACACTGTTTCTCGCAGCGAGTTAGATCGGTTGCTAGTTCGTATCAACCTCTGCTCTCTGAAGGAATTGTTTAGCCCAGATACCATACATCAACTATTAAAGAATACGATTGCACCATAAGTATACTTAACTTATTATTCTTTTAACTCTATTATCTTAACCTCTTTTCTCTAAGGTTATAGCCTAAGGTACTCTTACCTAAGGATTCTAACCTATCAACTCTGATACCAACTGTAACGACCCCAAAATTCATACTATTCAACTTTCCACATCGGTCGTTAACAATACATCTATTTTCTGACTTTGCAACATTATTCAATGTTAAATTTAATAAAATACGGAACAATTTTAAACTTTTCTATTATAAATCATTCTCGATCCCAAAATTTTCAACCTTTACATCTAAATGTCTTAGAATCATGTTAATATCATGACTCGCCTTGTCGAACTTATTACAAAAGTTTACACCTCAACACAAACTTTACATCTCAACATAAATACATTTATTGAAAACTTAACATAATTCAGGTAATAACTTCAACTAAAACATTTAATCTTCATGCATCATTTTGATCCATGTCATTTGGGTAGCACATAATGTTACCTTGAATCTTTAACCTGCAAAAGTGATTATTTGCAAGAATGAGCTCGACAACTCAACAAAATCTAACAGTTTGCATGCATCACATAGCACATAAATAACATGCTCATCATCTAATCATAATCATAATTATTTGACTAAACATATCATACATAATGATCATCACATAACAATTAAGGATTGAGTTCTATAACTCAATCAACATTCTTCATTCAACGAACGTAGTCATAATTTGACATTGTTGTCTCATACATGTAACATATATAAAATGCATCATGCTTTTACATCATATGATTAAGACAGTTAATCAATTAATTCACATAACAAATAGGAACTAAAAAACTTGCCTATTCTTCCTTGATTCCTTTTTCTTCTTCCTTCTTTGATTCTCCAGAGTTCTTCTCAATACACACATAGAATTTCCTCTCTCACAAACCCTCCCTTTTCTCTCAATTTTCTCCCAACAAAAAGAACACTGAAGAACTAAAAACTTATACTTATATTATTATCTAGCCATCAGTTATACAAACCAAGAGTCTCAGCAGTTACAAATACCAAGAGTCTCAGCAGTTACAAATACCAAGAGTCTCAGCCGTTATGGAATTGAAGGGTCACTAGGCCATGTTTGGCTAGAACCCAAAAATTCTCTTTTAGCTTATTTTAATAATCTTTTTTATTATAAGATATATATATTGTCACACTTAAATTAAATTAACCTATTATCTAATTAAACTTATTAATAATTTCAATTAAAACTTACTGACCAAATTATAATTCAATTTAGCCAAACTATAATTTTATTAAATAAGTTATTTTATTCACTAAAACATTAATCCTCTAATTTAATTATTAAATTAAATTAGAATACTACTCGCGTAATAAAATACGCAATGAAACGCTTAATTAAATTACTCTACAATAATTTCCATCAAATGTTTATTCGATAAACATTTTAATCTACGAGATTCATAATCAGACCACATTAACATGTTATATTTATAGGTAGCACGTTACCTTCTCATTTTATTAAAATAATTATGTTCTCATTAATTCCTTATTTTAATTAAATAAATCACTCACATTATTATAAAATTTAATTCACAATAATTTCTATTGTCCACAAAACATAACAATCAAATTATATTATTTTATAATATAATTTTCGACTTACTAATATTCAATAAATATCTTCTTCTTTTTTTTTTAACAATTTCCTTCATTTCATTCAATGGTTTAATTAACTATCAAACTTCGTTTCCCAAATACACGAATATATAATTCTCTTTACATCAAATTATATATTTCATAATATAAAACACATATATACACATACTCCAACTCAAAACGTCTCGTAATAAGAATTTTATTTATTAAATTCTTATTTAATAATTTCTAAAAATCTGGGTTGTCACAGTAGATAGCATGAAATATCTTCTCCTTGCGCTGTCCCAAAACAGCCCCAACTGCATAGTCACTTGCATCACACATCCATTCAAACGGTAAGGGCCAATTCGGTGCCACAATGATAGGTGTTGTTGTCAACTTCTTTTTTAGATGCTCAAATAATGCCAAACATTCATTGTCAAATTTAAAAGGAACATCTTTCTCCAACAAACTGCATAAGGGCTTTGTGATCTTGGAGAAATCCTTTATAAATTGGCGGTAGAATCCAGCATGTCCAAGGAAACTGCGTACACCCTTCACTGAGTTTGGTGGCGGCAAACTTTCTATCGTCTCCAATTTTGCTTTGTCAACCTCCAAACCCTTGCCTGAAACTTTGTGTCCGAGAATGATCCCCTCTCGTACCATGAAACAACATTTCTCCCAATTAAGCACTAAGTTTGTTTCCACACAATGTTTCAACACCATGATCAAATTTTCCAAACAGCTGTCAAAAGCATCCCCAAAAATCGAGAAGTCATCCATAAAGACCTCTACATTTTGTTCCACCGTATCAAAAAAAATGGCCATCATGCACCGTTGGAAAGTTGTCGATGCATTGCATAGCCCAAATGACATTCTTCTAAAAGCAAATGTATTGTAGGGACAAGTGAATGTTGTCTTTTCTTGATCATCAGGAGCAATGACTATCTGATTGCACCCTGAGTACCCATCTAGGAGGCAATAATACTCGTGATCTGCCAATCTGTCTGGCATCTGATCAATAAATGTAAGGGGAAAGTGATCTTTTCTTGTTGCTTTGTTAAGCCTTCGATAATCCATACACACTCTACATCCAGTGATAGTTCTAGTAGGTATCAACTCGTTGTTCTCATTTGATACCACGATCATTCCTCCTTTCTTCGGTACGCATTGGACTGGACTAACCCAAGAGCTATCGGAGATGGGGTAAATAATTCCTGCATCCAACCATTTTAAAATCTCCTTCTTAACAACCTTTTTCATGATTGGGTTGAGCTTCCTCTGTTGTTCCACTATAGGTTTGATATCATCCTCCATCAGAATTTTGTGCATGCAGAAAGAGGGGCTTATTCCCTTGATATCAGCAATAGTCCATCTAATTATAGTTTTGTATTCCGTAAGAACTCTAATCAGCTTACTTTCCTAAAATGTGGTTAGTGCAGATGCAATAATAACTGGTAAAGTGTCTGATTCTCCTAAGTATGCATACCTGAGATGAGAGGGTAATGGTTTGAGTTCCAGGGTAGGAGGTACCTCTAAGGATGACCTCAAACGATTTGAAGATTTGTCTGTAAACTCCAAAAATTCAAAAGGGACCTTAAACTTGCTTACCCGTGGTACTGCATCCAATATCTGTAAGTATTCAACCAACTCTGGATCGTCCATGTCAATATCCCCCATCAGTGTGGTTTCCAACGGGTCATTGTTCATAACCTTTAGAAACTCATCATTCACAGCCTATTCAACCACATCCACCCGGAAGCATTCTTCTTCGTTTGAAGGGAATTTCATTGCCTTAAATACGTTGAATGTGACCTCTTGGTCCTGGACCCTTATAGTGAGTTCTCCCTTTTGAACATCTATTAGAGTCCTCCCAGTGGCTAGAAATGGCCTCCCAAGAATAATGGGAATGTCTTTGTCTTTCTCATAGTCTAGATTGATAAAATCAGCTGGGAAGATGAACTTATCCACCTTTACAAGAATGTCCTCCACAATCCCTCTCGGATAAGTAACAGACCTATCTACAAGTTGAAGAGATATGTTTGTTGGCTTTGGTGCCGGCAGACCCAACTGTGTATAGACGGATAATGGCATAAGATTGATGCTAGCACCCAAGTCGTACAAACACTTGTTAAATGATAAGCTACCAATCATGTAAGGTATGGTAAAACCGTCAGGATCCTTCAACTTGGGAGGTAACTTTCTCTGTAGCATTGCACTACATTCCTCAGTCAAGGCTACTGTCTCAAAATCTTCTAATTTCTTCTGTCTGGATAGAATGCCCTTCATGAATTTGGCATAGCTCGGTATCTATTCTAAAGCCTCTGCAAAAGGTATATTGATCTGTAGCTTTTTGAACACCTCGAGAAATTTAGCAAATTGTTTATCTAATTTTTATTTTTGAAGTCTTTGTGGATATGGAACTGGTGGGAACACTTTTGATATAGGAGCAACATGGGTTTTATCAGTGGTTTCTCTCTATTATGGTTCAGGTTCCACATTGTTGTCCTTTTCCTTAGAAATTTCTGCAGATTCCAAGTCTGGGGAAGGGCACAACTGCGTTGCCTCCCTTTATATTTTAGGTGCATTTGCGCCTTCTTATAGGGTTTGTTTTCCACTTCTAAGTGTTACTGTTTGACATTGCTCTTTCCCTTCTCTCCTTGGGTTAGCTTCTGTGTTACTAGGAAGAGATCCTTGAGGTCTATTTGACAACATGTTAGCCATTTGCCCCACTTGATTCTCCAAATTTTTGATGGCCGCCGCTTGGCTTTTTAGCATCATATCATTGTTGGCCATGTATTTCATCATGAGCTCTTCCAAGTCTGGCTTTCTTTCAGGTTGTGGTGGTGGTGTTGCATGCTGTTGTTGGTTTTGGAACCCCGGGAGATAGTGTGGTCTTGGAGCTTGTTGATGGTTTTGGTTGTTGCTCCATAAGAAGTTGGGGTGGTTTCTAGCTCCAGAATTGTAGGTGTTTTGTTATGGATTTGGCGGTTTCTGGTAGCTACCCATAAACTGAACTGCCTCAGGGTAATGGCACATTGGTCAGTGGCATGTGTCCCCACACATAGCTCACACACAAAGGCTACTTGCTGCATTTTTGACTCGGCCATGGAATTAATTTAATTTGACATAGCTGACAACTGAGCTGCTAAAGCTGTGATGGCATCCACTTCTAATAACCCGGCCACTTTCTGCTGATTGACTCTAGAAGTTGGCCATTGGTAGTTATTTGCGGCCATGGTTTCTAACAACTCATATGCCTCTTCATAATTCTTGGCCATGAATGCCCCTCTCGAAGCTGCATCAATGCTAGTCCGAGTATAAGTTCCCAACCCATTGTAAAAGGTATTTATTTGCATCCATTAAGGTAATCCATGGTGAGGGCATCTTCGAAGCAATTCTTTGTATCTCTCCCATGTCTCATACAATGACTCGCCATGTTATTGCTCAAAGGTTGAAATATCATTTCTCATTTTAGCAGTCTTTACAGGAGGGAAGAATTTTGCCAAAAATTTATGTGCTAAGTCTGCCCATGTAGTAATGGAACCCGGAGGTAACGAGTGAATCCAACTCTTAGCTTTGTCTCTCAATGTGAATGGAAAGAGTCTAAGCCTCACAGCATCATCCGACACTCCATTAAACTTGAAATTATCACATATCTCAATGAAGCTCAATAAATGGTCATTTGGGTCATTATTAGCCATACCCCCCAAACTGTATCGAGTTTTGCACCATTTATATTGTCCCCAATTTGATTTCGAAAGAATTGGCGGCTATTGTTGGCCTCGTGATACTAGATTGCAATTTATTTATACGCGGCGTTGCATAGGTCTCTCAATGCTTTATGCTCCTCTGCTGCCATACTGTCTTGCTTTTCAAGTGTCTCTTGAGTATCTTTTACCCACTTACGCAATTCCTGTAATCTTTTGTCAATGTCGTCCTCGAAAGGAAACAACTCTGCTTTCTTTGATCGCGTTTGCATGCACTAGTTAAGAACACCTGAAACAAGGATTAAATACAAAGTAATGTAAAAGTGTTTAATTAAAACCAAATTAATTAAACTGATATTGAAAGTTATAAATACAAATCATTCCCTAGCAACGGCGCCAAAAACTTGTTGTCCGTTTGGTATAATGACAAATACGCCCAAGTACATGCGATCAACAAGTAATATATGATAAGTAAAGTATCGTTCCCACGGAGAATAATTGCAATCTATACTAATAATTACCAATTTTATATTAACTCAATTTTATTAAACCAATGATTAATGATTTGCAATTTCTTGAAATTATAAACTTAACCAAACTAAAACTAGGTATTACAAGGATTAAAACAGATTAATGAATATTAAGAAAGCAAGATTTAAATAAAACATGGAAAGAATTCAAGATAGGAAGATCTAAGATTACAATTTCCCCCAACTCTTCATTTGAATATAATAACTCTATCTTGTTCAACTAGTTAGAACACAAGAATTGTCATCCAAGAAATCACATTTATATAAAAGCCTCTCTCGATGGTCAAATACGTATTTCCTAATGCGGCAATAGATATATCTCTATTCTACACACTATCAAGAAACCAATATTAAGAATAATTAACAAGACAAATGTCACGGAAAAATCTCATTAACTACTCTCTGAATTATTAACTTTCGCAATAGAAATCATTAAACATAGAATCTCAAATGGATGCATGCGGTATTTAGGTATATGCCTAGCCTAAATACTATCAAATTGTCTATTCTTGAGGATAATAAATAAGACACACGCCACATAATCTCATAGACTACCCACAAGAATATCCAACTTTCACATGGATTCATAACTAGGTCTCCACACTATACTCCATTTCTCAATTTCATATAGGTTACCAAGGTAATTACGGGCCAAGCAATTAATCCATAAGCATAGGTTATGATATCCAATTCACAAGAGACTAACTAATATTCAAAGAGAGAGTATTCAATACAAACTATGAGTTGGGTTCCATTGGAATCTTAGAATATAAAGTTTAGTTCATGATAGCTCTAAATAACATCATATTCAATTTACATAATATGGCTTTGGAATTACAAAACAAGAATGAAATACTAGAGAATAGAATGATAAAACTCTTTTTGGATTAATTCCCGAGTTGCTTGCTTGGTAGTATCTTTTTTCCTAGCTTTTCTTCTCAAAATTGCATTCCTTTGCTCCTTGGTGATGTTATGGTCGTTCCCCCTCTCTTTAGCTCCTTACCATGATAAGTTCAATCCCCCTTTATTGTAATCCTTATATGCTTCATAATCTGATCATTCTCTTTCTTCATGTCTTAATCAAGTTCTTGGAATTCCTCCTAGCCATCCCACTATCCTTGTGAACATCGCCTGAATAAAACAAGGACAATTCAAAAATTCCGATGAGCCCGCCCCGGTGCCAGATTGAACTGTGAATTCGTGCCCCGGCGCGGGCCATTTTGGACCTCGCCCCGACGCCATAATTTGTACTAAAAAGTCATGCCCCGGCGCGGGCCAATTTTCTAGAATTACAAAAATGCCATTAGCTCCAATTTTTCCAGTATTGACCAACCGAAGCCGCCTCCTACAAAACCAATGCACAAACAAGTAAAATAACACTAAAAATACTTAAAGATAACAAAGAATTGAGCCTAAAAGATATCCAATTCATAGGTATAAAACCAACTAATCAAACATACCCGAGAGTATTAAGGAATATGACAAAATATAACTCAGTATATACAAGATATTATGATGATCTCAAGTCCAAGGATCGCTTGTACTACTATCACTATAGGAACACCTATTAACAGTCATGTAAAACTCTATTAAGGTTCCTTTATTCAAGTCATGTTCACTGAGCTTATTCTCCAATAAGCACCGACATACTTGCTTTAGTGTCTTCACACAAATGATTATGAGATCAATCATCCTCTTCAACAGAGCAAACATAGTATGTACTAATCTATCCGGAATCAGTAACCTCATATTAGTGATCCATATGTTTAGAAACATTTTAGTTTTGAGCTATCTTGAATTTAGATCTCATTAGCATGATCACCATCATGATTATAAAAGCATTGCTCGAAAACTATGGGTTTATCACATTTATTAATTCAACTAATTAACATTGATAAAGAATGCCTTTTATTAAATAAATTCTCTTATTAATAAATGAATAAGATTACAAAGTAAATACTCATCACATCGAATGTGATTGGCTTGAGGGCATACTACTTTCAATCTCCCACTTGCACTAAAGCCAATCGCCCTGGTATCTAATACCCATCTTCTCTAAGTGACGATCAAACTGCTGTTGAGTTAACGCTTTAGTAAATGGATCTACGATGTTGTTTTGAGAGTCCACTCTCTCTAAGGTGACATCTCCTCTTTCAACGATTTCTCTAATAAGATGAAAGTGCCGCAACACATGCTTGGATTTCTGATGAGACCTGGGTTCCTTAGCTTGTGCAATAGCTCCAGTGTTGTCACAATATACAGGCACTGGTCCTTGTTTGCTAGGAACAACTTCAAGTTTAGTAATGAACTTCTTCATCCAAATAGCTTCCTTTGCAGCTTCACTTGCAGCTATGTACTCTGCTTCTGTCACTGAATCAGCAACCGTTTGCTGCTTGAAACTTTTCCAACTCACTGCACCACCGTTTAGGATAAAGACATAACCTGAGGTGGATTTGTTGTCGTCATGGTCAGTCTGAAAACTTGAGTCTGTATAGCCCTTTAGTTTTAAATCATACCCACCATACACTAGAAACATATCCTTAGTTCTTCTTAAGTACTTCAGGATGTTTTTCACCACTTTCCTGTGTTTTTCTCCAGGATTTGACTGATATCTACTTGTCACACCAAGTGCATAAGTAACATCAGGTCTTGTACATATCATCCCATATATGATAGATCCTATTGTCGAAGCATAAGGTATCTCACTTATGCGATATCTCTCTTCAGATGTCTTTGGGGACATTTTCTTGGAGAGATTCACTCTAAAACTCATCGGTATGAGTCCTCTTTTGGAGTTATCCATGTTAAACTTCTTTAACATTGAATCAATGTACGTTCCTTGGGTCAAGCCAAACATCCTTTTAGATCTATCTCTATAGATCTTTATCCCCAAAATGTAGGATGCTTCTCCCAAGTCCTTCATGGAGAAGTGTTTAGACAACCATATTTTTACTGATTGTAGCATTGAAATGTAATTCCCTATAAGTAATATATCATCAACATATAGTACCAGAAATGTCACAGCGCTCCCACTAACCTTCTTATACACACAAGGTTCATTCTTGTTTTTGATAAAATCAAACTCTTTGATTGTCTCATCAAAACGGATGTTCCATCTGCGAGAAGCTTGCTTCAATCCATAAATGGATCATTGCAGTTTACAAACTTGATTTGTTCTAACTTTTGAAATAAATCCCTCTGGCTGTATCATATATACATCCTCTTCTAGTTTTGCATTGAGGAAGACCGTTTTCACGTCCATTTGCTATATCTCGTAGTCATAGTAAGCTGCAATCACAAGCAAAATCCGAATAGACTTGGGTATTGCAAATGGTGAGAAGGTTTCGTCATAGTCAACTACTTGCCTTTATTTGATACCTTTTACCACCAGTCTAGCCTTATAGGTCTTTTGTGACGCTCCCAAATCTCTACACTTCCCTGTAGCAGATCTGGTGCTCACGTGAAACTAAACAACTATAAATATTCAATAAAATATGACTTCTATCTATCCAAGGTTCACAGTATCCCATAACAGGTACTAGTTCCGACCAGAACGTTGTCTGTGTTTGGATACCCTCACTTGGATATATAGATTCATATCTAATGAAAACCTCTTTCATATTTATATTCCCTATCTATCTGACATTCACAGTATTAATGATAAGATTATCCACAGAACTGAGGGGCGCATTCCGGTAAAGATGGCACCTTACCGGCGCTCATTAAGTGTAACCTCGGAGCTTATAGGACTTTCAATATCATTTAGATACCCTCATTCAGATGTATAGTTCGTATAGATACTATATTTAACTTAGTACAACTATTCTAAATAACTTAAAGATCAGAGTATAACGCATTCAATAAAATAAAAGATGATAATATATTACATATTATAAGATTCGATTACATCATTCTCAATACTAAGTTATTACAACAAAAGCCTTTAAAAGACTTAAAGTATTTCAAAACAGAAATTTAAACTAATAAACATGGCTTTTCCCCTTATCAGTACCAGACGTGCCGAGATTACCATTTTTAACTGCAAAAGAAGATATGTGCAAGAATGAGCTACAAATGCTCAGTAAGTTCATTTAAAAATGTAAACATATTGTGTTTGATTTGAACGATGTCAGATGATGTATAACTGATAACTGAGGGTTCTGTACTTGAACCATATATTTCAATTTGTTTTGTCAGTCTTCAATGACTTAGAACCTTTTAAGTTCGGATATCTGGTAGGGGATCAGCCTAACCAATATCCTAGGAGTATGCATATCATCCTACCATTTTGGTCAATTCATTTAATTGACAATTTAAACCTTATTTGAAGGTTTGTCGGACCACCTTCCATCCACGGTGTCCCTTTTACTCAGTATAGATGTCGTACCAAAACAATTTGGTTTGACACAATAAATTTAAGCTTAAACAATCAATAAATGATTCATTTCTTAAGTTATGCTGAACAAATAGCAATAACTTCATAATAATTGATAGCAAGACATAAAAGAATTGCTTAAAGGTAACAAGGTTCGGAGACTTGCCTTAGCGTAGTTTCGATAAAATTTAAGATAGTTGGTCAACGTACGTAGTCTACGTATACCAATAATAAGTGTTAGCACGTATATAAACATGTATTACGTTAATCTAGACAAGTTTCATTAAGGTTCGACGTTGATTCGGTATCTCGATCGCGTCCTAAATCGATTAAACACATAGATTGTTCGATAAAACTTCATTTGGAAGCTTAGTTATTAGTCTAAATAATTTATTTATTATGTATAACATTTTTAGAAGCTTGATATTATTTTTAAATAATTTTTAGAAGCTTAGAATTATTTTTAAATAATTTTACAAACTTAGGAATATTTTTAAATGATTTGATTATCATTTAGAATATTGTTAAAACACTTAATATATTATTTAAATGATTTATTTATCATTTAGAATATTTTTAGATATTTAAAATATTATTTAAATAATTTATTTATCATTTACAATATTTTTTAAAAAGATAGAATATTATTTAAATAATTTATTTTATCATTAATAATATTTTTAGAATTTATTTTATCATTAAAATAATTTATTTATTACTTATAATAATTTTTAAGCCTTAATTTAATATTTAAATGATTTAATTATCATTTATAACATTTTTAAATACTTAATATATTATTGAAATGATTTATTTATCATTAATAATATTTAAATATTTACTATTTTATTTAATTATTATATATAATAATTTTATTTACCTTAATATCATTTTTAAATAATTAATATAATTATTAAATGATTTAATATCATTTTTAAATAATTAATATAATTATTAAATGATTTATTATAATTATTATTATTATTTTAATTAAATTTAATAATAATTCAGAAACATATAAAAATATTAAAAAATAAATTTTTATAATTAAAAATGAATTTTCGAATATAATTATTAATTTATTTATAATTATTTAATATTTATTTATTATTTTATAATTTATTTAATTAATTTTTATTAATTTTTATTTAAAATCCGTCGCTAAAGGGCTTTAGCGACGGTCTGCATACGTTTAAAGGTTTCTGGGTTTGGCTATGCATTTCGTCGCTAAAGGTGTTCTTCATGAAGAACACCTGGTCAATGTCCAACAGTGACTTTTAACCTCAAATTAATCTCAGCTCGTTCATTGTTTGTGTTTGATTTTTGTTTGTTGTTATAGCCAACATGGCAGTGTATAACGACATGTTAAATTTCATCTTAAATTATATCATATCATGCTCTAAAAATCATGGTCAAACTACCTGGTTCGTAACTGTTCTTGAGTTTCTGGGTAACCCAGAAACTCAGTTAGTCATAACGGTCAACTTGGTTTGACCATTAATAACTTTGATTCTGTATTTGCTAAATGTGTTTTGATGCTTCAAGATTGTAGTTTTCATATCAAAGAACATGTTTAAATCAAGAAACAACATATTAAATATCATTTAGGCATGATCTGGGTTGCTTACTTTCTTGTCAGGAAACTATCAGAACCTTCAAACGATTTCTGGGTTACCCAGAAATCAGTTTGCATGGTCGGTCAATAGGTTTTGACCGTTAATAACTTTCATCCTAGAGATAATTTATCCATTCTATAAGTCGGATCTTAAAGCTAACATGGCATACTACTGATTCATGCTTTAAAACACATCAAACAAACATTTTAAGCCGATCAAAAGCTCTAACAAATTAGCTTGTCAGACTGTTCTTGACTACCAAGAACAGTTTGCTATTTTGGCTTAATTTTCATATCTAGATGTTATGTAAACATGATTTAACTGCCCTGATCACTTAATTACATGTTAATAAGTATTCCTAAACACTAAAACATAACATCAAATTCAAGCTTAAAGATCTAGCAACAAATTAGGGTTTATGCACCTTTTTCTTCAAATTTTGATTTCTGATCTTTGCTACTGATCTTGTGATTGCAGAAGCTTGTTATGGATGGTAATATAAGTGTTTAGGTTTTGTAAATTCGTAGGTTAAATGACCAGCTTGATGTTCTATTTATAGCAACTTCCAAATTAGGGTTTTTAGGTCATTTCTCACATTCTTGCCTCCACAAATATCTACCCCTTAACTTGTGCTGCTTGTGATCTGGTATAATTCACCTACTTGAGCTAGATATTTATAAATATCTGATTTTGTGTTCTTATCTTCTTTTGATTGGTTTAAAATTTAATTTTTAATTTATTTACTTACTAATTAAACCTAGATTTTTACTAATCATGATTATGATGTTAATTTAGGTTTAGTAATACCTTAATTAGGTTTATATATCATAATTAAGGTTTTACATTTCATAAATTAGGGTTTAGATAACCTAATTATAATTAGGGTTTCATAATTAGGGTTTAGGGTTTCTAATTCCACAATTAGGGTTTTAATCTTTCATTTATGGTTTAATTTAATCTTAATGATTCATAATTAATATTACGATTTATTATTTAGAATCTAATTATATCAATTAAGATTCTAGTATTGCAATTAGGGTTTTAATTGATCAATTCAGACAATTATTACCAATTAGGGTTTTCAAATTAGGGTTTCTATTTCAGTTTAACATTTTAACCCTAATTAACTTATTATTGATTTTTATCAGTTAATATAATATTATATTAATGTCGAAGCACGACAAAGCACTTCGTCATTTCCAAGCGCGACACAACAGCTTACAAAAATAATTTGCCAAGACACTTCTCGGTGAATTCGCCGGAAGCATGACAAATCATTTTGTCCGATTAAGCACGACACAGCTGCTTGGCGAAATTTTTTTATTTGACCTAATTGTTTAATAAAATACACAATCACATAATACAAAGTCAGATCATGAAAATTCATTTATTAAACACATAATTTACATATACAAATCTTATTAGGGTTCAGAATATTACATTCACCCCCAATAATAAGAATTTCGTCCTCGAAATTTACAGTGCAGACTATGAAAATAAATGTGGGTAGTGGTCTCGCATTTTACTCTCAAGCTCCCACGTAGCTTCCTCAATATTCTGATTTCTCCAGATAACCTTAACCGAAGGTATCTTTCTATTTCGTAGATTTTGTTCTTTTCTATCTACGATTTCAATAGGGATCTCTTCATATGATAAATCCTTCTTGATTTGGATGGGCTCGTAATCTATAACGTGTTTGTAATCGGATTTGTACAGGCGTAACACGGACACATGAAACACGTTATGGATATGTTCTAACTCAGGAGGTAGGGCTACCTCATAGGCTACCTCACCTATCCTCCTCAATATTTGAAATGGCCCAATAAATCTCTGACTCAATTTGTCTTTCTTGCTGAAACATATTTTTCCCTTCCACGGAGATAGTTTTAAAAACACGTGACTACCAATATCGAAATCTTGTAGCTTCCTATGTTGATCTGCATATTTCTTCTGTCGATCTTGAGACGCTTGTAATCTCCCTCGTATAATTCGAATTACCTCTGCGGTTTGTTGCACTATTTCAGGTCCTAACATTTGTCGCTCTCCGACCTCATCCCAACATAAAGGTGTTCTACATTTTCTTCCATATAGGGCTTCAAATGGTGGCATCCCTATGCTGGCATGGTAACTATTGTTGTATGCAAATTCTACTAAGGGCAACTGATCTTCCCAACTCCCTTTGAAGTCCATGATGCAAGTGCGCAACATGTCCTCTAAGGTTTGAATGGTTCTTTCACTTTGGCCGTCGGTTTGTGGGTGATAAGCTGTGCTTAATCTCAACTGAGTCCCTAAATATTTTTGGAGACTTGTCCAAAAATTTGAAGTAAAATGAGGATCTCGGTCTGATACTATTGAGACTGGGACTCCATGTCTAGAAATAATCTCATTAATGTAAAGTTTGGGTAACTGGTCAAGACTGAAGCTAACTTTTATGGGTAGAAAATGAGCTGATTTGGTAAGACGATCTACAATTACCCAAATGGCATTGTGACCTTTTTGTGTGGTTGGAAGTCCAACTACGAAATCCATGGTAATATGCTCCCATTTTCACTCAGGAATTTCTAAGGGTTGTAATAATCCACTTGGTTTCTGATGTTCAGCTTTAACCCTTTGACATGTTAAACACTTACTTACCCACTCCGCTATCTCTCTTTTCATGTTAGACCACCAAAAATGTTGGCTCAAGTCTTTATACATTTTTGTACTCCCTGGATGTACAGCGAATTTAGAACTGTGGGCTTCATTCAGTATTTCGTCTTTTAGTTCTTGTACTAAAGGTACCCAAATTCTATTTTCGTATCTCAGTACTCCATCTTTATCCACTCTAAATTTAACATTATTTTTATGAGTCATTTTTGCCTTATACTTCTGACATTCCGCATCCTTCTCCTGTAATTCTTTGACTCTATCCAATAAAGTCGAACTACCTTCTATGATAAATAACTTCTGGGTAGAGTTGACTGGAACTCTTACCTCGATCTCAAGTTTGTTAAACTCTTTGATTAGTACCTCGTTATTAGTCATCATATTCAATTTCTCTTGGTTCTTCCTACTTAATGCGTTTGCTACGACGTTGGCTTTCCCTGGATGATATAAGATCTCACAGTCAAAATCCTTTATCAACTCTAGCCATCTCCTTTGTCTCATATTTAACTCCTTCTGTGTGAAAATATACTTTAGACTTTTATGATCTGTATATATTTCGCACTTTTCTCCGTACAAGTAATGCCTCCAAATCTTCAAGGCAAATACTACGACGGCTAACTCAAGATCATGCGTAGGATACCTCTTTTCATAATCTTTGAGTTGTCTTGATGCATATGCAATCATCTTTCCATGTTGCATTAACACACATCCTAATCCCTTGTGTGATGTATCACTATAAACAACTAGACCTCCGGTATCATCTGGTAAAGATAATACTGGTGCCATTCTTAACCGCTTCTTCAACTCTTGGAAGCTTTCTTCACATTTGTCTGTCCAGACGTACTTTACCGTCTTTCGAGTAAAATTGGTTAGCGGGGTCGCTATCTTTGAAAAATCTTGTATAAATCGCCTATAGTACCCTGCTAAACCGAGAAAACTTCTTACTTCTGTTAGAGTTGTTGGTTGTTCCCAATTTACAACCGCTTCTATCTTTGCTGGATCTACTGCAATCCCATTATTGTCAATCACATGACCTAAGAACTGGACTCGTTCTAACCAAAATTCACACTTGAAAAACTTTGCATAAAGTTGTTCTTTGCGTAATATCTCCAATACGCTCCTTAAGTGTTCCGCATGCTCCTCCTTTGTTCTCGAGTAGACTAAAATATCATCGATGAACACTACGACAAATTTGTCTAAGCATGGTTTAAACACTCTGTTCATTAAGTCCATGAATGCTGCCGGTGCATTCGTTAATCCAAAGGACATCACAAGAAACTCATAATGTCCATAATGTGTCCTAAATGCTGTCTTCGACACATCTTCCTTTCTTACCTTTAATTGATGATAACCTGATCGTAGGTCGATCTTCGAAAAGTGTTCGACCCCTTTCAACTGGTCAAACAAATCGTCAATTCATGGTAAAGGATATTTGTTCTTTATGGTTAACTTATTTAATTCTCTATAGTCAATGCATAACCTTAACGTTCCATCTTTCTTCTTTACAAACAATACCGGTGCTCCCCAAGGTGAAACACTAGGTTGTATGTACTTTTTGTCTAAGAGTTCCTGTAACTGTACAAGTAACTCTTTCAACTCTACTGGCGCCATCCCGTACGGTGCCTTTGAAACGGGCGCCGTACCAGGTGCTAGATCGATAACGAACTCGATCTCCCTATCCGGAGGTAAACCTGGTAAGTCATCTGGAAACACATCCGAAAATTCTCTAACTACAGGTATTTGATCTAGCTTTACTCCTTCTTTTCGAGTATCTACTATATATGCCAAATAACCTGTACAACCCTTCCTAAGCAATCTCTTTGCTTGTATTACTGTCAGACAGTGAGATCGTTTAGGTGAACAACCACCGTTGAACACTACTTTTGACTCTGAAGCAGTCATTAGATTTACCTGCTTCCGCTGGCAATCAATTATTGCATTATAATTTACCAGCCAATCCATTCCTAAGATTATATCAAATTCCCCTAGTTGTATAGGAATAAGGTTCACAAGAAACTTGTGTCCCTTAATCTCTACGACACAATTCTTATATATGGTTTTGACGAGAATTATCTCATTATTTGCGATTTTCACATTAAAAGGTATGTCTAAATCTTCGCATTGCATTTTCAAGTTTTTAGCAAAGTTATTAGACACGAAAGAACAAGTAGCACCAGAGTCGAATAACACATATGCATTTAAATTGTCGATAGGGATGATACCTGTCACCACGTCTTGCGAAGCAACAACATCCCTCCCCGTCATATTAAATGTCCTGGCGGTCGGACGACTCTGTCCCCCAGCTCCTGCTAATGTCGGTTTGGGGTTATTGTTTGGGACTTGATTTCCTCCCCTAAGTTGGTTTCTATTCCTTGGGCAATTCCTAGACACATGCCCAGTTGCACCACAAGTATAGCAGGTAACATTCGGGTTACCCTGACGAGTATTATCATTACTCTTTTTGGGACAATTAGAGGAATAATGTCCCTCTTGTCCACAATGGTAACAAGTAATTACTCTCTGGCGACATACTCCCAGGTGATTCTTTCCACATATAACACAACGTACCATCTTATTATTATTGTTCTGGTTTCTATTGTTGTTGTTGTTGTTGTTGTTATTGTTATAATTGTTACCCCTCCTTCCAAAGTTTGTAGGAACAGTGGCATCCCACTTCCTTTTGTTATTATTAGTACCCCCTGTACTAACTTCTCCTTTAACCCTTCCTCCTTCATTCAGACTCCTCTTCTCCTTATGAAACTTTACCAAAGCTTCATTCTCATTTTCAGCTATGATAGCTTTCTCAAGTATTTCGGGAAAAGTTTTTACCTGAAACACTGATAATTTACTACGAATTTGGGGTTTCAATCCCTCTTCGTACCTTCTGGTCTTCCTTACCTCTGTATTAAGCTGATGTGGGGCAAACCTAGCTAATTCATTGAACTTAGTCGTATACTAGGATACAGTAAGCTCCCCTTATTTCAATTCTAGGAATCGTACCTCCATACGATCCTGCATTGATTGGGGAAAGTAATTTTCGAAGAATAGCTCCTTAAATCTAGTCCAAGGAATTATACCTTCACCTGCACGAATCCTAGTATTTTCCCACCAATGGTTCGCCTCACCTTTGAGGAAAAAGGTGGCAAAGATTGTCTTTTGGTCTTCCCCGACATTGGTTACCACAAAGACCTTCTCCATTTCGGTAACCCAAGTTTGTGCCTCAATAGGTTCTGCGGCTCCCTTAAACTCAGGTGGTCCTACCAGTTTAAAGTCTTTGAACATAGTACTCTGTGGATTAACTGCGGTAGGTTGATGTGGTGGATGGTTTTGTAGAGCTCCTAAGAGTATATCTACCAATTGTTATGTGGGGTTGGTTTCGTTAGGTTCATTTCTAGCTTGGGTTCTCCTTCCTGATGCCATGATTCTATAAATAAAGAAAAACAAGTATAAATACAAAGATACGCTAACAATTTGATTGTACAAACACAATTTGTATATAACATGCAAAATGATTACATATTCGACTAGTGGTTTATACTACCACTAGTTAGTACAAGGAACTCTCTATTTTACAACCTTAAAATTTGTATATTATAAACTACGAAACATAAACTAAGTACTATACTAATCTGATCGATCACGTACTCCCTTATAAGCATCCCGTATCATATGACCAACCACCGCTCTATCGATCATATAATCATCCTTCTCCTCTTCTACCGGATACCTAAACACCCTTTGTTCTAGGCCCTCAAATACATTCCTACACTTCTTGTCAGCTCTGTACACCTGCATTTATGCATCATGCCTCTCCCTCTGAGTGTTCTGAAGAAGGGTCCTCAGACGACGAGTTGTATCTCTCTCACTTTCCAGTAAACCTGTAGCTATGCCTGTCCGAGAGTTAGCAGCCTCTAACTCTTCCGTTGACTGCTGAACTAACCCAATAACAATCTCTTCGTGTCTGTTGACACGCATCATCTGACCCGCTCCAATTACCTCATCGGGCTCTGGATCCCCCAGCTGTCCATCTATAGGATAATCAGCATCCTTAGCCGCTAATATCTCCTGATCGTGCAGGAGTTCTTCCTCCTCTGGATCCTCCTCTGGGTCTAACTCAGGAGTAGCTGGCTCATAATCTGGCACCTCGTCTGGCTCACTATCTAATAGCCATCCTACCATGTGTTGATCTACCACTGCCATCCTACAAAAGAATTTTAGTTGTTTAGTATTATAGCGAAGTAAATTTACACACAATATAAAGCTTTTAAGATTATTTTATGTATGATTAAGTATTTTACGGACTCAAAGACTATATCCTAAGGCATTTCCTAACTACCTTAGAGCTATAATCTACAACTCTGATACTAACCTGTGACGCCCCCAAATCTCTACACTTCCCTGTAGCAGATCTGGTACTCACGTGAAACTAAACAACTATAAATATTCAATAAAATATGACTTCTATCTATCCAAGGTTCACAGTATCCCATAACAGGTACTAGTTCCGGCCAGAACGTTGTCTGTGTTTAGATACCCTCACTTGGATATATAGATTCATATCTAATGAATACCTCTTTCATATTTATATTCCTTATCTATCTAACATTCACAGTATTAATGATAAGATTGTCCATAGAACTGAGGGGCGCATTCCGGTAAAGATGGCACCTTACCGGGGCTCATTAAGTGTAACCTCAGTGCTTATAGGACTTTCAATATCATTTAGATACCCTCATTCAGATGTATAGTTCGTATAGATACTGTATTTAACTTAGTACAACTATTCTAAATAACTTAAAGATCAGAGTATAACGCATTCAATAAAATAAAAGATGATAATATATTACATATTATAAGATTCGATTACATCATTCTCAGTACTAAGTTATTACAACAAAAGCCTTTAAAAGACTTAAAGTATTTCAAAACAGAAATTTAAACTAATAAACATGGCTTTTCCCCTTATCAGTACCAGACGTGCCGGGATTACCATTTTTAACCGCAAAAGAAGATATGTGCAAGAATGAGCTACAAATGCTCAGCAAGTTCATTTAAAAATGTAAACACATTGTGTTTGATTTGAACGATGTCAGATGATGTATAACTGATAACTGAGGGTTCTGTACTTGAACCATATATTTCAATTTGTTCTGTCAGTCTTCAATGACTTAGAACCTTTTAAGTTCGGATATCTGGTAGGGGATCAGCCTAACCAATATCCTAGGAGTATGCATATCATCCTACCATTTTGGTCAATTCATTTAATTCACAATTTAAACCTTATTTGAAGGTTTGTCGGACCACCTTCCATCCACGGTGTCCCTTTTACTCAGTATAGATGTCGTACCAAAATAATTTGGTTTGACACAATAAATTTAAGCTCAAACAATCAATAAATGATTCATTTCTTAAGTTATGCTGAACAAATAGCAATAACTTCATAATAATTGATAGCAAGACATAAAAGAATTGCTTAAAGGTAACAAGGTTCGGAGACTTGCCTTAGCGTAGTTTTTATAAAATTTAAGACAGTTGGTCAACGTACGTAGTCTACGTATACCAATAATAAGCGTTAGCACGTATATAAACATGTATTACGTTAATCTAGACAAGTTTCATTAAGGTTCGACGTTGATTCGGTATCTCGGTCGCGTCCTAAATCGATTAAACACATAGATTGTTCGATAAAACTTCATTTGGAAGCTTAATTATTAGTCTAAATAATTTATTTATTATGTATAACATTTTTAGAAGCTTGATATTATTTTTAAATAATTTTTAGAAGCTTAGAATTATTTTTAAATAATTTTACAAACTTAGGAATATTTTTAAATGATTTAATTATCATTTAGAATATTTTTAAAACATTTAATATATTATTTAAATGATTTATTTATCATTTAGAATATTTTTAGATATTTAAAATATTATTTAAATGATTTATTTATCATTTATAATATTTTTAGAATTTATTTTATCATTAAAATAATTTATTTATTACTTATAATAATTTTTAAACATTAATTTAATATTTAAATGATTTAATTATCATTTATAACATTTTTAAATACTTAATATATTATTTAAATGATTTATTTATCATTAATAATATTTAAATATTTACTATTTTTATTTAATTATTATATATAATAATTTTATTTACCTTAATATCATTTTTAAATAATTAATATAATTATTAAATAATTTAATATCATTTTTAAATAATTAATATAATTATTAAATAATTTATTATAATAATTATTATTATTTAATTAAACTAAATAATAATTCAGAAATATATAAAAATATTAAAAAATAAATTTTTATAATTAAAAATGAATTTTCGAATATAATTATTAATTATTTATAATTATTTAATATTTATTTATTATTTTATAATTTATTTGATTAATTTTTATTAATTTTTATTTAAAAATCCGTCGCTAAAGGGCTTTAACGACGGTCTGCATACGTTTAAAGGTTTCTGGGTTTGGATATGCATTTCGTCGCTAAAGGTGTTCTTCATGAAGAACACCTGGTCAATGTCCAACAATGACTTTTGACCTCAAATTAATCTCAGCTCGTTCATTGTTTATGTTTGATTTTTGTTTATTGTTATAGCCAACATGGCAATGTATAACGACATGTTAAATTTCATCTCAAATTATATCATATCATGCTCTAAAAATCATGGTCAAACTACCTGGTTCGTAACTGTTCTTGAGTTTCTGGGTAACCTAGAAACTCAGTCAGTCATAACGGTCAACGTGATTTGACCATTAATAACTTTGATTCTGTGTTTGCTAAATGTGTTTTGATGCTTCAAGATTGTAGTTTTCATATCAAAGAACATGTTTAAATCAAGAAACAACATATTAAATATCATCTAGGCATGATCTGAGTTGCTTACTTTCTTGTCAGGAAACTGTCAAAACCTTCAAACGATTTATGGGTTACCCAGAAATCAGTTTGCATGGTCGGTCAATGGGTTTTGACCGTTAATAACTTTCATCCTAGAGATAATTTATCCATTCTATAAGTCAGACCTTAAAGCTAACATGGCATATTACTGATTCATGCTTTAAAACACATCAAACAAACATTTTAAGCCGATCAAAAGCTCTGACAAATTAGCTTGCCAGACTGTTCTTGACTGCCAAGAACAGTTTGCTATTTTGGCTTAATTTTCATATCTAGATGTTATGTAAACGTGATTTAACCGCCAGATCACTTAATTACATGTTAACAAGTATTCCTAAACACTAAAACATAACATCAAATTCAAGCTTAAAGATCTAGCAACAAATTAGGGTTTATGCACCTTTTTCTTTAAATTTTGATTTCTGATCTTTGCTACTGATCTTGTGATTGCAGAAGCTTGTTATGGCTGGTAATATAAGTGTTTAGGTTTTGTAAATTCGTAGGTTAAATGACCACCTTGATGTTCTATTTATAGCAACTTCCAAATTAGGGTTTTTAGGTCATTTCTCACATTCTTGCCTCCACAAATATCTACCCCTTAACTTGTGCTGCTTGTGATCTGGTATAATTCACCTACTTGAGCTAGATATTTATAAATATCTGATTTTGTGTTCTTATCTTCTTTTGATTGGTTTAAAATTTGATTTTTAATTTATTTACTTACTAATTAAACCTAGATTTTTGCTAATCATGATTATGATGTTAATTTAGGTTTAGTAATACCTTAATTAGGTTTATACATCATAATTAAGGTTTTACATTTCATAAATTAGGGTTTAGATAACCTAATTAGAATTAGGGTTTTATAATTAGGGTTTAGGGTTTCTAATTCTACAATTAGGGTTTTAATCTTTCGTTTAGGGTTTAATTTAATCTTAATGATTCATAATTAATATTATGATTCATTATTTAGAATCTAATTATATCAATTAAGATTCCAGTATTGCAATTAGGGTTTTAATTGATCAATTCAGACAATTATTACCAATTAGGGTTTTCAAATTAGGGTTTCTATTTCAGTTTAACATTTTAACCCTAATTAACTTATTCTTGATTTTTATCAGTTAATATAATATTATATTAATGTCGAAGCACGACGAAGCACTTCGTCATTTCCAAGCGCGACACAGCAGCTTACAAAAATAATTTGCCAAGACACTTCTCGGTGAATTCGCCGGAAGCACGACAAATCATTTTGTCCGATTAAACACGACACAACTGCTTGGCGAAAAATTTTTATTTGACCTAATTGTTTAATAAAATACACAATCACATAATACAAAGTCAGATCATGAAAATTCATTTATTAAACACATAATTTACATATACAAATCTTATTAGGGTTCGAAATATTACATCTTTACCTTGCCATCTGCTCTAGTCTTTCTTTTAAAGACCCATTGGTACCCTACAGGCACTATGCCTTCCTGTGGAGTAACCAAAGTCCATACTTGGTTCTCATACATGGAGTCCATTTCGAATTTCATGGCAGCTTGCCATTTCCCTGAGTCTTTACTACTCATTGCCTTATCGTATGTTACTAGATCATCATCCTCTATGATGCATACCTCGTCATCATTATCTATGATGAATCTATATCTTTCCGGTATCTTCGGTACTCTTCCAGATTTACGACTTGACTGTGGTACAAAAGGTATCTCTACTTGGACAGGTTCATCCACTTGACCTGTAGTGGTTTGTGGTTCTTGAATTTCTTCAAGATCTATTTTCCTCCCACTAGTCCCTTCAAGGATAAACTCCTTTTCCAAGAAGGTAGCGTGTTTCGTAACAAACACCTTTTACTCAGTAGGATTATAGAAATAGTATCATAAACTTTATTTAGGATATCATACAAATCTGCACTTATCAGATCTTGTCTCAAGCTTATCATTCTGAAATCTTTTCACATAAGCTGGACATCCCCAAATCTTAAGACTAGGTTTCCTCCCTGTCCATAACTCATATGGAGTCTTAGGGGCAGATTTTGAGGGGACCTTATTCAGTAGATACACAGCCGTCTCTAGGGCATAACCCCAGAAGGATATTGAAAGATCGGTAAAACTTATCATGGATCGCACCATGTCCAACAAGGTACAATTTCTCCTTTCAGAAACACCATTAAGTTGTGGTGTACTAAGAGGCGTCCATTGTGAGAGAATACCGTTATCTTTGAGATGATTAAGAAACTCATTACTTAAGTATTCACCTCTTCGATCCGATCGAAGAAGCTTAATACTCTTGCCAGTTTGTTTTTGCACTTCACTTCTGAATTCTTTGAACCTTTCAAATGATTCAGATTTGTATTTCATCAAATACATATATTCGAATCTCGAATGATCATCAGTGAAAGTAATGAAATAAGAATACCCTCCTCGTGTATCTATTATCATAGGTCCACATACATCTGTGTGTACCAACTCTAACAATCCTGCAAGTCTTTCTCCATGTCCACTAAATGGAGATTTAGTCAGCTTTCCCATGAGACACGATTCACAAGTTAGATATGATTTAAAATTAAATGGCTCTAAAAGTCCATCGTTATTCAACTTGTTTAGTCTTGTTTTATTAATATGACCGAGTTTGCAATGCCATACGAATGTATGATTCACATCATCTCTTTTTCTTTTATTAGTTTGTTCAATTTGCAAAATATTTTCATGTAAGTCAAGTACGTAAAGATAATCAATTAATCTACCAGTTCCATACAAAATATTGTCCTTATAAATAGAACAACTATTGTTCATTATTATAATATTAAAACCTTTTTTGTCCAACAATGGAATTGAAATAATGTTTCTAATAAGAATTGGAACATAATAACAACTTATTAAATTAATTGATTTGCCAGAAGGTAGCGCTAAACAATAAGTTCCTACGGCTAATGCAGCAACCTATGCTCCATTCCCCACACGTAGGATGACTTATCCTTTTTTTTTAGCTTTCTACTTCTGCTTAGTCCCTGCAAAGAATTGCATACCCACAACCGGTATCTAATACCCAAGTAGAATTTTGACTTACAGAAAGATTTATGTCAATCATGAACAAACCTGTATCTGTAGCTGAAGCTGAAGCTTCTCCAAGCTTATTTTGCTTCTGCTTTGCAAGGTACTCCTTGCAGTTTCTCTTCCAATGTCCAGGCTTGTTGTAGTGGAAGCAAACTCCTTTGCTATCAACATCAGCCTTTTTCTTGTCCTTAGATTTCGCCTTTCCTTTTGCCTTCTTGGGATTTTTCTTCTTTTTAGAAGATCCTTTGGCCCTCTTCCGCTTCTTGGAAGAATCGTCTACAAGCAAGACTTGGTCTTTCTTCATTAAAAGTGACTCTCAGCAGTTTTCAACAAGTTAAGCAATTCAGGCAAGCTGACATCAAGCTTATTCATGTGAAAATTCTCAACAAATTGTGAAAAAGAGTTCGGGAGTGACGGCAAGATCAGATCTTGGCTCAACTCACTATCCATTATAAAACCCAGCTGTCCCAACTGTTCAATCAGATCCAACCTGTGACACCCCCAAATTCAGGTACCAATACCTCGAATCTGGTGCTCACGATAAAGTACATCCATACACCTCTAAACAACATAAATCAACTAATGCGAAAAAAAATAAACATATGTTGTTCATTACAAAAGGTTTACTACGGTCCCAAGGTCTATAACCTTAAATAAGTACATCACGGAATACAATAATAATACAAAACGATTCCATGATTACATAATGGGATAGTACATATAACTATTCCTTAAGCTTTCCTTTGCCTTTGTCCGCTTTGGAACTCTCCGGCTTAACTGCAATAGGTTCATGATATAGCAAGGGCGAGCAACTACTTTGCTCAGCAAGTTTGAAATGAATAAAGAGGATATATCATGAATGAATGAGAATAATAATCACATAGTTCAACAATTTAAGAACATTGAAGGAATAGGTGACAATATAATCAAAATTCAAATGAAATAATGAATATTGATTATTTACTGCTGAGTGGTCCAATAGACCATGAACTTTTTGGCCAAAGGGTCAGTCATTCAACTAACCCTTTTAAACGCCTGGCCCGTCAGTAGTACTTGAGGGGATCAGCCTCTAGTATCCTATGTATATGCATAATATTTAACTCTGACTGCATCGAATAACCGACACATTAAAATCCCCTAAATAAGGGTTGCTCTCTCAGTCCAAGAATCCATACCAACAACCGGTTTGGATAGCTTTTAAAATAATAACCTGTACATGTCTAACCGAAACAAATAGCGTAGACTATTTCCTTAAACAATTCATGAATGAAGAACTTAAACGTTTCACAGTCCAACAACATATAATGAATTCAAATGCACAAGGTGCGAATATCAATAACTATCTTGGATGTGGAGTAATTTAAAATAGTTAATCTACTAATATAATTTGAAAGTAATAACTCGTTTTGAGTCATGAAACTTGCAATAATGTACAACATTTGTATTAAATAGGAAACCAGTTCAAGTATAATTCGAGTAAGGTTAGGGAAACTTACCCTATACAAGGGTTAGACAAGAGTTAGGAAACTTGCTCAATAAATAAATTGAGTTATGATAGGAAACTTGCTCAAATAAAAATAATTGAGTAAGGAACTTGCAATAATATAGAATGATTGCTCAATCAATAAATAACTCGCATAATAAACAAAAGTTATACGGTTGAGAAAACCTGCCCAATATTAAATTGAGCTAGGGTAAGGAAACTTGCCCAACACAAGGGTTAGACAAGCGTTAGGAAACTTTCCTGGTACGTCTGCTACAATATTACAACACACGCTCAATAATATCCTACACAATTAAGTACATATTCACATAACAATTAGTCACATACTGGATACCAAATAATGGTTTATATAACTCTATAAGGTTTCATTAAAATTGTCATAACGATTAGTCACATAAGGACTAGGTTCAAAACAGACTTCGCATCATTAAAACATATTGATTGCCACTATGATTACCTAGTTGGGGGTTTCGCTCCCCGGTGAGCTGGCGGGGGTCTAAGGGGGTAGCGCCCCCTCAAAGCCAAACGTAAGTTGCAACCAGGTTACTCAATTTACGCCTTAAGACAACACCAATTTGGTTGATACTTAATATACAATTAAACAATTAAGGCTTAACAAGATATAAATAACTAACTTGTCTAATCATTTAGTACAAAATTATAAGTTTTGGTCTTACTGGAAAAATTCACTGGGTCCGACCCGACCCGACCCAGGCCGGACACGGCACTGGCGCTGCGGCGCCAAGCTTTATACTAGTTCCCACGCTGCGGCGTGAGTCCCGTGTCCCGTCGCTGCTACGTGGCGGCGTCAGCTGTAAGGCTTATGAATGACTCTGTGGCGTCATTCATCAGTAGCCAAATTTTGGGTTTAATCCCAGTTCGCGATTCCGACCTTCGATCACTCCAACCTTCATAACTCATTTAATACACAAGCCAATTGGTCCATTTCGGACTCTATGGACTTCGAAGACATAGGGATACAATATATCAAAAATTTAAAATTACCCATGGACATTAACACGACCAAATCTTAAGCCAAAGTGCAAAGTTAGGCTCTATTTTTCGAGTTCTTGACAAGTTTTACAAAAATCATTACTACGAACTCATTTTAACTCCATTTCAACTGGGTTAGTTTCGTAACCCATGAAACTACCATACTATAACAACAAATAAAATTAACAAATACGAAATCATGGCTCTACAGTCCTCTAAAAGTCCAAACAGTCCAAGTTCATGTCCAAAATCTATTGTTCTTCCTCCATTAAGCAAAGGTACGGATTTGTTCCATTTTCGTTCCACTTTGATGTTATTAGTGGCTTACATAACCTCTTAACAACATTTATAAACAATTATAACAAACAAAAACATCAAGAATCGCCATAAATCCAACCCACAAGCTTAAGAGCTCAAAACTAAGAAAAACTTGAAAAACTTAACAACAATCCGAACGGAATGGGTTTTGATTGGTGTTTTTCCTTTGCAAATCCTTCTTGATGCTAAGGAGCTCGACTAGGCTTGGTTTTAGGGGTTGCTCCTTGCTTCTCTTCTTCTTCCACCCGCACCCACCTTCTTCTTCTTCCTTCTTTTTTCTTCTTCTCCAGCAACTCTCTTCTGCAGCTCTCTCTCTCTTTATTTTCTGCAGATGGAATGGGAGAGAAGGAATGGATTGGGAGAAGTGGAAGGAGTGGCTTCGGGAGAATGAAATGGGACTTGGTTGCTCAATACATTTTGTCCAACAAATGCAAGGCTTGCACGACCACTCTCTTTTTCCTTGCATTTGATTGGTTGATGGGGTTTGGTTGGTTCCTTCTTGGAGTAACAAGCAAAAATAAATACACAAATACACCAAAATTATATCCGAAAACTCCCACTTTTGTACTAAATTTGGTAAATAACTCCACCCAAAATTAAAATGGGTACTCATATAAATTATTGGGATGCATAAAACTAATTATTATGGGATTTGTCCAAATATTCGGAACACCCATATAATACATTTCGGATATAAATTAAATCACCAACAAGCTCAAATAAATATTCTAGCGCTTGGAAAAATTATCTCATCACATACACGCTCTAACAAAATTTTTTAGAAATTGAAAAAGGCGTAAAATATTATGACATGAATAGTGTCTCGGGAAACGTGCCCCGTGAATAGTGATTTAGGGACGCTACGCGAAATCAATTATTCACATAACCAAAACTATAACACGTATAATTTCATACATTCACATAATCCAGGTTGTCACACCCTTTAAACACGTAACACAAAAATAATATTAATAAAATATAATATATTCATTAATATTCAAAAATTCGAATTACAAGGCAAATCCAGAATTCCCGGTCGTTACATCCTCCCCCCTTATAAGAATTCTATCCCCAGAATTACAATCTAGGTACAGAATGCTTAACATGGGTTCACTCAAAAAGATGCGGATAATTCTTCCTCATCTTCTCTTCTAGCTTCCACGTGGCTTCTTCAGCTGCGTGGTTCCTTCAAAGTACTTTGACCGAATGAATGACCTTGTTTCTTAACGTCTGCTCCTTCCTATCTAATACCTGAAGAGGAATCTCTTCGTATGACAAGTCTCGCTCAACTTGAATCGGTTCATAAGATAATACATGCTTGTAGTCGGGTTTATATGGCCGTAATACAGAAACGTGGAACATATTATGAATGTGCTCAAGCTCAGGAGGTAGAGCTACCGCGTACGCCACTTCAGCTACCCTCTTTAAAACTTCAAATGGTCCTACGAACCTGGGACTCAATTTTCCTTTTTTCCCAAATCTGATCTTCCACTTCCAAGGAGATACTTTCAAAAATACAAAGCTGCCAACTTCAAAGTCTCGCTTCTGACGATGCAAATCGGCATATTTCTTCTGGCGGTCCTGAGCTGCTACTAATCGAGCTCTTATTACTTTGATGACATCCACGGTCTGCTGCACCAATTTGGGTCCCAACAGTCTCCGTTCACCGACTTCATCCCAACACAGAGGTGTCCGACACTTCCTCCCATATAATGCTTCATATGGAGGCATGCCAATACTCGCATGATAACTATTATTATAGGCAAACTCCACCAATGGTAGGTGTTCATCCTAGCTACCTTTAAAATCCATCACGCATGCTCTAAGCATGTCCTCCAACGTCTGAATCGTTCGTTCGCTTTGCCCATCCGTTTGAGGATGATACGCCGTACTCAACCTTAACTAAGTTCCCAACCTTCTTTGCAAGCTCTTCCAAAAATTTGACGTGAAACGTGGATCTCTGTCAGATACAATAGATACTGGCACTCCATGTCGTGACACAATCTCTTTCACATATAACTTTGCTAGCTGCTCCAGATTGTACCTTATCTTGATCTGTAGAAAATGTGCCGATTTAGTTAAACGATCCACGATCACCTAGATCGCGTCGTAACCCTTTCGAGTTGGTGGAAGCCCCGTCACAAAATCCATCGTGATATGCTCCCACTTCTACTTCAGAATCTCCAGCGGTTATAGCAGCCCACCCGGTTTCTGATGTTTTGCTTTTACCTTCTGATATGTCAAACACCGTCCAACACATTCCGCGACCTCCCTTTTCATGTTCGGCCACCAAAAGTGTTGACGCAAATCCTGATACATCTTGGTACTACCAGGGTGTATCGAATACCTTGTTGAATGAGCTTCTTGCAAAATCTCTTCTCTCAACTCCGGAACCATCGGTATCCAGATCCTCCCTTCAAACCTTAGAAGTCCCATGCTATCAGTCTTGTACTTCAATTCCTCTCCTTTTGAGATTCGCTTCCTTATGGCAACACATTCATCATCCTTTCCCTGAGCCTCCTTTATCTTGTCTAATAAAGTTGGACTTGCCTCTACTGGGAACAGTTTCTCGCCTGCATCTTTCGGATACTTGACTTCTAACTCTAGTCTTTCCATGTCCTTTATCAGTTCTTCTTGAGCTGTCAGCATCATTAACTTATCTCTGCCCTTCCTAGTTAGAGCATCAGCTACTACATTGGCTTTACCGGGGTGGTATAGAATCTCACAATCGCAGTCCTTGATCAACTCCAACCACCGCCGCTGCCTCATATTTAGCTCCTTCTGAGTGAAAATATACTTCAGATTCTTGTGGTTTGTGTATATCTCACACTTCTCCCCATACAGATAGTGCCTCCAAATCTTCAGAGCAAACACCACTACCGCTAGTTCCAGGTCATGAGTCGGATACCCCTTCTCATAGTCCTTCAGTTGTCGTGACGCGTACATAATGACCTTCCCATGTTGCATCAATACGCACCCAAGGCCTTTGTGTGACGCATCACTGTACACCACAAATCCCCCTATATTATCTAGTAGTGATAACACAGGTGCTTCACTAAGTTTCTTCTTCAACTCTAAGAAACTCTCTTCACACTTATCTGTCCATACAAACTTCACAGTCTTTCTCGTCAAATTTGTCAACGGCGTCGCTATCTTTGAAAAGTTCTGAATAAACCTCCGATAGTAACCTGCTAATCCCAAGAAACTTCAAACTTCTGTCGGCATTTTTGGTTGCTCCCACTTTATTACTGCTTCTACCTTCGCAAGATCCACTGATACACCATCCTTGTCAATTACGTGCCCCAAAAACTGCACCCTTTGTAGCCAAAATTCTCACTTGGAAAACTTTGCATATAGCTTCTCCCCTCTCAGCGTTTCCACGACTATCCTCAAATACTGGGCGTGTTCCTCCTCCGTCCTTGAGTAGACTAGGATGTCATCTATGAAAACGACAACAAATTTATCTAGGTATTGCTTGAACACTCTGTTCATCATGTCCATAAATGTTGTTGGCGCGTTCGTCAGCCCAAACGACATCACCAAAAACTCAAAGTGTCCATATCGAGTTCTGAATGCTGTCTTTGGAATATCCTCTTGTCTCACTTTCAGTTGGTGATACCCCGTCCTTATGTCAATCTTCGAAAAGTATTTCGCTCCCTTCAATTAATCAAACAAATCATCAATTCTAGGCAACGGGTACTTGTTCTTAATCGTGACTTTGTTCAACTCCCGATAGTCAATGCAAAACCTAAACGATCCGTCTTTGTTCGTTACGAACAGTACTGGCACTCCCCATGGAGATACACTCGGACGAATATACCCATTATATAGCAACTCCTGCAGTTGAACCATCAATTCTTTCATCTCCACTGGTGCCATCTTGTATGGTGCCTTTGAGATCGGTGCGGTTCCCGGTGCCAAGTCGATCACAAATTCCACTTATCTATCTGGCGGCAATCCCGATAAATCATCTGGGAAAACATCAGTGAATTCCCTTACAACCGGTATCTGACCCAACTCACCCTCTACTCTTCGAGTATCAAACACATGAGCCAGATAACCTATGCAACCTTTCCTTAGCAATTTCTTTGCTTGCATTATCGTCAGACAACAAGATTGTCTCGGCAATTTACTATCGTAGAATACGACCTTCGACTTATTCGGAGTCTTTAGGTGTATACATTTCTTCTGACAGTCAATCACAGCCCCGTGACTAGACAACCAATCCATTCCAAGAATTACATCAAATTCTCCTAGTCGTATCGAAATTAAATCTACGCTCGGTTTATACCCGTTTATCTCAGCACAACAATTTCTATGGATATGTTCTACAGGAATAACTTCCTTATTAGCTACTTCCACATTCATTGGATTCTCTAATTTCTCACGAGGCAAGTTTACCCGTTTAGCAAATTCATCCGACACAAATGAACAGGTAGCACCCGAATTAAATAATATATATGCATTGATATTGTTGATCAAAATAATACCCGACACCACGTCCTTCGACTCCACCACATCCTATACGGTCATGTTGAAAGTGTGTCGTTGGTTTGTTGGTTTGGCTAGTTGGCCCTCCAATGCTCAGCCTATTGTTGTTGTTGTTGTTCCGGTTGCCATTAGCTGCATCCCTCTTCCTTTTCGGGCAATCCTTAATTTGATGATCAGATGCTCCACATGAGAAACATCCTATTTTCTTTCCTTTTGGGCACTAATTAGCAAGGTGTCCCTGTTGCCCACAGTTGTAGCAAATCCCTTTGCCCTTCAGACACTCCCTCGAGTGATTTTTTCCACAATTATTGAACTTATTACCCTTCTTAACCTCTCCTCCGGACTTGTTGCCACCGGAAGATTAGCTATCGTTCTATTTCCTCTTATTCGGGTTACTTCCCCCGCTGCTTCCTCTTTTGCTTCCTTCGTGACCCTTCTTTTTGTCTTGATTGAACTTTGCCAGAGCCTCGTTTCCTCCTTCAGGGATGATTGCCCTTTCCAACAGCGTAGAAAATATGTCAATCCTTAGAACTGCCACCCTACTGTACACCCATGGTTTTAGGCCTAATTCAAATCTCCTTGCCTTTCTGGCTTCAGTGTCTACCTGGTGAGGTGCAAATTTGGCTAACTCATTAAATTTAGCCGCGTACTCCGCGACTGACATGTTCCCCTGCTTGAGCTCTAGAAACTTCACCTCCATGTTCTGCTGCATACTCTCCGAGAAATAGTTCTCGAAGAACAGCTCCTTGAAACGTTACCATGGTATCACACCATCTCCAGCACGACTTTTGTTGGCCTTCCACCAATAATTTGCCTCACCTTTCATCATGAAAGTGGCAAACGACGTCTTATGTTCCTCGACCACTCGTGCAACCTCAAAAACTTTCTCTATTTCTTCCACCCATGTCTGGGCTTCTATTGGATCTGTAGTCCCACGAAACTCCGGCGGTCCTACTAATTTGAAGTCCTTAAAGTTTGCCATGTGACTTCCTGGCTGATCAACCCCAGCGGCTGGTCTGCCCTGCATTGCTTCTGCTAATAAGTTTGCAAAAGTCCTCATAGGGTCTGCCTGACCCTCCTCGTTATTCACCGACTCTTCCACCCTTGTGTATCGGGGTTGTCTTCTCAGCGGCATTGTTTGTTTAATAGAAAACACTTAACGTTATAATCCCATCACACCTTGTACGCATCTATTCTAGAGCGATAATAAAGCAACACACGTAACACAAATGTTTATACTCATGTGCTAACAGTTAAAATATCACACATGATTACTCTATAGCATACCGCTATGAATGACATCATCGATCCCTTCACACCACAAAAAGGTGGGGATTTACTACTAACAACCACCCCTAACATATATTAAGGTTGGGGTTTACAAACACAAATCACATACTGTTAGGCACACAAACAAAACAGTTTAACCAAGTATACTACGCTCCATAGAGCTAACATACTTTACTTACCCTAACTGGGTCATCCACTCTCGACCCAAGGTGAGACGAGTCTGTCCCTCCTCAACTGGATGATGGTGCACACCATCCATCCACCTACTACTCGTCATGCTAAATGCATAGCCCATTCTATTCATCCTTCTCTAACTGGGTTCGCCGAGCCTCCACCTCTACCTGTAGACACGCTCCCCATTGCTTCAGACTGTTCTAGTCTACTACTTCACTCAAACATCTCTCACCAAGAGGTGATGTAAGAGGGTACTCAACTAGATAGGGCCTCCCTGCCCCAACTCGACTGGCTAAACTCAGGCATCCTACAGCCACAACGAAGACATCATAGACAATCAACACAAATAGTACAATAACAAAATACATTCATTGATGGGATGAGTTTATATTTCATTATGTACAAACTCGGCTTGATGAATTTCCACAATCCACCTCTGACACATACAACTCGATGAATCTCCTCGATTCATCTCCTAACATACTCTATACGAGTTTTCTTCTAAGGTTATAACCTAGGTTTCACATTCCTAAAGTTTATAACCTACAGCTCTGATACCAACCTGTGACACCCCCAAATTCAGGTACCAATACCTCGAATCTGGTGCTCACAATAAAGTACATCCATACACCTCTAAACAACATAAATCAACTAATGCGAAAAAAATAAATATATGTTGTTCATTATAAAAGGTTTACTACGGTCCCAAGGTCTATAACCTTAAATAAGTACATCACGGAATACAATAATAATACAAAACGATTCCACGATTACATAACGGGATAGTACATATAACTATTCCTTAAGCTTTTCTTTGCCTTTGTCCGCTTTGGAACTCTCCGGCTTAACTACAACAGGTTCATGATATAGCAAGGGTGAGCAACTACTTTGCTCAGTAAGTTTAAAATGAATAAAGAGGATATATCATGAATGAATTAGAATAATAATCGCATAGTTCAACAATTTAAGAACAATGAAGGAATAGCTGACCATATAATCAAAGTTCAAATGAAATAATGAATATTGATTATTTACTGTTGAGTGGTGTAATAGACCATGAACTTTTTGGCTAAAGGATCAGTCATTCAACTAACCCTTTTAAACGCCTGGCCCGTCAGTAGTACTTGAGGGGATTAGCCTCTCGTACCCTATGTATATGCATAACATTTAACTCTAACTGCATCGAATAACCGACACATTAAAATCCCCTAAATAAGGGTTGCTCTCTTAGTCCAAGAATCCATACCAAAACCGGTTTGGATAGCTTTTAAAATAATAACCTGTACATGTCTAGCCGAAACAAATAGCTTAGACTATTTCCTTAAACAGTTCATGAATGAAGAACTTAAACATTTCACAGTCTAACAACATATAATGAATTCAAATGCACAAGGTGCGAATATCAATAATTATCTTGGATGTGGAGTAATTTACAATAGTTAATCCACTAATATAATTTGAAAGTAATAACTCGTTTTGAGTCATGAAACTTGCAACAATGTACAACATTTGTATAAAATAGGAAACCTGCTCAAGTATAATTCGAGTACGGTTACGGAAACTTTCCCAACACAAGGGTAATGAATACGATTACCCAGTCGGGGGTCTCGCTCCCCGGTGAGCGAGCAGCTGCCCAGCTCGCTGGTGAGCTGGCGGGGGTCTAAGGGGGCAGTGCCCCCTCGAAGCCAAACGTAAGTTGCAACCAGGTTACTCAATTTACGCCTTAAGACAACACCAATTTGGTTGATACTTAATATGTAATTAAGCAATTAAGGCTTAACAAGATATAAATAACTAACTTATCTATTCATTTAGTACAAAATTATAAGTTTTGGTCTTGCTGGAAAAATTCACTGGGTCCGACCCGACCCGACCCAGGCCGGACACGGCATTGGCGCTGCGGCGCAAAGCTTTATATTAGTTCCCACGCTGCGGCATGAGTCCCGTGTCCCATCACTGCTACGTGGCGGCGTCAGCTGTAAGGCTTATGAAGGATGCTGTGGCGTCATTCATCAGTAGCCGAATTCTGGGTTTAATCCCATTTCACGATTCCGACCTCCGGTCACTCCAACCTCCATAACTCATTCAATATACAAGCCAATTGGTCCATTTCGGACTCTATGGACTCCTAAGACATAGGTCTATAACATATCAAAAATTTAGAATTACCTATGGAAATTAACAAGACCAAATCTTAAGCCAAAGTACAAAGTTAGGCTCTATTTTTCGAGTTCTTGACAAGTTTTACAAAAATCATTACTACGAACTCGTTTTAACTCCTTTTTACTCCATTTCAACTGGATTAGTTTCGTAACCCATGGAACTACCATACTATAACAACAAATAAAATTAACAAACATGAAATCATGGATCTACAGTCTTCTAAAAGTCCAAACAGTCCAAGTTCATGTCTAAAATCCATTGTTCTTCCTCCATTAAGCAAAGGTACGGATTTGTTCCATTTTTGTTCCACTTTGATGTTATTAGTGGCTTACATAACCTCTTAACAACATTTACAAATAATTATAACAAACAAAAACATCAAGAATCGCCATAAATTCGACCCACAAGCTTAAGAGCTCAAAACTAAGAAAAACTTGAAAAACTTAACAACAATAAGAATTGAATGAGTTTTGGTTGTTATTTTACCTCTGCAAATCCTTCTTGATGGTAAGGAGCTCGGCTAGGCTTGGTTTTGGGGGTTGTTCCTTGCTTCTCTTCTTCCTCCACCCGCACCTTCTTCTTCTTCCTTCTTTCTTCTTCTTCTCCGGCAACTCTCTTCTTCTTCCTCCTTCCTTCCGATGGCCTACAGCTCTCTCTCTCTCTCTATTTTCTGCGGATGGAATGGGAGAGAAGGAATGGATTGGGAGAAGTGGAAGGAGTGGCTTCGGGAGAATGAAATGGGACTTGGTTGCTCAATACATTTTGTCCAACAAATGCAAGGCTTGCCCGACCACTCACTTTTTCCTTGCATTTGATTGGTTGATGGGGTTTGGTTGGTTCCCTCTTGGAGTAACAAGCAAAAATAAATACACAAATACACCAAAATTATATCCGAAAACTCCCACTTTTGTACTAAATTTGGTAAATAACTCCACCCAAAATTAAAATGGGTACTCCCATAAATTATTGGGATGCATAAAACTAATTATTATGGAATTTGTCCAAATATTCGGAACACCAATATAATACATTTCGGATATAAATTAAATCACCAATGAGCTCAAATAAATATTCTAGTGCTTGAAAAAATTATCTCATCACATACACGCTCCAACAAAATTTTTTAGAAATCAAAAAAGACGTAAAATATTATAACGTGAATAGTACCTCGGAAAACGTGCCCCTTGAATAGTGATTTAGCGACGCTACGCGAAATCAATTATTCACATAACCAAAACTATAACACGTAAAATTTCATGCATTCACATAATCCAGGTTGTCACACAGCCTTTAAACACGTAACACACAAATATTATGAATAAAATATAATATATTCATTAATATTCAAAAATTCGAATTACAAGGCAAATCCAGAATTACCGGTCATTACAGATCATCTTTAGGACATGTGTCTGCACTGTAGTGCCATCGGTCATCCTAGATCGAAAGATATCTTTAGATATTTCATATCTAGCCGACCTACTTTGCTCACCATACAAATCCTGAAGGTGCAACAACATAGTAGGAACATCCATTTTCTCATGTTGACGTTGTAACTCGTTTCTCGTGGATACTAGCATAATGCACTGAGCCACGTGTGCATCATCCTGTCACTTTCTAAAAGTAGCCAGCTCTTCCTCAGAGGCATCTTCTGCAACTGTTGCAGGAACAGGCGAGTTAAGGACATATGCCAGCTTTTCAGCTGTGAGAACTATTCTCAGATTCCTTAACCAATCCGTGTAATTTAGTCCGGTTAATTTGTTAGCATCAAATATGCTTCGCAGTAATAGTGAATTAGCCATTTGTAAAATTCTGCAGGTGAAATTTAATTAACAATATTAACATGCATTCTTTTATTAATCACCAGATTAATTTAGGTCTTTATTAAAATGGTGTCTCCCACTATTTTCTTCAAAGTACATAACCCTCTTTATATATAGTTCGACATATCTTGTATTTGTGACTTTGTAAAATTTGCTTAGTGAGAAAGGATCCAATTGCAATAAATATATAGCCTTATGTGTGCACAACAAACTACATATTTATTCAAAAGGTAGACAATTTTTATCGATTACATCTCCATGTAACTCCTTTATATTTTGCCTCTTAGATTATAATGGTCAAGTGTGTGCACATCCGAACTAAAATAATCTAAGTTAAGTCAAACCCAGCATTTCTATATAAGTGAAAAGAAAAATGGAGTCCTTGTGTGTGCACAACAAAACGGTATTGTTCAATTCCTTATAAACATCCAATGTAATAAAGAAACATCTCAAATATTTAATACTTGCCTTGTGTGTGCACAACAAACTCATATTAAATATTCAATACTCTATCATTTTACCATGCTAGAAGGCTACGTTCAACATTCTCTAATGTCTTTGAACGCAATCAGCTTAATATTATCTTTTGAGGGTTTTTGTTATTAATTGTCTCATCTTGTTTATCGCGCATGCAAATATGTATATAGAAATACGCGTCATATTAAACATACATCAACATGTATAATAATATATTTACTATATATTTAGCATGCATTTATAGAATACTATATTCTATCTAGAATGATTATGGACTTAATTTTAATTTGGTTCATTGGAGCCACCATGAACCAAAAGGTCAAACCTAGTGTGCAAGAATAAAATTTGAATATAACTATTACATTCAACCCGAGCTTCATTACAAATGGATCTTCAATGCTCTTGCTCTTCAGCTCCAATTTCTTGAGTAATTCTATAAAATCCTATTACAAACTATTTTTTTCATAAAACAGAAACTTTGATCAGCAGTCAAGGGAAAGTACATAGGAGGGAGATAGAATTTACATCAGAAAATTAGATAGGCGAGGTTCGCAGACCCTATTTATAAAAACCACATTCATTCAAGCATCCATTAAAATTAAATCCAATCATATTGGTCAATGGTCCATAATCATCCCCTTTATTATCATACATGTCATCACATGTATCAATAAAAGATTAATCTTACATGTCATCACATGTATCATAGCATATTCATCCAATGAAAATAAACATTCAATATATATATTGATATCATTTAATGGGCAATATTAGTTAGCATAAAATTCAATTTTGAATCAAAATAAACTCATTTATTTTAATTTAACATGGAATCCAATTCCGATTATAATAAACATCTTTATTATAGTCCAATTCTAAATCAAATACTAAACTCCTTTATTTCTAATTTAGAATTTATGAAAAAACACAAAAAACTGGACTTACAGCCCTTCATGCGCCGCGGCTCAAGAAAGAGAGCGTTGCGGCCCAACGAATGGAGCGCTGCGGCCCACAAGGAGGGCATCAAGCGCCGCGGCTCTAGCCCAGCACCACAACTCTGAACTTCTGTCCATTCCGTTTTTTATTTTTCCAGATCGCGATTATGCTTCTTCCTTTCATAAAACATGATTTTATACTAACAATTACACCCAATTAAATTGTTCTAAACACATACCAACATATATGTCGAATCAAAACAATTAATAATTCGCATAAGGATGACTCTGATGCCACTGTTGGTTTGCAGAAACAAGATCAAAGCATACTATCTAATTGAAACGCAGCGGAAACATGCAATAAAGCAATTTAAAATTTTTTACAATCCCAGGAATCACCTTATGCAATATTATTAATTAAACTACAATGGAGAAGAAGGAATTATACCTTTTCAGATTCAACCTTTGAACATCTACAAGATCACCTCCTTGCTCCTTCGCGTTCTTCTCTAATTCCTCGAATCAAACGTTCGTCACAATAGTGTGCAACGCCCAAGAGGTGATCCACCAAGAGTATATTGATTGAAAAAGAAGAATTTAGGTTCTACTAGACCTTGGGTGGCTAACCCTAGTTTTCTCTCCTAACTATTTAGGGTTTCTGAGATTACTTGCAAAATTGCATTAGTCTATTCCACAATACGACCCATCTTATTTATAGACTAACCATTTCCCTAAACTATTTAGAAATTAGGGTTTTATATAATTCTCAATCAAATTAGCAAATAATAATAATAATAATAAGACTCCTCTTATTTATTTATAATTTAGTATTTCTCCAAATACTTAATTATAAATATTAGTATTTCTCCAAATACTATATTATTATTATTTAGTCAATTTAATAATAATAATAATAATAATAAGATGACTACTCTTATTAATTTATAATTTAGTATTTCTCCAAATACTTAATTATAAATATTAAGCTATTTAATTTGTTCCACTAATAAATTAAATACACTTAATTTATTATTATTAAGTCAATCACTTCTAAAATCATATTTCTCTCTTTTATGGTGTGACCATCTAGGTTCAATATTAAGCCGGTAAGTAGAATAAATTAATTAGAACCATTCTAATATTATTTATAATGAATTAAACCCCTTTAATTCAAATATATATAAATAATATTTATTCTACATCATGAGTGATACCTTATAAATAATGTATCATGACTATCCGGATAATATGAATTTAACGTTCAATCATAAAGAATTATCACAATGAATACAAAGAACCTATTCCGTGAATAGTTACTGCACAATTCAATTCTTCTAACATGCAATGTCCCGATCAAATATAAAACATGCAATTACTGTCAAGTTTTATTTATTTGATCATATGCATTTTGATTCTAAAATGCACAACTCCATTTAATGTAAATTAGAAACTCCTTTCTCATTTCCATTCAACCCTAGTCAAGGATTTCTGAGTTGTCACTTTATCGAATCGCATAGGACATTCTCTCCCTTTACTGGGAGTGGTAGATCATTTGTTGATCATTTATCTATCTCCATATATACTTTATTATATCCGAACATACCCTAGAGTATTAAGGAATATGACAAAACATAACTCAGTATATACAAGATACTATGATGATCTCAAGTCCAAGGATCACTTGTACTACTATCACTATAGGAACACCTATTGACAGGCATGTAAAACTCTATTAGGGTTCTTTTATTCAAGTCACGTTCAGTGAACTTATTCTCTGATAAGCACCTACATACTTGCTTTACTGTCTCCACATAAATGATTATGAGATCAATCATCCTCGTCAACAGAGCAAAAATAGTTTGTACCAATCTATCCGGAATCAGTAACCCCACATTAGTGATCCAACGATTGGGAACATTTTAGTTTTGAGCTATCTTGAATTTAGATCTCATTAGCATGATCAACATCATGATTCTAAAAGTATTGCTCCAAAACTATGGGTTTATCACATTTATTAATTTAAGTAATTAACATGGATAAAGAATGTCTTTTATTAAATAAATTCTCTTATTAATAAATGAATAAGATTACAAAGTAAATACTCATCACATCGAATGTGATTGGCTTGAGGGCATACTACTTTCATGATCATCATCATGATTTTAAAACCATTGCTCAAAACTATGAGTTTATCACATATAAAATAACAGCACTATGTAGATAAAGTAAAATGCCTTTAATAAATCAATTCTTTTATTAGTAAATGAATAAGATTACAAAGTATACTACTTTTAAATCGAATGTGATTGGCTTGTGTGCATACTACTTTTAATCTCTCACTTGCACTAAAGCCAATCGCCATGGTATCTAATACCCATCTTCTCTAAGTGACGATCAAACTACTATTGGGTTAAAGCTTTAGTAAATGGATCTGTAATGTTGTCTTGAGAGTCCACAGGCTCCAGGGTGACGTCTCCTCTTTCAATGATCTCTCTAATCAAATGAAACCGCCACACCACTTGTTTGGATTTCTGATGAGACCTGGGTTCCTTAGCCTGTGCAACGGCTCCAGTGTTGTCACAGAATAAAGGTACGACTCTTCTAATGCTAGCTCCAAGTTCAGTTATGAACTTTTTATCCAAACATCTTCCTCTGCAGCTTCACTTGCAGCTATGTACTCTGCCTCTGTCACTGAATCAACAATTGTTTGCTGCTTGGAACTTTTCCAACTCACTGCGCCACCGTTTAAGGTAAACACATAACCTGAAACGGATTTACTGTCATCTTGTTCCGTTTGAAAACTTGAGGCTGTATAGCCCTCTAGTTTCAATTCAAACCTATCGTAGACAAGAAATACATCCTTAGTTCTTTTTAAGTACTTTAGGATATTTTTCACTGCCTTTCAGTGCTCTTCTCTAGGATTTGACTGATATCTGTTTGTTACACTAAGTGCATGAGCGACATCCGGTCTAGTACATATTATATCGTACATGATAGATTCTATTGCTAAAGCATAAGGAATCTTACTCATACGGTCTCTCTCTTCAGGTGTCTTTGGGGCCTGTTTCTTGGAGAGATGTATTCTATGGCTCATCGGCATGAGACCTCTATTGGAATCGTCCATGCTAAACGTTTTTAGCATTAAGTCAATGTACATTCCTTGGGACAAGCCTAGCATCCTTTTAGATCTATCTCTATAGATCTTTATCCCCAAAATGTAGGATGCTTCACCCAAGTCCTTCATGGAGAAGTGTTTAGATAACCAAATTTTGATCGACGGTAGCATAGGAACATCAATCCCTATCAATAATATATCGTCAACATATAATACTAGGAATGAAATAGCGCTCCCATTAACCATCTTGTACACACAAGGTTCATCCTCATTTTTGATAAAATCAAACCTTTTGATTATCTCATCAAAACAGATGTTCCATCTTCGAGAAGCTTGCTTCAATTCATAAATGGATCGTTGTAGCTTACAGACTCGATTTGTTCCAACCGTTGAAACAAAACCCTCTGGCTGTATCATATATACATTCTCCTCAAGCTTCCCATTGAGAAAGGCCGTTTTCACGTCCATTTGCCATATTTCATAGTCATAATAAGCTGCAATTGCAAGCAAAATCTGAATGGACTTGAGCATAGCTACTGGTGAGAAGGTTTCATAATAGTCAACTCCTTGACTTTGTTTGAAACCTTTTTGTTGTTTCCCAGAGGCACTTAAAGATCTAGAAGGGGGTTGAATAGATCCTTTTAAAAAATTACTGGATTAATGTGTTACCCAATAATTTGTTAATCAGATTAATTTAGCACAGCGAAAAATATGATATTAAAAGATTTCCCCTTAAAGATGACTTAGAGATTTCAGTTTTTAGTTTAGTTAAGAATATCAATCAAAAATAATAATGCAGATAATGTAAGACAAAAATATAAATGACACAAGGAGATTTTTAAGTGGTTCGGAGACTGAACAACTCCCACTCCACTCTTCTACTTCAACAAGTAGGAATTCCACTATAAATTCGATCACTTTGATCAGGACACTCTTGCCCTCTTCAAGCCCAACAGACTTGGATATTTTAGTCACTACAACAAGGACACAAAGACCTCTTCAAGCCCAGCAGACTTGGAAATTTAGTCACAAAGACAAGGACACTCGTGCCCTCTTCAAGCCCCGCAAACTTGGAACAACTCAGTACACCAAGTACTCTTCAAGCCCAGCAAACTTGGAATCTTTGCGGTCACTAAAACCAGAACGAACAGTTGTATGAATGTTATTGAGAGGTGCTGCTAAGTTGACGTTAAGCTTCTCTTCTCAGAAACCTAGCAGCTTGAACCAGATGTTCAAATCGTAGAGTATGTTCTTCTCTTTGGCACAGTGTATTTGACTTTTAGCAAATGTTGTTCGTTAAACCTATTTTGGATTTCTTTGCCATCTTATAGTTTGCTTGAGTTTTTTCCCGTTGTTAGGTTTCCGTTGCTGCATTTAATGTTCCAGATATTCTGAGATACTTGATGTGGACATTTTGTGTCAGCTTTCTGTTGTCTCATCTGTGACATCAGTCTGCAACTTCACCTACCACTTTGACCTGCCAATTTCAGTAAACTAGCTGTTAGACACATCATCTGATCTTAGATTTCACAAAGATGTTTAGTGTGTGCCTCGAGACTTTCACCTAGTAGTACTTCCTTGTCAGTTTGTCAGGATTGATTGCTCTACGATCATGGGAGTTCGTAGTGTGAGTTCTGCGAACTGATAACGACTTTGCGATAAGTCTGGAACTCTACGAATCTTCCTTCAGCTGAACGATTTAGGAGGTGCTTTACTATTTGACTTTAGCCTTACGATTCTTTGAAGCACTCTACGTTCAGTCCTTGCTGAGTGAGCTTTGCTTGGCTTTATGATTCAGTTCACTTTACGATAGAAGCCACAGCTCTGCGATGAGTCCAAAGCTTTTATGAAAGATAAATCAGCTCTTCGTTTTGTCCGAAGCTTTACGACAGGAGAGTTTAGTCTGCGATCTAACGTATTTTCTTTATAGCTTGTCAGACTAAACTTTACTTATATATTAAGCATATGTCGCAACTCAAAGAGATCAACCTAATAAGTTTGATCTTTTAACTCTTAGTCCTTGTACATTGAATCATTAAGAAGGACTTTACAAAAACTTGTTGATACAAATATACATTAATATTTATTATCATCAAATCAAATAAATGAATCATGCAGACTCCAATACTTTTGCAACCAGTCGGGCCTTATACGTCTCTACCTTGTCGTCCGCTCAAGTCTTTCTTTTAACCCAATAGGCTTAATCGGCTTATAGGAATTTCTTCATACGACAAATCTCTCTAGACTTGAATCGGCTCATAGGAGATTACAAGTTTATAGTCAGGTTTATATGGTCGTAATATTAACACATGAAACATATTATGAATATGTTCCAGTTCAGGAGGTAAAACTACCTTGTATGCTACTTCACCTATTTTCTTTAATATCTCAAACGGTTCTATGAACCTCGGACTCAATTTTCCTTTCTTGCCAAATCTTATCTTCCCTTTCCAGGGAGATACTTTCAAAAACACGAAGCTTCCCACTTCGAAATCTCTTCTATTGCGATGTAAATTCGCATATTTCTTCTGTCTGTCTTGAGCTGCAACTAGACGAGCCCTTATCACTTTAATGATTTTCACGGTTTGTTGCACTAATTCTGGCCCCAATAGTTTTCATTCACCTATCTCGTCCCAACATAAGGGCGTTCTACATTTTCTCCCACAAGTGCTTCGTACGGTGGCATACCAATGCTCGTGTGATAACTATTATTATACGCAAACTCAACTAACGGAAGATGATCCTCCTAACTTCCCTTGAAGTCCATCACAGGGGCTCTGAGCATGTCTTCTAATGTTTGAATCGTTCTCTCGCTTTGCCCATCGGTCTGTGGATAATACGCAGTACTTAACCTTAACTGTGTCCCCATTATTTCTTGAAGACTACTCCAAAAATTTGACGTGAAGCGTGGATCCCTATCAGATACAATTGATATTGGCACTCCATGTCTTGAAACAATCTCCTTGATATACAATTTGACGAGTTCATCCAGATTGTACCTAATCTTGATTGGCACAAAGTGCACTGACTTTGTAAGATGATCTACTATCACCCATATGGCGTCATAACCTTTATGTGTTGCTGGAAGTCCTGCCACAAAATCCATCGTGATATGCTCCCATTTCCATTCAGGAATCTCTAACGTCTGTAATAATCCACTTGGTCTTTGATGCTCTGCCTTGACTCGTTGACAACTTAAACATCGACTAACGCATTCCACAATCTCTCTCTTCATGTTCGGCCACTAAAAATGTTAACGCAAATCTTGATACATCTTCGTGCTTCCTGGGTGAATCGAGTATCTCGTACTGTGCACTTCTTGCAAAATTTCTTCTCTTAATTCCGATACTGAAGGTACCCAAACTCACTCTTCGAATCTCAACAATCCGGTGCCATCGATTTTATACTTCAACTCCTCACCTTCAACTAACTATTTCTTGATGTTAACACATTCTTCATCATTTTTTTGAGCTTCTTTCACCTTCTCTAATAAGGTTGGACTTGCTTCCATCTCCATCACTTTCTCATCCAAATCATCTGGATTTTTCACCTCCAACTCCATTCTAGCCATTTTTTTTTACTAATTCTTCCTGCTCTGTCAATGCAAACAACTTCTCTCTACCTTTTCTGCTTAAAGCATCTGCCACTACGTTGGCCTTTCCTGGATGATATAGAATCTCACAATCATAATCTTTGATCAATTTTAACCACATCCTCTGCCTCATGTTCAACTCCTTCTGTGTAAAGATATACTTCAAACTCTTATGATCCGTATATATCTCAAACATTTTCCCATAGAAATAATGTCTCCAAATCTTAAGAGAAAACACTATTATAGCCAATTCCAGGCCATGGGTAGGGTATCTCTTTTCATAATCCTTCAACTGGCGTGACGCGTACACAATGACTTTACTGTTCTGCATCAGCACACAACCTAGACCCTTGTGAGACGCATCCCTATACACCGTAAAAAACCCCGTACTATCCGGTAAGGATAACACAGGTGCTTCACTTAGTCGCTTCTTCAACTCCCGAAAACTTTCTTCATATTTCTCCATCCATACATACTTAATTGTCTTCCTTGTCAAATTAGTTAACGGTGTTGCTATCTTCGAGAAATCCTTAATAAATCTCTTATACTAACCTGACAATCCTAAGAAACTCCTGACTTCTTTCAGCGTCTTCGGTTGTTCCCAATCTTTCACCGCTCCTACTTTTGTAGGATCTACATAAATTCCCTCCTTGTCAATAACGTGTCCTAAAAATTGAACTCTCTTCAACCAGAATTCACACTTTGAAAATTTCGCGTACAACTTCTCCTTCCTTAATATCTCCAGTATTATCCTTAAATGTTTGGTATGCTCTTCTTCAATCTTCGAATACACCAAGATATCGTCAATGAACACAACCACAAACTTATCTAAGTATGGATTGAACACTCTGTTCATCAAGTCCATAAATGCAGCTGGCGCAGTCGTCAGTCCAAACGACATCACTAAAAACTCATAATGGTCGTAACGAGTTCTAAATGTTGTCTTTGGTACATCCTCCTTCCTCACCTTCAATTGATGATAACCGGTTCTCAAATCAATCTTCGAAAAATACTTTGCTCCTTTAAGTTGATCAAACAAATCGTCTATTCTTGGTAACGGATACTTGTTCTTGATTGTCACCTTGTTCAATTCCCTATAATCCATGAATAACCTCATCGATCCGTCCTTCTTCCTTACAAACAACATAGGTGCTCCCCATGGAGATACACTCGGTTGAATGTACTTTTTGTCCAATAATTCCTGTAACTGGACCATTAACTCTCTCATTTCTACCGGAGCCATCCTATACGGTGCTTTCGATATGGGCGCTGTCCTCGGTACTAAATCAATCACAAATTCTATCTCTTGATCTGGTGGAAGTCTTGACAATTCCTCTGGAAAGATGTCCACGAACTCATTAACTATAGGTATCTGCTCTATTTCAGAATTCACCATCTGGGTATCCACTACATGAGCCAAATACCCCTCACATCCTTTCTTTAACAGTTTTATGGCCTGCATCATCGTCAGACAACACGTTTGTCTTGGCGACTTGTTGCCATAAAATACAACCTTAGACTTATTTGGTGTCCGAAGGCGTATACTCTTCTTCTAACAGTCAATAACTGCCTCATGGTTAAATAACCAATCCATTCCTAGGATCACATCAAATTCTCCCAAGCGTATCGGAATTAAATTCACACTTAACTTATGTCTCCTTATTTCCACACAACAATTCCTATGGATATATTCGATAGGGATTACTTCTTTATTAGCAACCTCTATATTCATTGGGTTTTCTAACTTTTCATGAGGTAAATCTAATCTTCTAGCAAAATCATCAGACACAAATGAACAAGTAACTCCCGAATCAAATAATACATAAGCATTTATATTATTGATGGGAATAATACCTGACACCATGTCCCTTGATGCTACTGCGTCTTGCACCGTCATGTTAAATGTTCGGGTTGTCGGCTTGCTTAGTTGCGATGGTCCTCCAATGGTTAACTTGATGTTGCTACCCTTGCTACCGCTTCCTCCATCAGTACTCTTCATCAATGGACAGTCCTTGAATCAATGTCCCATCCCTCTACATGAAAAACATCCTCCCTTCTTAGGCTTAGGACAATTTGGAGCGATATGCCCCTCCTGTCCGCAGTTATAACATACATTCCTTCCCTTCATGCACTCCCCTGAGTGATTCTTTCCACACTTATTACACGCATGTTTCTTCTACTGTGAATTCCCTTGCTGACTTCTCGGGTTATGACCACTGATGTTGTCCCACTTGCGCTTGTTGTTGTTGCTACCACCGCTGCTAACATTCTGAGTTCTACCTTCATTCTTTTTCTTGTTCTTCTCTCGGTTATAATTTGATACTGCTTCACTTCCCCCTTCTACAATAATCGCCTTCTCTAACAGAGTCGAAAATGAATCAATCTGTAGCACCGCTACCTTGCTGAATATCCATGGTTTTAACCCATTCTCAAAATGTCTCAACTTTCATTCTTTCGTGTCCACTTGATGTGGTGCGAACCTAGCTAACTCGTTGAATTAGGCGGCGTATTCTGAAACTGACATATTCTCCTGTTTCAATTCCAAGAATTTAACTTCCATCCTTTCTTGCATACTTCGTGGAAAATAATTCTCGAAAAATAGCTCCTTAAATCTTTCCCACGTTATCACCCCTTTTCCGGCCCTATTCTGATTGTATTCCCACTAGAAGTTCGCCTCACATTTCATCAAATAAGTAGCAAAAGTTGTCTTTTGCTCCTCAGTAACCCTCGCAATAACAAATGCCTTCTCCATTTCCTTTATCCAAGTTTGAGCTTCGATTGGATCTGTTATTCCCTTAAACTCTGGCGGACCTAATGCCTTAAAGTCTTTAAAATTCGCTAACAAATTTCCTGGCGGATTTCCTATGGCTGGTGCTCGATTCTGCATAGCCTCTGCCATCATATTCACAAAATCTTGCATAGGGTTTGTGTTACCTTTTTCGTTATTAACGGATTCTTCTACCCTTCGGTTTCGTTGTTCTTTTCTTGGCGACATTATCTGAATAAACAAAACTTAAATTATTACTTCTGGTTTTACATTTATGCCACATTTTATTAGTGTTAGCATTTAAAATTTAATGCGTTATTGAAACTTAGACAATCCTGTAAGCATGCGTTGCATTTATATCCATATACCAAATCATAGTATTATACACTTACAATTCTCTGGCATATTCCTATAAATGTTATCTATCCCACTTAAGCAACAAAAGATGGGATTTACAAACTACATTCCCTAAATACCTAAGGTGGGGATGCATCATATTCATATACCACCTCTCCTAGTCTGAGGGTTACATCATATATATCTATAACCCTATAAACAAAAGAGGTGTTAACATATGACAACTGAATCATAACATCACTGCATGTCGCGGCGAACTGCATCTGCATGCTCCTGCTGCACATATCCATCCATCACTCGGTGACGAACCGAATGACTAGTCTCTCCTTCATCCACGGGGTGCTTCATATCCCCTCTTCTTTGACTCCCGTAGGCGGTATCTAGTGCCAACCCTAGAGTCTAAATCCTAACCTCTCCTGTTTGCACTTCTTTCTCTAACTGGTCAACTCTCCTAGCTGCTTTAACCCAGGCATCCTCAATTCTGATCTTGTCAGCAATTTCCAAATCAAACTCAAATTTCATAGCCTGATGTTCTATACTTAGTTCCCTTAACTTCAACTCTTCTTGCTCTAACTTCTCTCTCAGCTTAGTATTTCGGGCGACTAATTGATGAAGTAGTGGCCCTATCTGCTGCGCCAAACTCTCATATCCCTGCAACTGTACCTTCAGCTGTCTCATCTCATCCTCCAACTGATATGCCAACTCCCTATATATATTTTCCATGTGTTGATGGGTCTGATTCTGCTCCTCTAAGTCTCTAACTTGATCCTCTAACATCAAGTTCCTATCGACTAACGGCTCAATCAGGTAATCCTCAGCTGGAAACTCCTTTGGCGAAGCATAATACTCCCCCTCCTCCATCGCCTCAGCTATAAACTCATTCACCACAGCTGGCCCCTTGGTTTCCATGGCCTCCGAAGCCTCCTCGGCCTCCTCAGCATCATCCTCCTCATCCTCTTTGTACGACCTCATTACCTGGCCTACAACCGGCTCCTCATCAGAATCTGACTCAGACTCCCTCGGCGGTACTGGCTTACAAGGCTTGTCAAGGAAAAGGCTTGCAAAGCTTGTCATCTAGGGACGCAAACCAAAGTCTCATTCAAGAGTAAGACAATCAACTCCAATGATAGGCCTCTATAACTACTTCATATGAATCTTTTTGGGCCTATTCTGACTGTCAGCCTTGGAGGAAAAATGTACTCACTGTGATGCCCCCAAATCCGGGTTTCCTAACCTCGGGTTCAGTGCTCACGATCCATCATCTTCATACACATTCTATAAAGTAACGCGGAATATATATAAACATAAGTTGCTCATTCAACAAGGTTCTACATCATTCCCAAGACCTACCAACCTTAACTTAATACATACCCTTAATATCTTTAAAAGGTTTACATAATCAAATTACATAAGATAACATAATAGTTAAACATTACCCTAAACTACTCTTGAACTTTGTTTTTGCATTTGTCCTTCTTCGAACACTCGAGCTTAACTATAATAATATCATGATATAGCAAAGGTGAGCAACTAATTTTCTCAGCAAGTTTAAATACAAGAATAATATATATCATGATTGAAAAAGAATGAGACTTGGAATTATCAACAATCGATAATGATTATGAAAGAATCATGAATCAAGTTTCAATAGTTGAATAATTGAATAAATAAATTCTGAGTGGTCGGCAATGCCCATGAACAAGTACGGAGTTATATCACCTTTTAATAAGTTTTGGTAATCAAGGGAATCAGCCTTTCATACCCGGTGAATATGCATAACACTTAATAAACGGGAAAACAATCGTTTTTCGATATACTGCCTTAATAGAAATTTGTCCTTTTTCTCAGTCTAAGAATCTGTACCAACAACTGGTTTGGACAACCTTTAAAACATATTTGATTTAACAAATTTAAACATGTTCGATCTAGCCGATACAACTAGCATAGATCTAGCTCATAAACAGTTCATGAATAATAGAACTTACTTTATTTCATAGTTCAAATAATAGAACAGGAAATAAATTGCACTAAGTGCGAATATCAATAATCATTATAGATGTGGAATAATCAACAATAATTATCCAATAACATGCTTGAAAAATAATAACTCAAGTTTGAGTTAAGAAACTTGCGCAAATGAATATTTTAATAGGGCCAAAGAACTTGCAGTATGTAAGAATTTCAAGGTTAGGAACTTGCCTGGCTATTGCTACTATATAAGCTAATCCCTGCTCTGCGACTACCCTACAGTAATTATAAATTACCTTCGGACCAGTCATGATTAAACATCAATATTGGACTTATTAGACTTACTCAAGAGACACATGCGGTCTGTTCTATGGTCCCTTTTTACTGCCCATGGTCTGACACGACAGCTCTACGATTAGGAGGACCTTGACAAGGTCGGTGAAGTCACTCTACGATTAGTGGGGTGACTTTACGATTTATTAAAGTCTTGTTGACCGGGTGAAGTTATGCCAAGGTTAGATGGTTTAGCTTAATAATGTTCTCTAGTGACTCTACGATCGAGTAGCGTGGCTCTACGATCAACAGAGTTCACCCTATGACTGGTTAGTGAAACTCTATGATTGACAGAGTTCACTTTACGATTGGTCCTAGGACTTGACCAACTTATTCTACGATGTACGAGCGAAGCTCTACGATCGGGCAGTGAAGTTCTACGATCGTAGAGTTCACTTTATGGTCTGTATTCGACTTGGCTGACTTACTCTACGGTTTATAAATGAGCTCTACGACTGGAGTGAAATCACTCTATGATCGTAGAGTTCACCTTTCAATCTGTTAGGATTAAGGCTTAATTCGAAGTTCAACTTAAGGAACATTCTTTGGCTGATTGATCTGAGGTCATATACATCTAGAAATATGGCTTAAGTCTATCTGACCCGCTGCCTACAAGATTTTGACTTCGGCTCCACTTCAGAATTTTTCGTAGTTCGGGGACCTCTCGTGGTTCGAAGGTCCTCTTCGACATCAGATGGTATTTTTGTTCTTGGCTTTGGGAAGCTAAGGATTTGGGTTTCAACAACAGTTAGTATTTCAACTTTGGATCTGTGACTTCAGGAGTCAGGTTCGAGTCTTACTGTTAGGGGTTCGGCTTCGGGCCCAGTACTGAACCAACCCATACTAGCTACCAAAACCTTCGGGTTCGACTACGGATTTCACTTCGAGAATCATTTCATGGTTCGGGGTCGGGTGACAACCTATGTCTAACCCCGTTACTAAGGTACATGCGTTCGGAGTAAGGTGGCGAACCTCATCGGAACGACTTCGGCCTCCCTATTATTACTCAATATTACACCTTTTTGTTAGTCAAACTTTATATTCCTTTCTAACGTAGACTATGCCTTACATTGGTTTAACTGGGATTAGGTCATAAACTTCATGGACAACATTTATGATCTACATAACGCATGAATACAGAGCACCTGGCTCATGTACCATTTCTGATCTTTAAGCTAGTTCGTACAACTTAACCAAACATGTAAGATAATAATATAAATAGACCGAAGCTACTACGATTTAAAATTCCTCACCTCTTTGATCTGGTCGCACTTCTTCTCTTCTTCCCGAAGTAGGTAATGAAGCTAGAGAGCATCCGCTTGTTAGATCCTCTTCCTTTTGGCCACCCTCTTCTTTTTGCTCTCAATCTCACACTGTTTCTCTCTATATCAGACCCAACTATCTCAGCAACTTCTCATATGGAATAGGAGCTCAATTTATAGAGAAACCTATTCTCATGGGTTAAAAGAGATTAGGTAGAAGGCACTACCAACTCCTTCCCCCTGCCATACCCATGGTAATCATTAAGCAGAGTAGGTAGATAGGTCATTGGCCTAGGTGGGTTGAGTGTACAGCACGGTAAAAATCCAAGGGGTGTATCGTTGCTTTGGCTGTACTCGGCTTATCCTTTAGGTCAATTTCCAATTGGGCTTACCGAATAAATCTATTGGACCCTCCTCATATGGCTAACCATATTTAATAAGGTTAGGCCAATTTAATAACTCTTAAGTCTAAACTACAAGTCCACCACCAATTACTTCGGATTGGGCTTGTTCAATAAATCAATTGGACTAGTCCACTATAAATAAATTCCTAGGAGAACTATAACTTATATACATAATATATTTATCTCTTCCTCTTCTTTAACCATTTACAAGTCCAATACACAATTAATTATTTTGGCTTGTTTAAATGATTTACTAGATTAGTCCATTAAAAATACATGGACTATTAAATCAATTAACATATAGCCACACATAATCATCCAAATTATTTAAGGCTTTAAATTAATTCGCAAAAGAATTAAATTCATAAATTAAATTCTTAACTTTAATAATATTGTTTAAGATTTACGGTCACTACACTCACTGGTTGTAGTAGATGACTACATCAGATTCACACGGGTATTCTTTCTGAGCTCTAAAGATGAAATCAGCTCTTAGTTGATCAAGTTTTTCAAGCTAGTTGAGAATGAGAAGGGCGAAAAGATTAAGGCTATGAGGAGTGACCATAGAAGAGAGTTTAATTTCTCAGGTAGATAAGTTCTGTGAGGATAATGGTATTAATCATAACTTCTCAGCTCTAAAAATTTCTCAACAAAATGGAGTAGTTGAAAGGAAGAACATAACTTTTATAAAGGCAAGAAGAACTCTACTAGCCACAATAAGGCTACTTGAGTATTTTTGGGCTGAAGTAACACCACCTACTACACTCAAAATCGATCACTCATTCACTCCACCTTCAAGAAAACGCCCTACGAGTTATGGAGAGGAAAGAAGCCTAACATTGGTTACTTTCATGTCTTTGGTTGTGCGTATTACATCTTTAACAACGACAAAAGATACTTGACCAAGTTTCAACAAAGTCAGACGAAGGAATCTTCCTTGGATACTTTGTAGATAACAAAGCTTACAAAGTGTTCAATAAGAAATCGTTGAGCATTGTAGTGTTAATTCATGTCACATTGATGAATCTGATAATTGGGAATCAAGAAACGTTGTGTCTTTCGATGAAATCATAGAGCAAAATCAAGCAAACGTAGAGCAGAAGAACCCTACGATCAAAGATCCAGCGATCGTAAAGCCAGAGTAAGAGATAATAGATTTAATAATTCCTATGATGGGAACTCTATGAATTGAAAACTCTTCTGAACTAGAGCATAATCTTGAAGAACTTAGACAAAAAGGCATAAGGACCGATGTTCCAATTGGAAACAGATGTGCAAAAGAGCACTCTCAAGACCTAATTATTAGAGATCTCAGTGCAAGAGTCAGGACTAGGTCTGTAACTCAAAATGAATGCCTCTTCCTAAGCTTTCTTTCTCAGATGAAGCCAAAGAAGATTGAAGAAGCTTTGGAAGATTCAAGCTGGATTGAAGCTATGCAAGAAGAGTTGAACCAGTTTGCAAGAAGCAGAGTATGGAGTTTAGTTCCAAGGCCTAGAGATAATTTAGTCATCGGCATTAAATGGGTATTCAAGAATAAGATGGATAAAGATGGAGTGATAACAAGGAACAAGGCAAGGTTGGTGGCCAAAGAATATTCTCAAGAAGAAGGAATGAACTATAATAAATACTTTGTACCTATTGCAAGACTTGAAGCCATCAAAATTTTCCTTGCATATACTGCCCACATGAAGTTTAAGGTATTCCAGATGGATGTCAAAAGTGCTTTCCTTAATGGAGAACTTCAAGAAGAGGTTTATATTGAACAACCTCCAGGTTTTGTTAATCCCGCTCATTCTAATCATGTCTATAAATTAGATAAAACACTATGTGGATTAAAATAGACACCCAGGGTATGGTATGAAACTTTAACTAATTTTGTTATTGAAAAATGATTCACTATAGGTAGGATAGACACAATATTATTTCTTAGGAAGCATAAGGATAAAACATTGTTGGTATAAATTTATATAGATGATATTATATTTGGTTCTCCTGGTGAAAAGTTGTGCGAGAGATTTGCCAAGCTTATGTAGAGCAAAATTGAGATGAGCATGATGGGAGAGCTAAACTTCTTCCTTAGATTACAAATGAAGCAGAATGATGAAGGCATATTCATCAATTAAGCCAAGTACATCAAAAATTTACTCAAGAAGTATGATATGAAATTAGCTACTGAAAGTAGTACGCACACAAGCCAATCATATTTGATATAATGTAGCATATACTTTATAATCTTATTCGGTTATTAAAGGCATTTTACTTTATCTACGTGGTGCTGTTATTTAAAATGTGATAAACCTATAGTTTTGAGCAATGCTTTTAGAATCATGATGGTGTTCATGCTAATGAGATCTAAATTCCTGATAGCTCACAAACTAAAATCGTTCCTAATCGTTGGATTACTAAAAAGGGGATTAGTGAATCCTGATAGATTAGTACATACGTTGCTTGCTCTTAGGAAGAGAATGATTGATCTCATAATCATTTGTGTGGAGACACTAAAGCAAGTATGTAGGTGCTTATTGGAGAATAAGTTCACTGAACATGGCTCGTTAAGGAATACTTAATGGAGTTTTACTCACCTGTCAATAGGAATTCTTCTAGTGATAGTAGTACAAGTGATCCTTGGTCTTGAGATCATCATAGTATCTTGTTATGATGAGTTATACTTTGACATGTCCCTTAAGACCTTTAGGGTATATCAAAGGGTATGATTGGGTATAATAAGTTGTACATGGAGATAGGTGAATGATCAACAAAGAATCTACCACATCTAGTAAAAGATGTGAATGTCCTATGTGATTCGATAAATGACAACTCAGTAGTCCTTGGCCAAGGCAGAATGAGATTAGAAAGGAGTTTCTAATTTGCATTATTTAGAGTTGTGCATTTGGGAATCGAAATACATATAATTAAATAAAATAAGACTTGACAGTAATTCCATGTCTTATATTTAAGACTGGACGTTTCATGATACGCAATAATTAATTGGTGTATCTAAAAAGGAAAAATTGTACCATGTAGGACATGGTGCGGTCCATAATGATTTTTACCGACATTCTAGTATCTTTCTGAGGTTATGCCCTAGAAACAGCTGCATTTCTACAAAATAAGGTAACTTCAAAATCCGGCCCCAAGACTCCATAAAAGTTATGGATAGGGAGGATTCCTAGTCTTAAGTATATTAAGATAAGGGGTTGTCCAGCTTATGTGAAAAGGTTTCAAAAGGATAGGCTTGGGACAAAAATCTGACAAGTGCAAATTTGTGGAACTTCCTAAAGTAAGTTCAGGATAAGAGTTCTATAATCCTACTAAGAAAAAGGTGTTTATTGCGAAATACGTTGCCTTCATGGATAAGGGTGTTTATCATTGAAGGAGCTAGTGGGAGGATATTAGATCTTGAAGGAGTTCAAGAACCACAAAACATTTTAAGTTAAATCGAGGAACCTGTAGATAGACCTATTGTACCAGAATCGAATCGTAAATCTGGAAGAGTGGCGAAGATACCTAAGAGGTATGGATTCATCATAGAGGATGATGATGATGTACACATCATAGAGGATGATGATCCAGTTATATACGATGAGGCTATGAGTAGTGGATACTCAGAGAAGTGGCAGATGCCCATGAAATCTGAAATGGACTCCATATATGAGAACCAAGTATAGACTTTGGTTACTCTACCAAAAGGCCAAGTGCCTATAGAGTGTAAATGGGTCTTTAAGAGAAAGACTGAAGCAGATGGTAAGGTGGAGACCTGTAAGGCCAGAATGGTGACAAAAAAAAATCAAATAATGGCAAGGAGTTGCCCATCATGAAATCTTCTCACAGGTATCAATGCTCAAGTCCATTCGGATTTTCCTTGTGATTGCAGTTTATTATTACGAAATCTGACAAATGGATGTGGAGACGTCCTTCCTCAATGAAGACTTGAGGAGAATGTATATATGATACAGCCAGAGAAATTTGTTTCAAAGGTTGAAGCAAATCGTGTATGTAAGCTACAACGATCCATTTATGGATTGAAGCAAGCTTCTCAAAGATGAAACATTCGTTTTGATGAGACAATCAAAAGAGTTTGATTTTATCAAAAATGAGAATGAACCTAGTGTGTACAAAAGGGTCAGTGGGAGCGTTGTGACATTCCTAGTATTATATGTTGATATACTACTGATAAGGAATGACACACCAATGCTACAATCAGTAAAGATAAAATTGTCTAAACATTCCTCCATGAATAACTTGGGAGGAACATCCTATAAATTGGGGATATAAATCTATATAGATAGATTTAAAAGGATGCTCGGCTTAACCCAAAAAATGTATATTCATTCGATGCTAAAGGCGTTTAGCATGGAAAACTCCAAAAGAGGTCTCATGATGATGAGTCATGTGACACCCCCAAATTCAGGTACCAATACCCCGAATCTGGTGCTCACGATAAAGTACATCCATACACCTCTAAACAACATAAATCAACTAATGCGGAATAAATAAACATATGTTATTCATTACAAAAGGTTTACTACGGTCCCAAGGTCTATAACCTTAAACAAATACATCACGGAATACATTAATAATATAAAACAATTCCACGATTACATAACGGGATAGTATACATAACTATTCCTTAAGCTTCTTTTTGCCTTTGTCCTTCTTAGAACTCTCCGGCTTAACTGCAATAGGTTCATGATATAGCAAGAGTGAGCAACGACTTTGCTCAGCAAGTTTAAAATGAATGAAAAGATATATCATGAATGAATGAGAATAATAATAGCATAGTTCAACATTTTAAGCATATTGAAGAAATAACTGATAATATAATCAAAGTTAAAATGAAATAATGAATATTGATTATTTACTGCTGAGTGGTCCAATCGACCATGAACTTTTTGGCCCCAAAAATCAATTATTCAACTAACTCTTTTAGAAATTGGCCCGTCAGTAGTATGTGAGGGGATCAACCTCTTGTACCCTATGTATATGCATAACATTTAACTCTGACTGCATCGAATAGTCAGCACATTAAAAATCCCCTAATAAGGGTTGCTCTCTCAGTCCAAGAATCCATACCAACTACTGGTTTGGATAGCTTTTAAAATAAGAACCTGTATATGTCTAGCCGAAACAAATGGCGTAGACTATTTCTTTAAACAGTTCATGAATGAAGAACTTAAACGCTTCACAGTCCAACAACAGATCTTGAATTCAAATGCACAAGATGCGAATATCAATAATTACCTTTGATGTGGAGTAATTCATAATAATTAATCCACTAATATGATTTGAACGTAATAACTCAATTCGAGTCATAAAACTTGCAATAAGATAGAATACTTGCTTAATAAGTAAATCGAGTTAGGATAGGAAACTTGCAATAATATAGAATACTTGCTCAATCAATAAATTGAGTTAGGGTAAAGAAACTTGCCCAACACAAGGGTTAGACAAGGGTTAAAGAAGAACTTGCCTCATGCGTCTGCTACAATAATACAACACACGCTCTTCAATTATCCTACACATATATGTGCACATATCATATTACAATCAGCCACATATTAAATACCAAATATTGGTTTACAGTACTCTATAAGGTTACAATCTTATTAGAAGCACAATATCAAACAAGGATAAACACACTTGTTATAATGTTACGACACTTGCACGCCCATACGTCAAACTTGCCTACTCAAATGCTTAAGTGACACACACAACGTTACCAAACTGTCCAAATTCGAATTTGATCCAGGCATGAAATCTTAATTCTTATTAATGGAAGTTGTAGGTCTACTATTCCTCTTTCCGAATCATCCTTGATCACCTCAATCCGAGTTCGCATGAGAAAGTTATGCCCGAATTACCAAGTGGTGTTCAGGCTAAAAGTCACTCTACGTTTTTATACTTAGCCAAATTTCCACTCTACGACCTTTCCTCCCTACGATCGCCAACAATGATAAAGATACTCAATTTTAAGATTTATCCTGACCTTAACTCTCAACGCTCAGTAAATGAAAGTTGTAGTTCTACTCTTCCTCTTTCCGAATCATCCTGGATCACCTCAATCCGAGTTCGTATGAGAAAGTTATGCCCATTTTACTAAATGAGGTTGAGTCTGACCAGTCCCTACGATTTTCAGTCCCTACGATTTTATACTTAGCCAAATTTCGAGTCTACGACGCTTCCTCCGTACGATCGCCTACAGTGCTAAAGATGCTCAATTTTGAGATTCATCCTGACCTTAACTCCCAAAGCTCAGTAATATGAAAGTTGTAGGTCTACTCTTCCTCTTTCCGAATCATCCTGGATCACCTTAATCCGAGTTCGTATGAGAAAGTTATGCTCGAATTACTAAGTGAGGTTTAGTCTGACCAATCCCGACGATTTTCAGTCCCTAAGATTTTATACTTAGCTAATTTTTTAGTCTACAACCCTTCCTCCCTACGATCACCTACAGTGCTAAAGATGATAAATTTTGAGATTCATCCCGAGCTTAACTCTCAAAGCTCAATAAATGAAAGTTGTAGGTCTACTTTTCCTCTTTCCGAATCATCCTGGATCACCTCAATCCGAGTTCGTATGAGAAAGTGATGGTTGAATTACTAAGTGACGTTCTGGCTGGAAGTTACTCTACGATTTTATACTTAGCCAAAATTTCACTCTACGACCCTTCTACTCTACGATTTACACTTAGCCAAATTTTCACTCTACGATTCCGAGAGGCACTCTACGATTCTGAGAGACACTCTACTACCTTCGGAGGCCACTCTACCACCCTCAGAGCCCATTCCACCATTGGCACTCTACGATGGTCAGAGATTACCCCACGACTTATACTCTACGACCTCCTACATGATAGGTTCATAGCACCTTCTACCAAACATCATAACTTCTTCATTTCAAGTCGGAATTAGTCCGTTCTTAAGGTTATGGAAAGCTTGTAACCTGAACTACAACATACCCAAAAATCATAACATTTCAGATTCGTTAACAAATCAAAACAGTGGCTCCAAGGAGCCTAGTCGCACTAATTCTTCGTGTTCTTGACAGCTTTAACACATTTTCTTAAAATCGCTATATCTCCCTCATCCAAGGTTGAAATGCGTTCATTCCAATGCCCATGGCGTCCTAATTCAGTGTACTATACTAATCCAGAAGCCCATAATTTTACAAGCAACACATCAATACCAGATTTGGTCGCAAGGTCACTGTTCACACAAACTAATCGTTTTCTTGACATGGTTTACTAAAATCTTCACCACAAATTCGTTTTAAAAGCTTTTTACTCCATTCTAACTGAGTTATGAAGATAACCCATGGAACTACAATACCACAATAATAAATAAAGCAAACAAACACAGAATCAAAACTACAAGTTCTCTAAAACAGTCCAAACGTCCATATTTGTCCAAAATATCCATGTTCTTCATTATTCTTCATCCTTTACGCATGGGTTCGGATTTTCTCGTTATATTGTTCCAATTTACTGTTATTAGGAAGGTTTTTAGAGTCTTAAGAACTTCCATAACAACTTACACACAACTAACAATAATTATAAACAACGAAAATCAAACCCACCAAGCATATAAGCTTCAAAACCATGAAAGCTTGAAATATTGAGAGATAATGGTTATGGATAATGTTTACCTCTTGATTCTTGCTCCTTGATGCTAGGAGGCTTGGTTAGAGCTTGAAGTTTTCTCTTCTTCTTCTTCTTGGCTTCCTCCCAAACGAACCCACTTCTTTCTCTCTCTACTTCTTCTTCTTCTTCTTCCTTATTTCTTCTTTTTCTCTCTATGTTCTCTTTCAATTCTGCAGCAACTTGCTTCCAAAATGAGCTGATGGTTTGAGTGAGGAGAGGAGGAATGAATATGAGATTGAATGGAGCTTCGGGTGAATGCAAGTGTAGCACCCGAGTTCCTCTTGGAAATAGAATAGAGAAGAATGTTGGGAAATAGAAGGTTTCAAGGCAATTACTTGGCTCAAGGCCACTCATCCGACCACTCCCTTCTTACTCACTCCTCATTGGTCCATGCATTAAGTTGGTTCCTCATATTAGCAACACACACAAATTAATACACCCATTTGGTCTCCCATAACCGAATTCTTCCTTATTAATACCCAATTTTGCTTAATAACTCTACTCAAAATTAAAATGGGTATTACCATAAAATATTGTAATGGGTAAAAATAATAATTACGGGGTTTATCCTTTTATTCGGATAACCCATAATAAACCTTTCCGATAAAATATAAATCCTAAATAAGCTCAAATAAATATTCTAACGCTTGGAAAAATTATCTTATCACGTACATGCTTTAATAAAAATAATAGAAATCGAAAAATACGAAAAACTATTATGGCGTGAATAGTGCTCCTGAATAGTAATTTAGCGACATTCCGCGAAATTAATTTATTCACTTATACAAAACTACAACACGTAAAATTCATGTATTCACATAATCCAGGTTGTCACACAACCTTTAAACGCGTAAAACATAACAATGTTACTTAAATTTATAATATTCACAAATATATATAAAATTTAAATTATAAGGTTATCCAGAATCCACGGTTGTTACATCTTCCCCCTTATAAGAATTCTGTCCCCAGAATTATAACTTAGGTACGGAAAACTTAACATGGGTTCACTCAAAAAGATGTGGATAATACTTCCTCATCTTCTCTTCCAATTTCCACGTAGCTTCTTTAGTCGTGTGGTTCCTCCAAAGGACTTTGACCGAATGAATGACCTTGTTTCTTAACGTCTACTCTTTCCTATCTAATATCTGGACAGGAATCTCTTCATATGACAAGTCTCGCTCAACTTGAATTGGTTCATAGCATATCACATGCTTGTAGTTGGGCTTATACGGCCATAATACAGAAACGTGGAACACATTATGAATGCGCTCAAGTTCAGGAGGTAGAGCTACCTCGTACGCCATTTCACCTACCCTCTTTAAAACTTCAAAAGGTCCTACGAACCTGGGACTCAATTTTCCCTTCTTTCCGAATCTGATCTTTCCTTTCCAAGGAGATACTTTATGTAGACACCCAAATTTTGCGTTTCCCTATACTAACCGTGACAGTAGGGCAAAATCGTCAATTGAACCGGCTTGCAGGAGCGAAGGAATGGGCACTAGTGCGAACGTTCAACACCACCGCGATGATTGGCGACCAAAGCTGACGAGACAATAAGGTCGTCCGAAACGAGCATTCCCGAATGAGGTGGCACGTCTCCCGGAAATTCCCGGACTGCAAAATACAAGCCTGTCAGCGAAAATTGACGTTACGGCACGAAAGTCGAGGCGTGGCACGAAAATCGAGAAAGTCAAACCGTCCAGCCGCAAATTGATCTGCGGCCAATAAGTGCGCCTTTTGAAAACACGGAACTCGAAACCAGGTGAGTGGAAGGCAGGCGGCCAGCCAGCCTATTTCAGCTCATTTCCGCTTCAGCATACAGGAGGTTGAGCAGATTGAAAGAAGAGGAGAATTCTTCTGCAGCAGCAAAGCCACCGGAAATAGAAGGGAAAATAGCAAATTTGCAACCAAATAGGAAGAAAAGAAGAGAAAAAAAAGAGAGGATTTTAAACTCTTTTGATTTTGATTTGCATCAAATATACTTCTTATCCTATTCAAATACACAAGTTTACATCCATTTGGAAAAAAAAAAAGATCATTTACAAGGTGAAAATTCCCTAATTTATAGCAATTTATATCAAATTATTTGGTTAAATTAAATTTATTTTTCATTTAATTTATGGTGGGATAATGGATTAGGGATTATTAGTGAGGGTTCCATCGGAACAAAATTATTCCTAATAACCGAGGAGATCCAATTGGTGAAATTTTAGTTTGTTTATGGTGATTTATTGGGTGTAATTTATTTAGATTATCATTTTCGGATATCATGGTGTATTAGGCAAATCCGTGTTGGTTAGTGTCGTAGTATTCATTTTGTGGGCATGTAGTAATCTCGGGTTGTGAGCCTAGGAACGCGACCTCGTGGTCCAAATCGATGATGGACGTTTTCGGATGTATGTAATAGATTCAAGGTGCTCATTTTTTGTAACATGTAACCGTCGGGCCTTAAAACGACGCTAAGGCGAGAATCGGATTTAAGGCCCCGTAGTAGTGAAATATGTGATTGTTGGCGTTCGGGGATATTTTGATGGCTTACATGCCCGTGAATAGCCCCCTACGCGTTTTGATATTTAATTTGATTTGTAACACCAAACAAAAGATTTCAAAGCCAAAACAATAAAAAAATTTCTAAAATCAATCAAAGTAGGATATTAGCATCACGAGGCTAAGAATTGAAAATGCTAATAAATGTCGATTTCTATTTGACGAGAAGGCTAAAGAAAGAAATCGTTTTTTCAAACATCAAAAAAAAGAATAATTTTATAAGAATAAGTAACGTTTTGTTAAATCTTTGTGCATAGGGTTAAAGAGATCCTAGAGGTTGCCCATCATTTGAATTATGAAAGCAACGTATAGATCTCGATTCCTATTTTGACAAAGATTTAGAAAATTCTTGTTTTGCCAAAATGACACCTAATGCAATATCACAGTTTTGACAATTAAAATCAAACATTTTTTCATAAAGCTTTCTCGTACAAACCGATGGACATTCTGAAGCGTTTCGAAAAGAAAAACACGACTTTTCCCAAAATCCAAATGGTTTCTTCATGCAAACTCATCACCACATTCACCAAGGCACACCCACACACACACGCACACATACACATTTCATGAATTAAAGGATAGGAAAGTATCAAGATTGCGGTAACCGTGTTTCACGGAAGTCGGGGGGTGCCTAACACCTTCCCCTCGCTTAAGCAAGCCCCCGAACTCTATGAATCTCGGTTCGCAGACCAATTAATTCGGAGTCACATATGAGCCATCGATTTATAAAAACTGAAAACCCGGATGAGTTGGTACATCCATTTCAAATATACCAACTGGCGACTCTGGTTAATTGGCTCATCATAAAAAATGATCTTTCAAAACCCCGTCGACATTAAGTGCCGATCTTTTCCGAAACATCATCTAATCAAAAGGCTAAAATCAGAAAGGACGAGAAACCCGGCGTCGACACTTTAAAAAATACAAAACTGCCAACTTCAAAGTCTCGCTTCTGACGATGCAAATCGACATATTTCTTTTGTCGGTCCTAAGCCGCTACTAATCGAGCTCTTATTACATTGATAACATCCACGGTCTGTTGCACCAATTTAGGTTCCAACAGTCTCCATTCACCGACTTCATCCCAACAGAGAGGTGTCCAACACTTCCTCCCATATAATGCTTCATATGGAGGCGTGCCAATACTTGCATGATAACTGTTATTATAGACAAACTCCACTAATGGTAAGTGATCATCCCAACTACCTTTAAAATCCATCACACATGCTCTAAGCATGTCTTCAAGCGTCTGAATCGTTCGTTCGCTTTGCCCATTTATTTGAGGATGATACGACGTACTCAACCTCAATTGAGTTCCCAACCTTTCTTGTAAGCTCTTCTAAAAATTCGACGTGAAACGCGGATCTCTGTCAGATACAATAGATACCAGCACTCCATGTGTCGCGACACAATCTCTTTCACATATAACTTTGTTAGCTGCTCTAGGTTGTACCTTAACTTGATCGGCAGAAAATGTGCAGATTTAGTTAAATAATCCACGATCACCTAGATCGCGTCGTAACCCTTTTGAGTTGGTGGAAGCCTCGTCACAAAATCCATCGTGATACGCTCCCATTTCCACTCCGGAATCTCCAGCGGTTGTAGTAGTCCACCCGGTTTCTGATGTTCTTCCTTTACCCTTTGACATGTCAAACAACGTTCCACACATTCCGCGACCTCCCTTTTCATGTTCGGCCACCAGAAGTGCTGACGCAAATCCTGATATTCAACATTAATCACAAAAGAACCTTTCAGTGAATAGTTACCGTATAATTCAATCCTTCTACCATACAATGTCCCAATTAAATATAAAATATGAAATTATTGTCAAGTCTTATTTTATTTAATTATATGCATTTCGATTCTTAAATGCACAACTCTAAATAATACAAATTAGAAACTCCTTTCCAATTTTATTCTGCCTTGGCCAAGGACTATTGAGTTATCATTTTATCAAATTGCATAGGACATTCTCATCTTTTACTAGATGTGGTAGATTTTTTGTTGATTATTCACCTATCTCTATGTACAACTTATTATACCCAAGCATACCCTTTGATATACCCTAAAGGTCTTAAGGGACATGTCAAAGTATAACTTATCATACACAAGATACTATGATGATCTTAAGTCCAAGGATCACTTGTACTGCTATCACTAGATGAATTCCTATTGACAGATAAGTAAAACTCCATTAGGTATTCCTATAGCGAGTCACGTTCAGTGAACTTGTTCTCCAATAAGCACCTACATACTTGTTTTAGTGTATCTACACAAATGATTATGAGATCAATTATCCTCTTCCTAAGAGCAAGCAAAGTATGTACTAATCTATCCGAATTCACTAATCCCCTTTTAGTAATCCAACGATTAGGAACGGTTTTAGTTTTAAGCTTTTTAAGAATTTAGATCTTATTAGCATGATCATCATCATGATTCTAAAAGCATTGCTTAAAACTATAGGTTTATCACATATTAAATAACAGCACCATGTACATAAAGTAAAATGCCTTTAATAATAAGATTACAAAGTATATGCTACATCATATCAAATATGATTGGCTTGTGTACATACTATTTTCAATCTCCCACTTGCACTAAAGTCAATCGTCATAGTATCTAATACCCATCTTCTCTAAGTGACGATCAAACTCTTGTTAGGTTAAAGCTTTAGTAAATGGATCTGCAATGTTGTCTTAAGAGTCCACACGCTCCAGGATGACGTCTCCTCTTTCAATGATCTCTCTAATCAAATGAAACCGCCGCAACACATGTTTGGATTTTTGATGAGACCTAGGTTCCTTAGCCAGCACAACAGCTCCAGTGTTGTCACAGAATAAAGGTACGACTCCTCTAATGCTTGGAACTACTCCAAGTTCAGTTATGAACTTCTTCATCCAAACAACTTCTTTTATAGCTTTACTTGCAGCTATGTACTATGCCTCTGTCACTGAATCAGCAACTGTTTGCTGCTTGGAACTTTTTCAACTCATTGCGCCACCGTTTAAGGTAAACACATACCCTAAAACGGATTTACTGTCATCTTGGTCCGTTTGAAAACTTCAGTCTGTATAGCCCTCTAGTTTCAATTTAGACCCACCATAGATAAAAAATACATCCTTAGTTCTTCTTAAGTACTTTAGGATGTTTTTTATTGCCTTCTAGTGCTCTTCTCCTGGATTCGACTGATATTTGCTTGTTACACTAAGTGCATGAGCGACATCCGGTCTAGTACATATCATACTGTATATGATAGATCCTATTGCTGAAGTATAAGGAATTTTACTCATACGGTCTCTCTCTTCATGTGTCTTTGGGGCCTGTTTCTTAGAGAGATGTATTCCATGGCTCATTGGCATGAGACCTCTCTTGGAATCTTTCATGCTAAACTTTTTTAGCATCGAGTCAATGTACTTTCCTTGGGTTAAGCCAAGCATCCTTTTAGATCTATCTTTATAGATCTTTATCCCCAAAATATAGGATGTTTCACCCAAGTCCTTCATGGAGAAGTGTTTAGATAACCAAATTTTGATCGACTGTAGCATAGGAACATCATTCCCTATCAGTAATATATCGTCAATATATATACTAGGAATGAAATAGAGCTCCCACTAACCTTCTTGTACACACAAGGTTCATCCTCATTTTTGATAAAATCAAGCCTTTTGATTATCTCATCAAAACGGATGTTCCGCCTTCGAAAAGTTTGCTTCAATCCATAAATGGATCGTTGTAGCTTACAAACTTGATTTGTTCCAACCGTTGAAATAAAACCCTCTGGCTGTATCATATATACATTCTCCTCAAGCTCTCCATTGAGGAAAGCCGTTTTCACGTCTATTTACCAGATTTTGTGGTCATAATAAGCTGCAATTGCAAGCAAAATCCGAATGGACTTGAGCATAGCTACTAGTGAGAAGGTTTCATCATAGTCAACTCCTTGTCTTTGTTTGAAACCTTTTGTAACTAGTCGGGCCTTATAGGTCTCTACCTTGTCGCCCGCTCTAGTCTTTCTCTTAAAGATCCATTTACACCCAATAGGCTTAATGCCCTCAGGTGGTGAAATCAATGTCCGTACTTGGTTTTCATACACAGAGTCCATCTCAGATTTCATGGCTTTTAGTCATTTCTCTAAGTCTTTTCTACTCATAGTCTATTCGTAAATTAATGGATCATCATCACCTATGATGCGTACCTCATCATCATCCTCTATGATGAATCCATACCTCCTAGGTATCTTCGGTATTCTTCCAGATTTACTATTCAGTTGTGGTCATAAGAAGCTGCAATTGCAAGCAAAATCTGAATAGACTTGAGCATAGCTACTGGTGAGAAGGTTTCATCATAGTCAACACCTTGTCTTTGTTTGAAACGTTTTGCAACCAGTTTGGCCTTATAGGTCTCTACCTTGTCGTTGACTTCAGTCGTTCTCTTAAAGATCCATTTGCATCCAATAGGCTTAATCCCCTCAGGTGGTGAAACCAAAGTCCATACTTAGTATTCATACATGGAGTCCATCTCAGATTTCATGGCTTCTAGCCATTTCTCTGAGTCTTTACTACTCATAGCCTCTTCGTAAGTTAATGAATCGTCATTATCTATGATGCGTACCTCATCATCATCCTCTATGATGAATCCATACATGTCAGGTATCTTTGGTACTCTTCTAGATTTACGAATAGGTTATGGTACAATAGGTTCTTCTACTTGGTCAGGCACCTGACATTGATCCGTAGTATTTTGTGGTTCTTGAACTTCTTCAATATATCTTACTCCCACTGACCCCTTCAAGGATAAACTCCTTTTCCAAGAAGGTAACATATTTCACAACAAACATCTTTTAATCAGTAGGATGATAGAAATAATACCTTACAGTTTTTTTAGTGTATCCCACAAATCTACACTTGTCGGATCTAGTCTTTAGCTTATCATGCTCAAATCTTTTGACATAAGTTAGACAACCCCAAGTCTTAACATACTTAAGATTTGGTTATCTCGCTGTCCATAACTCATATGGGGTCTTTGGGACGGATTTGGTAGGTACCTTGTTAAGTAGGTATGCAGCCGTTTCTAGGGCATAACTCCAGAAGGATACTGGAAGGTCGGTAAAACTCATCATGGAACAAACCATGTCCAACAATGTTCAATTTCTCCTTTCAGATACACCATTCAATTGTGGCTTCCCTGGTGGAGTCCATTGTGAGATTATACCATTTTCTTTGAGACAATTGAGAAACACATCGGTTAAGTATTCCCCTCTTTGATCCGATCGAAGAATCTTAACACTCTTGCTAGTTTGTTTCTCTACTTCACTTCTGAACTTTTTGAACTTTTCAAACGATTCAGATTTGTATTTCATCAAATAAACATATCCAAATCTTAAATGATCATCAGTGAAAGTAATAAAATAAGAATACCCTCCTCGTGCAGTCGTTGTCATAGGTCTACATACGTCTGTGTTTACCAACGTTAACAACTCTGTAACTCTTTCTCCTTTTCCACTAAAAGGAGATTTAGTCATCTTACCCATGAGACAAGATTCACAAGTTGGATATGATTCGAAATCAGATAGCTCTAAAAGCCATCTTTATGCAACTTAGTTAATCTTGTTTCATTGATATGACCGAGTCTATAGTGCCACATAAAGGTATAATTAATATCATCTCTTTTTTTTTTCTTAGTTTGTTCAATTTGAAGTATATTTTCATCAAGTTAAGTACATAAAGTCCATTCAGTAAATTGCCAACACTATATAAAACATTTTTATTATAAATAGAACAACTGTTGTTCTTTATTATAATATCAAAACCATCCATATCCAATACAGAAATTAAAAAAATGTTTCTTATAAGTATTGGAACATAATAACAATTATTTAAACTAATGAACTTGCCCGTAGGCAGTGCTAAACAATAAGTTCCTACAGCTAATGTAGCAACCTTTGCTCCATTTCCCACTCGTAGGACGACTTCATCCTTGTTCACCTTTCTACTTCTGCTTAGTCCCTGCATATTGTTACATATGTGAGAACCACAACCGATATCCAATACCCAAGTAGAATTTTGACTTTAAGAAAAAATAATTTCAATCATGAACAAACCTAGATCGGAAGTCGAAGCTTCTCCAAGCTTCTTCTGCTTTTGATCCGCAAGATAACCCTTATAGTTCCTCTTCTAGTGATCCGGCTTATTGCAATAGTAGCAAATTCCTTTGCTATCAGGATCAACTTTCTTATTATCCTTTTCTTTTGCCTTGCCCTTAGCCTTCTTCTTTTTCTTCTTTTCAGAAGATACCTTGGGCCTCTTCCTTTTCTTGAAAAAATCATCCATCAATAAGGCTTGGCCCTTCTTGAATGTGAAGTGACCTTCAACAATTTTCAGCATGTTAAGTAACTCAGGCAAGCTGAGGTTCAACTTATTCATGTGAAAATTCACAACAAATTGTGAGAAGGTGCCCGGGAGTGACTGCAAGATCAAATCTTGACTTAACTCCCCATCCATTACGAACCCTAACTGTCCAAGTTGTTCAATCAGATTGATCATCTTTAGGACATAAGTCTCAATAATAGTGCCCTCGGTCATTCGAGATCGGAAGAGCTCCTTAGATATCTGATATCTTAGAATCTTACTTTGCTCACCATATAACTCCTTGAGGTGCAGAAATATAGTAGGAGCATCCATAGTTTTATGTTGACGCTGAAGCTCGTTACTCATGGATGCGAGCATGATGCATTGAGCCAAGGTTGCATCATCTTGCCACTTTCTAAAAGTAGCAATCTCTTCCTCAGAGGTTGTTTCTGCAACAGTTGCAAGGACGGGAGAATTTAGGACATAATAAATCTTTTCAGCAGTGAGAACAATTCTCAAATTCCTTAACCAGTCCGTGTAAGTCGGTCCGGTCAGTTTGTTAGCATCAAGTATGCTACGCAGTGATAGTGAGTTTAACATTTTTCAAATTCTACATGTGAAATAGACAACATTTAAGCATACATTCATTTTATTAATTACCAAAATAAATTAGGTCTTTATTTAAATTGGTATCTCCCACTATTTTCATCAAATTATATTACCCTCAATACCTCAATATATAATTCGGCAAATCTAATTAAAGATTTGCTAGTGAGAATAAGGATCTCATTTCAAATATATATAGCCTTGTGTAACTCAAAAACTATATATAAATAAATAGGTAGACAACTATTGTCAATTACATCATCATGTAACTCCTTGTATTTTGCCTCTTAGATTATTTTGATCAAGTGTGACATATCCGAATCAAAATTATCAAAGTTAAGTCCAACCTAGCACTTCCATATATGTGAAGAGAAAAACACCGTCCTTGTGTGACAGAATAAAACAGCATTGTTAAATTCTTTAATAAGCGTCAACTGTAATAAAGCAACATCTTAAATATTTAATATTTGTTGTAACGACCCCAAAATTCATAACAATCCAACTCTCAACATTGGTCGTTAATAATACATTTTCATTCTAACTTTACAACATTATTCAATGTTAAACTTAATAAAATGCGGAATAATTTTAAACTTTTCAGTTTTCTTTCTTTGTTTTCCATGAATCAAAACCTTTATTATTTATATATTCTAGAATCATATTTACTTTATGATTAACTTCATCATATTTATAATAAAATAAAACTTACTTCTAAGTTCAATACCCTTTATACATCAGATAAAATTAAATTTACAACTCAATACAAATTTTACAACTCAACATCTGCTAAATTTAATACTTTATCAAATACATCATCTAGAACCTTAATCATGTTTTAAAAACATAAATTTAAGCTAAAATAATTAATCTTCATGTATTACATCTGAATCATGTCATTCAAGCAGCACATTATGTTAACTTGAATCTTTAACCTGCAAAAGTGGTTATTTGCAAGAATGAGCTCGACAGCTAAGCAAAATCTAACAGTTTGCATGCATCACATAGCACATAGATAGCATGCTCATCATCTAAATCATAAACATTTGACTAAACATATCATACATAATGATCAACACATATCAAGTAAAGATTGAGTACCATAACTCAATCAGCATTCTTTACTCAACGAACGTAGTCATAATTTGACTTTGTCGTTTCATACTTGCAACATATATAAAATACATCATGCTTTTACATCATAGATTTAAAACAGTTAATCATTTAGTTCACATAATAAATAGAAACTGAAAGACTTGCCTGATTCGTAGATTACCAATTACCGTAATGAGCTTATAAGTATCTGTACTTCACGTTTCCTACACATTATATAATCATGCACAATATTTATTAGTCACATAGCAACACTTAGTATTAGTATGTGTTAACTCTACTTTGCATTCCATAACCTTTGTTTAATCGATGCACAATGTTTTAATTTGATTGTGTTAACTATATTTCTTCTTAGTCATACTCGAAGTTCAGTCAAGTGTTTAATTCTTGCTAGGAATCCTTATTGGTTTATATGAACCTCATTCTATATCTTATAATGTTCATTTTATTTGAGTTAAAACACTTTTAAGTTCATTAACACTTGGCACGGTGTTTCGACGTTCATTCGTCGCTCGTCCGATTCATCCCTCTTATGTATGCTTAGCATTCTCATACAACTTGTCTAATTCATCATTGATTAATGTTAATCATCATTATAATTCATAGTGATTCATGTTTTAAAACTTAGAACATCATTTTACATTCTTGGGAGCATTACAGGTGCTTACGCGCATGCTCGACACCCTCCGATTGCCTCCAATTACACATCAGTCCTATAAATGGCCAATTTAGACCCTGCTACAGACCTCAAATCCAAAAACTTAAAGAATAAAAGTTGTAGGTCTACTCTTCCTCCTTCCTCTTTCCGGATCATCTTAAATCACCTCAATCGGAGTTCGTTTGAGAAAGTTATGGCCTTTTTACTACAAGATGTCAAAGCAGTCCACTCGGACACGTCATCGCCTGACACGTGTCTGGCGCCGCATCGCCCATTTTTGCCTTATGATCAGCGCTACCCTTCAGACCCAGAATCTGCAATTTTTTGCAGTTCGCGAATTTGGACAGAACATCCCAAAAACTCCCAATTTCTTCACCCAATCAACAAATTAAACATACACAATCATCATATATGTTATAAAACTAAAACCCATCGTATACAGAATAATTTTAATCATCATAAACAAACTAAATAACCAATTTAAAGGCCAAAAATTCACTGTTTATACTGGTTTTACAAACTTTTACAAACTAAGCGCAATCGATCACCACAGATTCGTTATTCAACCAAATTGATCCGTTCAACTTCCGTTGTTTTCGTTTTTCAACACATAACAATAATCCATTATCAATTTACAGTTTTATGTACGCATTGACAATTAATTTTGACTCCAAAGTAAGCCAAAATATACATATTCAACCAAAAACCAAATTCTTTATTTTAAACATGTTTTCCATGGATTAATAACTCCAAAATCATATATAAACACTATATAACCGATTAAACATGTTTATAAACATATATAACCAACATCTCATCAAATCATCAACCAAAAATCCATTTTAAAGAAAATTCAAGGAATAAAAAATTAAGAACTTAAAGCTAGGTTTTTACCTTTGATTCTTGCTTAGATTATCTAGATACATGATAAGAATTGCTTGCTTGCTCTCCTTCTTCTTTGATTTTCAGAATTTTCTTCTCAATTTTCTCTCTTCCTCTCCTCTGTTCTTTGTTTTCCAACTCTTGATAACTTACGTGACTTTTAGTGGGGAGTTTCATCAGTTAAGAAAGCCAAAGACCACAAGGCCTTGTTTGGCATCAACTCAAAAATCCCCTTTTCTCTTTATTTTAATATTTCTCTTATTACATGATATATTGTCACACCTATTAAATTTTAATTAAACTTTTTATAATTTCAATTAAAACCTGACTGACAAAATTATAATTCAATTTAGGCAAACTAAAATTTTATTAAATAAATCATTTTATTCAATAAACTATTAATCCTCTAATTTAATTATTTAATTAAATTAGCATATTATCACAACCCTCGCGTAATAAAATACTCATCCACTATAAAATTATTTATTATCAATTTTCTTAATATTATCTTACTCAAATAATTCTTAATAAATATTTATTCAAATTCGACACCTCTCTTAATAAGAATTTTATTTATTAAATTCTTATTAAATAATTATTAAAAATCCGGGTTGTCACATCCTTCCCTCCTTATAAGGATTTCGTCCTTGGAATCACCGAAACCCTTCTTACTCGGTTTTCGTTAAATCTTTTCAAAAGTTTTATTGTTGAATAACTTCAACGCATTACCTTAATATAGGTTTTATAATTCTTGTAGGTTCCACACTTCATAATCTTTATTTGAACTCGATACTATTCCAAGTATTACATATTCTTCAACCCATTCATTACCTTTTTCAAGAATCGTCGCCAAAGACTTAATTCATAAACACTCGGGATATTACATTTGCCTTGTGTGACACAACAAACTCATATTAAATATTCAATACTCTATCGTTTTACCATGCTAGAAGATGACGTTCGATATTCCAAATATCTTGACCTCATTTATAAAACCCATTTATTCATGCATTCTCATAGAATAAAATCCAATCACACATTGGTCAATAGTCCAAAATCAATCTCATTTATTATCGTATATATCTCCTTATGCATCAATAATAATATTCATCTCATAAAATTAAAATCATTCCATATATGCATTGATATCATTTAATGGGCAATTATAGTTAGCATAAAATCCAATTTTGAATCAAAATAAACTCTTTTATTTTAATCCAAATTAAATCAAAATAAACTATTTATTTTAATTTAACATGGAATCCAATTCCAAATAAAATAAATATCTTTATTTTAGTCTAATTCCAAATCAAAATTAAACACCTTTATTTTAATTTAGAATTTATCAAAAAATTGCACAAAACGAACCAATAGGCCTTTATGCGTCGCGGCTCAAAGAAACGAGCGTCACGGCTCACGGATTTGAGCACCGTGGCCCTCAAGGAATTGCCAAGCATTGTGGTTTAAGGATTTGAATGTCGCGGCTCACACAAATGACCGTCGCGGCTCTCAAGCTCTGTTGGTTCGTTTTTAGTTTTTTCAGATCGCGATTTTTGAGTTTTCTCCCAAAAATATGATTCTATACTAACAATTATGCCCAATTAAATTGTTCTAAACACATACCCATACATATACAGAATCAAAACAATTAATAATTCGCATAAAGTTTTGCTCTTGATACCACTGTTAGGTTTGTATATAACATGCAATCAAATTACATAAATAAAGTGGAAGCGCGATAAAATCAGATTTTAAAAATTTATACAAACCATCACCATGATCTTTCTTTACGCGCAATTATTAATTAAATGAAAGAGATAGAGAATAAGAATTATACCCTTGTAAAATTCTAGCTTCTTCAAGTAAAGTTCAACTCCAATTCTTTCGCGTTCTCCTTGAATTTCACTGATTAAGTTCCTTCATTTGATCAACGTTAGCCACCCAAGTGTTTGGCCTCTAGAGGTGATCCACCAAGGAATAATACTTGTTCAAGAAGATGAGTGTTGGCAAAACCCTAGTTTATATCTCTATAGAAATTGTAAGTACTCTCCACAATTCTAATAAAAGTGTGTGCAACCCTAAATCATGATAAAACTCCTCTTATTTATAGATATAGGGAACCCTCCTAAAATATTTAAGATTAGGATTTTTATTCTAATTAAACTCCTTTAATTAATTAAACTCCTAATCCAATTTGGAATTTATGAGAGTATTTTTATAAATTAATTCCTAAACCTTTTCAGGAATTAAATAATAATAATAATAGTAATAATAATAATAATAATAAGACTCTTCTTATTAATTTATATTTAATATTTTTAAAATATTAAGCTATTTAATTTATTCTATCTCTATAGATTAAATTAAATGCACTTAACTTATTATTACGATTATGTCATTTACTTCTTAAATAAATATTTTTATTTTGCGGTATGACCTTTTAGGTTCTCCATATTTAACCGGTTGTGAATAAATCAATTAGAACAATTCTAATCTTATTTAAATAAATAAATTAAACTATTTAATTCATTTAAATAAATAATATTTATTCTATAATAAGGGTAAACCCCTTTAGCAATCAACGACTTTCTAGATAATATAAATTTCAACATTAATCACAAAAGAACTTTTCAGTGAATAGTTACTATACAATTCAATCCTTCTATCATACAATGTCCCAATTAAATATAAGATATGAAATTACTGTCAAGTCTTATTTTATTTAATTATATGCATTTCGATTCTTAAATGCACAACTCTAAATAATGTAAATTAGAAACTCCTTTCTAATTTCATTCTGCCTTGGCCAAGGACTACTGAGTTGTCATTTTATCGAATTGCATAGGACATTCTCATCTTTTACTAGATGTAGTAGATTCTTTGTTGATCATTCACCTATCTCTATGTACAACTTATTATAGCCAAGCATACTATTTGATATACCCTAAAGGTCTTAAGGGACATGTCAAAGTATAACTTATCATGCACACAATACTATGATGATATCAAGTCCAATGATCACTTGTACTACTATCACTAGAGGAATTCTTATTGACAAGCAAGTAAAACTCCATTAGGTATTCCTTTAGCGAGTCACGTTCAGTGAACTTATTCTCCAATAAGTACCTACATACTTGCTTTATTGTCTCAACACAAATGATTATGAGATCAATCATCTTCTTCCTAAGATCAAGCAAAGTATGTACTAATTTATCCGGATTCACTAATCTCCTTTTAGTAATCCAACGATTAGGAACGATTTTAGTTTTAAGCTTTCTAAGAATTTAGATCTCATTAGTATGATCATCATCATGATTCTAAAAGCTTTTCTTAAAACTATGAATTTATCACATATTAAATAATAGCACCATGTAGATAAAATAAAATGTCTTTAATAAATCAATTCTTTTATTAATAAATGAATAAAATTACAAAGTATATGTTACATCATATCAAATATGATTGACTTGTATGCATACTACTTTCATATATATATATATATATATATATATATATATATATATATATACGCGTCATATTAAATATACATTACCATGTATAATAATATATTAATATATAATTAGCATGCACATATAGAATACTATATTCTACTTGGGATGATTGTGAAATTAATTCTGGTTTGGTTTGCTTGAGCCACCAAGTGAACCAAAAGGTCAAACCTAGGGTGCAAGAATAAATATGAACATAACTATTACATTCATCTTGGGCTCCATTACAAATGGGTCTTCAGTACTCCTACTCCTCAGCTCTAATTTGTTAAGTAATTCATCTTATTATATTCTATTTTAATAAAACAGAAACATTGATCAGCAATCAAGAAAAATACATGGGAGGGAGATAGAATTTATATCCGAAAATTAGATAGGCGAGGTACGCAAACCCTATTTATGAAAACCTCATTCATTCAAGCATCTATAAAAAAACTAAATCCAATCTCATTGGTCAATGGTCCATAATCATCCCCTTTATTATCATACATATCATCATATGTATCAATAAAATATTCATCTCATGAAAATAAATATTTCATATATATATATATATATATTGATATCATTTAATGGGTATTAAAAGTTTGCATGAAATCTAATTTCAAATTAAAATAAACTCCATTATTTTAATCCAATTCAAAATCAAAATAAACTCCTTTATTTCAATTTTTCAAAATTGCTGAAAAAATCAAAACTTAACTTTCTGATGCCCAAACGTTGCAGCGCTCAAGGCCCATGCGCTACGACGCTTAAGGCCATGCGTTGTGGCGCTTAAGGCCATACGTTGCGGCGCTTAAAGCCATGCATTGCAGCGCTTGAGGTCACGCCCTGCGGCGCATATACATCAGAGACCCAGACCCAGCGCTACAACGCCTTGGACAAGCGTTGCAGCGCTCTCAGGTTGCGATTTTGTTTTTCAGATCGCGATTTTTACTGTTTTTCTCCAAAACATGATTTTATACCAATAATTATGTCCAATTAAATTATTCTAAACACATATCAACATATATGTATATAATCAAAACAATTAATAATTTTCATAAGGATGGCTCTGATGCCACTATTGGTTTGCAGATTTAAGAACATACATACAATCACATGTATATAAAGCGTAAGGATGGGATAAATCATATTTAAAATTTTTACTGCAATCCCAGGATTACCTTAACGCGATATTATTAATCGAGGAAGGATAAAAGATATACCTTAAGAAGATGAATCAACTCTTTGATTTGATCTTCAAGTTCTAATCCTTTGTTCCTCCGTGCTTCTTCAAATCCTCGAATCAAACGTTAGCTACTCAGTTTGGGCAGCGCTCTAAAGGTGATCCACCAAGAGAATATGATTGAAGAAGTAAAATTTAGGTTTCTCCAAACCTTGAGTGGCTAGTCCTAATTCTCGCTCTCACTTCTAACTCTTTAGGTTGCGGAGAATTATAATGTGGTATCTCTATACTCACAATTGTGTCAACTCTTAATCTATCATAAAACCTCTCCTTATATAGATTTCTTCCCTTCCTAAACTCTTTAGGACTTAGGATTTTAATTTAATCCCTAAACTATTTAGGAACTAAATTATTTATAATAATAATAATAATAATAAGACATCTCTTATTAATTTAAAATTTAGTATTTCTCTAAATACTTAATTATAAATATTAATATTTCTCCGAATACTAAATTATTGTTATTATTATTAAGCCAATTACTTTTAAAATAATATTTCTCATTTATGGTGTGACCTTTTAGGTTCAATATTATACCGGTAGTAGAATAAATAAACTAGAATCATTCTAATATTATTTATAATGATTTAAACTCATTTAATTCAAATATAAATAAATAAATTTATTCTACATGATAAGGGACACCTCTCAACATATCATGACTATCCAGATAATATGAAATCAATGTTTAATCACAAAGAACCTATTCTGTGAATAGTTACCATACAATTCAATCCTTCTACCATACAATTATCCAATCAAACATAAGACATGAAATTTTTGACAAGTCTTATTTATTTGATCATATACATTTTGATTATAAAACGCACAACTCCAGTTAAAGTAAATTATAAACTCCTTTCTAATTTTCATTTCTAATTTTCATTCACCTTGACCAAGGATTTATGAGTTGTCATTTATTGAATCGCATAGGACATTCTCTCCCTTTACTGGAAGTGGTAGATCATTTGTTGATCATTCACCTACCTCCATGTTCACTTTATTATACCCGAACATACCCTTTGATAAACCTAAAGAGTCTTAAGGAATATAACAAAATATATCTCAGAATACACAAGGTACTATGATGATCCCAAGTCCAAGAATCACTTGTACTACTATCACTGTAACGATTATAAATATTTCAGATCCTTGTAATTGGAATTTTTGAGTATTATGAAATAAAATGAGATTTTATGAATGATATTGTGTTTTATGTGATTAAAGGTTGATTATTGACCTAATGTACGCGATACGTAATTATGTATACGTGTTGCGGTTTTATAGATGAAATCAAAATTTTCCAAGAAAAATGCTAAAACATTATTCATAAAATGCAGAAAATGCTCTTTTCATTTTTTGACATTCTGAATTACGTCATAGCATTTATTTAGTAAAGGAAAATGTAATCTCTAATAAAAATATTTTTATCGAGAAAAGACATAAAAATACTATTCATGTCGAAAAACGTGTTTTCTTGTTTTTGAATTTTCGAATTATAGCATAGCGTTTATTCAGGAATGGGAGACGTGATCTCTAATAAAAAAATTACGAAAGAAAATTTCACGACTTGGACAACCGAACCAATTAGGAAAATCTAACTAGAAAGAAACTAGAAATCAAAACTAAGTTTCGATGTAACCGAGCCGAGTCAAGCCTAGGGTTTGAAATGGCTTGGCTAGGGTTCAGGATGGCTTAACTAGGGTTTAGAATGGCTTGGCTAGGGTTGAGCCTAGGGTTAAGCCTAGGGTTAAAGGTGGCTTGAGATTAAGGTTAAATCCTAATTACTTAGAACTAAGGAATGGGTAAGTCTAGGGTTATACCCTAAATACTTAATGGCAAAGCAAAGGAGGGTCATGTGTCACTTCCTAGTATTTCACATATGGGATAAAGGAGAGCCAAAAAGGCAAAAAGGTGAGGGCAAGGGGGATTGTCGGGTAAGAAGGGGAGGGGGGGACAAAGGTGGTGAGTCACTTGCCATATTTGGTAAGTTTTTATCCAAGCAAGCAAGCATTTAATGCATGGTTCCCTCCATCCATTCTTTATTAGCCAAACAGACCCTTAATCAATCATTTGGTCCCTTACCCTACATAATTTAGCTTAACCTTAGAGGATGGTTAGGTTAGTTGGTGGGAGATTAGCTAGACTAATCAACCAACAGTTAGCCATTTCATTCATCTTCATTTCATTTCCAAGAGAGAGAAAGAAGAGAAAGAAAGAGAGAGAAAAAGCAAAAGAGTTCCTTGAGAAAGTGAGAAAATATCTTAACTTAGTAAAGGAGAAGGAGGATAGCTAGCTTTAATCATCATTCAAGCCTTAGCTAGGAAGTAGAAACAAGAGCAAGAAAAGGTAAGAACAACAACCCCATTTACTTCATCTTTTTTTTTCTTTTAAACGTTTTCTAGCTTGATAGAGAAGTGCTTTGTTGGTGGTTGTTGTTTGTGATGGAAGATCATAGAAGGATCTTGGAGTGATAAGGTTATATGGGGTTTAAATACGTGAAACTACCTAATAATATGCATGAAAAGTGATAACGGGAGATAAAACGTAAGCCTAAGCATAAGGATGGACGTAAGTTGTTTAGAGGACTGCAAAAGGACCTTTGTATATGTTTTATGTGGATTGTTAGTGAAATTGTAATGCCCGTGATTTTTAAACATCGTTATTAATTAAATATATAAATTTAATTTTTAATGAGTTAGTTTGTGTGCTTATTCGAACCTTTGTGTGCATTGGTAGCCTACGTGACTAGGTGATGAATTGATTTTAATTGAGTAAAGGGGGTCACTAATAGTATAGTTAAATTAGTGAACAAGCTCTAAGGTTTAATATCAATTAAATTGATAAAGTAGTTACTAATTAAACATTCAATTAAATTGAATATATTTAGTATATTGAATTGAGTGAATTAATTAATAAAAGTATTAATTAATGAGAATATTGTCAAATAGAATAATGAAATTTAATAGTCCAATTAGTAATCACTTACTAATAGACTAACTTATTTAATTAAGGAACTAAGAACAATTATTTATTTGATCATGGATGTAGTAATTAATAGTGTGACAAATTAATTAATCAATCATTGGGTTAAATTAAATGACCCAATATGGCATTAAATAGATTTGGTTTTGTTAGCCTAATCATTTAAATTGGAAGTCCAATGGTATTTAATGTGTGGTCCAAAACCCAGCCACTTAGTAAATTAAAGATGTAACATTTGTTTATTAATTAAGGCAACTATTTGGGACATTTTTGGGTCAAATTTCCCCTTCTTGCCGTGTACATAGAGAGGGAGAGGGACAAGTTGGTTTTCAAATTTTACTTTAATTAATTATCTAGCTTGTGTTGGAAGTTGGAGTTTAGACTTGATAGTATAGCTACCTAGGATGTCAAATAGCTACCTAAGTTGTCAAATAGCTTCCTAAGATATCAACTAGCCACCCTAGTGACATAAAACTTTCACTAGCTTCATGATGGTAAGTATAGATGTTCTTGCTTTTATCTAGTTAATAGACCAAAGAGTGGTCATTTGCATCTTCATCTTTCTAAAATCTTGAGAGAGTGTTAGAGAGGGTTTGAAGAAAAAACAAGAGCAAATACTTGGGAGATTAAAGAAGGTGGTGTCCAAACCTTGTAAGGACAAGGAGAAGATCTTGGTTGTTTATGCCATCTCCACTCACAACCTACTTTGGAAGGAATATGAGAATAGCCATTAAATCTAGGTATGGATCTTCATTTCTTTCAAACCCTAGTTGTTGTGTTGGGATTTTAATGTTTGTTACTTGATGCTTATGGAAGGAATGGTGTATGTATGGATCTAGGTTTCTTTTTGTTAGATCTATATTATTTTAAAGGAATGCTTAACTCATATAATTTAAAACCTAGGTAATAAGAAATAATGATCTAGTATGTTTTATTAATACTATGTTTAAGTTTAAAAATATTTGTAGCAAGTTTTAGTAGGTTTGTTATGCTAAAACATGTGTATAATGATTTATTGGAGTACAAAAGTTATTGATGAAAAATGTTGATTTAAATCATAAGTATTTCGTTTTTAATATTAATAATATTTTTAAGTCATGGGTAATTATCTTGGGATTTATTTGGGGTATAAAGCTTGTTTAGTGATGAATAGAACTTACATGGTATGCAAAGAAAAAAAAATAAAAAAAATAAAGAAACTGGACTGCCTGGAAGCTCCTGCATCAAAAATGGGAAAAAGGGCCGGCCGCGCATGGCGCGCCAGTCTGCCGAGTCCTTAACGCCAAACGGCGTCATTTTGGCCATGTCGGGGAAGGGCTCACACGCAATGCGCGGGGAGTCACCAGGCGGGGAAATTACGGGATTGCCCCTCCGTCCGGATTTCGACTTATTTATCAGATTGCCATTCAGACGTATTTTAATTAATTTAAAATACTTTAAACAATATTATTAAATTTTGTAAAATTAGTAAATGCACAAAATTAAGTTTTGGGCATTAAATCTTATATTTTTCCAATATAATATATTAATTAATTATTGTTATTAAGCAATGGTTAAGGATAAATAAGGTTCTTAAAGTAGCTATTTATTATTTGATTAACTTTAAATAATAAATAAACCTAATTAGTTATTATTAAATAATAACTAAAGATAATTCTTACTCACTAATTAATTATTTATTTATTTGATTAATTTTAAATAATAAATAAACCTAATTAATTATTATTTTATCTTAAATAATAATTAAAGACAACTAAAATTAATAATTCGATTATTATTTAATTCATAATTAAATAATAAGTAAACCTAATTTGTTATTATATAGATAATAACTAAAGATAATTAATTGATTTCCATTTAATTAATATTAAATGGTAATCAAATGAGAAATGAGCTATTTGAATATGAAGTGTTTAATAATTCCTTAATTAAACAAGTAAACTCAATTGTTTAAAGGCTTAAAAAGTGTTTAACCCTTAGGAAAAATATTCCTAAGTTAATCTATCATTAACCTAAGTTTGATTGGGGTTAATGATAGTATGTTGTGTTATGTGCATTATGTGATTACCTTATGTGGTAGATAAGTTCCTTAGTGAACGTATAGACGTACAACTACGCAATACTAATTGATAGATCGACTTTATCAATGTTAGGTCCTTCAAGGCCAATTAGTTAAAGCTAGAATTATTTGTAGTTGAGCAGACATGAAAGTTTCCTAACTCAAACTCGAGTTATTATATTTCAAGTATACTAGTGGATTAATTATTGACAATTATTTCACATCTATGATATTTATTGATATTCGCACAATGTGCAAGTTGTTATTGATATGCAAGTTTCCTATCTTTACTCATATTGTATTGAGCAAGTCCCTTAACCCTATTCAGATTTTATTCGAGCAGGATATTATTGTATTACAAGTTATTTATTTAAGCTTGAACCTTATTTCCAAGCATGTTTTAAGTGGTTTAATTACTTTATAATTATTCCACATCTATGATATTCATTGATACTCGCACTTGGTGCACTTGGGTTCGTACAGTCTTGGAGTTGTACATTATTCAAAGTTCTATAATTCATGAACTGTTTAAGATTGAGTCTGAACCTTCGTTCGGCCAGACAATTGCATGAAATTTTTATAAAGGCTATCCAGGCCAATTGATGTCATGGATTCTTAGACTAAAGTGAACACCCCTTTTATTTTAGGGGAGTACCCCACGTCTAATATAAGATACAAACAGCAGAGTTGAATGTTATGCATATACATAGCGTACGCGAGGCTGATCCCCTCCAGTACTTATTCTGTAGCCAGTAACCAAAGGGTCAATTAGCTATTGATTCCATTGGAAGTTTATTGTTCAAAGTCTACTTGATTGTCATTTATTCTAAAAGCAATTACTATCCTTACTTCGGATATTCATATTGTTGAATCCCTTGTATATATATTCCGTCATTCATGATATATCCTTTCTTGTTGTATTTAAACTTGCCAAGCAAACTAGTTGCTCATCCTTGCTATATCATGACTCTTATTGCAGTTAAACCCGAAACTTTAGGGAAGGGCAAGGGCAAAGAAAAGATGAAGTAATAGACTTCAAGTAGCTGGTCTTGTTTCATGCTTAGCTTAATTTACTATTAATGTAATTTGAACCCTGATTAATATTTAGGGCATGTTTTATGATATGTATTGAGGTTATCGAATCTTGGGACTAGTAACACCTTTTGAATGAACAACATATGTTTATTATATTCCGCATTTAGTTATTGTATGTTGTTAGAGGTGGATGTTTGCATTGGATCGTGATGACCGAATCCGGGCATTTGAGACCCGAATTTGGGGGCGTCACAGGTTGATATCAGAGTTGTAGGTTATAAACGTTAGGATTGCGAAACCTAGGTTATAACCTTAGTATTAAACTCGTATTGAGTGCATTAGGAGATAAATCGGAGAGATTTATCATATTGGGTATTTTGATAAATTAGGGAATTCATCAAGTCGAGTAGTACCTAATGAAATATAATTTCATTCCATCAATGAATATATTTTATTGTTGTACTAATGATAGTTTGTGTGTTTGTAGGATGGCTGCCATAGGTGAGACCAGTGGAGTTCGGGAGGAGGAGGTATTCACTGACATACCCGTTATTACGAAGCAGCTGGTAGGCTATGCACCCGTTGCCCCGGTAGTATCATTGAGTGGGTCCGAGCCAGAGGAGGACTTCTTGATGGATTTGGTAGAGCCTGTCATGGGTGGAGTGTCGAAGTCCGGTAGTCAGGACAGTGAGGACTTGCTCGGGGATTATGCCGATCGCATAATGGAACAGGAGCAGACTATCGAGCAGCAGAATGCTCGTATTGCACACTTAGATGAGGAGAATTCTGTCCATCAGGAGATAGAAGATCAGTATAAGGCAGAGGCGTATTCACTACAGTTCCAGATAGCTGATCTGAAGGCTCAGATTCAACAGTTATAGAGTGCCACACCCAGTTGAGCCATACAGTGCAACATCTGGTGTCGCAGAACAGTCAGCTGAGGCAAGCATTAGAGTAGTCGGATGGCAGGGAGGTGGAGCTGCAGTCGGAGCTACAACCTGTCAGAGCCGAGCGAGACTTGGAGCAGGCTGACAGGATTTGTAACGAATGCGATTTTTGTGAATAATAAAAATATTTATTGAGTTATATAAATATTTTTGTTAATTTATTTATTGAGTATAATAAATAATTTATAAAGTTATGGTGAAACAATTTATGTTAAATGTTATTTAAATGTGATTTGATGTGATTATTCTAATTTAATTTAATAATTAAATTAGATAATAAAATGATTCATGTGAATAAATATTTTATTTGAATAAATAATTTATTTGAATAAGATAATTTATTTGGTGCTATTATTTGGATAAATAAAACTATTATTTAAGTTAGTAAGGTTTAATTGAATTATTTAATAATAAGTTCTATTAAATTAAAAGTGTGACAATTAAAACTATATGTTATAATGAGTTATTAAAATAAATAGAAAGAGTTTTTATTTCCATCAAACCAAACAAGGCCTTATGACCTTTGGTTGGAAATAATGAGTTATTTCAATTTTGTTTTGCCAAACAAGCCTTATGGCTTTTGAATTTTTATAACTGATGGTTTAATTAGAGAATATACGTTATTATTTTAGCCATCAATTTTTATTTTGTTAAAAGCTTGTCAGTTGTTAAAAGATAAGAAAACACAGAGTTTAAAAAAAAGAGAAGGAAGAATATACAGAGAAAAAGAGAGAATTGAGAAGAGTCTGGAGATTTGAGAGTAGGAATTCTAACAAGGAGAATTGGTCAAATATTTCTAATCAAATAGAAGGTATAATCCTTTTTGAATTCTTCACTTTATTTCTTTTTAATTTACTTCTCTGTATATGAATTCTATTTTTCTGTATATGAATTTTATGTTAAATACATGAATTATAGTTTGTAATTGATAGTAAACATGTATTAGATGATTATGTGATGATTATAAACCAATTAGAAGGCATTAATCCATGAAAGTATGTATTAGAAGGAAGTTTTTGTTTTTACAGAGTTTTACTTTCATGTATGGTATATATGAATGAAAATTGATGCTTAAATTGGTTACTAATCGGTTAATTGACATTTGATTATGATTATATAATGAAAAATGAAAAGAATGCAAGTGGAATGGATTAAAATAGTTGAAAGATGAGTTTATAGTGGTTAATTTTATTAAAATGGCTAAAACATGAATATTTGGTTTAAACAGTGATTTTTTTTGGTTTCTAATTAGTTGATTAGGTGTATTACAATGGTTAAATTGGTTAGAAACATGTTGGGAAATTGTTTAATATCATATTTGATATCTGGGTATGTTTAAACTATGTGTTGGATGGTAGAATTCGAAAAATTTGGCCAAATTTGGCCTAAGTTTTCACGGGTTCGCGAACTGAAGGAGGTGACTGCCGAGTCTCTCGCCCCAGCGAGAAAATTGTAAGGGAAATCTTCGCCCCGGCGAAGTCTCGCCCCGACGAGCTTTTTGTTAAGTAAATTCCCGCCCCGGCAAGGGAACAGTAACTGAAATATTTTTTATTTTTATTTTATTTTATTATGATGCCGTGTACATGCTTAAAGCTTAGATTAAAGTATTTAATAATAAATAAGATACTACAATGAGTGGTAATCGAATATTTAATGAATATCAAATGACATTTGATATATTAAATGAAATGGGATAAGAACAAACCCTGAAGTGTATATTGTTCTGTAACTAATTATTGTTACCATTTTATAATCGGAATGTATAGGGTGATTAAGAACGTGAATTATTTAATCTGTAATCTACGCACGAGGCAAGTTTTCTTCCTTAAACTTGTTATTTCCTTTAAAGCAAGTTTACTTTCATTGAGCAAGCTTAGTAACCTTAGCTTATTATTGTTCAAGCAAGGTAGTTATCATGGCAAGTGTTTATATTTACTTCAGCCATTTATTGTCAATCATTGATCGTTATTCAAACCTTGAACATAATTTCTATTGTACAAACTTTATCCATGAATCAAATGCTTTAATGACTAGCAAACCCTAATTGATTCAGCTAGTCCTTAGTTGATGAGCGTTTTAAAGACATAGAATATTTTAATAATTGTTCCGAACCGAGTTCTTTTTGGTACGGATTCTGATGCTAAACTGAGAAGAACAACCCTAATATAGGGGATTAATTACGCGACAACATTAAAATGTTTGTGCACAATACATTGTACAAAGGGCTGATCCCCCTGAGTACGAGTGGATGATCCATAGTCTATAAGACTGTTAAAAGTTGCGATAAAAATACTTGATAACCTAGGACATAGTTCGAGGTCTTGTGACCCTCATATACACTTTTAATCCTGAATCTATATTTAGTTCTTGAGCTAGGCTTTCTATTGAGTTTTCAGATCTTGAATAGTTATTGATTGAATTCAGAAAACCTATTATACCTCAATTGAAATCTACTTCATTGGTTATTCAATTGTTATTATTATCACACTTGTGGGCAATTGTTTGCTCACTCTTGCACTAAAACATTGTAGCTAAGGCAGAGAAATCGGACGAGCCGTCCACGAGCAAAGGCAAAGGCAAGATGCCAAAATAGCGAAAGACTTATTATCCATTGATTGTTTACTTGTAACAAAACTCATTTAATTTTATGTTTTTATTCCGCATTGATGTAATAGAGGTTAGATAACCTGGGATTTGTTTGATTAAGAGATTGGAGATGTAACCCCTTTTGTGGGAAGATATTTTATTCAGTTTAATTATATTATCTTAATCATGGGTAGTTAGTAATGAATGTATGCTATAGTGAACACCAAATCTGTGGAGTTGAAGTACCCAGATTTGGGGGTGTCACAGGTTGGTATCAGAGCTGATAGGTTATGAACCTTTAGGTGGGGAAAACCTTAGGGTAGTAGCCTTTTAGAGGATAGAGAATATAGTGGTGATAAACTCTTATCGAGTTCTAAGGAATGAATTACGGAAATTCATAAAAGATAATAAAATGATTATATGTTATGTGTTTATTTGATAACAAACTTATGTGCTCGCGAGTATTATCGAGTAGTAATTAAAACTTAAAATTTTGTTGTCAGGATGACTGATAGAGGAGAACCCAGTCGGGCTAGGGAGGAGGAGCCCCGGGATATTCATGTAATTCGGGAGCAGCTAGTGCAGAGGGAGCCATCCCCATTGATCACAGTTGCAGGTCCCGACTACGAGCCTGAGACTGATCCTGAGAAGGATCCGGAGGAGGAGGAGGAGGAAGACCCTGAGGAGATACCACTAACTTCCTTAGGTGTTCAGATGTATGACCGCAACATAGAGTTGTAAGACAGAGTGGAGGAGTTAGAGGGGCAGCTGGCTGAGCGACAGACTGCTTTGGAGCAGAAGAACAGTGAGATTGAGGAGCTCGATATACGTCTTGGGGACGTGGAGTGGAAGCTGGTCCATGAAGAGAGCCAAAAGGAGGATTTAGAAAATCAAGTTGTGGAATGTCAAGCCGCTCTAGAGCAGAAGGATGTCGAGATCCAAGACCTTTCATCACGTCTCGCAGAGGTTGAGCAGAGACTAGCTCAGTCTAAGTACCGACGAGGCCGATTGTTGGCTAGGAATGAAATTGTACGAGATGAATTGAAAGAGGAGTCAGCTAAGCGGGTTAGAGCTGAAAACGCTTGGCTGAGGGAGGCTAATCGCGCAAATCGTGTTAAATGTGAGGTGCGGTCAAAGAAGGCCAAGATTGATGAGATGGAGTATGTTTTTTACACCACAGTAGATAGAGCTCAGGATCGAGTTCATCGTCATCCAGATATAATGGGTCGAAGGATGGTGACTCGTATTATGGAGCAGGAACACGAGGAAGCTGTGCGCCGTGGGATGTCATCGTAGATTACGATTGGAGGTGCTATTATGAAATTTATGAAGATAATAAGTTGTAAATCCCAGTTTTATATAATGGGATAGAATAATGATGTAGTCCTGGAACCTTATGATTTCAGGATAGATGATTTGATGTAAATAACAATGACGTTATTTTTATTATGTTTTAAAGCAGTAAACGAATAAAATGCGAAAGTTTCTCAGATATTCTATGTGTTAAGTGTTGTTTATAAATGTTTAAGTTAAGACTTAAATGTTTAAGTAATTGAGTAATAATCTAATAGCGTAAATTTTTAACAGTAAGATGCCGCCTATAAGACAAACCCGTCAACAGACCCCTGAGGGATCCACCAATAACAATGAAGAAGTCAACGCTAATCCAATGCAGCAACTGGTAAATCTGCTAACAGGAGCATTTGCGAATCAACCCCAAGCTCAGGCCACGACTTTTAAAGATTTCAAGGCTGTTGGACCCCCAGAATTTCAAGGATCTATGAATCCGATCGAGGCACAAACCTGGGTCATGGAGATGGAGAAGGTGTTTGATGTCGCTAGGGTCGACGAGGACCAGAAGACGGCATTTGCAACATTTATGCTGAAATTAGAAGCTAGCTACTGGTGGAAAGCAAATAAGACTCGAGGTGGCCAAGGGATTATTGCATGGGAGCGATTTAAGGAAATATTTTTCGAGACCTATTTTCCGGCAAACGCGCAGAACCAAATGGAGGTGCAGTTTCTAGAGTTGAAGCAAGGTACTATGACGGTACCTGAGTATGCTGCAAAATTCAATGAGTTGGCGAGGTTTGCGCCATATCAGGTCAACACGGATGAGCGAAAGGCTAGAAGGTTTGAGCAGGGACTGAAGCCCTGGCTGTATAGCCGAGTTTCAATGTTCCAACTGAATTCATTTGCGGCAGTGTTAGAGAAGGCAATAATCGCTGAAGGAGGGAGTGATGCTCTGTCTAAATACAATCAAAAGTAGAAGAAAAAGAAGAGTGAAAATGATAATAAAGCAAGTGCTAGCCATGGTGGCAGCAATCAAAAGAGAAAGTGGAGTGATAGTAACTCTGGTGGCAGTCAGCAAGGAAGTCAGAAAAGGAAGGTGGAGGTATGCAGTAACTGCGGAAAGAGCCATGTGGGTGTTTGTTTGAAGGGTAAGAGAGTGTGCTTTAACTGTGGTCAGGAGGGTCCTATCGCACCGAATTGCCCTAGTCCGAAGAAGGGCGCATGTTTTATTTGCGGGTCGAAGGATCACTTCGCTCGGGATTGCCCTAAGAAAACTACAGGTGGAGCTAGTGCAGGAAAGGGGAACAGCAGCGGAGGCAATCTGACTATCACAAGATCAACGCAACCTAATCGACCTACCGCTCGAACATTCAACATGACGATGCAGGATGCTGTGCAGTCGAAGGATGTAGTGTCAGGTATCATTCCGCTCAATAGTATAAATGCTTACGTATTATTTGATTCGGGTGCTACTTGTTCATTTATATCCGATGATTTTGCTAAGAAATTAGAGTTAACTCAAGAAGAGTTAGATTACCCTATGAATATAGAAATTGCGAATAGAGAAGTGATTCTTGTTAAGTTTGTCCACAAAAACTGTCAGGTAGACATTAAGGATCATGTGATGACAGTAAATTTAATCCCAATTCGTCTTGGGGAGTTTGACGTTATTTTGGGAATGAATTGGTTGTTCAACCATGGGGCAGTTATTGACTGTCAAAAGAAGTGTGTAAATCTTAAGACTCTGTCGAAGGTAGTGTTTTATGGTAGCACGTCGCCTAGACAAACAAGTTGTCTGACGATTATGCAGGCCAGAAAGATGTTAAGACAAGGATGTGTAGGATATCTAGCCTACATAGTGGATACCTGAAAGGTGGGTGCAAAGCTGGAGGAGATACCAGTAGTTAGGGATTTTGCGGACGTGTTTCCTGATGATTTGCCAGGATTACCGCCAGATAGGGAAATTGAGTTTGTAATTGATTTAGCACCGGGTACAGCCCCTATATCAAAAGCCCCGTACCGAATGGCTTCGGTAAAAATGAAGGAGTTGATGGTGCAATTGCAAGAGTTGCTGGATAAAAAGTATATTCAACCGAGCGTTTCGCCGTGGGGAGCGCCGGTGTTATTTGTCAAGAAGAAGGACGGGTTAATGCGTCTTTGCATTGATTATAGAGAGTTGAATAAGGTCACGATTAAAAATAAGTATCCGTTACCAAGGATCGATGACCTGTTTGACCAATTGAGGGGAACAAGATATTTTTCAAAGATAGATCTACGAAGTGGGTACCATCAGTTAAAGGTGAGAAAGGAAGACATACCAAAGACGACATTTCGAACTAGGTATGGTCACTATGAATTTTTGGTCATGTCATTTGGTTTAACGAATGCTCCTGCAGCTTTCATGGACTTAATGAATAGGGTGTTTAAACCATTTCTGGATAAGTTTGTAGTGGTATTCATAGACGACATTTTGGTTCACTCCAAAACTCAGGAAGAACACGTGGAGCATTTGAGGGTGACATTGGAGGCGTTAAGGAAAGAGAAATTATATGCAAAATTTTCAAAATGCAAATTTTGGTTAGAGCGTGTTCAATTCCTTGGGCATGTTATCGATAAAGACGGGATTTTGGTGGATCTAGCTAAAGTGGAAGTTGTGATGAACTGGGATCAGCCAAAAACACCGTCAGAAGTGAGGAGTTTACTAGGTTTGGCAGGTTATTACAGGCGTTTTATTCAAGATTTCTCCAGGATCGCCACTCCGTTGACGAATTTAACAAGAAAATCAGTGAAGTTCGTTTGGACGGAGAAGTGCGAAGAGAGTTTTCAAGAATTGAAGAAGAGATTAAGTTCGGCATCTGTATTGTCTTTGCCAGATGATACAGGAAATTTTGTGGTATATAGCGACGCATCGCATAAAGGACTTGGTTGTGTGCTGATGCAAAACGGTAAGGTTATTGCATATGCATCGCGCCAACTAAAAGACTATGAAAAAGGGTATCCGACCCATGATTTGGAGTTAGCAGCCGTAGTGTTTGCTTTGAAAATCTGGAGGCACTATCTCTATGGGGAGAAGTGTGAAATATATACAGACCATAAAAGTCTGAAGTATATTTTCACACAGAAGGATTTGAATATGCGGCAGAGGAGATGGATAGAATTAATCAAAGATTATGATTGTGAAATTTTATACCATCTAGGGAAGGCTAATGTGGTTGCCGACGCTTTGAGTAGAAAAGGTCGGGAGAAATTATTTTTGTTAACTGCTCAGGAGAAGCTTGTAGCAGAAATGGCTAAATTGGAGTTAGAGGTGAAGGGTTTGGCAGAGCCTAATGAAAAGTTGTTCCATCTGGAAACCCAACCAACTTTGGTAGAAAAAGTGAAAGAAGCGCAACTTCAGGATGAGGAATGTGTTAAGATACGGAAAAGAGTGCTTGAGGGAGAAGAGCTTAAATATAAAATTGATACTGAAGGGTTGCTGAGATTTGAAGGTAGAATCTGGGTACCGTCAGTGCTGGCAATCAGAAAGGAGATTTTGAACGAAGCTCATAGTTCAAGATTTTCGATTCACCCGGGAAGTACAAAGATGTACCAGGATCTTCGCCAACACTTTTGGTGGCCAAACATGAAACGAGAGGTTGCCGAGTGTGTTGCGAAGTGTCTCACTTGTCAGAAGGTCAAAGCAGAGCATCAACGACCAAGTGGTTTGTTACAGCCCTTGGAGATACCAGAATGGAAGTGGGAGCATATCACAATGGACTTTGTGGTAGGGCTTCCAACTACTCAGAAGGGTTATGACGCAATATGGGTCATAGTTGACAGATTGACGAAATCAGCGCATTTCTTGCCAATCAAAATCAGATTCACTTTGGATCAGTTGGCAAAGTTATACATCAAAGAGATTATCTCAAGGCACGGTGTCCCAGTATCAATTGTGTCGGACAGAGATCCACGTTTCACATCAAAATTTTGGAGGAGTCTGCAAGCTTGTTTGGGAACGCAGTTAAGAATGAGTACAACCTACCATCCTCAAACCGATGGCCAGAGCGAAAGAACAATTCAAACGTTGGAGGATATGCTTCGGGAATGCGTCATGGATTTTAAAGGCAACTGGGATGATCATTTAACTCTGGTCGAATTTGCCTATAACAATAGTCATCACGCAAGTATCGTCATGCCGCCCTACGAAGCATTGTACGGAAGGAAGTGCAGAACTCCGTTATGTTAGGATGAGGTTGGAGAACGTCGACTATTGGGACCCGAACTGGTACAACAAACTGCTGAAATTGTCAAGGTGATAAGAGCCAGATTGTTAGCTGCTCAAGACAGGCAGAAGAAATATGCGGATCAGCATCGTCAAAATCATGAATTTGAAGTCGGGAGTTTTGTGTTTCTCAGAGTATCTCCCTGGAAAGGAAAAATCAGATTTGGTAAAAAGGGTAAACTCAGTCCGCGGTTTATTAGACCCTTCGAGGTGCTGAAACGAGTGGGTGATGTAGCTTATGAGATAGCTTTACCTCCCGAGTTAGATCACATTCACAATATTTTCCACGTATCGGTGCTACGACCGTATAAGCCTGATTATAAACATGTAATCGAATATGAACTAATACAGTTTGAAAAATATTTAACCTATGAAGAGGTACCTGTACAGATAATAGACAGGAAAGAGCAGGTTCTCAGAAATAAAGTGATACCTTCTGTTAAGGTAATCTGGAGGAACCACAGTGCTGAAGAAGCTACGTGGGAACTCGAAGAGAAAATGATGCAGAGTTATCCTCAATTGTTTGTTTAATTTGGTACCGCGATTCTGGGGACAGAATCTTTGTAAGGAGGGGAGAATGTAACGGACGAATTAATTGCATTGTGATTCTTGGGACATAATCCTTTTAAGGAGGAAAGGATGTAACGAATGTGATTTTTGTGAATAATAAAAATATTTATCGAGTTATATAAATATTTTTGTTAATTTATTTATTGAGTATAATAAATAATTTATAAAGTTATGGTGAAACAATTTATGTTAAATGTTATTTAAATGTGATTTGATGTGATTATTCTAATTTAATTTAATAATTAAATTAGATGATAAAATGATTCATGTGAATAAATGTTTTATTTGAATAAATGATTTATTTGAATAAGATAATTTATTTGGTGTTATTGTTTGGATAAATAAAACTATTATTTAAGTTAGTAAGGTTTAATTGAATTATTTAATAATAAGTTCTATTAAATTAAAAGTGTGACAATTAAAACTATATGTTATAATGAGTTATTAAAATAAATAGAAAGAGTTTTTATTTCCATCAAACCAAACAAGGTCTTATGACCTTTGGTTGAAAATAATGAGTTATTTCAATTTTGTTTTGCCAAACAAGCCTTATGGCTTTTGAATTTTTATAACTGATGGTTTAATTAGAGAATATACGTTATTATTTTAGCCATCAATTTTTATTTTTGTTAAAAGCTTGTCAGTTGTTAAAAGATAAGAAAACACAGAGTTTAAAAAAAAGAGAAGGAAGAATATACAGAGAAGAAGAGAGAATTGAGAAGAGTCTGGAGATTTGAGAGTAGGAATTCTAACAAGGAGAATTGATCAAATTTTTCTAAGCAAATAGAAGGTATAATCCTTTTTGAATTCTTCACTTTATTTCTTTTTAATTTACTTCTCTGTATATGAATTCTATTTTCCTGTATATGAATTTTATGTTAAATACATGAATTATAGTTTGTAATTGATAGTAAACATGTATTAGATGATTATGTGATGATTATAAACCAATTAGAAGGCATTAATCCATGAAAGTATGTATTAGAAGGAAGTTTTTGTTTTTACAGAGTTTTACTTTCATGTATGGTATATATGAATGAAAATTGATGCTTAAATTGGTTACTAATCGGTTAATTGACATTTGATTATGATTATATAATGAAAAATGAAAAGAATGCAAGTGGAATGGATTAAAATAGTTGAAAGATGAGTTTACAGTGGTTAATTTTATTAAAATGGCTAAAACATGAACATTTGGTTTAAACAGTGAATTTTTTTGGTTTCTAATTAGTTGATTAGGTGTATTACAATGGTTAAATTGGTTAGAAATATGTTGGGTAATTGTTTAATATCATATTTGATATCTGGGTATGTTTAAACTATGTGTTGGATGGTAGAATTCGGAAAATTTGGCCAAATTTGGCCTAAGTTTTCACTGGTTCACGAACTGAAGGAGGTGACTGCCGAGTCTCTCGCCCCGGCGAGAAAATTGTAAGGGAAATCTTCGCCCTGGCGAGCTTTTTGTTAAGTAAATTCCCGCCCCGACGAGGGAACAGTAACTGAAATATTTCTTATTTTTATTTTATTTTATTATGACGTCGTGTACATGTTTAAAGCTTAGATTAAAGTATTTAATAATAAATAAGATACTACAATGAGTGGTAATCGAATATTTAATGAATATCAAATGACATTTGATATATTAAATGAAATGGGATAAGAACAAACCCTGAAGTGTATATTGTTCTGTAACTAATTATTGTTACCATTTTATAATCGGAATGTATAGGGTGATTAAGAACGTGAATTATTTAATCTGTAATCTACGCACGAGGCAAGTTTTCTTCCTTAAACTTGTTATTTCCTTTAAAGTAAGTTTACTTTCATTGAGCAAGCTTAGTAACCTTAGCTTATTATTATTCAAGCAAGGTAGTTATCATGGCAAGTGTTTATATTTACTTCAGCCATTTATTGTCAATCATTGATCGTTATTCAAACCTTGAACAAAATTTCTATTGTACAAACTTTATCGATGAATCAAATGCTTTAATGACTAGCAAACCCTAATTGATTCAGCTAGTCCTTAGTTGATGAACGTTCTAAAGACTTAGAATATTTTAATAATTGTTCCGAACCGAGTTCTTTTTGGTACGGATTCTGATGCTAAACTGAGAAGAACAACCCTAATATAGGGGATTAATTACGCGACAGCATTAAAATGTTTGTGCACAATACATTGTACAAAGGGCTGATCCCCCTGAGTACGAGTGGATGATCCATAGTCTATAAGACTGTTAAAAGTTGCGATAAAAATACTTGATAACCTAGGACATAGTTCGAGGTCTTGTGACCCTCATATACACTTTTAATCCTGAATCTATATTTAGTTCTTGAGCTAGGCTTTCTATTGAGTTTTCAGATCTTGAATAGTTATTGATTGAATTCAGAAAACCTATTATACCTCAGTTGAAATCTACTTCATTGGTTATTCAATTGTTATTATTATCACACTTGTGGGCAATTGTTTGCTCACTCTTGCACTAAAACATTGTAGCTAAGGCAGAGAAATCGGACGAGCCGTCCACGAGCAAAGGCAAAGGCAAGATGCCAAAATAGCGAAAGACTTATTATCCATTGATTGTTTACTTGTAACAAAACTCATTTAATTTTATGTTTTTATTCCGCATTGATGTAATAGAGGTTAGATAACCTGGGATTTGTTTGATTAAGAGATTGGAGATGTAACCCCTTTTGTGGGAAGATATTTTATTCAGTTTAATTATATTATCTTAATCATGGGTAGTTAGTAATGAATGTATGCTATAGTGAACACCAAATCTGTGGAGTTGAAGTACCCATATTTGGGGGTGTCACAGGATTCGAGTACAAGAGTTCTGGGTTCGCGCAGCCACAAGGGTGGATGTGCTGGAGGGAGAGGTTCGAGATGGATCCGCTAGGATCGATACGTTAGAGTATGCCCTGTACACGACAGTAGCCAGAGTGCAGGACCGGGTCAGAAGGTACCTCGGAAGGAGGGCAGTAGTCGACGCATGATCAGACGCCGAGTGGTTGATCGAATAGCTCGACAGGCACTCCGTCGGGCAGTTCGCCGTAGCGAGCGTTGACTTGTTGGTTTGGTACCCTTATGTGTACCAGGTTGTTGTAGTGCGTCCCACTTTGTTTTATTAGGGACAGTTTTATGTTGTAAGCCCTTATGCCTTAATGTATGCATGGGATGGTAACCAACCCCAACTTTTATTATGTCAAAGGGGTAAGTAGTTGTGAATCCTCACCTTTTGCTTAATAGAGGATAGTTAGAAGTAGGCAGTTTATGCCATTGAGTGTTTATAGTAGTATGCTAAATGTTGAGTCAGTCTGTATTAAAACATTGGTATATGAATATAAATGCAGTTGTTTCCTTTTAAATTGAATGTGTTTGATTGATGTATCCACTGTTAAATGTTGACTTAATTGGTACGGTGTGTAGGGCATAATAAGCGATAGTTTAAGACTTGACCTTTAGCAGATCATAGTGCTGCCCAAAGGTAGACCCCGCAATCCGCGAGTCGTGGAGTCAGAAAGTGAGGTTGGGGATCAACCCGATCTAATGAGAGTGTTCGTGGAGATGCTAGCGGAAGCCATGCAAGCAAGACCACCTCCTATGGTCCCAGTAGGAGAACTACCAGTGCCCCAGCCAGCGCATCACTTGGCTAACTTTAAGGATTTCAAACTGGTTGGGCCACCTGAGTTCAAGGGCACTCTCGATCCAATAGAAGCACAGACTTGGGTCGAAGAAATGGAGAAGGTCTTCGAGGTCGCACGAGTGGCCGAGGAGCAGAAAACTGGATTCGCCACCTTCATGATGAAGGGCGAAGCTAACTATTGGTGAAAAGTTAATAAGGGGCGAGCAGGCGAGGGAGTCATTCCATGGGACAGATTTAAAGAGCTATTCTTCGAAAATTATTTTCCAGAGAATACACAGCAGGATATGGAAGTTAAGTTTCTGGAACTGAAACAGGGAAGTATGACTGTCGCAGAGTACGCGGCAAAATTCAATGAGTTGGCCCGATTTTCTCCACATCAGGTGGACATAGAGGCTAGAAAGGAAAGAAGATTTGAATTGGGATTGAAGCCATGGGTGCAGAAAGCTGTCGCGGTACTGAAGATCAAGGACTTCTCTGAATTGCTGGAAAGGGCTATCATCGCGGAAGGAGGCAATGAAGTTGTAGCACGATTCAACCAGGACAGAAAGAAAGGTCAGGAAGGACCTAAAGCGGGGAGTAGCGGAAGCAGCAACCCCAATAAGCACAAGTGGAATGAGAGTCCATCGTCCGGAGGCTATCGATCCGGAGGAGAAGCTAAGAAAAATGGGAAGTGCAACAACTGCGGGAAGAATCACTCGGGGGAGTGGATGAAGGGGAAGAGCGTTTGTTATCGTTGTGGACAACCAGGGCATCTGGCTCCTCAGTGTCCGAATAAGCAGAAAAGAGGGTGTTTTTCTTATAGAGCACCCGACCACCAAATCAAGGATTGTCCGAAGAGGAAGAGCGATACAGGGAGTGGCAACAGAAGCAACTACAACAACAGCAATAACAACAACAACAACAGGCCGAGTATCGGGGGGCCTGCCAGTCAAGCCAACAGACCAACGGTACGCATATTCAACATGACCGTGCAGGATGTCGTGGGGTCCAAAGACGTGGTGTCAGGTATCATCCAAATCAATGATATAAATGCATATGTGTTATTCGATTCGGGTGATACCTGCTATTTTGTTTTAGAAGAATTTGCTAAACGGTTAGACTTACCTCGTGAAAAATTGGAATACCCTATGAACGTAGAAGTAGCAAACAAGGAAATTATCCCCGTAAAGTGCATTCATAGGAATTGTTTGCCGAGTTGCGAGCATTTAAGCTCAGCGTGGATTTGATACCGATTCGTTTGGGGGAGTTCGATGTGATCCTTGGAATGGATTGGTTATCGATTCACGGAGCAGTCATCGACTGTAAGAAGAAGTGTGTACACCTGAAGACCTCTAATAAGTCGAAGGTAGTATTCTATGGTAGTAAATCGCCGAGACAATCTTGTTGTCTAACGATGATGCAAGCTAAGAGATTTCTGAAGAAGGGTTGTATAGGTTATTTGGCTCACGTGGTTGATACTCATCAAGTCGAGGGCGAACCGAGTCAAATACCTGTCGTAAGGGAATTCACAAATGTCTTCCCAGATGAAATTCTGGGATTGCCGCTGGATAGGGAGGTAGAATTTGTAATTGACTTGGTGCCGGGAGCCGCACCAATATCGAAGGCGCCGTATCGAATGGCACCGGTAGAAATGAAGGAGCTAATGGTTCAATTGCAGGAACTGTTAGACAAGGGTTATATCAGACCGAGCATGTCACCATGGGGAGCGCCAGTTATGTTCGTAAAGAAGAAGGATGGTTCGATGAGGCTTTGTATCGACTATCGCGAATTGAACAAAGTCACGATTAAGAATAGGTACCCGCTGCCCAGAATAGACGATCTGTTTGATCAACTCAAGGGAGCAAAATATTTTTCAAAGATTGATTTGAGAACGGGTTATCATCAACTAAAGGTGAGACAAGAGGATATCCCGAAGACTGCATTCAGAACTCGTTATGGGCATTTCGAGTTTCTGGTAATGTTATTCGGACTGACAAATGTACCAGCGGCATTCATGGATATGATGAACAGAGTGTTCAAACAGTACTTAGACAAGTTCTTGGTAGTATTCATCGATGACATCTTGGTGTATTCAGTGTTAGAGGAAGAACATGCTGAACACCTAAGGATTGTTTTGGAAACGTTAAGAAGGGAGAAGCTGTACGCGAAGTTTTCGAAGTGTGAATTTTGGTTGCAGAGGGTGCAGTTTCTAGGACACGTCATCGACAAGAATGGCATTTCGGTAGACCCGATAAAGGTGGAAGCCGTTATCAATTGGGAGCAGCCAAAGATGCCAACAGAGATCAGAAGTTTCCTAGGTTTGGTGGGATACTATTGGAAATTTATCTAAGATTTTTCGAAGGTAGCATCGCCGTTAACCAATCTTACTAGAAAGACGGTAAAGTTCATTTGGATGGAAAAGTGCGAGGAAAGTTTCATGGAGCTGAAGAAGAGACTTAGCCAAGCACCGGTGTTGGCTTTACCGGACGACACCGGAGGTTTTGTGGTGTATAGTGATGCGTCACACAAAGGTCTTGGTTGTGTACTAATGCAGCACGGCAAGGTCATTGCGTACGCTTCACGTCAGCTGAAGGACTATGAGAAGGGATACCCAACTCATGACCTGGAGTTAGCAGCAGTAGTATTCGCCTTGAAGATATGGAGGCATTATCTATATGGAGAGAGGTGTGAAATATATACAGATCACAAAAGTTTGAAATACATCTTCACTCAGAAGGAGTTGAACATGAGGCAGCGCTGATGGTTAGAATTGATCAAGGACTACGACTGTGAGATTCTGTACCATCCGGGCAAAGCAAATGTAGTGGCCAATGCCTTGAGCAGGAAAGGCAGGGAGAAATTGATGAAACTGACAACTCAGGCAGAGTTAATAAAGGAGTTTGAACGTCTGGAATTGGAGGTTCAATATCCGATGGAGACGGACGAGAAATTATTTATAGTGACAGCGAGTCCGACCCTATTGGATCAAATCAAGGAGGCTCAAGAAAAGGATGAGGATTGTGATTCAATAAAGAGGCGAATTACCGAAGGCGAGGAGCTTAAGTATAAGATTGATAGCACAGGGTTGCTAAGGTTTGAAGGGAGAGCCTGGGTACCGTTGGATCCAGAATTGAGGGAATAAATCCTTCAGGAAGCTCATAGCACGAGGTACTCAGTACATCCCGGAAGCACGAAAATGTATCAGGATTTGCGACAGTATTTTTGGTGGCCGAATATGAAACCAGAAGTGGCAGACTGCATCAGCCGATGTCTGACATGTCAGTGAATTAAAGTAGAGCACCAGCGATTGAGCGGACTGCTTCAACCATTGGAGATTCCGCAGTGGAAGTGGGAGCACATCACAATGGACTTTGTGGTGAGTCTGCCACCGACACAGAAGGGTTTAGACGCCATCGGGGTAATTGTGGATCGTCTAACCAAGTCTGCCCATTTCCTACCAATCAAAATATGGTATAAGCTGGAGCAGTTAGCAAAACTTTACGTCAAGGAGATTGTATCGCGTCATGGAGTACCGGTATCTATTGTGTCAGATAGGGATCCGCGCTTCACGTCAAATTTTTGGACAAGTCTGCAGGCAAGAATGGGAACACAGTTGAGGTTGAGTACAGCGTATCATCCTCAAATTGACGGCCAGAGTGAGCGAACGATTCAGACCTTAGAAGATATGCCTTCGGGCGGTCGTGATGGATTTAAAGGGTAGCTGGGATGACCATTTGCCACTGGTGGAGTTCGCTTATAACAACAGCTATCACGCTAGTGTCGGCATGCCACCATACGAAGCGCTATATGGAAGGAAATGCCGAACCCTGATGTGTTGGGATGAGGTTGGAGAGCGAAGACTGTTGGGACCTGAAATGGTGCAGCAGACTACAGATACAGTACAACTGGTCAGAAATCGTCTGGTAGCAGCTCAAGATCGCCAGAAGAAATATGCCGACTTACATCGTCAGAAGAGGGACTTTGAAGTTGGTAGCTTTGTGTTTTTGAAGGTATCTCCCTGGAAAGGGAAGATCCGTTTTGGGAAGAAGGGCAAATTGAGCCCTAGATTCATAGGACCGTTCGAGATATTGAGGCGAATCGGCGAAGTGGCGTATGAGGTAGCGTTACCTCCTGAACTTGAGCACATTCACAACGTGTTTCATGTGTCAGTGCTTGTTGCTTGATTTCGCAATCAATAAAACACACGCAAGTATACGCGGTCCACAAGTAATATAAGATAAGTAAAGTGTTGAACCCACGAGGAATTATGTTAAATAATTACCAAATATCAATCGCATGAAAAATTAATCTAATTTAAACAATGACAATATGGTTTGGATTTGTTGCTGATTAAAACTAAATAAAGATAATTTAGAAAACACGTTTAACTACACACGGATAAAGTTCAAGATAGAAAGATCTAAGATTACAATTTTCCCCAACTCTTCATTTAAACATCATACTCTCTCTTGTTTAGTAAATTAGAACAGAAGAATTGCTCTCCGAGAAATCACAAGTATATATAAGCCTCTCTCGACGGTCGAATACGTATTTCCTATTGTGGTGTATAGATATATTTCTATTCTACACACTAGCAAGAATCTCATATCAAGAACAATCAATAAGACACATGTCACGTAAAATCTCATTAACCGTTCTATCAATTATCAACTTTCACAATAGAAATCATTAAGCAAGGATTCTCAATTGGATACATGTGGTATTTAGGTATATGTCTATCCGAAATACAATCAAATTATCAACCCTCAAGAATAATACATAAGACTCACGTCACATAATCTCATACATTATCCATAAAGAATATCCAACTTTCACATGAATTCATAACTAGGTCTCAACTTATACTTCCTCTCTCAATTCCATATAAGTTACCAAGGTAATTACGGGCCAAGCAATTATTCCTTAAGAAAAGGTTATGAACTCTAATTCATGTAATGACTAACTACCATTCAAAGAGAGAGCATTCAATTTAAACTACAAGTTGGGTTCCATTGCAATCTTAGAATGATGAGTTTAGCTCATATTCAATCTCAATAACATCATAATCTGATTATAATACATGGTTTGGAATTACAAAATAAGAATGAAGAACTAAAACATATGAAGAAACACCCATTTTGTGATGAGATTCCCGAATTGGTGTGGTGTAGTTCTTCTTCTCCAGCTCTTGCCTTCCTATTTTGTGCTCCTAGCCTCCTTGAGTTGATGAAATTCAGATAATTCCTCACTTTGTTCCTTTGTTCTTCTCCTTTTTCTCTCAAACCCTAGCCTCCAAATTGTGTAGCAAAGCTTGAATAACTTCCATTTTCCTCCCTGGATGCCTAATAATCTAGTTACTCTCTCTCTCTTCCCCTTTTCCATCGTGCTCCCGAAATTGCTCCAATCAATCTCTACTATCAGCATACGCGACAAAAGCCAGCCTCATTTCTGTCCCGACTCTGTCGCCCTGGCGGTAAAATTTAGCCTTGGAGACTCGCCCCGGCGGTGGCGTCGCCCCGGTAATAGAAAATGGCTTGGGGATGCCGCCCCGACGATGGCTTCGCCCCGGCGCAGAAACAAGCCTGGGGTTGCCACCCCGGCGGTGGACCCTACTGCTGGAATTTTTCATTTTTGCTCCAAAAGTTCCACAATTCCACAATTTCCTACTTAGAGTCGCTTCCTGCACAATAATGAAATAACTAGTGAAATAGTGCTATAAATGCTTAAAGATAGCCGAGAATTGAGCCTAAAAAACATCCAATTCGTAGGTATAAAACCCACTCATCAAATACCCCCAAACTTAAGACTTTGCTTGTCCTCAAGCAAAAACAGAGGAAATGAAAAATACACAATGCCACTAAGTAGATGAATGCAAATGCAAGAGCTATAAGCCTAGAGCAGTCAAGATAAGGACATCCAGCCTCAACATTCAGAAACAAGTAAACAACAACCTCTCAACCATATGATTATCAGAAATGAAACTCACACCGGTTTCGCCCAATGTTTAACCCTTATGTGTGTGTGTGGTTGGACTGTCAGAGTACGTACTGATCACAATTCAATCCAAGAACTACATTGCTCAAAAGAAGATAAAACAGTCAATACCCAATTGCTAGCAGCTCTCATGCTCACTAGCTTCTATTTTCACATTCCATTTAGCTATATTCTATAACAATCACCGAGTGCGTTTTACGCTCCATCTCGATGATAGTTTATTAACATCTAGACCTGTGCAATGTCTATCTTCATTAGGCTTTTTAATGTCACTGTTGCCTCTTTTTAAGTCTTAAATAAAAGAGCTCTAACTCACGCAAGTATACGTGGTCAACAAGTAATACAGAGGAAGTAGAGTATCGTCCCACAGAGACAATATTAAATTAATTCACTATGCATCAGTTCTATCACTATACTTATTTGCCTAAACTATTGACTTACTTTTGGTGACAAAATTATTTCTATATCAATTAATAACTAAATATGCAAATACTAACAAAATATATCAAGTCTGGAGTTAATGGGATCCTAACTTCATTTAATAGTTCATCTAATTACCACTATCATGCTAGTAAGTTCATATATCACAGAAAAGTAGCCAAGGACACTAAAATAGACATAACCATTTGTCAATGCATTATGACCTACTTACATAATATCCATACTCGATAGACACCATATAATCACCACTATAACCAAAATCACTATATTTCTATGTGAAATTGTAATTATATTGATTTTAAGCACAAGTCCCTATTTTGACTCTTACGGTGAAACAGTATATTTCTATCTGACTCACAAAATATTAAGCTACCCAATTAAGCCTCTTATTCGCAAGCTATCATGATTACAATCCATACTTATAAGTTATTTTTCAATTCCATACAAGTACTGAAATCGAATGATGATCAAGCATTCATACATGCAAAACAATCATGATAGAAATTCCTTATGATATGCAAAATAATCTAACGATCAAGCTTATAATTAGACTACATATTAAAATCCGTTAGAATCCCATAATGGAGATTAGTTCATGTCTGAACCAAAAGCCATTATGGGATCAAATCTACACATGGAAAATAAACAATCAATTGAATAAAGAAGAAGTAGATTGATCAAACCCAATTGCGAATAAAATTCCAAAGTAAGCTTAAACCCACATCAAAATCCAATGCTTGAACAAAAGTAATCCACAGAATATCTCTTTGTTCTCTCTCAAAAGTAAAGTAGATTAATTATAATAAAAATCTCCAAGTTCCTTCTTAGGGTTTCCTTCTCACTATCTGATCAACATTAACTAGAATCCTCTTTCGAATTGGCTTCTTCTTTTCCTTTCCAGTTGAACCTTAGCAACCAAAATCGTGAACTAGCGCCTCTGGCGCTAGCCCAAGCGCTGTTGGCACTAGCCCATGCCCACATAATTACAAAAATGCCACCAAGTGTATTTTAAGCTCCAAATTTACCCTTTTGCCCCTCCAGCTCCAACCTACAATAAATAAACACCAAAAACAAGTAAAATAATACTAAAAACACTTAAAGACCACAATAATTAAGCCTAACAATACCTGATTCGTAGGTATAAAACCCACTCATCAAATACCCCCAAACTTAACCAATTGCTTGTCCCCAAGTAATGCAATGATGCAAATGCAAACAAACTATCATGCCTACGAATCAAACAATCAGCCAACACAGTATCCAACATCAGGCCTCAAAGATATCATACATACTTAAGTAGAATCTCTAACCAATGCACAGTTTCTAACTCCAACCAAGTAGTTAAGTTACACCTGTCATCACCCATGTCGTGCACGTGTGTATATCAATCATTTCAATCAATTATAATTCAAATCCATCACATAATTGACTTCTTAGAAGAAAACTTTCAATTGCAACTCAATTCAACCCGTGAATACAAACAATTCAACTGATTCAAGCAATCACTAAGCATAAGGGTATCACTAAGGTTATTTAACACATTTAGACCCTTTTTAAACCCTTCCCCAGTAATTTAAAACAATTTTTTTCTTTTTAGTGAGTGCATTTTATGCTCCATCTCACTTTCTTTTGAACGAGTGCGTTTTACGCTCCATCTCATTCCATGTGTTTATGAGTGAGTGTGTTTTACGCTCTATCTCAACCCACCACATGATCCATTCTTCAATTGGGAAAGGTTCAAAATTTTCAAATTTCTCTTCTCTCTTTTTTTCACCCCAAGATTCCCCCAAACTTAGATTCTTGCCTGTGTTTTATTAAATGGATGATTCACCGATATTATCAAGTTTTAACCCAAACCTTCCACCAGAAGAAAACTATGCAACAATTTGAATTAAATTGATCAAAACAATTGATTATGTGCTTTCCTTGCTAACAAAAGTTTCAGACAGGTTAACCTTCACTACCTAATCAAAGTCATCACTAAACACTAGTTTTCAATTCTTCGCAAGTTAAAACCATAAAACCAGTCTTATCATTGGCCACATTAGATACTATATCAATTTATGCTTAATTCATGAAACTAAATGCATAACACAACCTAAAACGCAATGCAACTACCATGCATCATGCATAAACACAAGAAAACAAAACAAACTAAATGCATGAAACCGAACAAAAAAAACTACCCCCCAAACTGAACAAGACAATGCCCTCATTGAAAAAGAATAAAACAGTAAGAACAAAGGACTCCCTTGATGAAGAACTACTCAGCATCACTGCCATCGACAGCGTCATCATATCCTCATCATCCGCATCAGGAGGCGAGTCGGGTGGTGGGTAAATAGAAAGAGGAGGAGCTGGTGGAAACTGGAATGGTCCTGCCAAAGGATTCAACCGCCCAAACATATCGGCCAAGGCTGTAGAACAGTTAACATTATACGCATAAATCTCCGCCTGGCGCTGAGCAAGGTGACTTTGCTGTCGAGTCATCCGATCAAAACCCCTCTGAATCGATCCTGCCACTAAGTCTATCCGTCGAGTATGGTGTCGAAGGTCCTGTCGGATAGTCTCAACTATAGTAGGGGCTGGAACCGGATCCTCAACAGGTGGTGGTTGTTCCTGTGACTGCTGTTGTGGCTGCTGTTGTGGCTGCTGCTGTGGTAGAATGAAACCTAAACCCCTCGGGTGCGACTCACCTCCACACCATACTCTGTACCGTCCCATTGCAGCATGATCAATTGGAGGCAATGGGGCCTGTATAAGTTCATCTTTATACTACTTGACTCCAGCTCGACGACACAAATCTGTGATCAATGAAGGGTGAGGCAGTCCACCTTTGGTACTACCCTCAAGCGTGTGAATGATAGATTCATGAATTATCTCCCCTATATCCACTGTCTTCCCTTGAGCAATGCAAAACAATAACGCCGCCCGCTGATTAATGACATCGCTCATATGGCGGCACGGCATCAACTTAGCACATATAAAAGCATGCCATGCTTTTCCATATCTGCTCAATTTGGCTGAGGGAAAGTGCACAGCTTCTTGTTGGTCAGTCAGCTTCCATTCAGTCCCTGGCTCACAGAGGGCTTCTATAATCTCAGAATAATCCAAATCTTGTTCCAAATATTTTATATAGCCATCCCTGTGAATTTTCTACAACCCATAATACGCATTAATACTTTTACGCCCCACATTTATTTCCTGACCCCGAACCATAACCAGATTCCCATCAGCTTCTTTAGCATTAGCATAAAACTCCTTCACAATATTAACGGCAGCTGGTTCGGGTTGTGCAGTAAATACCATCCAATTTCGGTTGCGTATCATTTGAGCTAACTCCCCATCTACCCGCTCAATAGGTAGCAAGCCACGCTCATGAATTAGAGATTTTCCGGAAGACCAATTTTTAAACCTATCACTTGCTTCGGGGCTAACAAATTTCTTCTTATCATATTTCACAACAGCTGATGAACCTGAACTTTCCCCTCTATGTCTTTTGGGAGCCATTAATAACCAATTAAACACAAATCAAGACCCAAAAGAACTCAAAATTTCGTTGGGGCAATCTGTCGAACACTTGGTATGCACTCTTTAAAAACCCTTAGACAAGGTTTCCCCCAAACTTATGAATAACCCAATTTAGCACAATGAAAATCTCCCACAGCTTGCAAGCATAAAGATAGACAATTGAACTTAAACCCAATCCCAATTGAGCCAACACAAACTCAATTGGGTGCACAATCAAAGTCAAGAACTTTCTCCAAATACTAGCAATTCAACTCTCTAACCAACAATTTCAAGTTTTAATTGCTCAAAAATATAAAACTTACTTGAAATTGTTAATGCCCATATGTCGACTATTCAATCCGCTTTGGCTATGGAAGAGAGAGTTCCTTGATTGCAAAAGTTTTGTACCAACAATGGTTGTGAGAATGGGTGTACCAACAATGGTTGTGAGAATGGGTGTCGGTTTGTTGGTGCTTTGTTGCTAGAAACTAGCTTTGGTCGACAATTATAGAAAAACAAAGATGGGAGGTGGCGGCTTTGAATGGTGAATGAGTGAGAGAGGCTGCCGACTTGGGGAAAAGAAAGAGATGAAATGGTATTGTAGGTAGCTTAGGGTTTTAAACTTTGTTTTTTTTATTTCCCTGCCGAGCGCTGCTAGCGCTATGGAATGACTGGAGTGAGCGCTAATAGCGCTGAGGTACAGTGTGTTGTGGTGATGGTAGCGCTTCTGGCGCTGGATTGGGCGCTAATAGTGCTGTTATGCAGAATGTCGTGGCTTGGGGCAGCGCCTATGGCGCTTGCTTTGTGCATTGACGAGCGCTACAGGCGCTGGATGTGACGAGCGCTTCTGGCGCTGGATAGGGCGCTAATAGCGCTGTCTAGCAATATGTTGTGGCTTTGTGTAGCGCCTCTGGCGCTGGATATGTGCTGGAACAGGCACCAATGGCGCTGAGTTGCAGTAGTTGCCGCATAATGTAGCGCTTCAGGCGTTTGGTAGGGCGCTGCCAGCGCTTATAGGCACACTTAGTCAATTTTCGTCCAATTCAAGCTTCTACCTGCACACACATCAATCCAAATCCAAAATTAATTACAAGAAACCCCTTTTTTTTTTAAGAAAAAACAAAGTTAAATGACTAAACTAAAGCAAAACGGAAAATTAAAATGCTGGGTTGCCTCCCAGATAGCGCTAAGTTATAGTCAATTAGCTTGACTGTCTTTGATTCTCATGTCGGAGCAAGGATTAAGGTGACTTTCTGTCTGTCCACCTCATCCCCAAAGTAATGCTTCAACCTCTGTCCATTCACCTTGAACGATTGATCCGAAAATTTATCGTATACTTCAATCGCGCCATGTGGAAAGACCGTCTTCACTGTGAATGGTCCTGACCATCTTGATTTCAGCTTCCCGGGAAAAAGTTTAAGTCTGGAATTGAAAAGTAAAACCCTTTGTCCCGGTTCAAATGTTCTCTCAATAATCTTACGATCATGCCATTTCTTCACCTTCTCCTTATACAGCTTCGAGTTTTCATAAGCCCGTATTCGAAATTCGTCCAACTCATTGATTTGGAGTAAACGCTTCTCCCTTGCAGCTGTCGAATCAAAGTTCAACTTCCGAATTGCCCAATATGCTTTGTGTTCTAGCTCCATCGGAAGATGACAAGCTTTTCCATACACCAGCTGAAATGGTGACATGCCCAACGGAGTTTTGTACGCAGTCCTATATGCCCACAAAGCGTCATCCAATTTTAAGGACCAATCCTTCCTCGTCGGATTCACAATTTTTTCGAGGATTCTTTTTACTTCTCGATTGGATACTTCCGCTTGGCCGTTTGTCTGGGGTGATAAGCTGTAGCAATACGATGATTTACCCCATACTTAGCCAGCAAAGCTGTGAACTGCCTGTTGCAGAAATGACTACCTTCATCACTGATAATAGCCCTAGGAGTCCCAAATCTAGTGAAAATACTGCGATGCAAAAAGTTTAGGACTACCTTGGCATCATTTGTCGGGAGTGCTGCCACTTTTACCCATTTAGACACATAGTCAACTGCTAACAAGATGTAGAGATTACCGCACGAAGACACGAAAGGACCCATGAAATCAATCCCACAAACGTCGAAAACTTCTACTTCAAGGATTGTATTCAAAGGCATTTCATTCCTCTTTGAAATATTACCAACTCTCTGACATCTATCACACCGCTGAACAAAACTGTAAGCATCTTTAAAGATTGTTGACCAGTAGAATCCTGCTTGAAGTACTCTAGCCGCTGTTCTCTCTCCTCCATAATGTCCTCCATACACAGAAGAATGGCAATCCTGTAAAATCCCTTCGGTCTCACTGTATGGGATACACCTTCTTATCATCTGATCCGCACACTGTTTAAACAAATACGGCTCATCCCATATATACCATTTAACATCGTGCAAGAACTTTTTCTTTTGGTGCCCCACCAAGTCAGAAGGTATCATCTTACTCACCAAATAATTTGCGTAGTCCGCAAACCATGGCACTTCCCCTTGCACCACAAACAACTGCTCATCCGAAAAAGATTCATTAATTTCAACTTTGTCTTCTATCTCCCTTTCCGGCTGCTCTAGTCGAGACAAGTGGTCTGCCACTTGGTTTTCGGTACCCTTCCTATCCTTGATCTCCAAATCAAATTCTTGCAACAGCAATATCCACCTGATCAACCTGGGCTTTGCATCCTTCTTCGCCACTAAGTGTCGAATTACCGAGTGATCCGTATACACTATTACCTTTGTGCCTATCAGATATGCCCTAAATTTATCAAAAGCGTACACCACTGCCAATAACTCTTTCTCTGTGGTGGTGTAGTTTAACTGTGCATCTGTAAGGGTCTTGCTGGCATAGTATATCACATGAAACATCTTCTCCTTCCTTTGCCCCAAAACAGCCCCTACTGCGTAATCACTGGCATCACACATCAGCTTAAACGGCAACGCCCAATCTGGTGCTGTGATAACTGGTGCTGAAGTTAACTTGTTCTTTAAATGCTCAAATGCCCTCATGCAAGCCTCATCAAAATTAAACTGTGCATCCTTCTCCAATAAACTGCACAATGGTTTAGTTATCTTGGAGAAGTCCTTGATGAATCTGCGGTAGAAACCTGCATGACTAAGAAAACTGCGGACACCTCTTACTGACGTAGGTGGAGGTAAATTCTCAATCGTTTCCAGCTTTGCCCTGTCCACCTCAATGCCTTTCTTCGACACTTTGTGTCCCAGTATTACTCCTTCTTGTACCATAAAATGGCACTTCTCCCAATTCAATACTAAATTTGTTTCAACACATCTCTTTAAAACCATTACCAAATTTTCAAGACATAGATCGAAAGAATCACCAAATACCGAAAAGTCGTCCATAAATACCTCAACATTCTGTTCGACCATGTCTGAAAAAATCGCTGTCATACATCTCTGAAAAGTGGCTGGAGCATTGCACAACCCGAAAGACATTCTTCTAAAGGCAAAAGTGCCGTATGGACATATAAAAGTAGTCTTTTCCTGGTTTTCTGGAGCTATCGTAATCTGATTTTAGCCTGAATATCCATCGAGAAGACAATAGTACTCATGACCCGCCAGTCGGTCCAACATCTAATCGATAAACGAAAGTGGAAAATGGTCCTTCCTTGTAGCTTTGTTAAGCTTGCGGTAGTCCATGCAAATTCTCCACCCTGTTACGGTTCTCGTTGGGATCAGCTAGTTATTCTCATTGGTGACAACGGTCATTCCACCCTTCTTTGGTACGCACTGCACAGGGCTCGCCCATGCACTGTCCGAGATAGGGTAGATTATTCCCGCATCCAGCCATTTCAGTATCTCCTTCTTAACCACTTCTTTCATTATAGGATTGAGCCTTCTTTGCTGTTCAACTGTCGGCTTGCTACCATCTTCCAGCATGATCTTATGCATGCAAAAAGAAGGGCTTATCCCCTTGATATCGGCTATGGTCCATCCAATAGCTGATTTAAACTCTCTAAGCACTCGTAGCAGCTTTTCCTCCTGAGAAGATGTTAGTGCAGAAGAAATAATCACAGGTAGCTTTGAATCTTTATTTAAAAATGCGTACCTGAGATGTTCTGGAAGTGGTTTAAGTTCACGTTCGGGAGGTGTCTCCAGAGATGGTTTCAACTTTACCGATGTCTTTCCTGCTTTCGTAAGTGGCTCGATAGGTGTTATGAATTTTCCGAATTTGGGGGTGGTATCCAAATATTGTACAAATTCGGCACATTCTTCATCCTCCAAGTCTGAATTTTTAGCAATCACTCTCTGCAATGGTTCATAGCCCAACAAACTTTCAACTTCATCATGCACTATACTATCCACCAAGTCTACTCTGATGCATTCTTCTTCATCGGTTGGGAGCTTCATTGCTTTGAAAACGTTAAACGTCACCTCCTGGTCATGTACCCGCATTATAAGCTCCCCTTTCTGCACGTCTATCAAAGTTCTCCCCGTGGCTAGGAATGGTCTCCCTAGTATGATTGGTATATTTTTGTCTTCCTCATAATCCAGAATGATGAAGTCTGCCGGAAAGATAAATTTGTCCACTTTCACTAGTACGTCCTCCACTATCCCCCGTGGATATGTGATAGATCTATCGGCTAACTGCAGAGAGATATTTGTTGGTCTTGGTTCCGGCAATCCCAACTGACTGAATACTGACAACGACATCAGGTTGATACTTGCCCCAAGATCACACAAACATTTATCGAAGCTCATCTTTCCGATCGTGCATGGGATTGTGAAACTGCCCGGATCTTTCAACTTTGGAGGTAATTTACGCTGAAGCACCGCACTGCATTCCTCCGTCAAAGCCACTGTCTCAAATTCGTCTAACCTTCTCTTCCTCGACAGTATACCCTTCATGAACTTTGCATAACTTGGCATTTGTTCCAATGCCTCCGCGAAGGGTATGTTGATCTGCAGTTTCTTAAAAACCTCCAAAAACTTTCTGAACTGTTTATCATCCCTCTACTTATTCAATCTTTGCGGATATGGAACTCGAGGGTGAACTTGCGATACTGTATTCACGGGCTTCTTATCTGAACTAGCTTTCTCCTTCTCCACTTGTTGCGACTCGGACTCATCCTTCTTCTCTTTCTGTTCAGCTTCAATTTCTGTCTCAGTTTCTACCCCAGTGTCATCCCCTTGTAAACTCGGTGCTGCTATTTCTGGTGCATTTCCTGAATATTGCTTTCCCGATCTGAGTGTAATTGTCTGACACTGTTCCTTACCTTCTCTCTGTGGATTTGCCTCTGTGTTACTTGGCAATGAACCCCGGGGCCTGCTGTTAAGCATAGTCTCCATTTGCCCCATCTGAGCTTCCAGATTTTTAATAGCCATTGCCTGGCTTTTGATCATCACCTCTGTATTTGCCATGTACTTTAACATCATCTCCTCCATTTCTGATTTCTTTTCCTGCGTAGGTGCATATGGAGTAGGATGTTATTGTTGAGAATATCCCGGTGGAAAAGGTGGTCTTGGAGCATACTGTTGCTGCGCTGGTTGAAACTGATTGTTCTGCTGAAAATGTTGCTGCTGACTTCCTTGGTTGTTTGACCAACTAAAGTTTGGATGATTGCGGTTGTTGGGGTGGTATGTGTTCTGAAACTGACCCTGGTCTTTCTTATAAGTGTTCACATACTTCACCGACTCCGAGTTGATAGCACATTGATCTGTTGAGTGCGACCCCGCGCAAATCTTACATACGAAGGCAACTGACTTGGCTTTGCTTTCCGACAACGAATCTATTTTCTTTGCCATAGCCGCCATCTGTGCTGACAACTGGGTAATAGCATCCACTTCCAACACACCTGCAACTCTTGGCTGTGATGTTCTGGCTGTAGGATTCTGGAAATCATTTGCTGCCATAGTCTCAATAAGGTTATAAGCCTCGTCATAGCTCTTTGCCCCTAAAGCTCCAACCGCAACTACATCTACCATATGCCTAGACTGCCATCCCAATCCATTATAAAATGTGTTGATCACCATCCAATCTAGCATCCCATGCTGTGGACACTTCCTTAGCATCTCCTTGTACCTATCCCAAGCCTCGTATAAGGACTCACCCTGTTGTTGCTCAAATTGAGAAATTGCTGTCCTTAGTTTTTGCAGTTTTAGCCATTGGGAAAAACTTGGCTAGAAATTTTTGTGCTAGGTCCTCCCATGTAGTAATTGATCCTGCAGGCAAAGAATGGAGCCAACTTCTTGCTCTATCCCTTAATGAAAATGGAAACAGTCTTAGTCGAATGGCATCCTCCATCACCCCGTTGTATCTGAATGTATCACAAATTTCAATGAAACTTAAAAGATGCTCATTAGGATCGTCTGTAGCAGCACCCCCAAACTGGATCGAATTCTGCACCATTTGAATGGTTCCTGGTTTAATCTCAAAGGTATTTGCTGCTATTGCCAGTCTTACTATGCTAGACTGCAATCCAGTGATGTTTGACATGGAATACTCCCTCAAAGCTTTATGTTCCTCTCTTTGCTCGATTCTTTGTTCCTCCGCCATCTTCGGAATAGTTCTTTCTAACTGTGCTTGTAAATTCCTACGCACTCTTGCTTTCCAACCTCTTCCGTCAATATTATCCTGAGCGGTGTCAATTCTGAGTTGGATGAGCGTGTGTGCATAAAAATTCTACAAGTACCTGAAACCAAAACAAATATAAAAATATAAATGAGAAAAGATTAGAGTTATCTAAGTCAAACAATATAGCTTAAAACTGATGATAATAATAAAACTCTAACGCCTGTACCCCGGCAACGGCGCCAAAAACTTGTTGCCTCTTTTTAAGTCTTAAATAAAAGAGCTCTAACTCACGCAAGTATACGTGGTCAACAAGTAATACAGAGGAAGTTGAGTATCGTCCCACGGAGACAGGATTAAATTAATTCACTATGCATCAGTTCTATCACTATACTTATTTGCCTAAACTATTGACTTACTTTTGGTGACAAAATTATTTCTATATCAATTAATAACTAAATATGCAAATACTAACAAAATATATCAAGTCTGGAGTTAATAGGATCCTAACTTCATTTAATAGTTCATCTACTTACCACTATCATGCTAGTAAGTTCATATATCACAGAAAAGTAGCCAAGGACACTAAAATAGACATAACCATTTGTCAATGCATTATGACCTACTTACATAATATCCATACTCGATAGACACCATATAATCACCACTATAACCAAAATCACTATATTTCTATGTGATATTGCAATTATATTGATTTTAAGCACAAGTCCCTATTTTGACTCTTACGGTGAAACAGTATATTTCTATCTGACTCACAAAATATTAAGCTACCCAATTAAGCCTCTTATTCGCAAGCTATCATGATTACAATCCATACTTATAAGTTATTTTTCAATTCCATACAAGTACTGAAATCGAATGATGATCAAGCATTCATACATGCAAAACAATCATGATAGAAATTCCTTATGATATGCAAAACAATCTAACGATCAAGCTTATAATTAGACTACATATTAAAATCCGTTAGAATCCCATAATGGAGATTAGTTCATGTCTGAACCAAAAGCCATTATGGGATCAAATCTACACATGGAAAATAAACAATCAATTGAATAAAGAAGAAGTAGATTGATCAAACCCAATTGCGAATAAAATTCCAAAGTAAGCTTAATCCCACATCAAAATCCAATGCTTGAACAAAAGTAATCCACAGAATATCTCTCTGTTCTCTCTCAAAAGTAAAGTAGATTAATTATAATAAAAATCTCCAAGTTCCTTCTTAGGGTTTCCTTCTCACTATCTGATCAACATTAACTAGAATCCTCTTTCGAATTGGCTTCTCTTTTCCTTTCCAGCTGAACCTTAGCAACCAAAATCGTGAACTAGCGCCTCTGGCGCTAGCCCAAGCGCTGTTGGCGCTAGCCCATGCCCACATAATTACAAAAATGCCACCAAGTGTATTTTAAGCTCCAAATTTACCCTTTTGCCCCTCCAGCTCCAACCTACAATAAATAAACACCAAAAACAAGTAAAATAATACTAAAAACACTTAAAGACCATAATAATTAAGCCTAACAATACCTGATTCGTAGGTATAAAATCCACTCATCAGTCACCCATGTAGCAAACTTTCCACCGATGACTCCCAACCTAGATGGTTTTAGGGCACCAAGCGTAGAAACGCTCTAACGGGCTTACTTGTTTAAATGATAAAGGCCACAAAGATAAACTAGTCAAGATCTGCTCATATCTATCTATATTTCATTTTCAATTATAACCAGCATTCAAGACAGACATCGAAGCAGTAAATAAGCATAATATTATTATTATTAAATTTTTATTTTTTTTAGACTATCCTATCTTTTAACGAGCAACAGTTTCAAAGAGTTGAATATAAAATCTCACGTATTCAACAACAATGCAATGTGCATTAGGAACTCAAAGGGTTAAAAATTCAAGAGAAATAGGCATAAGTTAACATTTCTAATATAGCAATTCAGATCCAAAGTACTGAATACATTAAAACAGTGATTACCAAGTCATCATCGGCTTTCCTTAAATGCACTGCTCATATGCTTCTAAATGCAGTTCTACAAGATGCTGAGAAACCATAAATCTAAAGGAAAGTAAACGATGAATGTGTACAATGATCATCAACAAATGACACTAATAGTAATAAACATTCATAGCAAGAAAAGTCATTTTGATGATATTTCACATGATTATTTTCAATAAAAGCAATCTTTCAAAAATCGTCTTTAAAACTTGAAAACATGTATACTAACTACAACTACCATGCTAAAGCATTAAACCTAAAGCATTAAACTAACTGAAATACAAGGAACGACTACTAAATAGCAAATAGCAAAACCACCCCCAAACTTAAGATGGACAATGTCCTCATTGTCTAAAGAGTACAAAATGTAAAACTGAGGACTCCCCTGATAAGTGTGGTGTCATGGTTGGTTGATATCCTCAACCTCAGCATCAGATGGTGGATAGGGGGGAGTGGCTAGGGCACTGGAAATGGGATAGGTGGTCCCCCTGGATTCAGCCTCGCGAACTGCTCAGCCAAAACTGCATTGAAGCTCGTGGTGTAGCTGAACATGTGCTCCTGTCGCTCAGCCAGTCTCTGATTCTGCCGTTCAATCCTCTTAGCTCGTTCTTCAGTGAGCATCTGTAAATCTCTGAACTGCATGCTGAAGTGAGCTCGCGGTTGTGAACTGGAAGCAGTAGGTGAATCAGGATCACCCTCTGGGTCTGCCTGGGGCTGAATAATGAATCCTCGACCCCGCAGGTGCGACTGTGCCTGGTCCCAAATTGTGTATCTAGAGATCAGCCTATGGTCCAAGACCAGCAGTGGCTGCTGGACTACCTCATCCTCGGCCCACTGAACTCCTGCAGCACGGCACAGTCCGCAGATAAGTGACGGGTGTGGTAACCCTCCATGAACATTACTCCTCAGGATCCTACGGATGTTACCCTCAATGATGCGACCCACGTCGATCGCGTAGTCCATGACTATAGTATACAAGAGTGCAGCCCTGTCCTTCGTAACATCACTAACATGAACAGTGGGCATCAGCTTGGCGCAGAGAAAAGCATACCAAATCTTACCATATAGGCTTAACTCCTTCCTATGAAAAACCGTACCCCCTCTGGTGCCCTTAGCCACCCATGTGGTGCCAGGTCTGCATAAGTCAGTCACAATCCTGTCATAATTGGGTGTAGAGCGCAGGAACTCCGAATACTGGCACACTACAGGAGCGTCCAATGCATAGTACTCATTAATAGCCTGGGCACTGAATGGTACGATCCTGCCCCGAACAGTCACAGTATATGGTAGCATGTCCTTTGCATTAGCATAGAACTCCTGGACAATGGCTACCACAGCTGTCTCGGGCTGCTCAATGAAAGTATCCCATTCTCTCTCTGTAATTTGGTCAACCATCTCTCCATCCACTCTCCAACCAGGCCTCAGGCCACGCTCGGGCATTAGAGCCTTACCCGTTATGAAAGTGTCAAACCGTGTAGCGGCCTCAGCACTGACAAACTTGTTATGATCATAGGCTCTTTCCTGTGTTGTGGAGGAACCCTCTCCTCTGAATCTCTTTGGCGGCATGATTGATCAGTATTTGGCACAAAAAACCACAAAAATCTACCCCCAAACTTGATTCCAACTAATTTTCAATTTCACTGCAACAAACCAATTCCAGCAATATATATACCAACACCCGATTGAGCCAACACAAACTCAATCGGCCCAACAAATGAATAGTATAGTGCAATCCCACAGTTTCAGTTCATAGCAAAAGCCCACCTCACTGATTACTAAGGTTGCAATTTCAACAGTTGCAATATTAATTCTCACTGAAGACCCAAGTAGTAATGATCATGAACCAAAATGCAGAAGCAATTAAAACCAAAGATCACAATGGCAAATTAATCCCAATCTCACAGTAGAGCAGTTACAAGTGGTTCAACCAATGCAGATAATGAACAATTCCAACTAAAATTCAATTCAGTCTAATTCAACCTCACTGATTACTATAAATGCATGGTCAATGATCAATAAACAGTAGAAATGCGTACCCAGCTCAACAATGACATACCTAGGATGATTTCAGTGGGCAAAATCGCAGAAGATAAACCCTAGCTTGAATTCCCCAATTATCCCATGAAATTCCAAAATTTTCGGTTGAAATTGAGTGGTGATGTGCTCAATTTGAATGGAATGGGTTGCAATTGATTGTGGGTCAGTGTAGCATGTGAGTCGGCTACTTTGAGAGAGGAATCCGAGCCTGGGAGTGAATGAATTGGAAATAGAATGAAAAGAACGATCTGTAGAAAGGGTATTTTAAAAACTGGAATCCGTGTCTACCGCTGGGGCGGTAGAATATACTTGAGAATCGCCGCCGGGGCGAGAGCGTCGCCGGGGCGAGACAAATGAGTTTGACTTGTCGCCGGGGCGAGACAGTCGCTGGGGCGAGAAAATTGGCTTACGAGTTGTCGTCGGGGCGACAACTCCCTGTATCCCCAAACTTGCACTTTTGTAAATCTGATCCAAAACCAAACTTTACTCTTCCAACCTGTTTTAAGCAACATTCCACACATATTCTGAATATCTTGCCCAAAAATTCAACATTTAGAGCACAATGAGAGCATAATTTATATATCCAAAATGCAAATATGGAAAATTTAGAAACATAAAAATGCACAGTTGTGAAACTGAAATATAGCAACAAAATATAAAGGATACGGATAAGGATAATGGGTTTCCTCCCATCCAGCGCGTGGTCTAAAGTCCTCGACCCGACTTCTCATCAATTCAAGGTTAATCGGCTAAAGTGATCGAGGTCTTCTGGCGAGCGAAGCTGCCACCCCAATAATGCTTAAGACGCTGCCCGTTAACTTTGAATGTCTCCTCCGGATTATCACCATAGACTTCAACAACGCCGTGCGAAAATGCGTGCTTGACCACGAAGGGCCCCGACCAACGTGATTTGAGCTTTCCTGGAAAAAGCCTCAATCTAGAATTGTAGAGCAATACTGCTTGGCCAGGCTCGAATTTTCTGTCAACAATTTTCTTATCATGCCATTTTTTTACCTTCTCCTTGTACAATTTTGAATTCTCATAAGCTTGCAGTCGGAACTTATCAAGTTCATTGAGCTGAAGAAGCCTTTTCTCTCCTGCAGCTGTGAGATCAAAATTCATCTTTCTTATGGTCCAGAACGCCTTATGCTCAAGTTCAACTGGGAGATGGCATGTCTTGCCATAAACTAACTGGTATTGTGACATACCAATGGGTGTTTTATAAGCCGTTCTGTACGCCCAAAGTGCATCATCCAGCTTTGTTGACCAATCTTTTCTTGTAGGATTGACGATCTTTTCCAGAATTTTCTTCACTTCTCTGTTAGAAACCTCAGCTTGTCCATTGGTCTGGGGATGATATACAGTAGCAATTCTATGATTGACCCCATATTTTCCCAAGAGGGCTACAAAGTGCTTATTACAAAAATGACTCCCTTCATCACTGATCATGGCCCTTGGAGTACCGAACCTTGTGAAGATATTCTTTTGAAAAAAATTTCAGCACTACCTTGGAGTCATTAGTAGGCAATGCAGTTGCCTCCACCTATTTAGATATATAATCTACTGCCAAGAGATTGTATAGATTGTTGAAAGAGGGCGAGAATGGTCCCATGAAGTCTATACCCCAAACATCAAAGACTTCAACCTCAAGGATCATGTTCAAAGGCATTTCATGTCGTTTAGAGATGTTTCCCACTCGTTAACATCTATCACATCTCAGAACAAACTGATGAGCATCTTTAAACAAAGTTGGCCAGAAGAACCCTGCTTATAACACCCTAGTAGCCGTCTTTTCACCCCCGTAATGACCTCCATATAACGAATCATGACAGTGATGAAGAATGCTTTCAACCTCACTTTGTGGAACACACCTTCGAATCATTTGGTCCACGCAATGTTTGAACAAATACGGCTCATCCCACATATACCTCTTCACGTCATGAAGAAACTTTTTCTTTTGCTGCCACGACAAGTCTGGGGGGAGTGTGTTACTAACCAAGTAGTTAGCAACATCAGCATACCATGGAATTTCGCCTTGAACCACAAACAGCTGTTCATCCGGGAAAGACTCATTGATTAGAACTTTGTCTTCCTTATCATGACCCAGATTTTCCAATCTAGATAGATGGTCGGCAACTTGGTTTTCAGTCCCCTTTTTGTCCCGAATTTCTAAGTCAAACTTCTGCAGCAATAAGATCCATCTAATCAATCTCAATTTAGCATCTTTCTTTGCAATTAGGTACCGAATAGCTGAATGATTCGTGAATACAACCACCCTTGTTCCGATCAAGTAAGATCGAAACTTGTCAAAGGCATAAACTACTGCAAGCAACACCTTCTCGGTAGTGGTGTAATTGAGTTGTGCATCAGTTAAGGTTTTGTTAGCGCAGTAAATAGCATGAAAAACCTTCTCCTTGCGCTGTCCCAAAACAGCCCCAACCGCATAATCACTGGCATCACACATCAATTCAAAAGGCTTTGACCAATCGGGAGCAACTATCAGTGGCGCGGTGGTCAATTTCTTCTTTAGAAGCTCAAATGCAATCAAACATTCTTCATCAAACTTGAACGGCACATCTTTCTCTAGTAGGCTGCATAAAGGCTTTGAGATCTTAGAGAAGTCCTTTATGAATCTTCGGTAGAACCCCGCATGTCCCAGAAAACTGCGAATACCCTTCACTGAGGTTGGTGGAGGTAAATTTTCAATTGTTTCAAGTTTTGTTCTATCCACCTCAAGACCTTTGGATGACACTTTATGCCCAAGTATGATCCCCTCTTGCACTATGAAGTGACATTTTTCCCAGTTGAGCACTAGATTAGTTTCCACACATCTCTTCAGTATTAGAACTAGATTTTCCAAGCAATTGTCAAATGAGTCACCAAACACTGAGAAGTCATCCATGAAAATTTCAACATTGCGTTCTACCAAATTCGAGAAAATAGCCATCATGCACCTTTGAAAAGTGGTCGGTGCATTACACAACCCGAATGAGACCCTTCTAAAAGTAAAAGTGCCAAATGGACATGTGAAAGTGGTCTTTTCTTGGTCCTCTGGAGCTATAGCAATCTGATTATAGCCCGAATATCCATCCAACAAGCAATAGTACTCATGTCCAGCCAATCTATCCAACATTTGATCAATGAAGGGTAATGCAAAGTGATCCTTTCGGGTTACTTTGTTAAGCCTCCTGTAATCCATGCACACCCTCCAACCGGTCACTGTCCTTGTCGGAATTAACTCATTATTTTCATTGGCTACAACTGTCATACCCCCTTTCTTGGGTACACACTGAACTGGGCTCACCCAAGCACTGTCAGAAATAGGATAAATTATTCCAGCATCTAACCACTTCAAAATCTCTTTCTTCACCACCTCTTTCATGATTGGGTTGAGTCTCCTCTGATGTTCCACAGTGGGTTTACTATCATCCTCCATCAAGATTTTATGCATATAGAAATATGGGCTAATTCCCTTGATGTCGACGATGGTCCAACCAATAGCAGTTTTGTACTCTCTAAGGACTCGCGGCAGCTTACTTTCCTGAAACTCGATAAGAACAGAGGCAATAATAATAGGTAAAGTAGATGAATCACCCAAATATGCATACCTGAGATGATTAGGCAGTGGTTTTAGCTCAAGTGATGGAGGTATCTCAAGAGATGGTCTCAACCGATCTGTAGCTTTCTCAGCACTCTCAAGAGATTCAAACGGGATTTGAAATTTGCTCCCCCGTGGCACTAAGTCCAAAATCTGTAGATACTCAACCAAATCTGGATCAACCATGTCAAACTCTCCCAAAAGTGTAGTTTCCAACGGATCATTGTTCAACACCTTCAGAAGATCATCATTTACAACTTGCCCAATCACATCCACCTAAAAACATTCTTCCTCATCCGAAGGGAATTTCATGGCCTTAAATACATTGAAGGTGACTTCTTGATCCTGAACCCTCATAGTGAGCTTCCCTTTTGCACATCGATTAAGGTTCTCCCAGTGGCTAAAAATGGTCTCCCAAGAAGAATAGAAATGTTTTTATCTTCCTCAAAATCTAAGATGATAAAATCAGCCGGGAAGATGAATTTGTCCACCTTAACGAGAATGTCTTCTACAATTCCCCTTGGGTATGTAACCGACCTATCGGCAAGCTGAAGGGAAATGTTTGTTGGCTTTGGTGCATGCAGTCCCAACTGAGTATACACAGATAATGGCATGAGATTAATGCTAGCACCCAAGTCACACAAACATTTGTTGAATGAAAGGCTACCAATAGTACACGGTATAGTGAAGCTGCCTGGATCTTTCAATTTGGGAGGTCGCTTTCTTTGCAACACTGCACTACATTTGTAAGACCCCGAAAATTTTAATAAATAGAATTTAATTTTCTTCTTATTATTATTTTAAACAGAAAGGTGTTAAATCGATAATGATAAAGTTACTAGTGAAATGTGAAAATTGAGAAGTCTAGTAATAACGCTAAATCACTATTCATGCGATCACTATTCACAGAGGACTATTCACGCTAAAAACGTTTTTACACTTTCTTCGACCTTCGAATTTCGTCATAATGTCTATATGAGCTGGATACGAAATTATACGGTATAAATATGAAAGTACTATTCATACGAATATACTATTCATTTATACAAAAAAAAGTCAAACCTGTATGTCGGGGAATATTCCTTCTGTCGGATAATATTCGTTCTGTCGGAGAATATTATATTCGGTACCGTACGACGGCACCGAAATAACAAAATATTAGTGGGCCCCACAATGGCAATATTGTCAACGATAGTGGGCCCCATTGTCGGATACTGAAAGCGACAGTATTTTGTCAACAGTATTATCACCAGCAACTGTTGAAATACCCGGGAATAAAAAGAACAGTAAAACGCGTTATTCCACAGTAGTACGCGGTATTTCACAGGCACACGGTATTGCACAGTATTTTAAATTATTGATTCAATAATTATAATAGCATCCGCATGGCACTTTTTATTATTTATCATGGCACTGTAACTCATATTATTTGTTATGATATTTTAGCATTATTGACGGATTAAAAGTGGAGTAACTTAGGGGTACCTAATTGAAAATTTGAAATTCACATGATGTGAACTATTGGTTCACATGATGGAACTATTGGTTCACATGTGGGAACTATTAGGGGATGTTATGCAAGATTAATAATACTTGAGGGATTATATTAAAAAGTAGAGGCAAAGATGGAGGTACTAAAGTGTAATAAGTCGAGCCCTTATTGTGCAATTAATGAAACTTGGTTTTTCTATAAATAGGAGGGGTTATCTTAAGAAATCTTCACACCTTACTTGCATATACTCTCTCTCTCTCTCTAAATTTCTTGAGTTCTCTTAGTGTGCTAGGCTATTGTGAGTATTTGTGAGAATACTAGTATTGTCCAAGTTAATAAACTTCATAGAAAGCAACATTCAATCACTTATTAACGAAGGTAGGGGATATCATTTCTTTCATACTCTTATGTAATATCATTTGCTTCCTTGTTCGTAAGTGATATTATACTCAGAAAGGTTGTTATTCATTCCGTATTAATTTGTGGGGATAACCTGTCCGTGCGGTATGACGCATGCCTGGTGAATACTCTTTTGTATTCATTCCTTATTATTCTGTGGGAATAACCTGTATGTACGAGTGTCGTACCTGGTGAATACCCTTTTGTATTCATTCCTTATTATTCTGTGGGAATAACCTGTATGTACGAGTGTCGTACCTGGTGAATACCCTTCTGTATTCATTCCTTATTACTCTATGGGAATAACCTGTATGTACGAGTGTCGTACCTGGTGAATAACCCTTTGTATTAATTACTTATTAACCTGTTGTGGAAATAATCTGTCTACGCGGATTATCGCATGACGGGTGAAAATCCATTTGCAGTTTCATATATTCTGTTATACTCGTATAAAGTATCATTTCTTTTGTACTCTTTAAGGAATATCTTTTCTTTCACATTTCTCCATTTATGATAAGAAATCTCTGTTTGTTTCCAAAACCTTATTTTTAAAATGGTGAAAATCCTTTAAAATTTGTTGAATATCCTTAATAGTTTGTGCTTCATCTAATATCTTTTCACCTGAATCTTTCTATTTCGTTTGATACGATATAGTTGAATCGTAAATTTTATTTTCTTGAATATCATTCTTGAATTTGACTCCACAATTTGGTCATCATGTTGGCAATTTGGTCAACCTTCAACACTGGATAAATTAAACGTTTATTCTTATTCTTGATCTCACTGTATTCATTCTATATCATTGTCATCATCCTCATCCTTAAATTGTGGTGATAGTTCTCTTTAGCCCGTAGTGCAAAGATGAACTGGCGTGACATGATTTTGACCAAACTGTGTATTGGTATTATCATGACTTTTGGTGTTACAAACAAAGGCGTATGGTGAAAGTTCTCTTTGGCCCGTAGTGCAAAGATGAACTGGCGTTTGGCATGATCATGACCTGTGATGTTACAAATAAATATCTTTGGCACATAGTGCAAAGAGAGGCTATTGAATATAAACTGTTGATTTGGATGTTCATAAACAGGGATTGTTGATTGGTGTTACAGGGATAAAATATTGGTGGTGATCCTTTAACTTATAGACGATGGTAGATATTATAATCTACTTGACTCTTCTAATGGATTGTTCGTTCCGCTGCAGTTGTTGTGTTGAATAATTATAATATCTTTAAATCTCTGATTTATTATTGTTGAAGACTAAAGATAATTTTTATTTTTCATTATCTTAGTCATGATATTTCTTACTGGGCTATTTGTGCTTACCCTTTTCCTTTTTGTTCCATTGTTCTCCTCAGGAAAAGAGAGTGTAGCGGGGACTAGCCGGGAAATGGAGTGATGGTCCGAGATAATAGAAGTGTCTCAATACCTTACTATTAGTGTGACAATAAGTGTATTGAGAATTTAAGATGTATTTGTATTGTGTTGTCGTATTTTGCACGACACTTAATATTTGTTAATGGGAAAATTCATATTTGTATTTGTATTTTGTGGAATGTTATTGGCGACTCAAAATGGGTTGTATGGACCTATTTTAGGGGCGTCACAGTTGGTATCAGAGCTTAGGGATATGATCTCTGGTAGAGATCTGGGATTAGAACTAGGATGGGAGAGACGAGTAAAATCCTTCGCTAGTGTGTCCTACATAAGCTATTTTTATTATTTAAGTAATTGGTTTGGTTATAGGGACAAGATGTTGCATGTCTGTTTCTTTAACTAATCTTTATTTTATGATCACATTTCAGAATGGCATCTGAAAACCAAGAGATTCACTATGAGACCATTGTGGCTGAAAATCAAGAAGCTACAAATAATGCAGGTGTAAACTCAGAACATCATGATGTTAATCATGATGCTAACAACGGAATGAATGATGAAATGTTTAGGAACTTCATGCAATACATGCAGAACCAGGCTAGAAGAGCCCATGTCTACAATACTGGCAGAAATACTGATAATGCACGAATGGTCACTGCCAAGGAGTTCAAAGAGTTGGGACCACCTGAATTTTTCGGCAAGCCAGATCCACTCAAGGCAGAGGCGTGGCTCAAACAATTAACAAAGATATTTGATGTACTGCGTTGCACTGACGAACAAAAGGTTCCTTTTGCCACCTTTATGTTACGAGGAGAAGCGGATCATTAGTGGGAATCTGTGAAACGTACCCATCATTCGGCACTCGAGATGTCTTGGGTCGAGTTCCAGGAATTATTTAACGAGAAGTATTTCCCGGAAAGTATTCGTCATATGAAAGAGGTAGAATTCATCAAACTAGAACAGAACAACATGACGGTGTCACAGAATGAAGCCAAGTTCGCCGAGCTGTCGCATTTTGCATCCCATTTAGTGGACACTGAGAAACGGATGACACGAATGTTCCTGCGAGGTTTGAACCCAGAAATTCGTAAATATCTCGTTTCTCATAAAATTTGTCTATATTCAGATGCTGTGGATAGGGCTCAAGTAGTGGAGCAAGAGAGAGGAATACTACAACCGGGAAGCAACACCCAACAGCGAGAGAAAAATTACGATAATAATCGTAATGGTGGGAACAATCATCGAAATAGTGATAACCAGCGAGGAGGGAATCATCAGGTCGGAAATGGTAACCACTTCGGTGGTAATCCTGGCCCAGATAACAGGAAGAGTGAGTCAAGCAACAACAATTCCAAGAAGAGAAAATTCAACAATAACCAGGGAAATGCACCAGCATCAGCAGTAACATCAGTACCAGTTTCGAGGGAAGAGGAACGACCACCAGTCATATGTTATAAGTGCGGAAAGGAGGGACACATCAGTCCAAACTGTACACAGCCATCCAAGGTATGTTACAATTGTGGAAAGGAAGGCCACATATCTCGATTCTGTCGTGTAGCAAAATCAAGTCCAGCCGTAACGATGACACCAAAGGCTGACACTGACAAGTTAAAACCGGTGGTACAAGGCAGAGCTTTTGTCGTAACCTCTCAAAATGCGTGGAAACCAGATGACGTTATAGCCGGTGAGTTAATCATAAACTCTTGCGAATTTATACCTTATTAGATACTAGTTCTACCCACTCTTTTATTTCATCTACTTGTGCCCAACGTTTAAACTTGACCCCTGATAAATTAAATTTTGACTTATTTGTTGAAACACCATTGGAACAAACATTCGTTACATTTACAGTTTATAAATCTTGCTTTGTTCAAATCGGCACCCTCACATTACCTGTTGATCTTATCTCCTTGGACATGCATGAATTTGATTGGTTAACTACTCATCATGCTAACATTGATTCCTTTCGTAAAGTCATTAGTTTTTATATTCCTAATCAACCTATTATGCGAATTCAAACAACCAAACCGTTGAAATCAATAACTGTCATTTCTATCCACAAAGTCATTCATTTATTGAAAAATGGATGTCAAAATTTCTTAGCCCATGTAACTGATTTAAACAAAAATACGTCAAATTTGAATGATATTTCTGTTGTTAAAAAGTTTCATGACCTATTTCCCGAAGAACTTCATGGCCTACCCCTAGACCTTCAAATCAAATTTTGTATCGACCTTAAACCCCATACAAAACTCATTTTCAAGATCCCATACGTATGACTCCTACTGAACTTCTGAAGTTAAAAGCCCAACTACAGGAGTTGTTAGATACCGATTGCATACGTTCGAATACATCGCCTTGGGGTGCTCCTATTTTATTCGAAAGATGAGAGTAAATAGAAATCTATGCAGATCATAAAAGCTTCAACTATTTCTTCACCCAGAAGGAACTCAACATGTGACAATGATGTGGCTCGAGCTATTAAAGGATTACGACCATACCATTCAATACCATCGTGGAAAAGGCAAATGTAGTAGCTAACGCATTGTGTAAAAAAATGTATGCAAGTACGAGTACGATGCTGACAACGTAAAGGCCCATTTTGGATGATTTACAAAGGATGAATATAGAGTTAAAGACTCCACGAACCCACGAGAAGATGGCAACATATATAAGCAGCACAAGATCGACAAAAGAGTTATGATGATCTTCATCGAAGGGATAATGAATTCAAAATCAGATACCATATAATCTTACGTGATACTCCGTGGAAAGGAGATACAAGATTCGAAAAGAGAGGAAAACTCAACCCTCGATTTATCGGTTCATTTGAAATCCTCGACCGAGTAGGAATTGTGGCCTATAGACTCGCTTTACCACCAAGCATGTATCGTATTTATAATGCTACGTAAATATGTGAAAGATCCAAACCACGTTATTGAATTAGAACCAAACGAGATAGTAGAAGATTTGACGTACGAAGAGATACCTGTCAAGGTCTTGGATAAGAAGAAACAAATTCTACGATCAAAGGTTATACCTCGAGTCAAAGTTTTATGGAGAAACCATGATATAGAGGAAATGACCTGGGAGTTAGAATCTGAAGTGAGAGCAAAGTATCCTTATCTCTTCGATAAGCCAGGTACCTACGTAAATTTCGGGGACGAAATTTCATAAGGAGGGGAGATTGTAAGACCCCGAAAATTTTAATAAATAGAATTTAATTTTCTTCTTATTATTATTTTAAACAGAAAGGTGTTAAATCGATAATGATAAAGTTACTAGTGAAATGTGAAAATTGAGAAGTCTAGTAATAACGCTAAATTACTATTCACGCGATCACTATTCACGGGGGACTATTCACGTTAAAAATGTTTTTACACTTTCTTCGACCTTCGAATTTCGTCATAATGTCTATATGAGCTGGATACGAAATTATACGGTATAAATATGAAAGTACTATTCATACGAATATACTATTCATTTATACAAAAAAAAGTCAAACCTGTATGTCGGGGAATATTCCTTCTGTCGGATAATATTCGTTCTGTCGGAGAATATTATATTCGGTACCGTACGACGGCGCCGAAATAACAAAATATTAGTGGGCCCCATAATGGCAATATTGTCAACGATAGTGGGCCCCATTGTCGGATACTGAAAGCGACAGTATTTTGTCAACAGTATTATCACCGGCAACTGTTGAAATACCCGGGAATAAAAAGAACAGTAAAACGCGTTATTCCACAGTAGTACGCGGTATTTCACAGGCACACGGTATTGCATAGTATTTTACATTATTGATTCAATAATTGATAAAGTAGCAATTGCGCAGTATTTTGATTCAATAATTATAATAGCATCTGCATGGTACTTTTTATTATTTATCATGGCACTGTAACTCATATTATTTGTTATGATATTTTAGCATTATTGACGGATTAAAAGTGGAGTAACTTAGGGGTACCTAATTGAAAATTTGAAATTCACATGATGTGAACTATTGGTTCACATGTGGGAACTATTAGGGGATGTTATGCAAGATTGATAATACTTGAGGGATTATATTAAAAAGTAGAGGCAAAGATGGAGGTACTAAAGTGTAATAAGTCGAGCCCTTATTGTGCAATTAATGAAACTTGGTTTTTCTATAAATAGGAGGGGTTATCTTAAGAAATCTTCACACCTTACTTGCATATACTCTCTCTCTCTCTAAATTTCTTGAGTTCTCTTAGTGTGCTAGGCTATTGTGAGTATTTGTGAGAATACTAGTATTGTCCAAGTTAATAAACTTTATAGAAAGCAACATCCAATCACTTATTAACGAAGGTAGGGGATATCATTTCTTTTCATACTCTTATGTAATATCATTTGCTTCCTTGTTCGTAAGTGATATTATACTCAGAAAGGTTGTTATTCATTCCGTATTAATTTGTGGGGATAACCTGTCCGTGCGGTATGACGCATGCCTGGTGAATACCCTTTTGTATTCATTCCTTATTATTCTGTGGGAATAACCTGTATGTACGAGTGTCGTACCTGGTGAATACCCTTTTGTATTCATTCCTTATTATTCTGTGGGAATAACCTGTATATACGAGTGTCGTACCTGGTGAATACCCTTCTGTATTCATTCCTTATTACTCTATGGGAATAACCTGTATGTATGAGTGTCGTACCTGGTGAATAACCATTTGTATTAATTACTTATTAACCTGTTGTGGAAATAATCTGTCTACGCGGATTATCGCATGACGGGTGAAAATCCATTTGTAGTTTCATATATTCTGTTATACTCGTATAAAGTATCATTTCTTTTGTACTCTTTAAGGAATATCTTTTCTTTCACATTTCTCCATTTATGATAAGAAATCTCTGTTTGTTTCCAAAACCTTATTTTAAATGGTGAAAATCCTTTAAAATTTGTTGAATATCCTTAATAGTTTGTGCTTCATCTAATATCTTTTCACCTGAATCTTTCTATTTCGTTTGATACGATATAGTTGAATCGTAAATTTTATTTTCTTGAATATCATTCTTGAATTTGACTCCACAATTTGGTCATCATGTTGGCAATTTGGTCAACCTTCAACACTGGATAAATTAAACGTTTATTCTTATTCTTGATCTCACTGTATTCATTCTATATCATTGTCATCATCCTCATCCTTAAATTGTGGTGATAGTTCTCTTTAGCCCGTAGTGCAAAGATGAACTGGCGTGACATGATTTTGACCAAACTGTGTATTGGTATTATCATGACTTTTGGTGTTACAAACAAAGGCGTATGGTGAAAGTTCTCTTTGGCCCGTAGTGCAAAGATGAACTGGCGTTTGGCATGATCATGACCTGTGATGTTACAAATAAATATCTTTGGCACATAGTGCAAAGAGAGGCTATTGAATATAAACTGTTGATTTGGATGTTCATAAACAGGGAATGTTGATTGGTGTTACAGGGATAAAATATTGGTGGTGATCCTTTAACTTATAGACGATGGTAGATATTATAATCTACTTGACTCTTCTAATGGATTGTTCGTTCCGCTGCAGTTGTTGTGTTGAATAATTATAATATCTTTAAATCTCTGATTTATTATTGTTGAAGACTAAAGATAATTTTTATTTTTCATTATCTTAGTCATGATATTTCTTACTGGGCTATTTGTGCTCACCCTTTTCCTTTTTGTTCCATTGTTCTCCTCAGGAAAAGAGAGTGTAGCGGGGACTAGCCGGGAAATGGAGTGATGGTCCGAGATAATAGAAGTGTCTCAATACCTTACTATTAGTGTGACAATAAGTGTATTGAGAATTTAAGATGTATTTGTATTGTGTTGTCGTATTTTGCACGACACTTAATATTTGTAAATGGGAAAATTCATATTTGTATTTGTATTTTGTGGAATGTTATTGGCGACTCAAAATGGGTTGTATGGACCTATTTTAGGGGCGTCACAACATTCCTCTGTTAGAGCCACTGTTTCAAAGTCATTTAACCTCTTCTTTCTTGACAGAATACCCTTCATAAATTTGGCATAACTTGGCATCTGTTCTAAGGCCTCTACAAAAAGAATGTTAATTTGTAGCTTCTTGAAGACCTCCAGGAATTTTGCAAACTGTTTATCTAACTTTTGGTTTTGCAGTCTTTGAGGGAAAGGTACTGGTGGGTACACTTTTAGAGTAGGCACAACACTGGGTTTATCTGTGGTATCTCTCTGTTCTGACTCAGGTGGTCCACTGCTGTCCATTTCCTTAGAGAAATCAGCATTATTCAAGTCCGGAGGGGAGCTTGAGTGGGCTGCCCCCTTTTGCAATTCGGGCTCCTGTAAGGTTTGTTTTCCACTTCTGACTATTACTGCCTGACATTCCTCTTTCCCATCTCTTCTTGGATTAGTTTCTGTGTTACTAGGAAGAGATCCCTCGGGTCTATTCGACATAGAACTGGCCATTTGCCCAATTTGATTTTCCAAAGCTTTGAGTGTTGCTGCTTGGTTTTTTATCAAGATATCCTGGTTAGCCGTGTGTTTCAATATCAACTCTTCAAAATCTGATTTTCTCTCTGGTTGTGAAGTCTAAGTTGCATGATATTGTGGCTGATTTTGGAACCCTGGTGGATGGTGTGGTTTTGGAGCTTGCTGAAAATTTTGATTGTTGCTCCAAGAAAAGTTAGGATGGTTCCTATTTCCAGCATTGTAAGTGTTTTGGTACTAATTTGGTTGTCTCTGGTAGCTACTTATAAACTGAACTGCCTCGTGGTCAAATGGGCATTGGTCGTTGGCATGTGTCCCTACACATAATTCACAAACAAGAGCCACCTGCTGCACTTTGGAATCAGTCAAGGAATCAAGTTTCTTTGACATTGCGGCCATCTGAGCTGCTAAAGACGTGATGGCATCTACCTCTAATACTCCGGCTACCTTTGGTTAACTCATCCTAGCAGTAGGTCATTGGTAGTTATTTGCAGCCATGACCTCCAATAAATCAAGTGCTTCTCCATAATTTTTAGCCATAAAAGATCCTCCCGCAGCTGCATCTATGCAAGACTGATTGTGAGATCCCAATCCATTGTAGAAGGTATTCAATTGCATCCATGGGAGGAATCCATAATGTGGGCATCTTCGAAGAAAATCTTTAAATCTTTCCCAAGCCTCATATAATGACTCTCCATGATGTTGCTCAAAGGTTGCAATTTCATTTCTCAATCTAACAGACTTTGCAGGAGGGAAGAATTTTGCCAAAAATTTCTGTGCTAAGTCTGACCATGTAGTGATAGATCCCGGTGGCAATGAGTGAAGCCAACTCTTAGCTTTGTCTCTCAAAGTGAACAGAAAAAGTCTAAGTCTCAAAGCATCATCCGTCACTCCATTAAATTTGAAAGTATCACATATCTCAATAAAGCTCAACAAATGCTCATTAGGGTTGTCATTAGCCAAACCCCCAAACTGTAACGAGTTTTGCACCATTTGTATTGTTCTCGGTTTAATTTCAAAGGCAGTTACAGTTATTGTCGGCCTTGTGATACTATACTGTAAATCACTTATCTGCGGCGTTACATAGTCTCTCAATGCTTTTTGTTCCTCTGCCGCCATAGCTTCTTGGTTCTTAGAACCCCTGATTCTCTCCCTGATTAGTCTTCGAAAATTTCTCTCGATCTCGGGATCATAAGAAAATAACTCTAGACTTTGTGCTCGGTGCATGCAAATTAAAAGTACCTACACAATCAAGTGAAAAAAAATATACAAGTCTAAATCAAGATCAATTCAACTGTAATCAATATTGGTAAAATTATTGTAAAATAATTCCCCGGCAACGGCGCCAAAAACTTGTTGCTTGATTTCGCAATCAATAAAACACGGCAAGTATACGCGGTCCACAAGTAATATAAGATAAGTAAAGTGTCGAACCCACGAGGAATTATATTAAATAATTACCAAATATCAATCGCATGAAAAATTAATCTAATTTAAACAATGACAATATGGTTTGGATTTGTTGTTGATTAAAACTAAATAAAGATAATTTAGAAAACATGTTTAACTACACACGGATAAAGTTCAAGATAGAAAGATCTAAGATTACAATTTCCCCCAACTTTTCATTTAAACATCATACTCTCTCTTGTTTAGTAAATTAGAGCATAAGAATTGCTATCCGAGAAATCACAAGTATATATAAGCCTCTCTCGACGGTCGAATACGTATTTCCTATTGTGGTGTATAGATATATTTTTATTCTACACACTAGCAAGAATCTCATATCAAGAACAATCAATAAGACACATGTCACGTAAAATCTCATTAACCGTTCTATCAATTACCAACTTTCACAATAGAAATCATTAAGCAACGATTCTCAATTGGATACATGTGGTATTTAGGTATATGTCTATCCGAAATACAATCAAATTATCAACCCTCAAGAATAATACATAAGACTCACGTCACATAATCTCATACATTATCCATAAAGAATATCCAACTTTCACATGAATTCATAACTAGGTCTCAACTTATACTTCCTCTCTTAATTCCATATAAGTTACCAAGGTAATTACGGGCCAAGCAATTATTCCTTAAGCAAAGGTTATGAACTCCAATTCATGTAATGACTAACTACCATTCAAAGAGAGAGCATTCAATTTAAACTACAAGTTGGGTTCCATTGCAATCTTAGAATGAAGAGTTTAGCTCATATTCAATCTCAATAACATCATAATCTGATTATAGTACATGGTTTGGAATTACAAAATAAGAATGAAGAACTAAAACATATAAAGAAACACCCCTTTTGTGATGAGATTCTCGAATTGGTGTGGTGTAGTTCTTCTTCTCCAGCTCTTACCTTCCTATTTCGTGCTCCTAGCCTCCTTGAGTTGATGAAATTCAGATAATTCCTCACTTTATTCCTTTGTTCTTCTCCTTTTTCTCTCAAACCCTAGCCTCCAAATTGTGTAGCAAAGCTTGAATAACTTCCATTTTCCTCCCTGGATGCCTAATAATCTAGTTACTCTCTCTCTCTTCCCCTTTCCATCGTGCTCCCGAAATTGCTCCAATGAATCTCCACTATCAGCATACACGACAAAAGCCAGCCTCATTTATGTCCCGACTCTGTCGCCCCGGCGGTAAAATTTAGCCTTGGAGGCTCGCCCCGGTGGTGGCGTCGCCCTGGCGATAGAAAATGGCTTGGGGACGCCGCCCCGACGATGGCTTCACCCCGGCGCAGAAACAAGCTGGGGTTGCCGCCCCGGCAGTGGACCCTACTGCTGGAATTTTGCATTTTTGCTCCAAAAGTTCCACAATTCCACAATTTCCTACTTAGAGTCGCTTCCTGCACAATAATGAAATAACTAGTGAAATAATGCTATAAATGCTTAAAGATAGCCGAGAATTGAGCCTAGAAAACATCCAATTCGTAGGTATAAAACCCATTCATCAGTGTTGCGGCCATATAAACCAGACTACAAGCACGTTATCTCTTATGAACCAATCCAAGTCTAGAAGGACTTATCGTACGAGGAAGTTCCTGTCCAGATACTCAATAGGAAGGAACAAAAGCTGAGGAATAAGATCATCTATTCCGTCAAGGTTCTCTGGAGGAATCACGCAGTCGAAGAAGCTACGTGGGAACTCGAAGAGAAGATGAAAGCAAATTATCCGTTTCTATTCGAGTAACCTTATTTTGCAATTCCGAGGACGGAATTTTTATAAGGGGGAGGGATGTAATGCCCGTGATTTTTAAACATCGTTATTAATTAAATATATAAATTTAATTTTTAATGAGTTAGTTTGTGTGCTTATTCGAACCTTTGTGTGCATTGGTAGCCTACGTGACTAGGTGATGAATTGATTTTAATTGAGTAAAGGGGGTCACTAATAGTATAGTTAAATTAGTGAACAAGTCCTAAAGTTTAATATCAATTAAATTGATAAAGTAGTTACTAATTAAACATTCAATTAAATTGAATATAATTAGTATATTGAATTGAGTGAATTAATTAATAAAAATATTTGTTAGTTCCCTGGGACACAATGTGGATCTAGAAGGGGGGGTTGAATAGATCCTTTAAAACTTTTTCGTTTATTAATGAAAGTATAACAATTATAGGATAGAGAATCAATTCATGCACAACGGAATAAACATTAATATCCCCTTCATAGATTTAAGCATAGTCTCAGTTCAGTCTACAAGCCTATAGTATGGTTGATAACATATATATCAGTTTATTGGGCATAAAGTAAATGACATAAAGTAAACGACATAGGAGTTTTTCAGTGGTTCGGAGACGTAATAACTCCTACTCCACTCTTCTACTATAACAAGTAGGAATCCACTAAATGTTTTAGTCACAAAGACAAGGACTCTACGCCCTCCTCAAGTCCAGCAGACAAGAGTTATTTTTAGCCACAAAGGCAAGGATCCTATGACCCTCCTCAACCCCTGCAGACACGGATCCTCTGACCCATCTTGTGTCTCGCAGATTTGAGTTGTTTTTAGTCCCTCGGACAAAGATCCAATGACCCTCTTCAAGTCCAGTAGACTTGGAAACCCAGTTCACAAAGAACCCTTCAAGGCCAGCAGCCTTGGAACCTGTAGACTAAAGCCAGCAGCCTTAGAATCTCTTGTACCATTTGGTACTCAGCAAGTCCAACAGACTTGACTTTGTTTAGTCACTTAAGACAAGGACATCCTACCCTCTTTGGTGTGGTGAAGGTTTGTTGAGTTGTGCTGTCAAGATAAGCTTTGATCTCCTTCATCTTTAGGTACTCGACAACTGATGGTGATCTTCTTCTGGATGCTGCTGATGATGGTTATTTAAGCCCTTCCTTCTTCTAGTACATAGCAGATGCAGATGATCACTTCCATTGAACACTGGTTGACTTGTCCAAGTCACTTCTTCATCTATTCAGCACGTAGTGTTCCTTGCTTGATCATAGAGTTGTCCATTCTGGATTTGGTTACTCTAGATCTTGGCTCATATGCCAGCCCTTTGGCATACCTCTCAATTGCAGTGAAGCTTCTAGCTGATTGTATAGTTGGTGTTCTTACTCTCTTGCTTACTGCATACCAACACACCCATATTCGAGTGTTGTCTTTTCTTTTTGTAGTTCTCCATTTTCTTTCCCGTTGGAAGCTTGCCGTTGAAATCTTCCCGTTGCCCTTCTTTCTGTTGGAGACTAACTTTCTGCAGACTTGTTTATTATATCACTGAGCATTTTACTTCCCTAAGTCTGCTAGTGGCGGCTGAGTCAGCATCCATTAACTGGTACCAAGATAGTGGAGTCACATGCGCTGTTTGTTTGACTGCTGCAGATGTGACTGTTTGAGCTCCACTCAAATTGGTTATATATTATACTCCTTTATATATTCAGCCGCTCATCTTGGAACAGCAATCCTGAGTGCCCTAATATCTTTAATTCAGCTGGCACTCTCTTACTTCCTCTACGATCATCTTAGGTGTAGCCTTAATCTTAGATCGTAGAGTGAACTGCTTGCTTCCAACTGAAGACTGTTACCTTTGTTCGTAGAGTTTACTGCTAACTTCAGTTGTGGCCTTGTGCTCTCTTGGAGTTCGTAGAGTGGCTAACTGTACTTGCATTGCTCTTTGACGTGCTCCTTACTACACTGCAGTTTGTTCTTCCCTTATGCTCTTTGATATCCATTTAGCCTTTCGTTTCAGAGCATAGCGTTTATAATCTATGTTTGACCCATTTCAATAGTGTGCTTATCATAGAGGACTGCTCTATGTTCTTTAGGTGTTGGCTCTACTGCTGTGTTATAGAGGACTGCTCTATAATCTTCTTGTTTGCTGTGGCACCTTTGATGTAGAGGATTGCTCTACTTTTTCTTCAGACATTCTTCCTTTAGTCACAGAGTGCTGCTCTATGATCTTTTTGCTTTATTTCGCTGAGACTGCATGAGTGCTTCTATTTATCTTTAGACTCATCTCTACGATCACTTGATCTTGCTGAACTTTTCATGCTCTACGACCTTTGTCTTTGATGCAGGTCTAGAGCCTTAATAGATCGTAGAATGATTACTTGACCACGTCCTTTGATCTCTGTCATGGCTTGATGCTTTGGTTATGTTCAGAAATCTTGCTATGTCTGATGGCTCATGCTCAACTTGCTTGGTAGTCTTGAAGATTTCCACCTTATCTTTGAGTGCTTCAGCAGCGACTGCTCTACGTTGTTGCTTTGATTTCACACTGTTCATGGGAGTCATAGAGTGGCTTGCTTGAACTGGCTTCCTTATCTCTTTGTAGTGTATGCTCTACGATTCTGAGTAAGCCCTTGTTCTGCCAAGTCATACTCTACGATTGCCTTGCACTCTCTCCGTTGATATGCACAGCTCTACGATGCCCGGTAAATGCTGCCGAGTGATCTCTACGATCTGTTGAACCTGTTGATGTACATGCCTGGCAGACTCTACGATCTTGGAATTTGGCACTTCAAATGCCGAGGCAACTATATGTCCTACCGAGGCGACTCTACATCCTGCCGAGAATGTTCTACGTTCGGCCGGGGCAACTTTACATTCTGCCGAGAGAGAGCTCTACGTCTTCCTGGCAAGCCCTGTGATGGCATACTTGGCTCTGCGATGTTGACTGGCTGGTCTTCGATCCTTCGCTTAGTCAGTGCAGTGCTCTACGTTCAGTTTGGCCCCTTGTTTGTACATATATCATTACAGCATATATGATCAACCTAACAAGTTTGATCTTTTTCTATTCTAAGTCCTTGTACATCAAATTCATTTAAGAATTTTAGAAAGCCTAATCTTACAAACATGTTTTGATCAGATTGATATTCATTCAGCTCAGATCAACCTAACGTATTTGATCTACTAAGTCCTTGTACATCATATTCATTTAAGGACTTTACAAGGCTTTTAATAGTGTGAATGTTCTTCTTATCATTTTGTCATCAATCAAATCACATAGAATGAATAAAGGTAATCACATGCAGATCTTATAACATTCTCCCCCTATGATGATGGATTAGATGATCGCATGCAGATTCCCAACAATCTCCCCCTATTTGATGATGACAAAAATACTAATAGCATATCATTCAATTCAAGCAATATATGTAAGTGTATGAGTGCTGATATAACTTAAGATACAATAAGTCACTGTATGGCTAGACCAAAATGAAATAATGTGCATTTAAGATAGTCATTTACATCATATCAAGAAATTAAAACATATGCAGTTCACAAGTTATAATAATATAATTAAGGAGATCCTAGTTACTATCATAGTATAGTTACTTCCTTCTTGTTTTGTTATAGATATACCTTCTTCTTGATGTTGGTTTGTGACTGCTTTCTCCTGCTGCTGTCCTCTTTATTATGTTGTGTCCTTCTCTGGCACCTGCTCCCCCTTACTTCTTGCTGGTTCTTCTCATGGCTCACTTCCTGCTGGTTCTTCTTCTTCTTCTCCTTGCTCCCCCTCAGTTGTTGGTGCTTCCTGTTTATTCTTCTTTTTCTTCTTCAGCTCCTTTCTTGTCATACTAGCACTTGTCCTCTTTTTGTTCTTCTTATTCTTCATCTTCTTATGCTTCATCTTTTTCTCCCCCTTTTTGTCAGCAATCACTTGGGAGAGATACTGCACATGCGTAATGAGTTGTTCAACTAGGTAGGAGGTATTACCAACTTCCATTTTTACCTCCTACTGGCCAAGTTCCAATTGCTGAGTGAGAAACTGGCTGAGGTTTTCCACTTTAGCTAACAGAGTCTGAAGAAAGTGTATATTCTGTTGTTGGAGTTTCAAAGCCTCAGATTTCTGTTGTTTAATTGACTTGAGATATATCTGATCTCGTTGATGTAGCTTTAAGGACATGTCTGTGAAAGAGGCTTGCAGCTTTTGGTAGAATTTATTGTCTTCTTCTCCAGTTATCTTCTTTGCTGCGTTTGTGACTGAAGAAATGTTTCCAAGCAATTCTTCTGAGTTCTTCAGCAACTCTTGGTCAAGCGATAGATCTTCAAGGATTGGGGTTGTTGACTTGGCCTTCTCACTCTTGTAGATGTTCTCAAGAGCAGTGACAATGTTGAATAATTCTCCAGTGGATGAGGAAGGGATATCAGAAGGTGTGTCATGCCTTATACCAATGTCAGGGAGTTTGATGGCTGCAGTCGTAGAGTTATGGGGTTCCACAACCACTGTCTCTACGAACTGCTTTGCTGGCATACTGTTATCACTGTTTTTCAACACATAGTATGGAATGTATATACCTTCAGCATTGTAGTAAACTTTGAAGTGTCGAGTGTCCTTGATCAGTAACTTTGGATAAGATTGAACTCTTGGGAAGTTCTGAGAGATCAACTTCAGATTTGGAAATTGTGAGTAGCACCAGCTGATGAAACTTGTATCTTCAAACTCAATGGCCTTCAACCAGGGCATCCACGGATAAAACCATGTCAATTGTTCGCTATTAGGATCATACAGAACTGTGGTGCGATCAAGCTCAATGTCTTGAAAATTGTTGAGAAGATCCTCTATTGTCATAGACACCACTTTCATTTCACCATCTCCATAGTCTATCCATCTAGTTGGCAACACAGCTTCAGGTTTGTCGGTTGCCTCCAATACAATCCTTCTTCTTATTCGAGTGGTTGCTGGCTTGAAGTGGCTCTCTGATGCACTGCTGTCAGTATCAGAGTCCTGTTGTACTTCCTCATCATCCATTGGTTCTTTTCCTTTACCCGCGGTGCCTTCTTTCATATTCTTTTCTTCTAAATTTTCTTCTTCAGTAGCTGCTTCTTCTGATTCTTCAACGGGCTCTTCAGTTGACTGATCATCATGGCTTGCTTCCATGTCTTCATCACCTTCAGTTGAGTGGCTCTTTTCAACAGACATATCTATGTCCTCGCTTTCTGCTATGCTTGAGTTTTCATCCTTTCCAGCAGATTTATTAAGGGAACCTACAGCTTTTGTTTGATCTCCTTCACCATCATCTTCTTCAAGATCAAATGTCACAGGTGTAATTTCTTCTTTATTCTCATGGCCTGGGTGCTTCTTTATCTGCCTCAGTCTTGCACTCTGTCTTCTTAAGGGCTTGATCGTTAATTCTTTGGATTCTTCTTCTTCCTTAGATTCTTCCTTTGAGGAGGAAGAACTCTTCTCTGGGGATGCCTCAACTTTTGCTTTCTTCTTCAATGATTTGGGGGAAATGGGTTCAGAAGTTGAAGAGTCTTCAGATTGAGATGACTCTGATAAGTGCATAATATTCATTTATGTTCATTCTTTTATATTTAGTTTATTGCATGTTTTATAGTGTATATGCACTTATTAGATTGTTTATTGATCTCAGGAGAATTCAGAGTCAAAAGTGGAAAAAGATGGAAAATCGGAGCTAAAACGAGAAAAAGTTGAAAAGTTGGAAAATTTGAGGTTCTCGCCCTGGCGAGAACTTTGTACTAAGATTTCTCACCCCGGCGAGAAGTGCTCTGTCAGTTTTCGCCCCAGCTTTATCAGAGTTCTCCCTGGCCCAGACTTCTCTGGAGTTTCTCGCCCTGGCGAGAAACCCAGTGCAAAATCCTCGCCCCGGCGAGAAAGGCGGCGTTGACCAAGTTTGACCAGCTTTGACTTTTTGTAATTTTTGAGGATTTCTATTTCAGATTGGATTCTTAATTCTTAGAGACTTAGTATATTATCTTAGGACTATAAATAGATGTTTTTAATTTATCAGAGAGAGCTTGACAACTATAATTGTAACCCTAATTGGAGGAGATTGAAGGTATGTCAGGCTAAACTCTTACTTTCAGTTCTAAGGGATGTTGAACATTTTTCATAATTAATGGTTTAATCAGGTTTTATTTATTTATTCCTTCTTGCATGAGGTTTATTCTAATAATCTGTTTTAATTGATTATATGTTATTTAATCTTTTGATTTGATTTGGCCAATTGAATTAATTTGATTGAGATCATCTACTAGATTAAGATATAACTTGAAATACTGTCAAATACATCATCCACCGATTCAGAGGAGGAAGAAGAAATGGCGGTGCCAAATAACAATAGAACACTCAAGGAATTAGCCACTCCCAATCTTAATCAACAACCCTTGTGCATTGAATATCCTACTTTAACTGCTGCTTTTGAACTTAAATTGGGATTAATTCATCTTTTGCCTACTTTTCGTGGTCTCACATGTGAAGATTCATATAAGCACTTGAAGGAATTTCATGTGGTGTGTTCCACCATGAAGCCACATGGAGTAACCGAGGATCAAATCAAGCTAAGGGCATTTCCATTCTCATTGGGAGATCTAGCGAAAGACTGGTTGTACTATCTTCTTTCAGGGTCAATACAGTCATGGAATGACATGAAAAGGCTGTTCTTGGAGAAGTACTTTCCTGCTTCAAGAGTTTCCAACATCAGAAAGGAGATATACGGCATTCGACAGTTCAGCGGAGAGACACCGTATGAGTATTGGGAAAGATTTAAAAAACTGTGTTCCAGTTGTCCTCCCCATCAAATAGACGATCAACACCTGATTCAGTACTTTTATGAGGGATTATCACCAATGGATCAGAGTATGATCGATGCTGCAAGTGGAGGAGCACTAGTAGATAAGACACCGGAGGCTGCGAGGGCTCTAATTGCAAATATGGCTGTTAATTCTCAGTAGTATGGGACAAGGAATAACCATACACCTGCAAGAGTGAATGAGATGACCACGAGCAACCTTGAACAACAAATTTTTGATCTAACTGCGCTGGTTAGACAAATGGCTACAGGAAATACACCAGTAGCAAAAGTGTGTGAGATTTGTTTAATGGGTGGTCACAGTACTGATTCTTGTCCGACATTGCAAGAGGATGAAACCGCACAGCAAGCTAATGCGATGGGGAATTATCAGGCGCAACCACAGCGGAAGTATGACTCGTACTCCAATACTTACAATCCAGGATGGAGGGATCATCCTAACCTTAGTTATGGAGGAAATAGGCCACCAGCGCAAAGCGTGTATCCGGTTAGACAACAAGGGTTCCCACAAGGCTCTCAACCAACTCAACCCCAATATCAACCTAGACAGGCAGCTCCTGCAAATCCTGGAACATCTTTGGAAGACATGTTCAAGGCATTCATGAATCAGACACAGCAGTTCCAGCAGGAAACAAAAAATTCGGTTCAAGACTTAAGAAATCAGATAAGTCAACTTGCCACCACAGTGGGGAGGTTGGATTCTCAAGGTTCAGGAAAGTTGCCCTCCCAAACAGTTGTCAATCCAAGGGAGAATGCTAGTGCGATTACACTAAGGAATGGAAAAGAGTTGGAAGTACCTAAAGCAGTTACGAAAATTGAAGAGGACAAAGCTAAAGAGGAGACTGAGACACCGAGGAAAATTGTTACCCCATCTACTCCAGTTAAGACCCCACCGTTGTCGTTTCCACCTAGAACACATAAGACTTTAAAGAAGGAGGAAAACGAAAAGGAAATTTTGGAAACCTTCAGGAAGGTAGAGGTAAATATTCCTTTATTGGATGCCATCAAACAAGTGCCCAGGTACGCGAAGTTTTTGAAAGAATTGTGCACTAACAAAAGAAAATTGAAAGATGATGAAAAAGTCACTGTAGGAGAGAATGTGTCAGCAGTGCTTCAAAGAAAAATGCCCCCTAAATGTAAAGATCCAGAAATGTTTACAATCCCATGCAGAATAGGTAATACCAGATTTGAGAAAGCCATGCTAGATCTAGGAGCTTTAATAAATGGCATGCTATTATCTGTATTTGCTTTTTTAAATCTAGGACCTTTGAAACAAACTGGTGTTATCATTCAACTTGCTGATCGTACTAACACTTACCCTCAAGGGGTAATTGAAGATGTCTTAGTGCAGGTGAATCAGTTAATATTTCCTGCGGATTTTTACATTGTGGATATGGAAGATAACAGATCTCCAAATCCTTCGCATATCTTGTTAGGGCGGCCATTCTTGAAAACAGCAAGGACAATGATCGATGTACATAATGGGACCTTGACCATGGAATTTGATGGAGAAAAAATTCAGTTCAATATATATGATGCAATGAGGTACCCTAGTGATGTAAATCATGTTTTTGCTATTGACATCATTGATTCTATAGTACAGGGATCTTTTGAACAAGAACACAAGAAAAGCTTGGAGATGGCCATTACTAACAACTTGGACATAGATAAAGAGGAAGAATTTAACCAGAATCAGGAATTGAAGGAAGTTGTGACTGCATTGCACTCTTTACCAAAATTCACAGATAAGTATGCAGTTCAATCAATTCAATTGCCTATTTCTCATAAAAAAAATTGTTACCATCTGTGGAGCAAGCTCCAATCTTAGAATTAAAACCATTACCTTCTCACTTGAAATATGCATATTTAGGGACTAATGAAACTTTACATGTGATTATTGCTAGTAATCTAACCCAAGTGCAGGAAGAGAAATGGTTGAGAGTCCTAAGGGACCATGTCACAGTGTTTGGTTGGACGATAGCAGATATCAAAGGTATAAGCCCCGTGATGTGCATGCATAGGATTCTTTTGGATGATGGAGCAAAGCCCACGAGAGAAGCACAGCGAAGATTAAATCCACCCATGATGGAGGTAGTCAAGAAAGAGGTGATTAAATTGCTTGATGCAGGCATAATCTACCCCATCTCCGACAGTCAGTGGGTGAGTCCGGTACAGGTAGTTCCGAAGAAGTCTGGAATAACTATCATCACAAATGACAATAATGAGCTAGTACCCACACGGATACAAACAGGATGGAGAGTGTGTATTGACTACAAAAAATTAAATGTTGTAACTCGAAAAGACCACTTTCCTCTTCCTTTTATTGATCAAATGCTAGAACGATTAGCGGGGCATACTTATTATTGCTTTCTAGATGGGTTTTCAGGATATAATTAGATCGTGATTGCACCCGAAGACCAGGAAAAGACTACATTCACGTGTCCATTTGGTACTTTTGCATACCGGAGGATGTCATTTGGACTTTGCAATGCACCAAGTACTTTTCAGCGATGCATGGTAAGCATTTTTTCTGATCTTTTAGAAAATTGCATCGAGGTCTTTATGGATGATTTCACAGTACATGGTGATTCTTTGGATTTGTGCTTGGAAAATCTAACGTGTGTGCTAGATAGATGCTTGGAAACTAACCTTGTTCTTAATTGGGAAAAGTGTCACTTTATGGTAGAACAGGGTATAGTGCTTGGTCATGTTGTGTCAGCTAAAGGTTTAGAGGTTGATAAAGCTAAGATAGATATTGTGTCTACTTTGCCTTACCCCGCCAGTGTGCGGGAGATTCGCTCTTTTCTAGGACATGCAGGATTCTATCAGAGATTTATCAAAGACTTCTCCAAAATAACTCTGCCATTATGTAAGTTGCTACAAAAAGATGTGGAATTCCAGTTCGATGAAGCGTGCAAGGAGGTATTTGACATGTTGAAGAGCCTATTGACTTTCGTACCTGTGATTCAACCGCCAAATTGGAATCTTCCCTTCGAAATAATGTGTGATGCAAGCAATTATGCAGTCGGAGCTGTTTTGGGTCAGCGAGTTGACAAAGCTATCCATGCCATCTATTTTGCCTCTAGAAAATGCAGCTCAGATTAACTACTCGACAACAGAAAAATAACTCTTATCTGTTATTTTTGCTTTAGATAAATTTCGATCTTATTTACTTGGCACTAAAGTTGTAGTTTATTCTGACCATGCAGCTCTCAGGTATTTGTTAACCAAAAAGGACTCTAAACCTAGGATTATTAGATGGATTCTGCTATTGCAGGAATTTGACTTGGAAATCAAGGATAAGAAGGGCGCGGATAACTTGGTAGCAGATCACTTGAGTCGACTAGTGAGAGATGAAGAGGCACTACCATTGTATGATTTCTTTCCAGATGAGCGTCTCTTTTCTATTCAGGAGGAATTGCCTTGGTATGCTAACATTGTTAATTATTTGGCGAGTGCATTTATTCCCAATGAATTTTCTAAAAACCAGAAGGATAAGCTTAGGAATGATGCTAGACATTATGTTTGGGATGATCCATATATGTGGAAATTTTGTGCTGATCAGATAATCCGTAGATGTGTGCCTAATACCGAAACATTGTCTATTCTAACTTTTTGCCATTCCTATGCTTGTGGAGGTCATTTTGGACCTAAACGGACTGCTCATAAGGTTTTAGAAAGTGGTTTTTATTGGCCAACAATTTTTAAAGACTCATATCTATTTTGTAAATCATGCGAGAATTATCAACACACAGGTAACATATCATATAGAAATCAAATGCCACAAACTCCCATTTTAATTGTTGAGATTTTTGATGTTTGGGGTATTGATTTTATGGGACCTTTTCCTGTTTCTCATGGTAATATTTACATTCTCTTGGCTGTTAACTATGTTTCTAAATGGGTGGAAGCTAAAGCCACCAGGACTAATGATTCTAAAGTTGTTACAGATTTTGTCAAAACTAACATATTTATCAGATTTGGAACTCCTAGAGCTATCATTAGCGATAGTGGAACTCACTTTTGCAACAGGATGCTAGCAACACTTTTTAGGAAGTACAATGTTTTGCATAAGATTTTTATATCTTATCATCCGCAAAGCAATGGTCAGGCTGAAGTATCCAACCGTGAAATGAAATCCGTTTTGGAGAAGGTCGTCAAGCCAAGTAGAAAAGATTGGAGTCTGCGGTTAGAAGATGCATTGTGGGCATATAGAACTGCATACAAAACCCCCATTGATATGTCTCTGTACAGATTGGTTTTTGGGAAGTCATGTCATCTACCCGTGGAGTTAGAACACAGAGCTTTTTGGGCGATCAAACAATGTAATATGAGTTTGGATGAAGCGGGGATGCATAGGAAGTTCTAGTTACAGGAATTAGAAGAGATGAGGAATGAAGCATATGAGAGTTCTAGGCTATACAAGAATAAAACAAAGGTCTTCCATGACAAGCAAATTTTGAGTAAAGATTTCACTGTTGGACAACAAGTTCTCCTATTCAATTCGAGGCTGAAGTTATTTCCAGGTAAGTTGCGCTCTCGTTGGGAGGGTCCTTTTGTTATTACTAATGTGTTCTCTCATGGTGCTATAGATATACAAAATCCAAAGACAGGGAAAGTATTCAAGGTCAATGGACATAGGCTGAAACCTTTCCGTGAAGGATTTTCGATGGAAAGTGTGGAGATGATAGACTTAGTGGATCCGAGCTATGAATGATTGAGGAGAATCGATGTCGGGCTAACGACGTTAACCAAATGCGCTGCTTGGGAGGCAACCCAAGATCTCATATTTGATTTTTCTATCCCTTTCCTTCTTAGTTTTAGTTGCATTTTATTTAGTTATCTCGTTTTATGTATGATTGTCTTACATTGGGGACAATGTAAGGTTTGAGTGTGGGGAGGGGTTTAGGTTTAGGTTAGTATAGGGTAGGTAGGTTTGCTCAATGTGAAAATTTGAAAATCTGAGTTGTTTTGTGAAATTTTTGTGTTTGGTCAAGTTTTCAAAGGTTTTTGGTTTTAGAATGAAGATTGATGCCATTGATTGAATTTGTTTGATGCTGAATTAATTGATAAATGATGATAATGAAGTTAGGATCCATAGTTGACTGATTTAGATTGAGTTAGTATTGCATGAGTACTTGAGTATGAGATACATGTTTATTTGACTGAGTTAGTTGTGGAGTTGACTTTGTGCACTGATTTCATGATTTAGAACTGTTTAACTGCTTATCTTGTTTCAGGACCATGTGAAGACAAAATTGCAAATTTGCAAAAAATTGAGAGAAAAAAAACTGGAAAAAAAACATTTTGTCTCAAAAGAAAGACATGTGGTGGGTTGAGATGGAGCGTAAAACGCACTCACTCACAAATACATGCAACGAGATAGAACGTAAAACGCACTCGTTGGTGTTGTCTTTTTTTTAATCTTTAGTAAAAGAGCTCTAACTCACGCAAGTATACGTGGTCAACAAGTAATACAGAGGAAGTAGAGTATCGTCCCACAGAGAAAGTGCTAACTTAGATCACTATGCATCAGTTCTATCACTATATTTATTTGCCTAAACTAATGACTTGACTGTGTTGACAGAATTATTTCTAAATCAATTAACAACTAAAGATGCAAATACTAACGGAATATATCAAACTTGGAATTAATGGGATCCTAACTTCATTTAATAGTTCATCTAACTACCACTATCATGCTAGTAAGTTCACATATCACAGAAAAGTAGCCAAGGACACTAAATTAGACATAACCATTTGTCAATGTATTATGACCTACTTACATAATATCTATACCTAATAGACACCATGTAATCACCACTACAACCAAAATCACTATATTTCTATGTGAAATTACAATTATATTGATTTAAAGCACAAGCCCTTATTTTGGCTCTTACGGTGAAACAGTATATTTCTATCTGATTCACAAAATATTAAGCTAACCAATTAAGCCTCATATTTGCAAGCTATCATGACTACAATCCATACTTATATGTTATTTTTCAATTCCATACAAGCACTGAAAACGAATGGTGATCAAGCATTCATACATGCAAAACAATCATGATAGAAATTCCTTATGATATGCAAAACAATCTAACAATCAAGCTTATAATTAGACTACATATTAAAATCCGTTAGAATCCCATAATGGAGATTAGTTCATGACTGAACCAAAAGCCATTATGGGATCAAAACTAAACATGGAGAATAAACAATCAATTAAAGTAAGAAGAAATAGATTGATCAAACCCAATTGTTGAATAAAAATCCGAAGTAAAGCTCAAACCCACATCAAATTCCAGCACTCAAACAATAATAAACCACAGTAAAACTCTAGAAACTAACTCTAGAAAAGTAGAATAATCATAATAAAAGTCTCCAAGTTCCTTCTTAAAGTTTTCCTTCTATCTATCTAATCAATAATAGTCTGAATCCTCTTCCAAATTGGCTTCTTTTTCCTCATCCAGCAGCACATCAGCAACCAAATCCGTGCCCTAGCGCCTCTGGCGCTATCTTAGTACTAATCCTAGCTCCTCTGGCACTAGGTCATGTCCTCATATTTACAAAAATGCCATCAAGTGTCCTTTAAGCTCCAAATTTACCCTTTTGCCCCTCCAGCTCCAATCCTACAATAAACAAACACAAAAACGAATAAAACAATACTAAAAGCACTTAAAGACCACAATAATTAAGTCTAACAAGACCTGATTCGTACGTATAAAACTCACTCATCAAATACCCCCAAACTTAACCAATTGTTTGTCCCCAAGCAATGCAATGATGCAAATGCAAATTAACTATCATGCCTACGAATTAAACAATCAACCAACATAGTATCCAACACCAGGCCTCAAAGATATCATACAGTACTTAAGCAGAATATCTAACCAATGCAAAGTTTCTAACTTTAATTCAATGAGTTAAGTTACACCTGTCATCACCCATGTTGTGCGTGTGTGAATATCAACCATTCTAATCAATCACAATTCAAATCAATCACATAATTAACTTCTTAGAGGAAAACTTTCAATTTTAACTCAATTCAACCTGTGAACACAACCAATTCAACTGATTCAAGCAATTACGAAGCATAGGGGTATCACGAAGGTTATTTAACACATTTAAATCCTTTTTAAACCCTTCCTTAGGAATTCAAACAATTATTTTTCTTTAATGAGTGCATTTTATGCTCCATCTCACTTTCTTTTGAACGAGTGCGTTTTACGCTCCATCTCGTTCCATGTGTTTATGAGTGAGTGCGTTTTACGCTCCATCTCAACCCACCACATGATCCATTCTTTAATTGGGAAAGGTTCAAAATTTTCAAATTTTTTTTTTGATTAACCCCAAAATTCCCCCAAACTTAGATTCTTGCCTGTTTTTGATTTAATGGACGTTTCACCGATATTATCAAGTTTTAACCCAAATCTTCCACCAGAAGAAAATTATGCAACAATTTGAATTAAATTGATCAAAACAATTGATTAAGTGCTTTCCTTGCTAACAAAAGTTTCAGACAAGTTCAACTTCACTTCCTAATCAAAGTCATCACTAAGCACTAGTTTTCAATTCTTCTTAAGTTAAAACCATGAAACCAGTCTTATCATTGGTCACATTAGACACTATATCAATTTATGCTTAATTCATGAAACTAAATGCATAACACAACCTAAAATGCAATGTAACTACCATGCAACAAGTCTAAACACAATGAAACATAACAATCTATATGCATGAAAATAAAAAAACTACCCCCTAAACTGAACAAGACAATGTCCTCATTGAAAACTAATAAGATATTAAAACAGAGAACTCCCCTGATGAAGCACTACTCAGCATCACTGCCATCAGCAGTGTCATCATCATCATCCGCATCAGAAGGCGAGTCAGGTGGCGGGTAAATAGAAAGAGGAGGAGCTGGTGGAAACTGAAATGGCCCATGTAGTAGAATTGCAATTTGGCTTGGTGAAGGAGAAAGCAAATCTTGGTATTATGTTCTTGCTTTTGTGTGTTGTGCCATCATTAAGCCCGATCTAGTGTTTTTGCAATTTTTTTTTTCAAAGATCCCAGTCGAGCGCCTCTGGCGCTGAGGTTTGTGAAGAGTTGGGCGCTGCTGGTGCTTGCTTACAGAATCAAGGCGTTGGGACTAGCGCCAGAAGCGCTGGTTTTTGTTCATGCCGAGCGCCTAGAGCGCTTGGTTGCAGAATCGTATAATATTGCCTAGCGCCTCAGGCGCTGATGATGCATGTTGTCGGGCGCCTAGAACGCTGGTATACAGAAACTTGGTCCTTGGCCTAAGGCCTCAGGCGCTACATGTGTGCTTGGTTGAGCGCTGTAGGCGCTTGAGCCTACACTTAACCAATTTTTCTCAGTTCTTGCTTCTATCTGCAAACAAATCACCCCGAATTCCAAAATTAGTTACAAAAACCCCTGTTTTTTTTTAAAAAAACAAAAATAATTGACTAAACAAAAGCAAAACAGAAAATTAAAACACTGGGTTGCCTCCCAGATAGCGCTAAGTTATAGTCAATTAGCTTGACTGTCTCTGAATCTCATTCTGGTTCAATCGTAAAAAATGTCATTGCATGCCTCCTCTTAGTCTTTTCTTTGAATTCCTTGGCATCATTGTACGTTTGAAATCCCCCCAACTTATCTTCATCCATTGGCAGAAAATAACTATCATCATTCGATTCAACTTTTCCTGTATCCTTGACCACTTCTTTCATTATCGGATTAAGCCTTCTTTGCTGCTCAACCGACGGCTTGCTACCATCTTCCAGCAGGATCTTATGCATGCAAAAAGAAGAGCTTATCCCCTTGATATCTGCTATGGTCCGTCCAATAACTGATTTAAACTCTCTAAGCACTCGTAGCAGTTTTTCCTTCTGAAAAGATGTTAGTGCAGAAGAAATATTCACAGGTAGCTTTGAATCTTTAATTAAAAATACGTACCTGAGATGATCTGGAAGTGGTTTTAATTCAAGTTCGGGCGGTGTCTCAAGAGATGGTTTCAACTTTACCGACGTCTCTCCAGCTTTAGTAAGTGACTCGACAAGTGTTCTGAATTTTCTGAATTTGGGGGTAGTATCCAGATATTGCACAAGCTCGGCACATTCTTCATCCTCTAAATCTGAATTTTCAGCAATCACTCTCTGCAATGGTTCATAGCCCAACAAACTCTCCATGTCATCATTTACTATGTTATCCACCAAGTCAACTCTGAAACATTCTTCTTCATCGGTTGGGAGCTTCATTGCCTTGAAGACGTTAAACGTCACCTCCTGATCATGTACCCGCATTATAAGCTCCTCTTTTTGCACGTCTATCAAAGTCCTCCCCGTGGCTAGGAATGGTCTCCCTAGTATGATTGGTATATTTTTGTCTTCCTCATAATCCAGAATGATGAAGTCCGCCGGAAAGATAAATTTGTCCACTTTCACCAGTACGTCCTCCACTATCCCCCGTGGATACGTGATAGATCTGTCAGCTAACTGCAAGGAAATATTTGTTGGCCTTGGCTCCGGCAATCCCAACTGACTAAATACAGACAAAGGCATCAGGTTGATACTTGCCCCAAGACCACACAAACATTTATTGAAGTTCATTTTTCCGATCGTACATCGAATTGTGAAACTGCCTGAATCTTTCAGCTTTGGAGGTACTTTACGCTGAAGCACTACACTGCATTCCTCCGTCAAGGCCACTGTCTCAAATTCGTCTAACCTTCTCTTCCTTGACAGTATACCCTTCATAAACTTTGCGTAACTCGGCATTTGTTCCAATGCCTCCGCGAAGGGTATGTTGATCTATAGTTTCTTAAAAACCTCCAAAAACTTTCTGAACTGATTGTCTTCCCTCTGCTTATTCAATCTTTGCAGATACGGAACCTGAGGGTGAACTTGTGGTACTGTATTCACGGGCTTCTTATCTGAACTCGCTTTATCCTTCTCTGTTTGTTGCGACTTGGATTCTTCTTTCTTCTCTTTCTGATCAACCTCAATTTCTTTCTCAGTTTCAACCCCAGTGTCATCCCCTTGTAAACTAGGTGTAGACACCCAAATTTTGCACTTCGTATACTAACCCTGACAGGAGGGCAAATTCGTCAAATGAACCGGCCTGCGAGAGCAAAGGATGGACAAGTACGAACACTCGACGCCACCGCGACGATTTACAACCGAAACTGGCGTGACAACAAGGTTGTCCGAATTGGGCATTCCCGGAGGATGTGGCACGCCTCCCAGTAATTCCCGGACTGCAAAATACGAGCCTATCGACGAAAACCGACGTCACGACACGAGAATCGAGGCGTAGCACGAAAATCGAGAAAGTCAAGCCAGCCAGCCGTGGATTGATCTGCGGCCAATGAGTGCGCCTTTTGAAAACACGGAACTCGAAACCCAAAAACCGAAAATCAGCTGAGTGGGGGGTTGGCCGCCAGCCAGCCGCAGATCAATCTGCGGCCAGCCTATTTCAGCTCATTTCCTCATCAGCATACAGAAGGTTGGAACGGGCGAGAAGGAGAAAGAAAACAGCAGCAGCAAGCTCGGGAATTGAGGAAGAAATAGAACAAATTTGCAACAAAATAGGAGAGAAAGGGAGAAAAAAGAGAGGAATAATATTCTTTTGATTTGATTATATCACATATACTTCTTCTTCTATTCAAAATACACAAGTTTACATCCACTTTGATCTCATTTGCAAGGTGAAAATCTCCTTATTTTTGCAATTTCTATCATATCATTTGGTCAAATTAAATGTAGTTTCCATGTAATTTATGGTGGAACAATGAATTAGGGATTATTAGTGAGGGTTCCATCAGAACAAAATTCTTCCTAATAACCCGATGATATTTATTTATTGATTTTTTTGTTTGTTTTACGGTGCTATATTGGGCGTGGTTCCTTTAGATCGCTATTTTAGGATGTCTTGGTATTGTTAGATTATCCGTGTTGGTAATTTCTTGTAATATCCGGTTGTGGGTGTGTGGAAATTTGGTTGTGAGCCTAGAAAAGCGACCCCGTGGTCCAAATCCGATGATGGACCTCTTTTGATGTAGATAGTAGGAAGGCTGTAGTTTTCATTGTACATATGTAATCGTCGGGCCTTAAAACGACGCCAAGGCGAGAATCGTGGTTAAGGCCCCGTCATAGTGAAAGTATGCGATTGTGGGCGTTTGGGGTTATTTTGATGGCTTACATGCCCATGAATAGCCCCAACGCATTTTAATGTTTGGTTTGATTTATGACACGAAATGGATTTCAAAGTTAAACGATAAAGATTTTCATAAAATCAATCAAACTAGGTTATTAGCTTCACGAGGATAGGAAATTGCAAGTGCTAATGAATCTCGATTTCTATTTAGCGAGAAGGCAAAAGAAAGAAATCGTTTTCAAACATCACAAAAAATGGTTTATAAAAATAAATAATGTTTTATTAAATCCTTGTGCATAGGGTTAAAGGGATCCTAGAGGTTGCCTTTCATTTGAGATTGAAAGCAACGTATAGATCTCGATTCCTATTTTGACAAAGATTTAGAAAACTCTTGTTTTGCCAAAACAACATCTAATGAGATCTTACAGTTTTTGACAAATTAAAATCAAACATTTTCTCATAAAGCTTCCTCGTATAAACCGAAGAATATTCTAAAGCATTCCCAAAAGAAAAACACGACTTTTCCGAAAACCCAATTGATTTCTTCATGCAAACTCACCACCACATTCACATAGGCACACACACGCACACATACACATTTCACGAATTAAAGGATAGGAAAGTATCAAGATTGCGGTAACCGTGTTTTACGGAAGTCGGGGGGTGCCTAACACCTTCCCCTCGCTTAAGCAAGCCCCCGAACTCTATGAATCTCGGTTTGCAGACCAATTAATTTGGAGTCACATATGAGCCAGCGATTTATAAAAAAACGAAAACTCGGATGAGTTGGTACATCCATTTCAAATATACCAACTGGCGACTTTGGTTAATTGGCTCATCATAAAAAAACGATATTTCGAAACCCCGTCGACATTAATGCCGACCTTTTCCAAAAATCATCTAATAAAAGGCTAAAATTGGAAAGGGTAACAACTAGCATAGGACAAAGCAATTCCCGGCGTCGACAGCTGGCGACTCTGCTGGGGACATTAGAGGGCTTAAGCCGCGTTCAAATCTTGATGCTATCCTATCCTTTAAAAATTCATAAAATGTGTGTGTTGCGATATTTCGATTTTTTCTTTTGTTGTGTGAATGTGTGTTTTGCCCAATAAATGAATGGTTTGAATGGGTTAGTTTTACTTTAAAGTAATCATTTGCATACGGTGAGGACGATGAATGTGAATGTATGTTGAGAGAGTACCTCCTCCTGAGGTGAACCTGTCGGTTGCTTATTACTGGACTCGAAGGGGCTGCTCCCCAGAGATGGCTCAGGAAACGCACCACCCAAATCCGCTCCAATCGAAAGGATTCAGATGAGTAGATTGCGAAGATATGGGAACCTTCATGCCAAAAAGCCCGCGAGAGTAACCCTAGGGTAGGTCAGCCTCTGATAAACCTAACGAAAGGAAAGCTTCTTCGTACCCTTTTATCATTCAGTCAAAATAAATAAATGTCATGTAAATGGCCTACAACTGTCATATACCTTCCCTGTTGTCAAAAGAAAATACTGACCTCCGTGTTTTGCAGGGAATAGCTGGGAAGCATAATAAGTCATGTCTAGTATTTATTATTGCAATAAAGGGCCACTAACATGTTGTTTTGCAGAAAAAGATTAAAAAACCCCAAAAACACAAAAATTACCGTTTTAGCATGCATCCACATCTTTCATTTCCCAAAGTTTAAACTCCAAACCGTCTTTTCTGCAGGATTGCTCCTCAAACGCGTTTGCAGTCTAAAAGGGCCAAAGACTCTACATCTGAAATGGCTGATCTTCCACCTACTAATCCTGGTTCCATATCTAGGGAGGAATTTGATGACTTTAAAAATCAGATGTTGGAAATGGCCATAATGCTGAAGGAACAATTGCTACCTAGACAGGATCCACCTAAAGAGGATCCACCCCAACCTAAGGGCGAGCCAGTCGTTCCAAAGGCCATTCCTGTACCTAACAGGACAGTGATTACTATCCCAGAGGAAGGAGATACTGATGACCTGCGAAAGAAAATGAAACAAATAGAGAAAACTATCCAATCTCTAAAAGGCATAGGCTCCCTAAGCAGGGTTAATTATTCAGATCTATGTGTCTTCCCCGGAACCAGATACCCGGAGAAATTTAAAATTCCCGAATTTGAGAAATACAATGGGAAGGGGGATCCTTATACACATCTGAAAATATACATCGGGGAGCTTGGATCTTATGCAGAAGACGAGGGTCTAAGGATGCAACTATTCCAAAAGAGCCTAATGGGAGAAGCGAGAATCTGGTATGCCCGTCTTAATTATGCCCGGATCCACAATTGGGAGGAGTTGGCCCACACCTTCTTAACAAAGTATAGCTTTCAGGCACAAATGGCCCCTGATAGATATCAAATGACGAAAATTAAAAAGCAACCAAAGGAATCTTTCAGGGATTATGCACAGCGATGGAGGGGTATGGCTGCACAGGTGAATCCCCCAATGAGCGAGTCGGAGATGGTGATGACCTTCGTGGATATTCAAGAGGCTCCTTATTATGAACGGGTTATATCAGGGATTAGTAGGCCTTTTGCCGAGATGATTAAACACGGAGAAATGGTGGACATGGGGTTGAAGTCTGGCAAGATCCGGGATCTCACGGCTTTAGAAACAGCTGCAGAGCAAATCCAAAGCGGAAATTATGGCAGCACTTCCAGTAGGGTCCAAAAGAAAAAGGAAGAGGATGTTTCCCTCATCCTACAGGGATCATCTAGAAAGGCAGAAAATAGTCCTCCAGTACAGATGCAGAGAGTGTGGCCATCCCGACAGCCTAACTTCACTAATCAGAGGGCGGATGGGCGAAGGAGATTCGAGTCCTCGAGAAACCGAGTGTTCACCCCCACTCGGGGATCCTCTTGAGCGGGTGTTGGCAGTATTGATGGTCCAGAGGAAAATAGTCGATTTGGCACCCCCGAGTGACCCAAAGGGAAGAAGGTTGGACCCAAACAAGTGATGCGCATACCACTCGGGTTCCCCCGGTCATGATACGCAGGATTGTTGGACGTTGAAGCATATAATTCAGAACTTGATTGATAGTGGAGAAATCATGGTGGAAAAGCCAGACTCCCCGAATGTCAAAGTCAATCCCCTGCCAAGGCATGATGGAGGAGGGGTCAATGTGGCGGAAGCCAGTGAAGCCGAGGGGCCGTCAAGGCTGAATTCTGTAAAGAAAATCGATGAAATGATCAACATGATAAGTGATCATGGGAATACACAGGGAGCGCCAATTAGACTGGCAGGGGTAAGCAGAAATATCATGGAGGGGCCTGTCAAGTTAGCAGCTCCGAAACCACCTCACCCTTATAGCGAGACCGCAAATCCCTGTCCACAGTCTGAAAACGGTACCATGGAATTATGGGGGAGTGTCAGAGGAAGCGGTTAGTTGTGCTTCTGTAACATCGAGGGGGAATCCCCTGTATCTCCCTGGGCGAGTCCTTGAAAGTAAGACGAAGAAAAATGAAAAAATATCCGAGGAGAAAGCCCTGGAATTCTTTAGAAAGATGGATCATCCGGAAACAAGGGGGATCCAGATATTAAGCGAGGAGTCGACCCTGACATCAATCATGGATTTGGTGTTATCGTCCAGTGATCACTGCAAAATTCTGGCGAAAGTCCTGGAGGAGGCATATGTTCCCAAAGAGATCGGCAAGGAAAGTTTCAGCCATCTGGTGGACCATCTGTTGGAAAGTAATGTAATATCATTTACAGATGATGATATCCCCAAAGAGGGAAGGGGGCATCGAAAACCATTGCATATTGCGGTGATCTCCTCAGGTTATATTATGAATGGGGTGCTGATTGATAGGGGATCGGCGTTGAATATCTGTCCCCTCAGTACATTGCAGAAGATGAACATTAGTCCTAAACGCCTACGGGCCAATCATGTGGTGGTACGAGCCTTCGACGGATCCCGGAGGGATACCATTGGGGAGATAGAGTTGCCGGTGGAAATAGGACCTTGTACTTTTAATATCTCTTTCCAAGTCTTAGATATTGCGGCAAGTTATAACCTGTTATTGGGGAGGTCGTAGATACACATGGCCGAGGCAGTTCCTTCCACGCTACACCAGCAAATCAAACTTATCATCGACGGGAATCTGGTGACGATCTAGGCGGAGTGTGATGACTTTTCTCCTTCTAGGAGTGGTCTTCCTGTGATTAATGTGGACGAGTCGGCGGCACCTGCTAGTTTTCAGGCGCTAGAAATCAGCACTCCCCACTACCGATGCCTGGGGGCTCCAGCCATGAAACCTAAGGTCTCTCCAGAACTTACCTTTGTTGCAAAGGAAATGATGAAAATGAAATTCCAACCTGGACAGGGGTTAGGAAAGAGCAGTCAAGGAATCACCGAGCCCATTCAACTACCCCATCAGATAGGTAAAGCATGGTTGGGATATCATGAAGGCGTAGCACGGAGACACCATCAAGGTGCGGCTCTGACTCGACTGGCTGGAAATCCGATGACCAAGGTCGACAAAGAAGGAGGGACTAGCAAGCCTGTGGTTGGGGCAGGGGATGAAGAGTTGACCCCTACCAGTGATGAGTCGACCAAGAGGGAAAGTTTCCTATAAGAGGTCGCGCAAAAGTTTGAAACCAGGTGCTATATCTACGGACAATTAACAAGCAATGGAGAAGGGAAGGATGTTGTCACGCCACCGGGAGCCCAACAAGGTGTGCCTGTCATCGATTGGGCAGGGCTAATTATTCCTGAAGAAGGTAGGAAGAGGGACTCAGGCGACGTAGCCGTAATCATCGGGGAAGTTTCCGATGTGAAGCCCCCTTTTATCCAGCGCATTTCGTCTGACCTGACCGTCGACAACTGGACCATGAAACCAGTAATATCCAAACAAGGGTAAAACCCGACATCAGGGTGGTAGACCCCAGAGGATGGGAGGATGAAGAAGTTTATTTTTTTGTTGTTTTTTTGTATTTTGCATAATTATGTCGTTTCGTCATGTTATCTGAAAATGTGATCGTTGTGGAAAATAACTTATATATGACAAATATTTTGTTTCATGTCAGGTGTACCAATTTGAGTAATCCTTGCCTAACAAACGGTCTTTCAAATTTGAATGATGATTATGATTTTGACATTGAGCTGGATTTCAATTTGATGGGCATTGAGCAAGACGAGACAGATTACGACGACGCGCCTGATGAGATCAAAGGATGGGTCGAGGATAAACCCAAACCCAACTTAGACCAAACCATCACCATAGATATTGGAACCCCTAACGCACCCAAAGAGCTCAAGATAGGGACAGGCCTTACCCCCAGCCAAAAAGCAGAAATAACTGCGTTGCTAAGCCAGTATGAGGATGTCTTTGCCTAGTCTCATGAGGACATGATCGGATTATCCACCGACATTGTGGTACACTGGTTGCCCATCAAGGAGGGTTTCAGGCCTGTCAAGCAGAAACTAAGAAAGTTAAAACCAGAGTGGAGCTTGAAGGTGAAGGAAGAGATCATCAAGTAGTTCAGGGCTGGAATCATTATGGTGTCCACTTACCCAGAATGGCTGTCCAATGTAGTCCCAGTGGCTAAGCCAGGAGGGAAGGTGAGGGTATGTGTCGACTATAGAGATCTAAACAAGGCCAGTCTCAAGGATAACTTCCCGGTGCCTTTCATACATATCCTGGTGGATAACACAGCCCAGTACGAGATGTACTCTTTTGTTGATTGCTTTGCGGGGTATCATCAGATAATGGTGGCGGAAGAAGATCGGGAAAAGACCGCTTTCATCACCCCTTGGGGCACCTTCTGCTATAGACGATTGGCTTTCGGTCTCACAAATGCGGGGGCTACTTATCAAAGAGCCATGATGGCCCTGTTCCACAACATGATGCACAAGGAGATAGAGGTATACGTGGATGACATTATCGTGAAGTCAAGGGTAGAATCTGATCATATAACCCATCTCAAAAAGCTATTCGATCGGCTCAGAAAATATAATTTGAAGCTAAATCCAGCAAAGTGTGCTTTCGGAGTGCAGTCGGGCAAGCTCTTGGGATTCCTGGTTAGTGATCGGGGCATTGAGTTGGATCCGGCGAAGATTAAGGCCATTGTGGATATGCCGGCACCTCACATAGAGAAGGAGATAAGAGGATTCCTGGGAAGAATAAACTTCATCAGCCGCTTCATATCCCACTTGACGACTACATGTGAGCCGATTTTCAAACTATTAAGGAAGTATGCTTCCCAAGAGTGGAATGGGCAATGTCAGAAAGCCTTTCAGACCATTAAAAAGCAGCTGACAGAGGCACCAGTGCTGGTACCCCCGAAGGATGGGATCCCTATGTTTATGTATATATCGGTCAATGCCATTGCAATGGGATGTATGCTGGGACAGAAGAATGAAGCAGGTAAAGAGCAGGCCATCTATTACCTCAGCAAGAGATTTAGCCGATGTGAACAGAATTACACTCCCATCGAGAAGACCTGTTGTGCCTTGGCCTGAGCTGCAGGGAGATTACAGCACTACCTCCATGGGCATACTACGTACCTGATTTCGAGGATGGATCCCCTGAAATATATTTTTGAAAAGCCCATGCTGAACTGTCGACTATCAAGATGGCAGTTGATCTTGCAACAGTTCGACATGGTATACGTAACTCAGAAAGCCATGAAAGGGCAGGGAATTGCAGATTAGTTAGCAGAAGCGCCATCAGGGGGGATGGAGCCATTAGAAACTCCTTTGCCGGGCGAAGATGTATTTTAGGTATTACACACGAAATGTGATGACAAGGGGAAGTTCTAGAAGCTATATTTTGATGGTGCCATGAATGCTGAGGGGGCAGGAGCCGGAGCAGTCCTGGTCTCTATCACCGGAGAGCAATACCCTGTGGCTACTAAATTGTAGTTCAGTAATTCGAACAACACAACTGATTACGAGGGATGCATATTGGGACTCCGTTTTACCCGCGATATGGGAGTGAAGAGACTAGCAGTGTTCGGGGATTCGGAACTGGTAATCAGACAAGCGATGGGGAGTATAGCACAAAAGAGCTCCGGTTACTTCCATACCATCGTTGTATTATCCAATTGATGCGAGAGTTCGAAGATATCGCTTTCCGACATATTCCCCGGGGACGGAATGATTTTGCTGATGCATTGGCAACTCTGGCTTCCTTAATCCATATAATCAAAAGAAAAGATGTTCCACAGATTAAAATAGCGGTACGGAATGCCCCAGCATACGAGGAACATGTGGCAGTATTATCGGAGGAGGTGGTTATGCCAAGGCAGTCTTGGTATCACGACATAAGGGAGTAGTTGAGGGATAGATCCGTTCCCGACCAGGCAAGCCGAACGGAGAGAATGAGAATTCAAAAGATGGCAATGAAGTTTTACCTGAGTGGGGATTCACTCTACAAGAGGGATGCTGGTTTGGGACTGTTGCAATGCGTAGATGAGATGCAGGCCCAAAGGATTATGGACGAAATACATGGTGGGCCACACATGAGTGGACCAATGCTGGCCAAAAAGATCTTGAGAACGGGGCATTATTGGTTAACACTGAAAGCCGACTGCGATGATCATGTCAAATGGTGTTACCAATGCCAGACGCACGGTAATGTGATCCATACGCCTCCCAATGAACTACACTGTATGACCTCCCCTTGGCCATTCTCAATGTGGGGAATGGATGTAATCGGACCGATAGAGCCCAAAGCAAGCAACGAACACCGATTCATTTTCGTCAGGATCGATTACTTCACTAAATGGGTAGAAGCAGCTTCTTTCCCCAAAGTAACTCAGGAGGTCATCGTCGGTTTCATCAGGAATAATGTCATTTGTCGATACGGCAACCTGAGGTTTTGGTCTCCGACAATGCCAAGAATTTGAACAACGCCCTCATGAAAGGATTATGCGACCAGTTTAACATCAAACACCTCAATTCTATTATTTATCGTCCTAAGATGAATGGGGCAGTGGAGGCTGCAAATAAGAATATCAAGAAGATTATGGCGAAAATGTCTGCTAATCATCGGGGATGGCCGGACCTGCTACCCCTCACCCTGTTGGCATACAGAACGTCAACGCGTACTTCTACAGGGGAAACCCCTTACGCTTTGGTATATGGAATGGAGGCGGTTCTGCCAGTTGAGGTTGAGATGACGTCCCTCAGAATATTGATCGATGCTCAAATAAGCGAGGAGGATTGGATGCAAAGTCGATATGACCAATTGGCCCTAATTGATGAAAGGAGGGTGGCTGCTGTTTGGCACGGTCAGTTATACCAACAAAGGATCTCTCGATCATACGATAAAAGGATAAGACCTCGGAAGTTCAAGGAAAATGACCTAGTGCTAAAAAGGGTCATGCCTTGTCAAGACGAAGCCAAAGGGAAGTTCGCCCCGAACTGGGAAGGACCTTTTGTGATTAAGAAGGTACTGTCTGGGGGAGCCCTCATACTGTAGGAGATGGATGGTGAGGTATTTCCACAACCCCTCAATTCCGACTCGGTGAAGCGGTTCTACGCTTGAAAAGAAAATCACCATTTTCTCCTCTTTCTTGGAAAAATGAACTACGTAGGACCTGATCTCCCGACTTGTGGGGGTACGTAGGCAGCCATCATGGCACGGTCCGATTCCTTAAAAATAATACTTTCCCTAAAAAAAGAAACCAATTCCCAACAGCCATATAAACCTTCCTACACCCTCGAAACCTTCCCGAAACCAGCCGACTAATCAGCTTCATCTCAAATGACATAACCCTAGCCCAACCAAACAGTTAGCCAAAATCTAAGACTCAATCCGATGAAATCAACAGGGGTGCGGCAATATCTGTCAGATCTCCATCAAGACTGGAGAAGAGAAAGAAAGCGAAATGTCAAAATCATGGCCAGCTGGATAAAATGAAGATCAAATGAAAGGCAACGATAAGACAAAAAGGGAAATTAACTGAATTTAAATGCATGTTTACATATATAAGTCATTTTGTTACAAGATTTCTCTTTCGATAACCGATGAAACTAACATAGTCTATGCATGAAATAAAATGATCTACAAAGCTGAAACTAACTGAAGTAGGATGGATAAGGTGGTGGATAGATCGGAAGCATCAACATCCCCTGCAATCTGCTGCCCCATCATGTCGATGCGATCCAATAAAGCAGTGGCTCGGCTGACAGTCTCAGAATGAGCGTCTATGACTGCCCTAGTCTGAAATACAATGGCGTCTCTGTCAGCAAGAGCAACATCTCTGGCCAGAATAGTGACATCTCTCTCAGTAATGGCGGCATCCCTCTCAGATTCAATAGCAATCAAGGCCAGTCGGATCCGGCTATCTTCAGTGACCCGACTAGGGGCAGGATCAGCTGAGATGGAATGATATGTGGTATCACCTGGGAAAATCACTCCAGAGTCATCAAAGGTCCCAGTCTGACTCAGACCAACCATATCCGAGTCTCCGCGCAACCATTGCACGTAAGCGAATGTCTGGATGGGGCAACTGTCACTATACTCGGCAAGGATCCTACGAGACCAAAGATCATATACCCGTAGTAGATCTCTCTCTGTCTGGGATGATATAAGGAATCGGTAGTCGGCCGCGCCCGTGAAGAGGTGAAAATCCTGTGTCTGATCAAACTGCCCCATAACCGCCAAGGGATGATAAGTCGTCACGCCCCTCAAGCCAGCAATAGGGATGAAATCCAGGGTGGGCACGTGAGTCAAGAAGCTCATAAAGGAGCAATAACCCGAATAGACCAGGAGATGAAAAGGATCCTCAATGACCGACAAAAATGATATCTAGGAGGCCGCATCAGTACAGCTCACAGGACGAAACGAAAACTACGTGGCAATGTCATGGCTGAAGCAAAAACCTTGGCGACGGAAATGGCCGATGGGACTGAGATGACTCATGAACCACACATACAATAAGGTCGAGCTCCCTCTGAATACTCTGCCTCGGAAAGACTGACAATATGAGGCTGACATGTAAGTATCGGCCAATATCATGGGAAGAACGGTGTGATCCTCCTGAAGGGCTCTGACGGCTGCGACAACTCGCATATCCAATTGATCGGGTCCGGCTGGCAAGTACAAAACTGAAATGACACAGGCCATCAAAACGTCTACTCTCAAAGCGCCCCAGCGCTCCTCAGACACGGAAAAATCACCGGAGAATAGACGAAAACTGTCGGGTGAGCCGAATCGGTCAATCAAGAAATGAAGGGGAACCAGATGGTCTGATGTGATCACCGATAACAAGACTGTCCTCCGCAAACCAGTGAAAGTCAAGAACTGACGGCGCATGTAACCAGTTGTAACCCTGGCACAAGGACCATCCAAAGGCAAGCCGGTAAAGCGAGCATACTCCTCGAGAGTGGGGGTCAGCTCTACTGTCCCTAATTTGAACACCTGATGGTCAGGGGCCCAGTAGCTCAGAATACCCTCCACGAAGCCCGTTGGCACCTGAAAGGATAATAAGGACCAAGAATGTCCCAAAAGACCATCTGCGATAACCTTGTCGGCCGGCGATAGACTGTCCAACCAGCGGAGGAGACTGTCGACCAACCCTGTGGGAGGAATGGGATCCAAACGTACCACGATATCTGAGGACGACATCTGTGAAAAATAGTATCAAAAAGACTATGCAGGAGTCATTCTCTATCCATAAATAAAAAAGCATGCATCATACAGTTGATAATAAAGCAAGTGAATTTCATAAAGATAAAAAACTGTACATAAATAAATAAATGAGTTCAGTACATAATAATAATAATAAAAAAGAAAATATAAATCTAACAGGTCCAGGTACAAAAGGCCCTATCCTAGCCTGATCTAGTCAAAAGTAATGTCGTCTGCAAAATCTGGATCCCCGAACTGATCCCCTGGAGTGGTCGAAGTCGAAGGACCGAAGTTCATATCCGGGATATAAGGCGGCACTGGGGCATCAAATGAGCTCGGGCCTGTGGTGAAATCCGCACTGTCAGGATCATATGCGTAAGCATCCTCTGAGCTCCGGCCCAACACCCGAAGGTACAGGGATAACTGCTCCACCTGGCGGGTCAGCGTGGCAATCTGCTCAGCATGGGTGGGACTCCAAACGCAGGCGGCCCAGTCAGTCATCATCACCGAGCCGGGGACCATATCCCCGAGGAAGAATGTGGCCCGGGTCTGAGGACCGATGGTGCGGGGCACCCACCAGGTACGAAAGGCCTCACTCGTGCTAGGACCCGAAGAGAGCGTCTGGCCATCCTCCCCCGCAAGCATGATCTCCGAAGGCTGAGAGTCCAAGGGCCAGGAGGTGGTGAAAGGAAGGGAGTACGGGATGCAGATCTCTCCAGTAACGCATCTGAATGCGCGCTCTCCCAGATACATAACCCAGCCCCCGACACTCTGCAAAGTAAGGCGGCGGGTGGAAAGTGCGAACTCCGGGCCGGAAGGATATCCATCGGTGAACCCCACAGCCAAATGCTCAGAAAGATAGGGAGTCCAGACGACCTCCGCAGCAGTGATCAGCTCCAGCTGAATGCGACAGTGGGCAAAGCTGCCAGACACCGGCACCTCCTCCAAGGTGCTGTAATACCATCGACGACCCCGGGGATAGGTATCCAGACCGAGGGTAGTGACAGGCCTCAGATAGGGGAGTCGCTCGTAGGCCCAGAACTGTGAACAAGAACAAGGAAAGACATGAGTAACCAACAAATGCAGAAAAGAGAAATAAAATGACGGGAAGTACAGTAAGAAAAGAGGAAGAGAAGGCTCACCAGCAGAAAGTGGTAGAATCCGAGCCAAGCATCTGTTTGTCCCTCCGAGCATAGACGAAGACCATGGAGGAAATAGGCAAATGTGAAGGACCCCCAGTCATAATCGCCGATCCGGTCTACGTCCCTGACAGCTCCGACGACGCTGAAATGAATGGTAGAGGAGTTGTTCCCTAGGAAACAACCCCTCATGATGGTCAGGAACAGACATCGGAGCAATATATCACGAGTGGCTCGATCCGCTGGAAATGGCGTCGCATATATGCCCCCGACGGCGTCAACAGCCAAAGCTCCAGACCGAATGCTGCGGGCCTTGAAGACCCGGTCATCGGCAGCGAAACCCAGTAAAGCTCTGACCTCTGCTGGAGTGACCTCTGCTGGAGTGACCTCTGCTGGAGTGATCCAGAGGGACACGGGATCTGGTGAACTCGATGCCCGTGATGTACCTCCAGTCCCAGGGAGTCAGCACGACCTCACAGTCCAAAAGGTGAAGGGACTGGGTCTGGTGAAACCATCTCTCGGACAGAGCCCGCATATAACCCCAGGGGCACTGGCGCGGAATGATGGTGAAGAAATGACGAAAGCCCTAGGAATCCACCACCGCGCGGTAATCGCTGTGCAAAGCGGTGTAGAGGGAGTAGATGTTGAACCAGTTACCCCTCGGCTAAGTGAACTCGGGCACCTGTGACAAAAAATGAATGGATCAGTCCAGATCTAAACAGAATTTGGGAATGAGTTCAGAGGAGTACTTTAAGCATACCTCATTAGCTACAAGAGATGCGGAAGGGTGACGACTGAGATCCCGACCCAACAGATCGGGTATCTGAACAGAGGCGCCAGATAGAGCGCGATGATGAGATGGAGCTGGTGTGCTGGAAGATGGCCCCTCTACCGCAGCGTCCGGAAGAATAGCCTCCTCAACATCGGGATGATTGGGCCGGATGACAGCCTCCGCCAGTCGGCGAGCCTGGCGAGTCCGAGGTAAAGTAGGGGCAGGTGCAGCCCTACGGCGGCGAACGCCCAAGGTCCGAGACGCAGTGGAGCTACTAGGAGTGTCAGGATCCATAGCTGGAATAGAACAGGCGAAAGGGAAGGTAAATTCTATTTTGAATTGTGTCACAAACATTCTAATTTCCTATCATCATCATAGAATTAATGCAGCATGATGCATGTTTACTATGTATAAAAAAAAATCGGCAGAGTTTCGTCTATAAAATGGGCATCCCATGCATAGCCAAGCATGTTTTTCAATTAACCCAAGCCACAATAGATCAAAATTGCATTTATATGGATAATTACAACATGAAAAGTCCCTAATGCATGATTTTCTTCCAAAAAGAAACAACAAGTATGTGGGACCGCATCATGAGCATAAAATACGACTTGCGCAGTTCATACATAGCATATACATGCAATAATACATGACATAACATTTCAAAGCATACATTTATATCTCTAAACGTGCAGAATAGCAAATGTATAGCAAAACATTGACGAAATTGGAAAACAATCGGTCAAAGTGTTACCTGTAGCGCGTAGATCGATCTAACCGGAGCGGTTTTTGCGAAAAAAGTTGGAAAACTCGGCAAAAGGGCGTGCAAAGGTCTGAAAATCGTGTGGGGTACGAATGAAAGTGACAGATCTGGGAAGCGGTTGGCCGCCTATATGCCTGATCTTGGTCGCAGATCCATCTGCGGCTGGGCCCAGTGCTTCCCCCTTTTGTCCATTGCAAGCATAATCGATAGACCCGGCCCGTTTGACTCATAATGTGGTAATAAAATACGAGATTTTGATGAATTGGGTGTCGAAAACGACTTCTCAATTCGACCGAGCGATCGGATACGAGACCCGGCACTCACCAGACAATTGACCGGAGACGAGACCCGGCGGTTACGCGACGAGCGACCGGATACGAGACCCGACACTCACAAGACAGTCGACCGGATACGAGACCCGGCGATTAAGAGATGGGTGACCGGATACGAGACCCGGCCCCGACGAGACGATCGATCGGATACGAGACCCGGCGGTTACGAGATGGGTGACCGGATACGAGACCCGGCCCAGACGAGACGATCGACCGGATACGAGACCCGGCGATTACGAGATGGGTGACCGGATACGAGACCCGGCCCCGACGAGACGATCGACCGGATACGAGACCCGGCGATTACGAGATGGGTGACCGGATACGAGACCCGGCCCCGACGAGACGATCGACCAGATACGAGACCCGGCGGTTACGAGATGGGTGACCGGATACCAGACCCGGCCCCGACGAGACGATCGACCGGATACGAGACCCGGCGATTACGAGATGGGTGACCGGATACGAGACCCGGCCCCGACAAGACAATCGACCGGATACGAGACCCGGCGGTTACGAGATGGGTGACCGGATACGAGACCCGGCCCCGACAAGACAATCGACCGGATACGAGACCCGGCGGTTACGAGATGGGTGACCGGATACGAGACCCGGCCCCGACAAGACAATCGATTGGATACGAGACCCGACGGTTACGAGATGGGTGACCGGATACGAGACCCGGCCCCGACAAGACAATCGACCGAATACGAGACCCGGCGGTTACGAGATGGGTGACCGGATACGAGACCCGGCCCCGACAAGACAATCGACCGAATACGAGACCCGGCGGTTACGAGATGGGTGACCGGATACGAGACCCGGCCCCGACAAGACAATCGACCGGATACGAAACCCGGCGATTACGAGATGGGTGACCGGATACGAGACTCGGCCCCGACGAGACGATCGACCGGATACGAGACCCGGCGATTACGAGATGGGTGACCGGATACGAGACCCGGCCCCGACGAGACGATCGACCGGATACGAGACCCGGTGATCACGAGATTAGCGACCAGACCTGTTTTACATCTTGCATCGCATCATAAGTTGTGTGTGTTGCATCATTATGTATGTATGTCATTCTTGTGCACTGTCATTCATGCATCGGGTGTCTGATTATTTAAACTGTTCATTTCATTTAACATTTCATAAACATGATAAAGAGGGGCAACTGTAGACACCCAAATTTTGCACTTCGTATACTAACCCTAACAGGAGGGCAAATTCGTCAAATGAACCGGCCTGCGAGAGCAAAGGATGGACAAGTACGAACACTCGACGCCACCGCGACGATTTACAACCGAAATCGATGTGACAACAAGGCTGTCCGAATTAGGCATTCCCAGAGGATGTGGCACGCCTCCCAGTAATTCCCAGACTGTAAAATACGAGCCTGTCGGCGAAAACTGACGTCACGACATGAGAATTGAGGCGTAGCACGAAAATCGAGAAAGTCAAGCCAGCCAGCCGCGGATTGATCTGCGGCCAATGAGTGCGCCTTTTGAAAACACGGAACTCGAAACCCGGAAACCGAAAATCAGCTGAGTGGGGGGTTGGCCGCCAGCCAGCCTATTTCAGCTCATTTCCTCATCAGCATACAGAAGGTTGGAACGGGCGAGAAGGAGAAAGAAAACAGCAGCAGCAAGCTCGGGAATTGAGGAAGAAATAGCACAAATTTGCGACAAAATAGGAGAGAAAGGGTGAAAAAGAGAGGAATAATATTCTTTTGATTTGATTGTATCACATATACTTCTTCTTCTATTCAAAATACACAAGTTTACATCCACTTTGATCTCATTTGCAAGGTGAAAATCTCCTTATTTTTGCAATTTCTATCATATCATTTGGTCAAATTAAATGTAGTTTCCATGTAATTTATGGTGGAACAATGAATTAGGGATTATTAGTGAGGGTTCCATCGGAACAAAATTCTTCCTAATAACCCGATGATATTTATTTATTGATTTTTTTGTTTGTTTTACGGTGCTATATTGGGCGTGGTTCCTTTAGATCGCTATTTTAGGATGTCTTGGTATTGTTAGATTATCCTGTTGGTTATTTCTTGTAATATCCGGTTGTGGGTGTGTGGAAATTTGGTTGTGAGCCTAGGAAAGCGACCCCGTGGTCCAAATCCGATGATGGACCTCTTTTGATGTAGATAGTAGGAAGGATGTAGTTTTCATTGTACATATGTAATCGTCGGGCCTTAAAACGACGCCAAGGCGAGAATCGTGGTTAAGGCCCCGTCATAGTGAAAGTATGCGATTGTGGGCGTTTGGGGTTATTTTGATGGCTTACATGCCCATGAATAGCCCCAACGCATTTTAATGTTTGGTTTAATTTATGACACGAAATGGATTTCAAAGTTAAACGATAAAGATTTTCATAAAATCAATCAAACTAGGTTATTAGCTTCACGAGGATAAAAAATTGGGAGTGCTAATGAATCTCGATTTCTATTTAGCGAGAAGGCAAAAGAAAGAAATCGTTTTCAAACATCACAAAAAATGGTTTTATAAAAATAAATAATGTTTTATTAAATCCTTGTGCATAGGGTTAAAGGGATCCTAGAGGTTGCCTTTAATTTGAGATTGAAAGCAACGTATAGATCTCGATTCCTATTTTGACAAAGATTTAGAAAACTCTTGTTTTGCCAAAACAACATCTAATGAGATCTTACAGTTTTTGACAAATTAAAATCAAACATTTTCTCATAAAGCTTTCTCGTATAAACCGAAGAATATTCTAAAGCATTCCCAAAAGAAAAACACGACTTTTCCGAAAACCCAATTGATTTCTTCATGCAAACTCACCACCACATTCACATAGGCACACACATACACACACGCACACATACACATTTCACGAATTAAAGGATAGGAAAGTATCAAGATTGCGGTAACCGTGTTTTACGGAAGTCGGGGGGTGCCTAACATCTTCCCCTCGCTTAAGCAAGCCCCCGAACTCTATGAATCTCGGTTTGCAGACCAATTAATTCGGAGTCACATATGAGCCAGCGATTTATAAAAAAATGAAAACTCGGATGAGTTGGTACATCCATTTCAAATATACCAACTGGCGACTCTGGTTAATTGGCTCATCATAAAAAAATGATATTTCAAAACCCCGTCGACATTAATGCCGACCTTTTCCAAAAATCATCTAATAAAAGGCTAAAATTGGAAAGGGTAACAACTAGCATAGGACAAAGCAATTCCCGGCGTCGACACTAGGTGCTGCAGTGCCTGGTACAATTCCTGCATATTGCTTTCCCGATCTTAGTGTTATGGCCTGACACTGTTCTTTACCCTCTCGTCGTGGATTTGCCTCTGTGGTACTTGGCAATGAACCCTAGGGCCTGCTGTTAAGCATAGTTGCCATTTGCCCCATCTGAGTTTTCAGATTTTTAATAGCCACTGCCTGGCTTTTGATCATCACCTCTGTATTTGCCATGTACTTCAACATCATCTCCTCCATTTCTGATTTCTTTTCTTGCTGAGGTGCATTTGAAGTAGGATGTTGTTGTTGTTGAGAAAATCCCGGTGGAAAAGGTGGTCGCAGAGCAAACTGTTGTTGCGCTGGCTGAGATGGAAACTGTTGATTCTGCTGAAACTGTTGTTGCTGATTTCCTTGATTATTTGACCAACTAAAGTTTGGATGATTGCGGTTGTTGGGGTTGTATATGTTCTGAAACTGTCCTTGGTCTTTCTTATAACTGTTCACATACTGCACCGACTCCGAGCTGATAGCACATTGATCTGTTGAGTATGACCCCGCACAAATCTCGCATATGAAGGCAACTGACTTGACTTTGCTTTCTGACAACGACTCTATTTTCTTCGCCATAGCTGCCATCTGTGCTGACAACTGAGTAATAGCATCCACTTCCAACAAACCTGCAACTCTGGGCTGTGGCATTCTGGCTGTAGGGTTTTGAAAATCATTTGCTGCCATAGTCTCGATAAGGTTATAAGCTTCGTCATAGCTCTTCGCCCCTAAAGCTCCTCCTGCAGCTGCGTCTACCATTTGCCTCGACTGCCATCCCAAACCATTATAAAATGTGTTGAACACCATCCAATCTAGCATTCCATGGTGCGGACATTTCCTAAGCATCTCCTTGTATCTATCCCGAGCCTCGTATAAGGATTCACCCTGTTGTTGCTCAAACTGGGAGATTGCTGTCCTCATTTTTGCAGTTTTAGCCATTGGGAAAAACTTGGCTAAGAACTTCTGTGCTAGGTCCTCCCATGTAGTAATTGATCCTGAAGGCAAAGAATGAAGCCAACTTCTCGCTCTATCCCTCAATGAGAACGGAAACAGTCTTAGTCGGATGGCATCCTCCGTCACCCCGTTGTATCTAAATGTATCACAAATTTCAATGAAACTCAAAAGATGCTCATTAGGATCGTCTGTAGCAGCACCCCCAAACTGGACCGAATTCTGCACCATTTGAATGGTGCCCGGTTTTATCTCAAAAGTGTTTGCTGTTATCGCCGGTCTGACTATGCTAGACTGCAGTTCATTAATATTCGGCATAGAATAGTCCCGCAAAGATTTATGCTCCTCTCTTCGCTCTTCTGCCATATTCGGTATAGTTCCTTCCAACTGTGCTTGTAAATTTCTACGCACTCTTACTTTCCAACCTCTGCCGTCAATATTATCCTGTGCTGGTGTCAATTCTGAGTTGCATGATCGTGTGTGCATAAAAATCCTACAAGTACCTGAAACCAAAACAAAAATAAAAATAGAAATGAGAAAAGATTAGATTTGTCTAAGTCAAACAATATAGCTTAAAACTGATAATAATAATAAAAATCTAACGCCTTTCCCCGGCAACGGCGCCAAAAACTTGTTGCCTTTTTTTTAATCTTTAGTAAAAGAGCTCTAACTCACGCAAGTATACGTGGTCAACAAGTAATACAGAGGAAGTAGAGTATCGTCTCATAGAGAAAGTGCTAACTTAGATCACTATGCATCAGTTCTATCACTATATTTATTTGCCTAAACTAATGACTTGACTATGTTGACAGAATTATTTCTAAATCAATTAACAACTAGAGATGCAAATACTAACGGAATATATCAAACTTGGAATTAATGGGATCCTAACTTCATTTAATAGTTCATCTAACTACCACTATCATGCTAGTAAGTTCACATATCACAGAAAAGTAGCCAAGGACACTAAATTAGACATAACCATTTGTCAATGTATTATAACCTACTTACATAATATCCATACCCAATAGACACCATGTAATCACCACTACAACCAAAATCACTATATTTCTATGTGAAATTGCAATTATATTGATTTAAAGCACAAGCCCTTATTTTGGCTCTTACGGTGAAACAGTATATTTCTATCTGATTCACAAAATATTAAGCTAACCAATTAAGCCTCATATTCGCAAGCTATCATGACTACAATCCATACTTATATGTTATTTTTCAATTCCATACAAGCACTGAAAACAAATGGTGATCAAGCATTCATACATGCAAAATAATCATGATAGAAATTCCTTATGATATGCAAAACAATCTAACAATCAAGCTTATAATTAGACTACATATTAAAATTCGTTAGAATCCTATAATGGAGATTAGTTCATGACTGAACCAAAAGCCATTATGGGATCAAAACTAAACATGGAGAATAAACAATCAATTAAAGTAAGAAGAAATAGATTGATCAAACCCAATTGTTGAATAAAAATCCGAAGTAAAGCTCAAGCCCATATCAAATTTCAGCACTCAAACAATAATAAACCACAGTAAAACTCTAGAAACTAACTCTAGAAAAGTAGAATAATCATAATAAAAGTCTCCAAGTTCCTTCTTAAGTTTTTCCTTCTATCTATCTAATCAATAATAGTCTGAATCCTCTTCCAAATTGGCTTCTTTTTCCTCATCCAGCCGCACATCAGCAACCAAATTCGTGCCCTAGCGCCTCTGGCGCTATCTTAGTACTAATCCTAGCGCCTCTGGCGCTAGGTCATGTCCTCATATTTACAAAAATGCCATCAAGTGTCCTTTAAGCTCCAAATTTACCCTTTTATCCCTCCAGCTCCAATCCTACAATAAACAAACACAAAAACGAATAAAACAATACTAAAAATACTTAAAGACCACAATAATTAAGTCTAACAAGACCTGATTCGTAGGTATAAAACCCACTCATCAGTTGGTGAGAAGAAAAGTGAGATGGAGCATAAAATGCACTCGCTTAAGAAAAAAATGAGGAAAGGTGAAATGGAGCATAAAATGCATTCACCTGAATGAAGAAAAATGAATGGCAGGAAAAAAAAAACATGTTCTGGTTTTGAGTCAGTGTGCACGGTTGTTGTTCCATACAAACTGAGTTGAGTTTCTGTGTTAATCATAGGAGATGCTTATGTGGTTTCAATTTGATTTATAGATGTTCAGTGGGGAATGATGAGATTATTGTTATTAGTTGATTGATGAAGTCTAGAACAAATTTCTGTTGATTGGTGTTAGTATTCTTGGATGCTAATTGAATTTGAACCTTTGAGAGTTTGGTTGAATGGAATTCAAATGATTTCAATTTAACTTTTGTTTTAGTTTACACGAGGACGTGTAAAGACTAAGTGTGGGGGAATTTGATAAGTGCATAATATTCATTTATTTTCATTCTTTTATATTTATTTTATTGCATGTTTTATTATGTATATGCACTTATTAGATTGTTTATTGATCTCAAGGGAATTCAGAGTCAAAAGTGAAAAAAGATGGAAAATCGGAGCTAAAACGAGAAAAAGTTAAAAAGTTAGAAAATTTGAGGTTCTCGCCCCGGCGAGAACTTTGTACTAAGATTTCTCGCCCCGGCGAGAAGTGCTCTATCAGTTTTCGCCCCAGCTTTGTCAGAGTTCGCCCCGGCCCAGACTTCTCTGGAGTTTCTCGTCCCGATGAGAAACCCAGTGCAAAATCCTCGCCCCGGCGAGAAAGGCGGCGTTGACCAAGTTTGACCAGCTTTGACTTTTTGTAATTTTTGAGGATTTCTATTTCAGATTGGATTCTTAATTCTTAGAGACTTAGGATATTATCTTAGGACTATAAATAGATGTTTTTAATTTATCAGAGAGAGCTTGACAACTACAATTATAACCCTAATTGGAGGAGATTGAAGGCATGTCAGGCTAAACTCTTACTTTCAATTCTAAGGGATGTTGAACCTTTTTCATAATTAATGGTTTAATCAGGTTTTATTTATTTATTCCTTCTTGCATGAGGTTTATTCTAATAATCTGTTTTAATTGATTATATGTTATTTAATCTTTTGATTTGATTTGGCCAATTGAATTAATTTGATTAAGATCATCTACTAGATTAAGATATAATATTAAGCAAACGATATTATATCTGATCATAGGTAGCAATTAATAGTGTTTGATTGTGGACAAGCTTTTGGATATTGTTAAGGTTATTAGGAGGCAAGTTAAATAATTCCTGATTGTGTAATTGTTGCTTGGAATAACCTAATTCTCTAATTCTTCATGCTGCTGTTATATTAAATCTAGACTGATAGTTCTAGGTTATATGATAGTTAAGGTCTCTTGAGGCGATTGTCACATTTGATTTACACATAAGGAGAATTTCGGATAATTAGCGATTGCGGTTATCTAGGGTTATTAATCTCATTGAAGGATAAATATTGTTAAACTTGACTCTTCCATAATTGTGTTAAGGTGATACTGAACTGAAGAACTGAAGCTTTTTAGTCATTGATCATTCTTAATTACTTTTGTTAGCTTAGTGAATCATACTCAAAACCCCCCATTCATAGAAATAATAGGAATATTAGAATAAATAAAAGACTAATTCACTTCTCTGTGGGATCGATCCTTGCTTTTCATTATACTAAGTTTTGTGCTAGTAGAGTGTTAGTAAGGTATTAATTTTGGAGTGTAAAACGACAGCTCCCAGACTCATTCTTCAATGCACTAGCTTTCCTCTTTCCTTTGCTGGTCTTTACGGTTCCTCTGCTGCTGCTACCAGAAATTCTCAATCTCTTGTTTTCCATGGGATTTTTCTTCCAGTTATCAAACAATTTTGGCGACATGACTTTGTTGACATTTAGGGTTTCTCCCTCATCGCCCCTAATTTTGTTCTTCAGCTTCTTCTTCAGTATGATGCTTAAAAATCTTCCATAGTATATCTTTAGTGCAAGTTTATCTGATGATTTTACCTTCTTAACATCTTTGACCAACCAATCATACAGCAACGCTCCAAAGTTCATCTTCCTTTTCATGACAATGGCAGTCATGATCTTCATTTGTAAATCGTTTACTGTGTCATGTGCAATGTCTTTGCACAAAATGCACTTGCCCACAATTTCGGCTAGAAATTCAAACTTCTCAGGAAACTCCTTTTTCTTCATTCCTTTCACATGGGGATTTTTCACATAGCCCATCAATTCCTTTCCTTTATCAGAATCGATTCCTTTTAGGGATGACAGACCTTTATTTGTGAATCCCAAATACTGATTGATTTCTGTGGCATTTATCTTCAGTTTGATTCCACGAACCTTAGTAGTCAGAGTATCACCATCGATTGCAGCATTCTGGTAGAATTCTTTGATAAGATCAGAGAAAATCTTGGTGTTTGACCCTAAGTATTCTGAGAATCCCGCCTACTTCACACTTTCCAGAATCTCCTTAAATTTTTCATCTGATTCTCCAAACTTGTCAAAACCATTGAATGCCTGATACGATTTAACAGTTTTCCATAATGGGGGTTCTTGGAAAGAAGGATGCTTGACTGAGAATGGAGATTTGAAGTGATTAGGGTTTTGAAGCTTCTGGAGGTTGCTGGTTTTGATGATTCTAGGATTTTGAGAGATCAGCACAGCTTTATGAGAGGAGCGATGTTGATAACTGATAGGGAAGAGCAACCGTTAGTATTCAAACTCTTACTTGTCTTAGTTCCTTCCTTTTGTCAAGTACACGTGTGAGAGACCCATTTGCTGAACGTGGCCAACTGTGTTGAAACTTCCATAACTGCTGCACGTTAGTTACTAAGAACGTGGCCCATGTCCTTTTGACTTTTTGACTTAGCCCGTTCGTAGAGTGACTTGATGTCATTACCATTTGCTTCTACGAACATGTCTTCTTTGAGAATAAGGCTTTGTCACACTTGTTGCTGCCCAGATGTTGTCTTGCACTTATCTTGCAGATCTTGAAGAGAGAATCTTCATTTAGGCTTGTAGTTGCTTCCTTCTGAAATAAGTAATCATTGAAGAACCCTGTTTTCTCTTGGCATCCGAGATGATAACCTTCATGCATTGTATCTGATCATGTAGTAGAGCAAAGTCACTTGCTAGGTGAAGATTTTCCCTTAGGACCAGCTTCTTTCTCCTTTGTTTCTTTTACCCTTTAAGCTCTGGAGAATTTTTGGTGATGCATTCATATTTAGTCTTTCGACAGGACTAAGGAAGCTCAGAAAGGGCAGGCCTCTAGGTTTAGCGACTTAGGGCTTGGTTTGTCTCTGAGGCGCTTATCTGAGGAAGGACTGTTTGGATAAGGTATTTAGAATGTCATCACTATACTTCTTCTGGTTTGGTTAGATGTGAAGTATGGGAGTAGTGTTTAGTAAGCTGAGGTCGTAGAGTCAACATATTCTACGATCATGATGTCAATCATAGTGTCTCTACGACTTTGAGTGGTATGGCTGACTTAGTTTGGTAGTCGTAGAGTCTATGGATTCTATGTTCTAAGATGAGGGTTCATTTGGTTCATCAGCCACAGAGTTTTGGGACTCTGAGTCTGGGACATGGTACTGTATGATGAAGTGTCACCATAAAGATTTATAGAAGCTTTATTTTGCTTGAGTCATGAACCAGTTGAGATCTTCAGTCACGGACTTGATTTGTTCCTTGACCTGCTGGAGAGCTTTTGACCCTTGTGGCTTCACATTCTTCATCTCTTCTATTTCCTTGACTCCTTATCAAGTTTGAGCATTGCTGAGCTTTTCAGATTGTTGCTCCCCCATAACTGATACTTCCATCTTGGATGAATGTTTATCGTTCTTCATCTGATCGTAGAGTATTCTTTCTAGCACTGGTTACTCTACGACCCTTACATCTATACTACGTTCGTAGAGTTTGATGAAGACTTAGATCCTTGGCCACTCTACGATCTTTTACACTGCGATCGTAGAGTTGTTGAAGACTTGGTTTATGTACTGCTTCTTGAGGAGCTTTATTATGCTGTAGGAGCTCCAACTTCTGAGAGGGATTTATCTGAGAATCATGCTTTTGCCGTTTGCCAGAAGTTTGTTGATGAGGGTCATTTATCTCTAGCTTGTGCTTGAGTGAGGGTGAAACAATCATGATACCTGCAGGTTTAATATATTTCTAACTTGGTACCCAATATCTTTGGGTCCTGCTGGATTAGTTCTTTTGGAAGCTCGAGTCTTTTCCATACTGTGGTTTCACAATTTGCTTTATGCAGCTTATAAGTGATAATAGTTTAAGCATGCTGCATGAGAGTGTGTGTAAGAGAAAATATGATTGAAACTGATGTGGGTTCTCAAGCCTTCTCCTTAGATGAGTTATTACTTGCATCTTGTCCTAAGTGTTTGAACCTTAGTAGAGTGGTGGTCAGTTCTGTAAGTTGTACCTAGATGGTTCGTAGAGTTGATCAGTCTCTACAACCCTTCAGTGCACAACTGCAGACGTGACTACACTCTACGACTTATCAAAGACTTAGATCATGAAGTAATGCACTACTTATCAAATGAGATGTAAGTACTAAGGTAGGATGCAAATAGCTCATTAAGCATAGTCACCTCTTAAACAACAGAGTTTAATTAGTTTGCGGTGATATTACAGATTACAATTCCAGAACACTTGGTTTTCCACATCTAAAAATAAACTCTCAATAGCAAGATAAATAATTATGAGCCTTCATCAGTACACACAACAACAATTGCAAAACAGTTTACGCATATTAACAACAAGAGAAAAAAAAAGACTCTATTTGAGAAGACGTCAGATATTTTTCTCAAGAGCTTTATTTTTAGCCTCAAATGAGAATAGACAGCAAGGTGATTGATAAACCAGCACTTACTTTCCTTTTCCTTTTAAGGTTGAAAATGATCTCTTGATCTGCTACTGAAGTGTGAGGACATGCAGATATGCAATATATATTATCAGTTAATGATATCTGCATTTATAGGGAGACAGAGATTGATACCTCACTGATGTCAGTTTCTTGACAGTCAGTGGTGCATTTCTTTGTTAGATGAAATCTCTCAGGCCTTTGCCGGTCTCATCACTTGTTCCTTCATTGTGCTGCATTGACTGATATATTGAGCACATCTTTGAATTCTGCACTTAGTTAGTTATGACATTCCATAATTATTGATGTGCTTGAATGAACCTCTGTGTTCATATCTTGTACAGTGGGAACATGTCATAAGTGTTGAGAAGCTCATGGAGTTGTCGTTGTAAGCGCATTAATGATGACACATTATCTTTTGGAGAACTCCTCGATCATTCTTCGTAGGACTTCACAGCATCTGAGGTGGAGATGTAGATTCTCTTAATGGAGAATATTTTAGTTCTTGCTGCATCTGACAATTTCTTCCTTATGAGATGGTTGATATGCTCAATGACATCAGCATGCCTAGTCATGATGATTTTTCCTTTAAGTCCATATAATAGCCTGGATAGCTTTAGGACAGTTTTTCTCCTGCACAAATAATTTTCAACTTGTTAGCTCATTGTCTCATCAACCAATACCTAGACTTAGAACTGATCTAGATTTGTGTCATGGATCTACTCAAAGCGTTAGCTTTAGCATAATCATGAGAACCTGCTCTGATACCAATTGTTAGTTCACTGGGACACAATGTGGATCTAGAAGGGGGGTTGAATAGATCCTTTAAAACTTTTTCGTTTATTAATGAAAGTATATCAGTTATAGGATAGAGAATCAATTCATGCACAGCGGAATAAACATTAATATCTCCTTCATAGATTCAAGCATAGTCTCAGTTCAGTCTACAAGCATATAGTATGGTTGATAACATATATAGCAATTTATTGAGCATAAAGTAAATGACATAAAGTAAACGACATAGGAGTTTTTAAGTGGTTCGGAGACGTAATAACTCCTACTCCACTCTTCTACTATAACAAGTAAGGATCCATCCACTAAATGTTTTAGTCACAAAGACAAGGACTCTACGCCATCCTCAAGTCCAGCAGACAAGAGTTGTTTTTAGCCACAAAGGCAAGGATCCTATGACCCTCCTCAACCCTTGCAGACACGGATCCTCTGACCCATCTTGTGTCTCGCAGACTTGAGTTATTTTTAGTCCCTCGGACAAGGGTCCAATGACCCTCTTCAAGTCCAGCAGACTTGGAAACCCAGTTCACAAAGAATCCTTCAAGGCCAGCAGCCTTGGAACCTGTAGACTAAAGCCAGTAGCCTTAGAATCTCTTGTACCCTTTGGTACTCAGCAAGTCCAGCAGACTTGACTTTGTTTAGTCAATTAAGACAAGGACATCCTGCCCTCTTTGGTGTGGTGAAGGTTTGTTGAGTTGTTCTGTCAAGATGAGCTTTGATCTCCTTCATCTTTAGGTACTTGACAGCTAATGGTGATCTTCTTCTGGATGCTGCTGATGATGGTCGTTTAAGCCCTTCCTTCTTCTAGTACATAGCAGATGCAGATAATCACTTCCATTGAACACTGGTTGACTTGTCCAAGTCACTTCTTCATCTATTCAGCACGTAGTGTTCCTTGCTTGATCATAGAGTTGTCCATTCTGGATTTGGTTACTCTAGATCTTGGCTTCTTGGTCATTCGACTCTTAGCTCATATGCCAGCCCTTTGGCATACCTCTCTGTTGCAGTGAAGCTTCTAGCTGATTGTATAGTTGGTGTTCTTGCTCTCTTGCTTACTGCATACCAACACACCCATATTCGAGTGTTGTCTTTTCTTTTCTTTTTGTAGTTCTCCATTTTCTTTCCCGTTGGAAGCTTGCCGTTGAAATCTTCCCGTTGCCCTTCTTTCTGTTGGAGACTAACTTTCTGCAGACTTGTTTATTATATCACTGAGCATTTTACTTCCCTAAGTCTGCTAGTGACGGCTGAGTCAGCATCCATTAACTGGTACCAAGATAGTGGAGTCACATGCGTTGTTTGTTTGACTGCTGCAGATGTGACTTTTTGAGCTCCACTCAAATTAGTTATATATTATACTCCTTTATATATTCAGCCGCTCATCTTGGAACAGCAATCCTGAGTGCCCTAATATCTTTAATCCAGCTGGCACTCTCTTACTTGCTCTACGATCATCTTAGGTGTAGCCTTAATCTTAGATCGTAGAGTGAACTGCTTGCTTCCAACTGAAGACTGTTGCCTTTGTTCGTAGAGTTTACTGCTAACTTCAGTTGTGGCCTTGTGCTCTCTTGGAGTTCGTAGAGTGGCTGACTGTACTTGCATTGCTCTTTGACGTGCTCCTTACTATACTACAGTTTGTTCTTCCCTTGTGCTCTTTGATATCCATTTAGCCTTTCGTTTCAGAGCATAGCATTTATGATCTATGTTTGAGCCATTGCAATAGTGTGCTTATCATAGAGGACTGCTCTATGTTCTTTAGGTGTTGGCTCTGCTGCTGTGTTATAGAGGACTGCTCTATAATCTTCTTGTTTGCTGTGGCACCTTTGATGCAGAGGACTGCTCTACTTTAATCTTCAGACATTCTTCCTTTAGTCACAGAGTGCTGCTCTATGATCTTTTTGCTTTGTTTCACTGAGACTGCATGAGTGCTTCTATTTGTCTTTAGACTCATCTCTACGATCACTTGATCTTGCTGAACTTTTCATGCTCTATGACCTTTGTCTTTAATGCAGGTCTAGAGCCTTAATGGATCGTAGAGTGATTACTTGACCACGTTCTTTGATCTCTGTCATGGCTTGATGCTTTGGTTATATTCAGAGATCTTGCTATGGTTGATGGCTCATGCTCAACTTGCTTGGTAGTCTTGAAGATTTTCACCTTATCTTTGAGTGCTTTAGCAGCGACTGCTCTACGTTGTTGCTTTGATTGCACACTGTTCATAGGAGTCGTAGAGTGGCTTGCTTGAACTGGCTTCCTTATCTCTTTGTAGTGTATGCTCTACGATTCTGAGTAAGCCCTTGTTCTGCCGAGTCATACTCTACGATTTCCTTGCACTCTATCAGTTGATATGCACAGCTCTACGATGCCCGGTAAATGCTGCCGAGTGATCTCTACGATCTGCTGAACCTGTTGCTATGCATGCCTGGCAGACTCTACGATCTTGGAATTTGGCACTTCAAATGCCGAGGCAACTCTACGTCCTGCCGAGAGTGTTCTATGTTCGGCCGGGGCAACTTTACATTCTGCCGAGAGAGAGCTCTACGTCTTCCTGGCAAGCCCTGTGATGGCATACTTGGCTCTGCGATGTTGACTGACTGCTCTTCGATCCTTCGCTTAGTCAGTGTAGTGCTCTACGTTCAGTTTGGCCCCTTGTTTGTACATATATCATTACAGCATATATGATCAACCTAACAAGTTTGATCTTTTTCTATTCTAAGTCCTTGTACATCAAATTCATTTAAGGACTTTACAAAGCCTAATCTTACAAACATGTTTTGATCAGATCGATATTCATTCAGCTCAGATCAACCTAACATATTTGATCTACTAAGTCCTTGTACATCATATTCATTTAAGGACTTTACAAGGCTTTTAATAGTGTGAATGTTCTTCTTATTATTTTGTCATCAATCAAATCACATATAATGAATAAAGGTAATCACATGCAGATCTTATAACATTCTCCCCCTATGATGATGGATTAGATGATCGCATGCAGATTCCCAACAATATTAATTAATGAGAATATTGTCAAATGGAATAATAAAATTTAATAGTCCAATTAGTAATCACTTACTAATAGACTAACTTATTTAATTAAGGAACTAAGACCAATTATTTATTTGATCATGGATGTAGTAATTAATAGTGTGACAAATTAATTAATCAATCATTGGGTTAAATTAAATGACCCAATATGGCATTAAATAGATTTGGTTTTATTAGCCTAATCATTTAAATTGGAAGCCCAATGGTATTTAATGTGTGGTCCAAAACCTAGCCACTTGGTAAATTAAAGGTGTAACATTTGTTTATTAATTAAGGCAACTATTTGGGACAATATTTTTGGGTCAAATTTCCCCTTCTTGCCGTGTACATAGAGAGGGAGAGGGACAAGTTGGTTTTCAAATTTTACTTTAATTAATTATCTAGTTTGTGTTGGAAGTTGGAGTTTAGACTTGATAGTATAGCTACCTAGGATGTCAAATAGCTACCTAAGTTGTCAAATAGCTTCCTAAGATGTCAACTAGCCACCCTAGTGACATAAAACTTTCACTAGCTTCATGATGGCAAGTATAGATGTTCTTGCTTTTATCTAGTTAATAGACCAAAGAGTGGTCATTTGCATCTTCATCTTTCTAAAATCTTGAGAGAGTGTTAGAGAGGGTTTGAAGAAAAAACAAGAGCAAATACTTGGGAGATTAAAGAAGGTGGTGTCCAAACCTTGTAAGGAGAAAGAGAAGATCTTGGTTGTTTATGCCATCTCCACTCACAACCTACTTTGGAAGGAAGAGGAGAATAGCCATTAAATCTAGGTATGGATCTTCATTTCTTTCAAACCCTAGTTATTGTGTTGGGATTTTAATGTTTGTTGCTTGATGCTTATGGAAGGAATGGTGTATGTATGGATCTAGGTTTCTTTTTGTTAGATCTATATTATTTTAAAGGAATGCTTAACTCATATGATTTTTAACCTAGGTAATAAGAAATAATGATCTAGTATGTTTTATTAATACTATGTTTAAGTTTAAAAATATTTGTAGCAAGTTTTGGTAGGTTTGTTATGCTAAAACATGTGTATAATGATTTATTGGAGTACAAAAGTTATTGATGAAAAATGTTGATTTAAATCATAAGTATTTCGTTTTTAATATTAATAATATTTTTAAGTCATGGGTAATTATCTTGGGATTTATTTGGGGTATAAAGCTTGTTTAGTGATGAATAGAACTTACTTGGTATGCAAAGAAAAAAAAATAAAGAAACTGGACTACCTGGAAGCTCCTACATCAAAAATGGGAAAAAGGGTCGGTCGCGCATGGCGCGCCGGTTATTTAGAAACGGACTGGCCGCGCATGGCGCGCCAGTCTGCCGAGTCCTTAGCGCCAAACGGCATCGTTTTGGCCATGTCGGGGATGGGCTCACGCGCAATGCGCGGGGAGTCACCGGGCGGGGAAATTACGGGATTGTCCCTCCGTCCGAATTTCGACTTATTTACCAGATTGCCATCCAGACGTATTTTAATTAATTTAAAATACTTTAAACAATATTATTAAATTTTGTAAAATTAGTAAATGCACAAAATTAAGTTTTGGGCATTAAATCTTATATTTTCCCAATATTATATATTAATTAATTATTGTTATTAAGCAATGGTTAAGGATAAATAAGGTTCTTAAAGTAGCTATTTATTATTTGATTAACTTTAAATAATAAATAAACCTAATTAGTTATTATTAAATAATAAATAAAGATAATTCTTACTCACTAATTAATTAATTATTTATTTGATTAACTTTAAATAATAAATAAACCTAAATAATTATTTTATCTTAAATAATAATTAAAGACAACTAAAATTAATAATTCGATTATTATTTAATTCATAATTAAATAATAAGTAAACCTAATTTGTTATTATATAGATAATAACTAAAGATAATTAATTGATTTCTATTTAATTAATATTAAATGGTAATCAAATGAGAAATGAGCTATTTGAATATGAAGTGTTTAATAATTTCTTAATTAAACAAGTAAACTCAATTGTTTAAAGGCTTAAAAAGTGTTTAACTCTTAGAAAAAATATTCCTAAGTTAATCTATCATTAACCTAAGTTTGATTGGGGTTAATGATAGTATGTTGTGTTATGTGCATTATGTGATTACCTTATGTGGTAGATAAGTTCCTTAGTGAACGTATAGACGTACAACTACGCAATACTAATTGATAGATCGACTTTATCAATGTTAGGTCCTTCACGGCCAATTAGTTAAAGCTAGAATTATTTGTAGCTGAGTAGGCAGGCAAGTTTCCTAACTCAAACTCGAGTTATTATATTTCAAGTATGCTAGTGGATTAATTATTGACAATTATTCCACATCTATGATATTTATTGATATTCGCACAATGTGCAAGTTGTTATTGATATGCAAGTTTCCTATCCTTACTCATATTGTATTGAGCAAGTCCCTTAACCCTATTCAGATTTTATTCGAGCAGGATATTATTGTATTACAAGTTATTTATTTAAGCTTAAACCTTATTTCCAAGCATGTTTTAAGTGGTTTAATTACTTTACAATTATTCCACATCTATGATATTCATTGATACTCGCACTTGGTGCACTTGGGTCTTGGACTTGTATATTATTCAAAGTTCTATAATTCATTAACTGTTTAAGATTGAGTCTGAACCTTCGTTCGGCCAGACAATTGCATGAAATTTTAATAAAGGCTATCCAGGCCAATTGATGGTATGGATTCTTAGACTGAAGTGAACACCCTTTTTATTTTAGGGGAGTACCCCACTTATCTAATATAAGATACAAACAACAAAGTTGAATGTTATGCATATACATAGCGTACGCGAGGCTGATCTCCTCAAGTACTTATTCTGTAGCCAGTAACCAAATGGTCAATTAGCTATTGATTCCATTGGAAGTTTATTGTTCAAAGTCTACTTGACTGTCATTTATTCTAAAAGCAATTACTATCCTTGCTTCCGATATTCATATTGTTGAATCCCTTGTATATATATTCCGTCATTCATGATATATCCTTTCTTGTTGTATTTAAACTTGCTAAGCAAACTAGTTGCTCATCCTTGCTATATCATGACTCTTATTGCAGTTAAACCCGAAACTTCAAGGAAGGGCAAGGGCAAAGAAAAGATGAAGTAATAGACTTCAAGTAGCTGGTCTTGTTTCATGCTTAGTTTAATTTACTATTAATATAATTTGAACCCTGTTTAATATTTAGGGCATGTTTTGTGATATGTATTGAGGTTATCGAATCTTGGGACTAGTAACACCTTTTGAATGAATAACATATGTTTATTTCCGCATTTAGTTATTGTATGTTGTTAGAGGTGGATGTTTGCATTGAATCGTGATGACCGAATCCGAGCATTTGAGACCCGAATTTGGGGGCGTCACAGAAATCCTAGAAGAAGAAAATTTGGTTAAGGGGGATTATGTAAATGTTCCAAGTGGAACGGATAAAAAATACGTCATAACGAAGTTATGGCGAAATTTTTCGTCAAAGACGTCAAACGTCATAAACCCTAGCTTGGTACCACTTTCAGGCCAAGTTAGCAGGTAGTTAATGTGTCTAGAAAAGTCCGATTTTATAGGGTTTTTGTAGTTTATAGAAAATGTGAGTCGTAGGCTCGAGAACGAGCTCAATCCGACTTCGGATGAGCAAGTTACGTTAATTTGAAAGTTTGACGTCAAAAAAAGTCATTTAATGAAAAACTAGTTCATGAGGGACTTTTGAGCCAATATTTAGGCTTGTTAGAGAATAAGAAAAATTATTTTGTCCAGAAAAAGTTGTAGATAATGTTACGAGCTAGAAATAGGTTCGAGAACGGACTCATTTCGATAACGGATGAGGAAGTTACTACGTTCGGAAGTGGGTTCAACGGAAACGAAAATTGCATAAGGATGAAAAATTTAGAAATAAACTACCTATATGTCGGCGCCGCAGCGCCGCCCATAAAGCTATTTTGGGCGTCGCAGCGCTGCACAATACAAGGGAACAATTCGAGTTGGCGCCGCTTGCAAGGGTTAATTGGGCGCCACGGTGCCGGCACAACAAATTGCCCACTGCTGAGCTGCTATGTGCTGAGGAGTTGGGCATTCGCATAGACAAGTTAAACGAGCATGACGGCGTGCTAAGTTTTTAGGACATAGCTAATACCAAGTTTTGAAGAATTTTTTTTTTATTAAAAGTGAAATAAAGTTAACGTAAGCCGTTAATTAATGACAAATGAATGACTATTGATATGGCAATGTGAACTTAAATGTGTAGGAAGTTTGAAGGACGATTAACGTCACAGAACGCACAAAGCAAGTGTTCTAACCTTGTACTAAGTTTGTATATGCAAGTGTTATATTTATTTGATAATTTTCTTATGAATGTCTTTTATGTATGTTATGATTACGCAATATGCGTATATTATTGAGAAATTCAAACATATGCAAATTTTTATTGTTTGCATAAGTTGTTCAAGCTTGACTATAATGCCTACCTTTAAGTTCTATTATGCATGAAGTGTTTAAGAAGTGAGACTATACCATTTGATTCGGCTAGACTAATGTAAAATATTTTTTTGCTTTTCATTATAAGTGTTGAAATATTATTGATGTTAGATAGAGTTGTCCAACTGAATTGTTTTGGTTTGGACTCAAGTCTAAGAATGAATATCCCTTATTTGGAAAAAAATTTAGTCGGTTATACAATAGACCCGAAAGGTGGTCAAAAACAAACGCAAATGTCGTTTAAGTATGTAGTGTTGATCAACGCAGGGCATAAAGGGTCGATCACCCACCGTGCCCATAAGTTTTGACGGTTTACAATTGAGTTACTGTTAGACCTTTTCAAAAGTAAACAAAAGTTCTTGGTCTTTCGACCGCTCAGCCTGAATAGTCAATATGTTATTTCAAAAGGGTAAACGAAAAGTTTTGTTAGTTAGATTGATTCAAATGACTTCACAACTATTGTTCAGTTGTCAAAGTGACCTTCAGAAAATGTTTAATTCTTGTCTATGTTGTTATTATTAACTGTTATTACTTGCTGGGCAATTAAATGCTCACCCTTGCTTGGAATTAAATATTTTCAGCAAAGCCGGAACGTGTAGAGGGTTCTGGTAAGGATAAAGGAAAAAGAAAAATGAACGAGTAGATGAATAAGGGAATGTTATTTGTAATAGTTAGGAGTATTGTAAATTATATTCTGAATATTATTATGTATGAAAACTTTAAAGGTCTTAGAACCTGGGAATTGTAAAATTATATCTGTAATAATTAATAATTACATTCATGGTGTTAAGTTTATTTAGATATATGTATGTGGATGTATAGTACCGTGTAGCACCGGATACGGGTATGAAGGTACCCGAATTTGGGGGCGTCACAATCACTATAGGAACTCCTATTGTCAGATAAGTAAAACTCCATTAGGTGTTCCTTAAGCGAGTCACGTTCAGTGAACTTATTCTCCAATAAGCACCTACATACTTGCTTTAGTGTCTCCACACAAATGATTATGAGATCAATCATTCTCTTCAACAAAGTAAGCATAGTATGTATTAATCTGTCCGGAATCAGTAATCCCACATTAGTGATCTAACGATTAGGAACATTTTAGTTTTGAGCTATCTAGAATTTAGATCTCATTAGCATGAACTCTTCATGATTCTAAAAGCATTACTCCAAAACTATGAGTTTATCACATTTATTAATTCAACCAATTAACATGGATAAAGAATGTCTTCAATTAAATAAATTCTTTTATTAATAAATAAACAAGATTACAAAGTAAATACTTATCACGTCCAATGTGATTGGCTTGAAGGCATACTACTTTCAAATACTAGAGTAGTGGCACAATCAAATGATCCCAAGGACCATAAAAAATCAAAGCACATTGAGCGCAAGTATCATATCATTCGAGAGTATATGAACAAAGGAGATCTGAAAGTATGCGAGATTCCAGGAGTTGAAAATCTAGCAGATCCATTCACAAAAACATTACCTACTAAAGTTTTTGAATCTCATTATGATGCGATCGATATTAAATATATGCCAAATAGGATTTAATACTCAGTGGGAGATTGTTGAATTTTTGCTATAAAAATCATATTTATCTATTTATTTATTTGTTTATTTATTTATGTTGGATATTTATTTATTAATAAAAGTATATCATTCATCATTCATTAAATGGTCATTTAGTTTGCTTATATAAATCTCTATATTGTATATATTATGGTTTATGTGTATAAATAAATGCTATACATATAAGATATAAATTATATGTAATATATAAATATAAAAAAAATAATGATTTATAATCTAGGATGATTTAAAAATATTATCATTTAGGTTATAGTACTTTAAGAGAGATGATTTATCTTGATCATAGAAGTTGGACTTCTAATTAAAGTACTAGTGCATTAACGGTATGCATTAAACAGATCATATGATAATATTTATTTATAAAATATTTTCACATAAATATTAATTTGTGAAATTTCTTAACTTTGAAATAATAATGAAATTAATATTGTTATATATATAATTTGATGTTCCAATGAGTGAGATTACATTGTGTTAATTAATACCTCGGAATGTCGATTAATAAATTTAATTAATATGAATAACATTATTATTATCAAAACATCTATAAGATTTTTCATAAGATAATTTATTAGTGATCATAGAATCTTGATCGAGTCTTTTAATATTTATTTTTAAAATGATTGATTTAATTGTTAAATCAATTTATGATCAAATAGAGATAAATTATGAACTTGTGAAATTAATTTAAATCTATCAGAATTATATTAATTGATTCTGAAATATTTATGTACATCTATAGAGAAAATATTTCTATTTTGTCAGTAAAGGGTTTATTTAATTAATTCCTGAACTAAAGTGAAATTACAGTTATTTAGTAGAATTAATTGTAATTAATATTTTTTTCGAATATTATTATTAGATAATAATATCTAGCCAAGTATTGGTGTTAGAGGAGGAATCCCTTAGGATCCCCTTCCTAACCTAATATGGACTAGATTCATAAGAAAGGGTAATACTCAATGTTATTATATATATCATTGATCAGAAACGTATTTGGTACTTTTTTCCTATCAGAAAAAAAACCTAAATTTCATATTCTCCGTTTCAGCCTAGGAAAAACATAGTTAGGATTTTTTTTTCCAGAATAGTACTTTAAAGGCCACACTCCAGGTTCAACATAAGGTCATAGGAGGGAAGATCTTAAAAATACTAGAGACAGTACGAATTTTGAAAACGTGTTAATCCAACCAAGCACTAGGTAATAAATTCGTACTCTGGATATATGATATACATATATTTGTTGTTCGCATAAAACCTTAAAGAGATTTTGATTTAATTTTATTTATTTTTTAAAACCTATTTTCGAATTATTTTTCCAACAAGATTATCACAGACAATCTTGTTTTCTGTTGTTTATGTTGAAAAACTACTCAAGTCTATTTATTTTTGTATATTTGTTAGAAATTTATATGTTTTCAAATTTCGAGTTTTAATTTGTGAAAAGATTATTTATCATCTTGAATTTGGTGTTTTTGTAATTCGTTTCATTTATTAATGATATTTCTTATTCTTATTTCAAAACTTTGTTAAAAAAATAATAAAATTGAATACTTCAACGAGATATCAGGACATACTGCAATACACAAAATTCACATCGATCAATTAAGATATGACGACTTAATATATAACACTGATGTAGTACATATTATCCAAGTAAGCTATATCTCTTGTTCAAATAGAGTTAAAATACTAATAATAAGATCAAACTAATAATCAAATAAGCTAGGTTAAACTTAAGCAGAGTGAGCTCAAACCTCTATAACTGATTTTTTATTTGATTTTATTTTTATTTTTTGAAATAATTATTTTCCTTTTCATAACTCATGTTAATGGGCTACAACATTTGTTCATAAGTTACTAGATAAAAAAAACTTGTACAATGACATATATTTGCCTTCTCTATTCTTGCGCTCAATCTTTGCTGAAAGAAACCATCAATCTTGTTAGAAAAGCCCGACATTTCATCTTTATACCTTACAAGAGGGCACTAAGCCACTAAGCATCTTGAAAAAAAACCCAGCACTTTCTTCTGCAAAAAATATGAAGGGTATGTTTGCAATTTAGATAATATGGAAATGAAAAATAAATATATATTTTATCTTTCTGATGTGATTTCTATGATAAAAAACAGAAGAAAAGAATGTCGTCCGGAAAATAGAGTCTTATGTATAGACATTATTTTTTTTCATGTATTAAAATTTGCATAACACATTCTGATATAATTATTTTTAGTGATTTTAAAAAAAAAATACGAATTTTTTTTTAAAAGAAAGCCATGAGTATATCAATTAGCAAAAATAAGTAGATTATACTCCCTCCGTTCCACAAAATGAGTATTCTTTTTAATCGATGACAATTTAAAATGACTTGGTGCATGTTTGGTTACACAATGTTTGTAGCATTTAGTGTTTTAAAGCATTTGAAGAAAGTTTAAATGCATTTAAAAATCTTATTTGTCTAGAAATATGTTATTTAAACGCAATTTATTTAACTCACAAATACAACATTTGAAGTTCAAATGTAACATACCAAAAATGGTATAGTGAGTTTGGAGGTCTGATGTCCTCGATAATAAGAACACAACTGCACTATCATGTTATCACTAATGAATTTAACACATTATGTTAGGACAATTACATATTTTGATTTGATAATGATGAGATAATATAATGTATATTTGTACCAGTAGCTTTTGTGAAGTCTTTAAATGAGAAATTGATGTACATGACTTAGAGTAGAGAGATCAAACTTCTTAGGTTGATCTATTGAGCTGAACAAGTGTATAGATGATTGGACTAAATTGTTCATATTGGTGATTGAACGATCGTAAAGCTGCTCTGAGAAATCGTAAAGTTTATTGAAGATCGCAGAGTTAGCCGAACAATCGTAGAGCATTCAGTTCAAGACCACAAAGTCTGCTAGGAAATCGTAAAGTTAAATCAAGATCGCAGATTCTGCAGAATGATCGTAAAGTTGTGTGAACGATCGTGATGATGCTTAGAGAATTGAATGATCGCAGAATCTTCTACTCAGAAATCGTAATGTAAAATTAAGATATCAGAGTCTGCTCAAAGATCGTAAGGCAAATCGAATATCGTAGAGTCTACTCAAGGATCGTAAAGTTAAACGAAGATCGCAGAGTTTGTTCAGAGATCGTAAGGCATGGCAAAGATTGTAGAGCAAGCAGATCATAGATCAGATAGTAGAGTTTGTAGATTGTAGAGTCAACCAAGTCAAACACTCTACGATCTCCATGAAACTCTACGATCAGACAAAGTCGTAGAGTATGTCAGGTCTGACATTAGACTGACATTGAGAAGTCTTATGGAGCGAAGATTTCGAGATAGTTGTTGATCATCCTAAGTTTGAATCGAAGATCAGATCGAGTTGTGTCTAACAGTTAGTTTGACGATATGACATCACCCACGTGGTTGGTACTACAACAGTAAGATGTGACATATCAGAGTCGAAAGTAAGTTGACACATTCACCCTGAAAGTCAACATCAGAGATCTTCTAGGATCAGAACATTAAATGCACAACGACAACTTTCCAACAGGAAAATCTCGAGGTCGTCTATAATAAGGAGCAAAGATTCAATCCTACAATACGAATTACGAACATCAAGCTAAATTGCTGCCCAAACTTTAAGAACACTCGGCTCTACGAAAAGAGAACAACTTGTTCTGCTACTAAGTCCTTTACAAGATAAGTTTAACGTAACTTAGTAGCACCTCAGAATTCACCTTATCTCTTGTCATTTGCTGGTCTTAGTGACCATTATTACCAAGTCTAAGTGACCTGAAGAGTTCTTAGTGAACTGGTCTGAGTGACATTGTTTTAATGATATTTGTCAAGTCTAAGTGACTTGAAGGAATCTTTATGATTCATCAGTGTAATAGATCTTAGTGATCTGATCTCAATAATCACCCCTGCATCCTTAGTAGATTTCATACCTCGTAGAGTAGAAGAGTGGACTAGGAATTATTTATACTCTGAACCACTTAAAATTTCTTGCGTCATTTTCTTTTCATCACTTATATTTCTACACTCATTATTTATATATGTTTGTGATTCAATTCCAAGTAAACTAAATTCAGAGCTGAGATTTCTATAAATTTTTGAAGGGGTTTTCAAATTAGTATTTTGTTGTGTTTAATTAAACTAATATGTTTAACTTATAATCTGGTAATACTTTTTTAAAACAAATTTTTTTTAATGATCTATTTAACCCCTTTTCTAGATCTCTTAGGGCTTCTGACCCCTTTTAGATCTCTTAGTGTTTCTGAGAAACAACACATTATATTTAAGAATAAAATATAAGAGAAAAATATATCTTTAAAGTTTATAAAATTTCTAAATAGAAGTTTATTTGCAGAACTTGGGGAGTATCAATTAAAGAAAAGCAATGACTAATAAAAGATTACTTTCTTTAAGGATTAATAAAAGATAGAAAGGTGTTCGAAAAATAAAATAATAAAAGATAGAGAGGTCAAGATGGGGACCTACCCGCTTGGAAGTATCAAGGAGCTCGGAAGGAATTTTGTAAAGATCTTCATCCACCGGTTTGACTGTGGGAAGAATAGAACCACTGTTTTTATTGTGCTTTTGGAACTGAGCCTTACCCACGTGCTTCTTCTGTTCCTTAACATGCGGCCAGTCCTTGCTGTTTTCCTTTGTCTGCAAAATGCTCATAGACACTTAATTTGCAAGATGCTCATAGAAAATTTTAATTTTTAACTCATAAATATAATATTTAGAATTTAAATTTGATGTACTAAAAATAATATGACACGTTTAGAATTTTAATAATCGCAAACGCTAAAAAAATTAGCAATAGAAAAAACCTTAATTATTAGGGGGATAGAAGTTTGCGACCCCACAAATAATAGAATATGTGAACATAATACGTAATTAGAAAGTTAATATTAAATTTAAATAATTTTTATATGGTAAAAAGTTAACGTACTTAACAAGAAATTTAAATATATTGGATAGATATTATAAACAGGTCAATACATTTAACACAATTAAACTCGATTAATTGAAATAATATTTTTGACATATTTAATAACAATCTATTATGGTATTATACTTTATCTATAAATTTTAAATTTTTAATGATTTTCTTAAGCATGTTATATATTTTGCTAAATATATTTTACTAACAATAATTCTTTTTTTGTTTTTAATTATTAAATAAGCAAAATATCCATGATCATGTTATTTATATAACATTATTATGTGCTAAACGATTTGAAACGTTTAAAAAAAAATAAGTAACTGTAATGTTGAAGAGCTGTCATGCATGATTAATTAAATATATAATGTTAGTGCTGACCTATTTGATATAATACATACTTGCCTAATTACAAGCCCTGTAATGATTATAACGGTAAGGACTCGAAAATATTAAAAGAGAAAAATAAGACAAATTTATAAAATTATTGTCTCATATCTCTATCTACTTCGATTTGACAATATACTCGTGATATTTAAAATTTTACAATGTCTACCCCTATCAGATTAATTTTTGATAAATTTGTCAGCTCTTTCTATTAAATTAGAAAAAAAAATTTTATAAGACTTGAAATGTGACACAATTTACGAATATTTTTATCCGCATACTTGACTTAATTTGCTATTCTAATTAGAGGAAACAATACCCTTACATTGGGTTGTGTTTTTATAAGGTGAGATTATTTCTTCCAATTTATTGTGAACTAGTGTTCATATTAATATTAGGATATAATAGAAATTTTTATTAAATTCAGAAAATATAATTATAACATATTAAAAAAATTAAATTAAAAAGTACGAAAGTGTAAGATTATCAAATTTTTTAAAATAAAAGATAAAAAAATAATACTTTTCTTAAGACTATGTCACATCGCCTCTCTTTTTTATAATATAGATAGACTAGTAATTGTCCGTGCCTAAATGCACGGCGTAACGAAATCCTCTCTTTTTCTTCGTTTCAACAATCTAAAAATTAGAATAAATTTGAACCGTCTTTATACTTTCCCGCCCCAATTAATTAGAATGAATCTGAACCGTCTTTGTGTTTTTCCGTCCAAATTCAAAATGAGTTCTATTTTATTATATAGAAAGATAGATAGATAAGTGACTGAATATAAAAAATTAAAGAGATCTAACGTAATTGCATAAACTTGAGCTATATGAGTCATATTCCAAAATTTTGATGTACTTATCCAAATTGCACCCACACCCGATTGTGACAAACTAGTGCTTACTGCTTTGTACGTTACCAACCCTCCAAAACAATAAAACTAAAAACTGGGTGGCAGATGATGAGATCTCTTAGTCTTTAATAAATAAAACAAGATTTTATTTTAATGCTCTCACTTCGAAGCATAAGAGTACAAATATAATAAATTATCATATTATATAATAATTTTAATAATTTTTGAATCTCCCAAAATTAAATATAACTCACTCTATAAGTGAGATAACACATCTTACAATAAAAAGAAAAAGAAAATCTTGACAGGTTAATGATAAAGATCTTAACACAGTTAATTAAATAGGCTGAATTAGACTTACTGTTTATTTAATGTAATACCTGTGACGTAACACTACATGAATTCATCTAAATGTAATAAAATTTATTCCTTACAAAGCTTAAAGTGGCGATAAAGATCTTATCGTTTCCCCTAAATAGCCCTATAGAAGAAAAAGGTTCTTTCGAATCGATACCAGAAAGAAGGTAAAAATAGTTCCAACCAAACGTACCTTTTGGGAAGGAACAACTGAGCGGACAGGAGGCTTCTTGAAGCCAACGGCGTCGTTTCGTTCATCCAATTCACCGGAAGAAGAAGAGTAACGAACCAAGCCAGCTTGCCTAGCACTCTGGAAATACTGAGTGATTGGCAGCTCGTTTACGTAATCCCAGTTGCCAAACGCCGGAATCTGACCACTCCTTTTTCCGTCCTATATATACATATTGATATTGTTAATTCACAAAGAGAAACATAAATTAAGACTTTACGGATACTCAATTAAGAGAAATAAAATGACTTACATTCATTGTATGTGTTTGGGGGAAACAGAAGGGAAAATAAGACTAATAAGTGAGCGGAAAAGAAAAGGTAAAGGACAATGTTTATATGGTGATGTGGAATCCTTGACTCTCTTGTCTAATTTAACATGAAGGAGCCAGAAAGTCAAAGTTGTACATGTTAAATTTATTAGATCTATATTGGATATTCACGTGCACTTTTGTTGTCATTAGAACATGATATTTTATGTTTACAAAGGAATCTGATTTTTGCGAAAAAATGAAGTTTTTTGTATAATTCTTTGTTATCGACTTTTTTTAATTAACAGAAAAGAAAAGAAATGAGCGAAAAATTTAATCAGTTTTTTTTATCAAATTTTTTCATCCAATAATAAACGAATTTGAACTAAATAATATAAAATTATTTTTTATAATCCCTATTATACTTTCTAACTTATAAACATAATAAATTAAACTAATATAAAGGCAACTTAGTAATTAGATGTTAAACGTTTTTTTTTTGTTTTTTATTATTTATAAACTCAATAACAACCTGAATGAAAATATACAAGTTATTATAGAACTGAAGAATTAACAAAAGATGCAAGATAGAAGTTTTAGGAATTTCTTCTTGGTGTAGTTTTTTTCATTTGATAAGTTGCCTTTTACAGGCAATAAAGTGGAACACAAATCTAACAAGAATCATCAAATCATAGACTAGACCAATGGCCTAGTTATAGCCATTGACTTGAAATGTTTAGGAAATCATATAATATTATAACACTCCCCCTTGATTTCTTAAGATAGAAGATTATGTTTCATTAAAAACCTTGCTAAAAAAACACAGTGGGGAAAAACTTAGCGAAGGGAAAAAGAGTACATATCTCCTATATAAATATATATTATACTTTAATTGACTCCCTCATTAAAACTTTGTCAGAAAAAATCCATTGGGATAAAGAAAAACTGTGACTAAGGAAAATGTGACACCCCCAAATTCAGGTACCAATACCTCAAATCCGGTGCTCACGATAAAATACATCTATACACCTCTAAACAATATAAATCAACTAATGCGGAATAAATAAACATATGTTGTTCATTACAAAAGGTTTACTACGGTCCCAAGGTCTATAACCTTAAATAAATACATCACAGAATACAATAATAATACAAAACGATTCCATGATTACATAACGGGATAGTGCATATAACAATTCCTTAAGCTTTCCTTTGCCTTTGTCCGCTTTGGAACTCCCCGGCTTAACTGCAATAGGTTCATGATATAGCAAGGGTGAGCAACTACTTTGCTCAGTAAGTTTAAAATGAATAAAGAGAATATATCATCAATGAATGAGAATAATAATCGCATATTTCAACAATTTAAGAACATTGAAGAAATAGCTGACAATATAATCAAAGTTCAAATGAAATAATGAATATTGATTATTTACTGCGGAGTGGTCCAATAGACCATGAACTATTTGGCCAAAGGATCAGTCATTCAACTAACCCTTTTAAACGCCTGGTCCGTCAGTAGTACTTGAGGGGATCAACCTCTAGTACCCTATATATATGCATAACATTTAACTCTGACTGCATCGAATAACCGACACATTAAAATCCCTTAAATAAGAGTTGCTCTCTCAGTCCAAGAATCCATACCAACAACCGATTTGGATAGCTTTTAAAATAATAACCTGTACATGTTTAGCCGAAACAAATGGCATAGACTATTTCTTTAAACAGTTCATGAATGAAAAACTTAACGTTTCACAATCCAATAACAAATAATGAATTCAAATGCATAAGCTGCGAATATCAATAATTTATCCTTGATGTGGAGTAATTAATAATAATTAATCCACTAATATAACTTGAAAGAAATAACTCGATTTGGGTCATGAAACTTGCAACAATATACAACATTTGTATAAAATAGGAAAACTTGCTCAAATGAAAACAGTTGAGTAAGGAACTTGTAATAACATAGAATGATTGCTCAATCAATAAACAACTCGCACAATAAACAAAAGTTGTACAGTTGAGAAAACCTGCCCAATATTAAATTGAGTTAAGGTAAGGAAACTTGCATAACATACACCTGTTTGCACGAAATAAAAAAAATAGTGCATAAGGTTTAGAAACTTGCCCAACACAAGGGTTAGACAAGGGTTAAAGAAGAACTTGCCTGATGCGCTGCTACAATATTACAACACACACTCCTTATTATCCTACACATGTAAATACATATTCGTATAACAATTAGTCATAAGAAGTCTAGGTTCAAAACGGACGCTGCATCATTAAAACACATTGATTTCCCTACGACTACCCAGTCGGGGGTCTCGCTCCCCGGTGAGCGAGTGGCTGCCCAACTCGTCGGTGAGTTGGCGGGGGTCTAAGTGGGCAGCGTCCCCTGGAATCAAACGTAAGTTGCATCCAGGTTACTCAATTTATGCCTTAAGACAATATCAATTTGGTTGACATTTAATAAACAATTAAGCAATTAAGGTTAAGGTTTAACAAGGCATAAATAACTAACTTGTTTAATCATTTAGGATAAAAATATAAGTGTTGGACTCGCTAAAAAGAGTTCATTAGGTCCGACCCGACCCGATTTGGTCTGACCGACCCGACCCAGGCCGGACACGGCATTGGCGCTGTAGTGCCAAGCCTAAGCACTGGACCTCACGCTGCGGCGTGAGTCCCGTGTTTTCTCCATGACAGGGCTTCACGCTGCGGCGTGAGCCTTAGAGCTTGGATCTCACGCTGCGGCGTGAGTCCCGGTCCTTTTCCATCTTGCCCCTTACTGCAGCGTGAGTTGCAGGGCTTATGAGTGACGCTGCGACGCCATTCTGCAGTAGCCGGATTCTGGGTTTGTTCCCACTTGGCGACTCCGACCTCCGGCCACTCCAACCTCCATACCTCCTTCAATACACAAGCAAATTGGTCCATTCTGGACTCTGTGGACTCCTAACTTATGGGGCTACAACATATCAAAAATTTAGAATTATCCATAAACATTAACATAGCCAAATCCTAAGCCAAAATGCAAAGTTTATACTCTGTTCTTCGAGTTCTTGACAAGTTTTACAAAAATCATTACTACGAACTCGTTTTAACTCCTTTTTGCTCCATTCCAACTGGGTTAGATTCGTAACCATGGAACTATAATACCATAAAAACAAACAAAATTAACAAACACGAAATCATAGCTTTACAGTCCTCTAAAATTGTCCGAATGTCCAAAGTCCATGTTTTGTCCATTGTTCTTACTCCATTAAGCCAAGGTAAGGATTTCTTACGTTTTTGTTCCACTTTGATGATATTAATGGCTTATATAGTCTCTTAACAACATTTACAAACAATCACAACAAACAAAAATACCAAGAATCGCCATAAATCTAACCCACAAGCTTAAGAGCTCAAAACTAAGAAAAACTTGAAAAACTTAACAAGAAATCGAATGGAAAGGATTTGATTGGTGTTTACCTCTGTAAATCCTTCCTAGATGATTAAGAAGATAGCTAGGCTTGCTTGGCTTGAGTTCTTCTTGCTTGAATTTTCTTCTTCCTCCACCCGTGCCTTCTTCTTCTTCCTCCTTTCTTTTTCCGGCGACTCTTCCCTTTTCCGGCGACTTCTTTCTCTTTTTTCGGCGACTTCCTCCTCCTTTCTTCTTCCTCTTTGTAGTTCTCTCTCTCTATCTGTTGAAACAAGGAAGAAAGAAAATGTAGAATGGGAGGGAATGAGAAGTCGATGGAATGGGGAGAGAAGGAATGAGTTAGGAGGAGTGGAGTAATTTTGGGAGAAAATGGGTTAGTTGCTCAATGTTGTCCAAACAATTCAAAGCTTGCCGACAAACTCCCTTCATACTCTCATTTAATTGGTCTAAAAATTGGGGGTTGGTTCCCTCTTGGAGTAACAAGCCAAAATAAATACCCAAATACACCAAAAATATATCCGAAAACTCCCACTTTTGTACCAAAACTAGTAAATAACTCTACCCAAAATTAAAATGGGTACTCCCATAAATTATTGGGACGCATAAAAATAATTATTATGAAATTTGTCCAATTATTCGGAATACTCATATTATACATTTCGGATACGGATAAAATCACGTATCAGCTCAAATAAAATTTTCGACGCTTGGAAAAATTATCACTTCGTTCACACATAATAATGAAATTTATTAAAATCGAAAAAAAGACACAAAATATTATGGCATGAATAGTGTCTTGGGAAACGTGTCGTGAATAGTGATGTAGCGAGGCTACGCGAAATTAATTATTCACTTAAATTAAAGTATAACACGTAAAATTTCATGCATTCATATAACCCAGGTTGTCACACAACCTTTAAACATGCAACACAAAAATAATATTAATAAAATATAATATATCCGTTAATATTCAAAAATTCGAATTACAAGGTAAATCTAGAATTCCCGGTCGTTACAGAAAATAAGTACAATCTCCCCCTCAAAAGGAATTCATTACTCCTTGATGAAATGTTGTGATAAGTCTTTCAGTCGACGCATTCCGATCTTATTTTGAAGTTTTGCAAACGTTGCATTTGGTAGTGACTTTGTGAATAAGTCGGCTAGATTATCATATGATCGAATTTGATGCACATCTATTTTACCCTTCTTTTGCAGCTCATGTGTGTAGAAGAATTTAGGTGAAATGTGTTTTGTTCTATCTCCTTTGATGTATCATCCTCTAAGTTAAGCAATGCATGCAACGTTATCTTCATACATAATTGTAGGAATCTCTTTGATTGATGGTAATCCGCATGACTCTTGAATATGCTAAATAATTGACCTCAACCAAACATACTCTCTACTTGCTTCATGTATTGCGAGAATCTCTGAGTGATTTGAAGATGTAGATGTTATGGTTTGCTTTATGGATTTCCAGGATATAGCCATGTCACAATATGTAAATACATAACTTGTTTGTGATCTCCCATTGTGTGGATATGATAAATATCCTGCATCGGCATATCCAACCAATCGCGACGTTGAATTTATTGGATAAAATAACCTAAGATCTATACTTCCACGAATATCTCTCAAAATGTGTTTGATCCCATCTCAATGCCTCTTAGTCGGAGAAGAACTGTATCTTGTCAGCAAGTTGACAACAAAAGTAATATCGGGTTGTGTACAGTTTGTAAGATACATATGAGTACCTATTGCACTTAGGTATAGAACTTTAGGTCCAAGAACTTCTTCCTCACTTTCTAGAGGCCGAAATGGATTTTTATCAACTTCTAGATATCAAATGTGACACCCTCAAATCCGGGTTACCTCAAACCACGCAGATTTGGTGCTCACTATCCATACACAACCACTATCTACCCATAAACAAAAGGTTTTAAGTAAAACAAACTAAATAACAAAACAAAAGAAATATCTCCCATAAAAGGGTTACATAACTTTAAAAAAAATAAGTCCAAGGCTTTCTAACCTTTATTACATCTTTTAAACGCGGAAACGAAAATAACTATTAAGTCTTGATTACACAATCATCTAAATAAAAGTAAACCGATCTTCATATAACAGCAAATCATGGTCACTTGTTCATTTTTCCTTTTCCTTTGCTGGTAGACAGCTCACTCGGTATCTCAGCTTTAGCTGCAAGGGTTTAGTACGCAAGGGTGAGCAAAACAAATGCCCACCAAAATAACAATGAACACTTTCTAAATAATTTAATTTATACGGTATAACTTTTCTGCTGAATGATAATTAAGAATGGAAATATCTGAAAACTCAATAGAATATAAATAGAACATCAATATATTCTGAAAGTGATATACTGAGGGTCACAAGACCTCGAACCATGTCCTAGGTTAACAGATAAGTTTGTTGTAACCTTTAACAGTTTAATAAACTATAACTGGACTATTCATCTCGTATTCAGGGTGATCAGCCCGTTGTACAATGTATTGTGCACAACCATTTAACGCTTTCGCGTAAGTATTCCCCTAAACTAGGGTTGTTCTTCTCAGTTTTTGTCATCCAAGAATTTAGTTCAACAATATAGAATTTAAACGACTTAGAATATGATCAAAGATCAACAACAGTGATATACAATGATATGGACTTTGTATATCCAAGATATTAGAATAATGACTTCAATTAACTTGAGCTTTGAACAACAAGAGTCCAAAAGTCAGATGTTTATGACATGTAATGATAACTTGCTAAATAAGAAAATAGGACTTAGAAGCTTGCATATTTGTAAACAAGATATGAATAGAAAGCTTGCGTTAACTGAAATCGAGGTAAGATAAGGAAACTTGCCTTAAGTAAATTTAAGATTGGAAACATATTTAGTGTGAAAGAGTTGAGAATAAGAAACTTGCCTCGCGCGTAGTTTCCCTAATTACAAACCACGTACAATAAACAACCTACATATTCCGTTTGTATAGCAACAAAAATGATTAGTTACAATATTCACGTACATTAACACTCCAATCCTCATCTCAATTTCCAATTAACTTCTGATTATCAATTCTATTTCAGAACCTACAAGCTTAACTACAATAATATTACACTTTAAGAATTTCCAAAACTTATCTTTAAGTTAAGGTATATTAGCTTTATATTTAATCATCATCAAGTTACTCACTTAGAATCCATCTTAACATCTTAGTATTCATTTATTACATTAATTTAAGTTTTAATCTTGCATAGGGTGGCATATCATAAGAAAAAGAATTAAATAATAATAAAAATTTCATTCTCGCCAGGGCGAGAAAATTACAGCACAAAACGCTCGTCGGCGCGAGAAACTTAGTTCAGCGAGCTCGCCGGGGCGAGACTTCGTCGGGGCGGGGAAAATTGGCTTAGTGAGCTCGCCGGGGCGATCTCCCTGGATTCCAATTTCTACAGTTTTGCGAACTGCAGAATTCTAACCCAAAAACACAAATTTTAAAGCATTCTGACACAAAATCAAACATACCCAATTGTCATGAACTTCATAAAAATATTATTAAGCATCTATATATCAATTCTAACAACCTAAAACAATCAAAACAACAAAACCCAAAGGTTTTAAATCATTTTTTCTTAATTTTTCCAAAACTCATATATTTAGTGAATCAACTCACCAATTACACAATTTTAAACCAAATCAGACCACACTAGATACATTGATTTCGTTTTTAAACATAACATCATGAACAACTCTTAATTTACAAATAAATACATGATTAAATCATCAATTTTAGACCCAAATTAGACCAAACATACATACACCTCAAGATCACAAATTCCCAATTAAAAACTTGTTTTACAACAATCTAATTTCTGGAAATCATTTGTAACTTACATACAATGAAATATAAACACCTTTCAACATACATATATAGCAATCATTCACAATTCATCCATTAAGAACCCTAATTTACAAAACTCAAGAACACAAAAATTAAGAACAAAAGGGTTAAATTATACCTTAAATTCTTGTTTTGTGCTTGTGCAGATGATGAGAAGATGATTGAATTTGTTCTAAGACCCTCCTTTCTTCTTTCAATTTCCACAGACACTAACTCTCCTTCTCAACACACTGTGATACCAGCTTGGCCATATAAAACACGTAAAAGAAAACTGATATGGTTTATCAATTAAACAAAACCAAAAGGTTTTGTCAGTTTTAGTAAATCAAAGGCCATAAGGCCATGTTTGGTAAAACTCATTTAACAATTACTAATTTTTTTTATATTTTCTTATTACAAAGTTATTATGTCGCACTTGTTTAAATTTTAATTAAACTCAATTATTAATAAATTCAATTCAGATTTTAACAACAAAATTATTATAAATTTGCTTAATAAATTTTATTTAATAAATCCCTTTATTCCCAAATCATTTAACTTCTTAATTTAATTATTTTAATTAAATTAGAATATTACTATCTAGTGTAACAAAATCAGTTAAAATATTTATTAACTCAATAAATATTTTAAATCATTTACAAAATTCACAATCGTTACATCCTTCCCTCCTTACAAGGATTTTGTCCTCAGAATCACAACGCAATCGTTACATCATTCCCTCCTTACAAGGATTCTGTCCTCAGAATCATAGAACTAGGACTAAACAAACAACTCAGGATAATTCTTCATCATATCAGCTTCTAGTTCCCACGTAGCTTCATCAGCATGGTGGTTTCTCCATTTAACCTTAACATAAGGTATCACCTTATTCCTAAGAACCTGTTCTTTCCTGTCTACTATCTGAAGTGGAACTTCCTCATAAGTTAGGTCTTTCTCAAACTGTATAGGTTCATATTGGATCACATGTTTATAGTCTGACTTATAATGCCTTAAAACAGATACATGGAAAACATTGTGGATATGTACCAGCTCTAGAAGTAAAGCTACTTCATAAGCCACCTCACTAACTCGCCGCAGAACTTCAAAAGGTCCAATAAATCTTGGACTAAGCTTACCCTTCTTGCCAAAATGAATTTTCCCTTTCCAGGGTGAAACTTTCAAAAACACGAAGCTTCCTACCTCAAATTCTCGTTTCTGACGATGTTAATCCGCATACTTCTTCTGTCTGTCTTGAGCAGCTAATAAACGCGTTCTTATAACTTTCACGATCTCTGCAGTTTGGTGTACCAATTTTGGTCCTAGAAGTTGCCTTTCACCAACCTCGTCCCAACACAGTGGAGTCCGACATTTTCATCCGTACAACGCTTCGTATGGCGGCATACGAATACTTGCGTGGTAACTGTTGTTATAAGCAAACTCGATCAATGGTAGGTGGTCATCCCAACTTCCCTTGAAATCCATGACACAGGCGCGTAACATATCCTCCAAAGTTTGAATCGTTCTTTCGCTCTGGCCATCAGTTTGAGGATGATACGTAGTGCTCATTCTCAATTGAGTTCCCAAGCATTCTTACAGGTGCTTCCAAAAAATTGACGTAAACCTCAGATCTCGATCAGACACAATAGACACAGGGACACCATGTCGCGAAATAATTTCCTTGATGTATAATTTTGCTAACTGGTCTAAGTTGAATCTAATCTTGATCGGTAAGAAATGCGCTGATTTTGTCAGTCTGTCCACGACTACCCAAACTGCATTAAAACCTTTCTGTGTAGTCGGCAAACCTACCACAAAATCCATCGTTATGTGTTCCCACTTGCACTCTGGTATTTCTAATGGCTGCAACAAACCACTGGGTCGCTGATGTTCAGCTTTCACTTTCTGGCATATCAAACATCTGACAACACATTCTGCCACATCACGCTTCATTCCTGACCACCAATAATATTGACGAAGATCTTGATACATTTTTGTACTCCCTGGGTGAACTGAGTAACGTGTATTGTGAGCTTCATCCAAGATCTCCCTTCTAACATCCGGTACCAATGGAACCCAAATTCGATGTTCAAATTTGAGTAATCCCTTAGCATCGATACTAAACTTTCCACCTTTTCCCTCAGAAACTTCCTTCCTAATCTTCTCACACTCCGCATTTTGAAGTTGAGCTTCTTTGATTCAGTCCAGCAACACCGGACGAACCTCGATCTGAAATATCTTCTCCTTTGATTCATGCTAGCATTTCACCTCTAATTCCAACTTCGCCATCTGTTTAATAAGTTCCTCCTGAGCAGTTAATAACATAAGTTTCTCTCGACCCTTCCTGCTTAATGCATCAGCAACAACATTTGCCTTTCCTGGATATAGAGAATTTTGCAGTCATAATCTTTAATCAGTTCTAACCATCGCCTCTGTCGCATGTTGAGGTCCTTCTGTGTAAAAATGTACTTGAGACTCTTATGATCCGTGTAGATGTCACACTTCTCACCATAAGGTAGTGCCTCCAAACCTTCAGAGCAAACACCACCTCCACCAATTCTAAGTCATGCGTCGGGTATCCCTTCTCGTAATCTTTCAGTTGTCGTGAAGCGTACGCAATAACCTTGCTGTTCTACATAAGCACACAATCAAGGCCCTTATGCGACGCGTCACTATAAACCATAAAATTTTCGGTACTATCTGGCAAAGATAATCCAGGTGCCATACTTAACCTCTTCTTTAGTTCCTGAAAACTTTCCTTGCACTTCTCCGTCCAGACAAACTTAATCGCTTTTCTAGTCAAATTTGTCAATGGAGTGGTGATTCTAGAAAAATCCTGTATAAACCGTTGATAATATCCTGCCAAACCTAAGAAACTCCTCACTTCAGACGGTGTCTTCGGTTGCTCCCAATCTATTACAGCTTCTACTTTAGCCGGATCAACCGAAATCCCATATTTATCAATTACATGTCCAAGAAATTGAACACGATCCAACCAAAACTCACATTTTGCAAATTTCGCATAAAGCTTCTCTTTCCGTAGTGTCTCTAGAACTAGCCTCAGATGCTCCACATGGTCTTCACGTGATTTAGAATACACCAAAATGTCGTCGATAAACACCACCACAAACTTGTCTAGAAACAGTTTAAACACCCTATTTATTAAGTCCATAAATGCCGCAGGTGTATTCGTTAGACCAAATGACATGACCAGAAACTCGTAGTGACCGTAACGAGTTCTGAACGCTGTCTTCGGAACATCCTCACTTCTCACCTTCAGCTGATGGTAACCACTTCTTAAGTCTATCTTTGAAAAGTGAGTAGCACCCTTCAGTTGATCGAACAGATCGTTAATTCTCGGTAACGGGTATTTATTCTTGATTGTAACCTTATTCAACTCACGATAATCTATGCAAAGGCGCATCAAACCATCTTTCTTTTTGACAAATAATACCGGCGCTCCCCACGACGAAACACTCGGTTGAATGTACTTCTTGTCTAGACTGTTCTTGCAATTGCACCATTAACTCCTTCATCTCCACCGGAGCCATTCGATACGGAGCTTTTGATATAGGCGCAGTCTCGGGCACTAAATCAATAACGAATTCAATCTCCCTATCTGGAGGTAATCCCGAAAAATCATCGGAAAAACATCCACAAAATCCCTCACCACTGGTATTTCTTCTAATTTTGTACCGATCTTTTGAGTATCTACCACATGAGCTAAATAACCTACACATCCTTGCTTCAGTAACCTCTTGGCCTGCATAATCATTAGATAAGTCATTTGCCTCGGCGATTTGCTACCATAAAAGACCACCTTAGACGGAGTCTTAAGGTTTACACACTTCTTTTGGCAATCAATAATCGCCCCACAATTATACAACCAATCCATCCGTAGAATAACATCAAATTCCCCAAGTTTAATCGGAATAAGATCTACTATCATCTTATGACCATGGATATCTATCTCGCAATGTTTATACACATACCTAATAGGTATCACTTCCCTATTAGCAATCTCTATGTTTAAGGGAAAGTCTAACTCTTCTCGGGGTATCTCCAGTTTCTCAGCAAAATCATCAGAAATGAAAGAACAAGTTGCACCTGAATCAAAAAGTACATATGCATTCAAGTTATTTACTGGTAGGATACCTGCCACCACCTCCTTGGATCGAACCGCATCCTGGACTGTCATATTAAAAGTGCGAGCAGTCGGGCGATTTGTCGTAGCTGGCCCAGAAATAGTCAATGCACCTCCACTATTGTTTCCCTTGCCTCCACTTCCTCCACTAGAAACTTTTCTTGGACAATCACGAGCAAGATGGTCTTTTGACCCGCACGTGAAACAGGCACCCTTATTTGGAGTAGTGCAGTTTGGAGCAATGTGGCCCTCTTGTCCACAGTTGTAACAGACCCTCTTCCCTTTCAGGCACACACCTGCATGATTCTTACCACAGGTTGCACAAGCTTCAGTTTTCTTCCTCTGGTTACTCTGCTGACTTCCAGTAGAACCACCATCATTCCATTTTCGTTTCTGGTTTCCTCCTCCATTGCTACCACTCAGCCTATTCTCAGTCTCATTCCTTTTCTTTTTCTGCTCTTGGTTGTATTTGGTTAATGCATCACTTCCTCCCTCAGCTATTATTGCTTTCTCTAACACCGCCGCAAATGTGCTGAGTTAAAACATAGAAACCCTACTATAAAGCCAAGGTTTTAACCCTTGCTCAAACCGTCTAGCCTTTCTCTCATCCGTGTTAACTTGGTATGGTGAAAATCTCGCTAGTTCATTGAACCTTGCCGCGTATTCTTGCAGCGTCATCGTTCCTTGTTTAAGTTCGAGAAACTGAACCTCCATCTGGTTCTGAGCACTAGTCAGAAAATACATTTCGAAGAACATCTCCTTAAACTGATCCCACGGTATGACACCTTCTCCTGCTCTCGTCTTGTTGGCTTGCCACCAGTAACTGGCTTCCGACTTTAACATGAAAGTCACAAAGGCAGTCTTCTGATCATTCTCAACCCTAGCGACTTCAAAAACTTTTTCCATTTCCATTACCCAGGTTTTGGCTTCTATCGGATTCATTGTTCCTTTAAACTCAGGGGGACCAACGGCCTTAAAATCCTTAAAGGTCGTAGCTTGAGCTTGTGGTTGATTTGCAAAAACCCCAGTCAAAAGGTCCACTAGTTGCTGAACTGGGTTAGCATCGGGTGGATTATTGTTATTATTGTTAGTAGGCCCCTCTGGGAGTGGTTGCTGACGGGGTCGTCCAACTCTTCTTGGCGGCATAATTCTGTTGAAGACAACGCTTTTTAGACAATTGCTAAATTCCTTAAGTACTCATAACTTAATTAAAACTTAACTTAAATATTCATAAGTAGAAACTTAACACATAACATTTTTCAAAAACTTCTTTATTTATTCATTCTCAAACTCAAAAGATAGCATTTTACTATTTACATCATCATTTAAGAAGACAACTTCGGAATTTCATCATTAATGTCTTATCCCATTATTTATATAAACTGGGATTTACATTTAAAATACTTGCTATCATATTATTTCTCTAATAACTTAGGAAGACAATCCTCGGCGCACAGCCTCCTCACGTTCTTGCTCCATGATGCGGACCATAGTTCGGCGATCCACAAACTTCGGATGATCCTCTAACTGAGTTGGGTAATGGAAAACCCGGTCTTGAGCCCTATCCATCGTCGTGTGGTAAATATACTCCATGTCATCGATCTTGAACTTCTTCGCGCGAATCTCTCCTTCAGCACGATCCAACCGTCGAGAAACCCTAATGTGAGCGTCTTCAACCCTTGTACGCATAACAGTTTCTTCCTTCAAAACTTCTTTTAACTCCTCCATCTCAACCTTCAATTGGCTGATCTCAGACTTTAATTCATCATTCTCAGTTTTTAGTTCACCATTTTTAGTCTTCACGACCTCATTCTCTGACTTCACCTTTTCATTTTCATCTAACAGCTGCTCCTGCTGACCCTCTGCGTGAACCAGTTTCCATTCTACATCACCCAACCGCACTTCTAACTCGTAGATCTCTCCGTCCTTCTCCTCAATAGTAACTCGGCGTGTCTCTGACACTTCCTCCAAAACTCTGAGTTGTTCCCGAAGTTCTACATTTTCATCATATATCTGCTCGTACATCACCTCCTCGGGATCCTCCTCCTCTTCCTCCTCCTCCTGAACAATGCTCAGCCTCTGCCCAGGTGCTTCCACAGTCACCAATCGTTCGCTGACAACCTGAACATCTCTGGCCTCCTCGTGTCCAGGCTCTAGGATATCCTCCCTCAGCACTGAGATCTGCTCAACTCGAATCTAACTAGTTTGTCCATCCTCCGACATCCTAACAATAAAATATTTTAATTACTTAATCGATACTACTCGCGAACACATTGGTTATTAAGCACATAAGCACATAGAGTGTTTTATTATCTTCAATGAATTCCTTAATTCATCCCTTAATACTCGATAGGAGTTTAGCACCACTATCTTTGCGATTTCCTAAAAGGTTAATTCCTAAGGTTTTTCCCCACCTAAGGTTCTTAAACCTACGGCTCTGATACCAACTTGTGACACCTCCAAATCCGGGTTACCTCAAACCACGCAGATTTGGTGCTCACTATCCATACACAACCACTATCTACCCATAAACAAAAGGTTTTAAGTAAAACAAACTAAATAACAAAACAAAAGAAATATCTCCCATAAAAGGGTTACATAACTTTTAAAAAAAATAAGTCCCAGGCTTTCTAACCTTTATTACATCTTTTAAACACGGAAACGAAAATAACTATTAAGTCTTGATTACACAATCATATAAATAAAAGTAAACCGATCTTCATATAACAGCAAATCATGGTCACTTGTTCATTTTTCCTTTTCCTTTGCTGGTAGACGGCTCACTCGGTATCTCAGCTTTAGCTACAAGGGTTTAGTATGCAAGGGTGAGCAAAACAAGTGCCCATCAATATAACAATGAACACTTTCCAAATAATTTAATTTACACGGTATAACTTTTCTGCTGAATGATAATTAAGAATGGAAACATCTGAAAACTCAATAGAAAATATAAATAGAACATCAATATATTCTGAAAGTAAGTGATATACTGAGGGTCACAAGACCTCGAACCATGCCCTAGGTTAACAGATAAGTTTGTTGTAACCTTTAACAGTTTAATAAACTATGACTGGACTATTCATCTCGTACTCAGGGTGATCAGCCAGTTGTACAATGTATTGTGCACAACCATTTAACGATTTCGCATAAGTATTCCCCTAAACTAGGGTTGTTCTTTTTAATTTTTGTCATCCAAGAATTTAGTTCAACAATATAGAATTTAAACGACTTAGAATACGATCAAAGATCAACAACAGTGATATACAATGATATGGACTTTGTATATCCAAGATATTAGAATAATGACTTCAATTAACTTGAGCTTTGAACAATAAGAGCCCAAAAGTCAGAGGTTTATGACATGTAATGATAACTTGCTAAATAAGAAAATAGGACTTAGAAGCTTGCATATTTATAAACAAGATATGAATAGAAAGCTTGCGTTAACTGAAATCGAGGTAAGATAAGGAAACTTGCGTTAAGTAAATTTAAGATTGGAAACATATTTAGTGTGAAAGAGTTGAGAATAAGAAACTTGCCTCGCGTGTAGTTTCCCTAATTACAAACCATGTACAATAAGCAACCTACATATTCCGTTTGTATAGCAACAAAAATGATTAGTTACAATATTCACGTACAATAACACTCCAATCCTCATCTCAATTTCCAATTAACTTCTGATTATCAATTCTATTTCAGAACCTACAAGCTTAACTACAACAATATTACACTTTAAGAATTTCCAAAACTTATCTTTAAGTTAAGGTATATTAGCTTTATATTTAATCATCATCAAGTTACTCACTTAGAATCCATCTTAACATCTTAGTATTCATTTATTACATTAATTTAAGTTTTAATCTTGCATATGGTGGCATATCATAAGAAAAAGAATTAAATAATAATAAAAATTTCATTCCCGCCGGGCGAGAAAATTACAGCACAAAACGCTCGCCGGGGCGAGAAACTTAGTCCAGCGAGCTCGCCGGGGCGGGGAAAATTTGGCTTAGTGAGCTCGCTGGGGCGATCTCCCTGGATTCCAGTTTCTGCAGTTTTGCGAACTGCAGAATTCTAACGCAAAAACACAAATTTTAAAGCATTCTGACACAAAATCAAACATACCTATTTGTCATGAACTTCATAAAAATATTATTAAGCATCTATATATCAATTCTAACAACCTAAAACAATCAAAACAACAAAACCCAAAGGTTTTAAATCAATTTTTCTTAATTTTTCCAAAACTCATATATTTAGTGAATCAACTCACCAATTACACAATTTTAAACCAAATCAGACCACACTAGATACATTGATTTCATTTTTAAACATAACATCATGAACAACTCTTAATTTACAGATAAATACATGATTAAATCATCAATTTTAGACCCAAATTAGACCAAAACATACATACACCTCAAGATCACAAATTCCCAATTAAAAACTTGTTTTACAACAATCTAATTTCTGGAAATCATTTGTAACTTACATACAATGAAATATAAACACCTTTCAACATACATATATAGCAATCATTCACAATTCATCCATTAAGAACCCTAATTTACAAAACTCAAGAACACAAAAATTAAGAACAAAAGGGTTAAATTATACCTTAAATTCTTGTTTTGTGCTTGTGCAGATGATGAGAAGATGATTGAATTTGTTCTAAGACCCTCCTTTCTTCTTTCAATTTCCACAGAGACTAACTCTCCTTCTCAACACACTGTTATACCAGCTTGGCCATATAAAATACGTAAAAGAAAACTGATATGGTTTATCAGTTGAACAAAACCAAAAAGTTTTGTCAGTTTTAGTAAATCAAAGGCCATAAGGCCATGTTTGGTAAAACTCATTTAACAATTGCTAAATTTTTTTTTTATATTTTCTTATTACAAAGTTATTATGTCACACTTGTTTAAATTCTAATTAAACTCAATTATTAATAAATTCAATTCAGATTTTAACAACAAAATTATTATAAATTTGCTTAATAAATTTTATTTAATAAATCCCTTTATTCCCAAATCATTTAACTTTTTAATGTAATTATTTTAATTAAATTAGAATATTACTATCTAGTGTAACAAAATCACACACTAAAATATAGATTATCTAACACAACTTTAAATAACATATTCACATATAGCAACAAATATTATTTATTTCACTCCATAAATAAATCAGTTAAAATATTTATTAACTTAATAAATATTTTAAATCATTTATAAAATTCACAATCGTTACATCGAACAACCATCGAGATAGTCAAAGGGTGAGTTTTATCCATATGAAAACGACTAAGAATCTTTTCAGTATATGTGGATTGATGAACAAAAATTCGAGATGCTAAATGTTCCGCTTGTATTCTCAAACATACTTTTGTCTTTTCAAGATCTTTCATTTCAAATTCATCCTTTAAATAAGTAGCAGTTCTTGTGAGTTCTTCAGGAGTACCTACAAGATTCAAATCATCCACATATACAGTAATGATGGTAAATCCACTTTGTGTTTTCTTAATAAAAACACATGGGCATGCTTGATTATTTGTATACTTGTCTTTTATTAAATAATCACTAAATCGATTATACCACACACGACAGACTATTTCAACCCATATAATGAGCGTTGCAACTTGATTAAATATATGTGACGGAGCTTTTGTGATTCAACCATTTTTAATCCTTCAGGAATTCTCATGTAGATCTCACTATCAAGTGAGCCATATAGGTATGTTGTTATAACATCCATCAGACATGTTTCTGTTGGTTTGCAGATTTAAGAATATACATAAAATCACATGTATATAAAGCGGAAGCATGGCATAAATCAAAATTAAATTTTTTACTGCAATCACACGATCACCTTGATGCGATATTGTTAATTGAGGAAGGATAAAAGATATACATTAATAAGATGAATCAACTCCTTGATTTGATCTTCAAGTTCCAATCATTTGATACTCCGCGCTTCTTCGAATCTATGGATCAAACGTTAGCTACTCAGTGTGTGCGGCGCTCTAAAGGTGATCCACCAAGAGAATATTGATTGAAGAAGTAAATTTAGGTTTCTCCAAACCTTGGGTGGCTAGCCCTAATTCTCGCTCCCACTCCTAACTCTTTAGGTTGTAGAGAATTGTTACGTAGTATCTCTATACTCACAGTAACATTAACCCTTAATCTATCATAAGACCTCTTCTTATATAGACCAATTCCCTTTCTAAACTCTTTAGGACTTAGGGTTTTAATTCAATTCCTAAACTATTTAGGAACTAAATTATTTATATAATAATAATAATAACAACAATAACACTCCTTTTATTAATTTATAATTAATATTTCTTCAAATACTTAATTATAAATATTAGTATTTCTCCAAATGCTAAATTATTATTATTAAGTCAATTACTTCTAAAATAATATTTCTCTTTTATAGTGTGACCTTTTAGGTTCAATATTATACCAGTAGTAGAATAAATAAATTATAACCATTTTAATATTATTTATAAAGAATTAAACTCCTTTAATTCAAATATAAATAAATAATATTTATTATACATCATGAGTGACACCTCTCAGCATATTATGACTATCCGTATAATATGAAATTAACGTTTAATCACAAAGAACCTATTCAGTAAATAGTTATTGTACAATTCAATCCTTCTACCATACAATGTCCCGATCAAATACAAAACATGGAATTTCTGACAAGTCTTATTTATTTGATCATATGTATTTCGATTCTAAAATGCATAACTCTAATTAATATAAATTAGAAACTCCTTTCTAATTTCCATTCACCTTGGCCAATAATTTCTGAGTTATCATTTATTGAATCACATAGGACATGCTCTCCCTTTACTGGAAGTGGTAGATCCTTTGTTGATCATTCACCTACCTCCATGTACACTTTATTATACCCCGAACATACCCTTTGATATATCCAGAGAGTCTTAAGGAATATGACAAAGTATAACTCAGAATACACAAGATACTATGATGACCTCAAGTCTAAGGATCACTTGTACTACTATCACTATAAAAACTCCTATTGTCAAGCAAGTAAAACTCCATTAGGTATTCCATAAGCGAGTCACGTTCAGTAAACTTATTCTCTAATAAGCACCTACATACTTGCTTTAGTGTCTCCACACAAATGATTATGAGATCAATCATCTTATTCAACAGAGCAAGCATAGTATGTTATAATATATTCGGAATCAGTAACCCCGCATTAGTGATCTAACGATTAGAAACATTTTAGTTTTGAGCTATCTAGAATTTAGATCTCATTAGCATGAACTCTTCTTGATTCTAAAAATATTACTTCAAAACTACGTGTCTATCCTAATTAATTCAACTAATTAAATATGGATAAATAATGCTTTTAATTAAATGAATTTTTTTATTAATAAATGAACAAGATTACAAAGTAAATGCTTATCACATCCAATGTGATTGGCTTGAGGGCATACTACTTTCAGTTTCCAAACCTTCCATGGTTGTCATACCTAGTAGAAAGCGAAAAGACACTCTATACATTACTGAAGAGTATGTATCCTGATAATCAATACCAGGTCTTTGTGAAAAACCTTGAGTTATAAGTCGGGCTTTGTATCTCACAATTTTATTTTTTTCATCTTGCTTTCGTACAAATATCCATTTGTTTTTAACCAGGATTACGCCTAGCGGTGTTTAGACTACTGGTCGTCCAAATACTTCCCTTTTCAATAATGATTGTAGCTTAGTTTGAATAGCATCTTTCCATTTTAGTCAATCTTTTATTTTTCGACATTCTTCCACGTTTTGTGGTTCAGGATCTATGTCAAGAATCAGAGTAATATCTGATGCTATAGAGAAAACAAATATATCATCAATCATGACTTTGCTTTGATCCCATATTTTCTCATCATGTACATAATTTATTGAGATCTCTTGGTATTCATCTCTTATCCCTTCGGTGGGATTTTGTACCTCTTTGGGGGGTATTCTCACTTTTGGAGTAAGTGCTACTTCTAGAGTGGGTATTACTTGTGGGACTCCCTTATTTGCTTTTTGTTTTCGTGGTGCAATGTCTTTTGGACCAACCGACCTTCCAAGCTTCTGGCGTGGTTTAGATTCTTCTGTTGTCTTATTTGTTAATTCTTTAGGAATTGATTTTTCGATAAATATTTCTATCTTTGCTGGAGTATTCACTGAAGGTGTATGCGACTTTATCACTTTTCTAGCATCATTAATTGCATCTAGCATTTGATTTGCAATATTTTATAAATAAATAATTTTTTGAAATTCAATTTCCCATTGTCTTATGCGAGGATCAAGTGTTCAGAGGGTTTCTTATTTAAAAATTTCCCTCCTCCTAACGGTGGAAATACAAATTCATCAAAATGACAATCTGCATAACGTGTAGTAAAAACATCTCCAGTTAAAGGCTCAAGATATCTAATAATAGAAATAGAATCACACCCAACATAAATTTTAATTCTTCGTTGGGCTCCCATTTTAGTCCTTTGTGGAGGTGCAAGTGGAACATATACTGCACTTCTAAAAACTCGAAGGTGTGAGATGTTGGGTATTTGACCAAGAACTAACTGTAGAGGAGAATATTTATGAAGAGCCATTATGCTCACTCGAATGATGGCTGTAACGTGAAGAATTACATGACCCCAAACCGAGGTAGGTAAGTTAGCCCTTAATATTAATGGACGTACAATTAGTTAAAGCCTTTTTATTAAAGATTGAACTAAATCATTTTGTGTATGTACATGAGGAACATAATGCTCAATGGAGATTCCAATAGTCATACAAAAGTCGTTAAATATCTTTGATGAAAATTCAGCTACATTCTCAAGTCGAATTGACTTGGTTGGATGATCTGGGAATTGAGTCCGTAACTTGATTATTTGAGTAAGAAGTTTAGAGAAGGCAAAATTTCGAGAGGAGAGGAGACAAATATGAGACCATCTAGTTGAAGCATCTATTAAAACCATGAAATATCGAAATGGGCCAGACAATGGATGAATGGGTCCACAAATGTCTCCTTGAATTCTCTCTAAGAATTTTGGGGTTTCTTTATAAACTTTTGCTGGTGATGGTCGAACAATTAATTTTCCTTGAGAACATGTAGCGCAAGAAAAATCACTACTAGGAAAAACCTTCTGATTCTTGAGAGGATACCCAGTAGAATTTTCAATAATTCAACGCATCATAGACGTGCCTAGATGACCGAGTCTTTCATGCCAAAGCATACAAGATTTGGGATCTATGAATTTTGAAAACATAACAGTATGAGACTCAATTGCTTTAATCTTCATAATATATAACCCAGAAGAAACTGAATGAAGTTTTTCTAGAATGTTCTTCTTTCCAAAAATAGTAGAAGTGATGAGAAGATATTCATTATCATTTTCATTTGTAGTTTCAATGTGAAAACCATTTAGTTGAATATCTTTAAAGCTAATCAAATTTCTTCTTGATTTACTAAAATATAAAGTATTTTTGATAAAGAATTGTGTCTCATTTGGTAACATGAAACTAGCTTTTCCAAATCCCTCGATTAAATTTGATGTGCCAGAGATAGTTCCAATGCTTCCTTTAGTTTTGGTTAGTTGTGAAAAATATTTCTCACTTTGAAGGACTGTATAAATTATTGCACTGTCTACTAAACATATATCTTCCATATCCATTAAAGTTGGCCTGACACATTAAAAAAATATACATTTCATTCATAATATTATTTATGAGGAACACATAATATTATTCATGCAGCGTACAAAATGAAAACTAATAATATTATACATACAGGGTGCTTAATTAAAACAAAAAACTAATCGATATCCCAAAAGGTACTTTCAGAAGGTCCAGTAATGTTGCCAAACTTTTCGTCATTGTTGGTCATTGTTAGAGCATCAACAATATACAATTGATGGTTAACAAAGTTTGTTTCTGCCACCCTTTCTTTGTTCTTTTGAGACTTCTAGTATAAATTAACCAGATGCTTTGGCGTACGACATGTACGCAACCAGTGCCCATTCATCCCACACCTAAAATAAACATCTGGTTTGTTCTTTGTCTGTGCTACATTTTCTTTATTTTTACCCAGCCCAGACTCTTGCCACTTCTGGTGCCTTAAATTGTTGTGATTTTAGAATTTGTTGTTATGATGGCCTCATTTATTTTTTTGTCCCCGAGACTTCTTATTATTTTGCCATCCATTATCACGTTTATTTTCTTGGAATGATGTGGTGCTAATGTATGGCAATGGGGTAAACTCGTTGGTCGTACTTAAAGGTTTTTCAACAACAATTCATTATTCTTTTTCACAATAAGAAGGATATACAATAAATCACAGAATTTTATGAACTTACTTTGTCTATATTATTATGACAGAATCATGTTGGTGGGATAAAAAGTTGAAAGCGTTTTTTTTAACATTTGGGTTTCAGAAACTGGATCCCCGCACAAGGCCAAAGTAGAGGTTATTCTATAGACATTGGTACTATACTCCGTAATTGATTTATAATCTTGCAGCCTTAAATTAATCCACTCAAATTTGGCATTAAGGAGAATAACCAATTTTTGGTGGTCAAATCTTTCCTTTAGCTGCGTCCATAAGGTCAAAGGATCTTTTACTGTTAAATACTTAGTTTTTAATCCTTCATCAATGTGATGACGAAGAAAAATTAGGGCTTGTGTATTTTGTGTCGTAGTTGCTGTATTTCCCAATTCAATGGTCTTTTCTAACCCAATTAACCTAAGGTGTAATTATGCATCAAGTGCCCAAGCCAAATAGTTGTTTCTAGATATTTTCAAAATTAAAAAATCTATTTTTGCCAGGTTTGTCATCTATTCTGAGTTAAAACATAATAATTTTCATTATTTATTAACACATATAATAAATAACTGCATGCATGATAGATTGAAAATAAATGCATGAGAACAAAAAAAAATTTAGAGGCCTCAGTTGTGTCTTCATCGGCACAACTCAGCTTACCTCTGAATAAATCCAGGGCGTGAGACCACTTGAGCATATAGGAGTTTACCACTAAGCCACTACCTCAAACGATGATAAAATACAATAACATAAATATATAAACATTTATATTATTATCATATCCCTTTAATCAGAATGTATGCAATCATTAATGTATATACAAGTATTACTGTATACATAATAAAAAAATACATGTACAAAGCTGCAAATGGATCTTCACCGAGTATGCGGTAATCCGTGTAGACATATTATTTCCACAAAATGCTAATAAGGAATGAATATGAAGGGGTATTCACTAAGCATGCGGTAGTCTATGTAGTCATGTTATTCCCACAAGTTAATAAATGGTAAAAAAAGTTCTCACCAAGTCTTGTAAGATCAACAAGAATATATGGTACCACTGTAAATAACAAAATTTAAAAATGGACAACAAAACATGAATATAATTTGACAGTTAAAGAAATATAATCGGCGGTAAAGCCAAGCGAGTTGTAAGAATAAAATTATATTATCGGCGGCAAAGTCAAGCCAGTAGCATAATACTTAATTGTAAGAATTTAAAGTTTACCGTCTCAGTTGGTTAGAGTTTCGTACTGATAACGTGTTATAGAACTAAAGAAATAACAAAAGATGCAAGATAGAAGTTTTAGAAATTTCTCCTTGGTGTAGTTTCTTTCATTTGATAAATTGCCTTTTATAGGCAATAAAGTGAAACATAAATCCAATAAGAATTATCAAATCATGGATTAGACCAATGACCTAGTTATAGCCTTTGTCTGTGCTATATTTTCTTTATTTTTACCCAGCCCAGACTTTTGCCACTTCTGGTGCCTTGAATTGTTGCGATTTTAGAATTTGTTATTATGATGGCCTCATTTATTTTTTTTTCCCTGATACTTCTTATTATTTTGCCATCCATTATCACGTTTATTCTGTTGGAATGATGTGCTGCTAATGTATGGCAATGGGATAAACCCGTTGGTCATACTTGAAGGTTTTTCAACAATAATTCATTATTTTTTTTTCACAATAAGGAGGATATACAATAAATCACTGAATTTTATGAACTTACTTTGTCTATATTATTATGACAGATTCATGTTGGTGGGATAAAAAGTTGAAAGCATTTTTTTCTAACATTTGGGTTTCAGAAACTAGATTCCCACACAAGGCCAAAGTAGAGGTTATTCTATAGACATTGGAATTATACTCCGTAATTGATTTATAATCTTGCAGCCTTAAATTAAGCCACTCAAATTTGGCATTAGGGAGAATAACCAATTTTTGGTGGTCAAATCTTTCATTTAGTTGTGTCCATAAGGTCAAAAGATCTTTGACTGTTAAATACTCAGTTTTTAATCCTTCATCAACGTGATGACGAAGAAAAATTATGGCTTGTGTATTTTGTGCCATAGTTGTTGTGTTTCCCGATTCAATGGTCTTTTCTAACCCATTTATCCTAAGGTGTAATTATGCATCAAGTGCCCAAGCCAAATAGTTGTCTCTAGAGATTTTTAAAATTAAAAAATCTATTTTTGTCAGGTTTGTCATCTATTCTGGGTTAAAACATAATAATTTTCATTATTTATTAACACATGTAATAAATAACTGCATGCATGATAGGGAGAAAATAAATGTATGAGAACAAAAAAAAATTTAGAGGCCTCAGTTGTGTCTTCATCGGCACAACTCAGCTTACCTCCGAATAAATTCAGGGCGTGAGACCACTTGAGCATAGAGGAGTTTACCACTAAGCTACTACCTCAAACGATGATAAAATACAATAACATAAATATATAAACATTTATATTAATATCATATCCCTTTAGTCAGAATGTATGCAATCATTAATGTATATACAAGTAATACTGTACACATAATAAAAAAATACATGTACAAAACTACAAATGGATCTTCACCCGGTATGCGGTAATCTGTGTAGACATATTATTTTCACAAAATGCTAATAAGGAATGAATACGAAGGGGTATTCACCAAGTATGCGGTGGTTTGCGTAGTCATGTTATTCCCACAAGTTAATAAATGGTAAAAAAGTTCTCACCAAGTCTTGTAAGATCAACAAGAATAGATGGTACCACTGTAAATAACAAAATTTAAAAATGGACAACAAAACATGAATATAATTTGACAGTTAAAGAAATATTATCGGCGACAAAGCTAAGCTAGTTGTCAGAATAAAATTATATTATCGGCGGCAAAGTCAAGCCAGTAGTATAATACTTAATTGTAAGAATTTAAAGTTTACCGTCTCAGTTGGTTAGAGTTTCGTGCTGATAACGTGTTATAGAACTGAAGAAATAACAAAAGATACAAGATAGAAGTTTTAGAAATTTTTCCTTGGTGTAGTTTCTTTCATTTGATAAATTGCCTTTTATAGGCAATAAAGTGAAATACAAATCCAATAAGAATCATCAAATCATGGACTAGACTAATGACCTAGTTATAACCATTAACTTGAGATATTTAGGAAATCATATAATATTATAACACAAGTTTTATATTCTTTTCATTATAAATTAAGCTTTCCTTATTCTTTTTTCCGTCCCAAACTCATACTCCCTCCATCTTCAAAAGGATGACTAAAGGTACAAATTTTTTTGTCCTAAAAAAGATCACTAAAGGTACATGAAGTGAAGGGTAAGTAAGTCATTTAGTGGAATCCAATTATATATATATATATATATAATACTCATCACTTTATATAATTGTGTGGGACCATTAAGGATAAATTTGAAACTTTTTTACTCTCTTTCCTCTACTCTACATATTTCTTAATTTGTATGAAAAATGTACTTGTGTCATCCTTTCGAGGATCGATGGAGTATAATAGTAGTATGAGAATTTGTTTATTTTATCCTTTTCATTTAATTCTTTTAGTGAACTATTCAAATTTGAAACAATAAATAAGACGTACTTCTGTTGGTGTCTAGAACAAACTAGCTTGCAATACAATCACATTAACGGCATAAACGTACATATACTCAACCATTGAAGCATATGCCCTACATTTTTTACGACGCAGAAAGGATAAATGATGCTAAAAACTAACGAACTTACACTTATTTTCTATTTTAAACAACTAACTTCAAAAATTTTCAGTTAAACATCAAAGTCAAGAGAGAATCTATTTTGACCTTATTTTTTTAACAAACATCAGTTGACCTTCTTTGACCATCTATTTTATCCTACGTGACTTTTAAAATCAATTTTTAAAGCAAAAATAATGACGTGGATATGTGTGACATGTAATTGTTATTTATGACATGGAATTGCACTAACATTAGAGGGAAAACACTTGCTTTCTTCCTACACCGTGTGTATAAGAACGAACTTGGGGATTCTCAAGTTAACGTTTATAAAACTGAAATTGAATTGAGAATTGAAACTTACCCATGTTGAATCAACGTGAAATCAGTGGCGACTCAACAAGGAGTACTACATCTTCTCAGTATCAAACTTGTAGTTGTGGAATCTCATCCTCTATACGAACTTCTTGGACTCGAGCAAATCCAGGGTCGAAGATGGATGAATTAAAGGAGAATAATAATAGAGAAAAAGTTGTGTTAAACCAATTAAAAGATGAGATGGAGCAATTGAAGCAAAAAAGCTGAATTTGAAGGGAAAAAATTTGAAGTTGAAAGTGAATTTTATGATGGATTCCGTGATGGATTTTTTAATGGATTTTATGATCAATTTTTTGGTGAATATTGTGATGGATTTTTCGGTGGATTTCGTGATGGAATTTTTGGTGAATGTTATGATGGTTCATTCGATGGATTTTGTGATGGATTTTTTTAGTGAGTGTCGTGTTTGATGATATTGTGATGAAGAAGATTTGGCTTAAAATTTCTAGAAGTTTCAATTTGAATATGTTGAAGAGTGATGGTGTGGGTCAATTTAAAATAAATTGAGCATATTATTTTGAAGAAAATAACTTTCATGATATAGTTGTGAGAGGATGAAGAAGATAGAAGATAAAGGAGATGAACGGGTATGGTGTCAATCGGAAACTAAGCTGGGATTTTCCTTTGATTTTCTTTTTGGGGGTTCTTTTACAAAATATCTTCTGCCTTTTCTTTCAAAATTTTTAATTTAAAATTTAAAATTATAACATTAGAAATCCAACTAAGTTGCGCAATGTCATTTTATTGTAGTGAAAAAATAAAATAAAATGCCACATATTAAAATTTTAACATTTAACTCATTGCTCTTAGTTTTTAATGAAAAAATAGATTCTTTTTCTTGATTTTGATGTTTAATTAAAAAAAATTGTACTTTGGTTATTTAAAACAGAAATATAAGTGTAAGTTCGTTGATTTTTAACATCATTTACCCACACAGAAATAATCTAGTCCGTACTTTGGTTTTACAACCATTACTACAATCACTATATATCAAGTCTCTAGCAACAATACCCCACAATGATAACTCTTCTACAATCTAAAGACGAGATACGACTATGTAATCACCGTCCAAATAGACTAGAACAAAATCTTCTATTTTAGAGTCTCTAATGTCAGAGTATATTTTATCTCCTCTCTGTGATTTAACGTTACTTTAAATTATTAGTAACCTATCAAGATATAATTTTCACGCTGATGAGGTCTTATCCTAGTAGTTAATATCGCGGTACTGTGACCTTTAGGTCTCAGGTTCGATTCTCACTTCGAGTGACATTTATTTCTTTATGTGAAGGTTTATTTTCTCTTTATGTGAGGCTTGTTTATAAGTTTATTTATTCCTCTGCTAGTGAGGTTTGATTAGTTCTTAATATTGTAATAATAAATAATATACTTAATTATAAAATTATTATATCTCTAAAGAGTGGGGCTTTCAAAAAAAAGAAGATATAACTCTCACATCCCTTGCGACTTTGAACCAAAATATCCACTACGATAGAGAGTTATCTATTTATGAGAGACCACAAAGTCAAACCTAGAATTATAAATTTATAATCTGATAAGTAACCAAATGAATGGGACCCTCCATAGACGGACCCATTTGGATAACCAAAATCTAACAATGTGTATGACACTAATTTAAGACTTATTAGAAGTATTTATTTATAATATAATTAAACATTTGACTTTATCAAAATGTAAAATTGTACATATAACTATAATTTCTAAATATTTTTTGACACGTCTTAAATATGTTTATATCACACACTATAAAAAGAAGAGAGTTGCAAATAAAGTGAAAAGCATGATATATATATATATATATATATATATATATATATATATATATTAATATATATACACACACACCCCCAACTTTCCTTTTAACATTGCACCCAAATTTTTATGTGCTAAACATAGCATATTGTTACGACATGAGCTCGTTTAATTATTAATTTTTTTAAAGTAAAGGTGATGGTCTAGTAGTAAATGCTTTTTTTTTATTATACAAGGTTAGGTTCAAATTTACCTGTCAAAAAATTCAACAAATGCGCTTTAGAAGATTAAATGTATATTTTTCCTTTTTCTCTTTAGTTTTCTTCATGGCCCCTTTTCCAGGCCCATCCTAGGCCTTTAGAATTAAAATGTATTTCTAGATATACACTGTAATAGTGTAGGTTCCGAAAAAAAAAAGTTTACTATTTTTTGTGATTTGACTTCCCTCCATTACACATTTCCTCTAATTCTATTCAATATACCATATTTTTATAGTGTTTGAAAGTATAACTAAAATCAACACCGATAACTTAATTTATAATATTGAGTATTATAATTGTTCCAAAAATGAAAGTATTTTGACATTTTTTTACCATTTGATGAACATGTGATTTTTTTATTAAAATTTTAATGGTTGAAAATTCTTTTAAACTTTTAACGGTAAAAATATTTTTAATGATTTTAATTTTGGGTATGATTGATCTTAACATTATCAACTATCTATTAACATATTTTGATCATTACTAACAAAATTATTAAAATGAAATAAATGATTTATCGGATGAAATTTGAAAAAAAAAGTGCAATGGATTTGTTCATGTGACGCCCCCAAATTCGGGTCTCCAACTACCCGGATCTGGTCATCACGATCTAATACAAACATTCACCTCCAACAATATATGGTATCTAAAATATGGAATATAATAAACATACGTTGTTCATTACAAGGGTGTTACTAGTCCCAGAATACAATAACCTTAACACATACACAAATCCATACCCTAAATAACTATCAGGGTTTAAATTACATTAACAGTGATTAACTACACATAAATTTAAAATCTGCTACATGAAATCTATCACTTCATCTTTTCTTTCCCTTTGTTCTTCCCTGACGTCTCGGGTTTAGCTGCAATGAAGTCATGATATAGCAAGGATGAGCAACGAGTTTGCTCAGCAAGTTTAAAGTACAACAATAAAGATATATCATGATGAAAGGGATATAGGAAGAGATTTCAACAATAGAATTATCAGCAGCAATAACAATAAATGCTTTTAGAACAAGAGATAGTCAAATAGACTTTGAACAATAACTTCCAAAGGAGTCAATAGCTAGTTGACCCTCTGGTTACTGGCTACAGAATAAGTACTTGAGGGGATCAGCCTCGCGTACGCTATGTGTATGCATAACATTTAACTCTGCTATTTGTACCTTATATACGGTACCTGGGGTACTCCCCTATAATAAGAGGGGTGTTCATACAGTCTAAGAATCCTTACCATCGATTGGTCCGGATAGCTTTTATAAATTCTCACATACTTGCCTGACCGAACAAGGGTTCAGACTTAACCATGAATAGTTCATAAATTTCTGAACTTAAATAAATATACGAATTCAAATGCACGAGTGCGAATGTCAATAAATACATAGATGTGGAATAATTTTAAAAGTAATTAGACCACTTAAGGCATGCTTGGAGATAAGATTCAAGCTTAAAGAATAACTTGCAATAATATATACCTTTTTTGCACGAATTAAAAATAATGCATAAGGTTTAGAAACTTGCTCAATGTAGAAGTTGAGTAAGATAGAACTTGCCTGTTTGCTCAGCTACAGATAAATTTTAGCTTTAATTAATTGATCTTGAGTGACCTATCATTGGATAAAGTTGACTTATCAATTAATATGGCATAGTTGTATATTGGCACACCTTACTATATAATTTATTTAGCAGGTAACAACTCACCATCTACATTTAATTACTATTTAACATTAGCTAAACAGAAATTAATTAATGACTCTTAGCTATTAAAATAAATGATAGCTAATTATGATTACTTATTCTTCGAACACTCAGATCATTACCCTTATTCGTCTCTAATATGGGTCAAAAATCCTTATTTATGTAAATAAATAATTAATTTATTATGCATTACTAACTAATAGTGACTAGTTTATAAGTCATTTAGTTTTATTTGCACTTAATTACTATTCACCTTTAAGGGTAATTGAATAATTATTATTCCTTGTCCCTTATTCAACATTAATTAAATGTTTAATGTATTAACTTAATTATTATTAATTGAATCAAATATTTATTATCTTTATTTATTATTTAGTGATAAATAATAAATAATTACTTTATTAACGTCATTCATACTTAATTATTATTTAATATTAATTAAATAATAATTAAATATTTATTATCTTTATTTATTATTTATTGATAAATAATAAATAATTATGTTATTAACTTTATGATTATTTAATAATAATTAAATAATAATTAAATATTTATTATATTTATTTATTATTTATTGATAAATAATAAATAATTATTTTATTAACTTTATTCATACTTAATTATTATTTAATATTAATTAAATAATAATTAAATATTTATTATCTTTATTTATTATTTATTGGGAAAATAATAAATAATTATTTATTAACTTTATTCATACTTAATTACTATTTAATATTAATTAAATAATAATTAAATATTTATTATCTTTATTTATTATTTATTGGAAAAATAATAAATAATTATTTATTAACTTTACTCATACTTGATCATTATTTAATATTAATTAAGTAATAACCAAATATTTGTTATCTCTACTTATTAATTAATTCTATTCGTATTTAATATAAATAAATAATAATTAGATATTTATTTATTATTTAATGTTAAATAATAAATAATTATTTCCTTAACATTATTCATACTTAATTATTATTAATATAAATTAAAAATAATTAAATATTTATTTTCTTTATTATTTAATGTTAAATAATAAATAATTATTAACCCTAGTTTATTGTTGTATTAAATAAACCAATGAATTACATAACCAATTTGGAAAACAATTCAAGTATTGTTTATTAAGGATAATAATCCCATTCTTTTTCTCTTCTTCTCTTGCCGAGATTAGTAGCCATGATTTAGCAAGTTCCTGCAGTTTCTACTTCAATTAACCAGTATTACCCCTCAATGCAACAGGAAAATCCCAACAGGTTCATATGACAATACAGTTCAGTTTCTATACACAGTCAAGGATTATTTTCAACATCTAACAAGACTGTCCATCGAACACAGTGAACATCAACCAGCAACAAAATAACTGACTCAAGCATTATAACCAAAATATGGCATACGCTCTATAACACAGCACTGGCTTAATCGCAAAAAAAACCAAGTTGCCAGAACCTATAATTCCTTAATACACAACTTCCCAATTCACAGGGCCATACAATATAGTTCCAAAGCAATATATAATATGAACCAACGCCCTCAACTGCTGGAACCTTTAAGGTTCATCATCCACAGTTCAATACCAGGGAGCAATAAAATCCCAGCACAGAAAGAGGAAAGAAAGAAATACAAACATTACCAAAAATAATTAAATCCAATATAGAGAAACAAATATCCCAATACAGAGGAAGGTTTCAATCCAATACAATACAAGGTATAATGTAATCAACACAACACAATCGGCAATACCATACCAAGTACAGAAGAAAGAAATTTATACAAGACCTAACATAAAACTATCTCAGTAGCTTAATAACCCATTGTTTTACCTTGGGTTCGATCGTGTTGCAACTCTTCTCCTCCTACCGCAATAAGTGAGGAAACTGGACATTCACAGTAGCTACTTCTCTATATTTTTCTTTTCTTCTAATTTGGACTCTCAACAGAGGAAATCGGCAGCTAGGCTTGGGTTGGTTCTAATTTATAGCAAATTGATTTACCCAATTCGCTGGGTATTACCTCAATCGACCCAGCACTGACCAACGGTAGGAGGGAGTAGCGACCGATCGTTCACATCAGCCCCATCAACACCCAGCTAGCTTCGACCAGCACCCTCGAGCCACGCGTTCCCATCAGTCATTCGCCTTGCCTAAATCCGTTGGTCCGATCGATAGACGCTCGGTCGCTCGTGCCCTCGCTGATTTCGCCCGCCTCGGTTCTTGGATAGCCACCGATCACTACTTCGTTCCCCGCCTATGCCGTCGGTCGTCTCACACTGGCCCACACCTGCCGCTTCACTTTTCCCTTTCCAATTTCTTCGTCCGACTGAGAGGCTAGGTTTCTAGGGCTTAGGGTTCTTCCTTGCTCGGTTATGTCTGAGGTGAGAGGTGTGAGTTGTTTGCTCGGCTGACCCCTCCGTTTGGTATGCCGATTGGATTTTCCCCCAATTCTTAGCGACCGACCCAACCCGACCGGAACTAAAATGGTTTAACCGGTGGGAAAAGGGAATGGGCTCAGCCCAATCGATTTAAGTAGTAAGGACTTGTCCACTCGGTCGGCCCAACAAGGAAATGAAGGGAAATAAAAAAAATGGGTTCGGCCCAATAGGAAATTAAATGGGAATTTGGGCAGTTAAAATAAAAGAAAAATAGCCCAACTTGTTTATTAACATTATTAACACTATGCTCCTAATATTTAAATTGAATAAATAATTCGATTAATTACTTATTTATAATATTTATTTCATCAATAATTCCTCGTGCGAATTATTTAAATCCGAAAATAGTAAATTGAAATTATTTATTAATCTCTCCCAATCTTCTCGCAAATCAATTCTTAGGGTTAACTCACTAATTTACTCGAACTATTAGTGAGCCCCCTTAAGGCAAAAAAAATTTATTGTACCACGTATTTATATAATCAAATAATAATTCTTACATGAATCCAATTAAATTCGTAAAATTATATAAAATGAATTTTATTTATCAAAATAAATTAATACAAGGTTTAAAATTCCTGGACATTACAGTTCCGACATTTGTTTTCAACAATAATTGAAGATATTTACGTCATTAAATTTTGGCTATTCCTTTGAAGTGAATGTTTTAATTTTTTCACTTTGTTTGGGTGAATGGGTGATTGTCATTTTCATATTTTGCTCCTCTTCTATTGGAGGTTGTTTGATTTGATGATGGCTATCTTGATTATTTAAATAAAACTATGTTTACGTGCTTATATGATTGATTGTCTCAATGCTTATGTGTTTATGTGATTACATGCTTATGTGTCTATGTGATTATATCGATTTATGTGAACTATCTGATTGCGTGCTTACATGATCATATGTGTATGTGACTTGTTAGTAAACTGATACGTTACTGAATATTGTGAACTAAATAGTTTGATGATATTCAACTGATGAAATGATTAAAGATCTTTTGGTTCTGAATCTTGTAAAGTCTTTATAAAAGAAATACATGTACAAGGACTTAGAGTATAAAGATCAAGAATGTCAGGTTGATCTTATCATAGAATTGCTCTACAAGTTTGTAATGTGAATGTTGTAAGCAGAGTAATCTAGACATTCAAAGATTGAATGACCTATGTATACTTGTATAACAAGTCTTGTAAAGTCCTTCAAAGAATTATGTGTACAAGGACTTAGACTAGAAAGATCAAGAATGTTAAGTTGATCTTACTGAACAAATCTGATGTATAGCTATTAGGAATCTTATGTTCATAAAGTCACTTTGCCAGTTCATAATGTCAAGATGGATCACGGAAGTTATCTTATAATGTTAATGCATTAGACAAGATTGCAGAGCCTTTGCACCTATCGTAAAGTTCACTTCAACTCCTAAAGACAAATTAGTAAAGTGAACTGGTTGATAAAGTCAAGCAAAGCTCACCAAGCGAAGACTGAACGTAGAGTGCTTTAGAGAATCGTAAAGTAAAAGTTAAATCATAAAGCAACTTTGAGATCGTTTAATATAGATAAGATCATAAAGCTACTTACAGAATCATAATAACGAAGATAAAAGAACAGAGAGAAGTCAGTAAAGTCTTCCTTTGCAAATCATAGAATAGTACATTACAGAGATTATGCTCCTGACATAAAGATCACCTCATTTCTCAAAGTACAGACCAGGTTATAAGGTGACAGAAGAATAGCTAAGCAAGCCGAAGATTGCTAAAGCAAAGAGCTAATTGTAGAACTAAACGAGAAGACAATCGTAAAGCTCTTTTACACATAAAGAAGATAAGATAAAAATAAGCAAGTAAAGATACTCTGCTTGGTCGCAAAGTATAAGTAAGTTCACAGAGTCACTCAGAGATCGTAGAGCAGCAGTTTATATCATAAAGCTTCAAAGAGACAGTAAGATCACAAAAATTGTCTTCGACATCGTAGAATTGTTAAGTCTGCCCAAGGTTCGTAATGCACTCATTTGTAGAGCAGATAATTGAGCTCAACTCTATGATTCTTATAACTCTACCAAGACAATAAGATCGTAGAGTAGAGTCAGGTATGGCAAGGGATCTGATAAAGGAACATTACAAAATAGGAGATCCCAAGGTGTCCAGCCATATATCCTTGATGGAAAGCAAAGATGTGTCTAACGGTTAGTTTGCAGAAAGCAACTTGTCAAATGAACAACTGAAGCAGCAGGTTGATGTGACAGGTCATGGGCTAGAAAGAGTACGCTGACACAAAAGCTCTAGAAAGTCAACATCAAGGATATCAAAGAATCTGCACATTAAATGCTTCCAACGAACACTTTCTAATGGGAAAATTAGCAACAAACTATAACAGAACACCAGTTTCAGAAAATCATAAGAGTTGGAGAGATGGTGGACAGACACAGAAAATTGTAGAGTAAAAGATCAAGTAAGAACATGCAGAAGCACACTCTACGATCCTCTAAGAACACAAAGAGCTGAAAGGATAAAGAAGTAGAGAAGATTAACTTTATTACAAGAGAAGTGTTCAAAGCTGCTAAGTACAAAAAAGAAGAGGAGCATAAATGCTACGTTGACATCAATCATGAGAAGTTATTGAGTACCAAAAGGAAAAAGCTTCACTGTCATCTCAGGAGTCCATCATGAGCAGCTGTCAAGTACCAAGGATAAGAAAGAGCTGAATTGTCAATCTTAGCTGCACAACAAATGATCACACGGAGATATTGAGTACATGAAGAAGTTGAGCATCACTGCAACACTCAATCACATTTCAAGGATGATTATATCAAGCTGCTGAGTACCTAATGACATCTCAGCAGCACCTCCAACATCTATCAACAACAAACCAACATCCCGAGACTTAGTGGCTCGAAGGAATCCTAGAGATTCATAGGGCAAGAGTGTCCTTGTCCGAGCGACTAAATATTTAAGTTTGCTGGGCTTAAAGAGGGCAAGAGTATCCTTGTCCGAGGGACTAAATATCCAAGTATGCTGGGCTTGAAGAGGGCAAGAGTGTCCTGGTCTAGGCGACCAAATTCTTAGTGGATTTCCCACTTGTTGAAGTAGAAGAGTGGAGTAAGAGTTGTTTAGTCCCCGAACCACTTTAAACTCTCTTGTGTCATTTACTTTATGTCTTTTACATTATGTCATTTACATTTTGATATATATATATCTATTGTGATTATTGTATGTGATGAATGGTTAACTTCAAGATGAACTAAATTCAGAACAGAGATCTTAACTATTCCTTAAGGGGAGTTTTTCAAACTAATATTCCTCTGTGCAAAGTTAATCTTGATTAAATGAACTATTTGGTAATACTTTTTTAATTAACAGAAAAGTTTTAGTGATCTATTCAACCCTCTTTCTAGATCTCTATTGTGCCTCTAGGAAATAACATCTTCTAATTTTAACTTATATATTTGAGTCGATCTATGGAAATTGTTTTATTTAAAATTTTCTTTTGAAGGTTTTAAAAAAAAATTATGTACTCCCTCATTTCTGAATCATAAGATTAATATTGACTTTTTAAAAATTAATTTGAGATATTTTTAAATTTAAAATTCACTGAATTTGTTTAAGTTTTGAAAATAATAAATCTTATAACTAGTAGTACTTTTAAGATAGTTTATGATATTTATAATTATATTGACAAAACTAAATGAATTCATATCAATTTTAAATTTAAAAATATTTTAAATTAACTTTTAAAAAGTCAATATTGATCTTATAATTTAGAACGGAAAGAGTATTTTCTTTCAATATAAACATAGCTAAAAACATTTTTACTATGTTTTTTGAAATAGGGTTTTTTATACTTTCCATGTTTCATATTATTTGATTATTGTTGACTTTTTGAAGTCAATTTAAGATAATTTTAAACACAAAATTGACATAGATTCTTTTAATTTTAATCAATATAATAATAGATATTGTAAACTATTTAAAAATTATTACTTATTGTAAGTTTTATTATTTCATAATTTGTAATGAATCATCTCAATTTTGAGTTTAAAAATATTTTAAATTAATTTTTAAAAATTATAATAATTATATAATTTGGAACGGAGGGAGTATATTTCAACAAAACTTTATTGCAAATAAAAGAAAAGTTAATATACTTTCAGTGTTAAAATAATGTAGAAAATAGTGTTAAAGTAGGACAGCTCTTTGTCAAACTAACCATCATTTGTTCTTTATTTCGTGAATCATAATAAAGCTACATTTTTGTTACTTGTGGTGAAGAGTGATTTAATGAGTTCCTTAATTAATGCCGCAGACAAGAGATGGTCCCATTTCCCGCGTTCAACACCAAACTTGAGAGAAATGTATTGTCAGTAAAAAAAAAGTGCATGTTTTTTCTCACGTCTAAAATACAAAAAGAAGTAAAAGAAGAAAAAAGAGTGCAGATGATAATATTGTTTAATTTAACATTTGAATGTTCTATTAATTTTCAATATTTTTTTTATAACAGATCAAAGGTGTAGTTTAATGATAAAAATCTTTTCTCAATCTTTTTAGTTGTTGGAATAAAAACTTTAAGAGAAGAAATGGATGAAACGTAATGTAACAAATTCAGAATTGTTGGGTATAGTTTTCACACTTCAGTTAGTATTAAATGTCGAGATCGATATAGTGCGATTGAACTTGTGATCGGGTGGGGCACTAAAGTAATTGAATCATTAAACTCATTGATTGTAGATTTTTTGTAGGATAGGATTTCCCGAACAGAAATTGACAATGAGTATTGGTACATTTATAAAAGAAAGAAATTGATATTTTCATATGTATTTTTAATATTTTCATATGGAAATAGTGCTTTCTTTTATAAAAAATTCTTACAAAAAAATAATTTATAAAATGACGTGTCAAAGTATAATTAATAGATAATCTACTATACATATGTGAGTTCAATAATTGTAACCAACCATAACTGCACACATTATTTTACATTTGTTTTTTGTAATCATTTTTTAGTTATTATAGTATTATTGATTGACAATGAAAACTAAGAGTTGTTAAGCGTGAATCAAGAATTCAGTTGCACCTCCTGAATACCCTAGCATGATCTTATAAATAGGGGAATCTCTAGTAATTAAGTTCTCATATGTGCACACAACCAAATTAATTCATTGATCTCAATTTGTACTGATTTTAGTATTAAATGCGGATCCGGAGTTATCAGTTCTGTGCATTTGCTCCATTTCAGATATTTGCAGCATGTATACTCGAAAGTTGGAGACAGATGGATTAAGTTGTCAGTTGAGGCTAGAAGGAGAACCAAGATTTTGAGTTTGTTGAAATCCACACTCTGCCACTCTTCTCAGAAAAAAATAGTAGGAACAAATTTTTGTTAAATGTACAATTAGATTAATTTTTTTCTCAACTTACCTAAGAGAAATTAATATTTTGTGTGTTTCTATAACTTACAAATACATAAATAACTTAGAAGCCGTGTTTGTTTGCAAGAATTATAATCCCGGAATTATAATCCCATGAATTATAATCCCAAGACTATTAATCCTAGGATTAAATAGTTCTAATCACATGTTTGTTTTTCATGGGATTATTCATGGGATAACTTAAAATAATCTCATGTTATGTTTTAATCCTTCATGATGGGATTATAATCCCTAGCTAGACATGGTATTAAATAATCCCTCATCTTAAGCTATTTTATAATCCTTGGACTAATAGTCTCAAGCTCAAATTTAAAAACAAACAAGACACTTGGGATTAATAGTCCTATCCCAAGTGTAATCTTTGCAAACAAACATATAGAGTATTATGCTCATTTGGTCATTTAAAACTAACTCACATGCCAAACAATACTTTACATTTTTTTGGAGAACTAGAGACAAATATAACCTTATTATAAATTAAAATTGACAATATACGTTGAAAACCATATATATCTAAATTAGAATTATTTGGATTGATTATCTACTTTATATAATTTGGTAATTTGGGTTGGTTAAGTTCAAACCTATATTACGAGAGACAAAATTTGGGTCCAAACCAGTTAGCTGTTTTGAACCCAAATTTGTTACACAACCAGTCCATATGACCTGAGACCTGGTTCTTACCATATCAAATTAACAGAGACTTTTTTTCGTTGTTTTGTCTTCTCTACATCTTCTACCCACTCTGGCATGCAGCTCCTAACTCTTCTCCTCTCTTAAACCCAAAATATTTGTGTTCTGTATTGTCTTTGTATATGGGATATTTAATTGGTAAATTTTGCTTTTCGCTTTTGGTGTTTCAAGCCTTAATTTGTTTGAAGTTTCACTTTTTCTCCACTGTAGCGAGGGAGATGAGGAGGTTGTATTCAATCCATATTAAAAATAGTTAATATTGTTTTGGTTTTAAATTAACCCATATCCAAACCAAAGCTGAATTTTGCCAAGTCTAATAGTTCTATGATAATATAGTACTTCAAATGGGTACTAATTTGATGAGTACATGCTTTAGCTTAGGCGTAGAGGGATATCAAGGAGATAAAGTTTGGGCTGATTCAATTCAAATTTCAATTGGTCCAATTACGAGAGCAAGGACTAAAAGATTCAAGTAAGGGCTTAATGGACAAATCTAAGAAGTTTGGGCTGAAAAGAACTCAAGAGAATTCATTAAGAAGGCTGATCTTAATTAATTAGCTTGGTTCAAGCAATTGGGCCAAGCCCAAAATCAGTCTTAGATCTAGACGTGACAAAGCAAATCGAGACGCGACAAGGAAATGGAATCCAGATGCGACAAATCTAGACGCGGTAAATCTAGACGCGTCAAATCCAGACACGGCATAATCCAGATACGACATAGCTAATGGAATTTCAAGTCTTCGTAGGAAAGGAATTGACAATTCTACAATCTGATCATAGCAAGGTAATTAGGAATTTGATTAGTTAGGTTTTCAATTCCAAAGTCAAGTTTGATTGCTATGTAATTTGTTCCTTTTGTTTTTAAGATTAGGATTTCTTTGAGTAGTATAAATAAGAAACCAAGCTGATGTATTATGAAGATTAATTCAATAATATGATTACTTGATTTTGTGAGATTATTTCTCTCTTTTGGTTCGTTAAGAATTTATGAGTTGTTCATATTTTGATATGAGGTTCAACTTGACTTATCATATAATAATTCATAGTTGTGTGTGTTGTCTTCTACTTATACCAACGTTCTTGTCTCAATATAGACAACTGGTCGAGGTTCCATTCAACACCGAATTCATTACACTATCGATTGTACCAAGGTTCTCGCTTCAGTATAAGCGAAGGGTTGTGGTGTTGTTGGTGTTCTACCAATGCAACTTTGCTAGAAACGATCCAGGCGACGACCACCTCACGCAAGCGTGCCGTGAAGTTTATCAGTTGGTATCAAGATCTAAGTTATCTAGCAGGTTATCTATCCTTTAATTTCTTGTTTGAATATCTATATATAAAAAAATTCCTAGTTTGTTTCAATTGCTTGCTAACCCTAAATTTAGCAGCAATAAGTTTCGGAAAATTCAATCATCAAATCATCCAATAATTCATTCGAGAGTTCATCCGAATCTAATTGTAGACTTGAACTCAAGTATCAAAACCCGCAAGCTATCAGATCCGAAGTTGATATATAATTGGGCAAATCCAAAGCTTATAAGGCGTTCAACCCGTGATCACAAGGTTCAGAACATCTAGATTTTGCTAACTTATTGGTAATCCGAGACTCATATCTTGCTAATTTGTTTCTTGATAAGTTCTTGTTGAATTGAAATAGGAAACTGTGATTCTTGTTTAGTGAATTCAAAAAGAACCTATAAGAGGGAATACTTGACAGGAAAAAGGCAAGAGTGGTGAAATCATTAGAGGATAAAAGCCGTAAGCAAACCCAAAGTAGAGCCGAAACAGGATGCAATCAGCCGCAAAAATTAGGTAAAACTAAACCTTCATCTAGTTGTAATCGTGATATAAGATGTTTTAAATGCCAAGGTAAGGGTTATATTTCAAGTCAGTGTCCGAATCAAAGAGCTATAATTTTACTTGACAATGGTGGGGTGGAGACCGAGGATGAAGATAGTGATGCAGATTTTATACCGCCATTGGAGGAGATAGATGATAAGGAGTTTGCTATCCATGGCACGACGTTGGTTACTAGGAAAGCTCTTAGCACACAAGTGAAGGAAGATATCATGGAACAATGAGAAAATCTCTTTCACACCAGGTGTCTTGTTAATGGTAATATATGTTGTGTGGTGATTGATGGGGGAAGTTTGTACCAATGTTGCTAGTACTATTATGGTGGAGAAGCTAGGGCTGCCCACAACCAAACATCCTCTCGATTGCAGTGGCTTAATGACAGTGGTGAAGTAAAAGTGACTAAACATGTATTGGTTCCATTTAGTATTGGTAGATATGTTGATGAGGTGATGTGCGATGTGGTTCCAATGCAGGCAGGACATTTATTACTTGGGAGGCCATGATAGTTTGACAGGCGCGTAAAGTATGATAGTTTTACGAATTAGTACTCATTTATGCACAATCAAAGATCAGTCATTCTTTGTCCTATGACGCCAAAACAAGTGCATAAGGGTCAGTTGCATTTACAAAAAGATCATGTACAAAAGAAAGAGAGTGAGGAAAAGAAAATAAATGAGGAGAAAAATAAAAAAGAGAAAGAAGAAGTTGAGAAAAAGAAAGACAAATATCTAAGCAAAAAAGAGTGATGGGAGGAGAGCATTGATGTCTAAATAGTCGATAATTATACATTTGTATAAGGAGGCATTTTTGAATACTAACCAGGTTAACTCTTCTTTTCTTAGTGTTGCTGTGTCTCTTTTGCAGGACTATACTGATGTGTTTCCAGAAGAGCTACTATAGGATTTGCCACCTATTCAGGGACTAGAGCATCAAATTGATTTCGTGTCCGGTGCTACCATTCCTAATCGACCAACTTATAGGAGCAATCCCGAGAAAACAAAGGAGTTGTAAAGGCAAGTTGATGAATTAATGGAGAAGGGGTTCGTGAGAGAAAGTATGAGTCCATTGTAATTACGGTAATCTTAGTTCCTAAGAAGGATGAGAAGTGGCGAATGTGTATTAATTGTCGAACGGTAAACAATATCACGGTAAAGTATTGACATCCTATTCCTCGCTTAGATGATATGCTTAATGAATTGCATGGGCCTTCTATGTTTTCTAAACTCGATTTGAAAAGTGGATATCATCAAATTAGGGTGAAAGAGGGAGATGAATGGAAAACTGCTTTCAAAACAAAATATGATTTATATGAGTGATTAATATTGCCTTTGGGTTAACTAATGCACCTAGTACTTTTATGAGGTTAATGAATCATGTTTTGCAATCTTTCATTAGTAAATTTGTTGTGGTCTACTTTGACGATATCTTAGTATATAACAAAAACTTGGACGATCATGTAGTATAGTTGAAATTTGTTTTAGATGTGCTTCGAAAAGAGAAGGTATTTGCTAACATGGATAAATGCCAATTTTGCACAGATAAAGTTGTGTTTCTTAGTTTTGTTGTTAGTTCACAGGGAATACAGGTAGATGAAGAGAAGATACGTGATATCCAAGAGTGGTCGAGTCCTACGAATTGAGCCAAGTTTGTAGTTTCCATAGGCTCGCGAGTTTTTACAGGCGTTTCGTGAGGGATTTCAGCGACATCACAACACTACTTACTAAAGTCATTAAGAAGAGTGTTGGGTTTAAGAGGGGAGATGAGCAAGACAAGGCTTTTTAATTAATTAAAAAGAAGTTAACTAATGCTCATTTACTTGCTTTACTTAACTTTGCTAAAACTAATTGAGTGTGATTCTTCAGGTATGGGAGTTGGAGCTGTGTTGATGCAAGAAGGAAGGCTAGTTGCATACTTCAGCGAGAAATTGAATGGGGTAGTCCTAAACTATCCTACTTATGACAAAGAGTTGTACGCGTTGGTTCGATTATTAGAAACATGGCAGCACTACCTTTGGCCTAAAGAGTTATTGATTCATACTGATCATGAATCTTTGAAACATTTAAAAGAGACATGCACGGTGGATGGAGTTCGTTGAGACATTCTCACATGTCATTCGGTACAAACAAGGTGACGATTTGAAGACAAATCCTTTTCAAGAGGAGATGAATGATGAAGACATGCTTAGCTTAGGCGTGGAGGGACATCAAGGAGATAAAGATTGGGATGATCTAATTTAAGTTCATATTGGTCTAGTTATGAGAACAAGGACTAAAAGATTCAAGGAAGGGTTTTATGTACTAATCCAAGAAGTTTGGGCTGAAAAGAACTCAAGGGAATTCATTAAGGAGACTGATCTTAAGTTAATTAACTTGGTTCAAGCAATTGGGCCAAGCCCAAAATCAGTCTTAGATCTAGACATGACAAAGCAAATCTAGACACGATAAAGAATTGGAATCCAGATGAGGCAAATCCAAACGCGATAAATCCAAACGCGTCAAATCCAGTCGCGGCATAGTCCAGACATGACATAGCTAATGGAATTTCAAGTCTTGGTAGAAAAGGAATTGGCAATTCTACAATCTGAACATAACAAGGTAATTAGGAATTTGATTAGTTAGGTTTTCAATTCCAAAGTTAAGTTTGATTGCTATGTAATTTGTTCCTTTTATAAATAAGAAACCAAGTTGATGTATTATGAAGATTAATTCAATAATAAGATTACTTATTTTTGTGAGATTGTTTCTCTCTTTTAGTTCTTTAAGAATGTAGACACCCGAAATTTTATATATATCTTCTAACCCTGGTAGAAGGGCAAAAGAGTCATTTCAGCTGGAGGATGAGACATCCGAACAGAGGATTTCGGGGCTCAGATCAAAGTACATGAAGTCATCACAACGACCACCGAGTAATAAACTACTCAAGACATGACAATTGACTAACTAGCATCGATGGAAAGATCCATTTCTGCGTTTTTCTTTATCTTTCCAGATCCAGAATTGGCTAAACCTTATGTCATTGTGTAGCTCTTGAAAAGAACTTTCTGGAATGGTATAACACGTCTCCCAACTCTTTCCGGATTGAAAGATATGGACGTTTCAGCGAGCAAGACGAAAAATTGACTACACGACACGAAAATCGAGGCCTGCGGCTGCCTAGGGAAGCCTATATATGGGCGATTTCAGCAGATTTTGAAAAAAAGGACTTTTACAAAGAGAAAGAGCAAGTCTAGAAAGAGAAAGAGGCGTTTTTTTAGAGAGAATACTCCATAGACTTCACAAAAATTTAGCTACTTGTACATAAATCAATTATTAATTGAGTGAGAGTTCATAGATACAAGGCTTAGGAAGCTTGTTCCTCCCTTTTCAAGGTGAAACACTCAATCTTTATGTATATTTAATGTAGATCTAGTAGATTTAGCATATATTCGTTTTTTTGTGGCGAAAGATATGATTTTTATGTAGATTCAATATAGATCTAATATATATCTAGTATATATCTCATTTATTTTAGCGAAAGATTCAATTTTTATATAGATTTGATATAGATCTATTAGATCTTGTTTATTTTATACATTGTTGTGCTTGGATTTGGGTAATTTTCCGATTAATATTGTGTTGAGGCTCTCCCTGCATCCTAGATCTTTATCTAGGGTGTGGGGATCCTCTTTATAGGATTATGAATGGTTAGGGAGTATTTCCTATGGTTAAAATCTCCTCCTAATCATCTGATGATATCCTTGCATTGATTTATCGATTTTGAGTCAGATTTAGCCTATTTTACCGATTATTTTTTTATGCGTTGTTAAAGTTTGAATCTTTTCCTAGATTCACATGAGATCTAGCTTGGATCTAACTCATTATCGGTTTCAAAGTTAAAAACTTTAACCTTTATGTTAGATCTGATGCGGACCAAGTTGGATCTATGTGTTTTCAATGTTTTAAGTCGATTTTGTTCACCCCGTAAAATCCTAGATCCATATCTAGTGGTAAGGGGGTCCCACCTACCCGCCGTCAAGGGGTTCTAACTATTGAATGACTTGATAGTCAGTTTGGGATATATTTCTCGATTTAAATCCCAATTATGTCATTGTATAGATTTAGGGAACCTTAGATCTACAGATTTATTCCCACGATTCTGAGTCCCGTTAATGGATCTCATCAATATATATAGTCCCTCATGATGTCGGTTTCGGTTGTGCGATCTACGAGATGGGGTTTACGGGAGCCCTTTCCTAGATCTTTATTTTATCTTTGTTTTGATGTATTATCTATTGATGTGAGCCTAGGAATATGAGGGTTGGGATCCTCGAACTGGATTTCGACCTAATTTCCACGATGGACGCGATTTTGGTTGTAAAGTTATTATCCGATCGTTGTAAATGTAAATTTGGGCCTTAAAACGATATCAAGGGTTTATCCCGTGAAAATTGGATTTAAGGCCCCGTAATAGTGAAAATTACGATTGCGGGTGTTCGGGGCTATCGAGATCGCTTTTATGCCCACAGATTGCCCCGAACCTATTTTGATACTTAATTTGTCGTTTATCACAAAAAAAAACGATTTCTAAACAAAAATGAAGAATATCTTCTAAAATCAAACTCAAATTGCTCGGGTTAGTAAGATCATTTTAATTTAAAATTGAAAACGTCACCCCAAAAAGACTTTTCATCAAAATTAAAGCTAAAATGAACTTTTTCCAAATCAAATCCTCCGTACATAGGCTCAAAGAAGCTCGAAGTTGCTTTTAAAATAACGCGCTTCTCATGATTTCAAACTAAAGTTAGCGATATCTTAGATTTCTTTCCCAAATCACACACACACAAACACACTTAGAAAAATATTAAGAAGCGGTAACTGTGTTTTCACGGAAGTCGGGGGGTGCCTATCACCTTCCTCTCGCTTAAGCAAGCCCCCGAAGTCTATGAATCTCGTTTTCGAGACCAATTTTACGGAGTCACATAATGGTCCTTTCGATTGCGAAAATCTTAAAATTCGAATGAGTTGGTACATTCATTTAAATTTTTACCAACTGTTGGCTCTGTCTAATTGGCCCATCATTAAAATCAACCTTTCAAAACCCCATCGGCATTTATGTTGGTTTTTTCCTAAGACTCACCCTTTAAGCAAAATAAATAAATCGAAATCTTAAAAAGGGTAGAAACAACACAATTAGGAAAATTGTCCCGACGTCGACAGTTGGCGACTCTGCTGGGGACGACTAGAGGGCTTAAGCCGCGATCAAATCTTGTTATTTTCCTTTCTTATCTATGTGTAGTTTGAATGATTCGAATGTATGTGTGATGAATGCCTTATATTTTTGAATGCTTTACTTTAGTGCTTCGCACAATGTCATCATATGCATGCGGTGAGGCACGATGAATGTATGCGAATGTATGTTGTGTGATTCCTCCTCTAGGAGGCGAACCCGTCAGTTGTTGATTACTAGACTCAAGGAGGCGTTCCCCTACGAGGCTCAGGAAAGGCACCACTCATATTCGCTCCAATTGAAAGATCGGATTCATTCCCATCGAGTAAGTTGCGAAGATTTGGGGACCTTCACACCGAAAAAGTGAAAGTAGTATGCACACAAGCCAATCATATTTGATATGATGTAGCATATACTTTGTAATCTTAATCATTTATTAATAAAAGAATTGATTTTCTTAAAAGGCATTTTATATTATCTACATGGTGCTGTTATATTAAATGTGATAAACCCATAGTTTTGAGCAATGCTTTTAGAATCATGATGGTGATCATGCTAATGAGATCTAAATTCAAGATAGCTCACAAACTAAAATCGTTCCTAATCATTGGATTACTAAATAGGGGATTAGTGAATCCGGATAGATTAGTACATACGTTGCTTGCTCTTAAGAAGAGGATGATTGATCTCATAATCATTTGTGTGGAGACACTAAAGAAAGTATGTAGGTGCTTATTAGAGAATAAGTTCACTGAACGTGGCTCGCTAAGGAATACCTAATAGAGTTTTACTCACCTGTCAATAGGAATTTCTATAGTGATAGTAGTACAAGTGATCCTTGGACTTGAGATCATCATAGTATCTTGTGTATGATGAGTTATACTTTGACATGTCCCTTAAGACCTTTAGGGTATATCAAAGGGTATGATTGAGTATAATAAGTTGTACATGGAGATAGGTGAATGATCAACAAAGAATCTACCACGTCTAGTAAAAGATGTGAATGTCCTATGTGATTCGATAAATAACAACTCAGTAGTCCTTGGCCAAGGCAGAAAGAAATTAGAAAGGAGTTTCTAATTTGCATTATTTAGAGTTGTGTATTTGGGAATCGAAATACATATAATTAAATAAAATAAGACTTGACAGTAAATCCATGTCTTATATTTAATTGGGATATTGTATGGTAGAAGGATTGAATTGTATGGTAACTATTCACTGAACGGTTCTTTTCTGATTAATGTTGAAATCTATATTATCTGGAAAGTCGTTGATCGCTAAGGGGGCTTACCCTTATTGTAGAATAAATATTATTTATTTAAATGAATTAAATAGTTTAATTTATTTATTTAAATAAAATTAGAATTGTTCTAATTGATTTATTCACAACCGGTTTAATACGGAGAACCTAAAGGGTCACACCGCAAAAGGAAAATATTTATTTAAGACGTAAATGACATAATTGTAATAATAAGTTAAGTGTATTTAATTTAATCTATGGGGATAGAATAAATTAAATAGCTTAATATTTATTATTTAATATTTCGAAAATATTAAATATAAATTAATAAGAGGAGTCTTATTATTATTATTACTATTACTATTATTTAATTCCTAATAGGGATTGAGAATTAATTAATAGAAGTACTTTCACATAAATTCCTAATTGGATTAGGAGCATAATTCATTAAAGGAGTTTAATTATAATAGAAACCCTAATCCTAAATAGTTTAGGGAAGGGTTTTCCTACATCTATAAATAAGAGGAGTCTTATCATAGATTAGGGTTACACACTCTTGTATTAGATTGTGGAGAGTACTTGCAATTTCTATAGAGATAGAAACTAGGATTTTGTCAACACCCATCTTCTTGAATAACTATTCTTCCTTGGTGGATCACCTCTAGAGGCCAAACACTTGGGTGGCTAACGTTGATCAAGCAAAGGAATTTAGTCGGTGGAATTCAAGGAGAACTCGAAGGAATTGGAGGTGAACTTGTACCCGAGGAAGCACAGTTCTATGAGGGTATAATTTCTTAATCTCTATCTCTTTCGTTTATATCATTAATTGAGCACATAGATTGATCATGGTGATGGTTTGTATAAAATTTTAAAATCCGATTTTATCGCGCTTCCGTTTTATTTATGTAATTTGATTGTATGTTCGCGTTATATACAAACCTAACAAAAAGCCCGTGAGAGTAACCCTAGGGTAGGTCAGTCTCAAATAAACCCAACATTACTGGAAGTCTCATCATGCCCTGTTACTCCTTACATATGTAAAATGTCATCCTTTTTACTAATCATCCGACATCTTAACTTGTCATAAAATCGCTAACCATTGTCTTATAGGAAAAGATTAACATGCATCCGTATTTATCGATTTTCAAAACTAAACTACGTCCTGTTTTATTTGTAGATTGGTCCTTGAACACGACTCCGAGATCGAAAGGTCTGAACCCCACCAATCAAAATGTCTGAAAATTCTACACCTGATTCGGTTCCCGTTTCTAGGGAGGAATTCGAAAGCCTAAGAAAGTAAGTTTCCGAGATGGCTAATCTATTGAAGGAACAATGTAAGATGATCCAAGATCTGAAATCAGCTAATCAACCTGAGTCCTCTACCCAAGAAGGAATCCAAATCCCAATCAAGACAAATGACGTTTGAATTCCCGCTCCGATATTCCAGTTTGGCAGCAAAGCAACCAAAGATGCCACCAATAAAACGAATGAGATAATTAATGTCCCCGAGGATGGAGAAACCAGGGAAGTCAGAAAGAAGATAAGACAAATGGAAGAAGCCATCCGCTCCATGAAAGGAATAGGGACCTACGGCAGTGTCTACTCAGACCTTTACATATTTCCTAGGGCTCACTATCCGGATAAATTTCAAGTACCAGACTTCGAGAAATACAATGGGTCAAGAGATCCTTATACCCACCTGAAAGTTATAAGAGAACTATGATCATATGCCAAAGATGAAAACCTGAGGATGCATCTATTTCAAAAGAGCCTGACTAAAGATGTTAGGGCCTGGTATACTAGACTGGACAATACCAAGATCCACAGCTGGGAAGAGTTGGCCCATGTTTTCCTGAACCAGTACAGTTTTTAGTCCCATATGGCTCCGGATCGGTATCAAATGACCAAAATCAAAAAACACCCTAATGAGTCATTCCGTGATTACGCCTAGAGATGGAGATGAATGGCAGCTCAAGTAAGCCCACCCATGGATGAGAATGAAATGGTGATGACTTTTACAGACATTCAAGAAGTATCGTATTATGAGAAGGTGTTGGCTAGCATTGGCAAGACATTTTTAGAAATGATAAAACACGGAGAGATGGCAGAAATGGGATTAAAAGTAGGAAAGAACAGAAATTTCACCACCTTGGAGACTATAGCCAAACACCTCCAAGCCGGCAATTATGATAGTGCTAACAGAAGAAGCCAAAAGAAGAATGAAGAAGATGTGTCCCTTGAAAGTAGTATGCACACAAGCCAATCATATTTGATATGATGTAGCATATACTTTGTAATCTTATTCATTTATTAATAAAAGAATTGATTTATTAAAGGTATTTTACTTTATCTACATGGTGTTGTTATTTAATATGCGATAAACCCATAGTTTTAAACAATGCTTTTAGAATCATGATGATGATCATGCTAATGAGTTCTAAATTCTTAGAAAGCTTAAAACTAAAATCGTTCCTAATCGTTGGTTACTAAAAGGGGATTAGTAAATCCAGATAGATTAGTACATATGTTACTTGCTCTTAGGAAGAGGATGATTGATCTCATAATCATTTATGTGAAGACACTAAAGCAAGTATGTAAGTGCTTATTGGAGAATAAGTTCACTGAACGTGACTGGTTGAAGGAATGCCTAATGGAGTTTTACTTGCGTGTCAATAGGAATTCCTCTTGTGATAGTAGTACAAGTGATCCTTGGACTTGAGATCATCATAGTATCTTGTATATGATAAGTTATGCTTTGACATGTCCCTTAAGACCTTTAGGGTATATCAAAGGGTATGATTGAGTATAATAAATTGTATATGGAGATAGGTGAATGATCAACAAAGAATCTACCACATCTAGTAAAAGATAATAATGTCCTATGCGATTCGATAAAATGACAGCTCAGTAGTCCTTGGCCAAGGTAGAATGTTATTAGAAATGAGTTTCTAATTTGCATTATTTAAAGTTGTGCATTTGGGAATCGAAATGTATATAATTAAATAAAATAAGACTTGACAGTAATTCCATATCTTATATTTAATTGGGACATTGTATGGTAGAAGGATTGAATTGTACGGTAACTATTCACTGAAAGGTTCTTTTGTGATTAATGTTAAAATCTATATTATTTGGAAAGTCGTTGATCGCTAAGGGGGCTTACCCTTATTGTAGAATAAATATTATTTATTTAAATTAATTAAATAGTTTAATTTATTTATTTAAATAAGATTAGAATTGTTCTAATTGATTTATTCACAACCGGTTTAATATGGAGAACCTAAAGGGTCACACCGCAAAAGAAAAATATTTATTTAAGAAGTAAATGGTATAATCGTAATAATAAGTTAAGTATATTTAATTCAATCTATGGAGATAAAATAAATTAAATAGCTTAATATTTATTATTTAATATTTTAAAAATATTAAATATAAATTAATAAGATGAGTCTTATTATTATTACTATTATTGTTATTTAATTCCTAATAGGGATTGAGAATTAATTAATAGAAGTACTCTCATAAATTCCTAATTGGATTAGGAGTTTAATTAATTAAAAGAGTTTAATTAGAATAAAAACTCTAATCCTAAATAGTTTAGGAGGGTTCCATATATCTATAAATAAGAGGAGTCTTATCATGATTTGAGGTTACATACACTTCCATTAGAATTGTGGAGAGTACTTACAATTTCTATAGAGATAGAAACTAGGGTTTTGCCAATACCCATCTTCTTGAACAAGTATTATTCCTTGGTGGATCACCTCTAGAGGCCAAACACTTGGATGGCTAACATTGATCAAATGAAGGAATTTAATCGGTGGAATTTAAGGAGAACACGAAGGAAATTGAAGTTGAACTTGTACCCGAGGAAGTTAGAATTCTATGAAGGTATAATTCTTATTCTCTATCTCTTTCGTTTAATTAATAATTGCGCATAAAGAAAGATCATAGTGTGTATAAAATTTTAAAATCTGATTTTATCGTGCTTCCGCTTTATATATGTAATTTGATTTCATGTTCGCGTTATATACAAACCTAATAGTGGTATCAGAGTCAATCCTTGTGTTAATTATCGATTTTGATGATTCCATGTATGTATTGGTATGTGATTCGATCAAATTTTCTGGACAAAACTGAGTTTTCTGAATTTGTGATACAGTGCGGCCGCGCCGCTTCCAATTTATTTTGAAGTGCGGCCGCGCCCGAACCCATAAATCACTAGGGATGCAGTGCGGCCGCGCTGCTTCCAGATCATTTTGGAGCACGGCCGCGCTCGAACCTAGAAATCGTTTCTAGGGGTGCAGCGCGGCTGCGCAGCTCCTAGTTCATTTTGGAGCGCGGCCGCGCCGGTCAGCAGATTTTGAAAAAATTTATTTTTCTTCAATTAAAATTAATATTTTATTTAATTGGAGTAAGTTTAAAATAAAGATGTTTATTTTATCTGGAATATCATTTCAGGTTGCTAAAAGTAAAGGAGTTTAATTTTGATTTGGTTTTTGATTAAAATAAAAGAGTTTATTTTATTTCAAAACTAAATATTAGCAAACCTTTTGCCCATTAAATGATATCAATGCATATATGGAATGATTTTATTATTCATGAGATGAATGTTATTTATTGATGCATATAGAGATATATATGATAATAAATAAGGATTGATTATGTAATGACCACAAATTTCTAAGCTACCTCGTTAATAGAATTAAGAATTTTATTTTATTCTTATGCGCATTAATTTAAATCGATAAATGATTTGGATAACTATGTGTGGCTATATGTTAATTGATTTAATAGTACATGTGTGTAATTGAAATATTAATGGACTAGCCTAGTAAATCGTTTAAACAAGCCCAAGCAAAATTGTGCATTGGACTTGTAGGTGATTAACGATGATGTGTAAGTAATAATGGTATTAAAGTCTTACGAAGAGTTATAGTGGACTGGCCCAATGATTATTAAACAGGGCCAACACCAAGTATTGGCGTGTGGACTTGTAGTTTGGGCAAAAGTGTTATAAGTTCCTAGTAAATCTAATTTGGGGGTACTGGATGTATATAATACATGGGTCTACTCGGCAAGCCCAAATAGAAACTAACCCTAATAGGCTGAATGTGTATTACCGATGCAGTGTATTAGTATATTACATTTAGCATGTACCTACCGAAATAGACCAATGGTCTACAGCCACCCTTATTGCCTTAGTTTAAAAGTAAGACCCATATGGGCTGATTTGATTTCTGAAAGTATTGGGCAGAGCTGGGGTTGGTAAATCTTTCCACCTAATCCTTAGTGACCAACGGTTAATCTAGTTAGAACTGGTCCTAAGACCTGGGCAATGACCAACGATTAGGTAAAGATTCTTCTATAAATAGGGACCCCGATTTCTCTTAAAGAGCTTGCCGAAGTTTGTTAGTTCTGATACAAGAGAGATATTATGAGTTAAGAGGTAAGCGTAATCTTGGGAGAAGTTCTTGTCGTTCGAGAGGTGAGTAGAATCTGAAAGCTAGAGAACTAGCAACCGAAGCTCTAAAGAGGTGAGATCTCCTTTCTATTTCAAGCATTAATCTTACCTTGTCCAGTTAAATTCCCTTCTGATTGAGTCGGTAGATGTCGAGTCAAGCATGAATAGTTGTAGTGTAAGAATAATGTTAAACTCTGTAGTCACAGAGTAGTCAAACAGAGACCTGCATGTTTTATATGTTGGGCTGAACATAGACTCACACCAGAGCCGTAATAATGGCCTTAGTCACCATGTCCAGATGATGTTAAGAGTCAGGACTGCAGACTGTAGGTACCCATTATTCATGATCATAGGTCCTTGTAAATGCTTGAGATCAATTGTTGACTTGAGCCAAACTCAGATCAAAACTGAAGTAGTAAGACCAACTTCAGGTGACCTTTATGGTAAATCTTAGGACTTGTGTCTATAGACCATAGATGATGACAGTCGGTTTATAATTAAAGCATGATTCAAACTAAGTTTTGCAGTATTGTATCAGACCTGAGTTTGAAACTTAAGGTCTGGTGTGGTTATTCTTGATTAGGTCCTTGCATGCTAATTGGTAGACTCAGTTAGACTCAACCCATGTGTCAAATTGGCCACAACATCATTAGCTAAAGACTTCACCTTGAGCTGTGATGTCGAAGTGTGCCTTAACCAGAATCGTAGGAAGAACCCTACGATCGTAGAGTAACCTCACTTGATCGTAGAATGGACTCTGCCAACCGTAGAATTCCACTCAGCAATCGTAGAGTAGACTCTGCCGATCGTAGAGTACCACTCGACCATCGTAGAGTGGACCTAACCAGTCCTGGAGTAGACCGTAGAGTGAACTCTACGATCATTGAGCAACTCTGTCCGATCGTAAAGCTTCACTAGACCATCGTAGAACAGATCAAGCCAGCCTTAGGGCAAATCGTAGAGTAAGCCCTACGATCATCGAGCCTCTCCACTCGATCGTAGAGTCTCGCTAGTGGTCGTAGAGTCATAGCAGAGTACTACTGAGCCAAGTTGACTAACCCTGGCATAATTCCACTAAGTCAGTAGGAACCATAGTAATCATAGAGTGACTCTGCCGAACTAAGTAGGTCACTGCTAATCGTAGAGCTGTTGACAGACCATAGGATGGTTGAATGGACCATAAGACAAACCCTTTTTAAGTAAGTCTAATGAATCCATTATTAATGCTTAACCATGACTGATCGTAGAGTAATTATAATTGTTGTAGGATACTTTCAGAGCAGAATCGTAGAGTAATTTATAAACAGCAAATCAGACAAGTTTCTAATCTTATGATTCTTATTGTGCGATGTCATTTTATTGTAGTGAAAAAATAAAATAAAATGCCACATATTAAAATTTTAACATTTAACTCATTGCTGTTAGTTTTTAATGAAAAAATAAATTCTTTTTCTTGATTTTGATGTTTAATTGAAAAAATTTGTACTTTGGTTATTTAAAACAGAAATATAAGTGTAAGTTCGTTGATTTTTAACATCATTTACCCACGCAGAAATAATCTAGTCCGTACTTTGGTTTTACAACCATTACTACAATCACTATATATCAAGTCTCTAGCAACAATACCCCACAATGATAACTATTCTACAATCTAAAGATGAGATACGACTATGTAATCACCGTCCAAATAGACTAGAACAAAATCTTCTATTTTAGAGTCTCTAATGTCAGAGTATATTTTCTTTCCTCTCTGTGATTTAACGTTACTTTAAATTATTAGTAACCTATCAAGATATAATTTTCACGCTGATGAGGTCTTATCCTAGTAGTTAATATCGCGGTACTGTGACCTTTAGGTCTCAGGTTCGATTCTCACTTCGAGTGACATTTATTTCTTTATGTGAAGGTTTATTTTCTCTTTATGTGAGGCTTGTTTATAAGTTTATTTATTCCTCTGCTAGTGAGGTTTGATTAGTTCTTAATATTGTAATAATAAATAATATACTTAATTATAAAATTATTATATCTCTAAAGAGTGGGGCTTTCAAAAAAAAGAAGATATAACTCTCACATCCCTTGCGACTTTGAACCAAAATATCCACTACGATAGAGAGTTATCTATTTATGAGAGACCACAAAGTCAAACCTAGAATTATAAATTTATAATCTGATAAGTAACCAAATGAATGGGACCCTCCATAGACGGACCCATTTGGATAACCAAAATCTAACAATGTGTATGACACTAATTTAAGACTTATTAGAAGTATTTATTTATAATATAATTAAACATTTGACTTTATCAAAATGTAAAATTGTACATATAACTATAATTTCTAAATATTTTTTGACACGTCTTAAATATGTTTATATCACACACTATAAAAAGAAGAGAGTTGCAAATAAAGTGAAAAGCAAGATATATATATATATATATATATATATACACACACACACACACACACACACACCCCAACTTTCCTTTTAACATTGCACCCAAATTTTCATGTGGCAAACATAGCATATTGTTACGACATGAGCTCGTTTAGTTATTATTTTTTTAAAGTAAAGGTGATAGTCTAATAGTAAATGCCTTTTTTTATTATACAAGGTCAGGTTCAAATTTACCTGTCAAAAAATTCAACAAATGCGCTTTAGAAGATTAAATGTATATTTTTTCCTTTTTCTCTTTAGTTTTCTTCATGGCTCCTTTTCCAGGCCCATCCTAGGACTTTAGAATTAAAATGTATTTCTAGATATACACTATAATAGTGTAGGTTCCAGAAAAAAAAAAGTTTACTATTTTTTGTGATTTGACTTCCCTCCATTACACATTTCCTCTAATTCTATTCAATATACCATATTTTTATAGTTTTTGAAAGTATAACTAAAATCAACACCGATAACTTAATTTATAATATTGAGTATTATAATTGTTCCAAAAATGAAAGTATTTTGACATTTTTTTACCATTTGATGAATATGTGATTTTTTTATTAAAATTTTAATGGTTGAAAATTCTTTTAAACTTTTAACAGTAAAAATATTTTTAATGATTTTAATTTTAGGTATGATTGATCTTAACATTATCAACTGTCTATTAACATATTTTGATCATTACTAAAAAAATTATTAAGATGAAATAAATGATTTATCGGATGAAATTTTAAAAAAAAGTGCAATGGATTTGTTTCGACATTTGTTTTCAACAATAATTGAAGATATTTACGTCATTAAAATTTGACTATTCCTTTGAAGTGAATGTTTTAATTTTTTCACTTTGTTTAGGTGATTGTCATTTTCATATTTTGCTCCTCTTCTATTGGAGGTTGTTTGATTTGATGATGACTATCTTAATTGTTTAAATAAAACTTATATGATTGATTGTCTCAGTGCTTATGTGTTTATGTGATTACGTGCTTATGTGTCTATGTGATTATATCGATTTATGTGAACTATCTGATTGCGTGCTTACATGATCATATGTGTATGTGACTTGTTAGTAAACTAATACGTTACTGAATATTGTGAACTAAATAGTTTGATGATATTCAACTGATGAAATGATTAAAGATCTTTTGGTTCTGAATCTTGTAAAGTCTTTATAAAAGAAATACATGTACAAGGACTTGGAGTATAAAGATCAAGAATGTCAGGAAAGTCCTTCAAAGAATTGTGTGTACAAGGCCTTAGACTAGAAAGATCAAGAATGTTAAGTTGATCTTACTGAACAAATTTGATGTATAGCTATTAGGAATCTTATGTCCATAAAGTCATTCTGCCAGTTCATAATGTCAAGATGGATCGCATAAGTTATCTTATGATCTTAATGTAACAGACAAGATTGCAGAGCCTTTGCACCTATCGTAAAGTTCACTTCAACTCCTAAAGACAAATTAGTAAAATGAACTGGTTTGTGAAGTCAAGTAAAGCTCACCAAGCGAAGACTGAACGTAGAGTGCTTTAGGGAATCATAAAGTAAAAGTTAAATCATAAAGCAACTCTGAGATCGTTTAGTACAGATAAGATCGTAAAGTTACTTACAGAATCATAATAACGAAGATAGAAGTTGGCAAAGTCTTCCTTTGCAAATCATAGAATAATACATCACAGAGATTATGCTCCTGATATAAAGATCACCTCATTTCTCAAAGTATAGGCCAAGTTATAAGGTGACAGAAGAATAACTAAGCAAGTCGAAGATTGTTGGAGCAAAGACTGAGCGTAGAGCAGTTCAATTAACTGCTGAAATAACTCAAGGATCGTTTAGTAAAGGGTTGCTAGACAAAGAATGGTTCGTAGATTACTCTGCCATTCATAATGTAAAGCCAACATTGCAGAGTAACCTAAAAGATCGTAGAACCATCAAGATAAAGAAGTAATTATGGATACAAAGAGCTAATCGTAGAACTAAACGAGAAGACAATCGTAAAGCTCTTTTACACATAAAGAAGATAAGATAAAAATAAGCAAGTAAAGATACTCTGCTTGGTCGCAAAGTATAAGTATGTTCACAGAGTTACTCAGAGATCGTAGAGCAGCAGTTTACATCATAAAGCTTCAAAGAGACAGTAAGATCGCAAAAATTATCTTCGACATCGTAGAGTTGTTAAGTCTGCCCAAGGTTCATAATGCACTCATTTATAGAGCAGATAATTGAGCTCAACTCTATGATTCTTATTACTCCACCAAGACAACAAGATCGTAGAGTAGAGTTAGGTATGGCAAGGGATCTGACAAAGGAACATTACAAAATAGGAGATCCCAAGGTGTTCAGTCATATATCCTTAATGGAAAGCAAAGATGTGTCTAACGGTTAGTTTGCAAAAAGCAACTTATCAAATGAACAAGTGAAGCAGCATGTTGATGTGACAGGTAATGGGCTAGAAAGAGTACGCTGACACAAAAGCTCTAGAAAGTCAACATCAAGGATATCAAAGAATCTGCATATTAAATGCTTCCAACGAACACTTTCCAATGGGAAAATTAGCAACAAACTATAAAAGAGCATCAGTTTCAGAAAATCATTGGAGCTGGAGAGATGGTGGACAAATATAGAAAATTGTAGAGTAAAAGATCAAGTAAGAACATGCAGAAGCACACTCTACGATCCTCCAAGAACACAAAGAGCTGAAAGGATAAAGAAGTAGAGAAGATTAACTTTATTACAAGAGAAGTTTTCAGAGCTGCTAAGTACAAAAAGAAGAGGAGCATAAATGCTAAGTTGATATCAATCATGAGAAGTTATTGAGTACCAAAAGGAAAAAGCTTCACTATCATCTCAGGAGTCCATCATGAGCAGCTGTCAAGTACCAAGGATAAGAAAGAGCTGAATTGTCAATGTTAGCTGCACAACAGATGATCACACGAAGATATTGAGTACCTAAAGAAGTTGAGCATCACTGTAACACTTAATCACATTTCAAGGATAATTATATCAAGCTGCTGAGTACCTAAAGACAACGGAGCTTAAATGACATCTTAGCGGCACCTCCAACATCTATCAACAAAAAACCAACAATCCGAGACTTAGTGGCTCGAAGGAATCCTAGGGATTCATAGGGCAAGAGTGTCCTTATCCGAGCTACTAAATATCTAAGTCTATTGGGCTTGAAGAGGGCAAGGGTATCCTTATCCGAGCGACTAAATATCCAAGTCTGCTGGGCTTGAAGAGGGCAAGAGTGTCTTGGTCTAGGTGACCAAATTCTTAGTGGATTTCCTACTTGAAGTAGAAGAGTGGAGTAGGAGTTGTTTAGTCTCCGAACCACTTTAAACTTTCTTATGTCATTTACTTTATGTATTTTACATTATGTCATTTCCTTGTTGATATATATATATATATATATATATATATATACATGCTACGATTATTGTATGCGATGAATGGTTAACTTCAATACTAACTAAATTTAGAACAAAGATATTAACTATTCTTTAAGGAGAGTTTTTCAAACTAATATTCCGTTGTGCAGAGTTAATCTTGATTAAATGAACTATTTAGTAATACTTCCTTAATTAACAAAAAAGTTTTAGTGATCTATTCAACCCCCCTTCTAGATCTCTATTGTGCCTCTTGGAAATAACAATTGGTATCAGAGCAGGTTCTCACGAACATAAAGCGCACGCTTTGAGTTGATCATATGGCACTAAACAAAACTTGTTCTAAGCTTGGTAGTTAAAGTAAACCATTTCTTGTGAACAAGCTTACAAATTAAAATTTTGAACATGCGGGTACTCGTACGTGAATGCTGTTGATGATGAACTATATGATGTTGCATGCTCCATGTCATTCCAATCAAATTGACTTCAATTTCAAATGATCTAAGTAAGGTAGCAGTCGAGTAGACAATCATATAATCAACTAGTGCAGCAAGATGAAGGAACCAAGAATATTCTGTTGATGGCTATAAAAGATGGATAAATTAAAAGTATCATAACATGCACATCTATCTAAAAGAAGTTTGAGAAGTTTTGCTAATGACGCTAAAAGGCACCAAAGCCTGTACTTTTGAAGAAAGATCAAAGGAACTTATCATTTGTACAAAAGCCTATGGAAGGTTCTAGCCCAACAATAATCCGAGTTTAAAGTGTCCAAGAATCCTTCATGTACATACTAAATCTCAGTATTTGCTCGATATGCTTGACGAGAAGCTTTACGATAAGCTTAAGTCTTCTTTTCAATTCAAAAAAACCTATTTGAAGTCAAGAAATCGCAAAGGAATTGCTCTAAATATTCATGAAGTAGTGTCAGAAGTTATGTCGGAAGTAGAAACATATGACGGTCAAGATAAAAATGACGGAAGTCTACAAGTATCAATTCCCACTGACCTCAAGTAATGTATCTTCAACTGGGTGACTTCGAGCACGACTGTTCTCAAGGAATTTATGTCAAGAATTCTTTAACTGTCTTCAGAAATAATTTCTCTGAGATTGAGAGACCAGTTAAGTTGAAAGTACAACAGTTTCTCTCATTGATATGCCTATATTGATGAGTTAAAGTGTTAAACGACTAAGGATTAGTCAAAATGCATGACAAAAGATTTCAAGGTATTTTCTTTATTCACTAGTGTCGAGATCGAGACCTGGAAACCAACTCTGTGAAGCTGGCTGGATCAAAAGATATGAATGACTACATGGTCAAAGATCTAGTCATAAGATTGTCAAATCTAAAATATGTCAAGGAAAGTTCAAAGAAACTCATTTAGAAGCAAAGCAGTTGAAGCCCTTGCAGTTGCTACTCATGGATTTATTCAAGAAAATCTCTAACTGCTAGTCCTGAAGGTGAAAGGTGCTCACTGAATACAGAGAATATTTATCCCAAGTACTCATAAGTATTCCCTTGAGTCCTAAGGATGAAACCAACACTCAACGATCAAATTCATCATAGCCAATCATAAATGAGAGGGGTGAAAAGATCGAGGCAATAAGGAGTGATAATGGCTGATTCACTTTACGTTCAAGAAAGCACCCTACGAGTTATGGAAAAGAGAAAAGCTAAATATCAGTAAAGTATCATACATTTGGCTGTTTGTAGTACATTCTCAATAATAACAAAAGACATCAGATGAAGTGTTAGCTCAAAATGGTTGAAGGAATCTCTGTTTGACATTTTATAGAAAAACAAAGTCTATAGAATGTTTAACAAGAATCTCTTGACAATGGAAGTTCTTATCTAAGTCACAATTGATAAAGGTGAACCAAACAAGGTAGAATGACAGGAAGAAATCACACTGATGGATTCTCAAATCTAGTGCAGAAGAGCTCTACGATTGCAGAAGCAGAAGTCACAAAATTAGAACTTAACGATCGTAGTACCGGACCAGAAGATTGTAAAGCTCTGAGGTCAAATTAAGAGGGCTTTACGAATCAATAAACATGTAGAATGCTATGGAGCTAAACCAAAGATTATGTTCGAGGATTGCAATCAGTGAAGGTCGAGATCATCGTCAGTTGTCTAGTTACAAGAATGCAAGAAGAGTACGTGGGATTCTGATCTACGATAAAGACAAAGAAATAGAGAAGAAACCTAGTTCTCGTGAAGAAGAAGATTCAGCTCTTGGATTTTTCTAAAAAAGAAAGAAGCTGGTTCCAAGAGGAAGTCTTCACAAATAGTCAACCTAAATTTACCTATTGATTCAGTAAACTGGTTAACAATCATTAATACCATTTTTACTGATATCATGGTAAAGTAAAGCACCTCAACTCAAAAGCATATATTGAGGGGGAGCAACCAAAAGGAAGGTAATCAATATCTTCAAAATCTCAGCAAACAAAAGCAAAGGATCAAGGCATGATGGTCACTTGTAACAACAGAGGAGATTTAGGCAGAAGAAATATAGAAGACCATGAGTAAACATGTTTGTAGACTGGATTTTGGGTTCAAGAATTGATCATTAAGTAGAGAGAAGATCGTAGAGTGAACTTTATAAATGAAGAAGATAAAGTTGCCTATCAAAAAGCAAGTGGAAAAGCAGAAATAAGTTGAAGCTCATATGATCTCATGGAGCAAGGCAAGGCTGAAGACTATTCTCAAAAGGAAGAAAGTGCCTATTATTGGAAGCCATCAAAATGCCTCAAATCTATCATGTTGAAGAACAATTCAGCAATCGTAGAATGATAAAGAATGAGAAGCAGATCGTAGAACAATATGAAGATCGTAGAATGAAGCTGCTACTCTAGAAGACAAAGCTGCCTATTTAAAGGCAAAGGGAAGTATTCACACTCCAAAAGGCTCATTATTCACAAAGCTAATTAAGTGTGGTGCGTATGATGATTAACTGAGCAATCTAAGAATTACCAAATCCAAAAGATGACCATAAAGCTGAAAGGAGATCGTTGAGCTGACAAAGTATCGTAGAGTTAAATAATTCTTCAGAATATACTCTACGAAGAATGAAATTAAGGCGGTTAATTCAAAAAAAATGTGTGTTGTTCATATTCCAGAAAAGCGAGTGAAACAAGGAAGTTACTGGGTTACAGCTGTAAAAACGCAGAAGTGATACGACATGCAACCAGCCACATCTTGCTACGTTCCCCACTCAGTAAAATAGAGGGAAGTAATATAAAATCATTTCAAATCTTTTATATGACCTTTGCGCTTCCAAACAACAATCAGAGTTTTACTGTATTTAAACTCTCAAGAGCTTTTAAACCCTAGCTTACCATGATTTCTAGAAATCTCAATCATCTTTGTGCAACTTACTTTTTAACTTAACCTCATGGCGAGTCTTCAAGTCATTCCCAGAAACCTAGTTTGTTTTGATAAATTTGAGAATGCTGAGCAGAAGTTTAAAGATATACTTAAGCTGATCAAAGACATTGGGTTCACAGAATGCTTAGAGATCAGTACCAGAATTTACTCTGCTCTAGCAAAGGACTTTTACCTGAATGCGGTGTATCGTGATAGTGCTCTGGTCACTGAAGTCAAAAGAGTCACTCTGCCATTAAGTGTCTCAAATATCAATCGCTGCCTAAGATGTCTTAACAAAGGAGTTACTTCTCTTAACAGCATCGATGAAGAAGAAGGAAAGTTGTTGATGGGATATGAGAAGAAATCTCTGCTCAAAGGAATAAAAAAGAAGGACTTTCCACAAGAATACGAGTTTCTTGTTAATATTGTTGGGAAATGTATTCAATACAAGGATACTGCTTATGATACAGTTAGTGAATTGTAACTTAAGTTCATGACTGCTATCTTTCTAAAAAAGAAGATCAACTTTGGCTCTATTCTTATGGAATGGATAACAGGATGGATAGAGGATACTAAGATAAAGAGTAATGTAGGCAAGCCAACTCCCAAGATGTTATATGGGAGATTTATAAGCATTATTTTGAAGAAAATACCCAAGAACAAAATCGAAGATGATGAAAGAGAAGTCTTGAACTGCAATAAAAGAATCACCCCAAGGGGTTTTGAAGACTGGAAAAAGAATCCTCAGGCGAGGAAGGCCAAGAAAGCAAAAGGATATAAGAGTGGCAGCAATAAGGAGGAGAAATCTTCTAAAGAAAAGGGGAAGAGGAAAATGGAGGAAGTCATGGAGGAAGAATATCAGGAGTCTGGTTCAAGTCCAGCAAACAGGGCTCTTGTCATCTATGATAACCAGTCCTCTAAGAGGAAGAGGAAGCTTGAGAAAGGAATGAAGGTTGAAAGTAAGAGAATTGAAAAAGTTGAAAGAAGGAAAGGTGAAAAAGGAAAGAAGATAGAAGTGAAGAAGATTGAGGCCGAGAAATGCAAGGCAACTTTGGATGTGCCTGAAAAACATCTATCAAAATCAGCTGATCAATCAACGCGGAAGAAGAAGAAGGTGGAAACAAAATCTGTCAAATCTGTTCCAAGAAGGATGAGGATGAGGATAAGAGAACAATGGAAGGGTCCAGTTAACACAGGGCCTCCTCAAATTATAGACATTGAGGATGAAGATGATGTAAAATCACCAAGTCGGAGAACAAATCCTATACTTCTGAAGATGAAACTTCCATAAATAACTCGGAGACTGGATCAGAGAATAAAGAAGATAGTATACCTGAGGAAGAAGACATGTCTATGTCTAGTCAAGAAGCAGATTTGGTTGTGAAGGTTTCTACACCTGAACCCAACAACGATGGAATCAATGAGAAGGCTTACTCCCCTAAGCCTTAAGATAAAAATGATGCAATGGCTGATACAGGCTATGTAGCTAAGACAGGCTCTATGGTTGAGACAAGCTCTATGCCTGAGCCGAGTTTAGAAGGTGAGATGGCTGAAGCAGCAACAATACTTGAATCAAGTTATGAAAGAGAAACAAAGGATCAAACCTGATTTAATGAAGATGTTTCAGCTAAGGCAGCTGATATGACCGAGGATCAAATCGACGAAAACATTAAAGCCACAAAAATAGAACCAAAAGAGGAAGAAAGTGCAAAGGATGAGGCCATGAATATGCTCACACCTGAGCCTTACGAAGATGATGAAATTGATGAACATGCTTACTTTCATGAACTTCAAGCAAGTAAAAATGAGAATAAGATGGCTGTAGAGCCAGAGTCCCAAGGAGGTGAAAAAGAACAAAAAGTGAAAGTTTTAAGCTCCAAGTCAAAGAAACCAAATAAAAGGAAGAGATCAAGTGGTGATTCAAAAAAGAAAGTTATGAAAATAAGTTCAGGTCACAAGGAGAAGAAGAAGAGAAAGAGAATTTAAAAGAAGCTGAAGGAGGAGAAACGGTTAAGGAAGATTGAGAAGAAAAAACATGATGAATATAGATTAAGGCAAGGAGAAAAGGAAAGGAAACGAAGAATGAAAAGGAGACAAGCAGCCAGAATGGAAAGAACTTCCAATCTTTACGTTTATGATAATGAACACCTATTAAATTTCATTCCTATATTGCCACTGTTGAAGGTAATATATTTAAATGATCAAAGCTCGATTAGATGGAGCTACTCTACGTTTCTAAATCTTACATTTGTCGCTCAAAATTTTCGAAGGGATTTATCGTTTGTAACTCTGTTAATTAGCAACGAGCCCTTCTATCCAGAATATCGAAGCTCTCAAGAAATCTTCATATGGAATCTAATCATTTCTCACTTATTTATTCCTTCCTTGATTGATCAAAATGAAGAAATCGTAAAGTCTTCTTCTACGCTCCTCGAGTAATCTCATACTCACACCAACTCTTCATTCGTAGATTCCCAACACTCTGCGAACAATAATCAGAATACTACTCTCCTAGTCATAGAGTCCCAACACTCTATGGAGCATGAATATTCACTCATTCTTCCGATCGTAGAGTCTCAAAACTCTGTGATTGATTATGATAATACTCTGTCTCATTCACAAACCCTTGTCCACATTCCCTTTCCATTTCCTATATTAAACCAAGAATCTACTCTACTCAACTCCTCAGATGCACCATCTTCATCCCAATATCCTCAGGAAACAGTTGTCATCCCTGTTAATCTATTCTTGGAAGATGCTTTCATTGAAGAAGGACTCCTGAAAACATTCCAAGAGTAACATCAGTTTGTCCAACATCTTTGCCAACAGACTGAGGATCCTATCAAGACCATAACAGACAAAATCCTTGAACTCAGTTCTGCATTCCGAAATAATCAATCCAGGTGATCGCCCATCCTGCCAATGCCTCCCTCTCTCTCTCTCTCTCGCTAGGTGATAATGACAAAAAAGGGGAGAGAAAAGAGAAAAAACATAGTAGCCAAGGGGAGACCAAAAAAGGAACATAAAGTGAAGAAGAAGAAGAAGAAGAGAAGGTTGCAGTAAGGGGGAGAAAGGAAGAAGTAGATAATGATGAGGAAGAAGAAGAAGTGAAGAAAAGTAGATAAGTTAGGGGGAGACCAGAAAAGGAAAGAATCCAATCAACAGAGCCAAGATCAAGTCTGCTAAAGTCAGGGGGAAAAGAAAAAGAATCAAAAATGTAAGTACGCTCAAGTAAGCGTTAGATTATTTTGTTTAGCAAATCTCTGTAAGCATTTCCAATTATGAAATACAACTTATCATTTTGCACTAGAAGTACAGTACCTCACTGTATTTTAAGACATAATTTTTTTTTTTCAGTTAGTGATTAGTGGTTTTGTCATCATCAAATAAGGGGAGATTGTTGGAGGTTGTTTGATTTGATGATGACTATCTTGATTGTTTAAATGAAACTATGTTTACGTGATTATATGCTTGATTGTCTAAGTATTTATGTATTTATGTGATTACGTGCTTATGTGTCTATGTGATTATATCGATTTATGTGAACTATCTGATTGTGTGCTTACATGATCATATGTGTATGTAACTTGTTAGTAAACTGATACATTACTGAATATTGTGAACTAAATAGTTTGATGATATTCAACTGATGAAATGATTAAAGATCTTTTGCTTCTGAATCTTGTAAAGTCTTTATAAAAGAAATACATGTACAAGGAATTAGAGTATAAAGATCAAGAATGTCAGGTTGATCTTATCATAGAATTGCTCTGCATGTTTATAATGTGAATGTTGTAAGCAGAGTAATCTAGACATTCAAAGATTGAATGACCTATGTATACTTGTATAGCAAGTTTTGTAAAGTACTTCAAAGAATTATGTATACAAGGACTTAGACTAGAAAGATCAAGAATGTTAGGTTGATCTTACTGAACAAATCTGATGTATAGCTATTAGGAATCTTATGTTCATAATGTCACTTTGCCAGTTCATAATGTCAAGATAGATCGCGGAAGTTATCTTAAAATGTTAATGCATCAGACAGGATTGCAGAGCCTTTGCACCTATCGTAAAGTTCATTTCAACTCCTAAAGACAAATTAGTAAAGTGAACTGATTCATAAAGTCAAGCAAAGCTCACCAAGCGAAGACTGAACGTAGAGCGCTTTAGGGAATCGTAAAGTAAAAGTTAAATCATAAAGCAACTTTGAGATCGTTTAGTATAGATAAGATCGTAAAGCTACTTGCAGAATCATAATAACAAAGATAGAAGAACAGAGAGAAGTCAGCAAAGTCTTCCTTTGCAAATCATAGAATAGTACATCACAGAGATTATGCTCCTGACATAAAGATCACCTCATTTCTCAAAGTACAGGCCAGGTTATAAGGTGACAGCAGAATAACTAAGCAAGTTGAAGATTGCTGGAGCAAAGACTGAGCGTAGAGCAGTTCAATTAACCGCTGAAATAACTCAAGGATCGTTTAGTAAAGTAAAGGGTTGCTAGACAAAGAATGGTTCGTAGATTACTCTGCCATTCATAATGTAAAGCCAACATTGCAGAGTAACCTGAAAGATCGTAGAACCATCAAGATAAAGAAGTAATTATGGATACAAAGAGCTAATCGTAGAACTAAACGAGAAGAGAATCCTAAAGCTCTTTTACACATAAAGAAGATAAGATAAAAATAAGCAAGTAAAGATACTCTGCTTGGTCGCAAAGTATAAGTAAGTTCACAGAGTTACTCAGAGATCGTAGAGCAGCAGTTTACATCATAAAGTTTCAAAAAGACAGTAAAATCGCAAAAATTGTCTTCGACATCGTAGAGTTGTTAAGTCTGCCCAAGGTTCATAATGCACTCATTTGTAGAGCAGATAGTTGAGCTCAACTCTATGATTCTTATTACTCTACCAAGACAACAAGATCGTAAAGTAAAGTCAGGTATGGCAAGGGATCTGATAAAGGAACATTACAAAATAGGAGATCCCAAGGTGTCCAGCCATATATCCTTAATGAAAAGCAAAGATGTGTCTAACGGTTAGTTTGCATAAAGCAACTTGTCAAATGAACAAGTGAAGCAGCATGTTGATGTGACAAGTCATGGGCCAGAAAGAGTACGCTGACACAAAAGCTCTAGAAAGTCAACATCAAGGATATCAAAGAATCTGCACATTAAATGCTTCCAACGAACACTTTCCAATGGGAAAATTAGCAACAAACTATAAAAGAGCATCAGTTTCAGAAAATCATTGGAGTTGGAAAGATGGTGGACAAACATAGAAAATTGTCGAGTAAAAGATCAAGAACATGCAGAAGCACACTCTACGATCCTCCAAGAACACAAAGAGCTGAAAGGATAAAGAAGTAGAGAAGATTAACTTTATTACAAGAGAAATGTTCAGAGCTGCTAAGTACAAAAAGAAGAGGAGCATAAATGCTAAGTTGACATCAATCATGAGAAGTTATTGAGTACCAAAAGGAAAAAGCTTCATTGTCATCTCAGGAGTCCATCATGAGCAGTTGTCAAGTACCAAGGATAAGAAAGAGCTGAATTGTCAATCTTAGCTGCACAATAGATTATCACACGGAGATATTGAGTACCTGAAGAAGTTGAGCATCACTGAAACACTCAATCACATTTCAAGGATGATTATATCAAGCTGCTGAGTACCTAATGACATCTCAGCAGCACCTCCAACATCTATCAACAACAAACCAACATCCCGAGACTTAGTGGCTCGAAGGAATCCTAGAGATTCATAGGGAAAGAGTGTCCTTGTCCGAGCGACTAAATATCTAAGTTTGCTGGGCTTGAAGAGGGCAAGAGTATCCTTGTCCGAGGGACTAAATATCCAAGTATGCCGGACTTGAAGAGGGCAAGAGTGTCTTGGTCTAGGCGACCAAATTCTTGAAAGTTGTATGCACACAAGCCAATCATAATTGATATGATGTAGCATATACTTTGTAATCTTATTCGTTTGTTAAAGGCATTTTACTTTATCTACATGATGTTGTTGTGTTGAATGTGATAAACCCATAGTTTTGAGTAATGCTTTTAGAATCATGATGGTGATCATGCTAATGAGATCTAAATTCTAGATAGCTCATAAACTAAAATCGTTCCTAATCGTTGGATTACTAAAAAGGGGATTAGTGAATCCGGATAGATTAGTACATACGTTGATTACTCTTATGAAGAGGATGATTGATCTCATAATCATTTGTGTGGAGACACTAAAGTAAGTATGTAGGTGCTTATTAGAGAATAAGTTCACTGAACGTGGCTCGTTAAGGAATACCTAATGGAGTTTTACTCGCATGTCAATAGGAATTCCTCTAGTGATAGTAGTACAAGTGATCCTTGGACTTGAGATCATCATAGTATCTTGTGTGTGATAAGTTATACTTTGACATGTCCCAAGACCCTTAGGGTATATCAAAGGGTATGATTGGGTATAATAAGTTATACATGGAGATAGGTGAATGATCAACAAAAAATCTACCACTTCTAGTAAAAGGAGAGAATGTCATATGTGATTCGATAAATGACGACTCAGAAGTCTTTGGCCAAAGCAGAATGAAATTAGAAAGGAGTTTCTAATTTGTATTATCAGAGTTGTGCATTTGAGAATCGAAATACAAATAATTAAATAAAATAAGACTTGACAGTAATTCCATGTTTTATATTTAATTGGGACATTGTATGGTAGAAGGATTGAATTGTACGGTAACTATTCACTGAAAGGTACTTTTGTGATTAATGTTGAAATCGATATTATCTGGAAAGTCGTTGTTCGCTAAGGGGGCTTACCCTTATTGTAAAATAAATATTATTTATTTAAATAAATTAAATAGTTTAATTTATTTATTTAAATAAGATTAGAATTATTCTAATTGATTTATTCACAACCGGTTTAATATGGAGAACCTAAAGGGTCACACCGCAAAAGAAAAATATTTGTTTAAGAAGTAAATGACATAATTGTAATAATAAGTTAAGTGTATTTAATTTAATCTATAGAGATAGAATAAATTAAATAGCTTAATATTTATTATTTAATATTTTGGAAATATTAAATATAAATTAATAAGAGGAGTCTTATTATTATTATTACAATTACTATTATTTAATTCCTAATAGGGATTGGGAATTAATTAATAGAAGTACTCTCTAATAAATTCCTAATTGGATTAGGAGTTTAATTAATTAAAGGAGTTTAATTAAAATAAAAACCCTAATCCTAAATAATTTAGGAGGGTTCCCTATATCTATAAATAAGAGAAGTCTTATCATGATTTAGGGTTAGACAGTTAGTCTGTTAGACAATTTACACACTCTTCCATGAGAATTGGAGAGAGAGAGAGAGTACTTGCAATTTCTATAGAGATAGAAACTAGGGTTTTGCCAACACCCATCTTCTTGAACAACTATTCTTCCTTGGTGGATCACCTTTGGAGGCCAAACACTTGGGTGGCTAACATTGATCAAAGGAAGGAATCTCATTGGTGAAATTCAGGGAGAACGCGAAGGATTTGGAGGTGAACTCGTACCTGTGGAAGCATGGTTCTACAAGGGTATGATTCTCATACTTTATCTCTTTCGTTTAATTGATAATTGAGCACATGGATGATTATGGTGATGGTTTATATGAAAAAATTTAAAAATCCATTTTATCGCGCTTTCGCACTATTTATGTAATTGGATTGCATGTTCGCGCTATATACAAACCTAATAGTGGTATCAGAGTCTAACCTTGTGCTAATTATCAATTATTATGATTCCATGTATGTATAGGTATGCGATTGGATCGATTTTCTGGGCAACAAAAATTTTTCGAAGTCTGCTACGCGGCGCGGTCGCGCTGCTTCCAGTTCATTCTGGAGCGCAGCCGCGCCCGAACCCAGAAAAATGTTTCTGGGGGTGCAGCGCGGCCGCGCTGCTCCTAGTTCATATTGGAGCGCGGCCGCGCAGGTCTGCAGGTTTTGAAAATTTTTTATTTTTGATTTTATTTATTTTCAATTAAGATAAAAGGTTTATTTTAATTGGAATATGATTAAAATTAAAAGTTTTATTTGAACTTGGAATTGGATTCTAAGTTAACTAGAATAAAGGAGTTTATTCACATATGGAATAGGATTCCATGTTTCCTAGAATAAAGGAGTTTATTCATATATGGAATAGGATTCCATGTTTCCTTAAAAATAAAGGAGTTTATCTTGATAAGGAATAAGATTCAACATATTTTATTTTCCAACAATTTTAAGTTAAAATAAAAGAGTTTGTTTTGAACTTGAAATTAGATTCCATGTTAATTGAAATAAAAGAGTTTATTTTGATTTGGAATTTGATTAAAAATAAAGGAGTTTATTTTTATTCAAAATTAGATAAAATAAAATAAATAAGTTTATTATGATTTAAATTTTGATTAAAATAAAGGAGTTTATTTTGTTTCAAAATTAGATTTTTAGTAAACTTTTCTTTGCCCATTAAATGATATCAATGCATATATAGAATTGTTTTATTATTCATGAGATGAATGTTATTTATTGATACATATGGAGATATGTATGATAATAAATAAGGATTGATTATGGACTACTGACCAATGTGTGATTGGATTTATTTTAGTGGATGCTTGAATGAATGGGTTTTTATAAATGGGGTCTGCGTACCTCGTCTTCTCTAGTTTTTCTTGATGTAAATTCTATCTTCTTCCTATGTACCTCCCCTTGACTGCTGATCAAGGTTTCTATTTATTGTAAATAGTTTATGTAATAGGTTTAGTTAGAATTACTTGAAGAATTGGAGACAAAGGAGCAAGGAGCGCTTGAAGACCCGTTAAAGGGAGTTCTTCAAACTAATATTTCTCTATGCAAAGTTAATCTTGATTAAATGAACTGTTTGGTAATACTTTTTTAATTAACAGAAAAATTTTAGTGATCTATTCAACTCTCCTTCTAGATCTCTATTGTGCCTCTAAGAAATAACATCTTCTAATTTTAACTTATATATTTGAGTCGATCTATGGAAATTATTTTATTTAAAATTTTCTTTTGAAGGTTTTTAAAAAAAAATTATATACTCCCTCCTTTCTCAATCATAAGATTAATATTGATTTTTTTAAAATTAATTTGAGATATTTTTAAATTTAAAATTCACTGAATTTGTTTAAGTTTTGATAATAATAAATCTTATAACTAGTAGTACTTTTAAGATAGTTTATGATATTTATAATTATATTGACAAAACTAAATGAATTCATATCAATTTTAAATTTAAAAATATTTTAAATTAACTTTTAAAAAGTCAATATTAATCTTATAATTTGGAACGGAAAGAATATTTTCTTTCAATATAAACATAGCTAAAAACATTTTTACTATGTTTTTTGAAATAGGGTTTTTTATACTTCCCATGTTTCATATTATTTGATTATTGTTGACTTTTTGAAGTCAATTTAAGATAATTTTAAACACAAAATTGACATAGATTCTTTTAATTTTAATCAATATAATAATAGATATTGTAAACTATCTAAAAATTATTACTTATTGTAAGTTTTATTATTTCATAATTTGTAATGAATCATCTCAATTTTGAGTTTAAAAATATTTTAAATTAATTTTTAAAAATTATAATAATTATATAATTTGGAATGGAGGGAGTATATTTCAACAAAACTTTATTGTAAGTAAAAGAAAAGTTAATATACTTTTAGTGTTAAAATAATGTAGAAAATAGTGTTAAAGTAGGGCAGCTCTTTGTCAATCTAACCATCATTTGTTCTTTATTTCATGAATCATAATAAAGCTACATTTTTGTTACTTGTGGTGAAGAGTGATTTAATGAATTCCTTAATTAATGCCGCAGACAAGAGATGGTCCCATTTCCCGCGTTCAACACCTAACTTGCGAGAAATGTATTGTCAGTAGAAAAAAGTGCATGTTTTTTCTCACGTCTAAAATACAAAAAGAAGTAAAAGAAGAAAAAAGAGTGCAGATGATAATATTGTTTAATTTAACATTTGAATGTTCTATTAATTTTCAATATTTTTTTTATAACAGATCAAAGGTGTAGTTTAATGATAAAAATCTTTTATTTGTTGTATAAGATTATAGATTTGAATCAATCTCTCAATAGAAGTCAAAATTGATCAGACACATTAAATATTTTTAAAAAATATGTCTGATATATAATGATTAAGATCAATTATTCTTATTGACATTTGATTTTGAGGTACAAAAATTGATTTATTTGTATGTTAGACTTGGGTCCATTGCATAAATTTAATATGGTATCAGAGTGGTTTATTTTTGAGCTAATTAAATATTATTCTTGGTCTTTATTCTTACCCGCTTTCAGTTTATTCTTAAGGGTTAAAGTTACTCATTTTTTAACTAGTAACTATTTATCAATTGGGTCAATAGTTATCCATTGTTTGTTAACTTTCTCGTGGGCTCATCTTGTGACTAACTTCTTATGGACTTAATTATCTTATGTGGATCTAATATTTTATCAAGTTCACATGCAACCCATAATACATTATGTTACACTAAGTAAGAGTCTATAAGTTGTCCTCATCGATTATCTTTAGAAAATATGTATAGTACATACTGATTTATGACTGAAGTCAAGTTCTGTTATAGTCAATTAATTTTTAATTGCAAGAGTGCTTGATATTTTTTATGCTAGATTTGGCCCGTCTTATCTATATAAAAGCAATTAAATTATAATAATATTCATTTTCGAAAAAAAAAATCTTTTCTCAATCTTTTTAGTTGTTGGAATAAAAACTTTAAGAGAAGAAATGGATGAAACGTAATGTAATAAATTCAGAATTGTTGGGTATAGTTTTCACACTTCAGTTAGTATTAAATGTCGAGATCGATATAGTGCGATTGAACTTGTGATCGGGTGGGGCACTAAAGTAATTGAATCATTAAACTCATTGATTGTAGATTTTTTGTAGGATAGGATTTCCCCAACAGAAATTGACAATGAGTATTGTTACATTTATAAAAAAAATTGATATTTTCATATGTGTTTTTAATATTTTTATATGAAAAATATATGTGAAAATAGTACTTCCATTTATAAAAAGTTCTTACAAAAAAATAATTTATAAAATGACGTGTCAAAGTATAATTAATAGATAATCTACTATACATGGGTGGGTTCAATAATTATAACCAACCACAACTGTACACATTATTTTATATCTGTTTTTTGTAATCATTTTTTAGTTATTATAGTATTATTGATTGACAATGAAAACTAAGAGTTGTTAAGCGTGAATCAAGAATTCAGTTGCACCTCCTGAATACCCTAGCATGATCTTATAAATAGGGGAATCTCTAGTAATTAAGTTCTCATATGTGCACACAACCAAATTAATTCATTGATCTCAATTTGTACTGATTTTAGTATTAAATGCGGATCCGGAGTTATCAGTTCTGTGCATTTGCTCCATTTCAGATATTTGCAGCATGTATACTCGAAAGTTGGAGACAGATGGATTAAGTTGTCATTTGAGGCTAGAAGAAGAACCAAGATTTTGAGTTTGTTGAAATCCACACTCTGCCACTCTTCTCAAAAAAAAATAGTAGGAACAAATTTTTGTTAATGTACAATTAGATTAATTTTTTTCTCAACTTACCTAAGAGAAATTAACTTAGAACTCTAGGCTATGTTTGTTTGCAAGGATTACACTTGGGATAGGACTATTAATCCCAAGTGTCTTGTTTGTTTTCAAATTTGGACTTGGGACTATTAGTTCAGGGATTATAAAATGACTTGCTATAAGGGATTATTTAATACCATCTTCAACCAGGTATTATAATCCTCACTATTTGGACTAAAAATTTCTAGACAAAATTATCCTCAACTTTTTTTCTAAAATGACCATATTATCCTATTATATCCATTTACATTATGAACAACTTATTTAAACAGTTTATTGGTAAACAACTTATTAGTCCTTATTATTTAAATAATTTATTGGTAAACAACTTATTATTGATAAACAGTTTATTATTTAAACAGTTTACTGGTAAACAGTTTATTATTGGTGAACAACTTATTATTTAAACAGCTTATTGGTAAACAATTTATTAGTAAACAGTTTATTATCATTTTTTGATGTATAAACGGCTTATTATTGGTAAACAACTTATTATTTAAACAGTTTATTGATAAACAGCTTATTTAAATAACTTTTTGGTAAACAGCTTATTGGTAAATAACTTATTATTTAAACAACTTATTAGTAAACAACTTATTATTTAAACAGTTTATTGGTAAATAACTTATTTAAACAGTTTATTAGTAAACAACTTATTTAAACAGCTTATTATTTAAACAGTTTATTGGTAAATAACTTATTTAAATAACTTATTGGTAAACAGTTTATTATTAAAGAACTTATTTTAAACAACTTATTGGTAAACAATTTATGTAAACAACTTATTAGTAAACTTTTTTCAGGAATAAAAAGAAAGGAGCATATCGACGTCTCGCATGATTTCACAACCCTCATTAAACAAAACGAACAAGAGCAAGACTTTTACTCAACCATAGGTAAATGGCGGGTACAATAAGTAGCCGTTGGCATGAAACATCCATAAAAAGCAGCAGCTGATTTCATATATAGACCCAAAATAATCAATCTTTTAGACTAGCTGCTTCTCCATAAATACATTAAGGCAGACAACAGGAACAAAACAAACCCATACATTTTAGTTGCATACATTATTCTACTCAATACATGTATAAACAAGTTTAAATTATAATTTAAAATATATTATTATTAGTAAGGGTACAATAGTCTAAACGATATTTTTTTTATCCAATCCTTTAATTAATCCTGGAAAAAACAAACATAACATAGGATTATTTTAAGTTATCCCATGAATAATCCCATGAAAAACAAACATGTGACTAAGACTATTTAATTCTAGAATTAATAATCTTGGAATTATAATCCCGGGATTATAATCATTGCAAACAAACATGGCCCTAGAGTATTATGCTCATTTGGTCATTGAAAACTAACTCACATGCCAAACAATACTTTACATTTTTTTGGAGAAGCAGAAGTAGCTACGACAAATATAACCTTATTATGGATTAAAATTGACAATATACGTTGAAAACCATATATATCTAAATTAGAATTATTTGGATTGATTATCTACTTTATATAATTTGGTAATTTGGTAATTTGGTAATTTGGGTTGGTTAAGTTCAAACCTATATTACGAGAGACAAAATTTGGGTCCAAACCAGTTAGCTGTTTTGAACCCAAATTTGTTAAACAACCAATCCATATGACCTGAGACCTGGTTCTTACCATATCAAATTAATAGAGACTTTTTTTCGTTGTTTTGTCTTCTCTACATCTTCTACCCCACTCTGGCACGCAACTCCTAACTCTTCTCCTCTCTTAAACCCAAAATATTTGTGTTCTGTATTGTCTTTGTATATGGGATATTTAATTGGTAAATTTTGCTTTTCGCTTTTGGTGTTTCAAGCCTTAATTTGTTTGAAGTTTCACTTTTTCTCCACTGTAGCGAGGGAGACGAGGAGGTTGTATTCAATCCATATTAAAAATAGTTAATATTGTTTTGGTTTTAAATTAACCTATAACCATATTTCTTAACCCATATCCAAACTAAAGCTGAATTTTGCCAAGTCTAATAGTTCTATGATAATATAGTACTTCAAATGGGTACAAATTTGATGAGGACATGCTTTAGCTTAGGCGTGGAGGGATATCAAGGAGATAAAGTTTGAGCTGATTCAATTCAAATTTCAATTGGTCCAGTTACGAGAGCAAGGACTAAAAGATTCAAGTAAGGGATTAATAGACAAATCTAAGAAGTTTGGGCCGAAAAGAACTCAAGAGAATTCATTAAGAAGGTTGATCTTAATTAATTAGCTTGGTTCAAGCAATTGGGTCAAGCCCAAAATCAGTCTTAGATCTAGACGTGACAAAGAAAATCTAGACGCGACAAGGAATTGGAATCCAGATGCGACAAATCCAAACGCGGTAAATCTAGACGCGTCAAATCCAGACACGGCATAATCCAGACACGACATAGCTAATGGAATTTCAAGTCTTGGTAGGAAAGGATTTGGCAATTCTACAATCTGATCATAGCAAGGTAATTAGGAATTTGATTAGTTAGGTTTTCAATTCCAAAGTTAAGTTTGATTGCTATGTAATTTGTTCCTTTTATTTTTAAGATTAGGATTTCTTTGAGTAGTATAAATAAGAAACCAAGCTGATGTATTATGAAGATTAATTCAATAATAAGATTACTTGATTTTGTGAGATTATTTCTCTCTTTTGGTTCGTTAAGAATTTATGAGTTGTTCATATTTTGATATGAGGTTCAACTTGACTTATCATACAATAATTCATATTTGTGTGTGTTGTCTTCTACTTATACCAAGGTTCTTGTCTCAATATAGACAACGGGTCGAGGTTCCATTCAACACCGAATTCATTACACTATCGATTGTACCAAGGTTCTCGCTTCAGTATAAGCGAAGGGTTGTGGTGTTGTTGGTGTTCTACCAATGCAACTTTGCTAGAAACGATCCAGGCGACGACCACCTCACGCAAGCGTGCCGTGAAGTCTATCAGTTTGTATCAAGATCTAAGTTATCTAGCAGGTTATCTATCCTTTAATTTCTTGTTTGAATATCTATATATAAAAAAATTCCTAGTTTGTTTCAATTGCTTGCTAACCCTAAATTTAGCAGCAATAAGTTCCGTAAAATTCAATCATCAAATCATCTGATAGTTCATTCGAGAGTTCATCCGAAGCTAATTGTAGACTTGAACTCAAGTATCAAAACCTGCAAGCTGTCAGATCCGAAGCTGAGATATAATTGGGCAAATCCAAAGCTTATAAGGCGTTCAACCCGTGATCACAAGGTTCAGAACATCCAGATTTTGCTAACTTATTGGTAATCCGAGACTCATATCTTGCTAATTTGTTTCTTGATAAGTTCTTGTTGAATTGAAATAGGAAACTGTGATTCTTGTTTGGTGAATTCAAAAAGAACCTATAAGAGGGAATACTTGAGAGGAAAAAGGCAAGAATGGTGAGATCATTAGAGGATAAAAGCCAGTTGAGTGATACACGAGTGATTCAGTATTGAGCGAAACACGTAAGGGATTGGTGAGAAAAATTTATCTACTAACCCTTGTTTTGTAGCAAATATGTTTAACATAAAATAGGCATCTTTGGAGGCGGGCCCAAGTGGGGATTCCAAGTTCGAGATGGAAGCCATTAAGGGAGAATTAAGAAGAGTTTACAGGAGCAGATGAATGATCATTTTGACAGAATGGAGAACATCCAAAGGGAGCAATCGCAAAATATTACTAGCTCTCAAAGAAGGGAGATGATACGATACAGGGAGACTAGGGATGAGAAAGAGGAATTCTATGGAGGTAGGTTTAGTGAGGAAGAGAATCGTGATTTTGATCTTGTTCAAAGGAGACATGGGGCAAGGGATAAAGGAGATAGAAAGTGAGAAAATAACAACTTGGGTAGTATTAAGATAAAGATTCTAGCTTTCCAAGGAATGAGCGATCCTGAGACATATCTAGAATGGGAGAAAAAAGATGGAGTGGGTGTTTGACTGCCATAATTATTCAGAACGTAAGAAAGTCAAGCTTACCGCCACTCAGTTTTCTTACTATGTCGTCACTTGGTGGGATCAGTTAATGATTAACAAGAGGAGATACGGAGAGCGTCCCATTGAAACATGGGAGGAGATGAAAGTTGTGATGAAGAAGCGGTTTGTACTAAGCCACTACTACCACAATCTAATTAGGAGTTTGCAGAGTCTAAAACAAGATAGTCGATAATGATGCGATTTTCAGCAGGTTTGAATTAGGAGATTGCAGATTTGGTTGAAAGACAATATTATGTGGAATTGGAGGATATGGTGCATATAGCTATTAAAATTGAGAATCAACTTAAGATGAGAGGTGGCTAGCGATCAGTTTTCACTACGGGGTCATCTTGGAAGCCTAATGTCATGAATAGAGAGGAGAAGCCGTAAGCAAACCCAAAGTAGAGCCGAAACAGGATGTAATCAGTCGCAAAAATCAAGGTAAAACTGAACCTTCATCTAGTTGTAATCGTGATATAAGATGTTTTAAATGCCAAGGCAGGGGTTATATTTCGAGTCAGTGTCCGAATCATAGAGCTATAATTTTACTTGACAATGGTGGGGTGGAGACCGAGGATGAAGATAGTGATGCAGACTTTATACCGCCATTGGAGGAGATAGATGATAAGGAGTTTGCTATCCATGGCACGACGTTGGTTACTAGGAAAGCTCTTAGCACACAAGTGAAGAAAGATATCATGGAACAATGAGAAAATCTCTTTCACATCAGGTGTCTTGTTAATGGTAAGATATGTTGTGTGGTGATTGATGGGGGAAGTTGTACCAATGTTGCTAGTACTATTATGGTGGAGAAGCTAGGGCTGCCCACAACCAAACATCCTCTCGATTGCAGTGGCTTAATAACAGTGGTGAAGTAAAAATGACTAAACAGGTATTGGTTCCATTTAGTATTGGTAGATATGTTGATGAGGTGATGTGCGATGTGGTTCCAATGTAGGCAGGATATTTATTACTTGGGAGGCCATGATAGTTTGACAGGCGCGTCAAGTATGATAGTTTTACGAATCAGTACTCATTTATGCACAATCAAAGATCAGTCATTCTGTGTCCTATGATGCCAAAACAAGTGCATAAGGGTCAGTTGCATTTACAAAAAGATCATGTACAAAAGAAAGAGAGTGAGGAAAAGAAAATAAATGAGGAGAAAAATAAAAAAGAGAAAGAAGAAGTTGAGAAAAAGAAAGACAAATATCTAAGCAAAAAAGAGTGATGGGAGGAGAGCATTGATGTCTAAATAGCCGATAATTATACATTTGTATAAGGAGGCATTTTTAAATACTAACCAGATTAACTCTTCTTTGCCTAGTGTTGTTGTGTCTCTCTTGCAGGACTATACTGATGTGTTTCCAGAAGAGCTACTATAGGATTTGCCATCTATTCAGGGAATAGAGCATCAAATTGATTTCGTGTCCGGTGCTACCATTCCTAATCGACCAACTTATAGGAGCAATCCCGAGAAAACAAAGGAGTTGTAAAGGCAAGTTGATAAATTAATGGAGAAGGGGTTCGTGAGAGAAAGTATGAGTCCATTGTAATTACGGTAATCTTAGTTCCTAAGAAGGATGAGAAGTGGCGAATGTGTATTAATTGTCGAATGGTAAACAATATCATGGTAAAGTATTGACATCCTATTCCTGGCAAAGCAAAGTTACCTTCAAGTCTCGAAGGATTGTAGAATTTATTCACACTCACTCTACAAACCAACCAGGCAAGAAACGTAGAGTTGGTTCTTACCCTACGAACTCTCAAAATCGTAGAACAATGTGGAGGCAGAGAGAGTTTGAGCCCAGAAGAAAGACTGTAGTTTTTTTTTGTTCTACACATGTCCTCGAAGAGAAGAAATCCATACACACACAAGCATGCATCATATAAAATGTTATAACTATTAGTATTATGGTCATATTGCTGCTATGTGTGATTTCAATGCTTATCCTGTATATATGAAGCCTAGAGTTAGGCATGTCTGGGTTGTTAAGAACACTAACCCATTAGAACCCAAGCAAGTTTGGGTACCAAAGTAAAGTCTAAATTCTCTTGCAGGATAATAACTCCACTAACTCAACATGGTATCTAGATAGTGGATACTCAAGACATATGACAGGCAACAAAGCTCTTCTATCAAATTTCAAAGAGAAAGATGGCCCTACTAAAGATAACAACTCTGGAAAGGCTAGATGATATGACACAATAAGAAATGTTGTTGTCTCTTTCAGCAAAGTAGTATTTATTGAAGATTTGAAGCACAACATACTAAGCATTAGCCAATTATGTGACAAAAGGCACCAAGTTATCTTCCTCAATAATAAATGTCAAGTAAGAGACCTGCAGACAAACTCAATCAAACTAACTAGAACTAGAGATGGAAATGTATATGTGGTGAATCTAGCTAAGTTGAGTTCGATAGATACAGATTGTTTCTTTGCCAAAGTTTTAGAAGATGTAAGCTGGTTATGGCACAGAAGATTATCTCATCTGAATTTCAAAAACATGTCCAAGCTAGTTTTCAAAGATTTGGTCTCTGGTTTGCCCAAGTTTAACTTCATCAAAGACAAGCCTTGCAAAGCATGTCAGCTGAAAAAACAAACTAAAGTGTCATTCAAGAACAGAACAGTCAACTCCAATAATATCCATTACAATTGCTTCACATAGATCTATTTGGTCATATTCCTACTGTCAGCCTTGGAGGAAAGAAGTATACTCTAGTTAAAGTGGATGATCATACAAGATTCACATGGGTATTCTTTTTAGCCTCAAAGGATGAGACCAACTCCCAGTTAATCAAGTTCTTCAAGCTAGTTGAGAATCAGAAGGGTGAAAAGATCAAAGCCATAAGGAGTGACCATAGAAGAGAGTTTAATTTTTCTGAAGTAGACAAGTTTTGCGAAGACAGTGGCATCCATCACAACTTCTCTACACCAAGGATTCTCCAGCAGAATAGTGTAGCTGAAAGGAAGAATATAACCCTTATCGAAGCAGGAAGAACACTTCTAGCAGTTGTAAGATTACTAGAATATTTTTGGGTTGAAGCTGTCAGTTTTAATTGTTACACTTAGAATAGATCTCTCATTTACTCCATCTATAAGAATGTCCCTACGAGCTGTGGAAAGGAAGAAAGCCCAACATTAGTCACTTTCATATCTTTGGTTGTACTTGCTATATTCTCAACAATGAAAAAAGGTATCTGACTAAATTCCAACCTAAGTTAAATGAAGGTATCTTTATTGGCTTTTCTACTGATAGTAAGGCTTATAGAGCTTTCAATAAACGCTTAACTCAAATATAAGGAAGCAAGGAGAAGAATGGAAAGGATATCAATAGAGTTTATTAGCTGATGTTGCAGTATTTTACACAAAGATAGTAAGACCATTATATAGGTCAACTACATAGCTAATCAGATCTACATATTACATCAATAGTCACCATATAATAGCTATGGAGATAGCTGGCTGTTTAAAGTCTTCAATAGCCAGCTATTGAGGACTTTAACAACCAACTGTTGAGGACTTTATCAACCAACTGTTAAAGACCTTAACAGCCAACAATTGCTCACTTTAACACTCCCTCTCAAGGTGGAACATAAATATTCCTCGTGCCTAACTTGTAAACAATAGGGTGAAAAATATTACTACCAAGACCTTTAGTTAAGACGTTAGCAAGTTGATCGCTCGACTTTACATATGGAATACAAATGAGACCATTACTTAGTTTTTCTTTAATAAAGTGTCGATCAATCTCAATATGCTTCGTCCTATCATGTTATACTGGATCATGAGTAATGCTGATGGTTGTCTTGTTGTCACAAAACAACTTCATAGGAGCATTTGTTGCAAGTCCCAGATCAGTTAACAAATATTGAGTCCATAGAAGTTCATACACACCAAGAGTCATTGCTCTATACTCTGCCTTAGCACTGGATCAAGCAACCACTGCTTGTTTCTTGTTACGCCATGTGACTAAATTACCTCTAATGAAAATACAATAGCCAGATGTAGAACGCCTATCTTCCATAGAACCAACCCAATTTGCATCAGTGTAACCTTCAATTTGAAGGTGACCATGTCTTCCCAACAGGAGACCCCTTCCAGGTGCTGGCTTTAAGTACCGCAAAATACGATAAACTACCTCTATGTGTACGTGACGTGGATCGTGCATATACTGATTCACGACTCCAACTGCATAAGCAATGTCCGGTCTAGTATGTGATAGGTAAATAAGTCTTCACACGAATCTTTGGTATCTATCCTTTTTTACTGGATTACCAACACCACTACAGAGTCTATGATTAGCCTCAATAGGGGAGTTTACTGGCTTACAGCCTAATATGCCAGTTTCAGTTAGCAAATCAAGGACATATTTTCGTTGAGATAGAAAAATACCATTACTTAATCTAGTAACCTCAATTCCATGAAATTATCTTAAGTTGCCTAAGTCTTTGACTTTAAATTCAGTAAATAGTCGAGCTTTGAGAGCATTTATCTCAGTCTCATCATTACCTGTCACAACAATGTCATCTACATAAACAATCAAAGCGGTAATTCTGCCACTAACTCGCTTTATGAAAAGAGTATGATTAACGTTACTTTGCTTGTAACCAAATTTCAGCATAACACTATAAAATCTCCCAAACCAAGCTCTAGGAGATTGTTTTAGACCATACAAGGCCTTTTTAAGTTTACACACCATTCATTCAGTTACATCTAATGAGAATCCAGGAGGAATATCCATGTATACCTATTCTTCTAGGTCTCCATGCAAGAATGCATTTTTCACATCTAACTATTGTAGATCCCAGCCAAAGTTAGTTGCACATGATAGAAGGATCCTGACAGAGTTCATTTTTGTAACTGGAGCAAATGTCTCCTGGTAATCAATGTCAAATGTCTGAGTATATATCCTTTCGCAACCAACCTTGCTTTTAATCTCTCCACTGGCCCATCTGGCTTTTGTTTCGCAGTGTAAACCCATTTGCATCCTACTGCTTTTTTTTCCTTTTGGAAAAGTAACAAGCTCCCAAGTATCATTTTTTTCCAGAGCATTCATTTCTTCTATCATGGCCCCCTTCCGGTTACAATTACGTATAGCTTCCTTCCACTTTTGAGGAATAGAAATAAAAGACAAGGAAACAACAAAGGAACGATATATAGGAGATAACAAATCATATGAGACAAAGTTAAAAATAGGACGTTGGGTACATTCCCTAACTCCTTTCCTAACTGCAATAGGAAGATGAAGGTCAGAAATAATACCATTCATTGGATTAGCCGATGGATCTAGATCTGGATCAGATGATTGACATGGTAATGGAAGGATGTCCTTCTGTTTTTGGGAGTATGTTTGTAGATCCGGTCTATTTAGTCGGCTTGATAGCTCCCCCTTAATCTGAGTATGTCCCTCATCCTGGCTGCTAACAATTTTAGGAATAGAAATAGTAGACTCCTCTTGAATGGGGGTTGAGGATGATGATGACTCCCTTTGAATGGGATAAGCGGAAGGTGGAGAAAAACTAGTAGGTGTTACAAATTCTGAATTCATCTCTTCATCACTACGAATCTCCCCCTAAAGAGATGAGGAGGAATTTGAAAGATAATATGGAACTGTTTCCCAGAAAGTCACATCATGGTTAACAAAGACATGTCGTGATGGAGGATGATAATATTTATAGCCTTTTTATGTAGCTGAGTGCCTAATAAAGACACATTTAATGGCGCGAGGATCAAGTTTGTCACGTGTGGGGTTAGTGTCATGGACAAAACATACACAACCAAAGGTGCGGTGAGATAAAGGATTTGAGGATAAGAGGGAAGGAGAGATACTAGAGCCTTGAACTTAAGAATATTAGAAGAAAGACGGTTAATTAGGTAGGCAGCAGTTAAAATAGCATATGCCCAGAAATATTTTAGAAGATGCATAGTCAACATAATTGAACGAGCAACTTGAAGAAGATGACCATTTTTCCTTTCTAAAACCCCATTTTACTCAAATGTCTTAACATATGTAGTTTGATGAATGATACCATGAGTAGAAAGGTATGTCTGAAATAAACCCTCAGTATATTCTTTACCATTGTCACTGCGTAAAATTTTGATCTTTGCATTAAATTGGGTTTGAATCATTCGGTGAAACGATTTGAAGCATTCAAAAACTTCATTTTTGTGACAGAGTAAATAAACCCAAGTAACACGAGAAAAACAATCAATAAAGGTGACAAACCAATGATAACTTGAACGAGAACTAACACGGGAGGGTCCCTAGAAATCAGAATGAATGAGAGAAAAAGGAACATCACTGCGATTATTGTTACTAGCAAGATAGGTTGACCGTTTGTGTTTAGCCAATTCACACGGTTCACAAAGAGAACTTATCCCTACTATATTTCTTTGCTAGACTAGGAAACAAGTGTTCTAAAACACTAAAAGAGGGATGACCTAAACGTTTGTGCCATGATGCAATGTTTCAAGAGGAGACATATTAGAAACATGAAGAGCCTGACTAGGAGAGAGACATTCATTCTCCAAAATATAGATGCGATCTCGAGCCTTACCACTGCCAATCATCTGTCTGGTAACCAAGTCCTGGAAAATACAATGAGAAGGAAAAAATATTACGGAACACTGGAGAGACTCAATAGGATGTTGAACAGATAACAAATTAGCAGTAAAAGAGGGTACATAAAGGATAGATAAGAGAGTTAGAGTTGGAGTGCACTTAACTAACCCATGTCCATGGATAAGGGCAAGAGAGCCATCATCGACTCGAACAGTGGCCTTACTTCAACTATGCTGGTAAGTGTGAAACAAATCAACCGAAGCAGTCATGTGTTCAGATGCTCCGGAGTCAATGATCCAAGAACAAGATATAACAGTGGAAGGTGATATACCTAAATATGCAAAATATGAGGAGTTAGAGGAGGTTAAACTAGCATCTACAGGGTTCATTATCTGTCGAAGGCTAGCCATTTCTTGGAGAGAAAGTGGGTTTATTGTTGTGTGTGTGCTAGAAGGAGTAGTAAGGATATGTGGCACTGCAGATGATGCTGACTCAACCATATAAACACTAGAACCATGACCACCTCCATGACTTCGAGGAGGATTACCACGACCATGACAACGCCTTGGCTTTCTATGAAGTTTGAAACAAGTCTCCCTAGTGTGCCTGGGTGTTTCACAATAGTCGCAAAAAAGACTATCCTTCCAGTCCTTAGAGACAGAATTGGAAGATTTAACCATAACTAAGGCAGAATGATTAGTTGAAGTTTGGACCATAGCATGTTGGCGACTCTCCTCATGATGAACACGAGCATGACCATCCTGAAGTAAAGGGAAAGGGTCTTGCCCTATTAGCTGTGCCCAGATTTGATCATAATCCATAGTGAGGCCAACAAGAAAATCAATAACTCGATCCTCTTCTACAAGCTTTTGATAAGCCTTTACATCTTTGGTACAGTGAGCTTGGTAAATTGTATAATGATCTAACTCTTGCCATAATACTGTAAACTCAGCGTAATACTGAGCAACTATTTTTTCTTTTTGTAATGTCTCCCGCACACTTTTGTGAAGTTCAAACTTTTTTGACACATTACTAAAATGAGCATAATTTTGAGCAACTGTGGTCCAAATCTGAAAAGTTATTGGCAAGAACAAATAACTCTTACGGATATGAGGTTCCATAGAGTTATATAACCAAGTCTTAACCATGGAGTTATCGGAATCCCAATCATCAAATGTTGGATCCGTTTCAGCAGGTTTTGTAGACTTGCCATTAATAAAACTCTGCATTTTGTTAGCCTTAATTGATAATAAAGATGCTTCAGACCAAGTCAAATAATTTGTACTATCCAATTTAATGGGACTAAGTTGTAAGGAAGAATTAAGCTCATGGTGGCTTAACTGGCTTCGTCTAACATTACTACTAATTATTACAGTAGAATGAGAGTTACCACCTTCAATTATTATATTTAGTAAATCAAGATGACTTACTTATATAATGGGCAGAATACATACCAGTAGGATAATATCTGAGAGATCCTCATGATAGTTTGCAGAAGCACAAGAAAACCCACATAGCTCAGAATATCTTCGGGACTGATGGTTATAGGTCTGATCTAAATGGATCAGGCTCTGATACCAACTCAAATATAAAGAAGCAAGGAGAAGAATGGAGAAAACATCAATAGTTTATTAGCTGTTGTTGTAATATTTTACACAAAGATAGTAAGACCATTATATAGGCCAACTACACTACTGATCAAATCTACATGTTACATCAATAGTCAACATAGAACAACTATGGAGATAGCTGGCTATTTAAAGTCTTCAATAACCAGCTATTGAGGACTTTAACAGCCAATTGTTGAGGATTTTATCAGCCAACTGTTAAAGACCTTAACAACCAACAATTGCTCACTAAACGCTTATTAAACATTGAAGTTTCAATTCATATTACCTTTGATGAGACTGACAATATTAAGCTAAGTAAGGTTATGGTGTTTAATGAAGTTATAGAACATGATCAAATAAACGTAAAGTAAGAAGACCCTACGATCAAAAATCCAATGATCGTAGAGCCTATAGAAAAAATCGTATAGCTTTCTGTCGTAGAACTGGGAACTTTACGAGTTGAAGATCCTACTACACCATAACCTAAAAATGAGTCAAACCTTAAAGACCTCAGATAAGAAGGCATAAAGACAAATGTTCCAACAGGAAGAAGATGGGCTAAAGATCATACTCAAGACCTGATTATTGGTGATCCAAATGTAAGAATCAGAACAAGATCTGCAATCCAGAATGAGTGAATCTATTTGACCTTTTTGTCTCAAATGGAACCTAAGCAGATTGATGAAGCTCTTCAAGATTCAAGTTGGATCGAGGCAATGTGAGAAGATTTGAACTAGTTTGAAAGAAGCAAAGTCTGGAGACTAGTTCCAAGACCAAGAGATCATCCAGTCACTGATACCAAATGGGTTTTCAGAAACAATATGGATGAAGATGGTATGATCACAAGGAACAAGGAAAGACTAATGGCTAAAGGTTACTCTCAAGAAGAAGGCATTGACTATGATGAGACGACCTTTGCACCTGTGGCAAGAGTTAAAACTATTAGGATATTCCTTGCTTATGCTGCCCACATGAAGTTCAAAGTAGTTCAAATGAATGCCAAGAGTGCATTTCTTAATGGGGAACTTCAAAAAGAAGTTTATGTAGAACAACCCCTAGGTTTTGTTGATCTTATTCACTCTAATTATGTGTATAAACTTGATAAAGCACTATATGGTTTAAAACAAACACCTAGAGTATGGTATGGCACTTTGATTAATTTTTTTATTGAAAAAGGTTTCACTAAAGGAAGTAAAGTAAACACAACATTATTTCTTAGGAAGCACAAAGATAAGACATTGTTAGTACAAATTTATGTGGATGATATTATATTTGGCTCTACCGATAAAAAGTTATGTGAGAGATTTGTCAAGCTTATGCAGAACTAGTTTGAAATGAACATAATGAGAGAGCTGAATTTCTTCCTTGGACTTCAAGTTACGCAATATGATGAAGGTATATTCATCAACCAAGCCAAGTACATCAAAGACGTACTCAAGAAATATGGCATGTAATCAGCTATCCCTATGAAGACTCCTATAACTGCTACAACTAAGCTAGACAAAGATGAACAAGGTAAAAGTGTTGATATAACTTAATACAAATGTATGATTGGCTTTCTCCTATACCTAATTGTCAGTAGGCCTGATATTATATTTTTTACATGTATTTGTGCTAGATTACAAGCTAATCCTAAAGAATTTTATTTAATTTATATAAAAATAATTTTTAGATATTTCAAGAATATTCCAAATTTGGGCATGTGGTATCCCAAGGAATCTCCCTTTGATTTAATTGGATATTCAGATGCTGACTTTACATGATGCAAAATAGAGAGAAAAAGTAATAGTGGAACTTGCCAATTACTTGGAAATAGACTAGTCTCATAGTTTAGCAAGAAGCAAAACTCAGTATCAACTGTAAAAGCTGAGTATGTTATTGCTGGTAGCTGTTGTGTTCAAATCATTTGGATGAAGAATCAGCTAGCTGACAATGGGTTTGATTTTAAGTCTATTTCTATATTCAATGATAAAACTAGTGCAATAACAATTACACATAATCCCGTTTTACATTTTAGAACTAAGCATATTGATATAAGGTATCATTTCATTAGGGATCATGTTCAAAATGGTAATATCACCTTGCATTTTATCCCAACAGAAAATCAATTAGCTGATGTGTTTACTAAACCATTAGACGAATTCAGATTTAATAAGTTAATAAGTGAACTAGGAATGTTAAATTTAAGTTCATGATGTTCTCTTGTAAGACTAACCATATAAGAATGAGATCATAGAATGAAAAATGTCTAAAGAAGAAATTGTAGAGTGGATCGTAGAACAGTGAAAAAGCGTTGAGGTATCTTACTCTACGAAGAGGAACTCTATGATATTAGTCTATATCTTGAGAAATCGTTGAGTGGAAACCAAGGGTTCAAGGCGCGTGTCAACACAAACAAGTATAAGTGTGTTCGACAGAAAAGTAACTACCATAAAACTCAAAATTATAGTTGTAACAATCGGTTTAGCAAACTAAGGCTCAACACGTGTCCCACTAACCAAATGGAGAGGGAAGTATACATATATTTTAAATTTTAACTTTTATATTTCACCGGTTCAATTGCTCTCATTTTTAATCTCTCTAAGCCCTAGTTTACTTTATGTTCTCAAAACCTTAACTTAATTTTTTCTCTTTTAGTTCAAATCAACTATCAAAATCATGTCGACCAACCAAGTCATCCCCGGAAATCAATTGTGCTTCAATGAATTTAAAAGAGTAAAGTCCCATTTTTGAACGATTTTGAATCTCGTCCAGAAAGCTAGCTTTTATGAAGCCTTAAGCACAGATGCAAGGATTTTCTCGAAGAAGGTGGAGGAGTTCTACCTCAACGACTCCTCTGTTGATGTATGATCAAATTTAAAGTAAAAGATATCATTCTTAGTTATGACGCTGTGGAGATTGGTTACCTACTAGGTTTTGTGAATGAATGAGATGCAGGATTCAAAATTGTCGATACTCAGAAAGGACTCGGATTCATGGGTTACACCAAGAAGAATCCTGAGTCAAAGGGTTTTAATAAGAAGGAATTCCCTCAAGACTTCGAGTTCTTAGCAAATATCGTTGGCAAGTGCATCATCTACACGAACTTTATTTACGATTCTGTAAGTGAGCTTCAGCTTAAAGTGATGTTAGCCATCACCATGGAAGTTAAGATCAACTTTAGAGCAATTCTATTCGATTGGATCTCTAAATGGTTCAAGGATACAAATAAAAGGAAGGCTACAGGAAAGTCTCTCCCAAAGATGTACTATGGGAGATTCATAAGCATCCTTCTGAAGAATAAGATGAGGAAACACATTGGAAAAAAGTAAGGAGAGCCCCTAAATGTTAGATAACGAAGAAGATATTTGAAAACTGGAAGAGAAATCCAGTTGAAATTAACAAATTTTAGCAGTTTGAAGGAAGTGAGATGACAGTAAGTGAAGTCTAGAAGCTAGTGAACAAGGACAAAAAGAAGAGGAAACTGGCTGAAGAAAAAGAAAAGGAATCTCAAGGTTCTGATACACCTAAGACCTCTGCCAATGTAACCTCAATTGCAGAACAACTCAAGAAAAAGAAGATAAAGACAATTCCTGCCAATATCAAAGTTAAGGAGCATGGTCTTAAGAAGAATAAGGAGAAAGTTCTGAAGAAGAATGAAGAAGAAAAGGAGAAAGAAGAAGTTGTCCCTGAGGCAAACCCTACCATTCTAGAAGATGATGAATCTCAAACAATCAATCAATTAGCTAGCCAACGGACGTGAAAAGTTCAAAGAAGAAGGAAATTCACTTCAAAGCCTCCTCCAACTTCCTACTATGAGGCTATGACTAACAGAATCCAAAACTACTATGCTAAAATAGATAAAAAGGATGGTGAGGCTGCTGCTAAGGGAGGGTTAGCCTTAGAAGAATAAGATAAGAAGGAGATGGAAAGAAAAATGAAGGAAACCAAAGAATAACATATGCAGGATACATTGATGAAGGGCTTGAAGAAGCTAAAATCTGATAAAAAAAAAGTTGGTTCTAGTTAAAGAACCAGTCAATGCTCAACTGATTGTTGAGTCTCATTCTCCGGTCGTAGAGTCTGAGACTACTGCTACAGAAATGGCTGGGACGATTAATATGCCAGAGCTAAATGATGATACATTGATGGCTAAGAAGGCCTCTGAGCCTGAGCCCATGAAAGAAGATATGGATGTGAAAGTACATTTGCCTAAGCCAAAACCAAAAAGAAGAAGACTAAAGAAGATGTCTTTGAATAAGATTGTGAAGAAGAAATAGGTAGAAAATGCCTCTGAGCTAACAGAGCCAAAGAAGGTTGTAACTGAGGGGAAGGATAAGAATGAAAGCTCTTTTGATGATTCCCTAAAACTCACCAAAATCATTGATACAGTGGTGCATGACATCAAAAACACATCTGGTAGCCCTCCTCTTCCACAATCTCCAGTCATTCAACTTCTTTCTAAACAAGAATTTGCTACAACTCAGGGGGAGAAAGATGAAGAAATGATCGAGGAAATACCCAACGCTAAGAATATTAAAGAAAGGGACGAAGGGTTAAGAGCCCAAGGTGAAGAAGAAAATGAAGAAATAAACAAAAACACTATTGTCTTTAATAATAATAGCGATCTACTGTTCTATTTTCTTCTTGTCATGACCTAGATGAAGGCCCTTCTAATAGGAGATCTGAGCTACATCACCAGAACTTATCAAAAGTTTCCTAATGTGAATGTGTTGTCTCATAACTTCCTAAGAATCCTAAAGTTTTCCAGACGAACAATCTCAAATGGAAGTTCTTCAGCTTCTTCTAGCATTTTCCACAAGTTCACAGCTTTCTTTGATACACAAAGTTGGGGCCAACCTAGCTAAAGAGAAAGAACCAAGGAAAAGATATGAGCAAAACTCACACTATGAAGCGTTCGTAGAGTCAGATACTACGAATGTAGAGCATACACCCACTGAAGGTACACAAAACTCTTTAGACTTGTCTTTTATTTATTCTTCAAACCCATCTACCCTCAGGATCGTAAATTCCCAAAACCCTACGATCATAACCCAAACTGACTAACCCAAACACTTTCTTTACATATCTCACATGTATATACTACAGAATACTCACCAGAAAATGCCCCAAAACATATATATACTCTATCCCCTTCACCATTTAGTTCTCCAATAAAATCACCAACTCCAACTCTAATCATCTCTTCGATTGCAAAACCCCTAGCTCTCCGATCATAGAGTAATCAATTCTTGCACATACAACTTCATCATCTTCAAATCAATAACTGATACGAAATAAAACCTCCTCTCCTAATGTAATAACTAAGAAGATCATGTAACATTGTAAATAGGATTATGTATATTTCTTAATGAAATGAAGTTTATTTGAATTTTTTTTAAGTATATTATTGAATAAATATGTATATATGTTATATATTTATTAGCAATTAAGTGATGAGAGATAAAAATTAATAGTTAGACAAGACTAATTAATTTAATTAGTTTAAACTAAGGAACAAAAAGAAAAACCAAGAGAAATGATTTAATCAAGTTGATTTCAAGTCAAGTCGTTTCAAACTTAAGTTACTAATTAACAAAACTTGGATACTAGCCTTGTGTGGTAAGAGGGCCCAAATTAATTATGCAAGCAAGCTATTTAAAGGGCCAAAGAAATTAAGGAATCAAACTTTTGGGAAAGTCTAAGTATTAAGCAAGAACAAGCCCAAGCAAACTAAGACCACTCAAGCCCAATTCTTGGAACATTTAGAATACTTGCAAGCTTGAGAAAGGAAGTAACATGAGCCCAATAAAAAGTATAAGAAGAGGCCTAAGACCTAGCCCAATCCAAGTCCAAGGGTGGTCCAAGTGTTGGGAGAAGTGACCTAAGCATGAACCTAGCAAATGAGGTAATAAAAGAGGGAAAAAAGGGAAGTGGCCGGATATATCATGGGGGGGGGGATGAAGTCTTCAACCACTCCCAAAGTTGCTCACCAGATCTCCTAACAACTTCCATCTCATCCCTTAAAAATTGGATCTATGTAGGCCATTAGTTTAGCCTTAACCTAGCTTAGCCTAATTAATTGGTTTATTAATGTTAAACATGTGGGACCATGAGGGAAGATGAAAAGATGAAGGAGTTGACCATAGAGGAAGACCAAGGAAGAGGTACCTACTTGTAAGTTTGGAAATTGCTCTATAAATAAGCCCTACATAGAATACTTACTAGTATTTGCTCATTCCACCAAGCAAAAAAGCAAAAAACAAGAGAGAGCTAGAGAGGGAGAGAGAGTGCTCGAATTTGGGAGGAAGAAAGGAGAGGAAGTGCTAACAAGGTGTAGCTAAGGGGAACAAGAAGCAAGTTCACAAGAAAAGGTATAAAAGCCCTAGCCTAAAACCATGTTTAAATTTTTGTTTTAATCTTGTTTATTGTGGGAGGTTGTTTGTGATGAGGATCATGGTGGATCTGAAGGTATAAGGAGGTTTATGATATATGGTGTTGGTTTATGATGACTTATACTTCAAAAATTGAGAAAACATGGAAGTTCATAAAGTGAACATGAAAGTTAAAAATTTGCAAAACCTAAAAACATAACCTGAAAATCGAACGACCATAACTCTCATTGTATAACGAATTTTTGAGTGCGGTTAATTTTCCTAAAGATATATGAGTCCTCTACACACTCCAACAAGGATTTCAATAAAATACCTTATAGATTATTTATGGTAATTTTTCTACTTTAGTAGAAAAATCTGGAAAAAAAATTGTCAAAACATTTTGTCCTAAATTTCCAAGGACAGTTTCGGCCACTTAACAATTGAAATAAATTAAGGCCTTTTGGATACTGAAACTATATAGTATAACGAATCTCCTGTCCTAAAATGAACGCAATCCGACTTCGGATGAGTGAGATATAACCAAACGAAGATTAGGATTTTAAAAACTAAAACTGCTATAACTTGCGTTCTATAACTCGGATGATGATGAAATTTTTAGTGGAAGTACACTTTGATATGTATAAGATACTGAGAAAATTTGGTGATTTTTGGAATTAAGCTCGAATTATGAAAAATGGTAAGTTTTGAACTGAAATGGCCCTTTTAAAAATACTAAATAAAGCTGAAAAAATATAATAAAATTATTTTTACGCGTGGAATATTTTTAAGTATGTGGGGCCAGAATAAAAAAAAATAAAATGGTTAAAGAGACTTAATGAAGAAAATAGAGTTATGAAAAGGTAAAATAATTAATTAAAATAAAGTCAAAAATTATTAATATAATTTCTACCGGCTAAAATATGACGACATTGGGACGTATAAGACTAAGTAAAGGTTAATCACATATTTTTATAAAAATAGTATAAAAATAATGTGAGGGGACATTTACATTTGGATTAAGTCGAAAGAATAATTATTGGATTAGGTTACGATTAATATCGACGATAATTATTGAGAGGTAACGATTAACTTAATTAAGTAAATCTTTATGGATGTTGTAGGTAAACAATTGGAAGGGTTTACTAACGTAACCAAGGAAGAGTTACATAATCCAGGCAAGTTCTAAACTTATGCAAATTTATATATTTGTGCAAGTTTTCAAGCTATGATAGTTCTTAAATCGAATTGCATGCCAGTATTCGCACTTACGTGCCATTGAAAAGACTCGTTCTATTATTGAACTGTTATGGTCTATTAAAGTTCCTGTTTATTCATGAACTACTTGAAATATGTAAGTCGATGCCATTTGTTTCGGCTAGACGACGCTGCAATGAGATATTGAATTCTTAAATTCTTTGATGCTATGTAAAGTTAATCCAAACCAAATTGTTTTGGTGCATAATCAAATGTTAAAACTGAGATGAACAACCTTTATAAAGGAAAAAACTGATATCGGACGTTATGATTCCGGTTTTACTCTTAGGCGTCTAATATTTATATGTTGTGCACAATATAGGATATGATAGACCCTAGAGTACTTGTAGAGAATATTTTTTTTTCAATCTTTGTGATTGTTAAATATTCTGTTGGTTTACAATTGAATAATTGTTAAACCTTGTTCAAGAGTTCAAGGTCTTTGTGACCGCTCAGTATGATGTTAAAAATGTTTAAAGCAAAAGAATCTCTTTTATTCTTGTTTATTCAAATTACTTCACAATTATTGTTTCAATTGTTGAAGGTTTCGGTAAAGATTATTCTATTCGTGAGATATTATATTATTAAACTATTTTATTACTTGTTGAGCAATTAGTTGCTCACTCTTGCGTAAATTAAATATTTTTTCAGCTAAACTAGAGAGGACTGAAGGATCCGGTAAAGACAAGGGAAAAAAAAACTAAATGAATAGAAGATCTTATGTATTAATTATAGTATTAGTAATGATGTAATATTTTGAATGATATTATACTTGTATTTTTAAAGGTTTAAGTACCTGGGAGTAGACTAAGACATATTGTAAGGATATTATAATTATCTTTATGTATTTAAGAAATGCCTAGATAGATGTGTTGTATGGGTAGTACCGTAAGTACCATATCTTGTGTTTGAAAGTATACAGATGTGGGGGCGTCATACCTATAATACCTCCATCAAATATATCTTCCTCCTCTCACCTTCAAGCAATAGATCCTTCAGCTCAATCTCAGCTCAGTCAAGAGATGATCAACGACCTAACTGCAAAGTTCGGTAGTAAGATGACATCTCTTGCCACTGTGATTGACAATATTTAAGAAAAAGAGAAGATGTCTATTTTAAGTAGATTGATAAGCATGTTGCGGCTGTAAAGAAGATGCAAGAAACCAACTCCTCCTTCATGAAGCTTCTCACAGACAAGGTCTTTGGTCTAAGCTCTAGCATTCATGAGTTCAAAGAATTTGCGAGTGTTGTTATCACAAGAACAGATAATGTTATGGATATGGTGCATGATCAACGATAAGACTTAGACAAAAAGTTTGAAGAACTGAAAAAAGAAGTCACCCTCTCTAGAGCTCAAGTGGAGTCTATGGTAGAAATCATAAGAATTCTTACAACATAAGTGGTTGCCCTTAAAGAGGATGTTGACATAAAAGAGAAGAAAGCTCCTGGTGGTAAAGGTAAAGATCAATCATCAAATCCTCCTCCTCCTCTTTCTAGACCTGTGCCCCAAGTTGTTCCCCTGGGTCGAGGTCAGTGTTTAAGAACTCCTTAATCGTCAAGTGGAATTACTCCTACTAGGTCAAGGCTACCAACTATAAATGATCCAAGCTTTCTTAATAGAAACCTATATGGGATCAACATAGAAGGAGAAGAACAGCCAAACATGCCATACCCAGGACCGAGAGACATATTGGAAGAACTAAGAATAAGGCAAGAAGAGGCTAATCAAGCTTCTGAGAGGAGAAGGGCTGAAGCAAGAAGAAATCCCCCAAGAAGAAGACCTAACAGAAGACCTTAGATGTTATTTTTTTAATATGTGTTTCTTTTCAATATCTTGTAATTCTTTTTAAATCATTAATAAAATTCATTATTTTCTAGACAATACAATTGCTCACTATATACTAAGGCATATTTACAATTCATGCATTGCCTTGCATTAGAATTGATTATTGAAATTAAATTACTTGTTTTGTCATCATCAAATAAGAGGAGATTGTTAGTGGAGGAGATTGTTAGTACTTACAATTTATGTCAAACCTATTTAATTTGATGATGATCCTATTTTAATGTATATTTGTAAACAAGTAGCTTCTGTAAAATCCTTGTGACAAGTTCTATGTAAAAAGACTTAGTTTAGGGATCAAAATTGTTAGGTTGATCCAAATCGTAGAGTTAAACCTCTATATTAGCTAAGTTGTCCCTGACTAGAAGACGTTCATAGAGCTAAATGTATAGTTACTCCAAGATCGCAGAGTGAACTGAAGACAGTTAGAGATCGTAGAGTATAAGCCAATTCGTAAAGCCAAAATCGCAAAGTTACTAAAATTTGTAGAGCAGAAAAGTCATTTTATGATTTGTCTCTAAGGAACTCCAAATCGTAGAGTGCAGACTCCTAACAAGTCAGTGGCAGGTTATAACAAGGATTATAAACCTTAATCACTCGACTCTTCGAGGTTATCCTCAGATGAGTTTGCGATAGGGACAAGTCGACAAAGTTTCTATCGAACAACTATATTAGTAGAGTCAAAGGACACATGGCTTCAACTGCACTGCTCACAGTACTGAAGAAAGCGACCTAAGTGGTCTAAGCAAACATCAATTTGGAGTTAAACAATTAAAGAATGACAAGTGCCCAAATCAGAATGGAACAACGACAACTTTCTAACGGGAAGATCCCCAAAAGAACTCTATATAAGGACAACAATTTCAAGCATAAAAGACAGAACGAATTGATCAAGTCCAAGTGATAAACCTTTGAGTTCATACAAGCTCCACTCTAGATTCCAATAAACAAATTCTGCTGCTAAGTTATTTGAAGAGAAACTTAAAGCAACTTAGCAGTACCTCAAAACAAACATCTTTTCTTAGTGATTGATAAGATCTTTGTAATCTCTTGTAATCCAAGTCTGTGTGATTTAAATGATTCTTTGTGAATGAGTTGTATAAAAATTTTAGTGAACTGTGATCTTAGTGATTATCTTCCTTAGTGGAATATCCTTACTCGCGAAATAGAAGAGAGGACGAAGAGACTTTTGTACTTCAAACCTCTTAAAGTCTCTGTATTCTTTACTTTCTGCATTTTATATTCTATCACTCTACGTTTTATTTTTTTAACTTATTTCTGCATCTGTTTACAAAATTTAGAGTTGTGTGTTTTCTGATAATCTTTGAAAGGTTTTTAAAAATACAATTTCGCTGTGCTTAATCAATTAATTAACTTGTTTAACTGATTTAGTAATCTCTTTAAAAAGAAAATTAAATAATCTATTCAACCCCCCTTCTAGATTTCTTTGTGCCTTTTCGAAATAACAAAATACAACAAAAGATTAAGTTAATATAAAATATTCATTTCATCAAACTATTGTAAGACTGATTTTTAGTAACCTTTTATTTAGAACATGTGGCTTTTCTTGAGGGCTACTTATATTTGTTTTCAGCAAGAATTAATTAAGATTATTGAGTGGTGATCATAATTAAAAGTCATATACAAATTGTTATTTTCACAAGATTTGATATTTCTACAATATCTTATTAATATAAATGTGAGTCCCATTTATTATTTATATGATAAGAGTCTTCCGAAATTATCAAATTTCTTTATAAAAATACAATTCCCTAAATATAACTAAAAAATCAAAGTTGACAAGTAAATATCCATATAATGCGCGCGCACGCGCACACACACATATATATAGGAAAATTTTATCGAGCGAACCGGAAAAAACGAACCAAAAACGAACCGACTATAGCGACAGTTTTGTCCGTCGCTATATCCGGTCCGTCGGTTTTCGATCCGTCGGTTTTCGATGCTATAGCGGCGGACAAAACCGTCGCTATAGCCGATTCATTTTTGGTTCGCTCCCAACGGTTTGCTGAAAAGTCGGACTGTGTATATATATATATATATATATATATATATATATATATATATATATATATATTATGAAGAGTATACATAATATACCAAGTAATTTCTTTTGTTAAAATGTCAGGGTCCCATACTCATCCTAACCACCATGTAGCTCCATTTATGCAACAAAGTGCCGCTTGGGAAGTGGCTGTATTTTTATCAAATAGTAATATCCAAATTCCATTGGGTAATAACTCTATCACACTTACCTTTTCAGAGGACACTAAAAGGCTATAAATAAAGTCCCAAATATTCAATATTCGCTCTAAAATTTTATATTCATGTTAAATCAGATATTATCTGTATCCGTATCAAAGCAAATATTATTTGTATTTATATCTGTTCAAATCAAATTCAGATACAAATACATATATATATATAGGGAAGCTTTCTAAAGCGAACCTTAACGAGCGAACCAAAGACGAACCGTCGTCTTTGGTGTCTATGGCGAGGATTCGACTCGTCGTCGTAGCCATGCAATCTTTGGCGACGGGTCGAATCGTCGCCATAGACACCAAAGACGACGGTTCGTCTTTAGTTCGCTTTTTGAGAGTTCGCTTTTCAAAATTTTCATATATATATATATAGTCGTATTCGTTAATATCTGTATCCGTAATATCAATATATATATATACACACACACATACATACATACATACATACATACATACATACATACATACATATATATACATATATAAATCTCTCATTTAATATTGATATACAATATATAAAAGTATTAACATCAATTAATTATGCATCTTTTATGTTTATTTTATGATATACGATCTAAAAAAAGTATATATGAATATTATATTTAATTCTATTATTTTATTTGGTTGATTATACATCATTTCTAATTATTAGTTAATTAAATGGATATATTTTTTGTTATTAATTTAGAATTGTGCAAGAATTAAAAATAAAAATTTTTAAAATTTTATTTTGAACAAATGCGTATACAAATACGGATATGAGAATATTTGATATATTTATAGTAAAATAGAGTAACACTCCCTCTAGATAACCATAATAACACTCACATCCCCTCTAGTTTTTTAAATAACAGTTAGTACCCCATACAAGTTTTTAGGGTTGACTAAATAGATAAAGTTACATATTTACCCTTGTATGTTATCAAATTTCAATTTCTGAATAGTATTTATATGTTTAATTATCCCTTTTTAATACAATACATTTTAATTATAGTTTTTTTTGCAATTAAGACTATCTTATTCAAATAACTTAGTTTAATTAACACATTTTTGGATAAGTGATACAAATATTAAGAATTTTAAATTAAATTATTAATGGAGCTATTCTAATTAGAGTGATTGAGTATGTTGATAGTTTAGTTTTTGGTGTTTAACAACAAAAATTATTATTTGAATTCTTAGTTTCATATTATGATTTGTATATGTCAAATTTTCTTGAGTATATGTTAAAATTTGGGATGTTTATGATTTTGATTACATTTTTTAGTATACAGTTGGTGTTATTTTTGTGCAATGTTGAATAAAAGAAAATATAATAATATTTATTACTACCTCTATCTTGTAAAAAGAATTTTTTTTTAATATATTTTTTCTTTTTTTGAATAACAACATTTGTCATTTTTATTGTAAATAATTATGCCTAAGTGTGACTTATGTTTAGTTTAATATTTGAGAAAAATAATCAATATAATTTTTAATACTTTTTTATATGAATAATAAGATTTGTTCTGTAATAATAAGTTTGTTTTACGTAAATTTTAATATTTGAAAAAAATAATTATATTTTTTTTGATTTAATTTGTACTTTTATGGCTATTAAAATTTTACTTTTTAATTACAAAAAAAATATTTGAATGTATATTACGTAAATTTTAATCTTTGAGAAATTTAATTAACAAAAAGTGTGACTTTATTTTCCTGATAAAATAAATATTTATTATTTTTTGACATTTATGTTATTTATTACAAAAGTTCACAATTTAATTAATTAGATCAAGTTAAGTAAAAAATATAATATACAAATTTATATTTAATGAATATATTAAACACTATAACTTGAACGGTATATTAGGCATTATATTAAAAATATTTTTGAATATTAGTTTGTCAACCACACTAGGAGTAGTGAATGTTACATATTGTAGACTAGAGGGGTACTGACTGTTACTTGAAAAACTAAAGGGGTGACGAGTGTTATTATAATTATCTATAGGGGGTGTCATTGTATTTTACTCATATATATTATATTGTACAAAACGAATACGAATAATATCCATATTTAAATATTATCTGTCAGATATAAATACAGATATTTCATACTACATATTCGTCAAATACATATACAATTATTAAAATTTATTTTCGAATACGAATATGGATATACATGTATCCGCATTTAAAAATATCTGTTTACAGTCTCAAACATCCAAAAAGAACTTTTATCCGAGCAAATTGAACCCCAAAGCTTACATATCAGAACACGGTTACATCCTCAACTCTAAAAGGTATCTCCTTGCACTCTTTAATTATAGTTGACGTGTTAAATTACACACTCCTCAACTCTAAAAGGTATCTCCTTGCACTCTTTAATTATAGTTGACGTGCTAAATTACACACTCCGAATTTTTATTCGGTCAAAAGTGACCGGAAGCGCCTATTTTCAATTTAAAATCAATAAATAATGAAAATAAAAAAAATAATATGAATAAAAAAAACTATGGATCATCATAATATTTGGAATTAGTTTTGTTATAAATAATTTAGTTTTAATTTTTAAAGACTATCATCATCAAACCACAAGAAATTGGGTCCTTCTATCCAAAATATCTTTTAGGCTACACATCATCAATCTCAATCTGCATACCAAAAGAATCCACAATACAAAATTGGGAACCAAATCCATTTACTATCAAACCCACTTGTTTTTCATCAGAAAATTCAGCTACCAATTAACGACTTAAGAGTTTTCATGAAATTAGCAATAGAAATCAACAATGGACGGCCACCGCCGTCGCCGTGCCCCCACCGTGCCACCATCATCATTATCATCATCAATACAACCCTCACACACCAAAATATTCTTTACCTTCTCCCCCTCTCAACATCATCCCACAAATTAGAGCAGCAACAATAAAAACAAATTAACATAAATCATAAAAAAAAATTCAAACACAACATCGGAGATGAAAAATTGCATCTTCATCTACATTCCTGATCTTCTTTTCTTTTTCTTTTTCCTTCCTTTTTCCAATTGGAGATTACAAGCGGCAATTCCTAATCACAACAGATCTATACTTTTGGGATGAAGATGTTAGCAGGGGAGGGGTATTCTCAATTACAAATCTGGGTTTGGGTTCATTGTAGAAGATTTAAAACGATTATAAAAGATGTTTTTGAGTATGTTTGTGTTGTGAATCGGCGATGTAGGTGGGGTCGGTGGTGTGATTGTGGGGGATAAATTTTTCCAACGGTATATTTGTTGAAGATGGATGGTGGGAAGAAGATGACCAATATTGTTTGTATTTGTTGAAGAATTCAGTGGGAAGAAGATGAATAATTTGCTTAATGATGCAGGATATATGTTGTTTGTTCTTTTTATGCTTTTGCATTTTAATTTAGGAAAAATGTTAAATCTTATTCAAAATTTTATCTTGTAGTTACCCAAATATGCTAATAAGTATGTCATCTTATTTAAAAATCTATTTTATAGTTACACATATATATACTAATTTTGTTTCATATTTAAGCTTTATTTTTTCTTGAATATAATTTATTAAATTTTAATCATTTTTTAAAAGAATACTTATTTTCTAAATTTTAAACTTTTTTATGTATATTATATTGTCTATTTCAATTATTAATTGATTTTATATTGAAAAATCAACGCTTGACTGGATAATAGTTTGGACTTTGGAGTGTGCAATTTAACTTGTCAATTATAATTAGAGGATGCAAGGAGACACCTTTTAAAGTTTAGAATGTGACGGTGCTCCGACATGTAAACTTTAGGGTCCAATTTGCACTTTAGTCATATATATGGGAGATTATCCAAGCCACCTCTGGGTATGGATCATTTTCCAGCCAACTCATTCTCAGCTGTTCATTTTAATCACTGACCACCAAGATTAAAAGGGAAGATTAAGTATCCGCAAAAAATTCTTTCGAATACTAAATATTCGTAAAAACTTTTTGCGAATAGCTTTTTTACTTTAAAAAAACCAGCAAGAGTTTGAATACTCCTCTATCCTAACTCAAAACTTTCTTTCTCCAACTAAATTTCAAAATTCAATATTTTTTGTTATAAATTCAAAATTGTCAATCTCTATATTATTGGAAAGATTTCAAAAAGATCTTCAAAATAAGAGACATTGTTAATATGTTTTGATGTAGTTAAAATATCAAAAGTTGCAACCAAAGCTTATAATGGTGTATTTCAAAATACAAAATTTTAATCCCAATTTTAGTCATTTTAACTAAATAAAAAGATATCAACAGTAGATCTTATTTTAAAGATGTTAACAAAAACTTTTTAACGATATATAGATTAATAATTTTAAATTTGTAACAAAAACATTATTAAATTTTAAATTTTAATGGAAAGAAAAGGTTGAATTAAGAGAGAATGAGTATTCGCAATAAATTCTTGCGAATACTAATTAACATTTGCAAATACTATCTTTCCTTTAATCTTAGTTATCAATGATTGCAATGAACAACTAAAAATGAGTTAGCTGATAAATGATCCATAGCTCTCGATGAGTATGAATCATCTCTCTCTCTCTCTCCCTGTATATATATATACACACACACATTCTTACCAATACAGAATTAAAGACGATAGATTCCGAAACTCCATTATAAAAATCTAATCTAATGGCAACTATACATACCAAAATAAAAAGAACAAAAAAATATGGGAGGAACTAGAAATAGAAAAGAAAAATCTAAATAACTATATGCCACAGCGGCCCAGCAGTAATAAAAACCAATTTCAACAAGGAAAAAATTGCAGATATGCCAAAGATATAAATAAACCCTAAAAGCAACATAAAATTCTTACAACTACAATAACAAGAAAAGAGCTAAAACTCGGAGTGTTTCTACTATATCTGATTAGCCTTTTCGCCAATCCTTTAATATTTGTTTGAAACTTCCACTATCACATCAATTCTCCAACTCTCTTTTTGGCTGGCATGCTAAATAAACATTTCACTTCATTGACACCGACATCAGATCATGCATGCCTAGGTAGGGTTCCTGCCTAGCTGCGTACTCAGCTTGAAGAATTCTTGAAGAACCTGCAGAGTAGAAGACAACTTTACAACTATGGATAATGAAAATGAACTGCCGTTCATCAATGTAACTGGCCAAAGGACATTTACCCAGCATTTCAAGCAAAGATGTGCAGCATGACAGAGTTTGAGCACTAAAAATGAACATGGCATACAAATTTTGAAGAGGAGAAAAAATAATGTAAGCGCATGACACACATAAATTTTGAATAGAAAAGATTATGTAAATACATAGATATACATTTTTAAAAGATCCTAACCATTTTTTTAAAAAATTCAAAACTTTTAAAGGAATGATGTGAAGATCAAATTTGTACAGCTAGAATGAATTTCTGCAATCTCCAAATTAAACTCGAACTACTGATCTTCGGACCAAATTTAACTGATATTAGAACCCATGATAGCCTACCATGTAAAAATCAGAAAGGTGCCTCAAGTGATTCATCCCAAACATCTGCACTTCCGTTAGAGGCATCTTCAGCATCTTCCTCCATTGAAAGCCTGATATATTCCCGATGAGCAAACCGATCCCATTCTGTCAGTGTTGGATTCTCCCGCTCCTGTAACCAACATAGCAACATTGTGGTTCATATCAGCACTGGTTAATTAGTTCCATGTTATAGCATCTTATCAAGTACAGTCCAACAAATTGCTAAGAATAATGGGAAACTTTTCACATACCTGTCGAATTAGAAATGGATCACGGGTTTCAAAGGCCATGAACTTATTGAGATTAAAGAGGATATTGAAAACACTGCCTGAAAGTTTCCCACCTTTCAAGTCACGTAATGTGAAGTAGCTCTCATTCTGCCAAAAAAAAAAAATTGATCATCACAACCATTACCATGTGTAAGGTGTGTCTGCTAGATAGGCAATCATTGCAGACTATTTAAGAGACTGAACACCTACTTCTTGTCTAATAATTAACTCCAACTAAAGTTCCATTTGAGACAATATCTTGGTTAATGATGCCAAATAGAATGAAGAAAAACAGATCCTCATTTTTGGTTCATTAGAACATTACACCCTATCATTATTTACCCATTCTCTTCATAAAATATCCAAGCAAACGGGGTTTCTGTTCTACATTGAGGGTTGCATCAAATGTAAGACCAAATGTTTCAGCTACAAGAATGAAAACAAATTTAGCATCCTAAATTAGAGAGGAAGTAGTTTCTTGGGAAGATTGTCTGTTGTAAGACTCGCAAAGAAGGATAAGTAATCAAAATGTAAAGACAATTAACCACAGCAGCCACAATGGCAGCTAGAAATCATCCTTGCTACCATACTTTAACTCATTTAATGCACCAAAACAAAGAAAGGAAAACGAAAAAGATTCATAGGAAGCCACAATGCAAGAAAAAATATATATATAAAAATGGAAAGAGTTACCTCTGGTCCAACCATATCGACTATCTGACACAAAATATCCTCAAAAAGCACAGGCTCTTGAGCCATGCATTCCATTCGATGCAACTGCTCCTCATAAAAAAATTGCAACTCATTCCTTGTCAGAACTCCATTTCCATCCAAGTCTATGCACTTAAACCTGATCAAATAATTCAAAGTCTCATGAACATGCTATTGAAAAGCATTGTATGTAAAGATAAACCAGTATCTGAAATGATTACAAGTTTAAAACTGATTGTCAGCAACCAAGGATTCTACTTGGTAGAAAAGATTGTCAACACAAATAATATAATAATTTAGATGTCAATTTAATGTTTTAAGTATTCAAATTGTAAACCAATAATTTGCAAAACCACATAAGTTTCAACATAGCTGAACAAGAAAGATAGACATCTAACCTCTGCAAATCAGTCACAGGTTCACCTAGAACATATGATAACTAAAGCCCAATCTACTGCTTCATTCCATCTCTCCCCTTCCATTTTAACTCGGCATACAGAGGTAACAAGGGTTGCCAAAAAATACTAACAAGGTTGCGCTTTACATTCGCACCAAAATGTTGCTTTCCTATATTCACTCACATGCATAGAACATGTATGTGATATAGGATATTACTATTCTCTCTTCTATATAATTTGTTATCTTGTAATTTCTAAAAGAAAACCATGCCAACACTTAGAAACAACTCAAAAGGTTTTAATATATTTTAAGAAAGCAACCCCAAGATTACCACAAGTTAGATTCCATAGTGTATTGTGTTTCTGTTCCCTTTCCGTGAAACGAAACTATCCGCATTTCAGGTAACAATGGACTAATGCCTAACACTATCTTGTTCCCAATTGATCATTCTAATGTATGAAAAAAGAGAGCTCAGATGAGTTGCTAGAACAATCTTGACAAATAAGGCAATAAATTCAATAATACATGAGACAGGAGAAACCCTAGACCCTTTGCTCTGGAAAATGACAAATTACAGGCTAGTAGTCAGACCTCCAAAATCATCCACACCATCAGCTTTGTAATTAAAAAGTGCAACATCCTAATAGTATCTTTTTCCTTTTACTTATAACACTCTTTGGGATAGTCATCTAAATACCAATATACCGATTAAAGCAGTAAAGTAGTGTCAATCTCAATATCGAAACCTTCCCTTCAACCCTGTTATAAAGTTATAAACTCAAAAAAAATTCACGCTACCAAAAAAAATTTGCCATTACACAACACGCATATATGACTAGTTGAAATAGTTAAAATACTAAGATACAAATAATGTGCGTCACACTGGATGCTACTGAAAATAAAAGAAAAAATTGCTGGTGTCAAAGAATCGTCAAAATATTTTCATTTTAAGAAATTAATAAGGATCAAATCACTCAAATAAATTGCTTTAAAAGGACTAATAGAAGGACAAGATAACTTTCATATCGTGCTCCTTTGAAAAGTTATCAAATGTCGAACTTCTGGTATACCTATATATGATTGTGTTCATATTGTTAAATACTTTTAACACCAAAAATACTAAATTCATTAATGCATCTAACTATAAGTGAATCCTATGAACTAGGCATGTTTACATGTGTGGATGCATGCAATCTCTCATAGAATTTCACCAAAACTTGGTTAGTAACACACCAGAACTAAAAGACAGAATGAATTCACTCATGCTTCCTCAAGAAAGTTTCAAATTTCATATCTTGTCTGTATCATTTATTTCTTTAACACCTTCGTACACTAGATTCATTTCTTCATGTAAAAGTGAAGCCCATAAACCAGAAAACAAATACTATTTCCAGACATCTGTATAATGTGTAAGCAAAATGACTCATTTATTTTTGTTTTGTCTTATTGCTTCTGCTTGGAGTTCATGTAGGGGTTTATACAACTCTATAATTTTTGTGCTGAGGAGTGGGTGTGGCCCACTTCAGTGCTCGATTAAGAGGTTTTGAAGGGAAGAAAGATGCAAAGATGCTTTGGATGTTTGCGGTTATGTTCTTTTGAAAATTTGAAATTAGCGTAATGCTCGGCTTTTTAGGCACAACTATCTATTGTTAGTTTTGCTGCGAGATGAGATCATTTTTCTTGCTTCTCTTTGGGTACTCATGGGTGCCTTTAGGGTAATTCTACATTTGATCTTTGTAGAGATTGAAGATCTACCCATTTTAAGTCTTTTCTTTTTACTTCCACTTGTTATAGGATAGGTGGACTCCTTCCCCCTCTACTTATAATTTTCTTAATCTTCTATCAAAAAAAAGATGTCATCCTTTCCTTTATTTGCATGTCCAAAACAATGTCACCCTAGAATTTTTAATTGTACATACCTACTAAGTACTACCATTACCCATGAACACTAAATACGTGGGTTGCATGAAAGATCCCGTCAATTCGCCCATAACTTTTAATACCCCCTACATCCCAAATTAAGTGAGCTGGCTTGACTAGCACATAATTTTGGAAGAATTGTAATACCTTCTTTACTTTTTCTTACTACTAATTAATAAAGTGATTACAATCATTAAATAGAAAATTAAATGTTTTGAATCAGCTCACTTATCTTGCGACATTCTGATATAAGGAGGTTAAATTGGGAAGGAATGTAATTTATTAGAGGTGATATCAATGAAAGGTAATATGGATCTTTGAATAATAATTCACCACTTTCATCACTAAAATGAGGATGGTTTATGTAAAGTAAATCCACTGACAAGAAGAAAACAAAATCATATCCCCTTTTCATCTCTTTAGAGGTCATCCTTGTTATTCGATGTTTAAAACAATATCAACAATATTTTTTATACATAATATTGGTACCACCAGGTAATGGGGATTGGAACCAACGACCTTGAGCTTATTCAAGGCCTCTACATTCACCCCATGAACTTTAAATACACGAAAGGTCCTTTCAATGCCCCCGTAATATATTAATTTCAATTATCTAATTATGCAGGTGAGATCCATGAAAGCTAATACGGGTCTTTGACTAATTTCTAAAATTTGTAGAATTTCAATTGAGTGCATTGCTTGTAATAATCCTAGAGCTGCTCAAAACTCCAAGGTAGTAATATCTCCATTGCAACAGTATGCGACAAGACGTGTTGGCATCAATAACTTTAACTAGTTAGCGCGCCCACGCGATGTTTGTGTAGCATAAATACTATTGTAATAAAAAAAAATTTAAAACTTACTAAATTTTGTTAACTGAACAAAAAATATTCTATGAATGAAATTTTAGATTCTCCACTTATAGTAACTAAATTAGTCTGTTACAAGAGAGTCATAAATTTTACTGGGTGGAAACAAAGAACAAAAAAAATAGAGAGTCGTGTGAGTAGGGGAGAGAGAAAAAGGTCCTGTATCACTACTTTGTAAATTTTACTGGGTGTAAGTTTAAATAGGATTTTTAAATTTTATCCTAATATGTGTGCACAACTTCAATAAAAGTAACCATCCCTAACCCTCTCCCATAATAATATAGAAGATAATATAACCCATTCATAGTTAATATTGTTCATTTCTTAGAGCTGAATTGTTAATCTTATAAATCCTTCTCAAGTTACCAGCAATACATCAATCCTTTAAAGTTTTAAGGTACTACAACCCACACATAGAAATTTCTTCCTAGGTAAGAATTAATAAGTTAAAAATATTGTTGGTCAATTTGTTGCATGTTTAGATTCAGCAACTAACAAAGTCCCTGCAGCATGAGGATTACCACGACAACCTTAGGTTACCAGAAACAAGGGAAGACATACCAGTACTCAAGACTAGGCTCAGATGATTTATCTTCCTCCGACAATATGAAGTAAACAAAATCCTCATATCCCATCTTTCCTTCTACCTTACTGGTAAACTTTCTTGGAACCTAAATAGGCATTACAACATGAAAAAAGGCAATGAAATAGAAGCAATGGAGTGCTCAATTATGGATTAAATATTGTGTGGTGATATTGGCACCCCATATTTAACTAAAGACAAAATAGTTATGATCCAAAGCAAACGTTAGATGCTAGCGAACTTCTGAGGTAAGATCCCAGCAAGGTGTTTGCTCCATATGGTTATCTCACCCCTGGAAGTGTAGTGCAAACCTTCCGGGGTAAGGAAGTTTGTTGCAGCGAGGATACTCTTGTATTTCTTAAAAAATATGAAGTGCCAATACTGTCACTCATTAAATTGATCATTTCCGTTGAAAACATGAGTTGGGTTCCAAAAAACAAAATCAGTATACGAATGAAACAAACCTGAGAAAAAATTCTATCAACAATCCTGTATGTAAGTGCGTGGTTACCATATCTAATAAGGTTCTCTTTATCAATCAAAAAATCATGATCCGTATCCAGCTCCCAGAACTTGCAATATATCACGTAGAAGTGTTCATAAGAGAAATACCTGTTGCAAATATTAAAAAACAGAACGACATATCAAAAGTGATTAGACTGTAATACCACATATGAAATTTTAGGCATGTAAAGGGTATACATCATCTTAGATGGAGGAAACAAATTTATATTATGTTTTTAAAAAGCTCCTACATATCCCAAAAAACAAAACTCTGCACCTACGAATCAATGTTGCTCATAGTGACCAGTTCATCAAAACCGAGGTCATTTAGTCCAGAAATTTGAAACAATTATGTACTACCGACAAGCTAGCCTACAAAGTAATTCCAAGTGTATCATAAACAACACAAACAAAACTATCTAGCACTGAACGTTATCGAATAGGGCAAGTTGATGGTAGGAGCAGTATGGAGCACTTTATGAGCCAAGCAAAGCCACATAAAAGTATTTATGTCCATGCCTACATCTAAAAGAGATCTCAAGCTTGGATAAGCTTGAGCTAAACTCGATGAATCTTTTTCAAGCATGATATACGGTAAAACAAGCAGATCAAACTCGAATCACCCCATTCAAACAGTGTAGCAGACAGGCAGACCCAGTGAAAATAAAAATAATATGTTCTCGAAGAATGAGTTGGAAGGAGCTAACATTTGTAGTTCATACTAATTAAGTACTTAAACAAGTTTGTTTGAAGGACCTGAGCTGAGTATTCGTTTTCTCGTCAAACCACAGATGGGAATGCCACATACTGATGGGGTACTGACATATCTAAAACACTTGCAGCATTGACATGTCAAATATAAATGTGTTCCTCCCTGAAACTTTTCTGAACATACATAATCTGCATTACATCATTATGTTAAATCCAAGGGGAGGGGAGCCACAATGTTACAATCTTTGTGCTAGGTCAACGACGCGGCTAATGAGGTTCATCCCTGAAACTTAATGTGTTACATTTTGGTAAAACTTATTGTCTACATGAACAAAATCATTTTCACATTCTTTTTAAGTATAAGGTCAAACAGTGCAAAATTGCTCATAAAGTTATTTCAAGCTTATAACATTGGGCTTGCATATGCTCTCCACGACCTACATTTTTCTATATCTCAAGCCCTCTCCATATTTCTATCATAAGAACTACAGATTTCAGCAACTTAAGATGATACTGGTGTTGCTATTGTATTTAGCATTTATAGTTTTCATTATTTTGATCCAAAATGAATACTGTGGCTAATCTGCATACTGGTATCAGACATTTCTTATTAATATTATCATTTTGAGGGGTATGTTCCCTATCAAAATAATCGTATTGGTACCCATAATACTTATTAATGTTTCTTACAGAACTGTGAAACACACAAGCTGATTTCACTTAATAACCATACTCAAAGTGGGTTAAATCTACTTTTTTCCATTGTACTCGACCCCGGTTTACAAATGCATCACTGAACTAAAATTTTTAACGATCAACTCATTGAACTGTTTATTTTTTACAAACCGTCACAAATTCTGTCTAAACAAGTTGACTTTTAATGGAAAAATTAAAAAATAATATTTTTAAGCTAGTTATCCACGTGGGCTTGTCAAATAATATCCACATTAAAAATCTGTGAAAAATAAAAATAAATTTGAAAGTTGAAACAAACTGAACAATTAAAATTAAATAAATGAAATCATGGAAGAAAAACATATATCTTAATAATTCTATTAACTTGAGAAAAACATGGAAGGATTTATTTACAAAATGAAATAAATCTCAATCAATTAAAATAAAAAACAATATGTAATTATATAACAAATTGATTAAACATATGTAATTATATAACAAATTGATTAAACAATTTAAATAATTTAATAAAACCCATTAAACACGATGGGTTTGAATTCAAAGTGTTTAAGTTGTTTAGTTAAGTTAATTTGTTCTATTATTGTATTTCATTTAATACTCCATGTTTTAATTTTTTATTTTTCTAACTTTGTAATTTATTTAAATATTTTTGGATAGATTTTTAACGTTTTACAAATTTTTAATTAATTTTAACATATAAATTTTCTATTTTGATGGCCACATGGACAAATTTGTGGGACTCATATGTTACTTGGCTATTATTTGGCGTGTCCACGTGGACAATTGGATAAAAATAATATTTTTAAAAATTTTCTGTTAAAAGTCAACTTGTTCAAACGGAATTTGTGACGGTTTGTAAAAAAATAAACAATTCAATGAGTTGGCCGTTAAAAATTTCAATCCAGTGATGCATTTGTAAATCAGAGTCGAGTACAGTGGGGAAAAGTGGATTTAACCCTACTCAAATTAGAGCCTTGGCAAACTTCCAGGTAAGAACATGCTCACAAACCATCATAAAAGAATTAAAATAATAGAAGAAAACTTTAGTTTAGAAGGATAATCAAACCAAAGAAAATTCATTAACATGAGGGGCACCATGTTAAGAGTCTTAACATTTAAGCGAATCTTTATCTACCTCAAAACTTTGTTGATATCCTCTTCTTCATCTGCATGTTGCATTGCAGAAATTAAGTTACCACGTTTCAGCTCCCTGAGGGTAAGATAACCATTGCCCGCTCTATTCACGTAGTAAAATATTCTGTATATTACAGTTTCAGCTGGCCATTGCAATAAAAGTAGGGGTTAAAAGAATTATATAGATTCTCCAATGGTACAAATATGAAAAAGAAGTACAAGCTTCAAAGCATATGAGCCCCACAGAGCTCAGCAAGAATTTTTATCCTAGAAATGGGAACAGAAACCAAAGGAGAATTAACTCATGCAAGAAAATCTCCAAAGAAAAAGAACCCATTATGACCTTTCTCCGCGAGAAAACCACCATGACCTAAATATTATTAAAGCACCAAGAGCATATGGATGATTTATTTTTTGTGAACTAATTTTCTTTAAGAATAAAGAAAATTCTTGAATAAGCTTCCTGATTGGGATGCCGAAGACAATTACTCCTCTGGCGCAATTTGAGTGTCATGGGTTCAAGATAATGTATGTACCACGAATTTTTATACATGCTGATGACACATTTAAATATTATATTGCTATCATCCTTTTCTTAAAGTTGCACTTTGGATGCTAAGATAATTTTAAAAATATTATATCAAAAAATACAATATCTTTATGTATCATCTAAATAACTTAAAATCTATGCCTGAATCACAGTTTTCAAGATGACACTAGACACATTTCAAAAGAAAAGAAAAAAAGAAGAATAAGGTGACACAAATTTTGGACAGAGGGAGTACTTATAGGTCACTATTCAAAGCTACATCAAAATCCCAATACCTGATAAGAAATCATTCATCCACGCTCAAATAGCCAATTGCATGCATATCAGACACACATCTGAATACAAGGATTTGTAGAGCACCACTTGTGAAGCATATACGAGTGTAAAGACCATGAAAAAGATAGAATGACCAACCAAACCGTAATCATAAAGGGAACCTTTGGAAACCAAATGTAGGAAACTAAAGAAAGCAATAATCAAATTGAGTACCAAAGAAATATGACAAAAAAATCTTACAAGAAAATTCCCCAGTTGGATCCAATGACTAAACACACCAATCTGAGGGGCCGATAAAGTAAGGGAGATGAGAAGCACATAGAAATCCTCAACCTCTCTATCATTTAGGTTGAAAAAGAAGTGGGAGTTCTAAATTGTATAACCGCCATATAATGTATTAAACTGGAAATCGGATTGTTGTGACAAGAGAAAGATAAAAGATACGAGTGAAGCTATTGAAAAAGAGAGACATCTCATACTCCAAGCATCCTTGTATTGCGAACCCAACTTTATAATAGAAACAAGAGCTAGAAAAGAAAAGACTAATTGTGGGAGATGAACTTTTTGGTAGTGAAGTGAGAGACGAAAGAAGGATATGGAATGGGATCTCAGTCCTGTTTGAGAATAGAGACAGAGAGATAGATATGGAATGGGGTCTCAGTCATTCTGTTTGAGAATGGAGACAGTACTTGCACTTGCACCTTGTGTCTCTTATTTCTTATAAAATCTCAATTAAAATGATATTAAGAGGTGAAATAAGCACTTTCTAAAAGACTAAGATTTATTCCCACAGGTAATTGCAAACTATATCATTAGTTCGCTTACCTTGTGTTTTAGTGAATTAGCATTATTATGCTTTCCCGTTAACTTGAGCTTCTCAGCAAGTGTAATTCTTGCTTTGCTAAGCAGAGATGGTATCATTAAAACACAAGGTAATTGCAAGCTCAAGTAGTTACATAACTTTTTAACAACTACATATGAAATTTAAGTGTTTTTCGAGTTCTAGTTGATGGGTCCTGTACTATTAAAGAAGAATTGTTCAAGGTTAGTGACCTATATCACAAAGGTCACATGCACAAAAAAGAAAATGTAAATCCTCCTTTAATTAATAGCTGTTTAATATTAAGAATAGGCTCTTCTCGCAATTGTGATACAAGATGATGCAGGACAAGCTAGAAACAAAGGATGAAAGAGAAGGGAATGAGAAAAGGGATAAACTAGGACTCAGACCTAGGGTTCTTACGCCTCATGCCCAGGGAAAAGATGCATCGCACATCATAAACTAATTTAAAATTTTCATAAAATTTACTTCTAAAATAAACACATTACAAACATTTATAAGACCTCATAGAACCTTCCAGCCACTAGCACCAAGTACATTTAACTAGCTACATTCAATGATGTCCCACGATCCCTGAGTTCCTTGACTACATTCATGTACTAAACTACTAATGTATGTGGACAGAAGATAAAATACAACGAAATAAAGAGAACAAGGACTTCATTTAATGACTGACCTGAAATCCTAAAAGACTATTTGACCATTGTAGAAATTCTAAAACATAGTTAAAGAACTAATAATCAAATTGTGTTGCCTATAATTTTTTGGCTGAACCACTTTCAGATTGAGCCATAGCCAATTTTTCCTGCTGCTTAAACCTTCTTCTTCTTCGACCTTTTCACATTCTTCATCACAAGTTCACCTAAACCTAATCAATTCCAATAATATTATGAGTCATCGTCGGAAGCCTAATACTTGGTCCAGAAAAAGGTAGTCATTTGTGATTTTTTGGAAGCACAAACCAGGAATTTGTTTAGACTTTAGAGATTTAAACATGTCTTCATAAAAAATTTACAATTACATACAGTTTTTTTATCTCTTGAGAGATACATTATCCAAAGAAAATAGTAAGTTTATGTCGTGGTGCCTGATTGTCCACTTTTACATTTTCTGTAAATTAGAAGATGCTCTTCTATCTCCTTTTTCCAGCAAGATTATTTAATTCCAACATCAATAACTTCATAAAAATATAAAGAAACTCTAGCATTATAATTTAGCCCCAAATAAGCAAGACAAATGACATGGCTACTGCAAGAAGACAAGAAATAGCATCACCAGCTACATCTCTATGAAAACATTTCTCAACATTCAAATTAGCATCCAAGGAAGAGCCATTAAAAAATATAAAAATGATTGAGCATACCATATCTTTCTTGAAATTCAGGTGTGCTCTGTAAGAACTCCAAGCCTGGATGAGTTGCCAAAAGCTCTCGAAGCACAGGTTTGAAGTCATCCTATGGTCAAGATGATAAAAAAAATTATGTGCAAGGGAGAACTTTAGTTCATTATACTGAACCTAGTCTTGGAATACAGGTGCATGACTTATGATACTAGGCAATAGCTATATCGAATAAAAAGAAACAACAAACAAAAACAAATAGATAGATACCTGAGTGAGGTGTTTCAGATCTGGCTGCTTTAAGATTGCGAATATTTGGCTTGGTATATCCTTCGTCAGCATGTTGCTATTTACCCAATAATCAACAAATGCATCTCTACATGTATGCGAAAATACTAAGTAAGAAAAAGAATGTACGACTACTAATGGCAAAATCAGTCAACAGCTTATACAAGGAAACATGAATAAATCATAAGCTCAACCCTAACAAAGCTTACTGAGTTCCATTGATGGCAATCCAAAAATCCCAATTCCTCAAATCTTGAGCAAAGAGCGCACCTCAGAAGTGCGGATACAAATAGCGGATACAAATACAGATATGACCAGACAGATACATCAATACAACCTATCTCAGAATCATGGATACAGATACGCTAGGGATACACTGAATGTTACACTTCCCGAGGTCCCCTTTTGTTAATTCACCTTGAAAACCTATTTACTGGCGCAGATACTCAGACATGCAAATAACAGATGAAGATGTTTTGTTGTTTAATAGTTCTTTAAAAATTACTCTTTGACATCTAAAGGTGCAACTTTAAAAGATAATATATATATATATATACATATGTGTGTGTATATATATACACACATATATATATATACACACATATATATATAACACCTGAACCTACAATGGTGTGCATCTTAATATTAGAGCCACTTGTAGAGTCTTGAATGTGGACAAACAAATTGGAGACGAGCAGAGAAGAATGTATTGCAGTGTTCCCTAGAACGTGGTTTGTTTAGGTACGAGGTACGAATACAAGTACGAGGTACGCTAGGGTATCTTTATGAAAGTTCTTATAGTTAGGAATTCTCATAGAATCTAAATATAATAAATCTAAGTTTTATAGAAGATTTTTAGTTTAATTAACAAGTTGATTGTTTTATAAATAATTTAGTACAAATGTAGTTTTTGAGCATCCAATACTAAGTTATAATATTGATATTTGTGCAATTATAGGTAAACCAACAAAGAAATTTTCCGATACTCTAAATTTAGAGTATTGGTACGTAACATGTTTGGGTACCCCGCAAGTACCAATACGTTGTTCTCTAGATCAATAAGAATATCTGTTAACTCTAAGCAGTAGATACTTTACAAATTCTATAATCAATCACTTCAACATATGATGATGATTACCCACCCCTTCCCGCACATATCCTTTTCATCAAATCATTTATTTATTTTCCTTCAATAAAGTCCCTCCATCCTACTTTCTAAGAATTTTTTTTATGGTTTTTTGACATTGACTTTACGATGTGTATACAGTATATTCTTTTTATATTCTCAATATATTTGCATATTATATTTCAAATATACTTGAGACATACTCTAACGCAATTAATTTCCAACACAAAGTAGATATACTTGAGACAAAAAATAATTGTGTAATGCTTTTTAGGCAAGTCTTAAAATACGGGTTGAAAAATACCCAAAAAAATTCTTATAAAGTCTGTCAGACGTAGTAACATTGTTTTTCTTTTAAGAAAGAAGAACATATTAACAAGAGAATGAAAGTAGATACCAAAGAGGACAAGACATCACCAATCAAAGCACAAATGTTCACAGTCCTACGGAAGGATGGGCTTTCACTTTCTGACAAAGCAATAACCCAAAGCATCCATGGTCAAGGCCCAAAAGGCCAAAAAGAAGCAAAGAGAAAACTATATCTCACAGCAAATGAATAGGAGATGCCGACATTTACCTCCGTCTATATGCCCCCAAAGAATGAAAAAAAAACACTTTCTGACAAAGCAATAACCCAAAGCATCCATGGTCAAGGCCCAAAAGGCCAAAAAGAAGCAAAGAGAAAACTATATCTCACAGCAAATGAATAGGAGATGCCGACATTTACCTCCGTCTATATGCCCCCAAAGAATGAAGGAAAAAAAAAAATTCGCAACAACAAAGAATTTTGCCATCTTCACTCCCTCAAGTATCATGACATTGAACAAGAACCGCCACTCCAAACAGAGAACAACAAAGTTGTCAAGCTACAAAACAATAAAGGAACAACGGGGAACTACTGAACTAGTTTCAGTCACTTGTTTACGCATCACACACATTTATGGATACAAAACCTTATAGGCCCTACACTGCTGCAGCAAGTCCTCAGTATTAAGTCTATCTACATTACTTCCAGTCTTTTGTTTAATTGTTTCACATACCACTTAAACCTAACTTCAGATAAAAGATGATCATCACTTTAACAAATGTCTAAGCAGTGTTGAATGTGTGTCCCAAATTAAAATTTTCAATTCAAATTTCATTGTAAAGAAGTCTATAAATATCAATTGTTTTGTGAGAGTACAAAGAAGTATTGGTACCTGACATATATATAATAAGCACATAGTTGTCACGGCGCCATAGCGAGACGCGGCGGTAGTTGACCGCCAAGACGCCTAGGCAATAAGGCGCCCGTCATGGCATCCGTATGGCAAAAAGTCATTAACAATGTGCAATTTATACATTTGTTTATTTTACTTCAAAAGTATATTGAATAATATAATTTTATTTACATTAAAACTCAAAACATCATAACTAACACTACAAAATACAATTAAAAAACATAATTATATGAATACTTCACAATCAAAATTCAAAAATAAAAAAATTGACATTGAAAACTAGTAGAACAAGCCAACAAACACTACGTGAGCCTTGGCAGCTCAGCATCCAAGGTGTTGCCTTATCCTTCTCTAGCGCCAGGACGCCTAGTCGTCGCCTAGGCGACGCCATGACAACTATGAATACGGATGTGTCACTGTTCTAGAAATTAAAAAGTACTTGTAACTACTAGGGCCCCAACAGAAGGTCCACCTCTGGGACACGTTACGAATACTAAGGTTGTACATAATCTAACCAGGCCCGACCAACCCATGGTTATCAAGTCGCCGCCTAGGCGTCCAGTCGGTGCATATTGGGAAGGCGTCTGGGCGACTTGGTGGGAGGGGAGAAAGTCGAGCGACTTGGTGGGCGACTTGGTGGGCGACTTGGACGACTTGGGCGACTTGGTGGGCGACTTGGACGGCTTTGTCATTGAGCAAATTTTTGGGTACTAATGATACTTGGTGAAGACAAACCTTAGTGGGCAACAAAATTTATATATATATACACACATATATGTGTATATATATTTTATATATATACACACATCCCCATGCTCCACATATATATATATGTACATACACACATCCCCGTGCTCCATTAGCTGCTGCCCCTCCACTAGCTTCTGATTTTGCTGCCAACTAAGGTTTGTCTTCACTTGGGAGAGCATAAACCAAGTAAAATATATTATTTTACTCTTTCACTCTTTGCATTACTTTATATGCTCAATTTCTTTTATATTGTATAATGACAAAGTAAACATTAGACAACAAAGTTCAAAGCTCCAAACGACCAGAAATTGATAAACTTAATACGCTAAGAATACTAAGACATCAAAACCTTTATGAACTATAAAACATGTAACTTGTTTGGGACATACGAATTAATCTATTATACATATACATATACATACATACATACATATATATATATATATTCCCCGACAATTACCTTGTGTTTAAGAGAAAGAACTTGCTTTAATAAAGTATATTGAATTGAACTAAATATTACTAAGGTATCACCATTTATATAATTTGAAGTTGTACAAGTTCAAAAAATTACAAGTTTACAACTATAATAAAATTATCCATTTTGATTTGATCTTGTTCACTTCTTGTTGTGATTTGATATGCTACATGTATTATGAATACAGTAAATCATTAGAAAAATAAATATATCAATATTTATATAAATATTAAATATATATAATTTTATTCGTATAAAATTTACATTGTTAACGACTTGTCGACTTGTGGACGACTAGTCGGGTGCCTTGTCGCCTAAGCGCTTAAGCTCCCAGCTGTCGCCTCGCCTCGACTTGTCGCCTTGATAACTATGGACCAACCCAGCCCAAACCAAATGCTTTTGTTCGGTTTATTTAACTTAATTGTGTTAGATTGGTCCAAAAGTTTGTCAGCCCGCTTTAACTCAATTGGCTGCAGTTTAGAACAAAAAATGGTCGGTACAACCGACCGAACCGAGCAACCAATACTTAAGAAACAAATTATATTATATATAGAGACCAATCCAGCTAGCCCTAATCACACGATTACAAACAACTGGCCCTTCTCTCTCTCACTCTTTCAGTCTCTCTCCTTTCTCCGCGGCTCCCAAAATCTTCAAGACTGTTCATCTACAACATTAGCCCCTTTCTCTAACTCACTTCCTCTGTCGCTCTTCATTGTCACCTATTCTGTAAGTTTTGAGTTATTTTTTGCATAGTTGTTAAGGCGTCGCCTAGGCGTCCAGTCGGTAGGAGGGCAAGGCGACCAGGCGACTTGGTGGAGGTTTGAAAGTCAAGCGCTTAGGAAAGGCAGTCGTCGCCTTGGACGACATATCGGCTGAGCAAGCGACTTGGCCACTCTGGGTATAAATCAACCCAACTGCCAACTGGGTTTAAAAAAAAATGATGTTGCTCCAAAACTGGCCCTAGTCGATACTCGATTCAGCGATTCGCAGAATCGCAGTAGAAGAAGACTAAAAAGGGAAGAAGACAAACTAGAAGGGGAAGAAGATTGCGAGAGTGAGAGCGAGAGAGAGAGAGACTACTGACTTACCTACTCCGATCGGCGCGACTCCAAAGCCTACGTCGATCGGCGCGACTCCGACATCCACTCCTTCCGTCGACGCTGCTTGCAGGTACCACTCCAATCTGCTTGCTTCTTTTTTTCTTCCCCTTTAATCTTTTTATGCTTCGCTTCTGCCTTCTAGTGCTTTCTAGCACTCTGTTTTGCTTTCTAACTTCTAGGTTCAGTGCTTTCTTTTTCTTCCCCTTTTTCTTTCTTTTTTTCTTCCCCTTTTGTTTTGCTTTGCTGACTGTTGTCGCTTGCTCCTTAGTCCTTAATCCAAAGATGAAAGAATATATATATATATATATATATTAATTTATATATATATATATTTATATTTTATATATGTACTCATATTTTATATACTGATACAAAATATGGTTTATACTAATTCATACTACATACATATACAATTTATCTACTTGATGTGGTTTTATACTGATACATACTTATACATATATACAATATATATACTGATAAAATTTGTCTTATATTTTTTATTTGATTGTATTGCGTAGAAAGTAAAATGGCAAAAAGTTCGGGGGCCGAAAATTATGATATAACTAAGGACCCTAAAAGAAAAGCTAAATCGAACGATCCAGGTTGAAAATATAGATATTGGTCAGATATAAGTAAAAAGGATGTCGTGCAATGTATACTTTGCGGGAATAATGCCATTCGGGCATCAAGAGGCTCAAGCAACATCTAGCTGGAAATTTTGGAGATGTAGCGAAGTGCCCTAAAACAACAGAAATTATGAGGGAGATGCAAGCGGCTTTGAATAGTAGAAAGAGGAACAAGTCCGTTGAGCTAGATGTTGATGATGATGATGTAGTAGAAGTGCAAGAAGAACAATCATCTGCTCGTCCAAGCATGGCTTCCAATACTTCTCTAACACTATCCCAAGTTCTAGGACCGCTTCCAAAAGGAAGAAAGCTGTTTTTCAATTCCCACAACCAAAAGCTCCAACAAAGACGGTTGAAGCGCTTCTAAGGAAGACTCCCGAAGAAGTTGTAGAGGAGGCATAGCAAGCGTTTGAGCCAAACGACTATTGAAAATCATTTGAGGACACCGAAGGAAAGGAGAGAGTCCAAATGCACATTGCCAACTTTTTCTACGAGTTTGGCATACCATTCAATGCTGCAAATACAAGGAGCTTTGAGATAATTATCGAGTCCATAGGGCAATATGGACCGGGTTTAAAGCCTCCAACGTATCATGAGTTGAGGGTTCCTTTACTTGAGAAGGCAAAGACGAAAACAAATGAGTTAAAGGCGAAACATGAAGTTTCTTGGAAGCAATATGGCTGCACACTCATGTCAGATGGTTGGACAGATAAGAAGTGAAGGCACTTGTTGAATTTCCTTGTTAATATTCCGGAGGGGACTTACTTCATGGGTTCTGTTGATGCCTCCAGTCAGTCGCAAGATGCCACAATGTTGGCAAATCTACTTAATTGTAAGAGTGAGGAAATTGGCGGTGCCATATTTCCAAGCTGGATCTTTCTTACCCATAATAACAATTCACTGTAATAAAAAAAAACACAATGTATAAATATTATTAACTAATAAAATCACCAAACACAGTATAAATATTTCGAAAAAGGCCAAGTGCAGTACGGAGTGAGGGAAGCGAAGCAACCGAACAGAGCGGAGCTTCGCGACGCACTGGCCCATCGGGGGTGGAACGAAGGTTTGGGGGGTGTTGGGGGCGTAGCCCCCCACGGTATGGTACGGTGTGATTTCGACAGAGAAGAATAAGACAAAGAAGACAGAGAACTGAGAAGAAGAAGAAGAAGTCGCATGAAGTATCCGCCGGCGTGAGAAGAAGAAGAAGTCGCGACTCGGAACTCGGAAGAGAAGAAGTCGCGACTCGGAAGAACTAAGAAGAAGAAGAAGAGAGAAAGAGAGAGCGAACCTTGTTTGTTCCGACGAGCTGTTTGGTCTGTCGAACTCGCGACTCGGAGGAAGAAGACGAGAGAGCCTTGTTTGGTCTGTCGCGACTATGGAAGTACTGACGAGCTGTTTGGTCTGTCTAACTTAGGGTTTTTTTATTTCAGATCAAGGCCCACGCCTTGATACGCCTCGAGGCGACACGCAATAAGGCGTAAGCCTCAGCCAAATGAGGCGCAAGCCTCTGTATTTTCCTATGAAGCGTAAGCCTCGCCATAGCAACCTTGCGCCTCGCTTTGAGGCGCGCGCCTCAAACGCAATTTCGAACCATGTCAATCGCTGGATATTGGTGCCAAGAATCATTAAATTACAACAAAAAAAAGACAAAAGACAAACAAATGACCCAAAAAAAAATAGAAAAAAAATTGTCAAGCTTTAATCTAGTTTTGAAAAGTTCTTCCACCTCATATTCTCCTGTATCTTTCCCTACGTAACTCTGTATCAGGCTATCTGAGGCTACTACTCATATCTTGTTTGCTCTTTCCCATATTCCGCTCTTGCCCTACCCTCCAACAATGTTCTGAATCTTCTGACAGATTCAGACAGCACTCATGAGATGCCAAACCCAAAACTAACACAACAGAGCTCTGCCTAGCAACTACAGGCACTGATGGAAAAACTATTATTCCATACTTCTATTACAGACAATAGTCACATAGTTGATGATCAAGCTTATCAGGCAACCTACCTAAACTTCCTATTCACAAAATGAATGCTAACAGATAATTATAAAAATACAAATATTATATATAAAAAAATACTTATAATGAAAAAAATATACAAAAATGTCAAAAATGAGATGAAACTGGAATGTATATGAAACATTAATAAACATTTCAAACCTGGTAACAATTCCTGTGGAATCCAAATCAATCTGTTTAAAAAGTGCAGTGGAGAAAAATGATGGCAACTTGCAAATTTCCTTCGTAACTGGTTTAAATTCTGAAATCCCACAGGAAAAAAAAAAGAGAAAATTATTGAGATTCCTCAAAAGTGAGTTTTAAGCAAATCAACAAGATTAGTCTTCAATCTAACACCGCGAAATCTTCAAGTATATCTCACCATTTACTTGAAGTCCATCCATATGACCATAAAAAAACTGATTAATTCTAAACAAACATCGTTCTTTTAGTTCATTTGGAGCTGGACGACCATCTTGAAAGTAGAACTGCAATCAGCGCAAGCATTTCAATTAATATGGGAAGATCATAACACCAATATCTACAAGCTAAACACTGACCAACAGAAACAGTCTCAACATAATACTCTCAACATAACAAACAAACCAGTGGAGTATAAACCAGCATAGTCGAACCTGAGGTATCAACTCTTTGACTGGCTCACTCACTAATTTTAAAGGAGAACCTAAAACAGAAGGGCCTGCTCTCTGTTTCACAATACGAGGAGAACCAGATGAACTTCTTGGTGAAAGTGGAGGTGCACTGCCAGCAGGAAACATGGAAGGTAATGAATTGGTTGAAGCAGCATTTGGGCTCGAACATGATCCAGACACATTCAGAGGAACACCTGCCTTAGCATTGTTAAGCAAAGATTTTACCTGCACCCATATAAAAACATAATTGTTAAATAAGTTGACTTCCATATTTAAGCAAAAAGAAATCAACAAAAAAGATAATCTAGAAATACTTTTGAAAGGCAAACAAACCGGGAAGGAGTGCGCATAGACTTTTCAATATAAGTTAATATGTTAGCATAGATGATTACCCTCCCCTTCCCACAGATATTCTTAAATCAAATCCTTCCTCTATATTTTTGTTTGATAATCTGGAAATCAAACTTCCAACAAACAGTTTATAATTTATTGAAAATAGTACGTAGGATAAGGAATGTTGCAGTTCTGGATAACTAATGAATAGCAGACCATGACACATTCCTATTATTTATTTAACCAGTATAACTATGATGGCTTTCAGACAGTACTTCGCATTGATAGTAAAAGGGTATTACCATGATCAAACATGTCAACTGACACCAGTCTGTGATTTCATCATATATCAACTGAATTCCTCCAAATCCAACATTGTATCAAAAGAAGGCAAGCAGCAAGGCAATATTCAAAAAAAAATCATCTCACCTTTATCAAAAGGTAACCAAGTGTGTGTGTGTGTGTGTGTATTTAACATTCACTCTCAGCAAATCCTTGGCACCTCTTCACCACGTGATGTTTTTTATCTATATTGTCAGGCACTAGGCACTAACACAGAGAATTCCATTACTAAGGTCAAAAAATTAGTTCATCAATCTTTCCTAACTATCCCGCATCAAAGACATGACACACCACTACATACTGGTTAACAAAAGCACCATTATAGCCCTTACTATTACCAACAAGACATCATGGCAACAACACCTTGACCTTTGACAAATCATTATCAAACTCCATGGTCTCTCTCCAGAAGATACCTATAGATCTAGCATGTTTCACGGCACAATTATTTGCAAACATATTTTACAGTTTACATACGAGAAGACTAATATTGCATGAAGACATCCAAAGAGGCCCCAAATTTGCTGATTTAAGCAATCACTTCCAATTGGCACTTTTTCATATCAACATTTTATACATTTTTTTCATTATTAGGGTTGGATCTTTTTCCTAGCAGACTTTATTCTATAAAATATTCTGACTCTTCAACAATAGGCTCGGTAGGAAAAGTTTCAGTACGCTTTTTGGTTTTAGTTTTTGGGTCCAAGTATCAACTTCCAGTAAAATTAATAAATTCATAGAATAAATAATTCTGCATTTATTATCACAGGATGTTATGGGATTTTATAGATCTCTGATATTTATTTTCTGGTTCCTTCTCGTATTAAGGCCTTTTTGGCTTCAGGTTTACTTCTGTTTTTCAAGAGGCATTTAATTGCATATGAATCTTCACTTTTCACAAGAGATGATAGAACAAACTTCTAGAATATATCTTCTTTACAGATGATTAGATTCAAATCTTCAATATATACCTGGAACAAGGACGAAATAGCACCGAAAGAAGCGAAGTGTATTCCTGTAATAAACTAAAGAGGTTTTCCTCAATTGTTGCTGTATTTTTTTAATCGGGATTGACAAATTTTATATTAAAAAAATTTGGGACAGCTCATTAAGCACAATAATTCATTGCTCTAAAAAAATCGCTAGGAGGACCTAGAAGGCAAAGCCGCCTAAGCTGGGTGTCTTCCCAGGCAGTTATTTTTTGATATTTTTATATAACTATAAAGCATATACTCCCTCCATCCCCAAAAGGATGACTTAAGTGACAAAAAATCTGTCCACAAAAGAATGTCTAAAGTACATATTCAATTGGATAAAATTTTACATTGACTAATTTATCCTTGGAGATATTATATCTTAGTCAAACAATAAATCAACCACATCCCAAATGAATGGCTCAAATTAATTCACTCTCTCTCCACAAACTCAAGCGTCAATTAAAGCAATTAACACACATACCCATACAAGGGCAAAATGGAAAGTAAATTTATAGTCTCCTCTTATTTGACTACCTTAATTTGTGTGAAGTTTGTCCTTAAGCCATCTTTTGGGGACAGAGGGAGTATTACATATAAAGATTGTAACTTGTACATAAAAAAATAGTAAGAAACAATCTTAAAAAAAGCAATACAAATTCATTTCAAGCATCATTACAATCGCATATAGAAGCTGATAATTTATTAATTTGATAAAATAAATTAGTCAAATTACCTCAAATTCTCCAAAATGCTAAAGAAAATTAGAAAACCAACCATGATTATTTGATACACAATTCTTCAATCTACCTAACTTTGATGAGTACTAATGCTTAGTTTGATTGAGCTTTCAGGTAAAAATCAGCAAGGAAAAAAGACCTTTTAAAAGGGCCTAGACTTCCTGGGCGGAAATTCAGGTGGTAAAGTGCTGATTCTGACTAGGTTGACGCCTATTAGGATTTTTAGAACACTGCAATAATTTAAGAAGGTTTCCATTGATGTTACAAAATCCTAAGAGTAACAACCAGTGTGGAAACATAAAAATTAAAATTTTCAATGTATATCATATTCTGATATTTTTATTTTTTGATAGAAAAGGAAGATTTTATTAGGAAAGACATAGTTAAATTGACGCGCGGAGGATGAAAGTCATCCTACACTAGAAAAGTGGAAAATACAACGCCCTTAGATCCCTTTGTAAATCTGAACACAAAAACCCACCAAAAACGCCATCATTCAAGACCAGTAAGAAGCTAGGATACTTACACTGTTCCAAAAGAGATGAAAGGATATGTACTGGTCACATAAACTCCGAGCATTCCTCTGTCTAATTTTTTGAGATAAAAAGAATTAACTTAAAAGAGAGAATATAGCATATGGGACAAGAGCCCACACACCCTACAACAAGAGGAAATCGAAAGAAAACACTCGAAAAGAAAACAACCCTCTAATCTCTACATAGACACATAAATACCCCATAAACAACCATGACGGAGACCCAAAAAGAAACAAGGAAAGATCCTGTCTCACAATAAAGGGAAAGATACCAAAGCACTAAAACCAGGTAAGAAGCATGTCTTTCAAGACATTCAGTATTTCTCTTCTGGATTCGATAGCACGTCTTGGTCAAACATGAAGAATTGCTATAGTAAGCTCTCCCGTCTCCACTACTCCATTGGTTAGTTTCGAGAAAAAGATTTTGTTTTAGAAAAAATTCAGCAGAAAGGAACAAAGTGGGGAAGATAATAACAGCCTGGTTGTTCAAATTGGGATAGAATCAAATTCTAAAAGAGCAAGTAATACAGATTTCTCAGAATAATTGAGTTTTTTTTTACATCGGGATGTGCAATTCCAAGTGTCCAGACCTAGGTTTGACCTATGGGAATCTAAAAGAGGTTCCTATAAATTCTTCCTCTTCTCTTTCTCTTCATGAACTTATGCAATTTATGCTTGTAAACCAGAAAAACATTCTTTGAAATATTAAAGTTCATCATTTACAAAGTCCAATGATCCAATCAATCTCTCAAGCCCTAACCTCCTAAACCAATAAAAGAATGACATGAAAATAAATAAACGAAATAAATAAAGAATTAGTTTTTAAACCCTGAACATTTAATGATGAAATACACTTAAATACTTGTTTGTGTCAATTGAACCTTATTGAAATGCCCAGACGTTTTAAACTCTTCATTAAAAATTGTGGTACATTTTAACTGAACTACCTTAAATGCACATTTTAAACCATGACACGCCATTAGTCAATTAGCTCAATTAGAAGACAAGATTCAATCGGCACAATTAACTTTACTTAAGGTCCAATGTGCACAAATTTTTAGTTCAGGGTAACAAACTAACTTTTGGAAAACATTTAGCGTTTTTTTTTTGGGGCATTCAAGCATAATAGAACCTAAGTTACTGTTCTACGGTACTCTTCCAATCACTTCAGAACAGCCTCAAAGCTTTCCCTTTTTGGTGCTTAAGCAAACCTTAACCTGAGCCATTTCTTAGACCTTTTTCACAAGACAAAAACGCCCCATATTCATCCAGCTCTTAGCCCTAAAAATCCATCCAAACAAAGCCTAGAAAACCATACGTCAAGCTAACCTACATCATCAGCATTTCTATCTTACTTACAGACCTGTGTCGTAATTGCGATGAGTTTGGACATTCCTAAATGCAGATAAGTTTGTTTCTTTTTCCTTTCAATAGTAGTTAGAACGTGCATGGCATCCTAGTTTCAATTTGTTCGTTTCTATTCATCATCTTTCTCTTTCCCTACTATACTATGGTGAGTAAACTACGTTTCTCCATCAATGAATCTAATCGCAAAAGATACCCACTTTTTTTCTTTCTGATTTTGATAAATAGCATTCACAAATCGTAAAAGATACCCACTTAATTTAAGACTCTTACAGAAACTGCTTAATGCATCCTTCTCTACATAAGATGCTATTATTAACTCACATGGTATAACGACAAACATTTTTTTACCCTCTGCTACACAAGGGTACAAGCTTCTAACCAACAAAATGGAACTTTTTTTGACCCAAATCATATACAGTGACAGCAGTTATTATACATATAGTCATCTTATAAACCAGGAATCCTTTTACCAGTTTCCTTCGCACTACATTATTTCACAATTTATTTTCTACACAAAATTCAAATTGATTCATTTAGTTACCCAAAATGGCAAACACATATCCCTCAATAAATACAATTCAATGCTCACTATTATCAAGGGTTGAGATTTTTACCAACGGCGCAGTCTCAGGGAGCGAAAGCCATTGTTCAAACAGCTTCTCGGCAACATACGGATTTGATTTGATGGCCAAAGGAGAAACCTCCGGCAGCTGCAACAATTCGGCGTCGAGACACCCCACATCGCCGTTAAAATCCACATCCATCTCAAACCCCTAAATTCAATCTCTCGTCCACAAAATTGATACTCTTTTTCGGATCTCAGATATCAAACAAACAACAGCTCACATCACATTGGCTTTCATTGAATCTAACACTTCAATCCCTTGTATAACAAATCGAATTCTTGAGAAAATCGATGCTTTCACAAACCTAAAAAATGAAATTATTTGGGATCCAATTAGCCAAATTTACGAACGAATTGATACAGATTCGAAGCCACGAAACCCTTGGGAATAAGAGGAGAAAAAGGAGAGAGAGAGAGAGAGAGAAGCTACTGACGGAGAGAGATGTATTTGTCACGTGAAGGGAACGTGACAAGTTTACAGCCTACAGGTGTATGTTTCGTTAATTTTACTTATTGAAAAAATCATTTTAAAGAAATGAACTTGTCTATCTCTATATATCTATTTATTATATATATATATATATATGGAGAAATGTAGTCTAAGAAAGCCTGAGCCAAAGTCGCTTAAAACCACTTAATAAACTCATGCAGTGTTGTATGAAATTTTTATTTAGAGAAATGTAGTCTAAGAAAGCCTGAGCCAAAGTCGCTTAAAACTACTTAATAAACTCATGCAGTGTTGTATGAAATTTTTATTTAGAGATTTTTTTTCATAAAAATGAAAATTTTAACTCTAAGAGGTAAAACAACATTGTTTTGTTAAGTAACTAGTCAAAACTTAGCTAAGATAATGTCTTAGATATATGGAAAATATCCAAGTCTCCCATCCAACTATGATTCAATCTTCTGTTCCAAAATTTAAAGGCTGAGATATATATAATATCCGCATAATTATTACGTGGACGGTGACTCTACCATTCAAATCCAATCTATCCAATCTACACAATAGCTATGTGGATGGCCAAAATCATCTTCACAACTATTATATGCGGACGGGAGTATTAAGTAGGTCAAGCTCTGCACAATAGTTTTGCGGATGGTAGTCAGCCTTTGAATCTTATAATAGATGGTTGGATCAAAATTGGATGGATAAAACTATCAATCAATTTTGGTCGTGGATCATTCCCTATATTTATATCCTAAAATCTAAGAATAGTCTTTTAACCCTAAATTTTAGAAGAATTTTTTTTTATCTTTTATTTAATTTCAAAATATTTTCATTTACATTCTTATTAATATAATCAATATCAATATAATATTATACCAATATTTTTAAACTTTTTCTATTAATACAAAAAATAATAATAAATATACATAAATCTAATAAATTTCTTCCTTCCATCTTATGTACATTCCAAAATCATTAAATAAATCTAGCACCTGTAAATTAGTGCAATATAATATCAATAACTATTAATGTTATGAATCTAGATCATAATATTTTTTGTTGTCGCTCTTTTTTTTTAAAATTTTGCCTTCTATTAAATACTAACTTCTTTCTTATACACTACTATGTTACCTCTAAAGTGGGCTATGAACCAAAGAAAACATAATGAATTCAAATGTTAATAATGAAAGTATTTGTGAACATTGTTCGTCAAAAATAGGTAATATGTTAACGTGTGTAATGAACATTCATTATAGCAATTAGGTAACGCAAAAGAAAATTGCAAATTCAAAGTGTTGGTATACTGGGTCGAGAAAGAGATTATAACCATCATTTATCAACATGTACAAAAGAAGACATATTATGCAATAACCAATGACTTTATGAATCGAACAGGTATAAAAGTGTTCAACTAAAACTATATAATCAATGAGGCAAAACATGATTATCAATGTACATTCAGATCAAAGGGATCAGATATACATATATGGTACGAATAGAGATAGCAAATGAGTTGATTTAATGGGTAATTAATAAAATTTAATAAGTAATGGATTGTTAATAGGTTGGGTCACGAATAGATAATTTAAAATAGGTCATAAAGGGATAATTTTAATGTATATGGATAAAACTCATCGGTCCGTATATACCTCCATAAATTTGTAACCTTTAGTAGATTAAAAAGAGGAGAATTGCAGGTTTTACGTTTCTCTCTCTATTTTTTTTGTCGTCGTTATGAAAGTATTATATATATTACTAGCCGTAACCCGTGCCTCCGGCACTAAAATTATTTTTTGGTGAGGAAAAAATAAGTAGAAGAAAAAAGTATCGGAGATAGGGTTTGAAAAAGAAGAAAGAGGTAGAAGAAGAGGAAATAAAGAAGGAGAAATAATGAACGGTCAGATTTATGCCAAATTTTGAACGGCTCAGATGATTTATTAGATGAACGGGAAATTCAAAATCATTTGTATTTTGTTATATAGATATGCATGGTTGGTAGTACAAGTTTCTTATTTTGATACATCATTTATTCATTCAATAACCCTCTACAAACTCAATAATAATAAATAAAAACTTAAACCATCCATCTTATAAAATAACAGTATACATAGTACATTAGAATTTTTTATAACAATCTATTATTTAAACTCTATATATTCAAACAGTACATGCATATTTAATACACCATGTATCCTGGCACTACATATATTTCCTGATGTAATTGTCATTGAAACTAGAAAGATAGACTCATAAATAACAACAATGTTTTTGTTATAACACAATCATCACCAGACATTCGTTTCTCCTGAACAAATATTTCTAGATGACACATAATCCTAAACCAAAGACACCACAAGGCAACCATGAACATGGAATACCACTTAGTAGCAAAATAATTCCTTCGTTCTAAAATTAAAGATACAATTTGACTTTTGAGGTCAAACGACGACATATTAAACTTTAAAATTTATATGACTCATAAAAATTTAGAATGAAATAAATTTTATGATTAATAGTTTTTGTTATATATTATACAATTATAATAATTGTATCAACTAAAATTAAATAAGTTCACATTAATTTGAAGTTTAATATATCGTCGTTTGACCTCAAAAGTCAAATTGTATCTCTAATTTTGGAACGGAAGGAGTAGCAAACTAATTTTCTCTGTTACCTAGAAGTTTAGAGATAAAAATAGAGTTTGAGCCACCAAAATATGAAATTTAATTACAAAACATGCTGCAATCTAAGTATGAACTTTAGTTACAAAACATACCGCTGAAATAGAATGAAAAGTGAAAAGTCATTGGAGGGTACGTAGTTACGAATGGTGTTTATTAATGTACTAATTAAGTTGTTTAAAATTGATTGTTGAATGTCAGGAGATAATGAGATTAGAGAAACTCATGTGGTTACTGAGATGTTAGTAGTTGCACCAATGCCATTCGCCGAGGTGCCAGCTCAGAGTGAGCCGATTGAGGAAGTTTTAAGAGATGAACCTGCGATAAATCTAGGAAGCGATCATGATGAGTACTCCGAGATGGAACTGAATGAAGAGGAAGAAGTAGATTCCAAAGAAGCTGAGTCATAAGAGGTTAATCAAAAATACTTAATCAGTCCAACTAGTGATCTTGCTCCATCCTCTATTGCCTTCAACATTGCTCGAACTGCTAGCAATTTGAAGTTAAGTGCTGATATACGTTTTACAAAAATCTCATACTCAAATGAAACTACCTCCCACCCAGCTACCAGTTACCTTTGCATAAATTATAACCACAAAGTGATTGTGAACATTGAAATTATTGAGCAATAACTTATTATTAGTATGTTCAATAAGAGATATCACAAATATAAAGGGAATTACAAACATTTGATATGATAAAGGGAATCAACAAAATAAAATAACTAATACAAAGAGAATAAATGATTCAACTACCTAATCACCAACACTTTTATGACAAGATTTTCAAAATCTTCAGCAAATTAATCCTTCTTCATCATCGTCTGAAATCTGAATCATCTCAAAATAAAAATAATCAATCTCTAATATAAATGAACACATATACTGATATAAGAAAACTTTACATTTTCTCAAGCCATCTAACCAATTCTGGGTGCATAACAAAGCTTCGAGATTCTTTGGCAAAAGAGAAATGCAATAGGAATACATAGAATATCACGCACTATCAAAGAAAGTTTAGGATATCTATTCTTGTTAGTCTTCTAGAAAGTTAAGATGTCCAAATCAATATGTTCTTTCTAATCAAATAACGATTCCTCCAAGTATAAATCCAAATGTGACTTAGAAACTATTAGTACCATGATGTCAACTTTTTTTTTTTTTTTGCTAATGTGGAGTTTCCCAACCGCAGTCGGATTATTCTCCTCACTCCGGGTCAGGCCTTTGTGCGCGGGTTTGCACCCGTATTCCCGTGGCCCCATGAACCATTTCTGGCCTTGACAAATTGTTGCTGGTGGTATTCGATCCCAGGATGTCCGAGTCTACGGTTCGTTCCGATGCCTCATTTGAACCACTGCACCAACTGATGGGTTCATGATGTCAACTTTGCAATGAATCAAATTCCTCATCTCATTTCTTATGATAGGAGACTTTGACATATAACTCGTTAAAAATTGACTAGACGGATTAGAAGGGAAATACTTTTGTACTCTTCAAAAAGGTTATACAACTTGTCTTCAATCCTTAACAATCTATCATGATACGTCGCAACATAAATTTTTGAGAAAGCAAATTTCACCATTTTTAACTTGTAGCGAGGATAAAAAAATACTTGCACAAGATAATATAATGCTAAAACATTCCCAGTATTTGTCAATTTTTTTCATAATCTCTTAAACCATTAATTTTATATAATCATCTTTGCTATTCATTTTCTCTTCTTATGAGCAGTTGAATCTCCTACACATTCGGAAAATACAAGTTTGCTCTGGGATAAGAGATTTTAGAAAATAAAGTTGTAATGTTAAAGAATGGTTTCAAAAATCTTGTTAATCTCTCTGCCTTATCCCACGGATTTGCATCAGGAAAAGTTTTGAAATTCAAATTAACCTTATTCAACTGATCAAATGCTCGATGATATTTTAATGTGTTAATATTTGCATTTATGTTTACCCTATTTGAATTTGATGATGACTGATATATAGTGTATATTTGTAAAACAAGTAAATTTTGTAAAGTCCTTTTTGAAATTCTATGTACAAGGATTTAGTTAGATATCTAACTTGTTAGGTAGATCCATGATCGTTGGACATAATCATATGTAGCTAAAGTTATAGCTAAAGTTGATCAAAGAGTTAAACATTTCGTTAACTGAAAGTTGAGCCAACTCAAAAATCGCAGAGTGAAGACAATTAAATCTATCAGAAAATACTTTAAAATCGTTGAGCAGAAGTTAAATCGTAAAGTCATATCACAAAAACCTCCCTGAAATGTAAAGTAAATATCGTTGAGTAAGGACATTCAATAATCTGAAGACCAACTCTATCATTGTGCACTGAAGGCAAGGTTAACAAATTTCGTGGAGTGCAGTATCTGAGAGTCAGTGGCAGATTTATAATAAAGATCATACAACCTTGACTCACATGATTCAAAATTAATATTATCTTGTATGAGTAAGCGATAAGTATGAAGAGATAACACAGTTGTCTCAACAACAAGCTATGCAAGGATAAGGACATATGTCTACTATTGCACCAAACCTTGTACAAACGAAAGTAACACATTATGGTCCAACCGACAAAGTTTTGAAGTCAAAGAAATTAAACGTTGACAAGTGTCCTTGGCTATTTGGAGCAACGGTAACAATTCAACGGACAAATTTCAAGGAGTGACTATAAAAGGATTGTTATAAACAACCTTGAATAACAATCGGTTCTCACGATTCAAAGGCTTAAAAGTTAAAAGTGCTCCACCCTACGATCCAAAGACAAACTACTTGTTGCTAATACATTTGGAGAATAACTGAAAGCCAATTAGCAGCAACTTAAATAACATATTCTCTTTGCGATTATAGATCTTTATGATCTTTTTGTTGGTTAAGGTCCTCACCCATGAGGTGAGAAGGTAAAAAGCCTTGGAAAGGTGAAGAGCCTTGGAAAGATGAATAACCTTGGGAAGGTGAAGAGCCTTGGAAATATGAATAGCCAAAAGAAATAAGACTTTTGAAAGGAATTCAGAAGGTGAAAAGGTGTGAGAATCCAAAAGGACTTTGGCTTTTCCTTTATATGCATCATATCTATTCTCTTGCTAAGTAATGGAATAGGCCAAGGATTCCATCAGAGGGAAATCCCATCCGGGGAGGATGGATGAAAGAGTAATCCCATCCGGGAGGGTGGAAGAGAAGAGTGAGAAATCTCATCTGGGAGAAGGGTGAGAGAGAGAAAATCCAAGAGACCCAAGAGAGAAAAAATAGAGAGAGAAAAAGATTAAACAACTGAGTGTGTTGTTTGAGTTCCATCACATAGTTATTGTAGTGAGGTAATTTGAGTGTGTACTCAAATTAGGATATCTTTGTAATCTCTCAGTTTATTCTAGTGGATTTTTCGGAGTATGTCCCGTGGTTTTTACCTTTTAGTTATAGAGGATTTTCCGCATTAAAAATTTTGGTGTCTCGTGTGTGGTTATTTCTTCTCATTATTTCCTGCAGTAGTTATTATTTTGGTAGAACTGCAAATTTAATCTGTTTGACATGTACTAATATTTTTGGCCATTTAATTTATCAAAGATAACAGTATTTGAGAGGTGATTTTTTCCAATACTTTTGTAATACTAAATCTTTGTAACTTGAAAGATTATTAGTAAATTATTATTGTAATAGTTCTTAATGAACTGTGGCTTGTGTAACCTCACTCATCCTTAGTGGATCATCCCTACTCTTGATAGAAGAGAGAACTATGAGACTTTAGTGCAGCAAACTTCTTAAAATTTCTTGTGTCTTTAATTTCTACATATTTTATTTCTGCTCTTTATATGTTGTCTATTTTACAATCTATCTATGGTTGATTTCTACACTTGCACACTAAATTTGGAGTTTTGTATTTTTTGTAAGTTTTGAAGGGATTTTTAAACTTATTTTACTATACTAATACTACCATAAATTAACTTGTATAATTATTTGGTAACTCATTTTAAAAATAAAATTTAAAATAATCTATTCAATCCCCTTTTAGATGTCGAATTCCATCTAATAAGCATGTCTTGGCGTATTTTATTGCCACGCTTCAAACAAAGATGTGAAATGAGCCCAGAGAATTTAATTTTTCATGCTTCACTATCTTTATATATTTCACACTTTCTCGAATTTTACGAAGAAACTCACCATCACATACTAAAGCATTTTTTTTTAAAAGAAAGATGATCCTTTAAACGACCAATTAGATTATCCGTCTGTTGCAATTGATTTCCATAAATCAATAGTTAAACAAACTCTACTGTTAACTTTAGATATTAGAATTCTTATCGTTTTTCCCAAAAAAAAGAAATTAAAAAGAAATTCATGGATTCAAATACAACTTACTGTAAGTCCAAGTATAAATTAGGGTCCACATGGGACCTAAAAAAGAATAATAAATTCAGAAAAACAAGACATGAGAGGAGCCTCCACGAGTCCCGAGGCAGAAGACTTATGAAGACAACTCATTTTGGGAATTGATTGAGGGATTGGATTGGTGGCTAGAAGAACATGACGATTTAAGCATTACTCAAGTAATTAAGGGTATTTTTGGAATTTCCCCTGAGGTCACATGCTTGGCACACTACCTAGACATGTGCTTGGCACATGATCAATCTACAAGAAATTCTATAAATACTCCCCCCATTTCAATAGAAGGGGGTTGATTTCCTTTGGATTCTCTTTACACCCGAGGCACCCGAGAAGGCTTTTCCACCCTAAGAGTTCTGCCACGTGTTACTAGAGTAATCGCCTACCTGTTCTTCTCCCCTCTCCAACTCATCAATCAATTTCGTACTCTTCGTGGATTTTTCTCCTCCTCAGTCAATACGAAACCCCACTACATTGTAAGGTACGATTTCCTTGCCTACATTTTCTGGCGACTCTGCTGGGGAGGTGTAGAATTCATGAAGGGTATGCCCACAACTCAAAGTGGGAGAACTACGGGTAGAGCTTCACCGACCACAAGTATTACCTCACCGAATCCAGCTCCAAGGCAAGCGAACCAAGCTCCTCAAGGCGCAAATCTGGATTTTGACAGACCAATCATAGAAGACACCTCAGAAGGGAGTTCAACTTCACCATATATGGCTGATCAACAACCAACCAACACCAGGCAGACGAGCACAGGAATGCAAAGCGAGGAAGCAGCAGGGGAGCAAACAACCATGAACTTGTGCAGCTAGAAATGCTTAAGGCGTTGAATGAAGCACGGGAAGGACAACGGATGATGATGGCCATGATGTCAGAAATGCAAAGGCAACATAAGGAGATGGAGAATTTTCGCAAGCAGATGATGCAGATCCCAACCTTCAAGGCCATGTTTCCAGGAAATTTGCAGGTGAAACAAGCAGGAGTGGATGACAACAAGAAAAATCAGAATGCAACTCCAACAACGAAGAGTCAGCCGATTCCAATCATCCATTTAGAGCCTCAGAACAGTGGTGACATACCACAACTGTAATACCCATGTTTTGCTTTATGTCCCACATCGCTCCTCCACTAAAGCTTTTCCCCGTTCCTTACCTATATATATATATATAAAACTAATATTTTGTTTTTATTATTAAACAATAAGGATTTTCTTATTTTAAAAAAAGACTTTTTGTGAGAGGGACTTTTTAGTAAGGACCTCATTAGTTAAAATTTTCAGTATCGAGGGCATAGGCAGACTACGCACCTCATAATTTCGGGTATGTTTTCTTTCTTTCTTGTGTATTTATTTAATTTAATTTTTTGTATTTCTATTTATTTATAACTTTAATTAGTATATTTTAGTTAGTTTGTTAGTTAATATTTTGGTATTATTTTGGCTAGATATTATCTATCTCTTTAATTTATTAATTTAGTTAATAATATGGAGGGTTCAATATATGCATAAAAACTATTAAATACTAATATTGTAGTATTTAATAAAATATATTATTTTTGTGAATATATTACTTTGAGCGAGTCTAACCAATTACATCTGTAATTGTGGGTATTGCATTACGTACTCCAGGTACGGACTCCGTACTCCTTTAGCGATAGTCTTCTGAAATTTAATTAATTCGTTTTGTTTCGCATTTTGAATTCCGTTATTATTTCACATAATTATTGCTTGTGAAATTCATATAATTCTTTCATTTTTGAGTTGATACATATGACTCGTATTTGTACCCTTTAAGTTGGATTATCATGTCTATTATTTATTTTGATATCTGTAGAGCAGTACATGTTGTTACCTTCTTTTGAGACATTATGATTATGATTTGATTTGGTTCACATGTACGTATAAAACCCTTTTTGTTGGTATTGTGTCACATGTGTTGTGACATGGTATTTTTGTTAGAATATACCGTAGGGTATACCTGAGCTATAACCACCTGTGGGGGTACCACATGCATGTCGTCTTGGCACGAGAGACATGACACTTCCGTGGCAGTGTGATTAGTCCACGGCGTCTCTGTTTTGTGCTCCGATGGGAGTTGGCCATTTGGTGATTTGTTGTGAGAGGCGTATGGGTCGGCCCTAGTTTTTGTTATGTTTTACGGATGGCTGATGTTGTGCCAAACACACCTTTCGATTTTGCATGTATTTGGATTCGTAGTCCAATGTGTGGTTGCCTATGTGGCATTATTGACTTGTCTGTGTGGCAAGGTATATTTCTGTTTTGTTTTGAGCTCGGTATGAAATAACACCCAGCCATTTGATTCAGCCTATTATTTCATTGTGTTACTTTTGCTCGTTTCAATTCAGTTCATTTGATTGAGTTAGTTAGTCAATTCGTTATTTTTTTTGTATTCTATATCCGTACTGGGCATTTGGCTCATGCTGTGTTTTTCTTCCGACAGGTAATCAGGGGGACCAATGGCAAGTGTGATGAGAGCTCCTTTCTTTCCAAATGATTTAGTTAATTTGTTTAGATTATGATACATTGGTTTTATTAGAGTTGTAATAATTATTTCGAATTGTAGTTTGAGCCAGTTTGACAGTTTATTATGGCTTGACTTATGATATTTATCAGTCATTAGAGAAGGTTTCGATGTATGGTTAGAGAGGTTTCAAAAGCAAAAACCACAACCATTCAGTTTAGCTCCGACTCCAATTGATGTAGAGAATTGGATTGCCCATTTGGAGAAGATCTTTGATGTGTTGGGGTGTTCGGATAATCAGAGAGTATTGCTTGCAGCTTATAAGCTAGAAGGGGATGCACAAAGGTGGTGGAAGACGATGAAAACAACGAAAGGGGATGGATATGTTGAGACACTTAGTTGGGCAGAGTTTTGTGAGGTCTTCTATCAGCAGTACTTTCCAGCTGCTGATAAGGAGGCCTATGCTAGAGAGTATTTATCTATTCGACAGAAAGATGATGAGTCCATCACAGATTTCATGACGAGGTTCACCAGGTTGGCAGGTTTTGCGGGAACTTCAGCAGGGACTGCAGCGGAACAGGCATAGAAGTTTAAGTGGAGGATTCACTATAGGTATCGTCAACATCTCATTAACAGCAAGTTTGCAGATGTGCCAGCAGTGGCTAATGCGGCTAAGAATATTGAGATGGAGCGACAAGACTTTCGGTCTTCTAAATTGGAGGGGAGTTGGAAGAGGGACATAGATGACCAACAAGGTCAAGCTTCGAGTCAGCATAGGAGGAATCATGGTGGTCAGTGGAACAGAAACCGTGGTGGCAACAGGGGCAATGGCGTGGCCAGAATCAGAATAGAGGTTATCAGCAGTTACCTCAGCAGGGGCAGAATCGTCAGCTTCAGCTACCGTGGCAAGGTCAGAATCGCCAACAGTGGCAGAATCGTCAGCGGGGGCAGAATCAGGGTCGTTATCCGGGACCAGCTGGTGGGGATAATCCGAATCTTATTCCGATAGCTCCTTGTGCCACTTGTGGGGCTAATCATCCAAGGAGACAATGTCATAGAGTTACTGGTGCATGCTTCTTGTGTGGACAGACGGGTCATATTGCTAGAAATTATACCGGACCATGTGGTAATGGTGGAGGCGGTGATAACGGTGGTAATGGAGGTCAGCGTTAAGGCGGTCTGGTGTTTGCTTTGACTTATAACCAGGCAACATGTGCGCCAGGTACTGTTTCTGGTACTCTTTTAGTTGGCAATCATGAGGCTTCTGTTTTGTTTGATACTGGCTCTACTCATTCAGTTGTTGCCCAATCTTTTGTTCGACACCTTGGTGTGCCATCTCAGTCATTAGATTATGTTATGTCTATTGCTACCCCGATGGGGACTTCTGTCGTTATTTCCGATTTGTATCGAGAGTGTTAGATCAATTTTGGGGATAAGATTCGTGGGGCTAATCTTCTTCCAATGTGTATGTATGATTTCGATGTTATTCTTGGGATGGATTGGTTGGATAAGCACCAGGCCACTATCGATTGCCAGGCGAAAAAGGTTATATTTGGAGATGTAAAATCTCCAGAGTTCGTATTTCAGGGTTCACAGCCGAGTAGGGTTGTGAAGTTGATTTCGGCATTGAAAGCTGGGAAGTTGGTGGCAAAGGGTTGCGAGGGGTACTTGGCATTTGTGAAGGATACCTCTAAGGATGAATCTCAGATTGAAGATGTTCTAGTTGTTCGTGACTATCCCGATGTGTTTCCTGAGGAGTTGTCAGGGTTGCCACCATAACGGGAAGTCGAATTTACTATTGAGCTTGTTCCGGGTGCGGAGCCTATCTCAAAGGCACCGTATCGGATGACACCATTGGAATTACAAGAGTTGAAGGAGTAATTACAAGAATTATTAGATCGTGGTGTAATTCGACCGAGTGTTTCACCATGGGGAGCTCCGGTTTTATTTGTAAAGAAAAAATATGGGTCTATGAGGTTGTGTATAGACTACAGAGAGTTAAACAAGATTACCATCAGGAATCGGTACCCTTTAACGAGGATTGATGATTTATTTGACCAACTTCAAGGGGCGAAGTATTTTTCGAAAATAGACTTGAGATCAGGTTATCATCAGTTGAGGGTGAGAGATGAGGATGTCTCTAAGACAGCTTTTCGTACTCGCTATGGGAATTACGAGTTTCTGGTGATGCCATTCGGATTGACTAATGCCCCAACGGTATTTATGGATTTGATGAATCGGGTGTTTAGGGAGTACTTGGACAAATTTGTCATTGTCTTTATTGATGACATTTTGATTTACTCTAAGTCTAAGGAGGAGCATGAGGAACATCTTCGCATAATTTTGAGAATTTTACGAAAAGAGAAATTATATGCTAAATTCTCCAAATGTGAGTTTTGGTTGGAGCAGGTTATATTTCTGGGCCACATTGTGTCTGTTGAAGGCATTAAGGTGGATCCTGCGAAGGTTGAAGCTATCACTAAATGGCCGAGACCTACTACAGTGACGGAGGTTAGGAGTTTTTTGGGTTTGGCAGGGTATTATAGGCGATTTATAGAAGGGTTCTCTTTACTTACCTTGCCATTGACTCAGTTGATGAGAAAGGGCACGAAGTTTGTGTGGAATGAGGAACGCGAGAAGAGTTTTGAGGAGTTGAAGAAACAGCTTGTGACAGCTCCAATACTTACATTGCCATCAGGGACAGGAGGTTACCAAATTTATAGTGATGCTTCTAAGAAGGGTTTGGGGTGTGTTTTGATGCAGCACGGTAAGGTGATTGCTTATGCTTCTAGACAACTTAAAACTTATGAGGTAAACTACCCCACTCATGATTCGGAGTTGGCAACAGTAATCTTTGCTTTGAAAATTTGGAGACACTATTTGTATGGCGAGACTTGTGATATCTTCACCGATCACAAAAGTCTTAAGTACATCTTCACTTAGAAGGAGCTCAAAATGAGGTAGAGGCGTTGGTTGGAGCTTCTCAAAGATTATGACGCTTGAATTCAATATCACCCTGGGAAGGCGAATGTAGTTGCAGATGCGCTTAGCCAAAAGAGTTCAGGGAGTGTAGCAACCCTTATTACACAACCACAACTTATTTCAGATATGGAATGGTTGGAGTTGGAGTTGTATGTACAAGGTGCAGATGGACTTTTAGCAGATATAAGAGTGGAGTCTTCTCTTATCTCGAGGGTTAAGGAAGCTCAAAAAGAAGATGGCGAGTTATGGGCTATAACGCAAAATTTGGTGGGGGAAAAGCAGCCTGAGTTTCGTATTGATGACCATTGTGTGATTTGGTTGGGTAAGCGGTTGTGTGTGCCGTCAGATCCAACTATTCGGGAGGCAGTATTAGCTGAAGCTCATAGTTCACCATTTTCTATTCATCCGGGTTCTACGAAGATGTATAGGGATTTAAAGAAATTTTTTTGGTGGAATGGGATGAAGCGAGATGTGGCTGAATATATAGGAAGGTGTCTTACTTGTCAACAAGTGAAAATTGAACATCAACGTGCTAGTGGATTACTACAATAATTAGACATTCCTATTTGGAAGTGGGAGGATATTACAATGGATTTTGTAACTGGGTTGCCAAAAACGTTAAAGAAGAATGATGCTATTTGGGTTGTAGTAGATCGATTAACCAAATCAGCTCACTTCTTAGCTATTCAGGAGGGTTATTCTGTAGATAAGTTAGCACAAATCTTTCAACAGGAGGTGGTTAGACTTCACGGAACTCCAGTGTCAATTGTTTCAGATCGAGATCCACAGTTCACTTCACGTTTCTGGAAAGGGTTTCAGCGAGCTTGGGGCACTCGACTAAAATACAGTACTTCTTTCCATCCACAAACTGATGGGCAATCTGAGAGGACTATCCAGACATTAGAGGATATGTTGAGGTCTTGTGCATTAGAATGGTCGGGTAATTGGGATGATTACTTGAGCCTTGTTGAGTTTGCTTATAACAATAGCTGGCATTCAAGTATTGATATGGCTCCATTTGAGGCATTATATGGTAGGAAGTGTCGGGCATCAACTTGTTGGGATGAGGTTGGTGAAAAGATCATAGAAAGGTCTGAGTTAGTTCAGATCACTACGGAGAAGGTGGCGGTGTCTAAGGAGAAATTGCAGTCGGCTCGATCACGGTAGAAGAGTTATGCTGATAAGCATAGGAGGACCTTAGAGCTTCAACCTGGTGAACACGTGTTTTTAAAAGTTTCTCCTTGGAAGGGTATTCGACGATTTGGATTGAAAGAGAAACTTAGTCCGCGTTATATTGGTCCATTTGAGATTCTAGAAAGGGTTGGCGAAGTTGCATATCGGTTAGCTTTGCCTCCACAATTAGCTCATGTGCATAATGTGTTACATGTTTCGGTGTTGAGGAGTTATCATTATCATACGTTGCATGTGGTACAATATCCGTTCGATAAGATTCGGAAGGATCTTACTTGTGAGGAACAAGCCGAGAAAAGTTTAGATCGTCAAGAACGGATTATGAGGAGGAAAACAATTTCGTTTGTTAAAGTTTTGTAGAAAAATCATTCGGAACGAGAGGAAACTTGGGAGATGGAGAAGTCTATACGAGCGGAGTATCCGCATCTTTTTGATAATTAGGCACGTTCCTTTTCTTATGATTCCGAGGACGGAATCCTTTTTAAGGGGGAGGTAATGTAATACCCATGTTTTGCTTTATGTCCCACATCGCTCCTCCACTAAAGCTTTTCCCCGTTCCTTACCTATATATATAAAACTAATATTTTGTTTTTATTATTAAACAATAAGGATTTTCTAATTTTAAGAAAAGACTTTTTGTGAGAGGGACTTTTTAGTAAGAACCTCCTTAGTTAAAATTTTCAGTATGGAGGGCATAGGCAGACTACGCACCTCATAATTTCGGGTATGTTTTCTTTCTTTCTTGTGTATTTATTTAATTTAATTTTCTGTATTTCTATTTATTTATAACTTTAATTAGTATATTTTAGTTAGTTTGTTAGTTAATATTTTAGTATTATTTTGGCTAGATATTATCTATCTCTTTAATTTATTAATTTAGTTAATAATATGGAGGGTTCAATATATGCATAAAAACTATTAAATACTAATATTGTAGTATTTAATAAAATATATTATTTTTGTGAATAGATTACTTTGAGCGAGTCTAACCAATTGCATCTGTAATTGTGGGTATTGCATTACGTACTCTAGGTACGGACTCCGTACTCCTTCAGCGATAGTCTTCTAAAATTTAATTAATTAGTTTTGTTCCGCATTTTGAATTCCGTTATTATTTCACATAATTATTGCTTGTGAAATTCATATAATTCTTTCATTTTTGAGTTGATACATATGACTCGTAGTTGTACCCTTTAAGTTGGATTATCATGTCTACTATTTATTTTGATATCTGTAGAACGGTACAGGTTGTTACCTTCTTTTGAGACATTATGATTATGATTTGATTTGGTTCACATGTACGTATAGAACCCTTTTTGTTGGTATTGTGTCACATGTGTTGTGACATGGTATTTTTGTTAGAATATACTGTAGGGTATACCTGAGCTATAACCACCTGTGGGGGTACCACAGGCATGTCGTCTTGGCATGAGAGACATGACACTTCCGTGGCAGTGTGATTAGTCCACGGCGTCTCTGTTTTGTGCTCCGATGGGAGTTGGCCATTTGGTGATTTGTTGTGAGAGGCGTATGGGTCGGCCCTAGTTTCTGTTATGTTCTGTGGATGGCTGATGTTGTGCCAAACACACCTTCCGATTTTGCATGCATTTGGATTCGCGGTCCAATGTGTGATTGCCTATGTGACATTATTGACTTGTCTATATGGCAAGCTATATTCTGAGCTCGGTATGAAATAACACCCAACCATTTGATTCAGCCTATTACTTCGTTGTGTTAATTCGTTTTTGTTCAGTTCAGTTCATTAATTGATTTAGTTAAATTCAGTTCATAATTCTATACTCTATATCCGTACTGGGCATTTGGCTCATGCTGTGTCTTTCTTCCGGTAGGTACTCAAGGGAATCATGGGCAAATGTGATGAGAGCTCCTCACTTAGACGGTTTAGATATTTTGGTTATGTTTTGATGTTTGAGTTTCTGTTTAGAGTTGTATTGAACCTTTATTAAGAATAGGTTGTACTAAACAGTGTGTATTTTGAGTCGGTTGTACAGTTATTAATATCTCTTTATACTAATCTTTTCTGGTTTATAATTTTGGTATTAGTTATATTTCTGTTGTGCTTTGCACGTGACCTCGCTTTTCTATTTTTCGGAAAGGGGGTGTTACAACAACCCAGACATGAAGCAAGCCAGCCTCAACCAACCATCATTCCAGCTATACTCCCAGTATTTTCACAAGAACATATGCCGACCTTTCCGAGCCATACCCAACGAACAAGTCAACAAGCACAACCAATGCAAGTTTTGCATGATGCAAGTGTGCATCAACCGATCTCTTTGTCTCACATGTCGCCGATACATCATTACATTGCAACCCCTCAGAGAATTCATACCACAAGCCAGTATGTGATAAAAGACGATATGATCGACGTAATCAATCAACTTCGCAGACATACAACCCGACCTTCAGAATTGGACTTTACTCCACCTTACCCGACTCATATCCGGAGACAGCCTTACCCAACAGGATATATTGAGCACCCTCCACAGTTCCCAAAGTACAACGGAGAAAAAGGGAATGCCAGAGAACATATAGCCAGGTTTGTAGAGTCAATTTCACCATAGTTGGGCTACAACGAAGTAAGCAACCACAACCTTTTGATGCGAGAATTCAACAAGACGTTGACGAATAGTGCCTTTAGTTGGTACTATAATTTGGAAAAAGGATCAGTCCACGATTGGGATGACCTAAAATTGCAATTTTTTAAGAAATTTTTCTATGTGCAGAAACAAGTGACCATAGTAGAGCTCATGGGATTCAAACAGAAGCCGAACGAGGAATTGTCAGACTATGTAGACAGATTTAGGGCCTAGGCGCAGAAGTGTGTGAAGCCAATTAAAGAGAAGAATCTAGTGAACATATGCATCAATGGTGCCCTAGATGCCTTCAAACCCCATCTCATAACTAAAGCATGTGATTCCTTTGCAACATTCTCATCGTTTGCACAGGACTTAGGAGGAATTATGACATTGCCCGAGAGCCATACGACTGTTACATTGAAAGGCAAGAGGACGCCTATTGTGGCTTTAACAAATTCTCAGCAAAAGCCACAAGGGGGCAAGATGTAGAAGAATGAAGAAGAGACGTGACTTCTGTGTGTACCGTCAACACGCAGGACACTCCACCATGGATTGTTACAATCTGCAAAGAACCGACAATGAGAAATTAGCAGCAAGTGAAATTGAATTGGAAATTGGGGAAACATTATGCTAGACAAGCCACTGCCTAATCACCTTAAAAGGCAATGAAACTCCCTTCATCAATAAGGCTGACTTCCTTTGCTAAGTTCCAACGTGCTAAGATTACTGATAGAACCCTTCTTGTTTGGGGATGTTTAGGATGTTTTGGCTAGTTTGATTTCTTATTTAGCTGACATCTCTTATGTTATGCATATGAGGTCCCATCAATTGTGATTTGGGGTATACCCCTCTACTTATATATATATATTCTTTCATTTTTATTTAACCTAAAAAAAAAGGGGATAAGAACGCTAAGAATCTGATGGATAGATACAGGGTGAAACACGACAAATCGTCACCTTGCTATCGAAAAGGTAATTGACAACTATAGGCCTTAGCCGACTTCCGAAAAAAAGAAAGGGAAAAGCTGAAATGATGCCACGACAAATTCTGGTGGGGGACTTGGTGCTCAAGACATGATAGTCATGAGAGGAACATCAACCACTAAAATTTTCCCCAAATGAGAAAGCCCGTATAGGGTATGAGAGATCTCCGAAAACAGGTATTGCAAAATATCTCGTGTGGGATCAGATGCTATCTTAGGGCCACTGAACCTGAAAATGGATAAAGAAATATTACACATGATATAATCATCACGACAAGTTACACTTTCAACTTTAAAAGTGATCGAGGCACCTGACTTTAAGTCCTCGAACCCGACAAGTTACGCTTTCAACTTTAAAAGTGATCGAGGCACCTGACTTTAAGTCCTCAAACCCGACAAGTTACGCTTTCAACTTTAAAAGTGATCGAGGCGCCTGACTTTAAGTCCTCGAATCGACAAGTTACGCTTTCAATTTTAAAAGTGATTGAGGCGCCTGACCTTAAGTCCTCGAACCCGATAAGTTACGCTTTCAACTTTAAAAGTGACTGAGGCACCTGACCTTAAGTCCTCGAACCCGGCAAGTTACGCTTTCAACATTAAAAGTGACTGAGGCAACTGAACTTAAGTCCTCGAACCTGACAATGTCTCTCCTGTTAGGAGAAATCTCGGCAGAATCCTTCTGGGGAGGATGACAATCAACAACAGACTCTAAATGATTCTCCCTCGAGGACGGAGGATTCGCGGCCATAAGATCATCAACATCAGCATGAGTATCACTCGTACCCTCAAGGCTGTCAATTGTCATGTGAAGATGTTGTAAAATGCTCACGTCAGATAAAGAATCGTCAACATCAAGACTGACGTAATCATCATATGGTGAAGCGGGCTCGACAACAATAGCGATAGGTCGGGGAGACTCACAAATAATGGAAGTCGCCGCTTTACTTGTCGTACCCATAAGAAATTCAATGCAATCTGATAAACAACGCAGTGATGACACAAGAAAGAATGAAGGCACTATGACAATATTGGAAGAGACCTTTGAACGTAGTTCACCAACATGCAAATTGGAACTAAAGAGACCCATCCTGCCATAGAAAGGAGACAGAACTTACAAAACAATTTATATAACAAAGGAAACTATGCGAGCAAAACAAATGCTTGCAACAGTGTCACATTAGGTAAGATCTCCACTAGCAGAGGTTGTAAGCATGTTTGAGATTCTTTCAACCACAAAACTTGACAAGGAGCAAAGACATCGATTGAGTGCCATGTTATCTTCGGGAGATTTGGTTCTTCACCTGATTAATGAGTCAACAGTTTTAGTAAATACACCTAAAGAAGATAAATGCTTATCAACTTCTCATGACAAAGGTGATCAAAAGGTTTTCAATGAACAGAAACATGGGAAGGTCTATACCATAATCATGCACTTACCAATGAACCCAAGACCTTGGTTGCCTCACCCGAAGAGCAAGCAATTGCACACTCCCTATCAGGCGACATCTCGGCAGAATCCTTCTGGGGAGAATTGAAAATCAATAACAGGCTCTAAAAGATTCTCCCTCGGGGGAGGAGGGTCATCGCATCATCAGTATCAACGGGGACATCACCAGTACCCGCAAGACTGTCACTAGGAGATGAGGTATGTGGGCGAGGGACTTATACTATTCACAGCAGGACCCGAGACCACATCACACGAGAAATCGTCTCCATCAAGACTAACACGATCATCATGAGGGTTCTAAAGGAGATGCTTTACTGAAAGAGGCGGACCGAGTTGAATGGATATTTCTATTTCTAATACGCATGCGGGGAATACTACCAGAACGAAAAATTTATCCCGACTTTCGTAAGCCGCATCATACAAAAATAGGCCTTCTTTGTCAGGCAGAGGAAAGGCTGAATGACCACAATCCTTCACGTGACTCCAAAAGACATCAAAAGGACCATAAAAAGGAGTTTTTTCCCATTCACTTTGGAGGGAGACTTTTTAGCGGTTTTTGTGTATGGGAAACGTTCGTCGGAATTAGCCTACAACAAGGGAGACTTGACATGAGAACACAGTAAAAAAAATAAAAAAATATTGTTCACGCCGGCGTTCGGGCACCGTTCACGCTGGAAACTGTTCATGCCGGCGTTCGGGTACTGTTCACGCCGGGGGTACTGTTCATGTCGACGACGGGGAACTGTTCACGCGGTACTGTTTATTCCGGCGGTCGAGTACTGTCCATGCTGGGTATTGTTCACGACGACACTGTTCACGCCAACGACTGTTCACGCCGATCACTGTTCATGCCGAAAAACTCAAAAAAAATCTGGGCTTTTGTGGATGAAGTGTTGGAGGAAGGAAATGAAATTCATAATTAGGCATACTGTTCACGATGAGTACTATTCATGGTCGACATTGTTCACGTCGGACTTATTGTTCATATAAAAAAACTGCAACACGCTTGGATACCGACAGACAGAGGAGGCAGAAAAGCAACACATACCCTATAATGGTCCTACTAAACTTGGAAAAATAAGATAAGTTATTGAATTATCTTCCTCTCCCATTCTATTTGTTTTAAAGTATTAAATTACATTCAGTCATTTAAATTCTTGAAAAGAAAAACCGCACCCATTGTGCTCTTGTATGAAACTGAAAGCTTCTATACAAAAAAAAATAGATACAGAAGAAAAGAAAAATACAGTTACAAATCTTGCTCTCTCTCTCTCAAAACCCAAAATCCCATAATCAGAGAATAAGATGGATATATGCCCAGAAGTATCGGAGCTTTGGAGATTGATAATACTTTCTCTCTCTAAAATTACTCTTTTCCGAAATTGATGATGGAGTGCAAGCAATCAACCCTGTCAATACTATATACTCTTCAGTCTTCACTCTTCCTTTTCATCTGTGCCTTAATCACTGTTGCACTTTTCTTCATTTTTATTTTCTCTCTTATTTTTGTATGCAGTTACATCTAATAGAATCTTATCTCTACTTAAACCTTAGATATAGACAGAATTGATTTCGATTTCAAATTCAATGAAACTGTCATGTTTGACTTCTCGGGCAAATGGCTACTTTTGATTAGCATGTGATAGGACACTAGTTTGTCTGAGCACAAAGGAATGGGGCCTTATGTTATTTTATTTTATTTTTCTTTTGCAAAGGTACTGCCCACTTTCACATATTCCTATTTAATAACTTATATGATATGACTATTATCTTTACAATATATAGTCAATTATTTATTTTACCCATGTTCATAAGGCAGTTCAGACTTCGGCATGTTCACATTGTCCCCCACACACTTATGTTACCTTTTTTTATTTTTATTTTTGTTTACATGCGTTGTTGCATTATGACTTTCTCCATCTTTTTCATTTTATTGACATTTGCAAGCATTATATGAAAAGCTGCATATGTGAATAGTATAATGAATGTAAATAGTTTATTGTATATCTGATGCTACAAAAGAAAAGTAACTTACAACTACGAAAAGCAATGAGTAAACAGTCCTCTGTATTACCATTTATTTATTTATTTGCTTTCTCTCTTTTCCTATCAGCTTTTTATTTTTTAAAAAAAGAAAAAGAAAAAAAGAAAAAGAGAAAAAAAAAGGTGTGCACTAGCTGGTTACGATAAATAATCCGCCCTCATGAATTGAGGCCCCCTATCGTTCAATCAGTTACGCCCACGTGTCAACCACTTGGATAAAAAAAAAGTATGCTCATGTGAAGCATTATTAGATAATGATAAAGTGGTTAATTAAATAATTAAATGAGGATAATTATTTGGGAGTTGGTATACATGTTTCATGCGCGGGAATATATATATATTCCATTTGGTATATAATAATAGGCTATGGATATTTCCACAATATTTTTTGATATTTTTACAACAAAAGTGTCTTTATAGATCCTATTGCAACGGTTTTTATCGTCGCTATACATCTATAGCGACACTTTTGTTGTGAAAATATCAAAAAGTGTTGTGGAAATATCAGTTCCTTAATAATAATACAAGTGGTATATGTATGTTTTTCCACTAATACATGTTTCCTGGGCATGTTTTCATTAATATATGATATTATATATATATATATATATATATATATATATATATATATATGAATACTAACATTTGAAATTTTGGTCAGATAATTACCTAGCATTCGGGAGCATATTGGTTGCCCAAACTAGAGACTCCACCCGACAACGTTTGGAAAACGGGACTTCAAGAATAAAAATATTTTGCACGATCGTCACTCTAAAAGCGTGACTCACGTGCAGGGGGCAAATGTAAGTTCAAGTATAAATTAGGGTCCACATGGGACCTAAAAAAAGAATAATAAATTCAGAAAAATAAGACATGAGAGTAGCCTCCATGAGTCCCGAGGCAGAAGACTCATGAAGGCAACTCATTTTGGGAATTGATTGAGGGATTGGATTGGTGGCTAGAAGGACAGGACGATTTAGGCATTACTCAAGTAATTAAGGGTATTTTTGGAATTTCCCCTGAGATCACATGCTTGGCACACTACCTAGACATGTGCTTGGCACATGATCAATCTACAAGAAATTCTATAAATACTCCCCCCATTTCAATAGAAGGGGGTTGATTTCCTTTGGATTCTCTTTACACCCGAGACACCCGAGAAGGCTCTTGCACCCTAAGAGTTCTGCCACGTGTTACTAGAGTAATCGCCTACCTGTTCTTCTCCCCTCTCTAGCTCATCAATCAATTTCGTACTCTTCGTGGATTTCTCTCCTCAGTCAACACGAAACCCCACTACATTGCAAGATACGATTTCCTTACCTACACTTACATAATGAAGTAAAAGAGGTTACAAATTAATCCTTTTATTATCACATAGCTTGTCAATGTAGGAGCCGAAGATGTAAAATAATTATATATAGAGATGGTGAATCACAATTTCAAAGAATTAATTTGGAAAGAACATGAGATGAAGAGAATCGAGACGAGAGATCGATTGATTTGGAGACGAAGGAGATCGACAGTGAGACAAGAGAAAGCTAGGTTGACAGATTGTCAAGAGAAAAATTAATTTACTTTTCTAGTTAATGACTCATGGTTTTACCCATCTTATCGATTTATTTATTACCATCTATTTAACTCAATTCATTTAAAACTTATTAAGATAAATGAATAATTTTACCTATTTAATTATGGGTTAATGGACACGATAATTAGTTTGAGTAAAACTTTGTCAGCTCTAGGTACGAATATGGAAGAATGTGGAAGAAGCAAACCAAAATTGAGCATGAGAGAATCAAACAAACTAATACAAATAATTTTATGTATCTTACTATATGAATTATTGCAAATTAAACAAAGAACAAAAATGATGAAACAATCTCCTTGACTATATTTGTTTTGATAATGTTAACGGCTCCCTTTTTTAACCAACAGATAGGATGCGACACGTTCATAGATCTCGCCTGATAATTATCATTATAAGCGAATTCAATCATGGAAAAACCTTGTCCCATATATTATGAAAGTATAAATCATAAACACGAAATATGTTAAGATACGAAGGAACCATAGTCATAAATGTATATACTAAAAATCTGTAAAATGAAAAAAACATTTCTAAAATCAAACACTAAAGATACACTGCTCAAATGTAGTAAATTTCATAATCACTAAATTAAATTTATCACACAATCTTGAACATAACAAATTCCTCCGAATAAATAAAATAAAGACGAAGGTGAAAAGAGTGTGTACAAAGAGAATACAAAATTCATCCTAGAGATGTCATTAGTTCTCTAAAACACAATTCATCCTAGAGATGTCATTAATTCTCTAAAACACACAATTATCAAAAATTTACAAGAAGCTCACACCAAAGATTGAGACTAATAGTTTAGGGGTGTAAATAAACTGAGTCGAGCCGACTATTGAGGTGTTTAAATTTGGTTCACAAAATTTATCGAGTATGAAATAAAATTTGATTGAGGCTCGTTTAGCTATCGAGTCGAGTACGATTTTGAATCGAGCATGAGCAGCTTGAACTTTTCGAGTAAATATAATCCGAGTATCAATAGAAAATTGCAATTTGAAGAGGTTCGAATAATTTATCGAACTTTAAATTTTGCTCATATTTGAATCATTTATATTTCGAGTCAAGCATGAATCGAACTTTTAGTCGAGCGAGTAAAAATCGAACTCGAATTGTTTGGTTCATTTTATACCCTTAACTAATACTCACATACCCTAAGGAGATTTTTTTTTTAAAAGATTTCATCTCGAAAATAAGAATGAATAAAATACTAATCGTACAAAGTAAGATAAAAAGAAAGGGTTACTAATGAGAAGAAAGATTCAAGCACACTTAAATAGAAAAATTCAAATCCTCTTAAGCCACACAACAAATACAAACTTCATCTTCTCATTACTTTTAACACTAACATTTCGTAAAATTCACACCAATTAAAAAAAATTAGGGAAGAAAACTTTCTTCCTCACACCAACTAATAGATCTCTAGGAACGACAGATATCACTTGCCTTGATCCAAAAAAAATTTAAACCAAACAACACAAATAAATTCTTCTCCATAAAAATGTTAAGTAAAATCCTAAAATTAAGGTTAATTAGAAGTCTACCAATAAATGTTCAAAGCCCAAATTAAAATATAAGCATATAAAATCCAAATCTAAACCCATATCAATATTATATCTGACTAAAATAATTCTTCCCATTAAAAATAAATATTTCATATCAACATATTTGATACTAGAGTATTAATCATCATGGATCATTCCAAAATAGTCAACATAACCAAACACAAGCTCCACATCATAGAGCCAAAATTCTAACATATTTCTCATCACAAATGTTTTTAAAAGTGTTTATATCAACTCTAGAATTTCAAATGACCCCACACACTCATTTAGCAATATTTCCCAAATATCTAAATTATTCCCACAAGAAATACGCTCAAAATAGTATAATCTCCATTTCAAATCAAATCATTTATCCCGAAATTTTTCTCAACGATTTACAGCGCTATTTCCTCAATTAACATAATGGAGGTAGCCTATAATTACCAAAAGAATTTTCAATATATTAACTAGATTTTACTCTAAATCTCCAACTACTAAAACACATCCAAAATACCTCGAAAACACATCAATAAATCATAAATGAGTCAACCTATAATAAAATCTGTTAAAGATCAAATAGAATTTAAACACTAATAACATCATTAAAGTTTAAATACCATACGAAGTATAAAGAAATAATCAAATGTTAGGAGGCTTCTGAAATCAATTATTAGAGAGGATATTGAGCAAGCCAGGGATAAAGTACTGGTTTTTCATTTTTTTCCTTTTCCTTTTTCTGTTTGGGTATATACTAAAAACAATTTTTTTTTTCACTTTACTTTTGTGTTGTAATTGAACACTCATTAATTTTGATTTTTTTTGTTATTTTTTTGTTGTTGAAGGAGAGTTGATAGCCAACCTAGACAAAATTAAAATTTTCATATCTTCATTGACCAAATTTATACAAATGGGAGCCCATTCATTCATTGGGAGGAAGAATTGCCAATAGAATGCTGTTGGACAAAGAGATAAAAAACAATAATTTAATTTCATAGTAGAAGAGTTTGTAAAACAATACCGTAGTATATCGAGATGCCGCTGGATACTTACCATAAGATCACAGATCCTCCAAATTTTACCGTCTCAATTAAGGACTTCATCAGGTCTCCTATCTGTGCACATGAACTTTTCATTCACATTGGTTGAATTGAGTCTTTTGAGACCACGCAGTTAGATCTACTAGTAGGGTTGTTTATGAGCACTGTCGGGAGGGTCGACCGTCCTGGACTCCCAATCAGGAGGACTCCAAATATATATATATATATATATATATATATATATATATGTGTGTGTGTGTGTGTGTGTGTGTGTGTGTGTGTGAATATTTGACTGAAGATTTTGCCTCTACGAGTACTAGAAGAAAAATCTTTCAACGAATGTATTTTCATATATTTTGTTATAGTCGAACTTCTCATATATTTTGTTGTAGTGGAACTATTATGTTTTAAGTTCCGGAAAAATACTTTTTTAAATACAGCTTGTACTTTTTATTTATTTAATTTTATTTTTTTTTAGTGAAGACAATGTTTCAAAAATAACCTCGTTTTTATTTTTTGCATTGAATCGCCAAAATTTCAAGAACGACCCTGCTAGCTATTGAGGCGACAATAGGCAAGAGACTTCCAACTATTTTTTCCGTCAATATGGTGAACCCAAGCACCCAACAAACTATTTATTTTATTGTCAATCAGAAGTTAAATTTAGGTTCGCAGTGAAATTCAATGGGGATACTTGTCTGCTATCACTAATACTAATAGATTAGTAGTTCACACAGCAGCATAATAGATTAGTAGTTCTCACAATCTGTATGAAGCCTCATGAGCTTAATAAAAGATTCATTTAGGTGAACCTATTCCACTCACTCTACAAATGTGTTATTTTCTCACACAAAGACTGGATCGTGCTACAAAGGACTGAAGGTATAGTATTCAGCCTTACATATTATAACTCAGTGCAATATAATATTAATAACCATCAATATTTTAAATCTAGACCATAATATTTTTTGTTCTTTCTCTTTTATTATCTCTTTTATTAAATACCACCGCATTTCATTGTATACTAATGCATTTTCTTTTTTCATTTAGGTCAATTAATTAAGTCTTTAATATCTAAAGAAAATTCTTGATAACATTTTAATTTTCCATACTTTATTGTTTTACAAATATACAAGTATATAAGCATATAAAATATATATAATAATTTTAATATATTATCATAAATCAAAAAAAAATATTTTCATTCAATATAACCTATAAAGTTGCTTATAAAGTGTATATTATATATTGAGAAGCGATATTATATTCAATATAACCTATAAAGTTGTTCATTCAATTTCTTATTAAATTCGAAACGATACTCATACATTTTTAGTGAATAAAATTTTATAATTTTATATAAAATAGTTAATTAAAAGTTGAATTTATATCATGAGAAAGTAATTAATGACTAAAAGGTACTCACAATTCACGTATAAATATTCAAAAATTGTCATGCCCCAAAAAATTATAGGTCGCCACAGTGACAGAACAAAATAATCTAAAGTGCAAAATTAATTCATCAAGAGTTAAAAATTAAGTTGTTTACAAGGTTTACAACCAATTTGTAATAGTCTAAAATATTGATGTACCGAATAATTAAATTACTAAATATAAATATAAGTCTCAAATCTAAACCAAACAATATTCATGAACTATTGAAATTATAATTAAATGAAGAAATCTAAAGATCCTCACTATGCCCCCTCATCCTTAGCGATACAGGAAAGAGATTGTTAACGCCAAGATTCGTCCACACGCCCAATCACCAAACTGCGCGGCCAATCCTGCACAGAAACGAAGAACACATTTAGAAAGTCGACGGTTTTCGCCGCCGGGGGATAGCTCCGATGTGAGAATAAGTACAGGTTGAATAAGGTTTAACAATGAAGGCTTAATGCTTTAGTGTTGAGAATAAAGTGATACCTGAATATTAGGGTGTAGCCTTGTATTTATAGTGATCACATCTCCTTCAAACGCCCTATTCTGAATTGGAATAGAATTCTTCTTTATGGTAGATATCATAATGGGATAGAAGTGAATATCCTTAAAGAAAGGAAGTCTGACTCTTTCTTCAAGAGTTGAAAATTAAATACAGTTAGGAATCTTTAGATTCCTTAAAGTGTTCTAACTGCTAAAATAGACTCCTACGTGGGGAGACTTCCTCCACGTGGACTACGATCCACCATATCATCTGGGCTCAATAAATTATGCTCTAACATTGCCCCCCACTCTTTTGTTATAAGGAACTTAAAATGAGAGAGTATATCAAATAGTCATGAGGGACATTGGTCTCTTCGGGAGATTTTTCTTTCCCATTGGTCCTTTCAGGAGGTTTATCTTTCCCGAAGGATGTTTGTCCTTTCGGGAGGTAATTCTTCCCGAAGAACGTTGGTCCTGTTGGGAGGTAATCCTTCCCGAAGGACGTTTGTCCTTTCGGGAGTTAATCTTTCCCGAAGAACGTTATTCCTTTCGGGAGGTAATCCTTTCCGAAGGACGTTTATTCCTTTCGGGAGATAATCCTTCCCGAATTTGAGAGGTAATCCTTCTCGAAGGACGTTGTTTCTTTCGGGAGGTAATCCTTCCCGAAGGACGTTTATTCCTTTCGGGAGGTAATCCTTCCCGAAGGACGTTTAACTTTTTGGGAGGAACTTAGCCGTCCCGGTGAAAGTTTATGCTGCCTGATAATACCATCCGATCTTATATCTCCGACTTACAAAATATCAACTATGGATGAAAAACTATTTTTTCGGCAAAATCAATGTTTTATTCCTATTAATAACTTGAAAAAATTCACAGAGTCATAAAAGAAAACAACTTGGTGATATTCTCAACATGTCAAGTGCTTTCGACTTTTGTACTAACTATCGCTCGAAGCCGGTAAATTCCTGGCTTCAACATTTCAACCTCAAACCTTCTTTGTTTGACTCCTCTGCTTATTATCCCCTACTTTCGAAAAGATTAAAGCAGTTTGATAATATCTCCTTGCTAAGTCAAAATCCCCAGCGATTTCACTGACGCCTTTTGGTCACCTTTCTTACCGAGCCACTTATTATTAGTCCACCACTCGTCGAGCTGTTTGCACTTGTTTGGGATATGGCTGAAGATTCTGCTCCTGATTAGTATTATTCTGCCCGCTACCCGAACCTTCACGCCCTGCAACATACTGAACTAACCCCCCACTCCGAACATTCTTCTCAATTAGATCCTTTAAATTCCTGCAATCTTCTGTAAAGTGTCCGGATGTCTGGTGATAATTACAGTATCGGTTATGATTTCCTCTCTCTGGACGAGTGTTGTTCGAGCAAGGCTCAAAATAGGGTTTGTCCCTCATCTCCTCCAATATTTCTGCCCGATTCGTATTGAGAAGAGTATATACTTTGTTAACTCCACGGTTCGAAAAGGGCGGTCAGCCTCCTCCCAAACCCCCATTGTTGAAGTTCCCCTTCGTGTGACTGTCTACCTTGTTGTTATCATCTGACCTGGGATGATTATTCCTATCCTGTTCCTTTGGCTTTTCCGACGATGACACATTCGGCCTCAAGCTTCCCATGGCCTCTTCAACTACAATAAAACCTTCTGCCCGGTCATATGCCTCTGCCAGATCCTTCGGGGCATTTAACATCATATCTTTTACCAACTTTTTCGATTTTACCACATCCAACCCCTTAGTAAAGTAACCAGGCCTGGGGACCGTTCAAATCTGTCACTGCTCCAATTGCCTCCCGGAACCGCTTCACGTACTGGCCCAATGTTTCATTTGAATATTGCCTTATCTGCATCAAAGAGGTTGTTGGCTTCCTCCTCCTTTTATTGCTCTCGAATCGGCCATGAAATTTGTCACAGAGCTCTTTCCACGAGGAGATTGAGTTCAGCGCCAACGACGTCATCCATTGTCGAGCCCCCTCCCTCAATGTAGTGATGAACATCTGACACTTAACGGCATCAGAGTAGTCATAATAATTCATCAGCCGGCCGTACGCCTGGCTGTGGTCATACAGATCTCCCGTTCCATCATAATTCTCCATGCGTGGAACCTTCTTATTAGGATCAGCCCGAGCCCGATCAATTTACGGGGAGAATGGTGAAGTTGAGTTAATCGGAGCCTGCTTCTCCTGATTGACCGTTGCGAGCATCTTCTCCAGCTCTGCAACCCTCCGGGCAAGTGCCTCGGGATTTTCTCTTCGAGGGGATGACTTTCGCCTATCCCGATCATGACCTAGAAAGGCCATCCGCCTTCTCTGTTCGGACCCTCCTCTACTTTCACTGTTTGCTTCCTAAGAACGACTCCGACGCCTGCTCCTATCACGAGATCGGCTTCGACGCCTGATCCTCCCTAAAGAGCGGCTCTTATGCCTACTCCTTTCATGCCGAGAGCCGTCCGAACGAGGTGTCTTGGATCGGTTCCCTGACGATACTCCTCGATATCGGTATTGACTAGAAGAGACTTCCTCTCCGTCTAACAATGACGCCATCTGCTTATCCAACTCTATTTGTTGAAGGCGTCAGGCCTTCATGACGTCTTTGTTCAGTTGCATCTTTTTGGCTAAGATCGTCTCCTTTCTATCCCGATCCTGATTAGGCCTAGAGTTTTGGTCTTCGGTACGGCTATCATGGCATGTTGTCTTCTAAGTGGTCAAAAACAGTCTCCTCCTAATAATTGTCTTTCGTGGATCGGCGGGGCCCAGTGATTGACTTTGAGGACCCAACCTGTCCAAGATGCTCCTTGATGGTCCCAACCTATCTTTGACCGAGCCTTTGAGTTGGGAAGGACCAACCGTAGATTCACCATGCGCCGACATCGTCTTTGCCTTACTTGACACCATTATTTCTGATAAAAAAATACTGAGTGATTGAAAGTTATCAAGCACTAAAGGGCCCTCCTTCTAGCGCCAATGTTAACGCCAAGATTCGTCCACGCCCCCAATCACTAAACTGCGAATCCAATCCCGCATAGAAACGAAGAACACACTCAGAGAGTCGACGACTTTCGCCGCCAGGGGATAGCTCCAGTGTGAGAATAAGTACAGGCTGAATAAGTACAGGCTGAATAAGTTTAACAATGGAGGCTTAATGCTTTAGTGCTGAGAATAAAGTGATACCTAAATATTAGGGTATAGCCTTGTATTTATAGTGATCATACCTCCTTCAAACGCCCCATTCTGAATTGGAATAGAATTCCTCTTTATGGTAGATATCATAATGGGATAGAAGTGAATATCCTTAAAGAAAAGAGGTCTGACTCTTTCCTCAAGAATTGGAAATTAAATATAGTTAGGAATCTTTAGATTCCTTAAAGTGTTCTAATTGCTAAAATAGACTCCTACGTGGGGAGACTTCCTCTACGTGGACTACAACCCACCATATCATCTGGACTCAATAAATCATACCCTAACAGAGATTAAAAGAAAGAGAGAAATTAAATGAGTTTTAAAAATCTTAGTAAAGAGAGTAAATAAGCAATCAAAACGTATATCAACATGATGCCGAGAACCTAAAAAAACAATAAAAGTGTAAAACCACAAAGTTGTCAACAATAAGATAATTTCAAATATAAATCAAATATACACATGAGATGATAAGATCATATATTAAATCTCGAAGTACTATCTGAACTCAAATATGCTAATTGTATTCATCGTCTAAGCACCTTATCCCTCCCTAATGACTTCAACAAACTTATATACACATATAAATATAGCAAAAGACTTATAGAGCTTGTTAAGTATGAGTTGTTCAAATATATGTGATCTTACATAGAAAAAAAATATAACAATTGATATCATAATATATAATTCATCCAAATGTCCAATAGTGCTAAATGCACACGAATAAAAAATATTTGAATCATGTACAAACTTTGTCATGATTTACTAAATCTAAAATAAACCTTGTAAGAATATTAAGGATGAAACGAGTATTGTAAGGAGGTTATAGATAATTAGAAGAGTTTTTCAACTAATCAAAAATCACTTAAATTTGAATAAAATGGATTTTAGGTGAATTTTACAACGGAGCTATTACGATCTTGGGCAACATGATATATAGATTGTACACATTTTACAAATTGTAGTGTAAGTCAATTTTAGAGTCAAAATTGAAAAAAAAAATTGTTATTACACAAAACATTTAGATAACTAACACATCTTCCCATGGAATCAAGAATCAAGCAATTTCGATATGATATAAAATTTATCTGAATTTCAAAACAGGATTGATCAATTCTTGTCACTAGACATACTATATTTATAAATTGACAATGTTTAGAAACATAATTGGCAAAAATGCTATATCACAAAGGATACCAAAAATTTGACCAAGCTTTTTAGGGAATCAAAATCAAGCAATTTCGATATGATACGAAATTTATATGAATTTTACAAAAGGGTTTAGATTTCTGGACATATTATACATACAATCCAATTATGAATAGAATATGATTAAAAACTGAAGGACATATAGGGTAAACATCAATGTAATATATATGTAACAATTGAGACGGGGTAATTCATATTTTCTAGCTTCTCTTTGATGTTAAAGATGAAATTTCTATAGTGTAATATGTCAGCTCTAACATTTTGAGACAAAGCACCCTTATAATATTAATCCAAGTAGATTATTTTTAGTTGCTGCAATTTATTGTTTAATTTGGTATTAAAGGCGGTTTTAAGTAGTTGGTTAAAGAAATAAAAGTAGGATGGTAATAAAAAAATAGATCATTTTTTAATACATAAAAAATTATATTTTAACGAGGAGGGAAGTTTTGATCCCACAATCTCCATTAGTCGGTGAAAAGTAGAATTGGTTAAATGAGTTTTAAAATCATTATAGTGAATAGTCACTCAATAGTGATTGTTTTTCGTTCTATTTTCTTCCACGTGACTGAATAAATTATTTTTTCTTCTAAATCTTTTATCCAAAAACTAAAGCATACTAAAAACTCATATTATCTCTTTTAACAAGAGTTTTTTTTTCTTTTTTATTTAAATTTATATATTAATTCTCTAAATCTTTAAAAGTGCATTATATGTAATATTTTGTTATTATGAGATTGTTAGTTAATTTTATATACTTATTGTTTCAAAATAACATTATTATTGACTTTTAAAATTTATTTTAGTATTTTTAAACTCAAAATTAATATAAATTTATTTAATTTTAGATTGTAAATTATCTAAAAAGTATAATTAACTATAATATTTTACTGTTGTGCAGTTGTAATATCATAGCAATTTTAAATTTAAAATGTCTCACATTAATTTCAAAACATTAGTAACAATCTTATACTTTAATAACCTCTATCAATATATAATATTGATATATAAATTTCAAAAATTTTAAAGTGTTTAATAATATAATATCGTCTTATTGTAAATTATTAATTAATTTTTTGAGACGGATAAAATTCATAGATATTTGTGATAGATCTGCGGTCTCAATTGAGCTCCAATGTACCAAGTACCATCACCAACATTGTCAAATAAGCCATTGTCAACTTCTGTAACGGCTATATATTTATACAAGACGGCATGTTCTGTCACAGCAAATTAATTGTCATTACAATTCATTATATGTGAGGGTATTTTCGTCTCAAATGACCTTACTTGAGAGGACTTATTTGTCAAGGACTTTTCTATCTTAAATGCTCAAATGTAATAATAAAATTAGATAACTTTTTCGCGCTACAAGAGAAGAACCACTATTCCAGCCCATCGTCACTCACGCTTCCCTTTCCATCGTCAGCGAATGTGAAAGTGAAATACCGTTGATTGCCATGGCTGCCGGCCCTGGCTTGTCTCTACCTTTACACTGGCGCTAGCTTGTTTCTACTTTGTCGCTGTCTTCACTACAAGAAAAATGTCTAATTCCGACGGAATATTCTCTCGAACATGAAGTTATTCCGTCAGAATAATTTTATTTCCGACGAAATATTCCATTGGAACTTCGGTCGGAATAAATGGCGTCGAACTTAAGTCCATCGAACATTTTGTCGGAGCTACATGTGCTCGACGAACGTATTTTCGGCGGATTGTCCGTCGGAAGTAATCTATACCCAACGGAATAATTCCGTCGAAACTAAGCGTGGATACGTGGAACGTTCTGGTAGCTCGGGTAAGGCTTTATCTCGACGAAAATTCCGTCGAAAATGAGGAATTTTCCATTGGAACTAGTGATTTTTAAAAATAAATTATAGACCTTATGCCCGACGTAAATTTCGTCGGATTTACCTTATTCCGTCGGAAATAACATGTTTTTTTTAATAATTTTTTTGTTTTTACAATTTTCAAGTTTTTAACCCTATTTTTGTACCTGTAACATGGTTTATCCCAACAATACATACAATAAATATACCAATAACTACATCCAACAACAACATATATCATAATCAACTTATAATACAACGTATATACTTTTCTACGAACATATAACGTTAAATAACAATGGTATAACTTATAAATTACAAAGAATAATGATATGGCGCCGAAATATTTACAAAACTAAAGTAAATTACATTGATTTACCAAGAATCAAACTAAACTACATATATTTACATAAAATCATTAAACTATACAATGTTTTACAAAACATCTAAGTAGATATATGTTATATACTATCAACCTAATCTAGTACTACCACTACCAGTAGGAGAATCATCGGGCGAGGTCGACGAAGCTACTCTGGTATCTGAAAATCCTCATCATCACCCCCCCGGCTCGCGACCTGCATCGCCAGCCTGCTCGCCATCACCAGCGATATCAAGATCGCCACCCTGTTGATACAATTAAAAATATAACGCATTAGTCCATATGAGGGAATTAAAGAGACAATATAAAAATTAAATAACATGCAGATTAATTAACTTAAAATAAATATAATACCTGAGTAGGTGGGGGTTGACTCCCTATCGAGCCAAAAGCCTCCGAGAGTAAGGTAATCACCAACCGGAGCACCTCATCGCATATCGCGACGAACTGCTCCTGCGGGATACCTGTACTCTCGACGGTGGCCCCTGCTGCAATATCCTTAGCTAGCTAGTGAAGGCGAGCTCGACTGGGCAACTCCTGACGATGTATAACCGGATCCGTATGAAACGTCTCCGACACTGCCGCCATGACCCTTTGGAAAATTTCGTCGTCTATGCCAGCGCCTGTATGAGATGGTCCAACAGGTGCTCTCGGACGCTGGAACTGGCTAAAACCTGTAAAAATAAATATAACATTACTAATAATATTTGTAGTTAATTTATCTCTAAAACGCCTCAGAAATAATATGACTTCCAGATAGTGTATACGTTGGTATCCTCGGCAAGCCCAACACTCGATACCTGCTGGTACTGCTAGTAGGGGGATCCTGAGATGTGACCCATAGTCTCAGCTCCTTATCCCGAGATAATTCAATCTCGGGAGGAGGGATGGTGGAATCTAACGGCTCAGAAACCCCCTTAACATCCCGCAACTCAACTACACGCTGGTCCCGAAGATTCTGAAATCAGTCCTGTAATTTAATTTGTATATGTGAGTTAATTAAATCATTTTATTAACTACTTAATATTAATAATTACTAAAAATTAATTGATATTAGTCTTACCTGTATAGCTATTGCTGCGGGAGACATGCTAGACTCCTTAAGCACGTGAGCTCTATCCCAGAACTCTAGTATGGTACGAGGTCGGCCCAAGCTCTCACACATGGCCTAATAAATACATTCAAATAATATTTATTAAGTATAGTAATGACAATCGAGTAACTAATGAACTAAATTGAGATACTTACCGACTTCACCTCCTCAAATGAATGTGACCCGGTACTGTGTACGACTCGGAGCTAGCCACGATTTTTTTTACCTGCTCAGACTTTTTCTTGAAGTCATCAGCATCCCAGTACGTACACATAGCCTCCTATGCTGCATCGGAGACTATATCGGGCTAATGATTGCGTATGATAGTCCCGGGCTACTCAACAACTGCCTGGGCGGCCCTCTGTCTCATCTCGTATAGCCAACCGACATAGTTATTTGCAACATGTGCAATAATAACACTGTCGCCGGCTACCTGTGAGATAGCCTCCTCATATCTAAAATAAATCTATATAAAGAATGTTAATATATCAGAAATTACTTGATAAATGTGTAAATACCTAGGATCGTATTTAATTTAAGTTATATGATTCGACTTACGTAAACTCTCGCAGCACAGTCTCCATATATCGGGGACGACACCGGTTTTAAAGGCCTCATATGGGATGACACAGGTAGAAATGAAGAAATTAATGATACAACTTTAAAAGTAATTAGAAAAGAAGTATATCCAATTGAGTGTGTCTCTATGAGGAGCACCAGTGGTATTTGGTAAGAAGAAGACAGATTAATAGGGTTTTATATCGACTATAGAGAATTGAACGAAGTAACGATTAAGAATATATACCCATTACCGAAAATAGACTATCTCTTTGATCAGCTGAAGAGAGCAAAATATTTTTCCAAGATAGATTTACGAACCGGTTATCATCAGTTGAAGGTGAGAAAAGAAGATGTGCCAAAGACAACATTCAGGACTCGTTATGGGTATTATGAGTTTCTGGTGATATCGTTTGGGTTGACAAATGTGCTAGCTGCATTTATGGACATGATGAATAGGATATTGAAGAAGTATTTAGATAAGTTCGTAGGTGGTATTCATCGACGATATTTTGGTTTATTCCAAGACTAATGAGGAGAATGCGGAACATTTGAGAGTAGTATTAGAAACACGGAGACAGGAGAAACTTTACGCTAAGTTTTTGAAGTGCGAATTTTGGTTAGAGAGAGTACAATTTTTTGGATCATGTGATAGATAAGCAGGGAATTTCAATAAACCTAACAAAGGATTATGAGAGGAGATACCCTATTCATGATCCCGAAGTAGCAGCAATTGTGTTTGCCTTAAAGAGTTGGAGGCAGTAATTATATGGTGAGAAATGTGAGATATATACAGATCATAAAAGTCTGAAATATATCTTCACACAGAAGGAGTTGAGCATAAGACAACGAAGAGTGTTAATTATGATTGTGAAATTTTGTATCACCTGGGTAAGGCAAATGTAGTTGTCGATGACCTGAGTAGAAAAAATAGGGAGAAATTGTCAATGTTGACAATACATGAGGAGTTGATAAAAGAAATGGCGAGAATGAAATTAGAAGTGAAGCATCTGAAGGAGTCGGAAGAAAAATTATTTTCGATGGAAGCTCATCCAACTTTATTGGATAGAGCCAAAGAAGCGCAAAGTAAAGATGAAGAATGTGAAAGAATAAGGAAAAGAATAGTAGATAATGAGGAAGTAAAATTTAGGATAGATTCAGATGGAATCTTAAGATTTGAGGGAAGAGTTTGGGTACCAGCCATACCTGATCTAAAGGAGGAGACTTTATCGGAGACCATAATTCGACTTATTCGATTCATTCGGGTAGCACGAAGATGTATTAAGATCTTCGTCAGCATTTTTGGTGGCTGAATATGAATAATGAAGATGCAGAGTGCGTGAGTAGGTGCCTAACTTGTCAGAGAGTTAAGGCAGAACATCAGAGACCAAATGGTCTATTGCAACCCTTAGAGATTCCAGAGTGGAAGTAAGAGCATATCACGATATACTTTGCGGTAGGACTTTCAGCCATGCAGAAAAGTTATGACGCCATTTGGGCTATAGTAGATCGATTAACAAAGTCAGCGCACTTTTTACCAATCAAAATTAGATTCAATTTGGATTAATTGGCCAAGCTGTATACCAAGGAAGTTGGTGTTGAGAGTCACAACACGTTGATACGTTATTCTTCAAGAGTATAAGTTATTCTTTAAGAGGGAATGGGGACGCAGTGAGGTTGAGTACAACGTATCATCCTCACACAGACGAGTAGAGTGGACGAACGATTCAAACGTTAGAAGATTTGTTAAGAAGCGAAGAGTAAAAAGATATTTGTATAAATCATTTTAATCTTATGCAGATAGGACGTATTATGTCCGGAACCAAGAAAGTAAAGATTATAGTATATGTTGATTGTACAATAATTGTTAAGGTAACAAAGAATTTTGCTAAAGAATAGTAAGTTAAAGGGTCGTTAGTCCCAAGTAGAGTGAGAGAAAGCAGAAGTTGCTTAACATGGTAGAGGAATACTATTATGTTAAAGATGTTGATGCCTGAGAATAACAGGTAGTCATGAGCCAAGGCAAGTCAATAAGACTTGGGCTAAGCAAAGATTTTCTGCCCATGAATGGGATGAGAAAGAGTAAATGATGTATTACCTATGTTAGAGTAATTCAGTAAAGTTAGTCGACGAATAAATAGGCAGAATTTGAACGTGCAGTAATAGTGTTTCAGGGGACGGAATCCTTATAAGGGGGAAGAATGTAATGACCGAGAATACTACGTGTCGCAATAAAGATTATTATTTTTAATGAAATACATTTTCCTGAGGAATTGTTTTGAATATATGTGTGAATATGTGTATGTAATGATATTTAAGCAAGTTAGTTAATTTATTTATTTTATATTGACTAAGGAATGAAAAGGAAGCCAAGATGAGTGACTAAATTGATTGAGAAGAAGCAAGATAAGTGTATGTTATGAATTAACATAGCTTGAATGTTGGCCTTAAATGATAAATGAAGAGATTAATGATCATTAAGTGATTAAATAGTATGATTAATTGAGTACTTGTATGAATATGGATAGATATATGTATAATAATTTGTCGATCGAATGATAAGAGTTTTCGAGCCAATTAGGGCTAATTGAGTTAAGGAATTGGTGGAACAAAAAGGAAACCCAAAAGATAAGAATTTATTGAGTTAAGCTTATATTACAAACTAACTAAGCTTAAAATGATAGCCTTGTATGATAATGTATGATGACTTAAATTATGCTAACGAGCTAGTAAAATTTGTTAAAGGTCGAAAATGAGCTAAGTAAATGACCTAGTCGACAATCCCTAGTGTATTGCTATTTCGGGTAGTCCAAGAGAGGGATTATTTAGGCCCAATCTCAATCCCATACCAAGCCCTAGCAAACTTAGTAGGAGGCCCAAATCAAGCCTAATTTGATGGCCCATTAAGAGATTTGATGACATAAGATCACTTTTGGACCATGATGTCATAAATAGGAATTTAATAAATCAAAAAGGGGGATAAAAGGGGAAGTAATCAGATCATTGAGGGCCCCACATGGGGGAGGAGCTGGGCATATGAGGGCCCCACCAAGGAAGAAAAATGAGAGCAAATCTTGCTTGAAATTTCTTTTGCTCATTCCTTCACTTCAAGATACATGTTTTTCATCATTTGTGTTGACAAAATGGTGCAAGTAAACTTTTGGTATTAAGCCTCTAAGCATGCTTAACAAGTGTGTTGGGTGATTAAAGGAAAGCTAAGTGAGATTAGGAGAGGTCTATAAATAAAGGAAGAAGGAAAAGTCTTGCACCTTTATTTCATTTTCAGCATTTCCATTAGAGAGAGTTAGTAACTTATAGAGAGAAAGAACAAGTAAACTTGAGAGTGAAAATGAGGAGGCCACGGGTAGAAGAAGCAAGGAGAGGGGGTTATCAAGCTCATCCAAGAAGGAATAACAATCATCTATCCATTCCTAGCAAAGGTTGAAAAGTTTCTAACCCTATTTTTTATTTTTCTTAGCTTAGTTTATGTTCTTACATGTTTGGTTGTGGGAGATGTGACACCCCCAAATCCAGGTACCTTTAAGCCCGTATTCAGTGTACCACGATACTATCCATACAACAACCAACCATCTATATAATCTCAATAACATGAATGTAATTACTACTTATTACAGACATATTCTTATAAACCCAGGTTCTAAGACCTTTAAAATGTTCATACATAATATCATTCAAAATATTATTTACAATACACCTAACTATTACATATAACAGTTCCATCCTTCACTCGTTCATCTTTCCTTTTCCATTATCCTTACCAGAACCTTCTACATGTTCAGGCTTTGCTGAAAATATTTAATTACAAGTAAGGGTGAGCATTTAATTGCCCAACAAGTAATAACAATTAATGATAACAAAATAAACAAGAATTAAATATTTTCATTAACGTACATTTCAACAATTGAACAATAGTTGTGAAAACCTCTGAATCATTTTGAATAATAAAATATTTTAAAACGACATACTGACTATTATGCTGAGCGGTCGAAAGATCAAGAACTTTTGTTCACTTTTGAAAAGGTCTAACAGTAATTCAACTGTAAACCGTCATAACTTACTGGCAAGGTGAGTGATTAGCCATTTATGCCTTGCGTTGATTAACACTACCTACTTAAAACAACATTTTTGCGTTTATCATCACCGCCTTGCGGCGCGGTCAGAATATCCGACTAAAATTTTTTCTAAATAAGGGAGGTTCATTCTCAGACTTGAGTCCAAACCAAAACAATTTAGTTGGGCAGCTCTACTTAATCTCAATAACATTTGAAAGATTATATTTGAATCAATAAAATGTATAACATGCGTCTAGCCAAAATAAATGTCTCAGACTATCTTCTAAAACAGTTCAGGTATTTTAGAACTTAAAAGTATGCATTATAGCAAAGCTTGAACAACTTATACAATTATAAAAGATTTGTACAAGTTTAGTTTTCTCAATAATATATGCGGTTTGCGTAATCATAACATACATAAGATTATATTTTTTTTAAACCACATCATACTTGCACATAAATTATAGCACAAGGTTAGAACACTTGCCTTTTGCGTTCTTTAATAATTTGACATTAATCGTCCTCTGAAAGTCCTACACATTCAGTGCACATAGACATACCAATTAGTCACGTATAATCGTCACTCATGGTTTACATTAACTCTAGACCATATTTTCAACTCCCAATGTTTAGAACTTGAAAATATTAGCTAAACATGGCTTGGCGTCACGACGTTCCGAAGAAACCACCACGCCTTGACCCCGATTGCATAACAGCCTTAAAGAGGCTCAATTTTGTAATTGATCCCGACCTTAGCTCTCAATTCTTATTGAATAAAAGTTTTAGGTCTACTTTTTAGCTTCCGGATCATCTTGAATCACCTAAATCGGAGTTCGTATGAAAAAGTTATGCCTAATTTAGTACATGACATCAAAATCACAAAATTGAAAAATAGGGAGCTCGCCCCGACTAGCTCCTCTTTGCCGAGCTCGCCCCGGCGAGTTCGCCTCTGTCTAACTTGATTTTTTTTCTTCCCGAGTTGATTTCCGTTAAAGCGATTGCTTTGTAACGCCATAACTTCGTCATCCTTTATCAGAATGAGCCCGTTCTTGAACCTACTTCTAGCTCGTAACATTATCTACAACTTCTCCTAGACAGAATAATTTTTCTTGCTTCCTAACAAGCCTAAAAATTGGCTCAAAAGTCCTTTGTGACCATAATTTTTCATTAAATGACGTCGTCAAGCTTTCAATTTACCGGAACTCGCTCATCCGAAGTCGGATTGAGCTCGTTCCTGAGCTTACGACTCATGTTCTTCATGAACTCTAAAAGCCCTATGAATTTGGACTTTTCCGGACACATTAACCAATCGCTAACTTGGCCCACAAGTGGTACTGAGCTGGGGTTTTCGCCTTGAGACGTCTTTTACGGAAAATTTTGCCATAACTTAGTTATGGCGTATTTTTCCTCCGTTCCACTTGTAACATCTTAACAACTTACTTATCTATGCTTCCATATTTCAGGAATTCACCAACAAAACATATTACTAATAACGGAGGTCCAATATTAAGTCCTCTAGTCAAACATAGTCCATCTTTTATGCAAAGGCTTACGATTTTAGTTCGTTCACTTTCATGGCATTTACCGGTAGTTTTACAAGGTTATAAACCATCACAACTACTTTATCTCTCCAAGATCCTTCAATGATCTCCACATAAACATCATCCATCAACAAAGCACTTCCTAACATACTAGAAAGTGTTTAAAAGAAAGAGATGAAGTAGATGAGTTTTAGGGTTCTTGTTCTTATCTTTTCTTGTTCTTGCTTTTATAAACCTTAAGCTTGGATGTTGAATGATCAAAGCTTGCTAATCCTTCTATTTTTCTCCTTGAATGATGTTCCCCTTTCTCAGAACTCTTAAGTTCTTACTTTTCCCTCTTTCTCTCTTCTATTTCTTTCTCTTGTTCTCTCTTTTCTCTCCAGTTTTTACAATAGAAATGAAGATGAAAATGGCTAAGTGTTGGATACTTAATCATCTCATCTCCTACCAACTAACCTAACCATACAAGATTAGGCTAACTCATGCAAGGTTAATGGGACTAAATGATTAATAAGGCCTTGTTTGGCAATTACAATGAAATGCAAGGGAACCAAACATTTAATGATTGTCTAGATAAACTGATCATGCCAATGACTCACCATTTGGTATCCTCCTTCTCCAAGTGGCCGACCATTATGGCCCTTTCTACCCCTTATTTGGTTTCAATTTCCTTTATACTTTAATTTGCATTTGATTTGATTTTCATTTCACCCAAGCTTACTTAGGCCTTAAGTTTCTAGGGTTTAACCCTAGAGCTCAGCCCTTGGCTTAACCCTAGCTAAGCCATCACCAACCCTTGGCTCAACCCTAGCCAAGCCATTTCAAACCCTAAGCTTAACTTGGTTCGGTTACTTCGAAACTTAGTTTTGATTTATAGTTTCTTTCTAGTTAGCTATTATAACTATTTTGATTAGCAAAAAGTTCATTTTACCCTTTCATATAATCGATTAAGGTATACATTTCCAAAGTCGTTCGGTTACCCGATTTCTTTCTAGTTAAATTTCCTAACTCGTTTCACATGCGAAAACCATGAAATTTTTTTTGGCAGTTTTATTGCAGATTACGCCTCATATCCCCAAATAAACGATATCCCGTGATTCGAAAATTTGAAAAACAGAAAAGACGTTTTCTGCGTTTTATGAATAGTGTTTTAGCGTTTTTCTCGAAATTTTTTTATTTTGTCTATGAAATCTCAACAACTATACATAATCACATATCACATACATTACGTCAACAATCGACCTTAAATCACATAAAACACAACATCACACATAAAAATCTTATTTTATTTAATAATTCTCGAAAACCCTAATTATAAGGATCCGAAATATTTACAATCGTCACATGAGATTGTTTGAATGGTGGATCATGGTGGATCCTATGTTATAAGGGAGGTTATGAGGAGTATATATGCGTGTTATGTGTTTTGTGTATGAGAAACCATGAAAACACCAAAGCTTTCTAAGAAAACCAAATTGCCGGAAAATTAAAAATTTTCAGAAACGGAACCTGAGATTTAAATAAGCATAACTCCTAGCCTATTTCGAATTTTTGAGTGAGTCCAAGTTCTGGAGTTAGATATGGAAGTCCCCTAAAACCTCAACTTGGAATTTCTAAAAAATATGTTGTAGATTTTCGTGGGGACAGATTCTACCAAAATAGTCTAGAACTGAAAATCGAACAAAACCTACTAACCTAAACTGTCTGTGCCCTATTTTGATAACTTAGACAATGAAATAAATTTAGGCCTTTTGGGGACTGAAACTAGATGGTCTTATGTGATTTATGTCCAAAGTTGGTCGAATTTCGACATCGGATGAAGGAGTTATGGCCAAAACAAGAACTAGGGTTTTCAACACTAAAACTGTCATAACTTGAGTTATGTAACTCCGATGACCACAAAATTTAAACTGAAATTTCATGTTAAAATGTGTAAGATTCTGGCAAGAGATGGGAAGTTTTGAAGTTTAGCACGATATAGTTAATTTTGCTAAGTTACGAACTTAAAACGAGTTTTAGAAAAATACAAAAGGAAGTTGAAAAATTACAATAAAATTATTTTTGTGTGTGGAATATATGTATGTATGTGTGGCCAGAAAAGAAAAAAAATAATAAAATGTTTAAGGAGGCTTAATGAGAAAATTAAGCTTCGAACGAATTAAAAATGATTAAAAACCATAAAGTCGGGAATTACTAAAATAGTTCCTACCGACTCGAATGTGTTGATTTTTTTAGGTTTGTATATAACGCGAGCATGCAATCAAATTACATAAATATAGCGGAAGCGCGATAAAATCAGATTTTAAAATTTTATATAAACCATCACCATAATCTTTCCTTGTGCTCAATTATCAATTAAACGAAAGAGATAAAGAATAAGAATTATACACTCGTAAAACCGTGCTTCTTCGGGTACAAGTTAAACTCCAAATTCTTTCGCGTTCTCCTTAAATTCACCGGTTAAATTCCTTTCTTTGATCAACGTTAGTCACCCAAGTGTTTGGCCTCTAGAAGTGATCCACCAAGGAATAATATGTATTCAAGAAGATGAGTGTTGACAAAACCCTAATTTCTATCTCTATAGAAATTATAATACAGATAAGGGTAAGAAAGAAGAAACAAATAATGGTAAAGCAGACAATGGAGTTGTGAGTGATGATGGTGCACCTAAGCGTAAATTTCCTCCTCTCTGATTATAAATCAGTACCCCTTTTCCTCATGCTTTGACAGAAAATAAGAAATATGTGAAAAATTCATATTTGTATGAGACTTTCCGTAGTTGTGAGGTAAATATTCCATTGTTAGATGCTATTAAATAAATACCTCGTTATGCTAAATTTCTGAAAGAATTGTGCACACATAAAAGGAAATAGGAACTTAAAAGATATGAAAAGGTAAACGTAGAAGAGAGTCTCTGCAGTTATTCAAAGAAAACTAGCTACTAAGTGTCAAGATCCGGGTATGTTTACTACCTACTAGGCAGCACTAGGTTTGAAAAAGCCATGTTAGACTTAGGAGCTTCTATCAATGTCATGCCATATTCTATATATGCTTCATTAGAACTTGAACCCTTGAATAAAACTGGTACTGTGATTTAGTTGGCTGATAGATCTAATGTTTATCCTAAGGGTGTAGTAGAGGATGTTCTTATGCAAGTCAATGATTTGATTTTTTCAACTAATTTTTATGTGCTTGATATGGAAAATGGTGATCAAAATGCACCTTTGTTGTTAGGAAGACTATTTTTAAAGACATCCAAAACTAAGATAGATGTTCATAGTGGTACACTTTCAATGGAATTTAATGGCAAAATTGTTAAGTTTAATATTTATGAGGCTATGTGATATCCTACTGATGATACTCCTGTTTATTCTATTGATGTGATTGATTCTTTAGCATAGGAAACCTTTGAACTAAATGGAAAGGATGACTTGGAAATTGCACTTAGTAAGAATGTTGATGAGGAATGTGCAAAGTTGACTTTGAGCGCCGAATTACAAGAAATTGTTGCAGCATTGAATGATATTCCGAAATCAGGTAATCTCTTTTATGTTGAATTGCCAGTTTCTGACGAGAAGTCCCTACCATCTGTATTGCAGTCGATTAAGCTTTCAAATGGTCATGAGGAGTGCTTCTGGGTTAGTGTGGTCAAGGATGCAGGAAAAAGGTGAGTCGAATAATGAAAGTTATTTTCTGTTGATGGATGAAGATGAGTTCGGGGGCTTTTTAACGTACAATGATGCCCAAGAATTCAAAGAAAAGACTAAGAGAAGGCACGAAATGACAATTTGTGCGTTTGAACCGGACTGGGAGATGAGAAAGTGGTCGAGTCAAAGACTATAAACAAAGGCGCTGCTTGGGTGGCAACCCAAGAAATCAGATTTGCTTTTCTTTCCCTTTTCTTTTCTTTTTAGTTGTATTTATTTTGTTTACTTTTATTTGCATTTTACTTTACATTGGAGATAATATAAGTTTTAAATGTGGGGGAAGGATTTAGAATTTTTAGGATTTAGGGTGTTTTATTTTATTTGTCATATTTTATTTAGTTTTTTTTTAGTTTGAATTTTGAATTTTATGGGTATATTCACAGCAAACCCTCATAAGACAAAACTCATCCACTTGGGGCAACCTTGGGGTTTAAAGGCTTGTTGTACATGCTAAGTGCAATCGTGTGTTTCCTACGAAAATGAGGTAATTTTTAGGATGTGTCACTTGAGCAATAAGTTAATTTGGATTTTAATTTTTGACCAATGATAAAATTTTAATTTCTTTTTGATAACTTCTTGGAAGATTGATAGGCATTGTGTAGTCTGAATTTGATTTTTTTTTGTTGATTATTACTTTATTTGAGACCCTTCATTTTTGAGTACATGTCCATTTGGTCGACCTAGTTTTAACTTGGAGAGAATTTATTAGACTGAATGTTTGGGGGAGAAATTTTGGAACTTTATTGCTTGTTTAATCATAATTTGAAGTGAATATGAGATATTATTTAAGAAAGGGAAGATGATTTAGGAAAAATTTTGCAAGTTTAAAAATGAAAAAAAAAAGAAGAAAGAAAATAATGATTCATGTGGTGGGTTGAGATGGAGCGTAAAACGCACTCACTCATAAACACGTGACATGCGAGATGGAGCGTAAAATGCATTCGTTGGTAGGATGGAGCATAAAATGCACTTACCAAAGAAAGAAAAAAAAAGAGAAAAAATAAAAAGAAAAAATAAAGGCCTTTTGATCCTCTGGTGTTATCTGCTTGTATTAACTGAGAATGGTGTGAAAACAAGTGCTTGAGTTTCTCTTTTTCCTTTAAGACTTTGATTTCATAACCATATTTGAGGTCTGATTGGGTTGGTACATTTGGATTCACACACACATGAGGGGTTAAGAGTAAAGTAAGATTGATAAATGAGCTTAAGTTTTAGATTATAGATTGTTTTGAAATTTCTCAAGAGTTATTGTTTAAAATCTTTGAGGTTAATGTTGGAGTTCATATTCATTTGTGGCTCAAGTTTGTCAAATTTGTTAGTTTGTTTAGTTGAATTTTTTGTGTTATAGTTTATTTTTGTTTTACCCGAGGACGTGCAAAGGATAAGTGTGGGGGAATTTGATGAGTATGGAATTTATTATATTTTTATCCCTTAATTCTTGATCTTTTGTCTTTATTTTGTGCCTAAATACACTCATTATTCTTATAGTTTGATTTAAGGTGCGATTGAAAGAGTTTGTGACTTTGGAGGTAATTTAGAAGACAAATGGAGTATTATTTAGATTTAAAGCAAAAGGAAAGGCAGAACTGTAATTATGCAACTTGGATGCACGCTAAATACAGGTGCTAGAGAGTCACGGCGCTAGATCAAGAAGGCCGCGATGGTGGACTAGAGGGCCGCAGCGCTATAGAAAGGGGGTCGCGGCGCTGCAGTGCGGATTAGCCAGATTTTGTGCCCGTTTTGTCATGTTGTTTGACTCCAAATTGGATTGTTTTTCTTCCTAAGTTAGGATTTTCCTGTGTAAACTATAAATATATGTTATTAGACACTTGAGAAGATATAGAGATCCTTGGCTAGAAACTCTCTCTTTTTTACCCTTTGGTAATTTCATGGCTATGTGTAACTAAACTTCTATTCTTAAATTATGGAGACAAAAGCCTCAAATTATTGCACTGTGAGATCTAATTAGTTTTAATTGTTCAATTTATATTTTGAGTATTGATTATTCTTCTGCGCTTGAATTTTATGATTGATATGTTTAATTACTAGAGTGCACGCTAGTTTATTATTCATTAAAATCTACTGCTAAATTAGATATCAAATCCGTAATTGTTTGGTCACTCTAATTTGCGAAGCAACTAAGGTTAATAATTAACTGCAGATCAGAAGATTATTATATCTTAGGAGGAATACTCAACTAAATTAAATGCAACCGTTTGTGTTTGTGTTGTTTAGCTTCATCGGTCTTTCTAATTCTTAAAGCTTCTACTAGATTAAACTTTCAGCGCTTGTCTAAAGTTGTTTAGTAGTTAGGGTTATTTAGATCACTTGTTTCTATCTAACTATAATTAAGGAAAGACGCGGAAGGAATTTTAACGGTGAATATTCAAAATATTAATTGTTTATGCTTGAGTCAATGATCAGTGTAAGTTTCTGAAGGTGGAAGTTGAATTAATCCAAGGCTCGTTTTTCTGATTTATTTCGTTAGATTATTTTACGTTATTTATGTATTAGTTTACTTTGATCAATAATATTCAAAACCCCTTTTTGGTAAACAAAGCATAAATTAGACTAATCACTCTCTGTGGGATCGACTCTTACTTGTACTACTACATAAATTTTATTCGCAGTAAGGTTTTGTTTTTGGTTATCTGCGATAACACACCATGAGCTTTTGAGCGGATCTCAGCAACTTTAATGGTTACACCCTTATTTTTCTTCATTCTTTTTGATGTTGTTATTTCTGCTCTTTGATTCAGCTCCAGCTCATAGGTCAAGAAATTGCCAGAGTTTACACAGTCATTTCATATAGATTCTTGGATTCTCTGATGGTTGTGGTCTTAGCATCCCATTTGCTAGGCAGTGCTATCATGAACTTAATATTGACATCTTTGTTGGGATAAACTTTCCCAAATGCTCTCAGTGAATTGAGCAAATGTTAAACCTCTCATAGCTTGCTGTAGTATCTTCTCCAACATTGTGAGGGAACATCTTATACTATTGTGTAAGGAGAGACTGCTTGTTTTCTCTAACTTCCCATGTTTCTTTATGCATTACAAGGAATGCTTCCCATACCTCCTTAGCTATTTTGCAATTGACAGTATTTTCAAATTGCTCAGCTTCAAGAGTCGTGAATAGGATGTTCTTAGCTCTCTTATCAAGAGCTACCAGCTTCTTCTTATTATTTGTCCATTCTACTCTCTACTTGATTACAACTTTATTTAGATCTTCAAAAGTAGGAGCAAGCTTTGTTGGTACATAAGATCCATTTAGAACAACATCAAAAAGCTCATCATCAATAGCGTCCATGTAGCCCTGTATTCAAACCTTCCAATTAGCAAATTTATCTTTGTTGCACAAAGGTGGCTTGTTTCCACCACCAAGGTCAAAACTCGTTTTGTTGAGTTTCATGGATTTACTCAAGCTATAAAGCTTAGCTCAACTAAGAACACTGCTCTGATACCACTTGATAAGGCACTAAAGAGATCTAAAAAGGGGGTTAAATGAATTCTTTTAAATTTTCTTTATAAGAAATTTGTTACCAACTAATTAACAAGGTTAATTTATAATGATATATGCACATCGGAATAAGTTTGAAAAACCCTTCAAAGATTAATTGAAAATCCAAAGAGTAATTGCATAAACTAGTCACAGTAAGAAATCGTAGAGTAACAAAAAAATAATTTGCAGGAAAGTAAAGAACACGGAAATTTTTAAGAGGTTCGAAGCATAAAAGTCTCCTAGTCCTCTCTTCTACTCCGAGAGTAGGGATGACTCACTAAGGATGAGGTGGTTACACTAACCAAGCTCACTAAGAGTTATTACAACAAAGATTCTCTAAGTGACTTTAAGTTATAAAGACTTAGAATAAATAGATCACTTAGATCTTATCACAATTACAAAGAATAAATTATTGTTTGAGGTGCTGCTAATTTTCTTTAAGTTCTCCTTCAAATGTATTAGCAGCAGTAGGTTGGTCTTTGGATCGTAGGGTAGAGCACTTGAACACTTGAGCTTTTAAGTGATTAATGTGTGAAGATCAGTCTCTTTTTTAGTGTTGTAGTAGCAATCCTTTTATAGTCTCTAATTGTTATTTGCCCGTTAGATTGTTATCGTTGTTCTAAATAGCCTCGGACATTTGTCAACTAGTAATTCCTTTGGCTTCAAATTGTTGTCCGTTGGACCACAAGATGTCGCTTTCGACAGTACTAAGTTTAGTGCAGCAGCAGACACGTGTCCTTGTAAAGCTAGCGGTTGTAAAAGTTGTGTTGTTTCTTCATCCTTATCGCTAACTCATTTACATATCATCTTTGAAATGTGTGAGTTAAGGTTATATGACCCTTATCATAAACTTGTCACTGTCCTGTCAGACTCATGCACTCCACGAATTTAGTCAAACTAGCCTTTAGTCAGTTCAGTGTAGATTCGTAAAGTTGGCCTTTTGATTGTTGAGTGACTTTACTCAACGATATTTGCTTTACGATTTCTAGTAGCTTTGCGTTTTGGATCTACGATCTGGCTCTTCATTCAACGATATCAAAGATGTTTTCTTTACTATGCGATCTTAGAGTGACTTCAACTTTTACTTAACGAAATGTTTGCATGATCGATCAGTTCCAACTATTACAAAGAATATATGGCTATATCTTACGAGTTTTGGATCTTCCTAACAAATTAGATCTCTAACTAAGTCTTTTTACATAGAAATCCCATAAGGACTTTACAAAAGATATTTGTTTTTACAAATATACATTATAGCACAGTCATTATCAAATCAAATAGGGAATAACATAAATGCAAATACTAACACAAGTCACAGTTCGTAAAGTACTTTCTCACACTACGATGAACCACTCTACGATAAGCATAGTGGAATCTACAACTAAACATTTTTAAAGCGCATGGATAAGAATGACATTAAAGCATGTCAAAACGGTTGCAGCAATAGCTGCAAAAGTAACTATTAGACAATTGCACGTCGCAGTTAATGCAAACTGCACACCAACAATAGTGCGACACGTGTCCCACTCAACCATTCAAACATGGAAGTATTAATTCAAATTTCACTTTATTTCAAGACACTTTTAACTTCTCAAATTCCCTCCTACTCTTTTGCGACCTTTGCTCTTTCTAGCACTCTATGTTTCCAAAACCCCTTTTTTCATTTTTTGTCGATTTTAGTTCAAAATGTACTCAAAAATCATGTCGACTGTGCAGATCGTGACTGGAAACCAACTCTGTTTCAACAAGTTTGAGGGTGTAGAGAAACATTTCACATATGTGCTTAATCTCGTGACAATTGTTGGGCTTCAATATACCCTAAGTGCTGAAACTCGAATCTACTCCAATTTGGTGAAGGAGTTCTATTTCAATGGCAAAATCAAGGATGGGAGCATTATGAAAAAGGTGAATGATACAGAGTTAACAATTTCTTCGGTGGATTTCACTACTGCCCTAGGTTTTGGAGAAGAGGGTAAAACTGATTTTTCTAGTATTGACACGAAGAAAGCCCTAACTTACATGGGCTACAAGAAGAACAAGTAGTTGAAGGAGATGAAGAAGAACGAATTCCCCCACTCTTTTGAGTTTTTAGCTGACATAGTGGGTAAATGCATATTATGTAAGAATTTTGTTAAATGACTTTGCCAGTACACGTCAGCATTCCGGCCAAAGTTATGTCCGGAGAGTCACCTTTTCTGTACATGGAGGTTTCTTTTATTAGTTTTTATATATTAGGGTCAATTTTGTAAGTTGAATTATACTTTGAGGGATAAAAGTGTATTTAGCCCCTCCAAAGTAGTTCTGATCCGACCCAATAACCCATAAACCATGACTCACCTTATCTCTAATATATGATCTGATAATATCCTACTAGTATCTCAACTTTGGAGTATGGAGCTCCAGAAGTTCAACTGCCAAACTTTTACAGGTACTCCCTCTCTCTTTCTCGCATTGTCTTTTTCTCAAAATCTTTTTGAAACTCAAATGGTGATCCATGAGTATTAAGTACCTGAAAATTCACCAATGACAATTTTGTTTACTGATTTTTTCCCTTGTTGCCTCCCCTTTGATACCCAGAAAAAACCCACTTGTTATTCTCATTATAACTCTGTTGTGAGCTGCACAAATCCAAACCCTAGAAGAAGCAACAGCTCTAGAAACCCACAAAAGGTAAAATTTTCAACTGAAACAAGACCAACCCATTTGCATAATTATAATTTTAAAGAGACCCATTTTGTGAAACTGCTAAATAGGTCCTGCAAAGCTGGGAAATACAATGAATCACTCTATTTTCTTGAATGTATGGTGAATAGGGGTTATAAGCCTGATGTAATTCTTTGTACAAAGCTTATTAAAGGTTTCTTCAATTCAAAAAATGTTGACAAGGCTCTTAGGGTCATGGAGATTTTGGAGTCTAATGGGGATATTGATGTGTTTGCTTATAATGCACTCATTAGTGGGTTTTGTAAGTTGAATCAGATTGAGTCAGCAAACAAAGTGTTGGATCGAATGAGGGATCGAGGCTTTTTGCCGGATGTGGTTACTTATAATATAATGATAGGGAGTCTTTGTAGTAGAGGGAAGCTTGGGTTAGCTTTGAAAATGTTGGATCAATTGTTGGAAGATAATTGTAAGCCTAGTGTGATTACATACACAATTTTGATAGAAGCAACCATTCTTGACGGAGGGATTAATGAAGCAATGAAGCTTTTAGACGAAATGTTGTCAAAAGGACTTCACCCGGATATGTATACTTATAATGCACTCATTAGGGGAATGTGCCGAGAAGGAATGATCGGACAAGCTTTTGAATTTGTTAGGAGCTTACCGGAGGGCTGCAAACCAGATGTGATATCGTACAATATATTGTTACGCGCTTTGTTAAATCAGGGGAAATGGAATGATGGGGAGAATTTGGTGAGAGAGATGTTTTCAATAGGTTGTGATCCAAATGTGGTTACGTATAGCATCTTGATTAGCTCACTATGTCGAGATGGGAAACTAGATGAGGCGATGAACTTGTTGAAGCTTATGATGGAAAAAGGATTATCTCCGGATACTTATACTTTTGATCCACTGATATCTGCATTTTGTAAAGAGGGGAGACTAGATTTGGCGATTGCGTTCTTGGATTACATGATATCTAGCGGTTGCTTACCGGATATTGTGAACTATAACACTATCTTGTCTGCTTTGAGTAAGAATGGACATGCAGATCAAGCTTTGAAAATATTTGAGCAACTTGGTGACACGGGTTGTCCTCCGGATGTGAGTTCTTACAACACGATGATCAGTGCTTTGTGGAATAATGGAGATAGAACTAGCGCTTTGAGATTAGTTTCCGACATGATAAACAAAGGGCTTGATCCGGACGAGATTACTTATAATTCACTTATTTCATGTTTGTGCAGAGATGGTATGGTGGATGAGGCTATCGAGTTGTTAAGGGTCATGGAAAATAGTGAATGTTCCCCTACTGTAATTACTTACAACATTGTGCTTCTTGGACTGTGCAAAGCTCATAGAATCGATGATGCAATTCAAGTGTTGGCTGAAATGGTTGAAAAGAGATTTCGGCCAAATGAAACCACTTACATTTTGTTGATTGAAGGGATTGGTTTTGCTGGATGGAGGGCAGAAGCTATGAAGTTAGCAAATTCCTTGCTTGAGATTGATTTCATTTCAAATGAATCATTCAGACGATTAAACAGAACATTTCCCCTGCCCGATGTTTAATAAAGACTCGACTCATTTGGTAACCAAGATATTGCTTGCTATGTATAATCCATTGTTGATACTTCTAATCTCTTGACGGCGGCTGTTTCAAAATGAAAAAAGTGTGTTCAAAGTCCAGTTCCTTCGAGTAACTGATTTACACATGTACATCAAGCACTACTGAGTGCTAAAACGTATTTCTAGTTAATTTCTTCTGATACAAACTGTTATCATCGCATTAAGAATATGATACACAGTTGAAGCTTCCCTTTTGTCTCTTCAAGTGAACTTGTGATCACTTCCAAGCCAAAGCGGGGTCGCGTGTTAACCATTATTAGAGAAGCTATGGCTGGTTTCTGCATCGAAGGAGGTGAAATGTATGTCAATCACGTTTATGACAACTGTGTATACTGAATGTTCAAATGATATATCAAGCCAATTCAAATAAATATAATTAACCTTGTTTTTTCCTCTGTTTTATTTACTTTTCATGGTTCAGTAAGCAAGAAGAATGTGCTATTCTGAAAATTCTGTCCCTTTGATTTACTTCTTGTTAAAAGTTTCAGATGCAGGATTTTGTTATAATCAGGAAGTTCTTGCCCGTTAGGTGCAATAATATTAAAACAATCAGGATGTTGTTATAAAAATGTTAAATTTCCAAGACGTGCTCATGATTCTAGTTTCTTGTGTGCGCAATTTTACATTTTAGTTGTAATGGCTTATTCAATGTTTCTCTGTTGTTTTAAATTGGTGATGATTGGTGGCTCTATGTTTCTGTCATTTCTTTGCAGGGGAGAAGATTAAAATAAGAACAATATTAACTCTTGGTATTTTTTATATTAAGAAATTATATTATTTACGCAACTATTTGAGGAACCTTGAACTAGTTCAAGAATCAAACTTCCCTATTTTATCCATGTCTCTACTACGTCCAAGGAAAGAAAAGAATACTTTCACCGAAATCTTGATGATGCTTTTAGAGATTTTTTTTTATTTATTTATTTTTTGTTTGGGGGGAAGGGGGGGGGGGGGGGAAGGAACTTGGAAATTCAACTGTAAAGTAGTGTTAACAAAGAGCAACTCTATTCCTTATGTACCGGATTACAACGGATTCTAATTCCAGGCAGTCCAAAATTTACGGTCTATTTGGATAGTAAATAGAAATAAGTTTCATTTTATATAACAAAGAGTTACAAATATCTGATACTTGTATAATATAGATCATCTGAAATACAACTTTTGTTATATAAATGTAACATATTTCTATAAACTATCCAATTAGACTATCATTTTGAATTGTCTGGAATCAAGATTCGATTATTACTACAACCAGAACTATCTTGAGTATATTAGATCCCCTCTAATACTAAATCCAACAAAGAAACTTGCAGCTGACTATTTTTCTACTCAGGCCACCATTGTAAGGGTCTTCATAGCCCAATGATATGTTTGTTGTTTATCCTTAAACATGTTATACCTCTTGAGGTCTTGTTATCAGTCTTTGTCATTTTATCAGTTTGTCTATTTCTGACTATCCGAGGTTTTCGGTTGCGCCAATGAGGTCTTAGTTTGATAGTTAAGACAGAGGTCCTAGAACTATTAGGTATCGGACTTGATTTTAACCCGTAAAATGTGAGCCTCTTATCCTCCTTTATGTGATGCGTGTATTCCTCTTTTTATGTGAGTTCTCCTTTATGTGCTGCTTGTATTCCTTTTTTACAGACGACGTATTTATGTGATGCTTGTATTCCTCTTTGACGTGAGTTGGTGATTATTGTGAGACTTGTATTCTTTCTTAAAGGCAACGTATTTATGTGATGCTTGTATTCCTCTTTTACATGAGTTTGTGATTATTTTGAGAATTGTATTCCTCCTTACAGACAACGTGACTAAGTGAGCTTATGGGCTATGGCCAATCCAACCTTCCTATGGAATTCCAAAGTTCATGGGAAAAGAAAGATCAATGTTTGATTGCTTTCTTTTTGTTTCTGCAAATTGCTTTCCGGGAAGAACATAAAATAACAATATCAACACGTTGGATTTTTTACTAAGACAGGCATATCATCTACCCAAAAGATTTTGGGAGCTAAGGAGGAGTTCATGAATCATACTTATATGTTTTATTAACTTTTTATTATAAAATAAGATAAATAATTATTAAATGTTAAATGACTTGAGCTTGAGCAGAATACCCCTGTTTGAACTCAGCTCGTTTAACTAAACATGTAAAGAAGCTTGTTCGATGTCGGCTTGTTTAACATGCTCAAGTTGAGCTTAATTGAACCGAGCTAAACATGTAAAGAAGCTTGTTCGATGTCGGCTTGTTTAACATGCTCAAGTTGAGCTTAATTGAACCGAGCTAGCGGACAGCCCAGTTGAGCTCTAGAAGGTAATTACGGAACCCATTATACTGGATAAGGCTCAATCTGTCTACGGGGAAGGGATGGGCACTGCCAAACTCCATCAAAGCTACTTTTAGTTTATAATTTCCCTCGACTTCCTCTGTTTTCAATAACAGGCATAACGGGGAAATAAAGTCAATAACACATGGTCCAAATCTTCCAAAAATACTTAAAACGTTCCTCATTTTATCTTTTCTGCTGCGGCCAACTATATTTTATGGAATCAGAACTTGGTATCCACTCAATTTTATGGAATCAGGACTTGGTATCCACTCAATTTCAGGCTTTGCAGCCGCATACTTGAACATCTTATGAAGTTGAGGCAACAAAAAATTGTGCACTCTTTAGCAATGCAGCACGGCAAGGATGTCGGGTTTGTTAATGATATCTGTGCAGTGATATCTATAATGCATTAACAAAGATATAGTATATGCCAATAGTACCACATTTTCGCAATAAATGGCTGCCTAAATATAACAATACTACATAATATGTAGCCGTATAACTAGCTTAAAGAACCAATAAAAGTTGACAACGAGTATTCAACTACTTAGCAGAGTTAATTAACAAATTCAAATTCGCAAAATTTCAACCACAGATGTGTTACAAAAAGAAATGAAATAAAAAGAAAAGCAAAATAGTGTTGCCCCAGACCACTCGATTCTGCAATTAGGCCAGAACAAAAAGGACAAAAAGAGTGTTAACCCCTTGTTCTCAAGTGTCTTCAGAAGCTGCTCTTTGGAGGCAATCATTGTTAATCTCCTGTTGCTAATGTTTTGATGTTACCTAAAACTCCTGGCATTAATAATCCATGAAGAACAAAATTTAGACTAGAAAATGCAACATACCTTCATTATACATTAATCAAAGGGACAAGGAATTAGGCAAGTATAAATGAAAAAATTCATGAGAAACTATGGAAAACATTATGTACAGAGTAGCAACGAATTTATATATGAAAATGCTTATTTACTAAACATACCTTCATTATACATTAATCAAAGGGACAAGGAATTAGGCAAGTATAAATGAAAAAATTCATGAGAACTATGGAAAACATTATGTACAGAGTAGCAACGAATTTATATATATATATATATATATATATATATATATATATATATATATATATATTGTCCCCTATAAATAGAATTTGCAACTCCTCTAGCAATGCATAACAAGACAGACTATTCCCTGAACTTGGATAAAGCAACTGCTATCATTAACAATACTAATTGTGTGAAGCATAAGGTCCCATTTGAATATAGAATGACTTATTTAAAGTAGTTATTAAAGCTATAAATATATATATATATATGGGAAAAGGTAATCTAAAGCAGTCTTAGTCAAGCTTGGTTAAGGCTACTTAATAAAACGACGTAGTTTTGTATAAAATTTAAAATTTAAATTTAAAGTTTTTTTTAAAAAAAAACCCAAAAATGGAAAACTAAACCCTAAGGGATAAAACTATGTCGTTTTGCTAAGTAGCCCGTGCCTTAGATTACTTTTATCCTATATATATATAGGCCAGTTCAGGAACGGGTTCGTCCGTTAACGAATGAGCCTTTAGCGACGACAGGCATGTTATGGGCTTTAGCGACGGACATGTCCGTCACTAAAGGCTCGTCCGTTAACAGACGAGCCCGTTCCTGAACGGCTCCGTGTGTGTATATATATATATATATATATATATTAAAATTAGAGAGAGATGAGGAAAAGAAATGCCAAAATAGTAAAGCATAAAATTATTGTTATATAAGTTGAAGAGAACAAGATTTATAAACAAATGACTTGTATCTTAGTACACCAACTTACAAGTGAAATAGATAGAGCTTGATTATTTGAAAAGGCAAAAGTTTAACTTTACCCATATCATCTAGAACAATAGAACTTTGGTGACTAAAGAATGGTTCCTAAAGATGGATACAAAATGATGTGATTGGTTGTAACTTGTTATTATCACTAAGTCCACCCATGTATAGTGGATCATCAACTAGTTACATCTTGCCACATCATTTTGTAAGCTATTTTTTGTAAGATTCTTTTGTCACCATAGCAATACTCCATCTAGAAAGCTAAAAGTAATGATGGTGAAGAACACAAGTTGACAAAAAATACATTTCAAACAGGGTATTGGTTAACAGGATATTATGGAAGTGGGTGTATTATGAGAAACTGGATAAGAAGTTGTACCTTTCGAAATTGTGTATTTTGTACAGCATGAAGTGAAAGCCAGCTAAAAAAGCATGCCTCACAATAAAATTGTAGATGGTCAAAGCTTTTCATATGCTCTGTTTAACCTAAAACACTTTCTTCTTTGAAGACTTTCCATTCAATCATTTTCTGGTGTAATTCCATAGCCTCCTCCGCCATACCAGCAGCAGCTACCCCTTTAATTATAGTTGAATACATGTTCTCATTAGGTGTGGCTCGAGTTGAGATCATAATTTCTAGGATTTGTATGGCAACATCCACCTTCTTCTTCTTACATAATCCATGAATCATGAATCTGTAAGCACTATTTCCAATCCTGTGGTTTTTCTTACTCATCACCTTCAAAATTTCCACAGCCTCCTCAACCATATCTGCTCGACAGAAACCCCAAATTAAGCATCGATGGGTAATATCATCAGGAATTATCTGATGCTCCATCATATGATTATACATCTCCATAGCTTTCTCCATGTAACCATTTTTTGCAAGTCCATCAATCAAAATATTGTAAGTGATCAAACTAGGCGAGCAGCTGGTATCACTTAAAGAATGAAGAATTTGGAGGGTTTCATCTATCAGTCCCTCTCTACAAAGAGCACGTAGGAGGGTGTTATAAGTAATTATATCAGGAGAACAGTTTCGAGAAATCATCTGATCAAAGAAGTCAATGGCACGTCCCACAAGCCCATACTTGCATAAACCATTTATCAAAATGTTGTATGTAACAACAGTGGGTGGATGAGAAGTTTCATGCATGAAAAAGAGGATCTCATCTACCTCACTCCAACACCCATGACTACAAAGTGCATGGAGAAGAGTGTTGTATGTCACAGCATTGGGTTCCATCCCATTTGATAAAAGATTATAAATAATCAACTCTGTATCTCCAAATTTTCCTTGTCTAGAAGCAAAATTGATCATTGAATTGTATGTCACGAGATCTGGATAACAGCCCTCAACTGCCAAATCCTCCAATACTTCCATAGCCCGTAAAATCCCACAGTGCTTGCAGACTAGCTCAATGAGAACCGTATAGGTGATAATATAAGGAGGACAGCCCTTTCTCAACTGATCCTTCCAAAATCCAATAGCCTGATCATACCTGCCATGATCAAACATGAAGCGAAGTACAGTGTTATAAGTAATCACATCTGGGGGGCAGCCAGTCGAGCCCATATCCTCCAAGATATCAATAGCATATTTTAAATTCCCCTTCATGCATAAACCACGAACCAACATATTGTACGTGATGATATCTGGAATACCACCAGACATAACCATCAGTCTTAGGACCTTGGCAGCTTTGTCTGTTTGGCCAACTCTGAGAAGTCCCCTGATTAAGTTTATGCAAGAAGGGAAATAGGGAATTTGGTTTCGACGAGTCATTATTTCAATCAACTTGGACGCATTGACTAACTTCCCACAACTGCAAAAATTTTGGAGGATTTTATTGTTAGTTTCCCCATCATTCTCAACATAAGGTCCATCTAAAGAAAGTGTCGAAAAATTAGGAGGCTTCTCGATTTGTACTTTCTCTCTAGGTTTCTTATCTATAGCCACTGTGTCTTTATCTAAGCTCCATTCATCTTGGGCACTACCGTTGACTCTATCAAGGCAAACACTTCTAACCTGGCCCCTACACCGCAAGGAAAGTCCATTTCTTCCTGAACCAACAACTGCCCTCGACAGTTGGTAAAACCCAACATTTATATTAACCTTGACAGAGCAACTGAAATTAACTGCTGGGATATCTTTCAATGAACTACGACTAGTACCAGAACTGAAATCCACATGGTTTAAACACAAATGCAGCTTCTGCAAATAAGGAACCTCAACTATAGCTGTCTGGGGAATCACAGTATAACCCATTTCTGTTCTCAATGAACACCAAAACCAACTATAAATGCATCAATAACATCTTTTTTATAATCATAAACCTCCCCTACAAACTAATCAATTTCCATAAGCAAAATAACAATATTTGTTTTATGCCAGTAATCTCAATTCCTCTATAGACTTGAAGTGTTCTTCAGTTTCTTTTATTTTTTCCAGGAACTTGCAGCCATCTATTGCATAGAAAAATTCATAAAAACCATCTCTTAGTTTAGTGTCAAACTGTGGAAGAACAGAAAAGTTTTACACAAATGGCAAAGAAAAATTTATAGTGTCAATGATTATATTATGAACGTTGCTATATATGACGACAAATTCATGTCAATATCAACAAAAAGTTAGTCAACACAAGTATAAATCAATTTTATTATGCTATACGAAAAAAATGACATGAACTAGAGTAAACAAACCTTAGAAACAGGATGCTGACCACGAGAAGAGGGACTGGGAAAAACAAAATCTTCCAGCTCCTGAAATACAACACATCCAAGAACCCAGATAACAAAATTAATACTACTCAAATCCAAATTTCTTTAATATATCCTTGTTTTTTTTTCCATACCCAGTTCGCTAAATTTGATTAAAATCAACTCCCAGCTCAAATTTTAATACACAGGACAAATTTGAGAAAGGGGAAGATAATTTCATCTCCTTAAACCCAACAAATTCAAGATAAACCCCATATCACAATCCCCAATCTAATTCATTTTGCACTACAAATTTGAAAAATGAAAATGATAACAAACAACCAGTAAGATGTGTAGTTAAATTAAATAAACAAAATTTGATCTCACCTTTTGGATCCCAATGCTTTTCGTTTTTGTATATGAGTTTGTTCCGTTAGTTGAACTAATAAGGTTGAAGGGAGTCGAGGGACGTTAATAACTAGGGTTCTTATTATCCTACATTACAGCCGGCTCCTCATGTTAGACGTTACTCCCTCCGTCCCAAATTAATTATTTTTCTAGGACTTTTTAAAGTCAAATTGACTATTTTTAAAATTAATAATTAAACATATATAAATATATTTCTAAAATTATAAAAATTGAAATTAGTAATAAATTGTATATACTTTCTTTTGGTTATAATATCTTTACCTATATGTTAGCAAAAATAGTAAAAAAATTAGTTTTAAAAATAGTCAATTTGACTTTAAAAAGTCTTAGAAATGCAATTAATTTTGGACGGAGGGATTATTTACATTTTGCTGATTCAAAATATATACTTTTTGAAAATTAAGTTATAATATTTTTAAATTTAAAAATAAAATAGTTTTATAAAATAATAAATCTTATAATGTGTAATATTCTTTAAATATTTATTATAATTTTGACTAAAATTAAAGAAATTTAAATTTAAAATTGTCTTAAATTTATATCTATAAAAATATATAAGAGTTATGTTATACATTGCGAAAGTTTTCAGCCGAAACAACTTCGTTAAATATTTGTTGATATGTATATCATTTTTCAATATATAATAAGACAAAACTTGATTTTTTGTTTTTAGTATTTGGTCTTTGGTATAAGCCTAAAATTTAACTAGAAGTGAAACACTTTTTATACTCCTATATAATGTTAAGATTAATTTAACTAGAACTAAAACTCTCTTTATGGTCCTACAAACTTTAATATTAACTTATTATTCTGTAACATTTTTATTTTTTATACGAGTCATTTAGTTAATTAGTCATATAATAAATTTTAACTTAAAAATCTTATTTATGATTTTAGTTAAGTTTTTACTCATCTTTAATCTCTAAATGACTATTATGAGTACATACTAATTACTATCAAAAATTATATTATAATATATTATATTATGTTATTTTCCAGAGGCACTTAAAGATCTAGAAGGGGGGTTGAATAGATCTTTTTTTTTAAAAAAAAATACTTGATTAGGGTATTACCCGATAGTTGTTAATCAGATTGATTTAACACATCAGAATATATGATTTAGAAGATTATCCCCTTAATGATAGTTTATAAATCTCAATTCTTAGTTTAGTTTAGAATCTCAATCATAAATAATAATGCAGATAGAAAGTAAGACAGGAAAGTAAATGACACAGAGAGATTTTTAAGTTGTTCGGAGACTAAACAACTCCTACTTTCAACAAGTAGAAATTTCACTAAGTTTTTGATCACTCTGATCAAGACACTTTGCCCTCTTTAAGCCCATCAAACTTGGATATTTAGTCACTTAGACAAGGACACTCTTGCCCTCTTCAAGCCCCGTAGACTTGGAACAACTAAGTACATTAAATACTCTTCAAACCCAACAAATTTGGAATCTTTGTGGTCACTAAGACCAGAACGAACAGTTGTATAAATGTTGTTGAAAGGTGCTGCTAAGTTGGTGTTCAGCTTCTCTTCTCAAATTCTTAGCAGCTTGAACTAGAAGTTCAAATCGTCGAGTATGTTCGTCTTTGCTTTGGCAAAGTTTAGACTTTTCTTGATTGTTGTTCATTAATTAGGTTTTGAATCTCTGTTGCCTTTTCTAATCTGCCTGACTTTCTTCCCGTTGCTATGTTCCCGTTGGAGCATTCAATGCTTTGGATATTCTGGGATCTTGATGTTGACATTTTGAGTTTAGGTGTCAGCTTTCTTTTATTTAGCCGGTCACATCAGTTTGCAATTTCACCTACCACCTTGACATGTCACTTTCAGCAAATAGCGGTTAGACAAATCTTCTGATCTTCGATTTCAGCCAAGGATGTTTGGTGGTTGCATTGGGACCTTCAATCAACAACGCTCCCATGTCAGTCTCTTATCAGACTTGATTCAGCTCTACGAACATGGGAGCTCATAGTGCTTGCTCTACGTTCAGAAGATAGCTTTACGATGATATTTGTGCTCTACGAATGTCCTTTATTCTCAGCTTTACGAGGATCGACCTTATGATTTTAGAGCTGATTCTACGATTCTTTCTTCTACTGAACGAACTTTGAGGTGCTTTACCATTTGACTTTTGCTTTGCGATTTTGAAGCACTCTACGTCCAGTCTTTGCTGAGAAAGCTTTGCTTTGCTTTGCGATTCTGTTTACTTTACGAGATGCAACAACTCTGCGATTTGTCTGATACTTTACGAGCTGAGAGTTAAGTCTGCGATCTGACATCTTTTCTTTACAACTTAAGCCCATTAACTATACATCATATTAATTCAATGAGATCAACCTAACAAGTTCGATCTTTCAACTCTAAGTCCTTGTACACTGAATCATTATTAAGGACTTTACAAAACTTACTGGTACAAATATACATTAAGAGCTTTCATCATCAAATCATACTAATCGTGCAGACTCCAACAATCTCCCCCTATTTGATGATGACAAAACCAGCAGTTTCATAAAATATATCAATTCTATAATGTATTTGCTTGAAATATGAATATGACTTAAAATACAGTAAGTCAATGTACTTGCTAGATCAAAAGAATGCATTTATTGATGATTAAAGGATTTTACAAAGTTCATTAGTTTTACATCAAATAAATTTTAGCAAAGAGAACGAAAATACAAATGAGCTTACTATTTCCTTCTTTTTCTTGGCTTTTCTAACGTAATCCATTTCTTTTCAGCTTCCACTCTACATTTGTAGGCTTCTCTTTCCTCAACATCTTTTCTTCTAATTTCCTCAATAGAATCTCGTGGACCAAGATTAGGAGTAAATGAAGAGAATGCCCTTTCTTCTCCTATAGGATGAGTTCCTTGAAGATTTCTGTTCAGATAAGTCGGATCTCCAGATGGAATTCTTATGCCAGTTGGCGTTACTACATTTAACGATCTTTATTGGTAGAGCTTCAGGAGATTTCCAATCTTCTTTCCTTTGAGAAGGCTTATCTCCTTGTCTCCCCCTATCTCCCTGACTTCTCCTGTCTTCCTGTTTTCCTTTCTCCCCCTGTCTAGACTTCTCCCCCTTTTTGTCATCATGCACCCTTGTGAGATGTTGGACCGAGTCGACTAATTCTTGGATCTGAGAGGAGTTCATGGCAATGTCAACTCGGATTTCTCGTTGACAATCAGCGGTATATTCATTCTGTTGAGTAACTAAAGTGGTTGTGCTGGCATCATACATTTCCATCTCATTCTTAAAAATAGATAATCCATTGTTGAGCTCAAAGACTTTAGTGGACAGAGAGTTGATTACCTGCTCATTCTGTTGCTGAAGGGTGAGCACAACCTTCTTCTGTTCATCAAGAGCTTTGAGAAGGATTTTATCTCGGTCGTGAAGACGACCAGACATATCCTTGAACATAGACTTTAGTTGTTTCTGTAATTCTCGTCCCAAGTCTCCAGGTAGGTGACCAGCTGCGGTTGTGGTTGCATCCATTTAGTGACGTACGTCAGTCGAATTTTGCTCGAGTTTGTCCTCAATTTCGTGAAACAGATGAGTGGTCAATTCAGTCAACTGGTGAGTTGTGGGGATAACTGCCAGACGCTCTATGATTTGATCGAGAGAAGTCTCAGAGCTTTCTTTAGTTACTTGAGATAAATTTAATAGAGCAAGAGGTAGATCAAAAAATTTGTTCTTGGAGGAGGAGGGAATATCTGAGGGAATAGACGGAGTGGATGCGTGTTTTAAGGGTGGAGGCGATGAGTGTACAGGTGAAGCTTTTAGAGAAATAAGTAAGACGGACTTGGCTTTATCATACTTAGAATGTTGAGGCTCAACTTCCGGAGAGGAGAATGAAGATGAGGAGGGGGAGTGAACTGGGGATTGATGAGTTGTAGCTAGAATGGAAGATATTGGAATGGGAGAGGGGGAAACTGTATGGATGGGTATGGGTTGATGTTCTGGAGAGGGGGAAAGATGTATATTGATCGTAGGGTTTTGAGACTCTACGATCGGAGAGGGTGTTGACTGTTCAGCAGTCATAGAGTATGAAGGCTCTACGACCGGAGAGTGAGATTTATTTTCAGGATCAGTTGAGTGATGGGACTCAACGATTGGAGGATGAGCATTATCAACATTAATCGTAGGGCGTTGGGACTCTACGATTGGATACTCGACGATTTGAGCAATAGAAGTCTTTACATCTTTCTTAGTGACTTGAACAATAGACTCTTCAATACCTTTGTCCCAATCATATGAAGGAAGAGTAAAACTTAGAAATAAAGAGGGTACAATGGTTACCTTGTGATATAGAAGAGAAAATTCGCAAGGCTTAGAGCATATCAGCTTGGTTGCATACTTGAGAACTCTTAGAAAATTTTGAGATACCAGCTTTAGATTAGGATATCTGGTGTAACTCCAGCTGATGAAGCTCCGGTCTCACACACTTATAGCTTTCAGAAGTGGTAGGAGTGGCAGAAAATATATCATTTGATCACTGTCAGGATCAGGATCGTAGAGTCAAGAGTATACCCGAATAACTCTTTGTGGTTAACTCCAAACATTATGAAATAATTACTGAGAGTATATGTATATAGCAGAAACATACCTTGTAAATTTCAGAATTTTCGAACAAAGTTTCGATTTATGAAAAATGTAGCAAGATTTGGCTATTTTGGACTATTTAAATATAGTAAATTGATTTTAAAAATTCCGGAAAAAATATATTTTCATAAGGGGACTATATATAGTCTATTTTCAGAAAAGAAATGATTTTGAAGATGGTTTGCTATTTTTCATGTAAATGATGAAGTTATGGATAAATGAATTTAATTATTTATGTGAAGTTGGAAATTTGGAAAATAGGTTTTTATGCCTTAAAAACCTTATATAGGGTATATACAGATTTTTGATAAGGGTTTTGGTCATTTATAAGGTAGTATAATATTTATGGCATTTTAGATCGATTAAATGAATTATTTAATAAAATGGAAAACAATTTGAATCTAGTTTGCTGAATTAGTGAATCTAGTTTATTGTATTGTAGGCTAGTTGAATCCAGGTTACTGAATTGCAAAAATAGTTGGCTGAATTGAATAGTGTGAATCCAGGTTGCTGGATTATATGTTAGTTTGGATCCAGTGTGCTGGATTATAATCTAGGTTGGAATCCAGTTTGCTAGATTGAAATCCAGTTTGCTGGATTGCCATCTAGTTTGCTGGATTTGGGAATCCAGTTTGCTGGATTGGGTATTTAACCTACAGGAACGTAAAGAAAGACTTATATAATGAAAGACTTAGTGTTAATTCATAAGATATATGGTAAAGTAGTGGTACAGTCGTACTCTTTAATAGTCGATGTATAGTATCTGGGCTAAACAATTCCTTCAGGGAGCGAAGGTATATACGAACTAGCAACCGATCTAACTCACTGTGAAAACAGTGTAGACGAGACGTAAACTAGTTTGTTGGTTGTTTGTGGGAAACCACTCAACATACTATATTGAACACTGTTAAAGACTCGATGTGTGATAGCTTTAGAATTGAATGCATATGGTGTTAATGTGTTATCTAATATTTGATTATGTGGTTGAATGTTAGATAATTTACTTATAAAGAAGTGATATTATAAGGTATAATATGATTGGCTGATTGAAAGATCAATCTTATAACTGATAGGTCTTTCAAAAGAAGTTAAATTAAATTGCGTAGCAGTAGTCAACGACCAAGGCAAGTATCTGAACCTTATGCACTACTTTTATTTCAAAAGAAGTTAAATTAAATTGCGTAGCAATAGTCAATGACCAAGGCAAGTATCTGAACCTTATGCACTACTTTTATTTTGTGCAAACAGGTATATATTATACATGGTTCATGTTATACCAGTATTCAAATCTTACTGTTATTCTGCCAAGTAAGTTCCATCTTACTCAGCTTTTATATTGAGCAAGTATCCCATCCTTTTCATTTACGTTATGAATTGGATTCGTATGTTGTACAAATATCTGAACTCTTTCTTTACTGTGCAAGTATCTAAACCTTATGCACTATTTTTATTTCGTGCAAACAGGTATATATTGTGCAAATTCCTGATTATTGCTAAACTTCTTACATTTATTGTTAGTTCCTAACTCAACATGAGTTATCAATTTCAAAGCATGCTCGTGAATAATTATTGTTAATTATTCATATCCATAATGATCTTTGTTATTCGTTTATGCAATTATTGTAACCCTTGCATTTACTTTATGCAATGGATCCATATGTTATGCAAGTATTCTTAAACTTTATTCAAGCTATCTATTGATTTCAAATATCTCGATATTGTCTCATGTGATGTATTTATAATCAAAATTGTTTTGTTTTTTGTGCAAGTGTCCTCACTTGTACAAATTGTTATAATTATTATAAATTCGAATTTACTTCGATTCGTTCATTGTTAAAAGTATCTCATTACTGAATTGCTATGACTCACATTGAAAATTTGTATTCCAAGTTTGGTTATGCAAGTGTCCCCACTTGTATGAACTATTGTACATTATCAATTACCCTTGAATTCGAAATTTGTTGATAAGTTCTGATACATACTATTAAATTTCAGTATGTATACCTAGTTTAAAGATTGTCTAAGCTATTTGTCCCAGCTAGACACGGCTTGAAAAGTATTTGTCGAATGTTATTGGTTATGATAAAGTCGTCCAACTTAATTATTTTAGTTAGGCCTCCAGACTGAGTATGAACAACCCGAAATAGGGAAATTTTATGCGCTAAAAGCGGTGATGAAAAATTTTATGCGCCAATGGCAGAGATGTATTATATAGTGTTGATCAATACAGGGCACAACGGGACTGATCATCCTCCGTGTCCGTAAGACCAGACGGTTACAAATGAATTTTTGTTTAAACATTTTCGAAAATGAAAAATGACAGTTCATGGTCTTTTGACCACTCAGTATTCAAAAGTCACTCCGTTGTTTCAAAAATCTTAAAATGATTTGATATGTTATTAAGAATAGTTTCAAATGACTTCACCACTATTGATTCGTGGTAGAAGTAGTCCTCAAAGAAAACATTTACTTCTTCAGCGCATTATTATAATTGTTATTACTTGCTGAGCAATTGAATGCTCATTCTTGCTTTGACTTAAATGTTTTCAGCTAAGTGTGATCGACCAGAAGGCTCTAGCAAGGACAAGGGAAAGGGAAAGCTAAAGGAATAAGTTGTATGGTGTTATCTGTAATAATTAGTCTTTTATATTGTGATCATATATATTATGTAACATGTAAAAAATGTAATTAAAAGTTGTCATATCTGGGGAATAGACAACTCTGATATAAATATTAAGTTTGTAATATATTAAACAGCTCAAAGAAATGGTATCGTGATGCACCAAATACGAGTTTCAAGTACCCGGATTTGGGGGCGCCACAAATTTCATGATTTATTGATTCGTATTTTATTTTCTAGAATTATTGAATTCTTATAGTAAATTTATACATTGATAAATAGAAGTAAAAAGGAACAAGATTGTAAAAATTAAATAAATAGAGAAACATAATTACGAAAATTGATACTTAGGGGCTAAATTGGTATTTTTTTGGAACTTTGAAGATCACTTTTGCAATTTACCCTAAAGACAGAGAGGGGTCTGTCCCAATTTCCTCCTCTTACCCTCCAAATTTTACTAAAATTCCTATTTTGTCCTTAAAATTTTATAATTTTGTTTTACCTTCTAAATTTAAGAATTTTTTTATTTTATACTGACTTTAAAAAAATCTCAATTTTACACTTAAATACAGTTAAATTCTTTAAAATTAATAAAATAATACATCTTACACACGCAATGCATATAGTCGGACCCTAGTATATATAATGGGAGCTGATTCTTAGCATATGGTGACTATATGGTTTTAGTCGGCCACCAAATCGATCTTCCACTATCCATCGCAAATATGACAGAATAAAAAAAATTAAAAATTCGGGACCCTCCTCAACATAATGTTACAGAATAATTTAACTGCCCCAACACAGTCTTGTGAAGAAAAAATTGTCTTATTATTAATAGCAAATTTATAATTGTTTCCTTCCATGACATAGTGTTGCAGAATATTGCGAAAGGTGACGTCTTTTTTTTTAAAAAAATAATTCAGATTGTCAATTTTGCAATGGGATCTAGTGACCATTGAATAGTCTAATTACCATTTACTATATATATCGCTCCCATATATAATACACACACACATATTAATTACCTATTAAATAATTAATTATCAAGATATGTTGGGCCTCTATTTATTGAGGGATAAGTCTACATACACTACTCCAAACACTATATTTTACATTACATTGTACATCCAACCATTAAAAAGTGGGACCTGACGTGGATTTCTGTGTCAGGTCCCACTTTTTAATGGTTGGATGTGCAATATAGTATTTGGAGTAGTGTACATAAATTTATCCTTTATTGAGCGAATATAAATTGTTTTATGTTTTAACATTTACATATTAATAAGTTCACCAATCTCGTACTTCGCATGTTTGAAGGTTCTCGGTTAATTATTGAGATAATCAATTTAATACATTGTAGAAGCATTTAGTTAAATTTGAGAAAATGATTATTAAATTATTAAATTATACTTAAAAATCAATTGAATCATATACATAGGTTTCTTCAGTCAATTATTAAGATAAATGATTGAATATAATGTACTTTTATTCCATTTGAGCCTAAAAAAATAATTAGTCATTTAGATTATTAATATTCCTTTCATTCCAAAATTAGAGACATTTTTTTAAATCAAAATCAAAATTGCAAATGCATTCCTAATCGTAGATTATGAAGTGATATAAAATTTCTAACATTCCGTTACTTTAATTCTTAGTTGATTACACTACTAAAATTTTAGTTAGTATTATAGATATATTTAAACAAGTAATTTTTTTTTTTTGAACATTCATCGTTTTACAAATATATTTAGAATTTTGTAACAAATAGATATTTTACGTATGATTCATATTCTATTGACTATCTAAATGAAGAATTGGTTTAGAATACAACAATGAAATTTTAGAATTCGACCTAGGAGATGAATAGAGAAAGGAAGTAGGCCGGAACTTTAGTCCGAAAGATAGCTAAAAGGACGATCCAATAACAAAGGCAAAGGGCTCGGTCAGTTCTATAGTATTGGTTCTGCGAATTTCTTCGGCGGATCCGCTTTCTTATTTCTTTTTCAGACTCATTGCTGTGTTTAGATTAAATGAATGAAATGGAGGGTAGAATGATTCATTTCATTCCAGCTGGAATGAATCATTCCAAATTCATAAATTTGTGAGAAATGAGAATGATTCATTACATTTTAATGGAGCAATCAAACACAATTCTAATGGTTCATTCTATTTGCACTCTCGTTACTCCAATACAAACGCAGCATTATTACCAGTAAGCAATTAAAGCCTTTAATTAAAGCCGGTTGCGCCTTAGCCTCGATTCCAGGCCTTTCTTCTGTAACGGTCATTTTATTCTTTTTTTCGAATAAGAAGATAGAACTTTTCATTTTTTATAGAGGTCCTCAGGCAGCAATCTACTCCTTCCGTTTATATATTTGATGTAATAAGGCTTGTCGAGCTGATCTCATCCCCTTTACTTTAGGTATATCTGCATATGTTGCTTAGTCGTCCATCATTTAATAAGGAATTCACTACCATTAGTTAAATATATTCATGGCTAATATTAATTAACATGAAAGAAAATGAATTACGACTTTAAAAAAAAATATTTGATTATTTGACTTTATTAAGGCAAGTAATGGATTATATAGTTTACATTTTCTATATTCTTTATTGTAATTTTAAAGAATACGAGTACTAATTACAATAGAACACTACTAAAAATTACATTCATCCTAAAATATAAGATCAAGATTGACTTTACAAAGTCAATATGAGATTATAACAATATAATTTAATTATGTAATTTTAAAAAAGAAGTGAATTAGCATATAATTTCGAAAGTTTTTGAAATTAACATTTTGTAATAAGGGTAAACTTTAGAAATGCAAAGAAAAAAAATTATGTATCAGTGTTGCATAAGAATTCATGTCATTTTTTATCCTTTGCACTATTCCAGCTACAATCAACACTGCATAAGAATTCAAGTCGTTTTTGGCCATTTGCACTATTTCAGTTGCAATTTTACTCGAACAACATTTATACTTTTAACTATATAAGTCATTGTTAACTGAAGAAGATTCTAACTTTTTTTTTGTTGCTAAATTTAAATTCATTGAATAAAAGAAAATACAAGTGCAAAAGGACATACCCCAGAACCATTATAGCTTAAACATCATGGAAGCACATCACAATAATGGTTATGCTATAAACAAAAGAAGGGGGACTTTTACAATTTCCAAATGTGGAGAAAAGAGTGTTTCGAAGCTGATGTTTGGAACAGATTAGAAGTGTGAAGTCTGCATTTTATGAGTTACAAGGCTTGTTGAGCTACAACCCTAGCAGGAGTACTGACATGAGTTACAAGGCTTGGTGATTTTTAATATTTATTCTACAACTCGAATTGCTACCATTTTTGGATACTAACTAGACCTTACTTCCTAGTATTTTATTCCAACAATAGCTTGCTAAAAACATTACATTAAGACTTGGTTACCAAGCTTTGAACTGGCTTGCACATCACAGTTCACTAACATAGACTGTTTTGAGTTTTGAAAATTCAGAACACTAATTCAGGTTCCTGATTTGTTTTCAGTCACTTAATACATCTTAGGAAACTCATAATGATCATTAATTGACCTAAGGATCATAGAAACAACATATTACTACTAATTTTGTTTTACAAGTAACATGATGAAACTAGGATTTCTAATTTTTATAAGACTTTGATTCTTTCTTGAATTTTGGCATACATGACATGTATTATAACCTTATAACAATGCTCATAACATCCATGGATTTCTAACAGTTTAACAAAAGCATTTTGCTTAACAGCAAACACTTAATAATTTGGGTCTTCAAAATGCGTTCTACATTTGACCTATACATAGTCCTCATGAATCTTTGGAAACATGAACTACACGGATTCACTGATAGACTCCACGGCACGCTTGCGTGAGGTGGTCGTCGCCCGGATCGTTTCCAACAAGTTGATAGGATAGATAGCTTGCAACACCTTAACCCCTCGCCTATATATAGACGGTAATCTTGGTACAATTGCTTGCTTAGAAAATCTGCGTAGGGTGAACACCAACGACACCTCGACCCCTCGCTTATATTGAAGCGGTAACCTCGGTACAATCGACGATTGATGCGGTAGAAGACGCCACACACAACTATGATTGGTTGTATGATAAGTCAATCATGAATCTCAAAGAAGAACTAAGGAACACTTAGGAATTCTCAAAAAACCACAAGTAGAGAAACAAACTCACAATAATATTGATAATGCTGAAAATTGGTATGAAGTTGGTTGTATAAGCCTAGCATCACTTGGTATTTATAGGAACTCATGGTGTGCTAACCCATCACCATAAGTCAAGATCTAACAACTAATCACATCACATGCATCAGCCATCCAAAGAGTTTATCACCCCAAAAACATGTCCATGTAATGTGCTAAAAGTCCAAATCTGACAACTAATCTGATCAGCACATTGCAAGCTATTTTTGCATTTGAAAACCACCAAATTTGGACTTGGGCAAAAAGCATGAAAAGTTGTAGCCCTAGAAGTGTAGACAAATTTAGGCTTTTGAATCACCTCATTTAGAGTTCGGAAACTCAAGTTATGGCCAAATACGAACTGATGTCAAAAACTAGTCCAAAAGTGCGAAAATGCTGATTCTTTTGTGACGGTTCGGGGTAAGCTTGCTTCCAATGTGTTTTATGAACTTCGCGTGCTTGTAACCCATCTCTATAAACCTCTATGCTCGATCCAACCTCGATCCATAATTTATGAATCATCCCGTTAAGTCCTTCTTTGAAGCGTTTAGCTCGTGTTCTCGTAATGGGTCCAAGTGGCATATGCAATGGATCCACTTGTGTTTTGTCAAGGGCTTGTGAGCTAAGGATGTCCTCATCATACCTCTCCTCTTGAAAAGAATTTGTCCTCAAATCTTCACCTACGTCAAACGGGCTTAGATCAGAAACATTGAAAGTTGCACTAACATTATACTCACCGGGTAAGTCCAATTTGTAAGCATTGTTGTTAATGCATTCAAGCACTTGAAATGGTCTATCTCCTCTTAGAAGTAATTTCGAACGCCTTTGAGCAGGAAATCTTTTCTTACGCATGTGTAGCCATACCCAATCCCCGGGTTCGAAGATTACTTGACGCCGACCCTTGTTGGCCTGTTTGGCATATTGATCCGTCCTCTTCTCAATGTTGAGTCTTGTCTTCTCATGTATATGCTTAACAAAATCAGTTTTGTTTCTGCCATCCATGTTAGTATACTCGGAAACAGGTAACGGTGACAAATCCAAGGGTGTTAAAGGATTAAAGTCATACACAATTTCAAAAGGTGAGAATTTAGTAGCAGAGTGAACAGACCTATTATAAGCAAACTCAACATGTGGTAGACACTCTTCCCAAAGCTTAATATTCTTTTTAATGATAGCCCTCAATAAAGCAGATCGAGTTCTATTAACTACTTCCGTTTGGCCGTCAATTTGTGGATGACAAGTAGTTGAAAATAGCAGTTTAGTTCCTAGTTTATACCACAAAGTTTTCCAAAAATAGCTTAAGAACTTAGCATCTCTATCCGAAACAATTGTTCGGGGCATTGAAAGAACATATGATACAATGATTCATTGTAGTGGAGGCAGAGAACACATTGAGGGTTAACATGAATTCCAAATCTGATGAGAGCATCTACAGTGTGCAGTTTTTTGTGGAAAACCAGCCAAGAAATAAAGGAGAAGCGTGGGACATGAAGCTTATGCCAAAGGAGTTTATACCAACCAACCTTAGCCTGCCTTTGTCTAATAAAATTCCAAATGTTAGAGGCCTTAAGGATGGGATAAAGGGTGTTATCCCATAACAACTTGTCATTAGTTTGGGCATTGATAGGTCTTGTGTAATCAAAGTGATTTCTAAACCGAGCAACAGCAAAATGTCTAGATGTAGGCAGACACCAAGAATGACTAACAATGATATCCGTGAATAATAAGGGGATCATGGGTGTAATTAATTGGAAGCTCAGGAGCCAAAGGATCGAACCACAGGCTTATACTGGTGCCATCACCAACAGTGTATGATATATATTGTCTAGCAGTGTCCTTGAGCTTGAGAACTTTTTTCCAAATCCATGAACAGTCAGGAGGTATAGAGACTTGCCAAATATACTTATCTTTAAGAACAGTTTTCCTGGCCCAAATTGCCCAAATAGAGATAGGCTTAAACTGAATTACATTCTACAAATGCTGCAGCATCAGAGCCGTGTTCCACTCACAGCACCGGCCCTGGGCTAAAGCCCAAGGTGCCCGGGCTTTAGGCCCACTAAAATTGACAAATTTTTAGGGCCCCAAGAAGTATTTGTGTTATGTATATATATACCCAAACAAAAGAGCCCAACCCACGTCAGTTTAAATTTAAAGGCCCACAAAATATTTACCCAATGAAATAGGCCCAAATTAATAGCAATTCGCAAAAGGCCCATTTTTTTTATTGTCGCTTTAAGCCCTTAAAAACTCAAGGCCGGCCCTGTCCACTCATAAATGGATTTAATGCCCAGACCTCCTTCAGTATAAGGCATTGCTACCTGTTTCCAAGCCACTTTGGCACTAGACTTGGCAAGTGAAGATCCTTTCCAAAGAAATCTACACAGAATTTGCTGATTTTCCTTAAAGATGGCCTTAGGAAGGATGAAATGAGCAGCCCAGAAGGAATGAATGGCAAAAAGTAGAGACTTGATCAGTTGCAGTCTCCCACTGTAAGAAAGAAATAGACTAGTCCAATAGCAAACTTTAAAGGTTAGAGTGAATGAGAGGAATGCAATCAAGATGAGTCAACTTGGAGGAGATCGAGGGAACTCCCAATAATTTAATAGGAAGTTGTCCAGTATTAAAGCCCAATGTATTAACAATTTGCTCAGCATGAGGAGAGAGGACATTGGCTAAAAAGCAAAGGCTTTTAGAGGGACTGGGATACAACCCAGAAAATTGAGAGAATTCTTCCATCCAAGCCTGAATAATCTTTGACAGAATTAAGATACCATGACAAACAACAAGTCATCCGCAAAATACAAGTGTGTTATGCTACAAGTGATTGTCCGCCAGTGGAACTTAAAGAGAGGATCCTGAGAACCTTTGCCCAAAATTAAGGCAAAGACTTCCTTAACAAGAACAAAAAGATAAGGAGAAAAGGGATCTCCTTATCTTAATCCTCTAGCCCCTTGAAAAAACCCACACAAAGACCCATAAACTTTAACAGAGAACATAGCAGTAGTGACACAAGCATGCACCCAAGATATAAACCGAGGAGGAAACTTGAAAAGAGACAAGCTGTCAAATAAGAAATCCCATCTAATAGAGTCAAATGCCTTCTTTAGATCAATCTTTAAAGCACATTTGGCTAGACCCTGTGATCTATGATAATTTCTAAATAATTCTTGAGCAATTAAGATATTATCACTTGTCTTCCTACCTGGTACAAAGGCGGACTGAAAAGAGGAGATCAAACTAGGAAGAATACCTTTAAGTCTGGAGGCAATGATCGTTGTGATGCATTTATAAGTAGTATTGCAGCAAGAAATGGGTCTGAAGTTGGTCATGGAAGTAGGATTCTCCACTTTAGGTATCAGTGCAATAGATGTAGCATTAGTACCCCTTAACATGTTTCCACTGTCAAAAAAATACTTTACTGCCCTTAAGAAATCAGGTCCACAATATCCCATAAGTGAATGAAGAAGTTAACATTAAAGCCGTCAGGACCTGGACTCTTGTTTCTCTTCATAGATTTTAAAGTTCCAAAAACCTCCTCATCAGTAACAGCCCTGACAAGAGAATCAGCATGCTCCTGACTTATATGCTTAGTGATATAATCTGCAACCTTAGCATGTCCTGGGTAAGGTGATGAGTTAGGAGCTCCAAGCAGATTGGTATAGTAATCCACAGCAATCTCCTTAATCTGTTGTTGATCCTCAACCCAGTTGCCCTCCTCATCTGTAATTGATAATATCTTATTGTTATTCCATCTCTTCTTAATGCTCTTAAAAAAGAAATTGAATTCTTGTCCCCCAAAGTCAACCATTGAACTCTTGCCTTTTATTTAGCTATGTTTTCCTCCAAGTGCAAGGCTTTCCAAAGGTTTTTAGTGCATTCCTTCTCTCTAGCTCTTAAGTCTGGATCACAAGGATCACTTGATAAAATAGATTGCATAGAATGAAGAACAACTCTAGCTTTCAAGACATTAGAAGTGAGATTTCCATGTTTCTAGTTGAGGTCAATCAAAGCTTTTTAACCCTCTTGAGTTTTTCTTAAAGTATAAAAAGAGGATTACCATTTAGCTGTACACTCCAGTTGCTTCTAACAAGATCAAAGTAGCCGTCCAAATTTGTCAAGAAATTAAAGAATTGAAAAGGTTTTCTGGTTTTAGGGACAGAACATCCTGTATTAATAATGACTGGGCAATGGTCAGAGAGTCCATTATTGCCCAAATGGGCCTGAGCCATGCTAAGATTCACCAGCCAATCAGGATTTACCATGGCCCTATCTAATTTTCTCTGTATGGGATGAGAGTCTTGAGAATTCCACCATGTATAAAAGGCACCAGTAGCTCTTAAATCCTCCAGCCCAATGGAATCCACACAGCTCTTGAAGTCCTCCATACCACTATCCCAAATATCAGAATGCCCAAATGTATGACAAATTGGGCATTAGGCAGGCCTATTTTGGTATTCAACACAAACTTCCTCAAAAACAAATCCATCGGTATTATCATCGTAAACAACAACCGATAAAGACTCAGGAAATTTCGAACTAACATCCATTTCAACACATATTCTAGCTAAAGGCATGGGATCCAATTTAGTTGTTATCTTATCTGATTGATCGACAGTTGCTAACTTTTCAAATGCAACTATGACCCAAATCACTAAAAATTGTGTTTGTAAAACACAACAAGCGATGCACCAGCTACAAAAACCTTGTAAACGAACCAGCCTTATAATTGATCTGATTGATAAGTTTCTGAATTCCACACTTCAAGGGTCTTATCTAAATCACGCTTAATCAATTTTAAGAAAATTTCGATGTACTCAAACTCAGACTTGTGCAGCCCATCAATGTTTAAGGTTCGAAGCAAGAAGACCCAAGGTGATAGCCTAGGGAAATGATTTTTTTTATTTATTTATTTACTCTGAAGGTGCAGATTCGAGTCAGAATTAACCAATGTCCCTCCGTAGAGGACATCTTTCAAAAATTCGTTTACGGGATTATTATCGGTAGAATTAATATATTAGTATAGTATAATACTCCCTCAGTCTTAGGATAAAAGTTCTGGTTGACTTTTTGCGCATATTAAAAAAGAGGATAAAATGACAAAATTGTCTATATTTAAATTCTCATTTAGTTACATAATTTTTTGTACATGAGTAATGATGCTCCATAAATATGCATAGGGAATAGAAATATGACAATTAATACTAAGGGTATTATGGACAAATTATTGTAAAAAATAGATTATTTAAGGTAAGTAGACTTTTAACATGAGACTACCTAAAATAGTAATAAAAACTTTTATCCTGGGACGGAGGGAGTATAAAAAAGTATGAATAATATAATAATTTTATAAAAAAATCAAAGTCCGTGTTTTTGTGTTTTGTACTGAATCATAAGTTCGTATATAATAAATAGCACAAAATAATCTCTCAACTTCCTGCAACTCTAAAATATTGAAATATAAACCTAAATTTTAGTAAAAGAAATATTTTTTTTATCTGTTGTTTAATTTTAAAATCTGTTTATCTACAATCTTACTATCATAATTATCTACTTACCACTATCTCTTATTCTTATAAATTTTCTAATTTAGTGTTCTTTAAAATTCATATTATTGATAACATTAAAATTTTATTATATAATAATTTTTTATTACTGAATTATATAAGTATAACTATTTGATTTTAAATAAGATTTTACTTATTACATAAATAGATGAACATAGGAATATAGAAAACAAATAAATCATTTTAAAGAGGAATACTATCATTTATATTATATATAAGTAGAAAAATTATTATAGTAAAATTTTAAATTTATTTAATTTTTCATCAACAATTAGTTATACATTATTAGTTAAATAGGATATTTTAAAAGGAAATATTTTCTTTATATAAAAATTATTGTATACAATATTAATCTATTATTAGTAGAATTAATATATTAGTATAATATAGTATAAAAATATATAAATAATGTAATAATTTTATAACAAAACAAAGCCCGTACTTCGTATGGGATCATGAGCTAGTATAAAAAAATAGAAAGATTCATCAAGGTAATGTAGTTTTGTAGGGATAAATTTAGAACTTTTTTTTACTTTTTTTCCTCTACTTTTCTTAATTTGTGTGCAAATTGTATTTTGAACATCCTTTTAAAAACGGAGGGAGTACAACTTTTTGAATATATATGCATAGGAGTAATATTATGAACACAAACCCTACACAATAAATTGTAACAAAATGACATGTTATGATGTGCAAGTATTTGGTGAATGCATTTAATTGTTGTACCACCCCCCACAAGCTTACCATAACCATAATGAATTCAGGTATCTTAAATTTATCCTCTATTTTACGCCGGATGGAGATGTACTTGTACCGGCATCATGTGTTCCGGTTGAACTCCTTCAATAATTGAACCTAACTCATTTAGCTCAGAAGTCCAATTGTCTACTGTCTGTATTATCAACTCAATTTTGTTAATCCTAACATAATAGATACAAAAAAAACCGTGCATGTAGGATATTAGTCTATATGCTTGTTACTTACTTTCAGATGCTATCTCTGTTCCAAAATATAAGCTCATTATTGACTTTTAAACAACTTCAAAAAATTTCAACTCAGAATTGACATATATTCCTTCAATTTTTGTCAATACAATAATAAATATTACTCTCTCCGTCCCAAATTAATTGCTTTTTTAGAACTTTTTTAAGTCAAATTGACTATTTTTAAAATTAATAATTAAGCATATATAAATATATTTCTAAAATTATAAAAATTGAAATTAGTAATAAATTGTATATACTTTTGGTTATAATATCTTCACCTATATGTTAGCAAAAATAGTAAAAAAATTAGTTTTAAAAATAGTCAATTTGACTTCAAAAAGTCCTAAAAAAGCAATTAATTTGGGACGAAGGGAGTATAAATTATCTAAAAAATACTACTTATTGTAAGATTTATTACTACACATAATTCTTAATAAATCATCTCAATTTTAAATTTGAAAATATCTTAAATAAACTTAAAAGTCAACAATAATCTTATAATTTGAGAAGGGGAAGTATATAATATTTGATTATCAAAAACCCAAAATTTCAATTAAAATAAACTTAATTAAAACCTTATACATGTTGGTGACCGAGTCGAACAGGCTATACAACATTTTAAGTACAAGAGGCTAGAACAACTGGAAAACAACAAAAATACACCTATTTGAAAGAACTGAAGAAGTTGATTGTGTCTTTGAGCGCACAGATGAAGTTATCGACGTCCTCTTTGGTGTTATAAAAGTAGAGGCTAGCGCGTGCACTTGCATTAATTCCCAAATGGCGATGGAGAGGCTGAGCACAGTGGTGACCTGATCTAATCGCTACCCCGTGCTGTCAGAAAGGAAATATATTAACTGTCGACAAACACCATTTGCTATAGTTTTACCAACTACTTTTATGTAATAAGTTATATTAACAATAATTTCTTTTATGTAATAAGTTATATTAACAATAATTTGGGAAGGCTTATATATAAATTACTGCCTGAATTTAAAAAATGATTTTTTCAAATTTGTTAAACATCAAAGGTGAAAATTCATAAAATTTATTGACATTTTACTAAATGTGAAAAAATTATTTAAAATAACTTTTTAAATTACACATAAGCACTAATTGGCCAAGTCAGCGAGCCACGTTATCAATTTATGGTGCGGCATGTTTAATTGAATGTAAGTGAAAAAAATTAAAAGTCTGGTCACTTGTTTGCAAAAATTGGAAGGACACCGAAATAGAAAAAAGTCAATAGTTCAAGGTAGTAATTTATAAGCTTTTGGAAAATGATATTTTCACGTGTTTTTGTTAATTCCACAAGTCCTCCTTTCACATGAAAAAGGAACCTGCTTCGTCTTCATGCAAGAGAAGATCATGTGGAGCTAACAAAAATACATGTGAAAATAGTGCTCCCCAAAAAAGAATAAGAAATGCACAAATCAACTGCAGTGAGATAATCCATTTATTTCAGTACTACCTGTTGATCAAGGAAAGTTGCAATATCCGTTGGATGAATATCTTCAACATTGAATGAACAAAGAGCGGCTCGAGTAACAGTTTCTGAAGGCGCTGGACCATAGATGCGGACATTGGGGACCACTTGAAGACTTTCGTAGAGATAACTAGCCAGCTGTACCTGAAAACAAAAGGAACAAAGAGGCTTTAAGAATGCAAATGTTTCTATCGCGGTAATCAAAAAATGACCCATTTATTATACACCAATGCACCGAATGCTTCTCACTAATTATTTCCAATAAAATTTCTGTTAGGAATTAATGAACAATGATATCAGAAGGGTTTATATATCCATTATAAACAAAATGTTATGAGAAAGCTTAAAAGAAGTGATCATCTACACTCAAAGGTGGCAGACTCAACGAAGTTGATAAAGTAAAGCACCGCCGACCTAAGTATAAATTAAAATCCTTCAAAAGGATTCGTCCATTATATACTACAATTAAATAAAGAAGAAACAATAAGAAAATACAGACAGAAGAAAAAGATTCCAGTGTCTGCCATGAGAATCACTCCATATAAGGCACAACAATCATTGATATATATATATAGGGTCCATCTCTCCAGCGAACCGCTGGGAGTAAACCAAAGGCGAATCGGTTATAGCGACGGTTTTGTCCATCGCTAGCATACAAAACCGACAACCCGGCTATAGCGACGGACAAAACCGTCGCCATAGGGTATAAACCGGGTTATAGCGATGGTTTTGGGTTATGACAACGGTTCATACGGTTCATACTCTATGGCGACGACTTTTGCGACGGTTTTGTTTGTCGCTAAAAGTGGTCCGCATGCGGACCACCCACATAAGAAGCGGCCTCTGTGTGTGTGTGTGTGTATATATATATATATACATACACACACACGAGGAAAAGGCTTATCAGATTGACTTGAATATAAGGCCAAAGCTTATATCAGGTCAATTACTACACCGTTTACATTATAAAAATAAAATCTTTATATCACGTCAACTCTCCCCCAAACTCTGTTCTTTTTCTTTTTAGACTCCAGCAATAATGGTGTTTGCCTTAAAACAAATTCTCTTCTCTTCAATATATTATGTTTAACTTCTTTCTTCTATTGTCTCAACCCTCCCAGTTCTCCCACCTCCAACAGCACCTCCATATTCTCTCTCCTCCCTTTATCTTCCTTGTCAAGCCCGCTACAATAACTTCTCTTTTTCTTTCTGCTCAAATCTCCCCACATCAATCAATCCCACCCGATCCCCCTCTACAATTACTTGATTAAATCTTCATTTAACATCAGTTTAATAGCCTCTCTTCTATACCTAATTTAAAGTAAACAATTCCTATAAGTTATGTATATCAAATTACCTTTAGAAATCAGAAAGCATCTAGCCATGGAAATATCATTATGGAACTCAATTTCGTCAACTAACGGATTCCTAGACTTGATAACTAACAGATTCAGTGAAAGATAAAAATTAAATGAAAGTTTGAATTGTTTAAACCCACTAAAATTTCTCCAACAAACACGTCCCTGTTGATTTTCTTTGTTTACCATTCTGCTCCATGGGAGTTGCTCATCAACAGAGAAACAATGCACATTTCTAGTGCTGGAAATATTTTCTTGATTGTAGGTTTTTTCTTAATCAGTCTTTATTTTAATGATGTGTTTTTTTTATAAATAAAATGACGTAGTTTTGATCAGTCGACCTGATATAAGCCCTATACTTATATATCTATATATATATATATATATATGCATGCTTGCTCTATTATTGTGAACAATGATTGATACAAAATAATCAAATGCTTAAAAGAACTGATGATTGCCACTATACAAGGTAGAAGCTTAAACTAATCTCAAGCAGCAAATACAAGCTGTCGTCAATTCCACCATATTTTCTTTTTATACAATTAATGCAAATTCTAATGATACCAAGAACACCAACAAAACAGAGTGGGGTAGGGGAGGTCACCAACCCTTAAACCCATGTGTATGTGTACACAAGGGGCATAAAAGCTAGCACAACAGGCCATCAAGACACACCTATACTTCAAAAGAAGTATAGCAACTAAATCTAACCAAACACACATTGGTTACCTGGGCCAGTCAAGAAGAAATAATTACAAAATAGCCTCAAGTCAAATCTCCTTAAAAAAATTGAAAAAACCTATATTGCCCCTAGATAAAAACCTCCTGCAGCTACAGCAATATAGGATAGTTAAGATCAGAAATTTAGGTAGATTCTCTCTCTCTCTCTCTCTCTTATTCAAACATAGAGAACAGAGCATCCCACCATCCTCAAGTCACTTCTCAATGGATACAAAAATGGTAAGTAATACTTCCTCAGTTATAAGACAATTTTGAGTTGCAGAAAGTTCAATAAAATGGCATTTCAAGTAATAAAAAATTTGAACCTTCCAAGTTTACCTTTACTATATTTAGAGTGTTTTACTCATATTTAACTTTGGGAGTGAAGTATTTTGTACTGGGATACGTGCAAGTCAAATAAAATTGAAAAACTAAGAAAGGGACCTATTATCCTCTCGTCTTTTTGGTGGGTCCCATTATCCCTCATGTTTTGTACATTAAAGAGAAGGTTAAAATGATATGTTATACAACTAGACAATTACTGCAAATACTTTATCCCCTTTTTAGGACATCCCATTAAGGAAATTTTGTATTTAGAATGGGACTGGGGGAGTAGTTCACTAGGATTACAGGCCTTTGTCAATTCTATTATTTTAGCTCCAACTGAAGGAAACAGAAGAAATATAAACCACTACAATTATTCTTAAAAGGTGATTCACTATCAAAGAGGCATCAATAGGGTTATGATATGTGATGGAAATTAATCTGAAATGTCACATAAGAGGAAATCAGCTTTAATTCCAAGACCAAAGCACGATCCACCAGCAACCAGCGCTTTCCTTTCTATTTTATTTTTCCTTTTGATTTTGGATCTTGCATATACTTTTAAGAACTACTGCAAGACACACGGAGGAAATTCTCCATATTACAAACAAAATGCTTTCCTCCTGTTAGAAAATTATTCTAGAATCATGATTATATTAAAGTATATTATTATTAGAACTTGGTCACCAAGTATGCTTGGTGCCCACACATACTTGGCCCCTACTCAACTAGTAGCCTATATATAAGGCATTAGTTGTCTCATTACAAAGAGTACCAAAGCCTTACATGCCACTTTTGCAATAAGTATTTCGCAGCTCTCTTAGCTAAATATGGGGTCAACCACAGAATTGCAACCGCTTATCACCCCCAAACCAGTGGTCAAGCCGAAGTCTCTAATAGGGAAGTGAAGAGAATTTTGAAAATGATCGTCAACCCTACTAGAAAAGATTGGTCAACGAAGCTGGATGACGCGCTTTGGGCTTATCGGACAGCATACAAGACACCCATTGGCATGTCACCATATCAACTAGTCTATGGCAAGGCGTGCCACCTTCCTGTTGAACTTGAGCACAAAGCATATTGGGCCATCAGAAAGCTGAATTTTGATCTCACAGCTGCGGGGGAAAAGAGACTTCTCCAGCTTAATGAACTTGATGAATTCCGTCTGCAAGCCTATGAGAACTCGAAGTTATACAAGGAAAAAGTCAAAAAGTGGCACGATCAGAAAATTGTCGACAGGAAATTTGAGCCAAGACAAGCAGTGCTTCTATACAATTCTCGATTGAGATTATTTCCGGGCAAGCTCAAATCTCGGTGGTTCGGTCCTTTCATTGTCAAACAAGCATTCCCTCATGGCGCCGTTGAAGTTTTTGGTCATAATCCGGATGAGTCATTTAAAGTCAACGGACAGCGTTTGAAGCATTATTGGGGTGGTGATTTCGATCGTCAGAAACCTCAATTATTCTTGCCGATTAAACTTGAAAAAGGGAGTAGTCAGGCTGAAAGACGTTAAATCATGCGCTTGATGGGAGGCAACTCATAATTTATTTCCATTAAGTTGAATTTTTGTGATTTTTAGAAGTAACTAGTATTGTTCGCTTGTTTTTATAGTAGTAATTAGTTATTTTATGTTTTTATAGGATACTACACTTCATTGCTGCAACCCCAATGGTTCAAACAGGAAGGCTAAACAAATCCAGCTTCATAACTATAGGGCAGCGCGGCCGGGCCCCAATTACAAAGGAAACCAGCGCGGTCGCGCCTACTCCCAGAAGTTAATTTTTTCCTGCTGCCATACCAGCGCGGCCGCGCCCAATCCAAGCCAATTTCAAGCGCGGCGCGGTTCCCAGTTTTTAAAAATAGGTCAGAGACCCGACCCATCAGCCTATTATTTCTTTCTTTCCCGCTTGGACTCTCATTCTCATTCTCCTATTCCTCTTAGAAACCGTTACTTCACCCTTCCTTCTCCTTTTCCAAATCCAAATCAAATCCTTACCAATCCAAACCAAAACTAAATCAAACACTTAATTCCATAAATTCTTTTTCTCAATACCGTTCCAAACCATTCCTTCTACATTGAAACCCTAGTTCTCTTTCTTCTAAACTATTGAACCCACACCCTTCTCTCTCTCCAAATCTTAAGCCTTCTACATCTAATTCTTTCAATCAAAACCCTAAACCTATACATCCATATTATCGTCGACTGGACTTTCATTGCATTGCTTTAGGATTTTGTGGGAACGCATCGTGTACGAGCATAGTAAGTCGGCAGTGGTTTTTGATTTCTCTTCATAACAAGGTACCACTTACAATTGAAAGACTTTTAGACTTGGGTATACACTGTATTGGGAATTTCAGATTCTAAAGTTCAAGTTTATTTGGAGTTCAAATTTATATTGTATCGTGGTTATGGTTACTGGATTTCATTGGTTTGAGAGAGTTTGTTTAGTAACAGAGTATATACTTACTGTTTGTGCAATTGGAAAATTTTCATTTGCTTACTGTCAAGTTTGGGGGTAACTGAGTTTGTTGTGGGTTAAGTATTTGGACTGCTTCGAAACGACAACGTGGTGAATCTTCAAGTTCTCAAGCCCGTCATTAATCTGTTGATTTCGATGGTAGTCGATTTGTTTCCGCTGAGGCTGAGGAGTTTTACCAGCGAGTATTGTTAAGAAAGATGTTTGTTCTGGAACGCGGGCTAAAGCCAGATCCTAGGCTGGATGGGCAGATGATGAGTATGATTCGAGCCATGGGTTGGCTGCTGTTCGTTGAACCTCCTTTGGCAGCCCCAATATCAATAGTGCAGAAATTTTATGCAAATGCGAAAATCACTAAGGATGGCACTGCTTTTGTGCGGGGTTGCCAAGTGTCCTATACCAAAGAGAGTATCAATGAGTTGTATCATTTGCCATCTGTTCAACCCAACGATCCTGATTGGTTATATGCCACAAGATGGGACGCGAAATTAGATGATATTATGAATGTCTTGTGCAAGCCAGGCACGGTGTGGACGATTAAGCAGGGAACAGATCATAAGTTGCATTTTCCACACACGGCCTTAAGTCGATATGGGAAGGCCTGGTACAGTTTCATTTGTGCTAATCTAATGTCAACACGCCACCAGAATGATGTGACCAAGGATCGAGCGATCTTGCTGTACGGGATTGTGAAGGGCAGGAAAATAGATGTCGGGCATGTTATCAATCAGTCTATTCACCGATATCTGCAGGGTGGTACTTCAGGCGGGGATCCCACATGCATCTGTTATATATCTCGTTTATGCATTGTTGCTGGGGTGCAGTGGGATGACAGTGAGCCCGTGCAGCTTCCTATGAATACCATTGATCATGCGATGATTGAGAAGTATAAGGTTTGGACTGGTGCTCCTTCTCATTCACGTGGGACGGGATTTCTTCGCGTTGATCAAAGTGAAAGTGAAGAGGCATCCGATCAGCCGATGGTCGAACCTGAGCAACCGTTGAATATGTCTCAGGCTAGGTTGGACCGAATGGAGAGGCGCATGAACCGGCGGATGGATGCTATCCACACTAGCATGACTGAACTTCGATCCTTCTCGACACAGCTTTCTAATAGTTTTTCTCAAGCTTTTTCTCAATTGGGCGTCTAGGTCCAATTCCCAACGTTTAGTGCTGCTCCAGCTTATCCTCCCCCGGACACACCTTCAGATGATGATGGGGAGGATGCAGACGATGCTGCCTCGGATTAGGGGAGTCTTTTTTCCTTTGCTTTTTACTGTTTATCCAATGAGGGCATTGTTTGTCGTAAGTTTGGGGGGTTTTGTAGTTATTTATCTGTTTTTATTTAAGCATGATAGTTAGTATAGTGCATCATATCTGTTAGCATCATATCTCATATCTGTTGGCATATTGACATAGTTATTTGTTTGCATTGCATTGGGACATGTAGTTTGTTTGCATGAATTCAATTGATGAGCTAGTTTGGGTTTGGCTCGGCCAATGATGAGATTAGTTTTAATTGTTAACTTGGACAGTGTTGATAGTCATTATGGATGTAATTTCGATCATGAGAGTAGTTATGCCTGTCTGAAACTTGAGTTACCGGATAGCACGAGAGATATTTGATTGGTTTGACTAATGTAGTTCAAAGTGTTGCATAATTGACTTCTAAATGAGAATATTTTGGGGTAACATAAAGAAAAACAGTGAATTGACAATGAAGGCTTAAATGAGGTTAAAAGCTGAAGTTTGGGGGTATCTAAGGGTTCTTTTAAGGCTAAAAAAAATCAAAAAAAATAAATGCTTTGATTAAGTTAAGTTCTGTGGCCTTGGTTACTCGGGTAATTAGATCCTTAGGGGTGTCTTAACACCTAGTGCCCTAAAGCCAACTGGTTTGGGAGTCACTGATTGAACGCCCACTACATGGGTGACTTTGAAAAGCCTAAGAGAACTTAACATTGCACAGTCAAGCATAAATACGAGATGGAGCGTAAAACGCACTCGTAGAAGAATAAGGATAGAAATAAACCTTGTAAGAACCCTCAAGCTTAGTGATTGCTTAGTTTTGGCCGGAATTGTCATATTTGCATAAAGTGAAGTAAAACCCGATTTTTCTTGCTATGAAGTTGGTTATGTGGCTAATTTTGAGCTATGTTTAGTAAATTGATTAATGAGCACACACGCACAACTTGGGTAATGACAGGTGTATATTGTTTGATTGTTTGGGATTACTAGTTCGTATTGACTGGATTTACTGTTTCAAGTGTTGTGTTAATTTCTCTGAGGCTAAAAGTTAAGATTCATACTGGCTATTGGTTGGATTCGTAGGCACAATAGTTAATAGTTGCATTCATTGCATTGTGTTGCATTGTGTTGCTTGGGGACAAGTAATAGTTTAAGTTTGGGGGTATTTGATGAGTAGATTTTATATTTTATATCTACGAATCGGATACTTTTTAATGTGGGTTATTGTTTATTTCTTTGGTGTATAGTTACTTTTCATGCATTTTTCATGTTTTTGTAGGTTGCACGTGTTGGGAATGGATTTGGTGAGTCTTGAGCATAACAGCAGCAAAAGGAAAGAAAAAGTGCAGAAAGTCAACTAGCGCGGCCACGCCCAAAATGAACTAGGGAGCAGCGCGGCCGCGCCGGTCTCCAGAGTTAGAAAAAAAATTGTCTGCCAGTGCAGCGCGGCCGCACCCAATTCAGGCTTATTTCCACCGCGGCCGCGCCGATTCGGGATGTTGACCAGAATTGACTTTTTGGCTTTAATGAAGTAGATGATGTGTACTTCATATTCAGACTTCTAAATCTTTTAGGATTGATATCAGATGTTATAAATAGTTGTTTTAAATCAGTTTTAAGGTTGTTGAACTTATTATTAGAAAACCCTAGTTTTGGGAGCAAATTGTGAAGACTTGAAGCAAATTGCTAGCAGGAAGAAATCAAAGCATGAGCTAGAGAGAGATTCAGGGAGTGCTTCATCAGTTTTTGTTCTATTCTCTATCTTTTACTTTTGAATTTTGAATGTTATTGAATTTGTGGATGATGGATTCAAGTTTAATTATGAACTAAATTTCTTTTAAGGCTATAACGGATCTTATTGTGTAGCTTTGTTTGATATGCTTCTTGGATAATTGTGGTTAATTATTATTGGATTGACTATTATGGTTTATGCTTAATTGTCTAATTATTTGGCCAATAATTACCGAGATAATCTACATGAATTTGAGAGATGAAGTATAGATTTAGATCTGACCATAATAGCATGTGATTGTGTTTTCTGCGCGTCGTTGGAAATCATGATTTGTGTTTAGGATAGAGATATACTTATTCACTACATGTAATCTAATAGGGAACCTGAACTGTAAGTCCTTTTTAATTGTAATTCACATAAAGATATAGTGGATTAGTTAACTAGGGTGTTCATCTTGGGTCTATCGGCTGTGGATTTGAGTTGATTGGTTTATGATACATTGAGAGATGGTCATAGATATTGATGAGTTCTCGATTAACAATTCAAGATAATTAGCATAATTTGATGGGAAGTATGTTGAGCAAAGCGAAACAATAAGTGAAGTTGTAGTCTTAAGTCTTTAAAATCTGTTTTCAAACTTGTGGTAGTTAGCTTTATTAGAATTAATTAATTAATTTCAGAAATTCACAAATCTTTGATTGATTGTTTAATAAAATTGAGTTAATAAAGAACTGATATTTATCATTATAAATTCAGTTTTCTCCGTGGGAACGATACTCTACTTATCACTTTATTACTTGTGGACTGCGAATACTTGCGTATTTTTGCTAGTACAGATTTAGACAAACAAGTTTTTGGCACCAAGCATACTTGGTGACCAAGTTCTAATAATAATATACTCTAATAGAATCACGACTCTAGAATAATCTTCTAACACTCCCCTAAAGTTGAAAGTCTTATATCACAACTTACAACTTGTTACATAACATAATCTTAATAATAAAAGACTCAAACCAATCATAGCACAAAATTATTTTATCTTCAACACCTCCAAACCTTTTATTAGGAAAACATTAAGCAGATGAATTGGTACTGTATCATAATCATCTTTAAGATCATGTCAACTGGGTTCACTTACAAACATTCCAAAGACCTAGATTCATCCGTAAGTCTACCTCTTTTAATATGATCAAGTATAGAAATAAATAGCAGCAAATAACTCAGGAAGGAGCCTTGGCTGCTTGATTATGCACACAGAAAATTTTACTGTGATATTAAACCTTTTTATTTTCCTTCTTTAGTGTCTACGCCTCGAAGATTTTAGAAACTATTTAATTCTTTTCCTTTCAAGGACACTTATACTTGGTCTTAGATGTCAAGCCAGTCTACCGGTAAAATCCATGTTTTCCCCTTTTGTGGTGATAATAGATGGCAATCGGAACTCGGAAGGTCTGAAATTTAATCCACAATTGCTTAAGTGTTTGTCTCCCAGTAGGGTTGGTTAGGGTGTAAATGGAAACTGGAGGTAATCCAAAAATAATACTCCCTTCGTCCGTTCCAAATTATAAGACCGATATTGACTTTTTAGAAGTCAATTTCAAACATTTTTAAATTCAAAACTGACATGAATTCATTTAATTTATGACGATACAATTATGAATATCATAAATTGCCTAATCTCTTCTACTAGTTATAAGATTTGTTATTTTTAACACTTAAACGAATCATGTCAATTTTAAATTTGAAAATATCATAAATTGACTTTTAGAAAGTCAATATCGGTCTTCTAATTTGGAACGGAGGGAGTAGATTGTATGGGAGTTAGAGATCAACAAGTCAATATCGGTCTTCTAATTTGGAACGGAGGGAGTAGATTGTATGGGAGTTAGAGATCAACATGCACAAAATCTTCTGTTTGTTTCAAGTCCAATGTTAGGTAATTTCAGACTTTGACCACGCGTCAGTATTTTACATAAAGAAAGTTATATTTGCCAACAATAATTTTTCCTCAAAGTTAAGGTACACACTCACCCAAAAGGAGTACATCTACCTTGACTTTTCATCATGTTAAAGACTTCATACTCTGTATATAATGTTGTTTCTGCCCTTATTGACCCCTTTGGCCATTTCCATTTTCAACCCTAGATCAAATCTCAAAATTTCATACCAAAATCCTCAGCTAGCCTGTGGAATTTGCTATTCCTACATCATTATGACACCATAATTGCAAGGGTAAGCATAAAACTATTGAACCCTTTAAGGAAAAGGAGTTACATAAGAGAAGTTAGAGGAAAACTCTGTATCTACAAGAACAGCAACTACTTATATAAAAGCAAAGGTCTTCTGCTGACTTCTTGCAAACTACTGTCATTTTATATCATGCTTCAGTATTTACAAAAAATATTGTAGATTAATGGATGAAGAGGTTCTTCTAATTTATTTATTATTATTATCAGTACTATTTAGTAAGACGGCAAAAACAAAAGATGGACTATGTGGCGACTTGCATCAACTGAAGCGTTACTTAAAGCTAAAGGCCACATCCACATGGTACAATTACCAAAGTATCAAATCATCGAGATGGGATCAAGGTTTAAATAATTGTTTGACCATTTGAATGGGAAAGAGAGAGAGAGAGAGATGACATCTTTCGAAAATATACGAGATTCTTTACCTATCCCAGAAGTGTGTCAGAACGTATCATACATATTCTAAGATGCAAAGAAAGACATAAATACTGAGAATAGAAAGTCTAGACCACAACAATATGGAACTCACCTCATAATCATGAATCTTTTGCATGCCAATTCCAGATAGATAATCAATTGCTGCTCCTAACCCAACTGCTTCCCCAATCGCTGGTGTTCCAGCCTCAAATCTGGTCCAATGAAAGGGTGGACGTATAAACAAGATTAGATTAGGAGACATAAATTTAAGTGAACAAAAAGATTACTATCAAATTTAGCACAAAATTACAGTTCACAGATACATCTATAGAACATTTCAGTAAGTTTAGAAATCATGGCATTATGTCAAATAATATATACTAGGGAGACGGACCAGAGATAGAGAGAGAAATATTTTATTAAAAAAAAAGAAGAAAAGAATAAGGACCTGTTGATACAGAGAAGAAAAATTACAAGAGAGGAGGGTTATGGGTCTTCCTAAATAAGCCGAAAGCAGTAGAAGAGACACTGACCTGGATGGAGGTTCAGCATAGGTGGAATGATCTAAAAATACATCAGCAATCATTTCACCACCACCTGTGATTTGGGATAACATAAAAAAATGTGCAACTTTTTAAGCTGATTTATAAATCAAAATTTCCTTTTACAGAAGAAGTTCAGAGAACACGCTTTGCTTATAATTTAGAAATAGATGACCATAAAAGAAACATCCGCATCACCTAAGAAAGGAGGCATGGCAGACAAGAGCTCGCTTTTACCATATAAGAATCCGATGCCTGTAGGCCCACACATCTGAAGCATGTTTATTCCTTAAATTCAATTACGTTCCCAGAAGACTTGTACGTTTGAATACATTGAAATAACCTACCTTATGAGAAGAAGCCACAAGAAAATCGGTATTGAGGCTTTTAACATCAACCGGCATGTGTGGAACACTTTGACAAGCGTCGACCAAAACTTTTGCACCAACATCATGTGCCCAAAGCACAATCTCATCAATTGGAAGAGCAGAAGCTACAAAGCAAAAAATAATAATAGTAAGTAGAGGAATAACTAGGATTCATGACCTGATCGTAACATTATATAATCCGAAACTTCTACAAACACCAACGCAATGATACATACTTGCACTTTCTTACTTAGACATTCAGTAGGAGCATACCCAAATCTGTAAACTGTATGTGGAAGTCGTATATGAAATTATAAACAACAGCAATAGTTACAAGGGATCTTAATAATGCAGATACTCCAACTTTGAAGCCCACTATTACTGTAATACAAAAGAAAAGGTGATCTACCTGTGAATAGAGACGGTAAATTGATGTATGTTAATAATCTAGATCACGGCCAAAAGGTTGAATTTGTTTTAATTATGCTACATATAGTAACTCCAATTGAAACAACAAAAGGAAACTAGTCAAACTGAAGGTCATTCGACTCGTTCTCCTATAACCTTCATTCCTTTACCAAAGAAGACTATTGTATGGAGACCAAGGTCACATTGCAGGGAAGTATACTTGGTGTTCATGTTTAACTGGAACACTAATACTGTGTTTGGTTGGTGGGAATGGAATGGAATGGACTGGGAATGGAATGACCATTCCTTTTGGAATGATTAAAAACATGTTTGGTTAGTCACTTGGAATGGAAGGAATGGGCATTCCATTCCTTTAGTTATTCCTATCTCTAACCCAATGTTATTTTTCATTCCTTCCTAAATAGGTGGGTTTATTTCATTCCTTACGGTTTCGTTCATTTTTCACCCGATTTTAAACCCCTCTCGATCGATCGACTGATCCATCGCCAGCTTCGCTCGCCTCTCCTCCTTCACAGGTATATGTCCCTCCTCTCTCTTATCTCTTCTCTCTTCTCTCTTCTCTCTTCTCTCTTCTCTCTTCTCTCTTCTCTCTTCTCTCTTCTTTCTCTTTTCACTCCTCTTTGTCCTCTATCTCCTAGCTACTTCTATCCTCTGAAATTGATTTTTGTTTTCTAGGATAAATTTTCTTCTTTTGTTCTTCTGCTGCTCTCTTTCAATTCGGTAAGACATCTAATCTCAGTTTATTTATTTGTAATTTATTCACTTTGTTCATCCATGTGTGCTTAATCAAATCTGATTTTGGTTATTTGGGGTGATTTTGGTGCTCAATCAATTTTGACTTTGGATATATGAGCATTTTGGCAGTAATCGCTCGGTATTTGGTAATAGGTTGATCATGATTCATGTGATTAACTTAATCTGCATCTGCTTATTGAAAATATATTGTATTATATTAAATGTGTTTATTGGTAATAGGTTGCCATTTATATAATGCTCACTACCTGTTTGTGGAAATGCCCAAGTGCGTTGCAGCAGTGGGTGTTCCACTTCATGATTTATGTATGTTGCTTGCTTATGTGTGTGTGTGTGTATGATTGCATGTCTTTGTGAGTGAGAGAGAAACCTGGAGGAGGTTGGCTCTCTTGTTTATCTGGATTTGGCATGGTGTGGAGTAGGAAGATTAGTATTTTGCAGACTCGAAGAATGTAATATAGCAATGCAGTGGAGATCTGTTTGGTATTACTTAATTGGTGTGCCAATTAAGTAACTGATGCAACCTAAAGTTGTTGTCAATGTTAGGACGAGCAGGTTTTTCCTTTCCACCGTTTTTTTTTGGGATGTGGAAGAAAACAATACAGCCATATCTTATGTATCTAGGAAGCAATCGATTATTACCCAAAAGATAAGTCAGCTCGCACACTTGACAACCTCCTTATAAACAACAGTAGTATCACTTTTGCACTAAAAACTACAATGTTAATTAACACCTTATAAGGGATAATTGGAACTTTCCCTACAACTCTCCATCCAGCTTTCCATATTGATCGCTTTCTTATAAACTGCGTATCACAGAGGTAGTAACATTTATCTAGGTAGGAGATAGTGGCAGATCATAAAGGTGACTACACTGGTTCTTCCTCATATTGATTCCCCACGTAACAGAATATATAGGGGAATAATAACTAGGATTCTTGATAGAAATCATAGTTATTATTTCTATTGATATTTCAATGCACCCAGAAACTGCTAAAATGGTTCTGTTTAATCTCAGGGAAATCTTCCTCTCAAAGTCTAATTAAATTATTTGATTTTATTACATAAGCTTTTCTCTCAGTCTAAAAAATAACTATTTGTGCATGCTTTTGTGGGGATACACTTTTTCCCTTGGTCCTTGGCAGTTAGAACAGGATGTTATTATACATTTCAACTACTTTATATATGGATTTACATGTGATTAGTCTCCGAAAATACGAGAGTAATCATGCATTAAGCATGGTAAGATGTCATTTTTCAATCTGGAATGCATTTTTTTTAGCATAATCTTGTGACTTATTACTGTGGGCCATTAGTCCAAAAAGATTAAAAGTAAACCATGATTTAAGCGGAATAAATCTAGCTTAAATGCCTAATTACAGCCTCATAAAACACATTTACAAGTCTAAGTATGTCTTATTGGAATAGGCTTATGGAAATATACACTGTTAAGGTTGCATGTTTTAGACTAGTGGCTAGCTTTCTTGAAAAGATGTAGAGGTCAATTGTGGTGCCACTATAAGGTTGCATGTAATTCCAGAACAGGGAGTCTCAGAAATAGAGTAAACTTAACATCTGAGGAAGGTTCTAACAATCAACTTGCAACAGAACAGATACACCTAATAAATAATTGGACATCAACACCGCAACAGAACAGATACAGATATAGAAGAGAACAGAACACCTAACAAAAATACTACTAACTACTAGTACTACTATTGTTTTGCTTTTGTTGTTTTCTGAAGAAAAAAAAACAATTTTTGAGGAGAAGGGATGTCAATTCAATTGTAAAATCATCAACACCGCAACAGAACAGATACAGATATAGAAGAGAACATAACACCTAACAAAAATACTACTAACTACTAGTACTACTATTGTTTTGCTTTTGTTGTTTTCTGAAGAAAAAAAAAACAATTTTTGAGGAGAAGGGATGTCAATTCAATTGTAAAATCATCAAAAATTAATTGTTTTGATAGATGGCCTTTTAATGTGACGTGCTACATTATTCACCCTAGACAGTTCAAGTTGGCAAATTTTAATAATCCTGTTATGGCTTTGAAGATATGAATGTCGAGTGAATTATATGACAAATCATGGAATTTTAATAATCCTACAGCTGGATGAAGAGTTGTAGGGCATGTTTGATTTAATTCTCTATCTTCTAGATCTCTCCACCTATATATACACATATTACATTTATATATATATGAACCATGAATTGTAACTTCCTCAGCTCTTACTGAACCATAAATTGTAACTTCCTTTAAGATTGCTTAGACACATACTCTTGTGTTTGTGTTTCTTTTTATGTGACTTTATTATATACTAATGTTTGGAAGTTGGCTTATGTTATAAATAGTTATTTTGGTTCTCCAAATGCAGTAATGGCTCGATTTAATTTAGCTACAAGGAAAAATATCACGAAGAAGAGGATTGTTATACTATTTACAATGTGGTTGCACATGATTACATTGGTGAATTGGTTTTTTCACATTATGAGTTTGATTAGGCGGAAAGCTTTAAGGCAACAATATTCCATTTATAAGTTGTGGAGGACACGTTACATTGATAGGTTAGTCAATGGAGGTGATAATAATTGTATTGAGCAACTTAGGATGAATATGAGTACCTTTCACAAATTGTGTTTCATGTTCGAGACGAAAGGCTATTTACGTTCACTAAGCACATGGATGTAATTTGAACAATTGCAATATTCTTATATATATTGGGACACCATTCAAAAAAATCGTGGTTATCAAATTTAACTTTGAAAAGGTCTGGGGAGTCAATAAGCAGGCATTTTCATAAGGTACTTAATGCGGTTTTAAGATTGCAAGGAGACTTTTTTAGGAATCCCGAACCAATTGCAGATGACTCAACTGATGAAAGGTGGAAGTATTTCAAGGTACAATTTGCACACATATACTACATTTTTAACATAACCTCATATGTTTTAAGTATATCTTGTAATCCATGTCTATGTTATTATAGAATTGTTTAGGAGCTTTGGATGGGACTCATATAAGAATGAACGTACCCACAGAGGACAAGCCTAGGTACAGAAACCGAAAAAGTGAAATTACAACAAATGTTCTAGGAGTTTGTTCACCAAAGATGCAATTTTTTGTATGTGTTGCCTGGTTGGGAAGGGTCAGCTGCAGATGGTAGAGTACTTAAAGATGCATTGCTTAGAAAAAATGGATTAATTGTTCCAAAGGGTAAGAATTATTTTTTTTTAGCCACAATGAAGAATATCCTTTGAGATAAAAAAATAACATATATATATTTTCATTTTCAAGGTACTTATTATCTGGTAGATGCGGGCTATACTAATGGAGAGGGATTTCTTGCACCATATAGGGGTCAAAGGTATCATTTGAATGATTGGAGAGATGGACATCAACCCATATCCGCTGAGGAATATTTTAACATGAAGCATTCATCAGCAAGGAATGTAATTGAGAGATGCTTCGGCATTCTTAAGAAGAGATGGGCAATTCTTAGAAGTCCATCATTTTACCCTATCAAGATACAGAATCGAATAATTTTAGCTTGTTGCATTCTTCACAACTATATAAGAGCTGAAATGCCCAATGATCCATTTGAATTGGGCCTTGAGGATGAAGAGAATGAAGCGGAAAATGAACCAATGGAAGACACTATCACAACTATTGGCAGTTCGAATGAGTGGACAATTTTTAGGGACAACCTTGCTGAAAAGATTTTTAATGAGTGGAGGAATGTAAATAATTGAGTGAAGTCTAAGTATAATTGTCCTAGATTTTTAACTTTTTAATAATTGTACTTTGTGGTTTCATTTTATTTTCCTTGTTGAAAACTGTTATTATCTATTATGTTCAGGATTTTAAATTTAAATAATTATTCGTAGTGGTTGTTTTTAAAATATTTGTGGATTATGTCTTCCTAGTACTTGATGAATAAATAACAGGGTGATCATCTTATCTTGAATCTCTTGTACTTAATGAATAATAAACTATGCTATATATTTGGTACTAACTATATACAAATTTGTTTCGTAGACTATTTATGACATGAGTTTATTTTTCTTATTCATTAGTTATGGAGCCAAGTGCTCAAGATTCGGAGAGAGGTGCTGGAAAGAATAAGAGAAAGTGGAGTAAAATCGAAGATGAAAAGTTAATTGAAGCTTTACTTGAGTTGGTGAATGCTGGAACCCACAAAGCGGACAATGGATTTAGGCCTGGATACTTGGCTGTTCTTGAAGATTTATTGCTTACTAAGCTTCCAGGATCGAATCTTAAGGCAAGGCCTCATATAGAGTCTCGAATTAAGACTCTAAAGAAGGACTTCACTGCTGTTTATGACATGCGCTTTGGACCTACTTCAGGCTTTGGTTGGAATGATAAGACTCATGTTGTCACTGCCCCTAGCCATGTCTGGGATGCATATCTCAAGGTAACTCAACAATTTACAAAATTCATGATTCATGAATATTTCTTTTGATGCAAACTTGGAACAATTGTATTATGCATATTTAATTATACTACATACATTACAGAGTATCATTATATGATTGTTTGATGTATATATTGACAATTCCCTGGTATCATAAGAAATATATACACTAATTGCCAAAAGCAGCAGGGAAAATTGGTATCAATGATCTTAGATAGTTTGATGTATATATTTAATTATATGATTAGTTGAATTGTACAAAAACTAATGATAATATGTTGTTTTCTATTAAATATTGTTGTAACTGTATGTTATATGGGATAATCAATTGTATACCCAGGGGCATGTTTAGGTGATTAAGGGATTGTCTATCCATTTATTAGTTTATTGGCATGCCAAGGTTAAAACCAATCAAGGATGACACATCTCATATTTCTTTTTCACATTCAACACTTTGTTTGTACAAAATATATGCATGGATGTTACGTAAAACTTTGGTGTGCAGGTTCATGAAAAGGCTACTAAGTGGAGATACACTCGTTTTCCATTTTATGATGATCTTAGTATAATCTTTGGAAAAGATAGGGCAACTGGTCATGATGCCCAAACTGCAGCTGATGTGCTTGAGGAACTTGATAAAGAAGATGTAGATGTTAGCCTTCGGGGTGCTAAAGATGAGCAGGATCTTAATTTTGATAGCTCATCCATGCTGCATGGCACTAATTCTGATGAGTCTACAAGTAAGAAACCTTCAAAGAAAAGAAGTAGAAGTATGGATCCAGTTGCAGAGGCTGTTTATAATGCTTCAAGGATGATAGCTACTCAACTTCATGAAACCGCCAAAATGTTTAGTCAAGCAATTTGTGAGGACAATCTGATGGAGCAAAAAAAGAAACTCAATGAGGAGCTCTCCAATATTTCTGGAATTTCCAAAGTGCAAAGGTATCAAGCTGCGAAGAAGATGGCCGATAATGAGAACCTCATGATATTGTTCTTTGCTGCACCAGATGATGAAAAGGATGATTTTGTGCAAGCTTTACTTCGTGGAGACATTTGAAAATGTAGTGAATTTAAACTTTTAGGCCTATTATATTAATGGTAATAAGTGTACATTTTCCTCTCATAGGACATATATCATGTCATGGTATTATATAGAATTATTACTTGAATACTTCAAAAACTAGTGTCTCAAAAGTGTGGTGTTTGATTCAAAATTATATATATATATATCTTAGCTTGAATAATTGTTTGGTAGTGCATACTATATTAATTTTTGTTTATTTCTATATATGATTTGTATTGGCTTTAAGGCTTTATTTTAATTTTTTTTTCATGAAGGGGTTTATTTGAATTTTAAATGCATAAAAATATTAAAAAATATATATTTTTCTAGTAAAGATGTTCTTTTAGTTCTATTTAATTTATTTTTTCATTCATTTTATAAGTTTGTAGTATATAGAAAACAAAAAAGATCTTTTCACATTCTATTCATAATGTAATTTATGTAAATCAAACACCTAAAGTAGAATGGTAATTTTATTCCTGACGGAATCAATGAACAAACCAAACACAAAAATGAGAATGCCCATTCCATTCCATTCCTTAAGTCATTCCATTCCTTAAATCATTCCATTCCATACATGTCAAGGAATGGGAACCAAACACTCCATAAGACTTCACCAACCTCAATTACAGTACTCACCTACTCGGTCCCCTAATTCAGGCCTATAAACAAACAAACAAATAAAAACCAAATGAACAGTAAGCCATGACATTTTAAATTTTACACGACCCAATTACTACCTTAATTTATTAAAACAGGTAAAGATCAGTAAGACACTCAATTCGGCCTCATTGCAAAACTGTCCTAATATTGGTTCGAGGAGGAACAGAGGGTTCTTCTAGTTGCAAAAGTATCAGCCATGTTTCTTTTCTGTGGAAAACACAAGCACCCATCTTTATTAAGCACATGCCAATTCTCCGAAGAGAACCACCAGTAAGTTAAGGTTAGATTAGCCCAAGAAAACTAGCACATGGTCAGGAATGGAAGATGTAGATGAGGCAAATGGTAGCAAAGAAGTAAGCAACAAGATCAGAGGCAGGCACTTAACTAGAGCTATCCTTCATATAAGAATTACTAGACCAGTTGTAGGGAGGGCAGCTCAAATCTGGGGTAATCCCCCCTTCTTAAAAGTCAAGTAGGGTGACTTGTCAAAAAAATAAAAAAGGTAGAGTATCCACTGCATCAGCTCCAGCTGGTGCTTCTTCCAACTCCTTTGCATTATTAAATGTTGCAATTCTCTCTCATAGAAGAGGTTCTCTGTTAAAACTTTTTCTCCCTCATTAACAACTGGTCCGTTGTAAGCAAGAGATAAATGGTCAAAACATCTTCAAGTATAAAAGCTATAAAGATTATGTTGAAGAACTGATGGAAAAACCAATTAGGAAGAAAAATCACATCCATTAAATGATTGACAAGCCAGATACATCACAATGATAAAACTGTCTGATATGAAAATTAAATATACCAACAACAAAAGGAGACTATGTACTATAAAAACTAACCGCAAAAAGATACAGTTGTAAATGGTTTTAGATGTTACAACTACCAGCAAAAACTTGCTTCATAAGTTGCAGATAATGAGAACTGTGAACTACCCTAAAAGATTAAAAAAAATAGAAAGAAAACAAAAAAATCTGAAGACACGTTTTTTATTTACGTACCAAGCGTGTTTGAGATATGGTGAAGGCATACAAGTTTTGTCTTCCTTGATAGCAATTCCCTCAACTTCCCTACATCAGGAACTTCATCTTCAGTTAAACTCACATACTTTAGAATGGCACCAGTCTTTTGAGCAACAAGCTGCCAAGGAACAACGGCACTGTGGTGCTCAGCAATTGTGAGCACAACCTGCAAATATTTACAATTAGGTAAATTTTGACTAATATCCATATCCATTTTATCATTTAAGTGGAAAGTCCTAGAATGAGTCCAAAAACAAAATGCCCGACATTTTGACATTTTCACATGGAGGAATACAAGTGGGCAGAACAAATACGGTTGAAGTGTATTAATATTGTACTCCCAAAGTTGGATTACAAAATGAAGCCTGATTATCACGAAAACAAGATTAAAGGATTCATTAAAATAGTGTTATTTATACATTACCAAGCTCAATACAGCAATGCTTTAGGACCACGGGATTGTTAGTCACCTCGTAATATAAGGTAAAAATTAAAATTTCAGTAAGTAAAGAACCTTTTAGCATAAGTACATACATCTCCATAAACCATGAACTTCTACCTTTCAAGTTCCACCAATACAATATATGGTAAGAAGTAATTTCCCTGCCTACAACATAATTTTATTTTAATAAATTTGATAGAAAAAAAAAGATTATTAGATATAACACAAAAATACAACCAAGGAGTACAATGAGTCCTAAAAAACAGCACAAAAAAGACTGGAAAAGAATAAATTTTCATAACGGACATCCCTCTAATTTGGAGATCCAAGACAGTAACACAGGTGGTGAAAAATAATTGCAGCAAAATGTTAAAACAATCATTGCAAGAACTGAATGTCTTGTATATGAAATAGTAGCAGACTTCTAGGGCAGAATGTCAAAAATCATAAAGAACTAACACATTTTGTTAATGGAAACAATAGAGTTGCAGACTATTTACTGCAACAAGCTAATGCAGATGATTTATTTGGGGGGGGGGGGGGGACACTGCAAAAGCAACAGCATGGTTAGAACTTGTAATCTACTATTTTTCCTTTTTTTTTCTTTTTTCACAAGTAAGGGTACAACTTGCAATCTTAATCTACGATAACACACTTTTTACATTTCACTTTACATACAACTGGGAGTAGGTCAAATGTAATGTCAATACAGAAAAGAGTTTCAACATATCATCTAAACATAACCTGATAGTACAACAAAAGCAAACCTCATCATCTGGCTTTAAATTTGAGAGGCCCCAAGAGTAAGCTACTAGGTTGATAGCTTCTGTAGCATTTCTTGTAAAAACTATCTCTCTAGACTCGGATGCATTGATAAAAGTTGCCACTTTTTTTCTTGCTAATTCGTACGCATCTGTTGCCTTTGCACTACACTCAAAATAAATGATGAGAATGACGATATAAATTGGCCAAAAAAAGATAAATATTAATTATAATTCTACTGATGATAGGGATACTTGTTATCTTTATAAACACATTCAAGTAATATTAATTACCTAAGGAAATGAACACCACGATGTACATTTGAATTGTATGCTTCATAATAGTTCTGTAAAGCATTCAAAACAGCAGTTGGCTTCTGAGACGTTGCAGCATTATCCAGGTATACAAGTTTTGAGCCATTTACTTCCTGCAAATAACTTGGAGGCTCAGAATACTATATTATATAGTAAAACACAGCAAAAGATGATATTTTAAAAACTATCAACCGAATAAATTCATCATAGAGCTATGAGAATTAAGTACATATGTTTCAACTTTAGGTTAGATTTTAGCTTTCCATTCTTTTCTTTTTTTCCGGTCATTCATTTCTAACTTTCTGGAATTCTCCCAGGGTCTCTTGCATATCTCAAATCAATAGTTGCACACAAAAACACATGTACGAAGTATGGGATAAGCCTGGGAGAGGCTTTTTTTTTCTTGGTACCATTAATTTTATATTATCAAGGGGAGGGGGACAAGAGTCAAACCCCACTTATCCACGGCGAGGCAGACAGTATTTCTTGGCTACCACCTCACTCTCAAGCAAGGGAGAGTTGAATGGAAGACCTTTGATTCCAAAGTTGTCATTAAGCAAACTCGGCTAATCATGCAGGTTTCACACCACCTCAGCCATTTCAAGATAGTAGCCTCAAGGAAAATCCAAAATCAGTCATTGCATGAGTTGGGTCTTCCGTTGTTTCTTAAAATTGTTACACAGTTAGATGTTTTTTCAGTTATGAACTTCTTAAAATATTACATGCTTAAGGAGGGCCAAATTATAACAGAGATCTATGTGTTCATTTTTTCTATCACTATGCAACTGATATTAAACATCAAAAGCGGAATACAACCATATCAACAAATTTTTTACAGTCAAAGAATAAGGATGACAAAGAACACCTATGCCTCCACATAACCTAAAACCCAAAGACAAATCCCTCCTCTCTATAAACATTGAGCTAATGAAAGATAGACACATTAAGCTCCTAACAGCTCCACAAGAAAATTAACAAAAGTAACAAAGGAGCCTCAATAGATAGACATCATTTTGGTAAATGCAACATACTTTTTAGCAAAAAATAAATCTGAACAAAGGACCTCTCCTTGTCTTCAAAATATCAGTTGTTCCTCTCACTCGAAATGGTTGATCAAACAAAGAGAATGTGTAGCCAAACCCACCTCTGCCTGCACACCTTCATCTCTCTCACCCCTCTATAAGCCTCTAGCCCAACAACCAGTGTCCTCAAAGTCACCAAGTAATCTCCCAAAAGTGCAAATAACATGCTCCATAATGTAAAAGCAAAAGGACTCTCTGAGTGTCGTTGATTTACATTCCTGGCTGTCACCTCTACTCAAGTAAAATATTCTCATGGATCAAAGAATAAAGTTTATAATGTTGGAGTCCAAATGATAGAATAAAGTTAGAAGACAGCTATTGGGTACTAAATAAAGTGCTCATTCATTCCATAGCACATTGTATCAAAATTTCCAGCAGCTTCTAGAGCTCATTTGAGATTCCTTGGTGCCAAAACACACTTTATTCTAATAAACATCACTATATCCTCACTTCTTAAAACATCAAAAAAACCTATCTGTTCTAAAATAACAGCAAATCCTCAAACTCTAAAACAAAAGATATCCTCAAGTTTTTAAACAAAAGTACACAATAGAAAACTCATTTTTTTTTCTTATTGTAAGTTTAAGATTTACTATTTCGGGCTCATTTTTTTTAGCAAAATGTATAGTAGATGTCCATTAGTAGGAACATTTTTTTTAAAAAAAAGCTATAGGAACATTTTAAAAAAGCTATAATTAATCATGTGGCTGGCCTTTCTAATCAAACCGTCTAAACACTAATCTCTAATAATAATGCTTTGAAATTTTTACATAACTAAAGAGCAAAAATGCAGAAATTTATACATGAGAATCAATTACAAAGTTTGGGCTTCAAATAGGTTGTTATCAAATATCAGAATAGAACTTGGGATTATTCTAAATTCTAATACAAACCATGCTCCACGCACAATTTGGTTCCCGAAAACTAAAGAGTTTCCATTTCTTCAGGTTTTATTCAAAATGTTCCCGTAACCATACAAACAGAATAGAGAGAGATTGAGTACCTGGTGGAGAATGGGAAAATCGGGTCGGGTGGCGTGGCCTAAAGAAGAGACGGAGTCAAATTTCGGATCGACGTCTCTTTCGTTAACGGCTAAAGAAGAAGAAGCTGATGATGAATAAGCACGGAAACGCAATCGGGTAGATGAGGAGGAGGTGAAATTGGGGGATTTATTAGGGTTTAGAATTCTGAAAGAGGAAGGTAACTTGAAACCAGCTCCTTCCATTGTCATGGTCATCATTTCTCCGCTCCAGAAAATGAACACTGCACAATACTCCACTACCTCACAATTGGAACTAAGGGTCCGTTCGGGAATGACTTATTTTAAAATGACTTATAAGTTAAAATATAAGTTGACTTATAAGTTGTTCTAAGTTGTGACTTATAATTAAAAGCGTTCGGCTGATAATGACTTATAAGTTACAAATTAAATTAAAACAAGTTATGAAGGTGTTCGGCTGATAATGACTTATAAGTTAAAATCAAATGTAAAAATTATTAAAAAGGACATAAACAACTTATTAGTAAACAACTTATTGGTAACAACTTATTAGTAAACAACTTATTATTTAAATAACTTATTATTGGTAAACAGTTTATTATTGATAAAAATCTTATTATTGGTAAACAACTTATTAATAAACAATTTATTATTTAACCAACTTATTATTGGTAAACAGCTTATTATTGGTAAACAATTTATCATTTAAACGGCTTATTATTGGTAACCAGCTTATTAGTTAACAACTTATTATTTAAACAACTTATTATTGGTAACCAACTTATTATTTAAACAACTTATTATTGGTAAACAACTTATTAGTAAACAAGTTATTATTTAAACAACTTATTATTGATAAACAACTTATTATTGGTAAACAACTTATATTGATAAATAACTTATTATTGGTAAACAACTTATTATTTAAATAGCTTATTATTGGTAAACAGCTTATTAGTAAACAGTTTATTATTGGTAAACAACTTATTATTTAAACAACTTATTATTGGTAAACAGCTTATTAGTAAACAACTTATTATTTAAATAACTTATTTAAACAACTTATTAATAAACAACTTATTATTGATAAACAACTTATTATTGGTAAACAACTTATTAGTCCTTATTATTGGTAAATAACTTATTATTTAAACAACTTATTGGTAAACAACTTATAATTGATAAACAACTTATTATTTAAATAATTTATTAGTAAACAGCTTATTGTTCATCATATTTTGATGTATAAACAAGTTTAAATTATGTTATTATTGGTAAGGGTATAATAAATCAAAGGATATTTTTTTATCTCATCCTTTTTAATTAATCATGGAAAAAACAAACATAACATGGGATCCACACCGATATACAAGTTAGGAATTGCAAACAAACATAGTCTAAACAAATTCTTTAAAAATATCAGCTACAATCTTAAAACTAAGTCTAAGTCGCTTTTTTAATTAAATAAAATGACTAGTTTCATTTTTAAGTCATCTTCAATTAAATAAAATGGCCAGTAATATTTTTAAGTTAGTTTAAAATAATTTTAATGTGAGGTAAGTAATAAATTATACAAAAAATAATAATTATAATTTCAAAATATAAAAGACAGCTCATTAATGAAGAGTTAATTTTGATTAGAGGCTGGGTCAATATTTTTTTATTGTTGTCATCCCTTTTAAGACATCAAAGAAAATAAAGTTTGTAAGGTTTTTTTTATTTTTATAAAAAAAACACTAAAGTTCATTATTTTTATTTTTTATTTTTTTGTTGGTGATCAAGTCTGAAACAAAATTCAACCTCAATAGTCTGGTCTTGTGTAATATTTAATTCCAAATAATGGGCGTCCCCAATTTATATTGGATAATTAACCAAACGAAATTATAAGAAATTAACAGTAAGGGACATGTTGTCATTACCGAGACGGGTATCATCATTATCAATGGCATCAATCCCATCATTACAGTCATCTTCTACTTCTTCCATTTCCAAAAACATCATGGATTCTCAAAATTACTTTGGGGGTTCCGCTAGGCTCGTGGTCCTAGCTCAACAGCTCAGTCTCTACAAACACACTCCGATAGATACAGATATTGAAGAAGAAGAAAAAGAACAGAGAGTTGAAGAGAGTGCAGGGAAGGTTGTGTCTCAAGTGGGTTTTGCGGAATCTGCAACCCCTGTTGCTAATCAGCCCGAAAAATTCAGGCCCAAGAGAGTTGCGGTTCTGATCTGCCTCTTTAAAGGAGTAGCAAGAGTAACAGGCGCGGAGGGAAGGAGGGAGAAGCCAAGAAATTGACGGATCGAGCACAGAGAGAAAGAGAGCGGAGCAGAGCAAGCAATATCAGGCATTTTAGGTTGAGGGGTAGAGATGAGTAATTTAACAAAACAGACAGGGGCAAAATAGTCTTTATATTTGGTCAAAATGACTTATTAAGAATGACTTATAAGTCATTCTTAAATAAGTTACAAAATGTTGCTTATTTTTTTTGACTTAAAACTTAACTTATAAGTTAAAAAATAAGTTGCTGCCAAACAGAGGAACAGTACCAAACAGCTTATAAGTTGGTTTGACCAACTTATAAGCTGCTCCCGAACAGGGCCTAAATCTCCATTACTAAATTTATTACCAAGTCTGGGCTGGAGTCCGAAATCCTCGTCAAAGGAATATTATTTGGACTAAAAGACAAATTGCACCTCAAACTTTACTCATATGTTGACTTTTGACCCCAAACTAAAAAACGTATCTAAGTGCACCCTAAACTTCATATATGCGTAACAAAATGCACCCTTCGTACATTTAGCCGGTCAAAAGTGACCGACTAAGGCACTAGGGTCAAAAGTCAACAAGTTTGGGGTGCAATTTGTCTTTTAGTCTAATAATAATAATAATAATAATAATAATAATAATAATAACAATAATAATAATAATAACAATAATAATAATAATTCCTATAATAATAATAATAATAATAATAATAAGACCGATAATAATAATAACGTTAATAATAATAATTATTATTATAATACCGATAATAATAATAATAATACTAATAATAATACCGATAATAATAATAATACAGATAATAATAATATTTATAATTTTTATATTTTATAATTTTCTTAATTATATTTGCTAATAATAATATCAAAACTCATTTGATATTAATTATAAAAATCAATTATTGGATACAAATAATGATACAATGCATTATTTGTTATAATAATAATAATACCGATAATAATAATAATAATAATACCGATAATAATAATACCGTTAATAATAATAATAATAATACCGATAATAATAATAATAATAATAATAATAATATCGGTATTATTATTATTAACGTTATTATTATTATCGGTATTATTATTATTATTATTATTATCGGAATTATTATTATTATTATTATTATTGTTATTATTATTATTATTATTATTATTATTATTAGACTAAAAGACAAATTGCACCCCAAACTTGTTGACTTTTGACCCTAGTGCCTTAGCCGGTCACTTTTGACCGGCTAAATGTACGGAGGGTGCATTTTGTTACGCATATATGAAGTTTAGGGTGCACTTAGATACGTTTTTTAGTTTGGGGTCAAAAGTCAACATATGAGTAAAGTTTGGGGTGCAATTTGTCTTTTAGTCTATTATTTGAGCCGATCGATAATTGACATCAGTTGTTTATAATTTTATAGATTTGTATTTTAACCCTTTATTTTTTATAATTGATCAAAATACAAATAGATAAAATTATAAAAAACTCATGTTCAATTATCATATTTACATAGAGTTTTTGATATTATTCGTATTATTATCTTTATTTGTACTCGTGTATCCGTATCCGTAATATTAAAATATATATATAATAATTCATAATAAATAATACTAAAAATTGATATATAACTTTATTACCATTAAAAAAAAGGGCCCAGATTTAAAATATAAAATTGATGTTCGCTACTAATAGTAGCAAACGGATTTTTAATACGTGGCAAATAATAATTTGACGAATTTATTTTTGAACATAATTTACTCTTGAAATATAAATCAGTCCACTACTAATAATAACGGAAGAAAATATTTGTCAAAGCTGAATAGTGGATGCAAATTAAAGCCAAAATCCTTTACTGAATAGGATATTTAAAGTCAATTCATTATATTACCATCCACACACATAAGGTTACCATCCTTAATATCCATTTGCTCCAAATCCTTTACTGAATAGGATGTTTAAAGCCAAAACTGTATATAAAGCTAACCAATCCCAGTTCTCTCCCGTTATAAACTATAACTGATTTTCATTAACAAAGAAATCAACCCAATTCTCAAGGACATTACTACAAATTCATAGCAAGACGTCTCTTCTCAAATTTGTGGTGGTAAGTTTTTAATTATGGTTAAAAATTTGTTTAATTCTAGTTCTTCAAATTATTCTCATGATGATGTTAACATGAATAATATCGGTATTCATAATATGCATGCGTCTCATATTATTAATGATTCAAAAACTCCATATGAGGGTCAGATTTTTTCTACTATCTAAGAGGCAAAAGATTTTTATAGAGCCTATGCACGTAGTACTAGATTTCAAATAAAAATTGGGTCAAGTAATAAATATGTTCGTTCCAACAATTTGTCCAACAGACTTTTTACATGTAACAAAGCTAGAAAGCCAATTGAAAAAAAGAAACAAGACGCTGATGAAGTTGTTGAGAGTACTAAAATCAAAAGAAAAAGGGATTTTATAGGTCGTACGATGTGCAAAGTTAGAATGTTTGTTGTTCATATAAAGAATGAAGATACGTGAAAAGTTTCAAAAATTGAGTTGACTCACAGTCATGATTTAGTCACTCCGAGCAAGGTGAATCTCATTGAAACACGAAGAAATATAAACTCAACTTTACTCGAAACTTTAAATAGCGTTGGAGTTGGGCCAAGTAAAATGATGAATGTTTTAGTGAAATAGGAGGATAGATGGAAAATGTAAGTTTTAAAATGATAAGGATGTTTAGAATGTCATGCGAGATATAAGACGTGACAATGCCCAAGTAACATTGTAATACCTAAAAAAACGTTTGGTGAAAAATCCTCTATTCTTTCACGATATCAACGAGATGATGATAATCGCATCGCATGCATTTTGTGGATAGATTACCGTTCAATCATAGCTTACAAAAAATTTAGGGATGTAGTGACATTTGATATTACGTATAGGACGAACAGGTATTCAATGTCGTTTGTTCCATTCACGGGATAAATCATCATTATCATTTCATCTTGTTTGGCTTTGTACTGATTAAAGATTAAATAGATAATACTTTTGTATGGATTTTTGAAACTTAACTTGAAGCGCTGAACAATAAAGCACCGATTACCATTATAACTGATCAGGACAAAGCTATGAGCAACGCGATTGCTAAGGTTCTTCCCAATGTACATCATACACTTTGCACATGGCATATCACACATGTTATATGAGGAGAATCCAACATTTAAAGATGATTTTAAATGATGTCTGTATAAATCATTAACAGTTGAGGAGTTCGAGGAGCGATGGAAAAATGATAGATTATGAATTATATAATTATGATTGGCACCGATCACTTTATGAGGTGAAACACAAATGGATCAAGGCGTACTCAAAGAATTTTTTTGTTGCGGGAATGACGACTACATCCAGGAGTGATGGAATTAACAGTTTATTTGATGACTATGTGAATGCTACAACGAGTATCAAGGAATTTATCGTAAACTCAAAAAAAGCCCTTGAGAAGTAGGTTATTAGTGAGAGAAAATCTGACTATGCAACTTATCATCGAACGCGAAGTATGACTCTTGAATCATCATTGGAAATGCATGGTGCGAGTGTTTGTACAAAGGAGATGTTCAGACGCTTTCAAATTGAAATAGTAATCATAAGTACATCATGCAAAAGATTCAACATCTAACAACACCGAATGCGAAATTATATGCAGTGTACAAGGAAAACACAAGTGAAGAATCAAACAGGTACTTTACTGTTGTCAATAATGTTCAAACTGGATATATAACTTATACTTGTCAGAAATTTGAACATTCTGATATGTTTTGTAGACATATTTTAAGATATATGATTGTCAAAAGTACTGAAAAGATACCTAATAAATGCATTGTAAGCCGATGGTATAGAGATGGTAATAAAATTAATGTTGAATTACCAAAGATTTTGACTAAAATGCCCACTTATGAGAAATCTCAGACGATGTGGTACAATTGTTTAATGACGTTACTCTTACGCTTAGCTTCTACCAGATCATGTTCAATTAAAGGTTTTAACCATGTTGTACAGTTTTGCGTTGACAATTAACCTATCGTTGAGCAATTTGACCCTAATGATATTCATGTAAAAGAGGTTTTAGAGATTCGAGTAGAAGATGATGAACCGATTAAAGATGAGTCGTTATTGAATCCTATTTATTCGCAAACAAAGGGGTGCAAAAAAACTAAAAAATAAAGAGTGGGATCGAAGAGGCTGTGAATCGTAAGCCATTGGGAAAGTGTGCAATATGAGGTATAATGATGACGAATCATGATAAGCAAAATCACTGCAAAGTTTTAGGCCAAAAAAAGCCTGGTGTTATCTTTATATGAGGTTGTATGAATATTTAATTGCGAAACTATTTGATCTTGGTCATATCATTTGATTTATCCCAATTGTTTTTTTATTTTTGGTTGTATAAATTTTTATTTTTCATTTTTATGATAAATAAACTAATTAGTCCATTATAATTTAAACTAATTAGTATAGTTTAAAATATACTTTCTTAAAATATAATTTTTTTTCAAATTACATTTTTAAAAGTAATTACAAATTACTTTTTTTTGGTTTAAAAATAATATTGCGTTGCACAATAAAATTAGCAAAGTATTCAAAATTATTAAAGTAGTCAAAATTAGTAAAATATGCAACCATAATATTGATAAAATATTCAATAATAAATTAGTAAATAATGTTAAAATTGTCAAAATTATTTAAATAGTCAATATTAGTAAAATAGTCAAATTAATTCATTATTGGTCAACTGTAGACTTGGAAAGATGTTAGTCCGCTACTAACACTAGAGGACGAAGATCACTAGCAAATTTGGGCTAATTTAGTACCTCGTCCGCTACTATTAGTAGCGGATATGCTCATCAGTAGCAACATGACATTAATCTAACATCATAACATCAATTCGATAATAGTCCGCTTTCATTAATCTAGCAGTCTGTGATGCCGCAACAACAATCTACTTTCATCAATCACATGCTCCAATTACACACATTGCACCAACAACATCAAATTCACAATCACAATCTAACCAACCAAAATCCACCAACCACATTCCTTGCAAATAATCTATAATAAGGTAAACCTACACTAATTAGACTATAATAATAAGGTATACCTACAATTAGACTACGTACTTGTGCATTAAAAGATTAATAGACCATGATAATGAACCACCTGTAAAGTGTGAACAAGAGCAGCTCGATAAAGTAAACACCATACTGAAAATATAACAGTATATGATAAAGCTTCATCATCAACCACAAAAGTAAACACCATACTAAACCAAGAGAGACATTTTCAACGGAAGCTAGATATGTGGAAATGTGCTATTTTGCCCCTCAAAGTTGGGACCACTTAAAACTTTTTTTTCATATGCCTTCTGTTACTCTTATCAGCACCATCCGCTATAAATAAAAACAAAAATAATAAAATATTAATTTTTTTCTTCCTTCCATATGTTTGTTGTTAAGACTTCCGTTACTTTTACTAACTCTATCCGCTAGAAATAATGTCTTCCAATTCTTAAAGTGACGGATATCTATGATATAATAAATTAAATGAGTAAGCGATGAGAACTCTGAATAAATCTCATCTGCTAGAAATTATAGCGAATGACTTAGCTAACGAAATGACACAGATAAAACCAAGACAGAGATAGACCAAAAAAATTAGATCTCATCTGTCTCTTTCTCATTTATCTTATGCGTTCTCTTGTATCTAACTGAAAAAGTGTTCAAATCGTTGTGTTCCCTCTAAAAAATCATAGTTCGCAATCCGATTAACTGTCTAAGTGCTCGACTTCACAACTAACTGGTATGTTTTTCGTTCATTATCTAGCTATAAAATATGTCTGCTCTCTCTAAAACTTGTGGTTTTATATTAGGTATGCTTGTACCCATTTTAATATGTTTGTGTATATGCTTCATGAAAATTCCTAAGCCATTAAGAGAGGAGTTCAAAAAGGACAAAAAGAAGGAGTTCTTCAAGAGAGATCAAAAAGGCTTCAAGAAATTCCACTAAAAAGACAGGTTTTGTAGCTGAGGGCTCCTAGAGTGATAGTGAGAATAACTCAGATTCTGAGTCAAGTGATGATAAAGGACCTCAGATAGCAAACCTATGTCTTATGGCAATGGAAGCTCCTACAGATAAAATCATTGATCATCAAGAGATTGATATCAGTGATGTATTTGACTTCAACTCTTCAGATATTGATGTTTCTAGCTTAAAAACTTGTTTATTTGATATTACATCTAAATTGCATAAATACATGAAGTGGTCTAAGGTTCCACAAAGGGATCATTCACTTCTTTAAAAGGAAAAAAGAAAAAGTACAACTTAAGTTAGAAATAGCTCAAGGAACTACTAACTCTCTTTCCATGTTTGAAGCTAAGAATGAGAAATTGAGAAAAATCATTAAGCAGTCTGCACAGAGAGAGTCAAATCTTACTTCTAGAGTTGTGAAATTAGAAAAGACAATCTCTACATAGAATAGGTCTTCTTTTTCTATGGACTCCCTGATCATTAGTTAGAGAAGCAGCTCAAATAGTTCAGAATTAGGATTTAGGATTTGGGGATTTGTCCTTAGATTGTACTGTGGATACATTATTAGAAAATAATAATAACAATGCTTCTAGTTCTCATATGAGCATTGTGTTTGTTAAATCTATACAGGTTGCAGAACCGATTATTTAAAGCTCTACAATTTTTGCTGATCAGATTGTGATTCCTGAGAACAATAGATCATACACTGGCCTAGGATTTAAGAAATCGCAGGGCAAAATCAAAAATGTCTTCAAGCCTCGAAGGATCGTAAAGTCTACTAACCCTCATTCTACGAACCAGCTAGGCAAGAAACGTAGAGTTGATTTTTACTTTACGAACTCTCAAAATTGTAGAATAGTGTGGAGGCAGAGAGAGTTTAAGCCTAGAAGAAAGGCTGTAAGTATTTTTGTTCCACAAATGTCCTTGAAGAGAAGGAATCCATACACACACACACAAGTATACATCATATAAAATGTTATAACTGTTATCACTATGGTCATATTGCTGCTATATGTGATTTTTATGATTATCCTGTGTATAGGAAGCCTAAAGTTAGGCAAGTTTGGGTTCTAAAAAGAACTAACCTATCATGACCCAAGCAAGTCTGGGTACCAGAGTAAAATCTAAGTTCTTTTGCAGGATAATAACTCTACTAATTCAACATAGTATCTAGATAGTGGATAGTCAAGACACATGACATACAACAAAGCTCTATTGTCAAACTTCAAAGAGAATAATAGTCATGTTGTTATCTTTGGAGATAACAATTCAAGAAAGACAAGAGGATATGACACAATAGAAAATGGTGCAGACTCTTTTAGCAAAGTAACATTTGTTAAAGGTTTGAAACACAACCTGTTGAGCATCAGTCAATTATGTGATAAAGGGCATCAAGTTATCTTCCTTAACAATTAATGTCAAGTAATAGATCTGGAGACAAATTTCATCAAGCTACACGATACAACTAATGCATGGTGGATAATGTTACATGATACAACTGATTCGATACGCGGTGATGTGTATAATGATGGTCCACCAAATTTCTTACTAATTGGAGACATTATGGTGGGATCAATATTTGTGTTGCATAACATTAGGAATTTTTCCCCTACAGACAATTCATACTACTTGCACATCGGAATTCAAGACGTAGTAGCTGTATTTAACTAAGAGATTTGTAATATTAATTTCTATTAATGTGCAATAAAAGTTACTTTGAACCAACTTTCATTATGTGTGCTCTTTTGGCAGTATTGGCTTTGAAAGTAGGGTTTAAGTTTACAGGGATAGTTCATCTGAGCAATGCTTCGACTTGCCACTTCATGCACTCCCGTGAACATAATACATTATTTAAATTATCGAAACTTTGAGAGTATTTAAATGGGGAGTGGAATTGTAAGTATAAGACTACAAGAACTAGTCACATACTAACATCTACCAGTAATTTGAGTTACTTTAATTATGAGGCATGCTCGTTTTGTCATTTCAGCCTTAAGTGATCAAATAGCTTTAATTACTTATATTATTGGACTACATTTTAAGCTCCCATGATCAAATAACTTTTAAGTATTAGGGGGGCTAAGGTAAATGAATCACTACAGGTAAGTCACTTTCAGTTGAAGCATGCTCGTGTTATCATATCATGCTCCAATGATCGAACAACTATAATTAATCTTACTATTAGGGGGTAACTCCCTCCTCTGCAAAAAAAAAAACTACCACTCTATTCACGACTTATCTCTGCAATTTAGTTTTTTTTAATGGCAAACCAACCGCCATAACCCCCAAGAAGATCAACTCATATCATTTCTGGTCCTGCTAGGATTGTACAACAAGTGCTGAGAGATTGTGCACTACGAAAAAAGCCAATGCAAGACCGTGTAGATGTTTGTTAGTTTATGTACGTATTTATAATTATTTTTAATTCTTATCTTATAATATCTAGTATAAGAAGCGTTTGATCTTTCATCCTCTTTTACTATACAATTTATTTTAATTATTTTTTTTAATTATTAATATTTATAATTAATATTTTAATTCTTATCGTATAAAATCTAGTATAATTAATTTTTGTAATTTAACATCCGCTAGTATAAGAAACAGATGAACTATCACTCAATTTGTCTAATTTGGGGGGATTTAAAAGTTGTGGTAGTGAAAGTTTCCTTCGTTAGTCTAACGAGCAGATGGTTTCATTTTCCTTTTCTGCACTTCTTTCATGCACGCACATAATATATTGGTGAAAAAATATATCATACATAGGCAAGAAAACAAAACTAATTTCATTCCACTATAAAAAATTACAATGAAAAAAGCGTTTGTCTGATGAAAAATTACATATGTTAAAAGCAAAACACAAGCAATAATAAACCAGTTTTTAGAAGTATCCTCAAGTTTAAGGAAGAATTCTCTTAGTTAGCATCTTATTCTTTTTTTCTGAAAGGTCAATAATAATCTAGAAGGGGGGTTGAATAGATTATTACCAATTAAAAATTTCTTAGGCCTTTCAAAATTCAATTAACAGTTATGTGATTAATTAAAATGCGAAAGAGATAAAGAGACAATAATCAATTACACAGAATACATGTATTTAGGTGGTTTACAACATACATATTGTTAGGTTTGTATAACGCGAACATGCAATCAAATTACATTAATAAAGCGGAAGCGCGATAAAATCATATTTTAAAATTTTATACAAACCATCACCATGATCTTTCTTTATGCACAATTATTAATTAAACGAAAGAGATGGAGAATAAGAATTATACCCTTGTAGAATTCTAGCTTCCTCAGGTACAAGTTCACCTCCAATTCATTCGCGTTCTCCTTGAATTCCACCGACTAAATTCCTTCCTTTGATCAACGTTAGCCACCCAAGTGTTTGGCCTCTAGAGGTGATCCACCAAGGAATAATACTTGTTCAAGAAGATGGGTGTTGGCAAAACCCTAGTTTCTATCTCTATAGAAATTGTAAGTACTCTCTACAATTCTTATGTAAGAGTGTGTAACCCTAATCTATGATAAGACTTCTCTTATTTATAGATGTAGGAAAACCCTTCCCTAAACTATTTAGGATTAGGGTTTCTATTCTAATTAAACTCCTTTAATTAAATTAAACTCCTAATCCAATTAGGAATTCATGTGAGAGTACTTCTATTAATTAATTCCCAATCCCTATTAAGAATTAAATAATAGTAATAGTAATAATAATAATAAGACTCCTCTTATTAATTTATATTTAATATTTCTAAAATATTAAATAATAAATATTAAGCTATTTAATTTATTCTATCTCCATAGACTAAATTAAATACACTTAACTTATTATTACAATTATGCCATTTACTTCTTAAATAAATATTTTCCTTTTGCGGTGTGACCCTTTAGGTTCTCCATATTAAACCGGTTGTGAATAAATCAATTAGAACAATTCTAATCTTATTTAAATAAATAAATTAAACTATTTAATTTATTTAAATAAATAATATTTATTCTACAATAAGGGTAAGCCCCCTTAGCGATCAACGACTTTCCAGATAATATAGATTTCAACATTAATCATAAAAGAACCTTTCAGTGCATAGTTACCGTACAATTCAATCCTTCTACCATACAATGTCCCAATTAAATATAAGACATGGAATTACTGTCAAGTCTTATTTTATTTAATTATATGTATTTCGATTCTGAAATGCACAACTCTGATTAATGCAAATTAGAAACTCCTTTCTAATTTCATTCTGCTTTGGCCAAAGACTTCTAAGTCGTCATTTATCGAATCACATAGAACATTCTCTCCTTTTACTAGAAGTGGTAGATTCTTTGTTGATCATTCACCTATTTTCATGTACAACTTATTATACCCAATCATACCCTTTGATATACCCTAAAGGTCTTAAGGGACATGTCAAAGTATAACTCATCATACACAAGATACTATGATGATCTCAAGTCCAAGGATCACTTGTACTACTATCACTAGAGGAATTCCTATTGACAGGCGAGTAAAACTCCATTAGGTATTCCTTAGCGAGCCACGTTCAGTGAACTTATTCTCTAATAAACACCTACATACTTGCTTTAGTGTCTCCACACAAATGATTATGAGATCAATCATTCTCTTCATAAGACAAGCAACGCATGTACTAATCTATCCGGATTCACTAATCCCCTTTTTAGTAATCCATCGATTAGGAACAATTTAAGTTTGTGAGCTATCTAGAATTTAGATCTCATTAGCATGATCACCATCATGATTCTAAAAGCATTGCTCAAAACTATGGGTTTATCACATTTAATATAACAGCACTATGTAGATAATGTAAAATGCCTTTTAACAACCGAATAAGATTATAAAGTATATGCTACATCATATCAAATATGATTGGCTTGTGTGCATACTACTTTCACATATTGGGTATATTTCTACATCTAGTCTCAAGCTCCTTGCTAGGACATAGGATCCTATTACTATCGGTAATAAAAATACTCCTTCAACAAGTGGAGAAATCTTTACAAAAATTTTCAAGATAAAACTCCCAACTATCATATAACTACTTCTCTTGGACAGTAGTTCCCCGCCGCTTCCTCAAACGTAGCTATACATGTTCCTAAGTTCAATTCTATTTTATAATATGGTATTGAAATAAAAAGTCTATTCCTCACCTCACAAGTGCACTAGAGACCCAACTATCGGTTGACCTCTCTATGACTCTAGTCTTGATCTTAAGATCACTCTTTTTCTCATAAATATATAAAATAAACTAACTCACATAAAAACCTTTTTGAATAAAAGTTTGTTTTAAAATTTCCTTCTTACATAAGCAGATATATATGATTCAATGCAATTTATAAATATTCAATAACCTTTATAACGATGATTTATGCTTCTTTAAATAAGCAGATATATGTTATAGTGCAATTTATAAAAGGCTTAAATTGATTTTATAAATAAAGAATGTGCTTTTATGTTAAGCAGATATATATCAATTTAAGTATATAAAATTTTGTCTAACTTTTATGTGTGAGAAATGTTTCTAATTAAGTAGACGTGTATTAAAATTAAGTATATACAAGTTTTGAGTAACTTTTATATTTATGAAAGAAGCTTCTTGTTAAAGCTGATATGAAGTTTAGTTCAGTTACATAAAAGTTTATTCAACTTTTATATGAGAGAGAAAAATGCTTTCTTTTAAAGCAGATATAAATTTGAAGCTTAATTTATATAAAAATACTGATTAACCTTTATATTTATAAGTGATGCTTTTGATTGAACAAATATATCAATGATAGTTATTTATAAAAGTTTTATTAACTTTTATATGTAATGACAAGTATAAATGATAAGTAAAAATAAATACTTGTAGAATGAATATATCAAATATAAATGATTTTAATCAATATTAAATATTACTTGAACAAATATATAATCACAAATTAATATTGTATGCTCAAAATATTTATATATTTGATTTATGTAGTGAGTTTCACTACTGTGTTTATATAAATTGTTAACGTTAAATCTGTCTGCTCGCCGAATCACCAAACAACGAGCGTGAAACCTGCACAGTGAACAAACAACCACATTGAGAAGCTTGATGGTCGGGGCCGTCGGGGGATAGTTCCGGTGTAAGAGAGTAAGTGCAGGCCAAAAACGTCAATAATGGAGGTATGTAAGTGCTTTAGTACGTAAAGTAGGTTGTACCTGAAACCTGAATTATGGCCGTATGTTTATAATTTGATCACACCACCCCGATTGGACTAGGAGTCCTATGTAAAGATAACTGCAAATACTCCCAACTGAACAGAATCCTACCTCGCCAACAATAGGAAGTCAAATAGAATAAAGGTACTACTAGTCAACTAGGACTTTAGTCATTCTAGAATGTTAAGCCTCGTGACTAAAATATTCTGTCACGTGACGTGGGTCCCATCGAATCGGACCCACAAAATCATGCCCCAATATTGCCCCCCACTCTCTTATTATAAGAAGCTTAAAATAAGAGAGTACAAAAATAGCCCAACAATTAATGCAGTATGTGTAAGACACCGACTTTTATGAAATAAAAGTTTATTTTTCTTTATGATTATTATTCTAAACAGTAAAGTGTTTAATTGATAACATGTTATAGTTAAGGGGGATATATGCAAATTATCAGATAAATAGTATGTCGGGGAATATTCTTTTTATCCGGGAATATTATATTCGGTAAAGTACGACGGCGCCGAAATAACCAATCATTGGTGGGCCCCATAACGACTAATTATCGGATACTGAAAACGACAATATTAATTTGTTGTCAACAGTATTATCACCTGCAACTATTAAAATACCCGGTAATAAAAGAATAGTAGCACGCTAATGAGTGAGTTTTATACCTACGAATTAGATATTGTTGAGCTTATTTATTGCTTTCTTTAAGTATTGTTAGGGTCATTTTATTTGTTTTCTGTGTTTATTTATCGTAGGATGGAGCATGAAGGACATGAATGTCATTTTGGGAGAAGAAAAGTATTGAAAATTCGAAAATAACATTTTTGTAAATACGATGCCATTGACCGGCGTAATGACACCCGAATTTGTTCTATGATCGGCGTAATGACGCCCAACATCAGAATTGGCCAGCGCGGAAATTGAGAATTAATTGGGAAAAAGGAGTTCTAAGCCAATTAGGAATCGAAAGGAGGGTTTTGACTAAGATACAAGGTGGAAGACTTGAGAAAAGAGGTAATAAGAGAGTTGCAGAGAAGACGATAAGGAGAACACGAAGGAGATTTGCAGAGTTCGAAGATTTAAAGAGAGAGATTGGGAGCAACTTTACAGTTTCTTCTAATTTTTTCCTTTATCTTTAATTTGTGTAATCTTTGGGATGTTTTTAATTATTAATTGGATGATGTTTTCCTTAACTGTTATGAACTAAACTTTCAATTAAGATTGCAACAGAACTTAGTATGTAATTTAGATTGATACTTTCTATTTAATTTAAGTTGATTACATTTGAATCGTTTATCATATCTTGTTCTTATTGATTAATTGCCCGATCAACAATTACCGGGATAATTTATACAAAATTAGAAGATGGAATATAGATTTAGATCTGGGTATGATAGCATTTGTTCATATAATCTGAATAAGGTTAATATGATTAGCGTATAGGATATGAATATACCTATTATGTACTTTGCATCCATTAAAAGAATCTGTGCTTGAAACCCTAAGTTAACATAATTCACATAGGAATATAGTGGGTTAATTAGTTAGGGTGTTCTTTATAATTTTGTTGCTTAATTGCTGGATTTATAAGGATTTGTTCATGTGTCTATCGGAAGAAGCGCTTGAATATTATAAAGAATTATTGGTTAGCGATTCATTGTAATTAATTTATTAAATAGGAAGTATATTGGTTTAAATGAAATACTAAGGGAAGTTGTAATCTTAACCTATTAAATCTGCATTACTCTTGTGAACTTTTATTTTAGTAATTTTAATTTTCATATTGCAATCAGAAATTTCGTAGTTTAAAATAGGATTAATTGAAGTGAAATCGGTAATGGATAAATATTAATCTATTTTCTCATGGGAACGATATCCTTGCTTGCTAAATATTATAATCGAACGCGTATACTTGCGTGTTTAAGTGTTGTTTATAAAATAGGCAACAAGTTTTTGGCGTCGTTACTAGGGAAATTATTTTAATATTTTGTCATTATTAATTTTGATAAAGTTAATCTTAATTTAAACTTTTACCTTTCTGTTCTTCTCAGGTGTTTTTTTCTCGTGTATGCAAATGCGATCGAAACAGCCAGAGCTTGAACCATACGAGGACGATATCGACAAACGGTTAAAACGGTTACGTAAGTGGGTTAAAGAAACACGAAAGACACTAGAGAAGCAAGATAAAATGGCTGAAGAGGAGTAAAGTCATTGCTGGATTATGCCATGCCGCAAGTTACCGAAATTTAGTCTAGTATTACGAGGCTTGCCATTACTGCTACTAGTTTTGAGATAAAACCTGGAACAATACAGATGATTCAGAATTCCGTTGGAGGGTTGCCGAATGATGATCCGAACTATCACTTGGTTAGTTTCCTAAAAATATATGACAAGTTCAAGTACTATGGAGTGACGGAGGACGCTATAAGACTCAGATTGTTCCTATTCACACGTAGAGATAAAGCTAAGAGCTGGCTCCATTCGCTACCGCCAGGTTCAATTGCTACATGGAACGATCTAGCCCAGAAATTTCTTACTAAGTTTTTCCCGCCTGCAAAAACAGCGAAGATGCGGAATGACAATACTTCTTTTGTTCAATTAGATTCAGAATCACTGTATGAAGCATGTAAAAGATTTAAAGACCTGTTGAGAAGATGCCCACACCATGGGATTCCTAAATGGCTTCAGGTGCATACTTTCTATAACGGATTATGTAGTACGGTGAGGACAAGTATAAATACTGCAGCGGGTGGGGCTATTATGGCCAAGAATTGTGATAAAACATATCAGCTGCTTGAGATAATGGCAACTAATAACTATCAATGGCCAAGAATGACTCAACCAAAGCCAACCAGGGTTTATGAAGTGGATGCAATGACGGCTTTATCAGCTCAAGTGACAGCTCAAATTTTTGCTCTCACAAAAAAGGTAGATGCACTTGGGGTACAAAATGTTCAGAGAATAGAGACAGTTTGTGAGTTATGTGCAGGCAACTACTCAAGTGATCAATGTGCGATAAGTTCTGAATCAATCCATTTTGTGTCCAATTACAATCGACAACAGGATAATAATTCAAATAACTATAATTTCGGATGGAGGAACAACACAAATCTTTCTTAGAGCAACAATCAGCAACAGCCTCAAGCTCTAAGACAAGCATACCCACCGGGATTTTAGCCTCAATAATAACATCAACAACCTCATCAACCTGATAAGATGGCACAAATGGAGGAATTGTTAGCAAGATTGGCGACTCAGTTTGAAGCGACAACAAAGAATCAATCAGCTGCAATAAGGAACCTTGAAAATCAGATGGGGCAGATAGCAAGTGCTCTAAACACCCGACCTCAAGGTTCTATACCGAGTGATACAGAGAAGAATCCAAGGAAAGATGGCAATGAACAGTGTAAGGCAGTCACACTCAGAAGTGGAAAGGAGTTGGCTACAGATTCTGATGAACACAAGGAAGCTAGTATTGAAAAGGTTGATGAAAAAGAGGTTGGAAATTCAGAAAGCAAGTCCTAGCGAAAAGTTATGGAAAAAAAAGAATGAAGAAAAGCATATTCTAGTTACACCACCTGTGCCGTTTCCACAACGATTTCAAAAGCAGAAGTTAGATAGACAGTTTTTAAAGTTTTTAGACGTGTTTAAAAAGCTGTAGATCAATATTCCATTCACAGATGCTCTAGAATAAATGCCTAGCTATGCTAAATTTATGAAGGATATTTTAGCAAGGAAGAGGAAGTTAGGGGAGTTTGAGACAGTAGCATTGACGGAAGAATGTAGCGCGATTCTACAAAGAAAGTTACCACCAAAGTTGAAGGATCCGGGTAGCTTCACCATTCCGTGCACAATCAGAACTCAGTTCTTTAGTAGGTGTCTGTGTGACTTAGGGGTAAGTATCAACCTTATGCCTTTATCATTTTATCAACAACTTAGGTTGAAAGAAGCTACACCAATGAATGTCACTCTGCAGCTTGCCGCTAGATCTCTTACCTATCCAAAGGGAATTGTGGAAGACGTGCTAGTAAAGGTATACAAGTTCGTATTCCCTGTGGACTTCATAGTTCTTGACTTTAAGGAAGATAGTTATATTCCGATTATCCTTGGGCATCTGTTTTTAGCTACGGGTAGGACATTGATTGATGTACAGAAAGGAGAGTTAACAATGAGGATCTAATATGAAGCGGTAACCTTTAATGTTTTCAAGGCTATGAAATTTCCAAAGGAAGAGGAAGAGTGCTTCAGGGTTGATTTGATTGAGGGAGCACTTAGTGAAGCATTGATTGAATCAGTGAACAAAGACCCTTTAGAAGCAACACTAGTAAGTGAAAACATATCGAATGACTGTTGGTCGATTTCACAACCAAAAAATACGCGCAAGTATACGCGGTCAACAAGTAATATAATGATAAAAGAGTTGTCGAACCCACAGGGAATTGTTCTAGTGTATCCCAAGTACCAACTATATATCGTCTCGATATTAATTAGACAAATGATGATTTGATGTTTTTGTTGTTGGTAATGAATAAGATAATAATAAGCAAGTAAAAGATAATTAAACTCTAATATTAACAAGTCTAAGATTGCAATTTCCCCCAACACTTTATTTGAATATCCTAACTCTCTCATTTGAATTAATTAACACATATAATTGCCAACCGAGAAATCAAAGCTACTTATAAGCCTCTATCGATGGTAAAATTCGAATCTTCCTAATGCGGCATGTAGGTATATGTCTATCCTACACACTATCAAGAGACCAATTTCAAGAACAATAACATGACACGTGTCACTAAATCTCAGTTACCGTCCCTTCAATTACCAACTTTCACATAGGAAGTCATTAAGAATAGATTCTCCATTGGTTGCAGACGATATCTAGGTATATGTCTATCCTAAATACTATCAAGTTACATATCATTGAGGATAATCAATAAGACACACGTCACTTAATCCCAATTAATAACCCAAAATAATCTTTAACTTTCGCATGATATCATAACAAGGTCTAAACACTATAATCCGTTCGTCAAGTTCATATAGGTTCCCACGGTAATTACTAGCTAGGAAATTAAGATATGAAGCATAAATTATGATATTCAATCCACAAATGAGTAATTAATCATAAAGAGAGAGAAATCAATTCAAACTATGTGTTGGGTTCCATTGAAATCTTAGAATACAAATTCTAGTTCATGGTAGCTAAGCAAAACATCAAACACATGGTGTACATCATGAAATACAAATACAAATTCAAAGGAAAGCAAGAGATGATAAAACCCATTTAGAAGATAATCATGTGTTGCTTGCTTGGTTGATGTCCATCTCTAGCTTTTCCTCTTCATTTGGCATTCGTTTTTCTTTTTGCTCCTTAGCTTGTTGCTGGAAATTTCCTTGAATTGCAGCCCTTAAGCTCTTCTTGATGACGTATGTGCAGCCTCCCAAGGTCTAGATATCCCTTTGACAATCCTTTCCTTCTTGGTTCCTTGGCTTTTGCTGAGTTTTCCTTGTATTGCAGCACTTTTGGTCTCAATTTTGATGTTTTAGTGTAGCCTCCCAATCCTTAGATGTGAAATATGAAGCCCCAAAGAGATATTTTATAGTGCCTCCATGAAAACCCTAGCCAAACATCAGATTTTGGGTCAAAAAGTGAGCTGGAATCGCACTAGGAGCTCAAAAGATCACACTCAGCACGCCTGGGTGCGCCCGCACGCTGCCCGCCGCGCCCGCGCCTAGCCCTTGGCCATGTCGCATGCCCACAGCTCGCCCACGCCGCGCGAGTGCGTGCTGGCTGCCTGGTGAATGGCGCCGCGTGCCCGGGTCCATTCCGCGCGCCCGCGTCCATTCCGCGCGCCCGCGTCCATTCCGCGCGCCCGCGTCCATTCCGCGCGCCCGCCCCCGTGGCCTGTAACCCAACTCAGCTTTGACCTCTGTTTGTAAAATGGCCATAACTTCTTCGTACGAACTCGGATTAAGCCGATTAGTAGGCAATGGAAATATAAGAAGGAGTTTTACAACTTTCATAACTGGAGCTTGACGAGATAATGGCCGGAGGAAGGCTCAAATTGAGCCCGAAGCAATTGCTGTGTAAAATTCATGCCAAATCCGATGGTAAAATGGCCATAACTCGCTCATACGAACTTCAAATTGGATGATTCAAGATGTTCGGGAAAGCTAAGACAAATATCTATAACTTTTGTTCTTTGAGTTTTGAGAGATTCGGATTGGATCATGGGTGAAATTGGGAAACAAGCAGCTATAGTACCGAAAAGCAAGTTATGGGTATTGATTCCAAGGAGCTTTTATTTCAATTCCTACAAAATAACGTAAAAACACATAAAAGCATACACAAACCTATAAAAGGAATACAAAACTATATTACATAACAATAAGATGAAAACACATAAAACTAAACGAAAGGACTTGGGATTTACAAATTACCAAGCTTAAAAGCACCTAATTTGTGTATATAAAACACATTCATCAAATACTCCCAAACTTAAATCTTTATTTGTCCTCAAGCAAAACAAACATAAACTAAACAATTCAAAAACTTCTAATACAACCTAACTTGAGCAATGAATTAATAAGCCGAAAATGGTCTCAAAGGCATCAACACATGGAACTCAAAAGAACGAACAAAGCATTGCAAGTCTAAAATTTCAATTAGCTAGTCATACTTTGCTTAAGGCCCCTTCCGTATGTGTGTGTGAGTACCCAATAACACTAAACCAATCAAGCTCGGATGAACTATGCAACCACATTACCTTATGAAATAATCAAAATAAACCCCAAAACAACATGCTTAACACATCACTCAATACAAAGGTATACAAATCACAATTCCAAAAATTTTGAGAACCAAGGGCTCTAGGTGAGTGCATTTTATGCTCTATCTCAACCTTAAGCACGCTCATATGGGCAAGTGCATTTTACGCTCAACCTCAACCCCTTGCAAGATTTGCAATATACAATTTCCTCTTTAATCCTAATTATAAGAGAGTGCGTTTTACGCTCTATCTCTCTTATGCATGTGTCCATGAGTGAGTGCATTTTACGCTCCATCTCAACTTACCACATGACCATTAATTCAAACATAACAAATTTAGACACCTTGCTTCGAGTGATGTTTAAACGAGTTCTAGAGTTTATAGATATTTTCCACAAACATTCGGTTATAAAAGCCTTCTCTAAGCATACAACTAGCTTAATACTCATGGGTAAGTGCATAAAAATGAAAGGACGCATAAGCAAAATAATAACCAATAAACGATAAGCACAAAGACTAAACAACAATTGTCTACGTCTCATGAGTTAGATTCTCTTCAAACAAGCCCTTATCATAGACCATGGATTATGGTTCAAATCAAATTAAAACAAAGCTCAAGGGACACATCCTAAAAATAAATAAATAAATTTTTTTTTTGAATAAAAAGAAAATACATACTTAAATCACACAAAAACTAAATTAAAAACACACAAATACGCAAATACGAAGTACTACCCCCAAACTTAAACTTGAAATTGTCCTCAATGTCTGATATAGGAAAATTTAAAATAGAAAAGTTCCCTGAAACCGTGTCAAGCGCCATTGATATCATCTTTCAATACCTCTAAGTTGGGAGCGTACCTGAAAGCAAATGACTAAAGAAATTAAAATGCAATTAAACCACTAAAATGCAATCAAACAAAAATAAAAACAAAACAGTAAACTTGGGTTGCCTCCCAAGAAGTGCTTGGTTTAAAGTCGTTAGCCCGACTCCTTTATTTCCTTACAATCCAGCTAGATCGCAAAATTGACCATTGCATGCCGCCTCGCTGTTCTTTCTTTGATTTGCATGGCATGCATGCCTGGTTGGTGACCCTCAAACTTCGTTTCAACCGATGGCGAGAAGAAGCTTTCCTCATCCGCATCATCAATTATTGCACTTGTGTCAAGATTGACATGAAGATCTTCTTCATGAACCAATGGGTGCTCGATGGGTTTGAAAACCTCGAATGTGACTTCTTGATCTTCAATTTCCTTTTCATAATCCCCATTCATGCTCCTCGTCTCATCATCCTCAGAATCAACATCCACACTAGGATGTACACTCTCAACATCTTCTTCAATAGCTTCGTGCATCTTCTCGCCACATCCATGTTCATCCACCAAGCACTGCTTTTCACCTTCCTCTATAGGGTCAATCTCTGTATCGCTAAGAATGGTGTTTTGCGGGTGAATGATGTAAGTATTGGCAACATAGTTCATGATGCTCTGCACTGAAGCTTGTAGATTAGCCATCCTAACCTTATTTTGAGAGATATGAGATATGTTCCAAGTCATGAGCTCCTCCCTCATTCTTTCCTCTTCGTCATCTCTATGCGAATTCACCATACATTGCTCTTCACCTTCCTCTATAGGGTTAATCTGTGTGAAGCAAGGTAAGGTGCTTTGCGGGTGAATAAGCATAGCCTCGACAAGTTGTGCCATTTGGTTCTCGAGGTTTCATAATAATTCTTGTTGCTCAAGGAATATGGGAAGAATCTCCTCCAAATTAGATGTATCCTCTACTTGCGGTGGAGGATGGAATGAAAATTCTGAATGGTATGAGAGACTTGGATCAAAGAATTGATCTTGAATGTTGTCCCATGGAAAGCTCGGATGGTCTTGCCAACCCGGATGATAGTAGTTTGGGTAGTAGTCAGCTTGATTCTGACTGTAGGCATTTTGAGTGGACTGGCCTTCAAGAGTGTCAACAGCCCTTGAAGTGTTGCAACTTGTTCTTGCAATTGCTCAAGAAGTTTTGACGAACTTGGTTGCGTCGTCCCCTCATAATCCCATTGATAGTTGTGCTCATCCATTAACTGAAAACAAAATCAAAACAAAATACTAATAAGTAAATTATTTACAAGTCTAAATTAACACCAATTCGATTGTCATTAATATCGAAAAAACATTAGAAGAACAATTCCCCGGTAACGACGCCAAAAACTTGTTGGTCGATTTCACAACCAAAAAATACGCGCAAGTATACGAGGTCAACAAGTAATATAATGATAAGAGAGTTGTCGAACCCACAGAGAATTGTTCTAGTGTATCCCAAGCACCAACTATATATCGTCTTGATATTAATTAGACAAATGATGATTTGATGTTTTTGTTGTTTGTAATGAATAAGATAATAATAAGCAAGTAAAAGATAATTAAACTCTAATATTAACAAGTCTAAGATTGCAATTTCCTCCAACACTTCATTTGAATATCCTAACTCTCTCATTTGAGTTAATTAACACATATAATTGCCAACCGAGAAATCAAAGCTACTTATAAGCCTCTATCGATGGTCAAATTTGAATCTTCAAATGCGGCATGTAGGTATATGTCTATCCTACACACTATCAAGAGACCAATTTCAAGAACAATAACAAGACACGTGTCACTAAATCTTATTTAACCGTCCCTTCAATTACCAACTTTCACATAGGAAGTCATTAAGAATAGATTCTCCATTAGTTGCACACGGTATCTAGGTATATGTCTATCCTAAATACTATCAAGTTACATATCATTGAGGATAATCAACAAGACACACGTCACTTAATCTCAATTAATAACCCACAATAATCTTTAACTTTCGCATAATATCATAACAAGTTCTAAACACTATAATCCGTTCGTCAAGTTCATATAGGTTCCCACGGTAATTACTAGCTAGGCAATTAAGATATGAAGCATAAATTATGATATTCAATCCACAAATGAGTAATTAATCACAAAGAGAGAGAAATTAATTCAAACTATGTGTTGGGTTCCGTTGAAATCTTAGAATACAAATTCTAGTTCACGGTAGCTAAGCAAAACATCAAACACATGGTGTACATCATGAAATAGAAATACAAATTCAAAGGAAAGCAAGAGATGATAAAACCCATTTAGAAGATAATCATGTGTTGCTTGCTTGGTTGATGTCTATCTCTAGCTTTTCCTCTTCATTTGCATTCGTTTCTCTTTTTGCTCCTTAGCTTGTTGCTGGAAATTTCCTTGAATTGCAGCCCTCAAGCTCTTCTTGATGATGTATGTGTAGCCTCCCAAGGTCTAGATATCCCTTTGACAATCCTTTCCTTCTTGGTTCCTTGGCTTTTGCTGAGTTTTCCTTGTATTGCAGCACTTTTGGCCTCAATTTTGATGTTTTAGTATAGCCTCCCAATCCCTAGATGTGAAATATGAAGCCCTAAAGAGATATTTTATAGTGCCTCCATGAAAAACCCTAGCCAAACATCAGATTTTGGGTCAAAAAATCGCACTAGGAGCTCAAAAGATCGCACTCAGCACGCCTGGGCGCGCCCGCACGCTGCCCGCTGCGCCTGCGCCCAGCCCTTGGCCATGCCGCACGCCCACAGCTCGCCCACGCCGCGCGCGCTGGCTGCCTGGTGCCTGGCGCCGCGCGCCCGTGGCCTGTAACCCGACTCAGCTTTGACCTCTGTTAGTAAAATGGCCATAACTTCTTCGTCCGAACTCGGATTAAGGCGATTAAGTAGGCAATGGAAATATAGAAAGGAGCTCTATAACTTTCATAATTGGAGCTTGACGAGATAATGGCCGGAGGAAGGCTCAAATTGAGCCCGAAGCAACTGCTATGTAAAATTCATACCAAATCCGATGGTAAAATGGCCATAACTCGCTCATACGAACTTCAAATTGGATGATTCAAGATGTTCTGGAAAGCTAAGACAAATATCTACAACTTTCGTTCTTTGAGTTTTGAGAGATTCGGATTAGATCATGGGTGAAAGTGGGTAACAAGCAGCTACAGTACCGAAAAGCAAGTTATGGGTATTGATTCCAAGGAGCTTTTATTTCAATTCCTACAAAACAACGTAAAAACACATAAAAGCATACACAAACATATAAAAAGCAATACAAAACTACATTACATAACAATAAGATGAAAACACATAAAACTAAACGAAATGACTTAGGATTTACAAATTATCAAGCTCAAAAGCACCTAATTTGTGTATATAAAACACACTCATCAATGACTTAGCTGCTTTAGAATTGGCCCAGTTATTAGATTCATCTCCAAAATCCACAAGAGTTAGGCCAACATTTGAACCCTTGGACTATTTGGGAAAGATATCAGAAAAGGTCAAATCATCATTGGAAGAACCGCCAACCTTGGAACTCAAGCCACTGCCTAACCATCTACGGTATGCATACCTTGGGACTTCGTCTACTCTGCCAGTCATCATATCTGCTTCACTTGATGAGGTTCAAGAGGAAAAGTTGCTAAGGGTACTTAGGCAGTACAAGATAACTCTTGGGTGGACTCTTGCGGATATCAATGGGATAAGCCCATCAATCTGCATGCACAAGATTATGCTTGAAGAGGAAGCAAAACCGATTATAGAGCAACAACGTAGACTTAACCCCATAATGAAGGAAGTGGTTAAAAAGGAAATTATAAAATGGTTGGATACAGGAACCATCTACCCCATCTCAAATAGCTCATGGGTGAGTCCAGTTCAATGTATGCCAAAGAAAGGGGGAATGACAGTAGTCACAAATGAGAACAATGAATTGATCCCTACTCGGACAGTTATGGGTTGGCAGGTTTGTATGGATTACAGACAAGGCTACTCGTAAGGACCATTTCCCTCTACCATTTATCGATCAGATGTTGGACAGGCTTGCAAGACACGAGTATTACTGCCTTTTGGATGGTTACTCAGGCTACAATCAGATAGCCATAACACCTGAAGACCAGGAAAAAATAATATTCACATGCCCCTACGGTACTTTTGCTTTTCGAAGAATGTCTTTTGGGTTATGCAATGCACCTGCGACGTTTCAACGGTGTATGATGACCATTTTTTTCGATATGGTCGAGCGTAATCTCGAGGTATTTATGGACAATTTTTTAGTTTTTGGAGATACATTCGATCATTGTTTGGATAATCTCACTCTTGTACTCAAACGGTGTATGGAGACAAACTTGATTTTACATTGGGAGAAATGCCATTTTATGGTCTAAGAGGGGATAATCTTGGGTCATAAAGTTTCTGCAAAAGGAATTGAGGTAGATAGAGCGAAGCTTGAAACCATTGAGAACCTTCCTCCACCAACTTCAGTTAAGGGTATTCGGAGTTTTCTGGGACATGCAGGGTTTTATAGAAGATTCATAAAAGACTTCTCGAAAATCACAAAGCCATTGTGTAGTCTTTTGGGGAAAGATGTTCCATTCAACTTTAATAAAGCATGCCATAAAGCCTTTGAAGTGTTGAAACAAAAGTTGATCACCGCACTAGTAATAGTAGCACCAGATTGGGGTAATGCGTTTGAATTAATGTGCGACGCTAGCGATTATGCGATTGGCGCGATTCTCGGCCAACGTAAAGACAAGACTTTCCATGCCATATATTATGCTAATAAGACATTATCGGATGCCCAACTGAACTATACAACCACTGAGAATGAGCTATTGCCTGTTGTTTATGCCTTTGATGAGTTTCGTTCATATCTGATTGGGACCAAGGTGATTGTGTTTACGGACCACTCGATAATTAAATATCTGATAGCTAAGAAGGATGCCAAGCCAATATTGATTCGATGGCTTTTATTGCTGCAAGAGTTTGATTTAGAGATCCGGGACAAGAAAGTGACAGAAAATCAGGTTACTGATCATCTATCACGGTTAGAGAAGTCGAAACTGAATAAGGATGATAAAATGGTGATCAATGAGTTTTCCCGGATGAAAAATTGTTTGCGATAAGGATGGAGACACCATGGTACGCAGATTTCGTAAATTTCATAGTGGGAAAGGTGTTTCCGCTAGATTTAACAAGTTAGCAGAAAAAGAAGTTTCTACATGATGTGAAACAATATCTGTGGGATGAACCGTTCTTATTTAAGTCGTGTCCAGATCAATTAATAAGAAGATGTGTTCGCGAGGATGAAATGGAGAATATACTACAGCAATGTCAGGCATCTGACTATGGTGGACATTTTGGGGGAGAAAAAACAGCAGCCAAGGTGATACAATGTGGATTCTATTGGCCTACGCTCTTTAAGGATGCTCATGTGTTCGTGTTGAAATGTGACAGATGCCAAAGAGTTGGCAATATATCAAAGAGACGAGATGCCACTCAACACAATCCTAGAGGTTAAATTATTTGACGTGTGGGGTATCGACTTCATGGGACCTTTCCCTTCATCTTTTAGCAATTCCTATATACTACTAGTGGTGGACTACGTTTCGAAGTGGGTTGAAGCTATAGCATCACCCACCAATGATGCTAAAGTTGTGGTTAAGTTCATCCGCAAGAACATCTTCTCTAGATTTGTCACTCCTCGTGCAATCATTAGTGACGAGGGCACACATTTTTGCAATAAGCAGTTTTCAGCTATTCTCTCTAAATACGGGGTCACTCACAAGATAACAACTGCTTATCATCCATAGACGAGTGGCTAAGCCGAAGTTTCTAACCGAGAAGTGAAACGAATTCTCGAGAAGGTAGTGAATCCTAGTAGGAAGGATTGGGCAAGTAAGTTGGATGATGCTCTTTGGGCATATCGTACAACTTACAAAACACCGATAAGATTGTCACCATACAGGTTAGTATATGAGAAAGCATTCCATCTTCCCGTAGAGTTGGAACATAATGCTTATTGGGCTATCTGGAAGTTAAACTTTGATATGTTTGCTGCGGGAGAAAAACGCCTTTTACAAATGAATCACATGGATGAATTCAGGATCGAGTCATACGAGAACACTGAATTGTATAAGGAGAGAGAGTTAAGAGGTGGCATGATGAGAAAATAATCGCCCGAAAGTTTGAGTCGGGTCAATTGGTGTTGTTATACAACTCAAGGCTAAAGCTCTTCCCGGGAAAGTTGAAATCACGATGGTTAGGTCCATTTACTATCACAAAAGTTTTTCCTCACGGACCTGTGGAAGTGGAGGAGCCAGATTCGAAACGAATTTTCAAAGTCAATGGGCAAAGGTTGAAGCATTACTATGGCGGTTACATTGATCGTGAGAAAACATCAGTCAGCCTTGCAGAATAGACTAGAAAAGACAAAGTCGGGCTGAGGACGTTAAACTAAGCGCTAACTGAGAGGCAACCCATAATCTATTTTTATTTATTTTAATTTTAGTTCATTTAGTTCATTTATTTAGTTAGTTCATATTTTAATTATTATTTAGTTTAATTTTATTTTTGTTAGCTTAGGATTTTATAGGCTTAAATTTTAGTAAATTCCCTGCCTCCCTTAAACATTTACTTCAATTGGTTGCAGGTACTATGAATCAAGAGGCAATTAAGTTTTTGGAAGCAGCTTATATCAGCGTCATTACGCCCAAATCCTTCCCAAGGCCGGCGTAGATATGCCCAGCTTTAGCAGCTGATCATGCATCTCGGCGTCATTACGCCCAAATCATGCCCAAACTCAGCGTAGCTACGCCCGACATTAGATGACCGCACTGCCATGCAACGTAATTACGCCCAATACAGTCTAAAAATAAGGTATAATTATGCCCGAAGTGAAAAAAATAGCAGATTGGGGTTTTAATTAAGCAAAGGTTTCCTAGTCCAAATTAACTTATATTGTTCAGTTATCTAACACACGAAATCCTTCAAGCCACGGATCAAATACTTCTCCATCTCCCATTCGGATTCAACTAAACTACAAGATTCAGTCTTCAATTGGGTTTCACATCTCAGTTTGAGGGTTTAGCAAGTGTTTCGTACCAACACAGTTCATCAACCAAATTGGGAGATATTCAAGCAAACTAAAAATGCAAGTAAGTTGACATAGAATTCAATTGTTTGGGTATTCCTCGTCAGCCAAGGTTGTTCTACATAGGATTGCATGTTTGATTGGGTTAATATTCATCTTGTGGGATTTGGGATAATTATTTAAATTGGTTGTCCAATTGAGTTTGTGTTGCCTTAATTGGAGGATTTTTGGGTTTAATTGGTGCTATATATTAGTGGGGAAAGTGATTGTGCTCCAAAATCTTGATAATTTGGGTTAATCTAAATTTGGGGGAGTTCAAGGCAAAGGAGATTTTAAATAGTGCACACCAACTGTTTGATACATTGCCCCAACCAGCTGTTTTGCTTCATAAGTGGAAATTACTTGGTTTTGGGATGCTCTTTGGTATTCCCCATACTTGGTAATGTCATCTAAAAGGAGAAAGGTGGTAGGTTCGTTCACAACGCTATCACCAACAGTTTTCCAGCAAGAATTTGATTCGAGAATGAGGTTTAACACCTGATCCTCAAGATGGGGATATTGCTCTCATGATACGGGATAGGAATTGGCAAAACTTCACAAGTCAACCTGACCCAGCCGCTGTAAACGTGGTAAAGGAATTTTACGCCAATGCTAAGGAGGCTAATGGTAATTCAGTGATGGTTCGAGGCAAATGGGTCGACATGGGATGCAAGACTCTTAATGCTTATTATGGATTACTGGACATCCATAACTCGAAATATGTGGAGTACATTACTGAGAATATGGATTACAGTGAGATTATTCTTAAATTGTGTGAACCATGTACGGATTGGAAGGCGACGACAACACAAGAAGCGACTAATTTTTGAAGTTCCAAGCTCAGTCGCTATGAGAAAGTATGGTATGGATTCATATGTGCTAAATTGATGCCAACTCGGTATAAAACTGATGTAACAAAGGAACGTGCTGCTCTGTTATACTATATTGCATTGGGAAAAACGGTGGATGTGGGTGATCTTATTCATGCATCCATAATAAGAGCTCTTGAAGGTGGTACATATGGTGGCTTGCCTCATCCCTCGTTAATTTCTGATCTGTGTAAACATGCAGGAGTTCAATGGGTTAAAGACAAAGTTCTGCAGGCTCCGATAGCGCCGATAGATCATGCTTTGATAGTAAGATTTAAAGTATGGCTTGGAGGGGTGTCAGACCTGAAGGGATTGGGCTATATCACTGAACAAGAGGAACCTGCAGCTGCAGGTGCCGCTGAGCCTGAGGCTCTTGTGCCACCATCTGTCATAATTGAAGAGTTACGTCAGGACTCAAGGCATAATTCCAGGAGGACTAATCTGGCTGGATTAGAATATGCTATAAACAGGATGGATCGCCAAAATCACTGTATTACGAAGCGTCAAGCTGTGATGTATACTTACAATGTAGATTTCAATATAGCGTTGGTAGAGATGATGGCCTGGTTGAATCCATCAGCCGAACCTGTTCAGTTTCCTATGTCACAACCTTTGCCAATGTATCCACCCTCAGACTTGGAGGATGGAGAGGATGCATAGGAGGTTGACAGTGAGAATGATGAGAATGAAGATGGTGATGAAGGCGACGACGGCAACACCTAAGTCATCTATCAGGGAAGTCCTCGGTTTTTTAATTCTTTACATTTTGTACAATAAGGACATTGTGACATTCAAGTTTGGGGGTGTTGTAGTTGCATCAGCATATAAAATAGGTTGTTTAGAAAAGGTTCATTCATGTATTTTAAAATCATGCTTAGTTATGTTTCATTAGATTGTGCATGTAGTTGCATTTTATCTGTTTAGGTGGTGCTTTGCATTGTGTTATGCATCGATTGACATAGTTGTCTATTTTGGCAGATGATAAGACTGGATTGATGGTTTTAAACTTAAGTAGAATTGAAAATTAATGCTTAGTGATAGCTTTGACTATGAAGTGAGGTTGAATTTGTCTGAAACTTATGTTAAAAAAAGAAGAAGCACATAATCAACTGTTTGGTCAATCTAATTCAAATTGTTACATAATTTGCTTCTGGTGGAAAGACTTGGGTTAAAACTTAATAATATTGGTGAAACGCCCATGAAAGCAAAAATAAGCAGGAATCTAAGTTTGGGGGACCTGGGGTGTATATATTGAATTTTTTTCTTCAGAAAATCGGAAAAAAATATAAATAAATAAATAATCTAACTTGACTAGTTTAGTTTTGTGGCCATTTCTACTCGGGTTATTAGATCTGTAGGGGTGTCTTAACACCTAGTGCCCTAAAGCCAATTCGTTTGGAAGTCACTGGTCGAAAGCTCGTTACGTGGGTAGCTTTGAAAAGCCTAAGGAAAGTAGACATTGCACAAGTCGAGTTTAAAAACGAGATGGAGCATAAAACACACTCGTGTATATATATAATATTAGGAATAAACCTCGTTAGGGACTCCTATGCTTAGTGATTGCTTGAATCAGCTGGATTGGTTCTGTTTACGAGTTGAATTGAGTTAAAATTGAAAGTTTTCCTTCTAAGAAGTCAATTATGTGATTAATTTGAGTTGTGATTGATTAAATTGGTTGATTTACATACATGCATAACATGAGTGATGACAGGTGCAACTTAACTAGTTGGTTAAAGTTAGAAACTTTGCATTGGTTGGAAGTTCTGTTTAAGATTTTCATGATATCTTTGAGGCCTTGATGAGCGAGTTTTATACTTGTGAATCGATTATCTTTTGCCTTAATTCTTGAGTGTTTAAAGGTATTTTCAGTTCATTTATGATAGGTTTTTGTTTATTTTGCAAAAGGTAGCGGTGGAGGGGCAAATCAGGAAATTATAGCAGGAAATGGCAATTTTGCAATTAAGTGGAAAACCAGCGCGGTAGGCGCTGGGATAGTATAGTTTCAGCTCGGTCGGCGCTGAAACGCAGGTTTGAGTTGGGCTTTCGTTTCTTCTGCAATTTTTGGATCTAAGCAGGATGGGTTGAGTGAGACTGATTAAGGCAGTGTGCATAGGGTTTTAAAGGGAGGAAGAGGCGGATATGAATAGATAACAAGCAAGAATAGAAGGAGAGCAATGTAGAACGTAGAGCGAAGCTTGAAATCAGAATTTCAGACTTGGAAGACGAAGGAGAAGGAAGGCCAAAGCTTGAGCAGAGTTTTCTCTATTCTCATTTCTAATTCTAATCTCTGTAAATATATAATTATGGATTGCTATTTGGATGTTTTTATTTCAACTATGAACTAAACTTAATTTTGGGATTATAATGGATCTTTTTGCATAAATGAAGTTGTTTTGCTTCTTTGTTATTTTAGTTCATTATGTATGGATTGTCTAGTATGATTTGCGCTAAAAGTTTAATTTCTTGATCACGAATTACTGTGATAACCTATATGAAATTGAGAAACGGATTATAGGTTTAGATCTGATCATGCTAACATGTGTTCATGATTTCTGCATAGAGATGGAATTTATGATTCGTGCCTAGGATAGAGCTATATCGAAGCACCACATGTGGTCTAGTGAGAACTTGAACTTCAACCCTTTTGATTGTAATTCACATAGAGATATAGTGTATTAGTCAATTAAGGTGTTCATATTCATTGTATCAGTTGTGGATTTAATGTGGTATGAGTATGATACATTGAGAGATGGTCATATCTTTCATTCGTGTTCTCGACTAACAATCTGAATTATTCAATTGGAATTAATAGGAAGTGGAGCAATCTAGGTGTAGCATTGAGTGAAATTATAATCTCAAACCTCCTTTATCTGATTTAATCGTTTGATAACTAGTTTAATTTATTCCTTAGTGTTTTTAGCTACTTCATAACCTTAATCAGCTGTTTAAAGAGACTAAGATAGTTATAAAACTGGTGCTTGTTAGATTAAAGAGCAATTATATTCTCTGTGGGAACGATACTTCACTTTTACTGTATTACTTGTGGACCACGTACACTTGCGTGTGTGAATTAATTTGTCATAGTTACAAATACTCCAACAAGTTTTTGGCACCGTTGCTGGGGAATGTAAATTGTTTTTATTACTTTCATCATCAGCTTAAATTAGATTGGTCTTAGTTAAACCATCTTTCTCATCTTATTTCTTTTTGTTTATTTTTGTTTCAGGTACACTTAAGTATTGTATGCAAACTCGATCAAAGAAGTCAGAATTATTACCTTACGAGGACGATATTAACAAACAGCTTCAGAGGTTGCGTAAGCGGGTTAAAGAAACTCGAGGGAATCTAGAACAACAAGAGATAATGGCGGCTGAGGAGCAAAAAGCATTGCGAGATTATGCCATACCAAAAATTAATGAACTGCAATCAAGTATCACGAGGCCAGCCATAACAGCTAATGCTTTTGAAATTAAAACGGGGACCATTCAAATGATTCAGAATTCGGTCCAGTTTGGGGGTATGGCTAATGATGACCCGAATGAGCACTTGATGAGCTTCATAGAGATTTGCGATACATTTAAGTTTAGTGGGATTTTGGATGATGCGGTGAGACTTAGACTATTTCCATTCACATTGAGGGATAAAGCAAAAAGTTGGCTTCACTCATTACCACCGGGATCCATTACTACTTGGCAAGACTTGGCTCAAAAGTTTTTGGCAAAATTCTTCCCACCCGCTAAGACTGCTAAGTTGAGCAATGTCGAAGAATATTGATGCCATTGCAGGAGCGAATATCCAGCAAGTTTTTGTTGTTTGTGAACTATGTGCAGGTGCACATCCAACTGAGCAATATGCCATAAACCCTGAAGCAGTGCAATTTGTGGGTAGCTATCAACGTCCACCGAATCCATATCAGAACAGTTATAACTCGAGAAACAGGAACCATCCTAATCTTTCATGGAGCAACAACCAAAACCATCAACAATCTCCAAGACCTCACTATCCCCCGGGATTCCAAAACCAACAACAACATGCAGCACCACCTCCACAACTTGAGAGAAAGCTAGATTTAGAAGAGCTCATGATGAAATACATGGCTAATAATGATGTGCTGCTAAAAAGCCAAGCGGCGGCCATCAAGAATTTAGAGAATCAAGTGGGCCAAATGGCTAGCATGTTAACAAATAGGACACAAGGATCTCTTCCTAGTAACACTGAAGTGAACCCAAGGAAAGAAAGGAAAGAGCAATGCCAAACTATTACCCTTAAAAGTGGAAAACAAGTTCTGCCAGCAGGTGCAGCTACGTCTGAAATACAAAGGGAGACCGCGCAGTTGTGTCCTTCCCCAGAAATAGATTCTGCAAAAATTGCTAAGGAAAAGGAAGGTAACGTAGAAGCTGAGTCAGAAAAGAGAGAAATAGCAGAGAAAACAAATGTTCCTACACCACGAGTATATCCACCAGTTCCTTATCCTCAAAGACTTCAAAAGCAGAAATTAGACAAACAATTCTCCAAGTTCCTTGAGATATTTAGGAAGCTGCAAATTAACATACCATTTGCAGAGGCTTTAAAGCAGATGCCAAGCTATGCAAAATTTATGAAGGGAATCCTGTGAAGAAAGAAGAAGTTAGACGACTTTGAGACGGTAGCTCTAACTGAAGAGTGTAGTGCAGTTTTGCAGAGAAAGTTACCTCCTAAATTGAAGGACCCTGGAAGTTTTACCATACCATGCACTATTGGTAGCTTGTCGTTCAACAAGTGTTTGTGTGATTTAGGTGCAAGCATCAATCTCATGCCTTTATCAGTGTACACTCAATTGGGACTTCCGGTACCAAAACCATCAAACATATCTCTTCAACTTGCAGATCGGCCGGTTATGTATCCAAGAGGGATTGTGGAGGACATTCTTGTGAAGGTAGATAAGTTCATTTTCCCAGTCAATTTCATCATCTTAGACTACGAAGAGGATAAGGACATCCCTATTATACTAGGCAGGCCATTTCTAGCTATTGGGAGAACTCTTATAGATGTTTAAAAGGGAGAATTAACTATGTGGGTCCAGGATCAAGAAGTTACGTTTAATGTATTCAAGGCTATGAAATTCCCCTCAGATGAAGAAGAGTGTTTTCGAGTGGATGCAGTAGAGAGGGCTGTGGATGATGAGTTTCTACGAGTTATGAATAAGGATCCGTTGGAGACGATACTAATGAGGGACATTGACATGGATGAGCCAGAATTGATTGAATATCTCCAGTTGTTAGATGCGCTACCAAAGATAAACAAGTTCAAGGTACCGTTTGAACCATTAGAAAATTTAGATAAGTCCTCAGATCATTTGAGGACATCCCTTGAGGTATCTCCTAAACTTGAGTTCAAACCACTACCTTCTCATCTCAGGTATGCATACTTAGGTGAATCAGATACTTTACCTGTTATTATTGCATCTGCACTAACCACATTTTAGGAAAGTAAGTTGATAAGAGTCCTTAGAGAGTTTAAAAATGCTATTGGATGGACAATTGTCGACATTAAAGGAATTAGTCCTTCATTCTTCATGCATAAAATTTTAATGGAAGATAACAGCAAACTAGTTGTGGAACAACAAAGAAGGCTCAACCCTATCATGAAAGAGGTGGTCAAGAAAGAGATACTAAAATGGCTAGACGCTGGGATCATATACCCTATCTCAGACAGTTTATGGGTGAGCCCTGTGCAATGCGTGCCCAAGAAAGGGGGGATGATAATGGTGAAAAATGAGCACAATGAATTGATACCAACACGGACAGTGACAGGTTGGAGAGTGTGTATGGACTACAGGAAGCTAAATAAAGCAACCAGAAAGGATCATTTTCTGCTACCATTCATTGACCAGATGTTGGACAAACTTGCGGGACACGAGTATTACTGCCTGTTAGATGGATACTCAGGGTACAACCAAATTGTCATCGCTTTAGAGGACCAAGAGAAGACGACATTTACTTGTCCCTACGGTACCTCGCGCTCAGACGGATGTCCTTCGGTCTTTGTAATGCTCCTGTGACGTTTCAAAGATGTATGATGGCTATCTTTTCAGACATGGTTGAGAGAAATGTTGAAGTTTTCATGGATGATTTTTCTGTGTTCGGAGATTCTTTTGATAGTTGTCTTGAAAATTTGATCATAGTGCTACGACGCTGTGTGGAAACCAACCTTGTATTAAACTGGGAAAAGTGCCATTTCATGGTCCAGGAGGGAATTATATTAGGACACAAAGTCTCAGCAAAGGGGTTGGAAGTAGATAAAGCCAAATTAGAGACTATCGAGAATTTGCCACCGCCTAAATTAGTGAAGGGGGTTCATAGTTTTTTGGGACATTTGGGATTTTATCGAAGATTCATTAAAAACTTTTCCAAGATTACAAAACCTTTGTGCAGTTTATTAGAGAAGGATGTCCCGTTCAGGTTTGATTAGGACTGCTTGGCAGTTTTTGACCTACTAAAGAAGAAGCTAACATCAACACCAGTTATTATGGCGCCTGATTGGTCTTTACAATTCGAGTTGATGTGTGATGCTAGTGACTACGTAGTAGGGGCTGTGTTAGGTTAGCGCAAGGATAATATTTTTCATGTCATTTATTATGCCAGCAAGACGTTATTAGATGCTCAGTTAAACTACACAACCACTGAGAAAGAGCTATTAACAGTTGTATACCCGTTTGACAAGTTCAGGTCTTATCTCATTGGGACAAGAGTAGTGGTTTACACGGATCATACGACTATTAGGTATCTGATAACTAAGAAAGATGCAAAGCCTAGATTAATCAGATGGATTCTTCTTCTCTAGGAGTTCGATTTGGAAATTCGGGACAAGTAGGGTACATAAAATCAAGTAGCTGACCTTCTTTCCAAATTATCGAGTCCAGAGCAAGATAAGAGGAATAAGGTAGAGATCAATGAGTACTTCCCCGATGAACAGCTATTTACGGTGACTTCAGAAATTCCATGGTTTGCTGACTTTGTCAATTATCTAGTTAGCAATGTACTCCCATCAGACTTGACTCGTCAACAGAAGAAGAAGTTTTTGTATGACGTGAAGAGATATATGTGGGATGAGCCATTCTTGTTTAGGCACTGTGCAGATCATATGATCCGTAGATGTATCCCATATAGTAAAACAACCAGTATTTTGCATGCATGCCATTCTTTGCTATATGGAGGTCACTATGGGACTGAGAGAACTACAGCCAAAGTGCTTCAAGCAGGGTTCTATTGGCTTACATTATTCAAAGATGCCCATCAGTTTGTAAGAAGTTGTGATAGATGCCAAAGAGTGGGCAACATTTCCAATCGCAATGAGATGCCTCTAAATATAATTTTGGAAGTTGAAGTTTTCGATGTGTGGGGAATAGACTTTATAGGGCCATTTCCATCGTCCTGCAACAACTTCTACATTATTTTGGCGGTTGACTATGTGTCAAAGTGGGTGGAAGCCAGTGCATTACCGACCAATGATGCCAAGGTAGTGCTAAAATTCCTTCAGAAAAACATCTTTACCAGATTCGGCACTCCTAGAGAAATAATCAGTGATGAGGGGAGCCACTTCTATAATAAGTACTTCACAGCTCTCTTAGCTAAGTACGGGGTGAATCACATGATTACTACAGCTATCACCCTCAGACGAATGGCCAAGCTGAAGTGTCTAATAGAGAAGTCAAGCGAATTCTTGAAAAGATTGTCAATCCCACTAGAAAAGACTGGGCGTTAAAGCTGGATGATGCACTTTGGGCATATAGGACCGCGTACAAGACACCCATCGGCATGTCACCCTATCAATTGGTATATGGAAAGGCTTGTCACCTTCCTGTGGAGTTGGAGCACAAGGCATACTGGGCTATTAGGAAGTTAAACTTTGATTTCTCAACAGCAGGTGAAAAGAGGCTTCTCCAACTTAACGAAATTGATGAATTTTGCTTGCAAGCATATGAGAATTCAAAGTTATATAAAGAAAAAGTCAAAAGGTGGCACGACCAGAAAATTGTCGAAAGAAAGTTTGAGCCGGGGCAAACGGTTCTTCTTTTTAATTCAAGACTAAGACACTTCCTAGGAAAACTTAAGTCACGATGGTCAGGACCATTCATTATCAAAACTGTGTTTCAACATGGCGCCATTGAGCTAGTAGGCAAAAATCAAGACAAACCATTCAAGATCAATGGACAACGCTTAAAGCACTATTAGGGTGGTGATTTTGTTCGCCAAAAGTCCTCAATCGACCTCGCCAATCCACAATAGAACAGGGAGTAGTCGGGTTGAGGACTTAAAACTAAGCACTCATTTGGGAGGCAACCCAATTCATTACACTTTTCATTTGCAACTTATTCATCCATTCACTTATGTTTAGTATTTTATTTCTTAGTCTTTAGGATTTTTAATTAGTTTGCAAGTTATTGATAGTCGTTAGTAGTTACTACTAAATGGTGTGTATTTGGTATCTCAGGAATCCATGAATTGACTTTGGAACACAAAATGGGAACATAATTTTTGGGTTAGAGTGTTGTCAGAAACCAGTGTGGTTAGCGCTGAAATACAAAGGAACCAGCACAATTGGCCTTGAACCCTCTGTATCCGAGCGTGGTCGACGCTAAAATAAAAGGAATCCAACGCAGTCGGCCCTGAAATCTGGAATCATGAGTTGGCCAGAAATGAGCGCGGTTAGTGCTGAAATACAAAGGTTTCAGAGCAGTCAACGCTGAACTCCCTGCAGTTGAGCGCGGTCGGCGCGGAAATGAACTAAAACCAGCACAGCCGGCGCTGAGATCTGGAAGCAGGCAGATTTAAAAACAAACATAGGCCAAAATTTGTTTTACTCACTCCTAATACCCTAAGCTCTGAAACTCTTTCCACACAAACTCTTCCTCTCATATCGTGTACCCACAACAAAACTCCATTCGATTCACAACCCCAAGCCCTCATCTCCCTTGTAATCCGAATCCAAGCGGGCGAATTAAACCTCCTCCACAGTCAACATCGGTATTCAAGTGGGTTAGTTGATCTGCTTCTTTTCAAAAGTCAAGTAGGGTTACTCTCCTCCAAAGATTCCACAAATAATCAGTTCCTCAAATAAGTTGTTGAAAATTTTTTTGCTATTGTGATTGTCTATCTTTCAAAATTTGTGAAGTTTGGGGATTATATATTGCGGCAAACTGTGAACCTCAATTGAGTTTGTGTTGGCTCAATTGGAGGAATTGGGTTTAATCTTGTAGTTTGAATGCATGTGTGAAGACAATCTGAAAAATTTGGGGGTTAAAATTAAGTTTGGGGGAGGTTTAGCAAATTCATATACAAGAGTGCACACCAAGTGTTTGTTGAATTATGCAAGTGAAACTTTAAGCCTATTTCACAGTTTGGGCTACCATTGTAATGCTATTTGATTGCATGTTGGTCAACTATAACGGAAATTATGTCAGCGAAGCGCCACAGAGGTGCCGAGTCAAGTTCTAAATCATCTAGGACCTATGATCGGAAAAGATTTGTAAATATTGAAGCGGCGGATAAGTATAAGGAGTGGGAGAATCGTTCTTTCATTCCAAAGAGGGGAATTGTACCAGACCCGGACAACGATGGTGAATTGGCACTAATGATCGATGAGAGGAGCTGGTTGAACTTCACAGTGCAACCGGGTGTGGCAATTGCACCAATTGTAAAAGAGTTCTATGCTAATGTGCAAGAAGGGCAATTCGGCACAGTGCAAGTGAGGGGCCAAACAATTTCCATTCTGAGTGACGCCATCAATGCACACTTTAGCTTGCCAACCTTTAGTGCACTAACTGATCAACATGCTGCGTATGTGCAGAATGGGCCCGATTATGAGAAAATGATTATGGAATTGTGCAAGCCTGGGATAAAATGGGATATTAAAGGATGTGGAGCGATGACATTCCCTCAATCCGAGCTGAGTAGGTATGGTAAGGCCTGGTTTGATTTTATATGTGCACGTTTGATGCCAACCAACCACTTTAGTCATGTGATAAAAGAAAGGGCGGTTCTTCTCTATAGTTTAATCACAGGGAAGACGATTAATGTTGGGTCAGTGATTGAAAGCCCTATCAAAAGATATGTGAGAGGTGGTGCCACCACTGGCGGTTTTTCGCACCCGATGTTGATTACATCCCTTTGTTATACCGCCGAGGTGAGTTGGGCTGAGAATTCCACAGTGATACAGCCTTGGCCAGTGATTGATCATGCCCTCATAATTCGATACAAAGTTTAGAAAGGTGCAGATAAGAACCTTAGAGGCTTGGGATTCATTCAAGCACAACAAGATGAGGCAGGCCCATCCATTGCGTCTAACCCGACTGATAAGAAAATACGCAATTTGCAGAAACAGATGAAGGCTTGTCATTTTGAGCTATTGCTGGAGAACTCTCGCTTAGCCGAACGTCAAGAAATCATAAGTCAAAATAACAATCAATTTCAAGCGGCATTGGCAGCGATGTTCAATCAGCTTAACCCCAATGTAGGGCCATTCCATTTCCCTAAACCTCTCCCATTGCCAGTTTGTCCACCTGAAGAGTCCAACGAAGAGTCCGACGACGAGGAAGGCGATGACGAGTGATAGTCATCGGACAGGGGAGTCCTCTTAGTTCTATTTGTTTATATCTTATTCAATGAGGACATTGATTTGTTAAGTTTGGGGGTGGAGTCGTTATTGTTGAGCATATCATAGCGTAGTGTTGCATAGCACAATAGTTTTGCATAGAAATTCATTGATGTATATAATGGTTTAGTCGGCATGTCAGTTTATCATTTGCATAACATGTATGTTGCATAGTAATTGAGCAATGCCTTAGCTATTGTTTGATTTAGCCAATGATGAAAATGGTGAGCATATGTGAACTCGGAAATTAACAATGAGTGGGTATATTTTAGATATAAAAGTTAAAAGTGGGTGTTACCATGCTTAAGACTTGTTTTGAAATTATTTGCACATTTTCACTTGTTAGGATTGGTTATGATCTTGGACAACATTTATATGGGTAATTGCTTTGTTAGCTTTCTTGGAAACTTTCACATTGTTGAGCATATATGTGAAAATGAATTTAGACAATCACTTAAGTTTGGGGGATTCCTTCTTTTTACAAAAAAACATATGATAAAAGCATAATTAAAAGGCAATACAAGATGCATGTGGTGAGTCGAGATGGAGCGTAAAATGCACTCACTCATGGACACATACTACGGGCGAGATGGAGCGTAAAACGCACTCGTTCGCACACACAATAGTTGAGAGCATGTGTAACTCTAATGATTGCGTGAAGTTATACCTATGATATTGTTCTGATTTCCTATTTGAGTGTCTTGAAGTATTTCTGAGGCTTGTTGTTAGACAATGGTTGGGTTATTGCTTGATTCGTAAGTAAGTTAGGTTGATGCATATAGTTAGGTTGTCGAGTTAGGTTTCATGTTCTTTTTGCTTGAGGACAAGCAAGAGTTTAAGTTTGGGGGTATTTTGATGAGCGAGTTTTATACTTGTGAATTAATTATCTTTTGCCTTAATTCTCGAGTGTTTAAAGGTATTTTCAGTTCATTTATGATAGGTTTTTGTTTATTTTGCAGAAGGTAGCGGTGGAGGGGCAAATCAGGAAATTACAGCAAGAAATGGAAATTTTGCAATTAAGTGGAAAACCAGCGCGGTCGGCGCTGGGATAGTATAGTTTCAGCTCGGTCGGCGCTGAAACGCAGGTTTGAGTTGGGCTTTCGTTTCTTCTGCAATTTTTGGATCGAAGCAGGATGGGTTGAGTGAGACTGATTAAGGCAGTGTGCATAGGGTTTTAAAGGGAGGAAGAGGCGGATATGAAGAGATAACAAGCAAGAATAGAAGGAGAGCAACGTAGAACATAGAGCGAAGCTTGAAATCAGAATTTCAGACTTGGAAGAAGAAGGAGAAGGAAGGCCAGAGCTTGAGCAGAGTTTTCTCTATTCTCGTTTCTACTTCTAATCTCTGTAAATCTATAATTATGGATTGCTATTTAGATGTTTTTATTTCAACTATGAACTAAACCTAATTTTGGGATTATAATGGATCTTTTTGAAAGTAGTATGCACACAAGCCAATCATATTTGATATGATGTAGCATATACTTTATAATCTTATTCGGTTGTTAAAAGGCATTTTACATTATCTACATAGTGCTGTTATATTAAATGTGATAAACCCATAGTTTTGAGCAATGCTTTTAGAATCATGATGGTGATCATGCTAATGAGATCTAAATTCTAGATAGCTCACAAACTTAAATTGTTCCTAATCGATGGATTACTAAAAAGGGGATTAGTGAATCCGGATAGATTAGTACATGCGTTGCTTGTCTTATGAAGAGAATGATTGATCTCATAATCATTTGTGTGGAGACACTAAAGCAAGTATGTAGGTGCTTATTAGAGAATAAGTTCACTGAACGTGGCTCGCTAAGGAATACCTAATGGAGTTTTACTCGCCTGCCAATAGGAATTCCTCTAGTGATAGTAGTACAAGTGATCCTTGGACTTGAGATCATCATAGTATCTTGTGTATGATGAGTTATACTTTGACATGTCCCTTAAGACCTTTAGGGTATATCAAAGGGTATGATTGGGTATAATAAGTTGTACATGGAAATAGGTGAATGATCAACAAAGAATCTACCACTTCTAGTAAAAGGAGAGAATGTCCTATGTGATTCGATAAATGACGACTTAGAAGTCTTTGGCCAAAGCAGAATGAAATTAGAAAGGAGTTTCTAATTTGCATTAATCAGAGTTGTGCATTTCAGAATTGAAATACATATAATTAAATAAAATAAGACTTGATAGTAATTCCATGTCTTATATTTAATTGGGACATTGTATGGTAGAAGGATTGAATTGTACGGTAACTATGCACTGAAAGGTTCTTTTATGATTAATGTTGAAATCTATATTATCTGGAAAGTCGTTGATCGCTAAGGGGGCTTACCCTTATTGTAGAATAAATATTATTTATTTAAATAAATTAAATAGTTTAATTTATTTATTTAAATAAGATTAGAATTGTTCTAATTGATTTATTCACAACCGGTTTAATATGGAGAACCTAAAGGGTCACACCGCAAAAGGAAAATATTTATTTAAGAAGTAAATGGCATAATTGTAATAATAAGTTAAGTGTATTTAATTTAGTCTATGGAGATAGAATAAATTAAATAGCTTAATATTTATTATTTAATATTTTAGAAATATTAAATATAAATTAATAAGAGGAGTCTTATTATTATTATTACTATTACTATTATTTAATTCCTAATAGGGATTGAGAATTAATTAATAGAAGTACTCCCACATGAATTCCTAATTGGATTAGGAGTTTAATTTAATTAAAGGAGTTTAATTAGAATAGAAACCCTAATCCTAAATAGTTTAGGGAAGGGTTTTAGGGAAGGGTTTTCCTACATCTATAAATAAGAGAAGTCTTATCATAGATTAGGGTTACACACTCTTACATAAGAATTGTAGAGAGTACTTACAATTTCTATAGAGATAGAAACTAGGGTTTTGCTAACACCCATCTTCTTGAACAAGTATTATTCCTTGGTGGATCACCTCTAGAGGCCAAACACTTGGGTGGCTAACGTTGATCAAAGGAAGGAATTTAGTCGGTGGAATTCAAGGAGAACGCGAAGGAATTGGAGGTGAACTTGTACCTAAGGAAGCTAGAATTCTACAAGGGTATAATTCTTATTCTCCATCTCTTTCGTTTAATTAATAATTGTGCATAAAGAAAGATCATGGTGATGGTTTGTATAAAATTTTAAAATCTGATTTTATCGCGCTTCCGCTTTATTAATGTAATTTGATTGCATGTTCGCGTTATACAAACCTAACACTTTTTGCATAAATGAAGTTGTTTTGCTTCTTTGTTATTTTAGTTGATTATGTATGGATTGTCTAGTATGATTTGCGCTAAAAGTTTAATTGCTTGATCACCAATTACTGTGATAACCTATATGAAATTGAAAAAACGGATTATAGGTTTAGATCTGATCATGGTAGCATGTGTTCATGATTTCTGTATAGAGATAGAATTTATGATTCGTGCCTAGGATAGAGCTATACCGAAGCACCACATGTGGTCTAGTGAGAACTTGAACTTCAACCCTTTTGATTGTAATTCACATAGAGATATAGTGTATTAGTCAATTAAGGTGTTCACCTTCATTCTATCAGTTGCAGATTTAATGTGATATGGGTATAATACATTGAGAGATGGTCATATCTTTCATTCGTGTTCTCGACTAACAATTTGAAGTAATCAATTGGAATTAATAGGAAGTGGAGCAATCTAGGTGTAGTATTGAGTGAAATTATAATCTCAAACCTCCTTTATCTGATTTAATCGTTTGATAACTAGTTTAATTTATTCCTTAGTGTTTTTAGTTACTTCATAACCTTAATCAACTGTTTAAAGAGACTGAGATAGTTATAAAACTCGTGCTTGTTAGATTAAAGAGCAATTATATTCTCTGTGGGAACGATACTTCACTTTTACTGTATTACTTGTGGACCACGTGCACTTGCGCGTGTGAATTAATTTGCCATAGTTACAAATACTGCAATAGGCTTGGTGTTGGATATTATGTTAATTGGTTGTTAAATTTGTAGGCATGTTAGTTAGTTTGCATTTGCATTATTGCATTGCTTGAGGACAAACAATTATATAAGTTTGGGGGTATTTGATGAGTGGGTTTTATACCTACGAATTAGGTATTATTGAGCGTTTGCTTTCTTTAAGTATTGTTAGGGTCATTTTATTTGTTCTATGTGTTTATTTATTGTAGTTTGGAGCAGAAAGGACATGGATGTCATTTTGGGAGAAGAAAAGTATTAAAAATTTGAAAATGGCATTTTTGTAAATACGATGCCACTGATCGGCGTAATGACGCTCGGATTTTTTCTATGATCGGCGTAATGACGCCCAACATCAGAATTGGCCAGCGCGAAAATTGAGAATTAATTGGGAAAAAGGAGTTCTAAGCCAATTAGGAATCGAAAAGAGGGTTTTGACTAAGATACAAGGGGGAAGACTTGAGAAAAGAGGTAATAAGAGAGTTGCAGAGAAGACAATAAGGAGAACACGAAAGAGATTTGTAGAGTTCGAAGATTTAAAGAGAGAGATTGGGAGCAGCTTTACAGTTTCTTCTATTCTTTTCCTTTATCTTTAATTTATGTAATCTTTGGGATGTTTTTAATTATTAATTGGATGATGTTTTCCTTAACCGTTATGAACTAAACTTTCAATTAAGATTGCAACGGAACTTAGTATGTAATTTAGATTGATGCTTTCTATTTAATTTAAGTTGATTACCTTTGAATCGTTTATCATATCTTGTTCTTATTGATTAATTGCCTGATCAACAATTACTGGAATAATTTATACAAAATTGGAAGATGGAGTATAGATTTAGATCTGAGTATGATAACATTTGTTCATATAATCTGAATAAGGTTAATATGATTAGCGTATAGGATAGGAATATATATATATGTCCTTTGCATCCATTAAAAGAATCTGTGCTTGAAACCCTAAATTAACATAATTCACATAGGAATATAGTGAGTTAATTAGTTATGGTATTCCTTATAATTCTGTTGATTAATTGCTGAATTTATAAGTATTTGTCATGTGTTTATCGGAAGAAGCACTTGAATATTATAAAGAATTCTTGATTAGCGATTCATTGCAATTAATTTATTAAATAGGAAGTATATTGGTTTAAATGAAATACTAAGGGAAGTTGTAATCTTAACCTATTAAATTTGCATTACTCTTGTGAACTTTTATTTTAGTAATTTAAATTTTCATATTGCAATCAGAAATTTCGTAGTTTAAAATAGGATTAACTGAAGTGAAATCGGTAATGGATAAATATTAATCTATTTCTTCGTGGGAACGATATCCTTGCTTGCTAAATATTATAATCGAACACGTATACTTGCGTGTTTAATTGCTGTTAATAAAATAGGCAACACACGCGTTATTCCACAGTAACACGCGGTATTCCAACAGTAGCACACGGTATTGCACCATATCTCATATTATTGATTCAATAATTGTTACAGTAACATCTGCACAGTATGTTATATTATTAAATCAATAACTGACACGACACAATACCTCATATTATTTGATATGATATTATTAGACCAGTTAGCATTATTGACAATGTGTAGAAGTTCTATCAAGAAAATGAGTTATTTAATTGCACGTCGTTTCTGCGGAAAACTCCCTCTTTCCTGGGAATGATCTGGTTGTCAATATTGTGAGTCTATAATATTAATGATGAATAACTGTTGAAAGATTGAAAATGTGTTGATTAAAGATAAATGATGTGTGGTAGATATTTGTTCAATTTTTTGTTATAAATAGAGAGGTTTGTCATGAAGCGTTTGTTGTAAGTTTGACTTATTATTCCATGGACCCACCACTTGCCAATTTGTCAAATCGTCGGCAGAAATTTTCTTTCAGTATTTGTTTTATTATTATTATAATAGTAATAAAACAGAAAACTTTTTATATAAAACAGAAAACTTTTATATTATATATAAAATTATTTATTTTATTAGAATATATTATATTATATATAAAGTTATTTGTTTTATTAGAATATTTTATTAAATAATAAAAATCAGATGAACGAATTCGACATCGGTGTGCTAAGCCGATGCATTTGTCAAACGTGGTGTGCTAAGCATTTTCTTATAAGTAGGTTGCTCAGTTAAGCAATGAAACTCACACCAGAAACACAAAATTCTTCTTCTATAATATTATGAGTATTTTCTATAATATTGTGAGTATAAGGATACTTTGAGTGTAGCTAATAGTGCAAGATTTTCTCTAGATAATCTTCTTTATACTAGGCAGATCTAGTCTCTTACTAAGGTAAATGATATCATTTTCTTTCATACTCGTAAGAGATATCATTTTTTTTCATACTCCTTCATTTATGGTAAGAAATTATTATTCGTTTCTATAATATTATTATTAAATGGTGAAAATTCCTAAAATTAGTAGAATATCCTTAATAGTTTGTGCTTCATCTACTATCTTTTCACCTGAATCTTTCTATTGCGTCTTATACGTTATAGTTGAATTGTGAACCTTATTTATTCTATTCTTGAACTCTAATCGAATTTTTGGATATCATGTTGACAATTTGGACATTCTTGGACTCTGGATAAATTAAATTACAAATCTTTATTCTTGATTTTATTATTTATATTCATCCTTTATATCATTGTCATAATTCTCAGACTTAAAATATGGATATAGTTCTCTTTAGCCTGTAGTGCAAAGATGAACTGGTGATTGGCATGATGATGACCAAGAACTGTGTATTGGTATATTCATGACCTTTGGTGTTACATGCAAAAGCTTGTGGTGAAAGTTCTCTTTGGCCCGCAGTGCAAAAATGGACTGGTGTTTGGCATGATCATGACCAGTGGTGTTATAAATGAATATCTTTGGCCCGTAGTGCAAAGATAAACTGTTGAACATGAACGATTGATTGGTGTTACAGGGATAAAATATTGATGGTGAACTATCTTTGGCCCGTAGTAAAATATTGATTGATGTTAAACATATACTAAGGTGTGTTCTACATATTGTGAATGTGTATTTGAGGATTTAAAGTTAAGAATTATTAAACTTGTTAATTATAAGATTTTGTTATGATATTTAGTCAAGACTTGTGTGGTATATGGTAGAGGATTTGTATTTGTGCTATGTGATTAATTAAGAAGTTCTGAACTTAAACTATGTTACCAAGTTGAGCTAAAGTGGGGATTTAACCAATAAGGTTAAATGTTAATGTATCTAATTTATATTGTGATCCTAATGATATATGTAGGATAAATCAGTGAACGTGTATTGTATTGTTAATCTACGCATGACGCAAGTTTTCTATCCTTAACTTGTTATTTATACGCAAGTTTCTAAACTCTATCTCTTTTACATTAAGCAAGTTTCTTACCTCAACTTTTATTTGAGAAAGTTTCCTTTCCCTCCTTTTACATTGAGCAAGTTCTTATTCTTTAACTTGTCATATTTATACAAGTTCCCTAACCCTAATCTTTGTTGAGCAAACTCCTTTATCATTTAATGAGCAAGTTCTTATTCTTATAAATTCCTAAACTTTACTTTATGTCGTACAAGCTCTAACCTTTGTTTCATTAGTTAAACAAGGTTCCTGAATTATTCTAAGTTATAATTTCTAATTTAGCCTTCTAAATTCTTTCAAAAGCATAGCTTTGCCATGTGATGTTTATTCAGTTGTGAAACGTTGTTATTCAACACTTGAAATTGATTAGCATTGTATCAATCCTTTAACGGCTAGAATACTTTAATGATCCAACTAGTACATAGTTGATGAATGTTCTAAAGATTCCTTACTGATTCAACTAGAACATAGTTAATGTACATTCTAAAGATTTAGATTTCTTTGAAGTTGATTCCAAACCAAACTTATTCTGGTACGGAACTCAATGATCAAGCTAAGATGAACAACCTTGTATTAGGGGGATTATTTTTAGAGTAACGTGATAGCGTTAAAATGTTTGTGCAATACATAGTATTAAGGGATGATCACCTGGAGTACGAGATGATGGTCCATATAGTCGTTTAGACTGCTAAAGGTTACAGTAAAAACAAATGTTAACCTAGGACATAGATGATGATTATAGTCGTTTAGACTGTTAAAGGTTAAAATAAAAATACTTGATAACCTAGATGTAGTTCGTGGTCTTGTGACCCTAAGTGTATTCGTTGATGTTGATATCTGTTGTTCAGTTTAATAGTTCATTATTTCTTTGAACTTCTTCTATCTTTTAAGTAAAGCTTATTATTTCTGGTAAGAATATTTTACCAACTAAAGCTCAGTCGATTGTGATTCATATACTATTATTGTACTCTATTATCTTGTGGGCAATTGTTCGCTCACTCTTTCACAAAATAACGCAGATGAAAACAAGAAGTTTGAAGAGCCATCTACAAACAAGGACAAAGATAAGATGTTGTAATAGTAGATGTTAATTATTTTTTTTTATTTCATAAAGACTTTGTAATAGACGTGATGGTGTTTTATGTTTTCGCAAATGATGTAATAAAGGTTAGATAACCTGGGATTGATTTAGTTATGATGATGTAACCTTCTTATGGGAGAATTTATTATTTAAGTTTTATTATATTGATATTATCCTTTATTGTGGGTAGTTAGATGTGAAATATTATGAAGTTGATTTGAAAGTGAACACCAAATCTGTGGGATTGAAGTACCCGAATTTGGGGGTGTCACAAGTTGGTATTAAAGCTGTAGGTTAAGAACCTTAGGTGGGGAAACCTTAGGAATTAGCCTTGTAGGAATCGAGAAGATAAGGAACTTCCCCGAGTTCTAAAGATAAAAGACAATAAAAGATCTTATGTGCCTATGTGTTTAATAAATTATGTGATCACGAGTATTATGTGTATCGAGTAGTATGAGTAACCATTAGTGCTAAGGGAACCATCCCCGTTAGTTACTGTGGTAGGATCGGATCGGATGCCTAAGCTTGATCCGGAGAAGAATATGGAGTCAGATGAGGAAGGAGAAGAGTCCCAAAGAGTTAAAGTTTAAGGTCGAGGAGTTTGGAGAGCTGGCAGCTATACAACAGGTCGCTCAAGAATAGAAGGATGATGCGATTTAAACCTTGCACACAATTTGTAGGCGTGGAGCATATATTAGCTCAACCAGAGTATTAAAGAAGAGTAGTTAATAACTATGAATGAGGTTACGAAGGATGACTTGAGAAAGAAGTCAGTAGAGCGGGCAAGAGCTAAAGACGCGTAGGGTTGAAGACTTCTAAACGCATAGATCATGTTGAAGACGGGTCAAATAAACGACGGGTCAAATAAACATTTGATAGAGTGTAGGATCGAGTTTTTTTTTAGTATCCAAAATAATTCGAGGATTTGCAGTGCTATATGTCGAACGATGATTCGTGTCATAGAGCAAGAGCGTAATGAAGCTGTGCAACGAGGAATGTTCTTGTAGGTTGCGAGAAAAGCAATAATGTTATATATAAGTCATGATGAAAGTTTAAAAAAAATGTAAATCCTAAGTTTTTCTGAAATAAAATAATGGAAATGATGACGTAGTCCTGGAATTTGATTATTACAGGAAGGAAGATGTAGACATCAGTAAGGCTATCTTTGTTATGTTTTAGATCAATAAATGAATATATATATATATATATATATATATATATATATAGTTGTTCATTAAGATACGTTATGTGTTATTTAAAGATGGTTGTGATAAACTTAAATGTTTTAATACATAAACGAATGAAGATCCAATAGTATAAATTTTTAACAGAGAGATGCCACCTAGAAAGAAACAACAACGTCAACAGACCCCTGAGGGATATGCACACGATAATGAAGTTGACGCCAACCTAGTGCCGCAGTTGGTGAATTTGCTAGTGGGAACACTTGCAAATACTCTGAATGCCTAGCTATATAGTCAAATCTCGATGTTTCAACCGAACTCGTTCACAACAGGGCTAAAGAGGCCGTTTGTTGTAGAAGGAGAACGTAACACACTGCCATACAATCAAGAGCAGAGGGAAAAGAGAGATGAAGGTGGGATTAATGCAGGTAGTAGCCGTACTGGTAATGCTCAAAAAAGAAAGTGGACCGATAATATCACCGCTGGAGATCAGCAAGGGAAGAAAGTGGGAGCATGTGGCAATTGCGGGAAGAAACATGTAGGTGTTTGTTGTCCGATTTATATAACGACAATTTACGCGTAAGTATACGCGGTCAACAAGTAATAAAGAGCAAGTAGAGTATCGATCCCACGAGAAATTATTGCTAATCTTTTCCAATTACTAACCATTTATCAACTTAATCTTATCTAAACTAATGGTTTTCTGTCTTTTTGGTGGTTTGGATTAATAAAGATAACATTAATTAAAGAACAATAGAAAGCTTTAAAGATAATGAAGATATGAGATTACAATTTCTCCTATTCATTCATCTACCTCAACACACTTCCTGTTAAACCAAATTAATTATCACAGATTGTTAGTCGAGAACACGAAAGTGAGACAGGGCCATCTTTCGATGTACCAAGTCCATATCATATATAATCCACAGATGTTAGAATAAACACGAACACCCATATTACCTAAACCACTATATGTCTATGTGATTTACAAATAAATAGGGTTTAAGCTCAAGCTCTCAAATGACTACAAGCGGTGCTTCGGTATATGTCTATCCTAAGCACAAATCATATATTCCAATGCCATGTAGAACATACAAACACACGCTATTATGATTAGATCTAAACCCATAATCCGTTTCTCAATTTCACATGGATTATCATGGTAATTGCTAGCTAGGCAATTAAGCAATTGAACGCAAATCATAATAGACAATCCATGAATAGCTAATAAGACTAACAAGGAAGCATAGCAAAGTAAACTACACAACAAGATCCATTATAATCCCAAAATAGAGTTTAGTTCATGGTAACTACACATAACATCATATTCGATCTATTCATCATGATGGAATTACAAATTAAGAAGGAAATACAAGAGATAGAATGATAAAACCCCTTTGTGGAGATATTCAATTGTTGCTTAATGGTTTGATGCTTCTTTTCTAGCTTTCCCTCACGAATTAATATTCCTTGCCTTACTTGCTCCTTGGAAATTGCTGGAAAATCCTTGTATTGCAGCCCATTTCCTTCTTGATGATGTATTTGGTAGCTTCCCTCTCTATAGATTTGATGTTAGAAGGTGTTAGATGGAGTTAGAATGAGTTAGAATGGTGTTTCTAACCGCCCCCTTGGTGTTATATGAGATGGGTATAAGAAACCCTAGCTTAGATATCAAAAATTGGCCAAAAATCGCGAAATCCAACTGCATCCATGGAGTTACCGCCTCGACAGTGAAAAATGGCCTGAATTCCATCGCCCTGGCAGTGAAATAGTACTAGAAACTACCGCCCCGGCGGTGGAATAGTGTAACCTCGATTCAGTTTCGACGCCTTTTGGAAAAATGACCATAACTTCCTCGTCCGAACTCGGATTAAGGCGATTAATTAGGCTATGGAAAACTAATAAGTAGCTCTATAACTTTCATACTGGAGCTCGTCTAGATAATGGTCAGAGAAAGGCTCAAATTCGCCTGGAAGCAGCTGCTGTGTAAAATTCATGCAAAATCCGATGGTAAAATGACCATAACTCTCTCATACGAACTTCAAATTGGATGATTCCGGATGTTCTGGAAAGCTAAAACAAAGATCTACAACTTTCGTTCTTTGAGTTTTGAGAGATTCGGATTGGAGCATGGGTCAAATTGAGAAACAAGCAGCTGGAATGCTAGATTCAAGCGAAAAACGCATCGATCGAAGGGGCTTTTATTTCAATTCCTACAAAACAAAGTAAAAACACATAAAAGCATACAAAAACATATAAAAGTAATACAAAACTACATTACACAACAATAAGATGAAAACACATAAAATCAAACGAAATAGCTAAAGACTTACAAATTATCAAGGCTCAAAAGCACTTAATTTGTGTGTATAAAACACACTCATCAAATACCCCCAAACTTAAGCCTTTGCTTGTCCTCAAGCAAAACACACAAACTATAAAAATTAAATACTTCTAATAAAACCTATCTTGAGCAACGAGTTAATAAACATACCAATGGTCTCAAAGCATAGACATATGAAAACTCAAGGAAACTTTCAAAACGTTGCAAGTCTAGATTTACAATTAGCTAGTCATAGCTTGCTTTAGGTCCCTTTCGTGTGTGTGTGAGTACCCAATAACACTAAACCAATCAAGCTCGGATGAAGCTATGCAACCACATTACCTTATGAAATAATCAAAATAAACCCCGAAACAACATGCTTAACACATCACTCAATACAAAGGTATACAAATCACAATTTCCAAAAATTTAAAATCAAAAGACTCTAGGTAAGTGCATTTTATGCTCCATCTTATTCTAAGTCCACTCTTGTGGGTGAGTGAGTTTTACGCTCCATCTCAACTCAACACAAGATTTGATATAAAAAAACTTTCTTTCTTTTGTCATCAAATTATAGGAGAGTGCGTCTTACGCTCTATCTCCCCTAAGCATGTGTCCATGAGTGAGTGTGTTTTACGCTCCATCTCAACTCACCACGTGACCATCAATTCAAACACAATAAATTTGGACACCTTGCTTCGAGTGATGTTTAAACGAGTTCTAGAGTTTCTAGATATTTCCCACAAGCATTCGGTTACAAAAGCCTTCTCTAAGCATACAACTAGCTCAATACTCATGGGTAGGTGCAAAAGAGTGAAAGGATGCATAAGCAAAACAATAACCAACAATAACGATTAAGCACAAAGACTAAACAACATTTATCCATTATCCATGAGTTAGAAGCAATTCAAACAAGTTGTTATCATTGACCATGGATAAATCAAATTAAATCAATGCTCAAGGGACACATCCTAAAAATAAATAAATTTTTTTTTGTATTTTTTTTTCTTCAAAAGAAAAACACACTAACAAAACACAAATACTAAATACTAAAGCCCATACCCCTAAACTTAAACTTGACATTGTCCTCAATGTCCGAAATAGGAAAAATAAAATAAAATAGAAGACTTTCTTGAGAACGTGTCAAGCGCCATTAATATCATCTTTCAAGTCCCCTAAGTTAGGAGCGCACACCAATTTGCTTAGTATTCGGTACCTAAAAGCAATTGACTAAAAAAATTAAAATGCAATTAAATAAACTAAAAAGCAATTAAATAAAATCAAAAGCAAAACAATAAACTTGGGTTGCCTCCCAAGAAGTGCTTATTTTAAAGTCTTCGGCCTGACTAACTCCCTGTTTTTATCCAATTCCCCTTCGATAATTGAGGAACCCACCCTCCATTGATAGCCATGTAATATTTGAGGGTTTCTCCTCAGTAAGGGTCATTGTTTTAAGTTCACCTAGCTTGTTACTTTTAGATAAAATTTCATTTGAGAACTTCACATCACTAGGTGATTGCTCCATTGTGTCTGTGAAAAGATTGTTGAATAGAAGCTCGTCAAACATAATAGAATCCTCTCTTCTCACGGACCTCTACTTCCTCATACCATGGGTCAAAATTTATACTAGCTCCCATATCATATAGAGCATTGCCGATGACATGACTACCAATTGAACACGGCAACGGCGCCAAAAACTTGTTGTCCGATTTATATAACGACAATTTACGCGCAAGTATACGCGGTCAACAAGTAATAAAGAGTAAGTAGAGTATCAATCCCACGAGGAATTATTGCTAATCTTTTCCAAGTACTAACCATTTATTAACTCAATCTTATCTAAACTAATGGTTTTTTGTCTTTTTGATGGTTTGGATTAATAAAGATAACATTAATTAAAGAACAATAGAAAGCTTTAAAGATAATGAAGATATGAGATTACAATTTCTCCTATTCATTCATCTACCTCAACACACTTCCTGTTAAACCAAATTAATTATCACAGATTGTTAGTCGAGAACACGAAAGTGAGATAAGGCCATCTTTCGATGTACCAAGTCCATATCATATATAATCCACAGATGATATAATAAACACGAACACCCACATTACCTAAACCAATATGTGTCTATGTGATTTACAAATAAATAGGGTTTAAACTCAAGCTCTCAAATGACTATAAGCGGTGCTTCGGTATATGTCTATCCTAAGCACAAATCATACATTCCAACGCCATGTAGAACATACAAACACATGCTATTATGATTAGATCTAAACCCATAATCCGTTTCTCAATTTCACATGGATTATCATGGTAATTGCTAGCTAGGCAATTAAGCAATTGAACGCAAATCATAATAGACAATCCATGAATAGCTAATAAGACTAACAAGGAAGCATAGCAAAGTAAACTACACAACAAGATCCATTATAATCCCAAAATAGAGTTTAGTTCATGGTAACTACACATAACATCATATTCGATCTATTCATCATGATGGAATTACAAATTAAGAAGGAAATACAAGAGATAGAATGATAAAACCCCTTTGTGGAGATATTCAATTGTTTCTTAATGGTTTGATGCTTCTTCTCTAGCTTTCTCTCACGAATTGATATACCTTGCCTTACTTGCTCCTTGGAAATTGCTGGAAAATCCTTGTATTGCAGCCCATTTCCTTCTTGATGATGTATTTGGTAGCTTCCCTCTCTCTAGATTTGATGTTAGAAGGTGTTAGATGGAGTTAGAATGAGTTAGAATGGTGTTTCTAGCTGCCCCCTTAGTGTTATATGAGATGGGTATAAAAAACCCTAGCTTAGATATCAAAATTTGGCCAAAAATCGCGAAATCCGACTGCATCCATGGAGTTACCGCCCCGACGGTGAAAAATGGCTTGAATTCCGTTGCCTTGACGGTGAGTTCGCCCCGACGGCGAAATAGTACTAGAAACTACCGCCCCGGTGGTGGAATAGTGTACCCCGAGTCAGTTTCAACACCTGTTGGAAAAATGACCATACCTTCCTCGTCCGAACTCAGATTAAGGCTATTAAGTAGGCTATAGAAAGCTAAGAAGTAGCTCTACAACTTTCTTAACTGGAGCTCGTCGAGATAATGGACAGAGAAAGGCTCAAATTAGCCTGAAAGCAGCTGCTGTGTAAAATTCATGCAAAATCCGATGGTAAAATGACCATAACTCTCTCATACGAACTTCAAATTGGATGATTCTGAATATTCTGGAAAGCTAAGACAAAGATCTACAACTTTCTTTCTTTGAGTTTTGAGAGATTAGGATTGGATCATGGGTCAAATTGAGAAACAAGCAGCTAGAATGCTAGATTCAAGCCAAAAACGCATCGATCCAAGGGGCTTTTCTTTCAATTCCTACAAAACAAAGTAAAAACACATAAAAGCATACAAAAACATATAAAAGTAATATAAAACTACATTACACAACAATAAGATGAAAACACATAAAACCAAACGAAATAGCTAAAGACTTACAAATTATCAAGGCTCAAAAGCACTTAATTTGTGTGTATAAAATACACTCATCAGTGTTTGTTTGAAAGGAAAGAGGGTGTGATTCAACTGTGGCTTGAAGGGCCATATTGCGCTGGACTGTTCGAGTCCGAGGAAAGGAATATGTTTCACGTGCGGATCGAGGGAGCACTAGGCTCGAAATTGTCCAAAGAAAGCGGTAGGAAAAGCAAGCGGAGGCAAAGGAAAAAGCAGCAGTGGTAAGCTGGTTGTTATAGAATTAGTGCCGCCAAGTCAACCAGCTGAACCTACGTTCGACATGACGGTGAATAGCGCAATGCAAGGTACTATTCTGATCAATGATCTAAATGTTGCATGTTATGTGATTCGAGTGCTACTTGTTAATTTATGTTCGATTAATTTGCTAGAGAATTATATTTGCTTCAAGAAGAGTTAGACTTTTCTCTGAATATAGAATTACGAGTAGTGATTCCTGTTAGGTTATGCATATAAATTTTCGTGTAGATATTAAAGATCACGTAATGTCGGTGGATTTAATTCCAAGTTGACTTGGGAAAAATCTGAGGTTTTCCTAGGTTTGGATTGGGTATTGAACCATGGAAAAAAAATTTGATTTTCAAAGAAAATGTGTAAACCTTATGACTCCAGAGTAGTCAAAGTATTTTATTTTCTGGTAATAGGTTTCCTAAACGATCAAGTTGACTAGCGATGGTGTGTGATATATAAAGTTTTCAAAATATTAAAATGGAATTTCAATAGATCTAATAAAAAATAGAGGTGGTGATGTTTTGGGATCACACCGTCTGAGGTGAGAAGTTTTATTTATTTATTTCTTTTAAAAAAATGTGTTTTAAATGAAGAGACTTATTAATTTAACGGCATGACCAGTAACACTTTAAAAGAAGAATTTTAGAAGAATGTTATAAAGATTCATAATTGAGATTGACTAAGACTAATATACATTTAATATGAGGAAAAAGGGTAAATTTTAAAGACTTAAATCGAACGTTGTTGTCGATCAAAAGAGAAGTATAAGGGAAAAGGAGGCGAGAGTGGACTTAATGGTTTAACAAAATGTTTTGAATAATAAAACTTAGTAGACCTAAGAAGAGTTGAAAGATACTATGGTTCTATTTGAAGTTTTGTGTTGGACAAAGTAAGAATTGGTTTTGCCAAAATGTTGTAAAAAAAATTGTCTATCTTTTAGTAGAAAGGATTAAGAGGAGTTATATTGCTAACTACACATGAGTAACTTATAACAAAAAATGACCAAATAGGAATAGAAATGTAAGGTGTTCGAGAGAGTCGGAGGAAAAGTTGTTCAAATAGAAAATCGTCTAACTCTATTGAGTAGAGAATATGTTTTCCGTCAATTCCGGAAGTCAGAAACAAAGTTTTGCACGACCATTTCTTGCCGATCAAGAGTCCGTTTAATTTAGATTAGTTAGACCAGTTGTATGTCGAAGAATTATTTCGAAACAAGATATTTTAGTATCAAATGTATCGTATCGAGATTTACGTTTTACATCAAATTTTTGGAAATTTTTTGCAAAAACACATGGGAACGCGGAGGGGAAATTATCACAACATACCGTCCTCACATCAACGTGTAGAGCAAAAGAACGATATGAACAATAGAGGATATGTTAAGAACTATTATGCAGGTATGGACATGTGAAGCGTTGTACGAAAGGAAATGCAAAACGTCACTACGCTGTGAAGAGATTTGGTGAATGTCAACTACTAGAACCAGAGATGGTACAACAGACAACGGAGTTCGTCAAAGTGATAAGAGCTAGATTGTTAGCTGCTCAAGACAAGCAAAAGAAACATGCGAATTAGTATCGACAAAGGTAAGAATGTGAAGTGGGTAGTTTCATGTTCTTAAAAAAAATATCTCCCTGGAAGGGGAAGATAATATATGGTAAGAATGAAAAGTCGAGTCTAAAGTTCGTTGGACCTTTTGAGAGGTTAAGAAGAATAGGTGCAGTGACCTGCGAGGTTGTTTTACCTACAAAGGTATAATATATATATATATATATATATATATATATATACAGAACTGATCTTAAGCATACCCCCTTAAATGACATACCAAGCATACCCCTTTTAGCGACGGACCGGGCGACGGTTTTGGTCCGTCGCCATAGGTCCGGTCCGTCGCTTAAGTCTTTAGCGACGGACAACTTTTAGCAACGGATCCGTCGCTAAAGGCTTTAGCAACGGACCGGACCGGACCTATGGCGACGGACCAAACCGTCGCCCGGTCCGTCGCTAAAGGGAGTATGTTTGGTATGCCATTTAAGAGGGTATGCTTAAGATTCGGACTATATATATATATATATATATATAGTATATTTCACGTTTCGGTCGTAAGATCGAGAAGATAGGACCATAAACATGTTATAAAGTATGAACCTTTGCAATTTGAGAAAGAATTGTTTGTGAGGAAGTACTTGTTCGGATAATTGACAAAACATAGTAAGTTCTCAGTAGTAAATGAATATTTTTTGTTAAGATGATGTCACAATGCTTGAGAAGCTACATGCGAATTCGAAGACATAATAATGTGTGTAAAATATATATATATATATATATATATATATTTGCTTAATATTTGTGTAATGATTCTGGGAACAGAATCTTTTTAAGGGGGGAAGAATGTAACAGATGAGTTTAATGTTAGGTTTGTATATTGCGCGAACATGCAATCAAATTACATAAACAGTGCGGAAGCGCGATAAAATCGAATTTTAAAATTTTATACAAACCATCACCAAGATCAATCTATGTGCTCAATTAACGATATAAACGAAAGATAAAGAGAATAAGAATTATACCCTCGTAGTTTAAAGCTTCCTCGGGTACAAGTTCAATTCCTAGTCCTTCGTGTTCTCCTCGAATGCTACGGTGTGATTCCTTCCTTTGATCAATGTTAGCCACCCAAGTGTTTGGCCTCTAGAGGTGATCCACCAAGGAAGAACAAGTATTCAAGAAGTTGGGTATTTGGCAAAACCCTAGTTTCTATCTCTATAGAAATTGTAAGTACTCTCCACAATTCTAATGCAAGAGTGTGTAACCCTAATCTATGATAAGACTTCTCTTATTTATAGATGTAGGAAAACCCCTTCCCTAAACTATTTAGGATTAGGGTTTCTATTTTAATTAAACTCCTTTAATTATATTCCTAATCCAATTAGGAATTAATGAGAGAGAGAGAAAGTACTTCTATTAATTAATTCTCAATCCCTATTAGGAATTAAATAATAGTTATATTAATTAATTCCCAATCCCTATTAGGAATTAAATAATAGTAATATTAATTAATTTCCAATCCCTATTAGGAATTAAATAATAGTAATAGTAATAATAATAATAAGACTCCTCTTATTAATTTATATTTAATATTTCCAAAATATTAAATAATAAATATTAAGCTATTTAATTTATTCTATCTCCATAGATTAAATTAAATACACTTAACTTATTATTACAATTATGCCATTTACTTCTTAAATAAATATTTTCCTTTTGCGGTGTGACCCTTTAGGTTCTCCATATTAAACCGGTTGTGAATAAATCAATTAGAACAATTCTAATCTTATTTAAATAAATAAATTAAATAATTTAATTCATTTAAATAAATAATATTTATTCTACAATAAGGGTAAGCCCCCTTAGCGATCAACGACTTTCCAGATAATATAGATTTCAACATTAATCACAAAAGAACCTTTGAGTAAATAGTTACCGTACAATTCAATCCTTCTACCATACAATGTCCCAATTAAATATAAGACATGGAATTTCTGTCAAGTCTTATTTTATTTAATTATATGTATTTCGATTCCCAAATGCACAACTCTAAATAATGCAAATTAGAAACTCCTTTCTAATTTCATTCTGCCTTGGCCAAGGACTACTGAGTTATCATTTATCGAATCACATAGGACATTCACATCTTTTACTAGACGTGGTAGATTCTTTGTTGATCATTCACCTATCTTCATGTACAATTTATTATACCCAATCATACCCTTTGATATACCCTAAAGGTCTTAAGGGACATGTCAAAGTATAACTTATCATACACAAGATACTATGATGATCTCAAGTCTAAGGATCACTTGTACTACTATCACTAGAGGAATTCCTATTGACAGCCGAGTAAAACTCCATTAGGTATTCCTTAGCGAGTCACGTTCAGTGAACTTATTCTCCAATAAGCACCTACATACTTGCTTTAGTGTCTCCACACAAATGATTATGAGATCAATCATCCTCTTCATAAGAGCAAGCAACGTATGTACTAATCTATCCGGATTCACTAATCCCCAATTTAGTAATCCAACGATTAGGAACAATTTTAGTTTGTGAGCTATCTTGAATTTAGATCTCATTAGCATGATCACCATCATGATTCTAAAAGCATTGCTCAAAACTATGGGTTTATCACATTTAATATAACAGCACCATGTAGATAATATAAAATGCCTTTTAAGAAAATCAATTCTTTTATTAATAAATGAATAAGATTACAAAGTATATGCTACATCATATCAAGTATGATTGGCTTGTGTGCATACTACTTTCAATCTCCCACTTGCACTAAAGCCAATCGCCATGGTATCTATTACCCATCTTCTCTAAGTGACGATCAAACTGCTGTTGTGTTAAAGCTTTAGTAAATAGATCTGCAATGTTGTCTTGAGAGTCCACACGCTCCAGGGTGACATCTTCTCTTTCAATGATCTCTCTAATCAAATGAAACCGCCGCAACACGTGTTTGGATTTCTGATGAGACCTGGGTTCCTTAGCCTGCGCAACGGCTCCATTGTTGTCACGGAATAAAGGTACTGCTCCTCTAATGCTAGGAACCACTCCAAGTTCAGTTATGAACTTCTTCATCCAAACAGCTTCCTTTGCAGCTTCACTTGCAGCTATGTACTCTGCCTCTGTCACCGAATCAGCAACTGTTTGCTGCTTGGAACTTTTCCAACTCACTGCGCCACCGTTTAAGGTAAACACGTACCCTGAAACGGATTTACTGTCATCTTGGTCCGTTTGAAAACTTGAGTCTGTATAGCCCTCTAGTTTCAATTCAGACCCACCGTAGACAAGAAATACATCCTTAGTTCTTCTCAAGTACTTTAGGATGTTTTTCACTGCCTTCCAGTGCTCTTCTCCTGGATTCGACTGATATCTGCTTGTTACACTAAGTGCATGAGCGACATCTGGTCTAGTACATATCATACCGTACATGATAGATCCTATTGCGGAAGCATAAGGAATCTTACTCATCCGGTCTCTCTCCTCAGGTGTCTTTGGGGCCTGTTTCTTGGAGAGATGTATTCCATGGCTCATCGGCATGAGACCTCTTTTGGAATCTTCCATGCTAAACTTCTTTAGCATCGAGTCAATGTACTTTCCTTGGGTCAAGCCCAGCATCCTTTTAGATCTATCTCTATAGATCTTTATCCCCAAAATATAGGATGCTTCACCCAAGTCCTTCATGGAGAAGTGTTTAGATAACCAAATTTTGATCGACTGTAGCATAGGAACATCATTCCCTATCAGTAATATGTCATCAACATATAATACAAGGAATGAAACAGCGCTCCCACTAACCTTCTTGTACACACAAGGTTCATCCTCATTTTTGATAAAATCAAACCTTTTAATTATCTCATCAAAACGGATGTTCCATCTTCGAGAAGCTTGCTTCAATCCATAAATGGATCGTTGTAGCTTACAGACTTGGTTTGTTCCAACCGTTGAAACAAAACCCTCTGGCTGTATCATATATACATTCTCCTCAAGCTCTCCATTGAGGAAGGCCGTTTTCACGTCCATTTGCCAGATCTCGTAGTCATAATAAGCTGCAATCGCAAGCAAAATCCGAATGGACTTGAGCATAGCTACTGGTGAGAAGGTTTCATCATAGTCAACTCCTTGTCTTTGTTTGAAACCTTTTGTAACCAGTCGGGCCTTATAGGTCTCTACCTTGCCATCTGCTCCAGTCTTTCTCTTAAAGACCCATTTACACCCAATAGGCTTAATGCCCTCAGGTGGTGAAACCAAAGTCCATACTTGGTTTTCATACATGGAGTCCATCTCGGATTTCATGGCTTCTAGCCATTTCTCTGAGTCTTCACTACTCATAGCCTCTTCGTAAGTCAATGGATCATCATCATCTATGATGCGTACCTCATCATCATCCTCTATGATGAATCCATACCTCTCAGGTATCTTCGGTACTCTTCCAGATTTACGAATAGGTAGTGGTACATTAGGTTCTTCTACTTGGTCAGGTACCTGACTTTGATCTGTAGTATTTTGTGGTTCTTGAACTTCTTCAAGAAATATCTTACTCCCACTGACCCCTTCGAGGATAAACTCCTTTTCCAAGAAGGCAGCGTGTTTCGCTACAAACACCTTTTGATCAGTTGAATGATAGAAATAATATCCTAAACTTTCTTTAGGATATCCCACAAATCTACACTTGTCGGATCTAGTCTTCAGCTTATCGTGCTCAAATCTTTTGACATAAGCTGGACAACCCCAAGTCTTAACATGCTTAAGACTAGGTTTCCTCCCTGTCCATATCTCATATGGGGTCTTTGGGACGGATTTGGTAGGTACCTTGTTAAGTAGGTATGCAGCCGATTCTAGGGCATAACCCCAGAAAGATACTGGAAGGTCGGTAAAACTCATCATGGAACGAACCATGTCCAACAATGTTCGATTTCTCCTTTCAGATACACCATTCAACTGTGGCGTCCCTGGTGGAGTCCATTGTGAGATTATACCATTTTCTTTGAGACAATTGAGAAACTCATTGGTCAAGTATTCCCCTCCTCGATCCGATCGAAGAATCTTAATACTCTTACCAGTTTGCTTCTCTACTTCACTTCTGAATTCTTTGAACCTTTCAAACGATTCAGATTTGTATTTCATTAAATACACATATCCAAATCTAGAATGATCATCAGTGAAAGTAATAAAATAAGAATACCCTCCTCGTGCATTCGTTGTCATATGTCCACAAACGTCTGTGTGTACCAACGCTAATAACTCTGTAACTCTTTCTCCTTTTCCACTAAAAGGAGATTTAGTCATCTTACCCATGAGACAAGATTCACAAGTTGGATATGATTCGTAATCAGATAGCTCTAAAAGCCCATCTTTATGTAACTTGGATAATCTTGTTTCATTGATATGACCGAGTCTCCAGTGCCACATAAAGGTATAATTAACATCATCTCTTTTCCTTTTCTTAGTTTGTTCAATTTGAAGTATATTTTCATGCAAGTCAAGTATGTAAAGTCCATTCAGTAAATTGCCAACACCATATAAAACATTTTTATTATAAATAGAACAACTGTTGTTCTTTATTATAATTTTAAAACCATCCATATCCAATACAGAAATTGAAATAATGTTTATAATGAGTGTTGGAACATAATAACAATTATTTAAACTAATGAACTTGCCCGAAGTCAGTGCTAAACAATAAGTCCCTACAGCCAATGCAGCAACCTTTGCTCCATTTCCTACTCGTAGGACGACTTCATCCTTGTTCAGCTTCCTACTTCTGCTTAGCCCCTGCATATTATTACATATGTGAGAACTACAGCCGGTATCCAATACCCAAGTAGAATTTTGACTTTCAGAAAAATTAATTTCAATCATGAACAAACCTAGATCGGAAGTCGAAGCTTCTCCAAGCTTCTTTTGGTCCGCAAGATACTCCTTGCAGTTCCTCTTCCAATGTCCCGGCTTATTGCAATGGTAGCAAATTCCTTTGCTATCTGGATCAGGATTCTTTTTATCCTTTCCCTTCGCCTTTCCTTTAACCTTCTTGTTTTTCTTCTTTTCAGAAGATACCTTGGGCCTCTTCCTTTTCTTGGAAGAATCATCCACTAGTAAGACTTGGTTCTTGTTGGATGAGAAGTGACCTTCAGTAGTTTTCAACATGTTAAGTAACTCAGGCAAGCTGACGTCCAACTTATTCATGTGAAAATTCACAACAAATTGTGAGAAGGTGTCCGGGAGTGACTGCAAAATCAAATCTTGGCTTAACTCCCCATCCATCACGAACCCAAGTTGTCCAAGTTGTTCAATCAGATTGATCATCTTAAGGACATGAGTCTCAACAGCAGTGCCCTCGGTCATACGAGATCGGAAGAGCTCCTTAGATATCTGATATCTAACAGTCCTACTTTGCTCACCATACAACTCTTTGAGGTGCAGCAATATAGTAGGAGCATCCATAATTTCATGCTGACGCTGAAGCTCGTTACTCATGGATGCGAGCATGATGCATTGAGCCAAGATTGCATCATCTTGCCACTTTCTAAAAGTAGCAATCTCTTCCTCAGAGGCTGTTTCTGCAACACTTGCAGGGACTGGCGAATTTAGGACATAAGAAATCTTTTCGGCAGTGAGAACAATTCTCAGATTCCTTAACCAGCCCGTGTAATTCGGTCCGGTCAATTTGTTAGCATCAAGTATGCTACGCAGTGATAGTGAGTTTGACATTTTTAAATTCTGCATGTGAAATAGACAACATTTTAACATTCATTCATTTAATTAATTACCAAAATAAATTAGGTCTTTATTTAAATTGGTATCTCCCACTATTTTCATCAAACTATATTACCCTCAATATATATAGTTCGGCAAATCTAATTAAAGGTTTGCGAGTGAGAATAAGGATCCCATTTCAAATGTATATAGCCTTGTGGTGACACAACAAACGATATATAAATAAATAGGTAGACAACTATTGTCAATTACATCACTATGTAACTCCTTGTATTTTGCCTCTTAGATTATTTTGATCAAGTGGTGACACATCCGAATCAAAATTATCCAAGTTAAGTCCAACCTAGCACTTCCATATATTCGAAAGAAAAACACTGTCCTTGTGGTGACATAACAAAACAGCATCGTTCAGTCTATGTATAAGCATCAAATGTGATAAAACAACATCTTAAATATTTAATACTTGCCTTGTGCTGACACAACAAACTCATATTAAACATTTAATACTCTATTGCTTTACCATGCTAGAAGGCGACGTTCGATATTCCAAATATCTTTGAACGCTTAGGACTTAATATAAATTTCTTTGAGGGGTTTATTATTATTAGTCTCATCTTGTTTAGCGCGCATGCACATATATATATATATATATATATATATATATATATAAAATACGTGTCATATTATTTTACATGCGAATCATGTTTGATAATATATAATATATATATAGTAAGCATGCACATATAGAATACTATATTCTACCCGGATTGATTATGGACTTTTATTCTAGTTTGGTTCACTAGAGCCACCAAGTGAACCAAAAGGTCAAACCTAGGGTGCAAGAATTAAATTTAAATATAACTATTACATTTAAACCCGGGCTCCAATACAAACGGGTCTTCAAGCGCTCCTTGCTCCTTTGTCTCCAATTCTTCAAAATTAATTCTAACTAGTCCTATTACAATAAACTATTTACAATAAATAGAAACCTTGATCAGCAGTCAAGGGGAAGTACATAGGAGGGAGATAGAATTTACATTAAGAAAAATTAGAGAAGACGAGGTACGCAGACCCCATTTATAAAAACCCATACATTCAAGCATCCACTAAAATAAATCCAATCACACATTGGTCAACAGTCCATAATCAATCCCTATTTATTATCATACATATCTCTATATGTATCAATAAATAACATTCATCCCATGAATTATAAAACCATTCCATATATGCATTGATATCAATTAATGGGCAAAAGTTTTGCTAATATTTAGTTTTTGAAACAAAATAAACTCTTTTATTTTAATCAAAAAACCAAATCCAAATTAAACTCTTTTAATTTTAGCAATCTGAAATCCTATTCCAGATAAAATAAACTCTTTATTTTAAACTTATATCAATTAAATAAACCATTTATTTTAATTGAAGAAAAAAAATATTTTCCAGATTCTGCTTACCGGCGCAGCTGCGCCCAGAATGAATTGGGCAACGACGCAGCTGCGCTGCTCCCCAGAAAAAACCGATTCTGGGTTTCGGCGCAGCTGCGCTCCAGAATGAACTGGAGGCGGCGCAGTTGCGCCGCGTCGCTGATTCAGAATTTTTTTTAATTCTGCCCAAAAATTTCGATCCAATCGCATATCAAACATACATGGAATCATCAAAATCGATAATTAGCACAAGATTAGGCTCTGATACCACTGTTAGGTTTGTATATTGCGCGAACATGCAATCAAATTACATAAACAGTGCGGAAGCGTGATAAAATCGGATTTTAAAATTTTATACAAACCATCACCAAGATCAATCTATGTGCTCAATTAACGATATAAACGAAAGATAAAGAGAATAAGAATTATACCCTCGTAGTTTAAAGCTTCCTCGGGTACAAGTTCAACTCCTAGTCCTTCGTGTTCTACTCGAATGCTACGGTGTGATTCCTTCCTTTGATCAACGTTAGCCACCCAAGTGTTTGGCCTCTAGAGGTGATCCACCAAGGAAGAACAAGTATTCAAGAAGTTGGGTATTTGGCAAAACCCTAGTTTCTATCTCTATAGAAATTGTAAGTACTCTCCACAATTCTAATGCAAGAGTGTATAACCCTAATCTATGATAAGACTTCTCTTATTTATAGATGTAGGAAAACCCCTTCCCTAAACTATTTAGGATTAGGGTTTCTATTTTAATTAAACTCCTTTAATTATATTCCTAATCCAATTAGGAATTAATGAGAGAGAGAGAGTACTTCTATTAATTAATTCTCAATCCCTATTAGGAATTAAATAATAGTTATATTAATTAATTCTCAATCCCTATTAGGAATTAAATAATAGTAATATTAATTAATTCCCAATCCCTATTAGGAATTAAATAATAGTAATAGTAATAATAATAATAAGACTCCTCTTATTAATTTATATTTAATATTTCCAAAATATTAAATAATAAATATTAAGCTATTTAATTTATTCTATCTCCATAGATTAAATTAAATACACTTAACTTATTATTACAATTATGCCATTTACTTCTTAAATAAATATTTTCCTTTTGCGGTGTGACCCTTTAGGTTCTCCATATTAAACCGGTTGTGAATAAATCAATTAGAACAATTCTAATCTTATTTAAATAAATAAATTAAACAATTTAATTCATTTAAATAAATAATATTTATTCTACAATAAGGGTAAGCCCCCTTAGCGATCAACGACTTTCCAGATAATATAGATTTCAACATTAATCACAAAAGAACCTTTGAGTAAATAGTTACCGTACAATTCAATCCTTCTACCATACAATGTCCCAATTAAATATAAGACATGGAATTTCTGTCAAGTCTTATTTTATTTAATTATATGTATTTCGATTCCCAAATGCACAACTCTAAATAATGCAAATTAGAAACTCCTTTCTAATTTTATTCTGCCTTGGCCAAGGACTACTGAGTTATCATTTATCGAATCACATAGGACATTCACATCTTTTACTAGACGTGGTAGATTCTTTGTTGATCATTCACCTATCTCCATGTACAACTTATTATACCCAATCATACCCTTTGATATACCCTAAAGGTCTTAAAGGACATGTCAAAGTATAACTTATCATACACAAGATACTATGATGATCTCAAGTCTAAGGATCACTTGTACTACTATCACTAGAGGAATTCCTATTGACAACCGAGTAAAACTCTATTAGGTATTCCTTAGCGAGTCACGTTCAGTGAACTTATTCTCCAATAAGCACCTACATACTTGCTTTAGTGTCTCCACACAAATGATTATGAGATCAATCATCCTCTTCATAAGAGCAAGCAACGTATGTACTAATCTATCCGGATTCATTAATCCCCAATTTAGTAATCCAACGATTAGGAACAATTTTAGTTTATGAGCTATCTTGAATTTAGATCTCATTAGCATGATCACCATCATGATTCTAAAAGCATTGCTCAAAACTATGAGTTTATCACATTTAATATAACAACACCATGTAGATAATATAAAATGCCTTTTAAGAAAATCAATTCTTTTATTAATAAATGAATAAGATTACAAAGTATATGCTACATCATATCAAATATGATTGACTTGTGTGCATACTACTTTCATTTAATTGAGTCGTGATTCTGGGGACAGAATCCTTTTAAGGAGGGAAAGATGTAACGATCGAGAATTTTGTAGTTTATTATAAATATTTATTGGAATTAAATAAATATTTTAATGGTCTTATTTATTAAATAAAATAAATATTTGATGAGATTTATTGTGGAACAATTTAATTAAGTATGGTATTTTATTATGCTAATATGTTAGCAATATCTTAATTTAATGGGATAATTAAATTAATGAATAAGTGTATTGTTTAATACACATGATATTGTGTAGTGATAATGTTTAATTTAATTTAATAATGAAATTAGAAATGTAATAATTTATGAAATAAATTATAAGGGGATTAATATTATTATTAATCTAATGATGTGACAAATAAACTTTATGTTAAAGAGTTTATTTAAATTAAGAAGTTAAGATTTATTAATTAAATGATTTATTTATATTGAGTTTTATTAAAATAAGGAAATGTGTCATGGGATTATATTATAAGGGAAGTATAATAATAAATTAAAAAGGTTTTTTTTATAAGAGCTTAGCCAAACATGGCCTAACTCTTGGTGGGATGTAACTATTGAGTTAGTGGGTTAGTGGGGAGTTAGTATGCGTAATATTGTCAGTTTTGTTTTACGTGTTTTATCAGTTTTTTTCATTAACCTAAGTCTAAGTTAGAGAGAAAGCAGAGAGAAAGAAGAGAGAACTTGAGAAGAAGAAATACACTGTGGTATCTAGAAGTGGAATTGGTGTAGCAAGAGGGAGTTTCAATCTTCCAACATGCTTTAACAAGGAATTCAAGTAAGTAATTTAACTTTAAAACTCCATTGTCATTATTCTTAAGTGTTCTTCATGAAAACTTGAATTTCATGACTTAATTGTGTAAAGATGGACTGTAATTGTTAATATAGTCTTATAATATATTTTAAGATGTTTGTAAATGAATTTTAGAAACTAGAATTCATGAAATCATATTTTGAATATGGATTTTATCTGTTCTTGAGTGTATATGTATAATAGGGCTGACTTTGAGTCTAAAATTGATATAAAATTCATGTTGTAATATGTAAATTGATAGAAGATTGTGATTGGGTATTAAGAAACGAAAATAATGCATGTCTAATAATAAGATTTGGTTAAGTATTGAGGTTGTAGTGAGTTGATTCGCTAATAATGTTGAAAAATGAAGAAATAGCATAAACATGGGTTTTACTCCTTTATACTTGGGTGTTTAATGTTGTGTTGTTGCTGTAATCGTTATGTATATATTAGGTTTGGATTGTGTGAAGTTTATATGTATTGGGTATGCTTAATTTGAAGTTTAGATAAAGAAATTGGAGTTTTTAGCCGTGGAACAGTACTGTGTCGCGAACTTCAGAATCTGATTCTGGGTTCCGGCGCTGCCGCGCCGTGTTGTAGTGCAAAATGCAGTGCTGCCGCACCGTAACGAAGGCCAAAAGTGGCGCTGCCGCGCCGTTAGCAGATTTTGCCGGTTTTGAGATTTTAAGTGTAAAACTTCTATGAATGTAATTGTAACCTAATCTAATGAATATGAAAATATGTTAAACATATATTAAGGTGTTTTCTACATATTGTGAATATGTATTTGAGGATTTAAAGTTAAGAATTATTAAACTTGTTAATTATAAGATTTGGTTATGATATTTAGTCAAGACTTGTGTGGTATATGGTAGAGGATTTGTATTTGTGCTATGTGATTAATTAAGAAGTTCTGAACTTAAACTAAGTTACCAAGTTGAGCTAAAGTGGGGATTTAACTAATAAGGTTAAATATTAATGTATCTAATTTATATTGTGATCCTAATGATATATGTAGGATAAATCGGTGAACGTGTATTGTATTGTTAATCTAGGTACGAGGTAAGTTTTCTATCCTTAACTTGTTATTTATACGCAAGTTTCTAAACTCTATCTCTTTTACATATTTAAGCAAGTTTCTTACCTCAACTTTTATTTGAGCAAGTTTCCTATCCCTCTTTTTACATTGAGCATGTTCTTATTTTTTAACTTGTCATATTTATACAAGTTCTCTAACCCTAATCTTTGTTGAGCAAACTCCTTTATCATTTAATGAGCAAGTTCTTATTCTTATAAATTCCTAAACCTTACTTTATGTCGTACAAGCTCTAACCTCTGTTTTCATTAGTTAAAACAAGGTTCTTGAATTATTCTAAGTTACAATTTCTAATTTAGCTTTCTAAATTCTTTCAAAAGCATAGCTTTGCCATGTGATGTTTATTCAGTTGTGAAACGTTGTTATTCAACACTTGAAATTGATTAGCATTGTATCAATCCTTTAACGGCTAGAATACTTTAATGATTCAACTTGTACATAGTTGATGAATGTTCTAAAGATTCCTTACTAATTCAACTAGAACATAGGTGATGTACATTCTAAAGATTTAGATTTCTTTGAAGTTAATTCCAAACCAAACTTATTTTGGTACAGAACTCAATGATCAAGTTGAGATAAACAACCCTGTATCAGGGGGATTATTTTTAGAGCAACGCGATAGCGTTAAAATGTTTGCGCAATACATAGTACTAAGGGATGATCACCTAGAGTACGAGATGATGGTCCATATAGTCGTTTAGACTGCTAAAGGTTACAGTAAAAACACATGTTAACCTAGGACATAGATAATGATTATAGTCGTTTAGACTGTTAAAGGTTAAAATAAAAATTCTTGATAACCTAGATGTAGTTTGTGGTCTTGTGACCCTCAGTGTATTCCTTGATGTTGATATCTGTTGTTCAGTTTAATAGTTCATTATTTCTTTGAACTTCTTCTATCTTCTAAGTAAAGCTTATTGTTTTTGGTAAGAATATTTTACCAACTAAAGCTCAGTCGATTGTGATTCATATACTATTATTGTACTCTATTATCTTGTGGGCAATTGTTCGCTCACTCTTGCACAAAACAATGCAGATGAAAACAAGAAGTTTAAAGAGCCATCTACAAACAAGGGCAAAGACAAGATGTTGTAATAGTAGATGTTAATTATTTTTTTATTTCATAAAGATTTTGTAATAGACGTGATAGTGTTTTATGTTTCCGCAAATGATGTAATAAAGGTTAGATAACCTGGGATTGATTTAGTTATGATGATGTAACCTTCTTATGGGAGAATTTATTATTTAAGTTTTATTATAGTATTATTATCCTTTATTGTGGGTAGTTAGATGTGAAATATTATGAAGTTGATTTGAAAGTGAACACCAAATCTGTGGGATTGAAGTACCCGAATTTGGGGGTGTCACAGCGACACCAATATTCCAACGATTATCAATGTGATAAACTAGGTGTAAGCACAAAACCCTCGCCCATACAAAGGTTTGTGCAACTCAGTCATCACACAAGTCCTCAGTTAAAATCCCACTTAATTCTATCTTGCTATTAACTTACTCTTTGCTCAATACGAAATTTCCGTATTTCTTCATCTATAACTCCTTGTGAGTTTATCTTGTACTATATCATAGTACATTCTCTCTATAGCATCAACCTATAACTATTCAATCATTACAAACCATTTGGCTTTTACAACTTTAAAAGATCACGTCGTGATCTTATTCTATAATCATCTCCCTTATGATTCTTTTCTTATCTCAGGATCGTTTTGTTTTATGATCTTCATTCTTTCCCTTTTATCATTTATGATTTCATTTATGCTTACATTTTATAGACCTTGTCTATTCGTCATTATTCGTTATCTTGATTATTGGAGTTAGGTAACTTTTGATACTTATCTTTATATCTCTTCAAGATTCTTCTTTGAATCTTCTTGTTTATATATCAATTCTTCCTTTAAGAATCTCTAACTTCATTCATATTGCTCAATATTTTATTTAAGTTTACTTCTTGTCATTCTCATCTTCTTCTTATAACATTTCTAAGACTTAACTTATCCTATATATCTACATATGTGAAAATAATCACTTTTTCATCATACGTATCCATAATTCTATACTCGGTACACATCTAGTCTCTAACAGTGTTCAATATAGTACGCTGAGTGGTTTCCCACAAACAACCAACAAACTAGTTTTCCGTCACGTCTATACTGTCTTTCACAACGAGTTAGATCGGTTGCTAGTTCGTATTAACCTCCGCTCTCTAAAGGAATCGTTTAGCCCAGATACCATACATCAACCATTAAAGAGTACGATTGTACCAAAATTATACTTAACTTATTATTCTCAAAACTCTGCGAGATTCTTCTTTGAATCTTCTCATATATATCTTAATCTCTTCTCTATACATTTCCTAAATTTATTTCTTATTGTTCAAACTCTATCTGAGTTTATTCTTTATCACCTTCACATTTCTTCTCTAAGGTTATAACCTAAGGTACTCTTACTTAAGGTTTATAACCTATCAGCTTTGATACCAACTGTAATGACCCTAAAATTCATACAATACATCCCTCGACTTCGGTCGTTATTAATACATCTTCATTCTGACTTTACAACATTAATCGATGTTAAAATTTATAAAATGCGGAAACATTTTAAACCTTCTATTACAAAGCGTCCTTGTTCCCAGAACTTTCAACCTTTACATCTAAGTATCTTAGAATCATGTTAATATTATGGTTCGCCTTGTCAAACTTATTATGAAAATTTACATCTCAATACAAACTTCACAACTCAACATAAATACATTTATCAAAATCTTAACATAGTTCAAGTAATGACGTCAACTAAAACATTTAATCTTCATGCATCATTTTGATCCATGCCATTCAAGCAGCACATAACGTTACCTTGAATCCTTAACCTGCAAAAATAGTTATTTGCAAGAATGAGCTCGACAACTTAGCGAAATCTAACAGTTTCCATGCATCACGTAGCACATAAATAACATGCTCATCTTATACAACATAAAGATCTGACTAAATATAACTCACATATTGTACGTCACATATCAAATAAAGATTGAATTCCATAATTCAATCAGCATTCTTTACTCAATCAATATAGTCATAAATTGACTTTAACATTTCATACTTATCACATATGTAATACATCATGCTCTTTACAATATAAATTTAAAACAGTTAATAATCAAGTTTACATAACAAATAGGAACTGAAAGACTTGCCTGACTTGTAGATTACCAATTACCGAAAAACAGCTTATAATTATCTGCACCTCACGTGCCCTACACAATTATATAATCATGCACATCAACTATTAGTCTTATAGCAACGCATATAAGTTGTAATATAAACTTTACTCTACATCCATAACCCTTCCTATTAATCAATACACAATGTTCAATTTGACTGTGTTAACTATATTTCTTTTTAGTCATACTCGAAGTTCATTCAAGTGTTTAAGTCTTGCTAGGGCTCTTTATTGGTTTATATTAACCCCATTCCATATCTTATAATGTTCATTTCATTTGAGTTAAAACACTTTTTAGGCTCATTAGGTATCCCTTTACCTTTTACTTATCATCTAATTAAGTCTTTAAGGCCTCTCATTTTATCACATTATGTGAATAGGGTTCATTACCATTAAATGAATTACGTTACTCAAAGTTAAATAAATTAACTTCATCTTATACTTTAAAGTATTCCATTTAAATAGTCACTTAATATTTAATTAAGGTCCTCTGTCTTGCCTTTATATCATTTCAGATGTATTTTAGATTAACTAAATTAATTAAATTAACTCATCATTATCCAAATAAATCTTTATGTCTGATCTTTTAATTAATACTTAATATTAAATTAAGTATTTAAAGCTTTCCATGATACCTAATTAAGTGTATTATGTAATCTAAATTAATTATAATTATTAAACTTGGGCCATGCATTTAATCTTTCTTCTCTGGGCTTGGCAGGCTACCGGCGCTACGGCGCTGGTCTAAGCCCTTCAACCGGCGCTGCGGCGCTGGTCCCGGATCTTAGTTGACCGGGTGACCCGGCGCTGCGGCGCCGTGCACCAGTAAGGAATTCTGCAGTTTTGCTTCTTCGCGAATTTTTGACCCTTTCTCCTTCCAATCTTAATATCTCGAGTAATACACATCCAAATTAATCCGTTTTTGACTCTATGGATTCGTAATTCATAGAACTACAATATACCAGAAAATCAACAATTTATAGAAACATTAACTAACCCAAAATCTTGACCCAAAACTCATGTTCATACTCTGTTTTCATGTTTTAATATATTTAGCATAATAGTTCACCACGAATTCATTATTCAACCAAATTGATTCATTCTACTTTCATTGTTTTCGTTTGTCAACATACTAATAACATGTATCATCAATTTACAGATTTCTACATGAATCACTAACCAATTTTAGCCTCAAATAGACCAAAACACATATATTTCCTCAAAACTCTAATTTCTCATCTTTAATATGTTCTCATAATTTTGATACCCAAAACCAATTATAATTTACTCATAACAGATTATATATATCCAATAACATATATAATCAACACAATAAAATTCTCCAACTTAACATTCATAGAAACTTACACAACTTAAGAAAACCCAAACTAAAGCTTAAGGTTAAATCATTACCTTTTGATTTCTTCTTGGACTAGTTAGAAGATAGGAATTGCTTGATTAATCCTCTTCTTCTCCTTTGAATTCTCAGACTTTTTCTCAAATCATAGAGAACTCCTTTTTCCCTCAAGTTTTTTTCTACCTCCTCTTTTCTCAGTCTCAAGCTTAAAATAATACGTAACATAAAAAAAAACTGACAATGTTAAGGGTCTCAGCAGTGACCACCCACTAAAGGTCTTAGGGCCTTGTTTGGTTTAATTCAAATAGACTCCAATTTCATTTATTTTAATACTCCTCTATTATATGGTACATATGTCACACTTAATTTAATTACTAAATCATTTAGCCTCATTAAGTAATTATACAATTATAATATGTATAATTACTACACTATAATTTATGAAATTATATTCATAAATAAGATAAACACTTCTACTAAGAATAAACATTTCCATTAAAATAATTAATATTTATTCCACTAATTATTTTAATTAACTCAAATGAATTATACAATTATTATGTATAATTATTTAACTTCTTTCCTATAAATTGTCCCAAGACAATTTATTTAATCTATACATTTAGTCACACCTTAAATATTAATTCCATTTATCAATCTCTAACCAATATTTATTTATAGGTATATTGGTTTTCCTCTCTCATCATCAACTTAAATTTTATTAACATTATTCAAAATATTAAACCCTTCATATATGACCATGACATGCAATATATTATGAATACCAAATTTAATTAACACAATCATTTTTCTTATGCAAAACTCATATATTAATTCATTATTTTACTTAAGTAAATTAACTCTTTTATTCACTTTACTAAAACACCATAGTATAACTTCAACTTAATTTAAATTAACCAATATTTATAAGGTAAACTTCCCTTGCCACCATATTCCTTATCGTGACTAATTCCTTTATTTCCTTTAATAGTTTAATCAACTATTAAATCTCATATATATTTAATTTCTTCACACCAAAACACATAATTCAAAATATATAACACATATATACACATACCCAAACTCAAAACATCTCATAATAAAAATTTTATTTATTAAATTCTTATTTATTAATTTTTAAAAATCCGGGTTATCACAGCATGTGATTGTGTTTTCTGCATGATGATGGAATTCATGATTTGTGTCTATGATAGAGATATACATATATGCCGCATGTAATCTAATAGGAAACCTGTGTTTTAAATTCTTTTTAATTGTAATTCACATAGAGATATAGTGAATTAGTTAATTAGGGTGTTCAGCTTAATTCTATCATCTGTGGATTTAAGTTGATTTGTTTATGATACATCGAGAGATGCTCATAAATATTGATGAGTTCTTGATTAACAGTCCAGAATAATTTGTTTAACTTAACAGGAAATGTATTGATCTAAGTGAAGCAATAAGTGAAATTGTAGTCTTAAGTCTTCATAATCTGTTTTCAAACTTGTGGTAGTAGCATTAGTTAAATTAGTTATTCGATTTCCTAAATTAACAAATCTTTAATCGATTGTTTAATAAAATTGAGTTAATATAAAATTGGTAGTTGTTATTATAAATTACAGTTTTTCTCCGTGGGATCGACACTCTCTTATCATTATATTACTTGTGGACTACTTATACTTGCGTATTTTGCTAGTATAGATTTAGACAAACAGTTCAATTTTGTACAGGAGCTACGTTATATTATACATTTTCATGTCCCAAAAGGCCTGAATTTATTTTAATGTTTAAATGGACCAAACAACCCTCGGAAAAATCCATACAACAAGTTTTATCAGTTTTTGCAGTTTGACCTATTTTTGTAGAAACTATCCACTGGAAAATCTACAAGGTATTTTTCAGAAATTCTAATTGGAGTGTTTAGAGAACTCCCATATCTAACTCCAGAACTTGACCACACTCAAAAATTCAAAATAAGCTAAGAGTTATGCTTGTTCGAATTTCAGGTTCGGTTTTAAGGAAAACAGTTTTTTTCGACTTTTATGTTTACTAAGAAAACTCTCTTGTTTTCATGATTCTTCATACATATAACTCATAACAAGCATATATACTCCAATATAACCTCCCTTATATCATAGGATCCACCACTCCACACAAACAATCTCCCACAACAATCATGCTAAAACATAACCTAAGCTTAGAAATTAAAGCTAGGGTTTTCAAAAAGTTTTATACCTTCTTATTTCCTTCTTTCTTTGCTAGGGTTGGATGGTGCTTGATCTCATTACTAGCTGTCTACTCCTTCTTTCCTTCCTCTCCATCTGTGGCCCTCTCTTTCTTTCCTTCCTCTTGCTCTCTCTCTCTCTTACTAGCCCTTTACTTGGTGAAATGAAAAAAAAACTAGCAAGTATACTTGCCTATGGGTATTTACAGAAAGTTAAGACCAAGGGAAAAATAGTCTTTAACTATTACTAAGGAAGGGTATAAATGGTCTTTAAGACATCTCAAAGAAATTTCCTAGAAATTTCCTTTAAGATACAATGGTCATAAACAATTTTTTTCAAGGACAAAATTGTCATCTCGCCATGGTTAGGAAACTTCTTAGAAATTTCCTTCAAGGACACCATGGTTATTAATATTTTTCTTTTAGGGAAAAATAGTCATTCTCCCATTATTAGGAAACTTCTTAGCAATTTCCTTCTCAAGACTCGTTGGTCTTTAAAGGTTTTTTATTAGGGCAATTTCCTAGAAATTTCCTCTCATGTGTCATGGGTCCCTCCTTTGTCTCCGATGTGCTGAAATTCCAACAGATTTCAGGCCATATGGGTCTCGCACCTCGTTTTGCGTGCTGAATCCCGTCTTTAACTTTTTGACCCTAAAAATTAAATTTTCATGTTTATAGCTGATGCTGTAATATCCCGAATGTTTATGAGTTAGCAAATCATGATATTAAATTATTATGATGATTGTGGCATACAATGATCCTTAGAAAAGGAACTTTATGGGTTAAGCATAGGATAATACTCAGAGATTAAATAGGTAATATGAAACCTATGTTATAGTAATACGTTAAAATTTATTCAACGATAAAATTTCGGAAGAAATTAGACGAAAACCGAGTAAGAGGTTTGATATTTGTGATTCCGAGGACGGAATCCTTATAAGGAGGGAAGGATGTGACAACCCGGATTTTCGAGAATAATTATAATAAGAATTTAATATAGAATAATTCTTATTATGAGTCCCGTTTGAATATATATGTGTTAGATATATTTATGTGATTAAATAGATGAGCTTAATATGTATATATATAAATGTGAAATATATACATAGATTCGGAATGAATGAGTTAATAGTTAATTTATTGCAACGATCGCGAGTCATGGGTAGCTTGATAATTCGAGCTTATGAATATTATTGAATAAAATAGACTTTTATTGATAATATTATGTGGTAAGTGTTTAAAGGTTATATTATAACCTAGACTATGTGTAGACGATGATTAGTAAGTATCAAAGTTTTCGTATTAGCTAATTTAGCGGATTCGAGAAATATCGCTAGAGTACTATTTATTGGATTAAATAAATAGTTAAAGGATAATATTATTGGACGAGTTATTTATTGTAAAGACGCTAACCCAAAATATGGGTGAGATATATGTACGTTGATGTATATGATTATGGGGAGTTAATCGGAAAGAGTAGCGATCGCGAATCGTGAATACCCTTGTAATTTGGGTTTATTAATAGTATTAACGGATTAAATATTATTTTTCGGTGACGTGTTTAAAGGCTATTTTATAACCTGGATGATGTCAATGTATGAAGTTTTATTTTTATGCGTTATTGAATCGTAGGAGTGAATAATTGATTTTGCGAAATATCGCAAAATTACTATTCACGGGGCACGTTTCCCGAGGCACTATTCACGCCATAAAATTTTTGTGTCTTTTTCGATGTTGAATAATTTCATAAATACGTGTATGCGTACGAATAATTTTTTCAAGTGTCAGAAATTTTATTTGAGCTGATACGTGATTTTATCCGTATCCGAAATGTATTATATGGGTGTTCCGAATAATTGGACAAATCCCTTAATAATTATTTTTTTACGTATCCCAATATTTATGGTAATGCCCATTTTAATTTTGGGTAGGGTTATTTACCAGTTTTGGTACAAAAGTGGGAGTTTTCGGGTATATTTTTGGTGTATTTGGGTATTTATTTTGGCTTGTCACTCCAAGAGGGAACCAATCCCTCATTTTGGACCAATAAAATTGCAAGGAGGGAGAGCTATTGCCGGCAATGTTGAAAAATTGGCCACCTTGAGCCATTAAACCACAAACTCATTTTTCTTCCCAAATTTACTCCTCCACTCTCCCAAATAATTCAACAACTTCATTCCTCTATTGCAAACCATCAGCTCCCCATTCAAACCCATTTCAAATTCTGCAGAGAGAGAGAGTGAGAGTGAGAGAGCTCGCCGGAAAAAGGAGGAGGAGTCGCCGGAATTTCGCCGGAAAAAGGAAGGAGGAAGAAGAAGGAGGCACGGGAGGAAGAAGAAGAGAACCCAAGCAAGGAGGACCTTCAAAATAAATCCTAGCCGAGCTTCTTAATCATCTAGGAAGGATTTATAGAGGTAAACACCAATCAAATCCTTTCCATTCGATTTCTTATTGAGTTTTTCAAGTTTTTCTTAGTTTTGAGCTCTTAAGCTTGTGGATCGGATTTGTGGCGATTCTTGGTGTTTTTGTTTGTGGTGATTGTTTGTAAATGTTGTTAAGAGGTTATATAAGTCATTAATAACATCAAAGTGGAACAAAAACGCAATAAATCCGTACCTATGCTTAAGGAGGATGAAGAACATGAAGAACAATGAACTTTGGACATGAACTTGGACATTTGGACGATTTAGAGGACTTTGTAGCTATGATTTCGTGTTTGTTGTGTTTATTTGTTGTTGTCATATTGTAGTTCCATGGGTTATGAGTTTAACCCAGTTGGAATGGAGTAAAAAGGGATTAAAACAAAGATTTGGTGATAATTTTCGTAAAGAACACCAAGAACATGAAGAACACGAAAATATAGCATGAGTTGATACTTTGGCCTAAGATTTGGCCATGTTAATGTTAATGGATAGCTCTGAATTTTTGATATGTTGTAGCCCTACGTCTTAGGAGTCCATAGAGTCCGGAACGGACCAATTTGAACGTGTATTGAGGGAGTTATGGTGATTGGAAGCAAGATAGGTCTAAAACACCAAAACAGAGCATTCCGGGAAGCAAAACGCGTTGGGGACTCAGGCCTAGCGCCAACGGCGCTTGGCTGGGCGCTGTAGACGCTGGCCACGGGGCCAGCTACTGCATAGGAGCGCTGTAGGCGCTGGCCATAGGCCATTGTGAGCGCCAACGGCGCTGGTAAGGAAACTGTGCAAAACTGCTCTGACGTCCTTTAGTAAAATGGGCATAACTTTCTCATACGAACTCGGATTGAGATGATTCAAGATGATTCGGAAAGAGAACGAGTAGACCTACAACTTTCGTTCTTTAAGTTTTTCCATTTGAGGTCGGGATCAATTCCCAAATTGACCATTTGTATGACTGATGTGTTTTTGGGGGCAATCGGAGAGTGTCGAGCATACGCGTAAGCACGCGTAATGCTCCCGACAATGTTAAATGACGTTCTAAGTTTTATAACATGAATGTTATGATTTATAATGATACTTAACATTAACCAATGAGTATTAGATAAATTGAATGGGCATGTTAGGCGTACGCAAATGCAGGTCGCCTAGGCGTTCGAATAATCAAGTTTAGCGTATAGACGTGCAAGCGTCGTAACGTCGTAACTAGTGTGTATAATCTTGTTTAATATTTTGTTTCTAATAATAATGAAACATGATAGTGTGTTATAAACCAATGCATGAGCATGCTAAGCACATACAAAGGAGGCGAATTAGGTGTGTGACGTGTAGACGTCGAAACGCCGTGTAAAGTGTTAATGAACTTGAATAATGTCTCGATTCAAATGAAACGAACATTATAAGATACGGGATTGGGGATGGGGTTAATATAACCAATAAGTATTGATGGTGATAAGGGTCGTAACGTTTTCAAACGACGCGACGCCGAGTAACGTTTTAGAGTTAATCGCGTTATTAATTTATAATGCGCGAACAATATGAGATAAGAGTTGTTATATTGTAAACCATTATATGAAGCATTTTTAGTGGCTAATTGGTATTTTATTGTTAAATAAATTGTGTAGGATATTTGAAGGACGAGCCATCATAATTTGGCAAGGAACGCTTAAAGGCAAGTTCTTTCAGTAACTTGTTAACTTGTTTAAATGTATTGATGTACATGACTTGATTACTAAATCTTTCACTATTATGTGGATTATATGAGAGCATGATTAAAGTGTGCATAATGTGCAATTATGTGACTATATTGTTCTATGCGGAACTTGAATTATTGTAAATATATAATGTGAGATGCATGAAGTATGCTATGAGATACATGATGCATATATATATGGATGGATTGCATAAGATTTATAATGCATGAGTAAGATGCATAGTATGAGAATCATGGTGCATGGATAAAATGCAAACTTATGTGTTTACGTGAAGCATGAAATGTGAAAACTGTTAGTTCTTGCTGAGCCGTCGTGCTCATTCTTGCAAAAATAAAACTTTTGCAGATTTACGATGCAATGTAATTATCTTGATATCGTGATGATGAGGATTAGAGGCGCATGGAAACAGGAAGGTTGCTAAATGTCCCTTTACTGTAATTATTTAGCTATGATGACGGTATATGATGTACGTGAATTTGACTATGTAAACCCTGAGTTAGAAATGAAGGTTATCCATTATAGTATTTATGATGTGATTATGTTAGTTACTTGTTATAGTAAACTACAAGGATGTCGATGTTGTATAAAGGACATTTTTATAACGAATGTATTGGTTATTGAATAACCTTGCGAATATTCAGGGATTGGATAAAGTCAGAATCTGAACCTTGCGTTCACACATGAGATATTGTAAAGGATCATGGTATTTATTCAACCTTGGTCATAAGTGTTTTATTTAAGGTCTTCGTGCCTGGGATTAGATGAGGATATGTTGTTATATTATTGTAATTACATTCATGTAGTAAACCCATGTTGTATGGGTAGTACCGTGACGCGCCGGAATCGGGTTCAAGGTAAGACCCGAGTTTCGGGGGCGTTACAGATGCTACTAAAGTCGACGCTCCCAACATCATGAACATATCCGTTTCTTCAAATTCATCTTTGAATTCCGAGTTTAACTTTTTTTCATAAAAGTCAACCATTAACTTTGACCAAAAAGTCAACTCCGACACATTTTGTATTTACAGTCTTTTCTTACTAAATTCGACGTTCCATACTCAACCGAGCAGTCTGCATTTCAAAATTCTTTCCGAACTCAAATTTTAGTTTTGAACTATATAGTTCTCTTATTGACATTTTCATGATCATTCTCTTTTAAATTGCATACTTGCACACATTCATCAATACACACATATATACACCACATCCTTTACATATGAAATTTTTCAAAGGAAATCCTCTTAGTAATACACCACTACGTGATCTTCTTAGTCATTACATTCCTTTCCATCTTTTTAATGATTCCTTCCCCGGAACCACTATTATCGAAATATTTTAATTCTGTTTACTACTAACTCTTATATAATCTCTTTCATCGAATAACTTTATCAAATTACCTTACTACCTCTTTAATTTACTCTTACTTATCCAATTCATAGACGAAAATTTATTCTTAGTCCAAGTCTTGTCTGACTTGCTTCGGCTCATAATTACCTGCTTATTTTCAGGTATTAACATTTCATCAATATATCTCTTATACTCGTACGTAAACTTTATTTTATAATACTATTTCGTTATCATCAATTTGACATAATACATCTTTCCCTCTTATAACTATAACTTTTCATACACTCGTCCCTTTATCTCTCGTTTCTTACAATTATTCTCTTACCTCCCTTTCCATTAATGACATGACTACTTATTATTAAATAATTGAAATTCTTTTAAAATGGCGCTTGGCGGGCGCTGGGGCTTGGCGGGCGCTGGCGATGGGCGGGTGCTGGCGCTTGGCGCGCGCTGGCGATGGGCGGGATTATATTATAATATCCTTCTTTTTATAAGACTTCATATATCATAATCTCCTCACTCCTTTCTTCATTTTCTCACTTACTCTTCAACATTTCTATCTGTTGCATTTACTTCTCCTTATTCTCATTCCACCGCGGTAACTTGTACCTTATTATAAACTAATCGTCTATCAAGTCACTAAAATACCTTGTTTTAACGACTGATCTACTAACCTCTCTTCATAACTTCCTTAAAGCCTTTTGCACCAAAAGTTTCTCAACCATATATGTTCTTCTTAAAACATATATTGGATTAAAAATATTTAATCATTTATCTACTTCCAGTCTAGGTTTTAAACTCTAACCTTTATTTAATTATTGAAGATCTTATTCAAAAGTCTTAGAAATATCCGGGATATCACAGGAACTATCTAGATTTTATTTAGGTTAACCGTAGAATTAGGATTTTTGTTTTATTTTATTTATTTATATTTTTTTTCTTTTGTGTGACTTTTGTGGTTAGTTGTTTATTTGTTTTGTGATATGTGGAAAGATGGACTCCTATTATAGTTGGAATAATAATTTTGCTTGGAATCAAGAACCCTATGAAAATTTTAATGAACACCAAGTAAATCAATTTTTTTCAACTTATGAAAATCCTTATCTAAGTTTTTATTCATCGCCATATTCAGATTTAGAACCTCAATATCCACAAGAATGTTTAAGTGAAGAAGAAGAAAAACTCAATACCTTAGAGAAAACTATGAAATTTTTAATGGAAACTCAATTTAATTTCATGCAAGACACGAATCAAGCTATATCTCACCTAAAAATTCAAATGAGTCAGTTAGCCACCATAATAAATGAACAAGAGGTGGGTGAATTTTTTAATGATCTTGAGGTTAATTTTGAAAAATCATAATGGTTGTGAAAATGCTGAGAAAAATGAATTTTTTTTATTCAATTATTCACACTTTGAGTCAAACAAATTTGAGGAGTCTAAAAATTATGAGTCTATGCCCAAAATTGATCATGTCACATTTGATGAGTCGGTTGAAAAAATCTATAAGCCTAAAGTTTCATATCCTGAAAGACTTATTCTTAGAAAACAATCGAGTGATTTTGTAGATCAACTCATAAAAGTAAACACGATCCAAGAGTACTTGTCCATGACCTAAGAAATAATTGAAAATAGACTCTTGATTGAAGATGATTTAATTGATTTTTTCTTAAATCACCTTGTCAAAAATATAAAAAAGTAGAGAACAAAGAATTATACCTTGTATATATGTGGGGGGCATTATGCTGCAAAAAATGTGGTGAGAAAGAAAACAAATGTACATACCTATAAATTTTAAATAATCTAAAAGGCATGCGACTATAAATGAATGATACAAATGAGCAAGTGAGTGTGAACTTTTCATGATTTTCAGGAAGTCTAAAAAATTGAAAATAGTCAGAATTTCCATCACAGTTTTGCTTAAAGTTTCTCACTAACATGTTTAGAAGCTGGAAGAATTTGTTCAAATATATGTTCTCATTTTATTGACTTATTTGTAGTGGATCTCAACATTTGATTAACCTTATCTAAATATTTAGATTCATCCCATATTTAAGACATTTTTTCAATTTCAATTGGAAGACCCTCTATTGAACTAAGTTCACCACAAAGGTTAGTTATAACTTTTTCGACTACGACCAATAACCACATGCTCCTCAATCGATTCTGACCACCGAGTTTCTAACCATGCGTCATATAACTTGTAGTTGGCCATCGAGGAAACAAGTACAACACACTTCATATATTTTTGATATTTTTCTTCCAACAAAAAATTACAAGAATTGATATTTTTGTTGGAAAATTTTTCCGAAAATAGGTTTTTAAAAAATAAAATAAAAATAAAAATAAAACCAGGATCATCTTTATGGTTTTATACGAAACAACAATTATATATATATATATATATACCATGTATCAAAAGTACGAATTCGTTACCTAGTGTTTGGTTGGATTAACACGTTTTAATATCTGTACAATCTCTTGTATCCTCAAGATCTTCCTTCCTATGACCTTATGCTGAACCTTGAGTGTGGTCTCCAAAGCCCCTTTCTGAAAAACCCTAACTTTGTTTTTCTTGTGCGGAAAAGAGAGAATCCGAATTTTGTGTTTTCTTCTGATGGAAAAGTACCAAATTCGTTTCTGATTAATGATATATATAATAACATTAATCTTTATCATCTCTTATGAATCTGGTCCATATTAGGCTAGGAAGGGGATCATAAGGGATTCCTTTTTTGACTCCAATACTTATCTAGATATTATTATACAATAATAATATTCAAAATAAATATTAATTACAATTAATTTCACTAAATAATTGTAATTGCACTTCAGTCCAGGAATTAATTAAATAAACCCTTTACTAATAAACTGTAAATATTTCCTCTATAAATGTACATAAATATTTAAGAATCAATTAATATAATTTCGATACATTTAAACTAATTTCATAAGTCCACAATTTATCTCTATTTGATCATAAATTGATTTAACAATTAACTCAATCCTTCTAATAATAAATATTAAAAGACTCGGCCAACATTCTATGATTAATGATAAATTATCTTATGAAAAATCTTATAGATGTTTTGACAATAATAATGTTCCTAATATTAATTAAATATATTAATCGACATTCCGAGGTATTAATTAACACGATGTAATCTCACTCATTGGAACATCAAATTAATATATATAACAATATTAAGTCCACTATTATTTCAAAATTAAGAAATTTTACAAATTAGTATTTATGTGAAAATATTTTATAAATAAAATATTGTCACATGATCTGTTTAATGCACATTGTTAATGCACTAGTACTTTAACTAGAAGTTCAATTTCTATGATCAAGATAAATCATCTCTATTAAAACACTATAACCTATAGGATAATATCTCCAAATTATCCTAGGTTATAAACCATTATTTCTTTATTTATATATAACATATGATCTATATCTTCTGTGTATAACATTTTTTTATACTCATAAACCATAACACATATAATATGGAGATATAAAATAAACTAAATGATCATTTAATGAATGATGAATGATGTACTTTTATTAATAAATCAATGTCCAACACAAATAAATAAACATTAAATAAATAGATAAATAGCAAAAATCCAACAATTTTTATAAGTCCTATTTGGCATGAATTTAATACCGATTCCATCACAATGAGATTCAAAAACTTTAGCAGGTAATGTTTTTGTGAATGGATCTGCTAGATTTTCAACTCCTGGAATCTCGTATACTTTCAAATCTCCTTTGTTCACATACTCTCGTATGATATGGTACTTGCGCTCAATGTGCTTCGATTTTTTATGGTCTCTAGGATCCTTTGATTGTGCTACTGCCCTAGTATTATAACAATATATAACCATGGGACTAGCGGTTGACGGTACTACTCCAAGTTCTATTAAAAACTTTCGAAACCAAATAGCTTCTTTGGAAGACTCTGAAGTTGCAACATACTCTGCTTCCATAGTGGAATCAGCAATACATCCTTGCTTAACACTTCTCCAACTAATAGCTCCATCACTTAAAGTGAATACATTCCCAGAAGTTAACTTTCTTGTATCTTTATCACCCATAAAATCTGAATCAGAATATCCAATAGGAACTAGATCATCACTGTAATAGACAAGCATATATATAATCTCTCGTTCTCAGGAATATAAAACAGTCCACCCCTTGTCTTTTTTGGATACCCTACAAACAAACATACTTCTGATCTTGTTCCTAACTTATCTAAATCTGTCTTCCCTTTTCGCACATGTGCAGGGCAACCCCATATATGAATGTGTTTCAAGCTAGGCTTGCGCCCTGACCACAATTCTAATGGTGTTTTTGGAACTGATTTAGATGAAACAATATTCAATAAGTATATTGCCAATTGTAAAGCATATCCCCAAAAAGATATAGGTAGTGTAGAATAACTTATCATAGATCTAACCATATCTAAAAGAGTCCTGTTTCTTCTTTATACTATTCCATTCTCAGACATGTAATTCTTGAATTCTGTAAGAAGGTATTCACCACCTCGATCAGATCGAATGTCTTTATGTGTTTACCCGTTTGTTTTTCAACTTCTGCCCGAAACTCTTTGAATTTTTCAAAAGCTTCAGACTTATGATGCATTAGGTATACATAACCAAATCTTGAGTAATCATCAGTAAATGTGATGAAATACTCATAACCTCCTTTAGCTTTCGATGTCAATGGACAACATACATTAGTATGAACTAAATCTAACTTTTCTATGGCTCTATCACCTTTTGCTTTAAAAGGTCCTTTAGTCATTTTACCCTCTATATAGGATTCGCAGATTGGATAAGAATTAATTTCAAGAAAACTTAAAGGTTCATCCTTTACTAGTCTTTGGATCCTATTTAGATTAATATGACCTAAACGTAAGTGCCATAAATAAGTTTTATTTGTTGAAGAAACTTTTCTTTTCTTAGATATGTTATTATCAATTTCAGTATTTTGCAGTGTTCTTGTAACAGGAGTGAGAATATATAAATTGTCCAATAATGTACCATCACAAACAAAAGTAGAATTTTTCTTAATAACAACTTTATTATTAAAAACCATGGAGTACCCTTGCTTAAATAAGCAAGAAACCGAAATTAAATTCCTACGAGCGTTACCTAGTGCTTGGTTGGATTAGCACGTTTTAATATCCGTATAATCTCTTGTATTCTCAAGATCTTCCTTCCTATGGCCTTATGCTGAACCTTAAGTGTGGTCTCCAAAGCCCCTTTCTGAAAAACCCTAACTTTGTTTTTGTTGTGCTGAAAAGAGAGAATCCGAATTTTGTGTTTTCTTCAGATGGAAAAGTACCAAATTCGTTTCTGATTAATGATATACATAATAACATTAATCTTTATCATCTCTTATGAATCTGGTCCATATTAGGCTAGGAAGGGGATCATAAGGGATTCCTTTTTTGACTCCAATACTTATCTAGATATTATTATTCAATAATAATATTCAAAATAAATATTAATTACAATTAATTCCACTAAATAATTATAATTGCACTTCAGTCCAGGAATTAATTAAATAAACCCTTTACTAATAAACTATAAATATTTCCTCTATAAATGTACATAAATATTTCAGAATCAATTAATATAATTCCGATACATTTAAACTAATTTCATAAGTCCACAATTTATCTCTGTGGGCAAGGAAATTATGCCTTGCTAGGGTTAGGGTTTTGTGTTGGCTGGAGAGGAGAGAAATCAACGAAGAGCACGGAATTGATTGATTGATTGAAGAGGGGAGAAAAACAGGTGGACAATTACTCCAATGACACGTGGCAGAACTCCTAGAATCCAGAAACCGGGTTAGGGTAGCAGGAATTCCAAGAGCCTTCTTGAGTCTTCGAGTTGTGAGAGAGTTCCAAGTGTAATAAGCTTCCAAGAGTCTAAGTATAATGTCTTGAGAGCGATCCCCTTTTCTTAGAATAGAGGGGCTATTTATAGAGCTTTCCTGGGAAATAGTCAAATGCCAGGCACATGTTTTAAGGGAAACTCCCGAAATACCCTTTAGTCATGTTTTAAAAGAGAAATTCCAAAAATGCCATTTAATCATCAAAGTAATGCCCAAATTGCCCTGTTCTTCTAGCCACCAATCCAATCCCTCAATCAATTCCCAAAATGGGTCGCATCCACGAGCCTTCTACCTTGGAACACGTGGAGACTTCCCCGGTTCTAGCACCTTTATTTCAGTCTAATCTGTACATTTAATTAGGTCATATGAACCCTAATTTATACATTTAATTAGGTTTCTGTAAACCCTAATTTGTACATTTATTTCAATTAGGTCATGTGAACCCTAATATGTACTTGGGCCCACATTTGCCTCCTGTGCGAGAGTCACGATTCCTGAGGGACGCTCGTGCAAAATACTCCAAGCTTTTGAATGATTTTATGTGACTATACGTGTTCAAGTTTTGAACACAAGAGTTCTAGAAGAGGGATGTAATGACCGTGAATTTTTAAACTCCATTATTAATTAAATATAAATTTAATTTTTAATGAGTTAGTTTCGTATGATTATTTAAAATCCTGTGTATTTAATTGGTTATGTGATTATATGATTTCGCGTAACTATTAGGATTAATTAAAGGGGAGTCACTAATGGTTTAATTAAATTAGTGAACTAACCCTACGGTTTTAATGTTGAAGAATTGATAAAGTGCCGAGTAATTAAATATTCAATTTAATTGAATATAGTGTGGGAATAGATATTTAATTATTTTAAAGGGAGTCTCAGCAATAGAATTATTAATTTGATGGACTACTCTAGGTTATTTAATATCTAGAAATCTATGAGCAATTAAGTATTAAATATTCAATTATTTTGAATATAGTAAATTAATTAATATTACCTATTAATTAATAAGGATAATGTGAACTGCGATTAATAATATTTAATAGTCCCGTTGGTAAATAAATAATATTTGACTAGTTAAATTTATTTAATTAACTAGTAGCAAAATAATGGGACAAGAATTATGGGACATATCCCATTTCATTTCTAACAGTGGTCGGCAAAATTAGGAAGAAAAGAAATTAAAAAAAAAACAACTAGGATGAACAGTGATCTATCTCAGCCGCGTATGGATTTTGTGCCAGATATCTTGCTGGATTTTCTGTGAAGGCAAATCATGGCTGAAGATATCAGCGGCGTTTGCCCATCGTCTTCTTCCTCTTCACGTTGGTTAACCAAATTGGGCAATTGCATTGTCTGGTTTCTTGAACTTCTATAAATTAGAAGCCCAACTTCTTCCTTCAGTGCACTGACGTTGTAAAACTTCACCGAGAGAGGGAGAGAAATTGAGAGCTTTGGAGGAAAGGAAAATCAGAAGGAGGGACTGAGCTTGCGAATGGTCTCTGACTTCATTGTCTGTTGCGGAAGGAAGAGAAGAACGACAACTAAGTCTAGGAGGTAAGCTTTTCCTATTACAGTAGGAATGGATGAAAACTCTGCTTGTATGCTTAGAAATTAATTCCCCAAATTAGGTGTATAAAACTCATAATTAATAGTAATATGTGGTTAATATTGAGTTATGCATGCCTGGAAATTAGTTTAAATGGTTAAAATTTGAGAAAAACTGTTGAAAACCATCGGAGAAGACGAACTCTGGTTCGTCACGCCGCAGCGGCAGTAAGTGACGCCGCAGCGTCACAACGAATTGGCCGTCGCGCTGCAGCGGCAGCATGACGCCGCAGCGCCGCGCCTAAGGGCCTTGACGCTGCAGCGCCAAGCTTGCTACTCAAACCCCACGCCGCAGCGCCAAGCTTGCGTGCTGAGCTAGAATGATACGGACCTCGCACCGCAGCGTCGGCCTTGCCTTAATGGCCTCTCGCTGCAGCGCCAAGGCCGTGTTTTTGGCCGGGTCGGTCCGGATCAGGTCGATTCGGGTCGGGTCGTGCAATTTGAGAATTAAACACTTTTAATTTAAATTCTTATTTAAGTTACGTTAATTAATAATTAGTTAGTTACTATTTAATAAATATTAATAATAATTATGGATAAATGCAGTTAATTATTTATTATCAAATTTGTATTAAATAATAAATAAGGATAATTAGTTGATTATTACTATTAGGTAACCATTTAACAACCAAGATTAAATAGTGTTGTCTTAAGGCGAAAATTGATTAACTTGGTTACAACTTACGTTTGGTTTCCGCTCGCTCACCGGGGAGCGAGACCCCCGACTGGGTAGTCGTAGTGGCAATCAAAGTGCTTTAATGATGCTACGTCAGTTTTAAATCTAGTCTATAAGTGACTAATTGTTATACGAATATGTACTTAATTGTGTAGGATTTTAAGGAGCGTGTGTTAGTATATTGTAGCAGACGCACCAGGCAAGTTCTCTATCCCGAAACTTTAATTGTGCAAGTTCCCTTGACTTCTATTGACTTGTGCAAATATATTATTGTTGAGCAAGTATTATTGAGGACAAGTTCCCTTTTTCTAAAACTTCACTTTGTGCAAGTTCCTAACCTTAAACTTCTTACGTTGTTGCAAGTTCCCTGAAACCATTCTTGTATTATTTATTGCAAGTTAATATTTAAGCTTGAATCTTTAATTTCTCAAGCATGCTCTAAGTGGATTAATTACTTAACAATTATTCCACATCGTTGTTATTGGCACTCGCACATCGTGCAATTACTTGTATTTTATTTAAAGTTCTATTATGGATGAACTGCTATAGTTAAGTCTTAGCCATTGTTCGGTTAGACATTTGCAGTATAGATTTTAAAAGCTATCCAAACCATTTGATGGTGCGAAATCTTGGACTATATGAACACCCCTAAAAATATAGGGGAGTACCCCACGTATCGGAATATAAGATACAAAGAACAGAAGTTAAATGTTATGCATACACATCGGGTGCTAGAGGCTGATCCCCTCGAGTACTTATTTCTGAGCCAGTAACCAAAGGGTCAACTAGCTATTGACTCCCTTGGACGTTTATTGTTCAAAGTCTACTTGACTAGCATTCGTTTTAAAAGCAATTATTATTCTTGCTTCCGATATTCATATTGTTGAATTCCTCTATTTACATTCCGTTCATCATGATATACATCATCTCTTGCTGATATTTAAACTTGTTGAGCAAACTAGTTGCTCACCCTTGCTATATCATGAACCTTATTGCAGTTAAGCCCGAGACCTCAGGAAAAGACAAGGGCAAGGAAAAGATGAAGTATTAGTCTTTTAATGTCCGTATTTTGATCGAGGCATAGTTAAGAAACTTCTATTGTTATTTAAACCCTAAAGTACTGTATTAGGGTATATTTGTATTTTGTATTAAGGTTATTGAATCTTGGGACTAGTAACACCTTTTGAATGAACAACATATGTATTATATTCCGCATTTAGTTATTGTATGTTGTTTGGAGGTGGATGTTTGTATTGGATCGTGATAACCAAATCCGGGTGTTTGAGACCCGAATTTGGGGGCGTTACAAGGGAACCCCTAGGGGCCAAACCATTAGGGTTAAACCCTAGGAAGGCAAAACCTAGAAGGGCTCTTCCTTGGACCTCTTGGTAGATCATCTGAAAGCTTCCACATCTGGCTCACTATTTATTTCCTTATTTTCTGAGAATTAAAACAAGGAAGATCATCAGATATCACTAAATAAAATTCAATAATCAAATCTCATTTTATTATTTGGAAACAAAATCTTCCTTTATTAGAATTTTATAAAGCAAGATCTTTTTCCTTAAGAAAATCAAACATTCAATATATATATATATAATAATTTCGAAATTGTCCTACTGTTAGGAATAAAATATCAGATATCGAATATATATATATTTTCAAAATTTCATTAAAATACCAAATCTAAACAATTTTCGAAAATTTATATTTTTATTTAGAAATAAGCTCAAATAAACTTATCTTTATATTGCGAAATATTCCTTAAGAGGAAAATAAAGGTTGCTTCCTTTGTTATTGCAAGCGTGCAGTTTGAATATATACATCTCCCAAGTCACTTAGAGTTTTCTTTTCATCGCGCAATTTTTTTTGTCTTGGCATTTTCTCTCCTCCTTCAAGTCTGAATATCATCAAGAAGTCGTCAAGCAATCGTTCATCATCTTGGGAAAGAGGTAAGAAAGCAATTCCACCCCTATAGGGCCGAATCCTAAGGGTTGAACCCCATAGGATCATCCTTTCTTCTTCTTTTTCTTTTAATTTTTCAGTTTATTTGAGTACTTTCTGCCGAACTTCTTCTTGACTTGCTTCTCCTACGTTTCTTCTCAGGTTATTGTAGCTTTTCTTTTGTCTTCCGAGCCCCGTTACTTGGATTATATCTCGGTAGGGTTCCCTCGGATAATAAAGAAAAACACAATATTTATTGACAAAGAAGCATCCGTTCCGAAAAATTGATTTGTGGAGCATCAGAATTTTCAAGGTATAAAAAAGAGATCCCCCTAGGGGGCCGAACCCTATAGGTGGCCGAACCCTATAGGGGAAATTAAGCCAATTTTTTTTTGCAGGAGGCCGAACCCTAAGGGAGCCGAACCCTAGGGGGCGAACCCTAGGAGAAAATGTACCAAAATTTAAACATTGGGAATCGTGATCGCTGTTTTGACCATAACTTTTGTTCCGTTTGGAGTCTCGGGGTCCATAATATATCAAAACGACCGTATCGACAAGTATTTCAAAAGTCATCGCCAACGGCCACGACACATACTAAAATAATCCAAAAAATGGCTCCGAAGGATGCATTTTGGCTGTCCGAAGTTTTTTTAAAAAAATTTCAAATCTTATTTTTCTTTCATAATTGTGATTTTGATCCTTCATTGATTTAATTTCTTCTTTTTTTCAGGTATTCTCAAGTGAAAATCTCAGATTCTCCCCTTGTCATGGTAAGCCTCCTCAAGCTCATATGCTTTACTTGACATCCTTAATACCCTCATGTGGAGTCTTCCTTACTTGCAAGCCTCGTCTACCGGATGCTCTGAAGACTTGAAGACTTCCAGGGTAACTCCCTTCGTCAATGATTGGGGAAAGGCTCCCTTTTTTGGACCTTTTGACACCTTTTTGGAAGCAAGTCCGGACTTACGATCGCACAACTTTTCCTTCACCAGAGAAAGAAGGCTTGTTTCTTTATGTCGCGGCTTGTGGAGGTTGGGACGACTTCCCCCATTCCGGTCGCATTCCCCGCATATGCATAGAGAAACAAGAGTATCCTTTCAGTCCCTTTCGATTCCTGTCTGACTCATCTAGTCGTCTTCAAGGATGGCAACATTGGACTGACGAAATCCTCGGGAATGTTGAGTATAAGGCTATACTAAAGAGCGCGGGCATATATCGTTGCATTCAGCTATGTAGGGCATTCAGCTATATAGGGCATTCCTCTATGTAGGGATCTACGTATCTAGCAGGATCATGACGCCCTTACTGTGTTGATTTCCCGCTTGTGCTTTTCTTCATGCACATTCGTTACTGTTTAGGGAGAATTCACCCATACTCTAGAGGATGTCTACTTACTTTTTTTTTTTCAAATTATGTTCTTATTCTAGATTATATATATCTTGCAGTCTTCTTGTTGTTGCTTCAGCTTCTTGTAGCCCATCCAGTCTGTCTCCTAGGGATACTGAGTGCGTTGCATACTTGATAGAGGCTTTCAGGCGGGCTGACAATTATACTTCATGATTTCATGGTGACACAATCCTTTCAGACTTCATCTCGGGTACCTCCTCGAGTTCCTCCCCCGGGATCCTCTGCTGTCGGGGAGATGAGAGTTACTTGCTCTAAAGTAAAGCCGAGGATCCTTATTTTTAGATTGCCGAGAATGATGATGATGATGATGATGTTCTCATTGGATTTCTTATGGGTACGACAAGGGAGGTAGCGACCTCCACTACTTGTGAGCCTCCTTGACATAACATGATTGTTGTCGAGCCCTCCTCACCTCATGATGATCGTGTCGGCCTTAATGTTGATGATTCCCTGTTTGATGTGGGCTTAGGTCCTACTGTGGTTAGTACAGTTCCATCTTCACGCCCATATATAATCATCTTCTCATGACAGCTTGGAGGGTACCGGTGACACCCATGTTTATGCTGATCCTATTATGGCAGTTAATCCTCCTCCCCCGAGGGGGAATCCTTCGAAACTTAGTGTTGATTTCCATCCTCCCCAGAAGGATTCTCCCAAGACTTCACCTGACAGGGAGGGTACAGTTGCTAGTTCTTTGGGTGGGGGCATTACTTTTTTTGCCCATTGAGGGGCTCGCCTTATTTGACTCTCTTCATCTTGATTCTGGCACCTCGCCTTTTAGTGACCTCGGCTATTCACCCAACAACAAAGATGTCGTGGAGCTACAGGCATTCTCTAAGCCCGTGATTTGTGCAGCCCCTCTCCTGATGAATATCATGATTGCTTCCCAAGTGGCTCCTACTATAGCTTCCTTCAATCCAACCGGAGAGCTTGTTCCTTTGAGGGATTTTCAGGTTTCTTCCTCCAGTCAGGAAAGTCTCACGCGTCTCCTAGTTTGGTTCCCATAGATACTTGATTAGCTACATATTCGTGAGGCCTCCTTCTAGACCCTCCCTCTTATTAGCTCAACTTGTAAGTTTTGTTCTTGAGATGCACAGTCTTTCTCTCCGTTTTCTATGAACAGAAGACTTAAATATCTGAGTTGTAAGGTTGATAACTTGTTAGCCTTGACATTTCTCCTTTTTGTGTTGGGCTGGATCCCCTTACTTCTAGGTATGGCTTTTTGTAGCTTTTTGTTATTTCCTGCATCAAAGAACTCATTTATATGTCATTTATCATAATAGAGTTTCTTTAGCATTATTGATTGCCTTTAACTTGAATTCTTCCTTAAGACCCAATGTTTAGCATTGAATCATAAGTTATTCAAATTAACACTCCAAGACAACAATATTCATAATAGTGAGAGTAAACATGTAATTTTTTTTTAAGTAACATGCTTTTTTCGATTTCTCGCAAACTAACACTTGAATCCATACTTTTAAAACCAAAGAATATTCAAGTATAATTGAAAGTTTGACATTTTTATTAATAATCATATTGCTTTTAACGAAAAGCACAACGTTTCAAAAATTTTCATAAAGATAATAATAATAGATTTTGCTTTTGTCGGATAAAGCATAACGTTCACCACTTTTAGAGATAAAATGTAACTTTCTCGGGTTTGAGGGCTTATAGTCAGGTGCCTCGCTTACTTTTAGAGTTGAAAGTATAATTTTGAGGACTTATAGTTAGGTGCCTCGATTACTTTTAAAGTTGAAAGTATAACTTTGAGGACTTATAGTCAGGTGCCTCGATTACTTTTAAAGTTAAAAGTATAACTTGTCAGTTCCGAAGGCTGTAAAGTCAGGTTCCTCGGTTACTTTTGAAGTTAAAAGTATAACTTGTGCCTTATCCCTTGGTACGTCGTGCCAATTGTTTGGCCTATAGGATTTCATAAGGGCTTAAGTTGCATGCCTCGTCACTTGGTCATCCAATTTCTTGGCAAGTGCAATGCACGAGGACTTGGCCACCATTTAGAGTGGACCACCATCTTGGGTGGATTTTTAATTCGTCAATTCTTGTGTCTCCTCCCTTGGTCATCCAATTTCTTGGCAAGGGATACTCTTGAGTACTTCAACCACCATTTTCTAGTGGACCACCATCTTGGGCGAATTTTTGATATTCTCGTCTTTTCAGTTCTGAGATCTTTCGATGGTAGAGCCAGTATTTAGGTTGTCCATCATCCTGTGTTGATAAAGTTTGCGTAACAAAACTTCTCATAGTTTTGATATGAGCACCAACTATTGATTCTTGATGCTTGCTTGTTGTATGCTACTAAAGCTTATTGTCTTGAATAAGCTATTGTGGCCCTTGATCGTGTTTCTTGAAATCTAGTATGAGCCTCCATCCTTCTTGCCTTCATGCAGCTTTAGCATAGCATCAACCATAGCTTTGTCATGGCGTCACGACCTTTTGCCCTTTTGAGTAGCTTTTTATGTCTCGAAGGACTTGAGGGAGATCATCCCTAAGCCTCCATGTATTTTTCGTCACTTTCCTTAGTCTTGATCATCACGATAACCAATGTTCAATCAGGAAATCACATCGGAACTCAAATAGGAATGTGCCCCCTAGAGGCCGAACCCTAGGAGGGGAACCTTTGAGTTCTTCTTCTTTTGCTCATTTTCAAATTTTGCATCCTTTCGACTTTTGGGGGTACACCATGGGTAATAGTGTTGCATGTTTATTTTCCTTTGTGGTTTGGAAGTGGCTTGTCATACACACTGCTTTTCTTTTCACAGTTCAATTTCTCCGGCTACCAGCTTCTCATGGTATATCCTCCGCAGACTGTAACAGTCCATAGTGGAATGTCCCACGTACTGGTGGTACACACAGAAGTCCGGTCTTCTTTTCATCTCTTCCGTCACCACAAATCTAGGCCTTGGAGGTTTCACCACTCCGTGCTCGACCCATTGTTCGTACAGGCCCCTGAATGCCTTCTCACTGCATGTGATAGCCTCTGGAACTGGCATCCTGGTATCCTTGTCCCCATGTTTTCTTTTACTTCGTTCAAAATTTCGCTCGTTTTTCTCCCTCTTGCCCCCTTATGGTTTTGACTGAGAATCGGCCAAAGCCACAGTTGCTGTTCTCTTTCCCTTCCATGTAACCATCGCATGGCTGATGGGCACTGTCACGATTCCTCCCAAATCTTGTGTGAAGGATGAGAGGGTTGCAAATGAATCACAGGCCTTTGTAACGAGATGGGGCTTGAAGGAGTCTAGAGCACCATTGTTGCATATGCTAACCAAGTTCTTCTCCTCAATTGGCTCGGCACACTTCTGTGCTTGGGCCCTGAATCTGTCCACATAATCTGACAATTCCTCATTCGACTTCTTCTTAAATCGCATCAGCTCTACAATAGTTACCTGTTTCTGCACATAGAAAAATTTCTTAAAAAATTATAATTTTAGATCATCCCAATCATGGACTGATCCCTTCTCCAAGTTGTAGTACCAACTAAAGGCACTATCCGACAAGGTCTTGTTGAATTCCCTCATCAACAGATTGTGGTTATTCACCTTATCATAACCCAACCATGGAGACATCGACTCCACGAACCTGGCAATATGCTCCCTGGCATTCTCTTTCTCCCCGTTATACTTTGGGAACTACGGGGGGTGCTCAATATACCCTGCCAGGTAAGATTGTCTTCGTACATGTGCCGGGTAGGGTGGAGTAAAGTCCAACTCTGAAGGTCGGGATGTCTGCTTGCGAAGTTGATTAATCACATCGATCATCTCATCCTTCGTCACATACTGACTCGTGGTATGAACTCTCTGAGGGGCTGTGATGTATTGATGCATAGGTGGTGTGTATGGTAAGGAAATTGGCTGGTGTACACTTGCATCCTGCACAATTTATATCGGTGGTGCTTGTTGGCTTGTTCGGTGGATGTGGCTCGGGATGGTGGGTATCTGCACTTGTGAAAATGCTGGGAGAGTGGTCGGGATGATGTTGGGCTGAGGCTGACTTGCTTCCAATCTGAGTTGTGGCACATCACCGCTGTTTTGGGGCTCCAAGTTGATGATTGGAATCGGCTGACTCTCCGTTGTTGGAGGCACAGTCTGATTCTCTTTGGTGTTGCTGTTGTCCTCCACTTCTGCTCGTTCCCCCTGCGAACTTCCTGGGAACATAGCTCTGAAAGTGGGGATTTGCATCAACTGCTGGCGGAAATTCCCCATCTCTTCCTGCTTCCTCTGCATTTCCAGCATCATGGTCATTATCATCACTTGGCCTTCTCGTGCCTCCTGTAATGCCTTGAGCATCTCCATCTGCACAGCATTCGCAGTTATCTGCGCTCCAGTTACTTCTTCACCTTGCCTTCCCGTGTTTGTCTGTCTAGCACTGGTTTATTGTTGATCAGCCATTTGAGGTGATGTTGAACTTCCCTCCTAAACGTCGTCTAAGATGGGTTGATCAAGATCCAGATTCGCGTTTTGGAACACTGGATTTACTTGCCTTGAAACTCTTCCTGTAATTCTCCCACTTCGAGTTGTGGGCATACCTTTCACGAATTCTACACCTCCCCAGCAGAGTCGCCAAATAAATGTGGGCAAGGAAATTATGCCTTGCTAGGGTTAGGGTTTCGTGTTGGCTGGAGAGGAGAGAAATCCACGAAGAGCACGAAATTGATTGATTGATTGAAGAGGGGAGAAAAACAGGTGGGCAATTACTCCAATGACACGTGACAGAACTCCTAAAATCCGAAAACCGGGTTAGGGTAGCAGGGATTCTAAGAGCCTTCTTGAGTCTTCGAGTTGTGAGAGAGTTCCAAGTGTAATGAGCTTCCAAGAGTCTAAGTATAATGTCTTGAGAGCGATCCCCTTTTCTTAGAATAGAGGGGCTATTTATAGAGCTTTCCTGGAAAATAGTCACATGCCAGGCACATGTTTTAAGGGAAACTCCCGAAATACCCTTTAGTCATGTTTTAAAGGAGAAATTCCAGAAATGCCCTTTAATCATCAAAGTAATGCCCAAATTGCCCTGTTATTCTAGCCACCAATCCAATCCCTCAATCAATTCCCAAAATGGGTCGCATCCATGAGCCTTCTGCCTTGGAACACGTGGAGACTTCCCCGGGTCTAGCACCTTTATTTCAGTCTAATCTGTACATTTAATTAGGTCACATGAACCCTAATTTGTACATTTAATTAGGTTTCTGTAAACCCTAATTTGTACATTTATTTCAATTAGGTCATGTGAACCCTAATATGCACTTGGGCCCACAATCTCTATTTGATCATAAATTGATTTAACAATCAAATCAATCCTTTTAATAATAAATATTAAAAGACTCGGCCAAGATTCTATGATCAACGATAAATTATCTTATGAAAAATCTTATAGATGTTTTGACAATAATAATGTTCCTAATATTAATTAAATATATATATTAATCGACATTCTGAGGTATTAATTAACACGATGTAATCTCAGTCATTAGAACATCAAATTAATATATATAACAATATTAAGTTCACTATTATTTCAAAATTAAGATATTTTACAAATTAGTATTTATGTGAAAATATTTTATAAATAAAATATTGTCACATGATCCGTTTAATGCACACTGTTAATGCACTAGTACTTTAACTAGAAGTCCAACTTCTATGATCAAGATAAATCATCTCTATTAAAACACTATAACCTACATGATAATATCTCCAAATTATCCTAGGTTATAAACCATTCTTTCTTTATTTATATATTATATATGATTTATAACTTCTGTGTATAACATTTATTTATACACATGAACCGTAACATATATAATATGGAGATATAAATAAACTAAATGATCATTTAATGAATGATGAATGATTTACTTTTATTAATAAATCAATATCCAACACAAATAAATAAACATTAAATAAATAGATAAATTGGATTTTTATAGCAAAAATTCAACAATTTTCATAAGTGAAAGTATTAATTCCACAAAATACTCTCTCACATGAGGGTGGATCGCACTTACTATTGAGGAGTTTGTGAAATTATCAAATTTACTTGTGGTAATATCAATTCCCAAAATTAATTAAGGGAGTCACGGTAGCACTAGCCGATGCCTCGTTCTACAACACCTAAGTGCCTCCACTAACGAGATATCGAGCATTGATCATCCATTAGCTCAATATATACTATTTGGGAATAAACAATATCGATTTGAGTCGAAGAATGGCCATAATATGTCTGCACTAGATACCTTGCATTTCAAACATAACACATGAACAAATGAATGTCTCACCACAAGAGATCATGAACAACTGTTTTCCATTTCAACATGTTAGTGTCATACTTTCCTACAATGTACCGAGTCTGACCATCATCCTCAGCAAATTTTTTCTTATAGTAAGCATGACTATCTAAAAATTGTTCATGAAACTCATTGTACATTTTTTTTGTGTACCTTGCAGCTGCTTGTTCCTACCACAACAACCGAGACTCACACTTTGGGTTTGAGGTCATGAATGCAAAATCATCATTCTTCTCTGATTTATGTCGAGCTTTAAGAGTTTTGTTTATTGTACAATAACCTCATTCAAAGGTGTTATCACATATACATACCCATCGAAAAAAGAATTCATACTTTCGCTTCCAGGTGTAAACACATCTCTCAAGTAAGCGGGAACCCAGTGAATACGCTTTTTATACATCTTAAGTAACCATTTCAATTTTTCCATATCGTACTTGGTTGTCAAAATATTCCAAAGCCTCTCCGACTCATTTATACTCACAATGATACCATTCATTGTATTCATTTGCAAATTTAGCATTACTAGGGGAAGAATGCCAAGGTGCTCAACGGCATGTTTCTTAACATACCATGAGCAATAACGATGTCGGGTATCTGGAAAGACCTGCCTGATTGCAGCACAAATTCCTTAATCTTGGTTGGTAATGATCACCTTTGGTGCCACGTTAAATATGCATTTCAACCACTCCTTAAAAAGCAACACGAATGTGTCTTCACTCTTATCAATAACCAATGTGCAACCAAATAGAGTGGATTGCTTGTGATGGTTAATTACTTTGTCTTCCTCTCCCTTTTTGGTAACTTTTTTTCCTTTTTTTTATCACAAATAAATATTTTTTTTGATCACCAATTTTGAATTCACTAGTGACTTGTAGGTAGAACTTTTTCTGATGTCAAACCCCTTGCATTCAGCATAGGCAAGATATGCCAATCTCGCCTCCTCAATTGAGATAAACTCTGTTCCAATAGCAATATATAGACCATTTTCAGTATTAATTTCACCATCCACTTCTACATTAGTCTCAGTTTCATTTTCAACATTCTTTTCAGATAACTCAGTCTTCTTGTTCATTAAGTACATGTTCACCTTCTTCCAAATTTGTGAACTCTATAAGTACCTAATTTTCCAAAGTTACAAGCTTCGTGAATCTCTCGTCATCAATATTATTCATTTTCTGTAATTTAAAATAAATAATTAGATTTAGATAGAAATATATATAAGATTCAATTATATAAATTAATTCTACCTAAAATAAATATACCACACTTTATTTAAATTTACCCCAAAAAAATACAGCAATTAATTAAAAATAGTTAAACCACAACACAATTACCATATGCAAAAAGAGATGAAGATCCCCTGGAGGTAGGAGGCGACGTTGACGATATAGAGACAACGAAGTCGTGAAGGTAAAAAGCGAGAGATAAGGCTTGGAAAATAGAGAGACGAAGAGATTCAACGGGTATATTTTTTAACGAAACGACATTGTACGGTAAGTACGTTGTATACTCTTATATGGGCTGAAGTGTATCTCCTGTTTTCACAAGAAATAAAATTAAATATTTTCTCGTTCTAAAATATAAGATAATTATTTACTTTTTAAAGTCAACTTAAATTATTTTTAAACTCAAACATGAATTTTTTTTAATTTTAGTCAATCGTATGATGAAATTTATGAAAGTAGTATGCACACAAGCCAATCATATTTGATATGATCTAGTATATACTTTGTAATCTCATTCATTTATTAATAAAAGAATTGATTTTCTTAAAAGGCATTTTACTTTATCTACATAGTACTGTTATATTAATTAATGTGTGATAAACTCATAGTTTTTAAGGCAATGCTTTTAGAATCATGATGGTGATCATGCTAATGAGATCTAAATTCTTAGATAGCTCAACAAACTAAAATCGTTCCTAATCGTTGGATTACTAAAAGGGGATTAGTGAATCCGGGATAGATTAGTACATACATTGCTTGCTCTTTAAGAATTAGGATGATTGATCTCATAATCATTTGTGTGGAGACACTAAAGCAAGTATGTAGGTGCTTATTAGAGAATAAGTTCACTGAACGTGGCTCGCTAAGAATACCTAATTGAATTTTTAACTCGCACGTGTCAATAAGAATTCCTCTAGTGATAGTAGTACAAGTGATACTTGGACTTGAGATCATCATAGTATCTTGTGTATGATGAGTTATACTTTGACCTTGTCCCTTAAGACCTTTAGGGTATATCAACGGGTATGCTTGGGTATAATAAATTGTACATAGAGATAGGTGAATGATCAACAAAGAATCTACCACATCTAGTAAAAGATGTGAATGTCCTATGTGATTCGATAAATGACAACTCAGTAGTTCTTGGCAAAGGCAGAATGAAATTAGAAATGAGTTTCTAATTTACATTATTTAGAGTTGTGCATTTGGGAATCGAAATACATATAATTAAATAAAATAAGACTTGACAATAATTCCATGTCTTGTATTTAATTAGGACATTGTATGGTAGAAGGATTGAATTGTACGGTAACTATGCACTGAAAGGTTCTTTTATGATTAATGTTGAAATCTATATTATCTGGAAAGTCGATCGCTAAGGGGGCTTACCCTTATTGTAGAATAAATATTATTTATTTAAATGAATTAAATACTTTAATTTATTTATTTAAATATAATTAGAATTGTTCTAATTGATTTATTCACAACCGGTTTAATATGGAGAACCTAAAGGGTCACACCGCAAAAGAAAAATATTTATTTAAGAAGTAAATGACATAATTGTAATAATAAGTTAGTGTATTTAATTTAGTCTATGGAGATAGAATAAATTAAATAGCTTAATATGTATTATTTAATATTTTAGAAATATTAAATATAAATTAATAAGAGGAGTCTTATTATTATTATTACTATTACTATTATTTAATTCCTAATAGGGATTGAGAAGTAATTAATAGAAGTACTCTCACATGAATTCCTAATTGGATTAGGAGTTTAATTTAATTAAAAGAGTTTAATTAGAATAAAAATCCTAATCCTAAATAGTTTAGGGAAGGGTTTTCCTACATCTATAAATAAGAGAAGTCTTATCATAGATTAGGGTTACACACTCTTGTATAAGAATTGTGGAGAGCACTTACAATTTCTATAGAGATAGAAACTAGGATTTTGCCAAACACCCATCTTCTTGAACAAGTATTATTCCTTGGTGGATCACCTCTAGAGGCCAAATACTTGGGTGGCTAACGTTGATCAAAGGAAGGAATTTAATCGGTGAAAATTAAGGAGAACGCGAAGGAATTGGAGGTGAACTTGTACCTGAGGAAACTAGAATTCTACAAGGGTATAATTCTTATTCTCCATCTCTTTCGTTTAATTAATAATTGTGCATAAAGAAAGATCATTGTGATGATTTGTATAAAATCTTTAAAATCTGATTTTATCGCGCTTCCGCTTTATTTATGTAATTTGATTGCATGTTCGCGTTATACAAACCTAACAGTGGTATCAGGAGCCAAACTTTATGCGAATTATTAATTGTTTTGATTCTGTATATACATTGATATGTGTTTAGAACAATTTAATTGGACATAACTGTTTGTGTAAAAAAAAAATTTTGTAAATTAAAATAAAAGAGTTTATTTTGATTTGGAATATGATTAAAATAAATGAGTTTATTTTAATTAGAATTAGATTTTATGATAACTAATTAGAGTTGGAATTGGATTCCATGATAACTAATTGGAGTTGAAATTAGATTTTATACTAACTAATATTGCCCATTAAATGATATCAATGCATATATGGAATAGTTATATTATTCATGAGATGAATATTATTTATTGATGCATATGGAGATATGTATGATAATAAATAGGGATTGGTTATGGACTATTGACCAATGTGTGATTGAATTTATTTTAGAGGATGTTTGAATGAATGGGTTTTTATAAATGGGGTCTGCGTACCTCGTCTTCTCTAGTTTTTTCTTGATGTAAATTCTATCTTCCTCCTATGTACTTCCCCTTGATTGTTGATCAAGGTTTCTATTTATTTTAAATAGTTTATGTAATAGGATTAGTTAGAATTATTTTGAAGAATTAGAGACAAAGGAGCAAGGAGCGCAAGAAGACCTGCTTGTAATGGAGCCCGGGTTTAAATGTAATAGTTATATTTAAATTTAATTTTTGCACCCCAGGTTTGACCTTTTGATTCACTTGGTGGCTCTAGTGAACCAAACTAGAATAAAAGTCTATAATCAATCCGGGTAGAATATAGTATTCTATATGTGCATGCTTACTATATATATATATATATATATATATATATATAAATATATTATACAACATGCTTCGCATGTTAAATAATATGACACGTATTTTATATATATATGTGCATGCGCGCTAAACAAGATGAGACTAATAATTACAAAGCCCTCAAAAAAATTATATTAAGTCCTAAGCGTTCAAAGATATTTGGAATATCGAACGTCGCCTTCTAGCATAGTAAAACGATAGAGTATTAAATATTTAATATGAGTTTGTTGTGTCACACAAGGCAAGTATTAAATATTTCAGATGTTACTTTATCACATTTGATGCTTATAAATAGACTGAACGATGTTGTTTTGTTGTGTCACACAAGGACAGTGTTTTTCTTTCGAATATATGGAAGTGCTAGGTTGGACTTAACTTGGATAATTTTGATTCGGATGTGTCACATTTGATCAAAATAATCTAAGAGGCAAAAAGAAGGAGTTACATAGTGACGTAATTGACAATAATTGTCTACCTATTTATTTATATATAGTTTGTTGTGTCACACAAGGCTATATACATTTGAAATGGGATCCTTATTCTCACTAGCAAATCTTTAATTAGATTTGTCGAACTATATTTATTGAGGGTAATATAGTTTGATAAAAAGTGAGAGATACCAATTTAAATAAAGACCTAATTTATTTTGATGATTAATAAAATGAATGTATGCTAAAATTTGGCTATTTCACATGCAGAATTTAAAATTGTCAAACTCACTATCACTGCGTAGCATACTTGATGCTAACAAACTAACCGGACCGAATTACACGGACTAGTTAAGGAATCTGAGAATTGTTCTCACTGCTGAAAAGATTTCTTATGTCCTAAATTCGCCAGTCCCTGCAAATGTTGCAGAAACAACCTCTGAGGAAGAGATTGCTACTTTCAGGAAATGGCAAGATAATGCAATCTTGGCTCAATGCATTATGCTCGCATCCATGAGTAACGAGCTTCAGCGTCAGCATGAAACTATGGATGCTCCTACTATATTACTGCACCTTAAAGAGTTGTATGGTGAGCAAAGTAGGACTGCTAGATATTAGATATCTAAGGAGCTCTTCCGATCTCGTATGACCGATGGCACTACCGTTGAGACTCATGTCCTCAAGATGATCAATCTGATTGAACAACTTGGACAGCTTGGGTTCATGATGGATGGGGAGTTAAGTCAATATTTGATCTTGCAATCACTCCCGGACACCTTCTCACAATTTGTTGTGAATTTTCACATGAATAAGTTGGATGTCAGCTTGCCTGCGTTACTTAACATGTTGAAAACTGTTGAAGGTCACTTCTCATCCAACAAGAACCAAGTCTTACTAGTGGATGATTCTTCCAAGAAAAGGAAGAGGCCCAAGGTATCTTCTGAAAAGAAGAAAAACAAGAAGGCTAAAGGCAAAGCGAAGAGAAAGGATAAAAAGAAACCTGATCCTGATAGCAAAGGAATTTACTACCATTACAACAAGCCGGGACATTGCAAGAGGAACTGCAAGGAGTATCTTGCGGATCAAAAGCAGAAGAAGCTTGGAGAAGCTTCGACTTCCGATCTAGGTTTGTTCATGATTGAAATTAATTTTTCTGAAAGTCAAAATTCTACTTGGATATTGGATACCGGCTGTGGTTCTCACATATGTAATAATATACAGGGACTAAGCAGAAGTAGAAAGCTGAACAAGGAAGAAGTCATCCTACGAGTGGGAAATGGAGCAAAGGTTGCTGCATTAGCTGTAGGAACTTATTGTTTAGCACTGCCTACGGGTAAATCCATTAGTTTAAATAATTTTTATTATGTTCCAACACTCATTAGAAACATTATTTCAATTTCTGTATTGGATATGGATGGTTTTGATATTATAATAAAGAACAACAGTTATTCTATTTATAATAAAAATGTTTTATATGGTGTTGGCAATTTACTGAATGGACTTTACATACTTGACTTACATGAAAATATACTTCAAATTGAACAAACTAAGAAAAGAAAAAGAGATGATGTTAATTATACCTTTATGTGGCACTGTAGACTCGGTCATATCAATGAAACAAGATTAACCAAGTTGCATAAAGATGGGCTTTTAGAGCTATCTGATTACGAATCATATCCAACTTGTGAATCTTGTCTCATGGGTAAGATGACTAAATCTCCTTTTAGTGAAAAAGGAGAAAGAGTTACAGAGTTGTTAGCGTTGGTACACGCAGATGTATGTGGACCTATGACAACGAATGCACGAGGAGGGTATTCTTATTTTATTACTTTCACTGATGATCATTCTAGATTTGGATATGTGTATTTAATGAAATACAAATCTGAATCATTTGAAAAGTTCAAAAAATTCAGAAGTGAAGTAGAGAAGCAAACTGGTAAAAGTATTAAGATTCTTCGATCGGATCGAGGAGGGGAATACTTAACAATGAGTTTCTCAATTGTCTCAAAGAAAATGGTATAATCTCAGAATGGACTCCACCAGGGACGTCACAGCTGAATGGTGTATCTGAAAGGAAAAATTGAACATTGTTGGACATGGTTCGTTCCATGATGAGTTTTACCGATCTTTCAATATCCTTCTGGGGTTATGCCCTAGAAACGGCTGCATATCTACTTAACAAGGTACCTACCAAATCCATCTCAAAGACTCCATATGAATTATGGACAGGGAGAAAACCAAATCTTAAGTATGTTAAGACTTGGGGTTGTCCAGCTTATGTCAAAAGGTTTGAGCAAGATAAGCTAAAGACTAGATCCAATAAGTGTAGATTTGTGGGATACCCTAAAGAAACTGTACGGTATTATTTCTATCATCCCAATGATCAAAAGGTGTTTATTGCGAAACACGCTGCCTTCTTGAAAAAAGAGTTTATCCTTGAAGGTCAATGGGAGTAAGATATATCTTGAAGAAATTCAAGAACCACAAAATACTACGGATCAAAGTCAGGTACCTGACCAAGTAGAAGAACCTATTGTACCACAACCTATTCGTAAATCTGGAAGAGTACCGAAGATGCCTGATAGGTATGGATTCATCATAGAGAATGATGATGAGGTACGCATCATAGATGATGATGATCCATTGACTTACGAAGAGGCTATGAGTAGTACAGACTAAGAGAAATGGCTAGAAGCCATGAAATCCGAGATGGACTCCATATATGAAAACCATGTATGGACTTTGGTTTCATCACCTGAGGGCATTAAGCCTATTGGGTGTAAATGGGTCTTTAAGAAAAAGACTGAAGCGGATGGCAAGGTAGAGACCTATAAGGCCCAACTGGTTACAAAAGGTTTCAAACAAAGACAAAGAGTTGACTATGATGAATCCTTCTCACCATTAGTTATGCTCAAGTCCATTCGGATTTTGCTTGTAATTGCAGCTTATTATGACTACGAGATCTGGCAAATGGACGTGAAAACGACCTTCCTCAATGGAGAGCTTGAGGAGAATGTATATATGATACAGCCAGAGGGTTTTGTTTCAATAGTTGGAACAAACCAAGTCTGTAAGCTACAACGATCCATTTATGGATTGAAGCAAGCTTCTCGAAGATGGAATATCCGTTTTGATGAGATAATCAAAAGGTTTGATTTTATCAAAAATGAGGATGAACCTTGTGTGTACATGAAGGTTAGTGGGAGCGCTGTTTCATTCCTTGTATTATATGTTAATGATATATTACTGATAGGGAATGATGTTCTTATGCTATAGTCGATCAAAATTTGGTTATCTGAACACTTCTCCATGAAGGACTTGGGTGAGGCACCCTATATTTTGGGGATAAAGATCTATAGAGATAGATCTAAAAGGATGCTTGGCTTAACCCAAGGAAAGTACATTGACTCGATGCTAAAGAAGTTTAGCATGGAAGATTCCAATAGAGGTCTTATGCCGATGAGCCATGGAATACATCTCTCCAAGAAACAGGCCCCAAAGACACCTGAGGAGAGAGACCGTATGAGTAAAATTCCTTATGCTTTAGCAATAGGATCTATCATGTACGGTATGATATGTACTAGACCAGATGTCGCTCATGCACTTAGTGTAACAAGCAAATATCAGTCGAATCCAGGAGAAGAGCATTGGAAGGCAGTGAAAAACATCCTAAAGTACTTGAGAAGAATTAAGGATGTATTTCTTATCTACGGTGGGTCTGAATTAAAACTAGAAGGCTATACAGACTCAAGTTTTTAAACGGACCAAGATGACAGTAAATCCGTTTCAGGGTACGTGTTTACCTTAAACGGTGGTGCAGTGAGTTGGAAAAGTTCCAAGCAGCAAACAGTTGTTGATTCAGTGACAGAGGCAAAGTACATAGCTGCAAGTGAAGCTGCAAAGGAAGCTGTTTGGATGAAGAAGTTCATAACTGAACTTGGAGTAGTTCCTAGCATTAGGGGAGTTGTACCTTTATTCTGTGACAACACCAGAGCTGTTGCGCAGGCTAAGGAACCCAGGTCTCATCAGAAATCCAAATACGTATTGCGGCGGTTTCATTTGATTAGAGAGATCATTGAAAGAGGAGATGTCACCCTGGAGCGTGTGGACTCTCAAGAAAACATTGCAGATCCATTTACTAAAGCTTTAACACAATAGCAGTTTGATCGTTACTTAGAGAAGATGGGTATTAGATACCATGACGATTGGCTTTAGTGCAAGTGGGAGATTGAAAGTAATATGCACACAAGCCAATCATATTTGATATGATGTAGTATATACTTTGTAATCTTATTCATTTCTTAATAAAAGAATTGATTTTCTTAAAAGGCATTTTACTTTATCTACATAGTACTGTTATATTAAATGTGATAAACTCATAGTTTTAAGCAATGCTTTTAGAATCATGATGGTGATCATGCTAATGAGATCTAAATTCTAGATAGCTCACAAACTAAAATCGTTCCTAATCGTTGGATTACTAAAAAGGGGATTAGTGAATCCGGATAGATTAGTACATACATTGCTTGCTCTTAAGAATAGGATGATTGATCTCATAATCATTTGTGTGGAGACACTAAAGCAAGTATGTAGGTGCTTATTAGAGAATAAGTTCACTGAACGTGGCTCGCTAAGGAATACCTAATAGAGTTTTACTCGCCTGTCAATAAGAATTCCTCTAGTGATAGTAGTACAAGTGATACTTGGACTTGAGATCATCATAGTATCTTGTGTATGATGAGTTATACTTTGACCTGTCCCTTAAGACCTTTAGGGTATATCAACGGGTATGCTTGGGTATAATAAGTTGTACATAGAGATAGGTGAATGATCAACAAAGAATCTACCACATCTAGTAAAAGATGTGAATGTCCTATGTGATTCGATAAATGACAACTCAGTAGTTCTTGGCAAAGGCAGAATGAAATTAGAAATGAGTTTCTAATTTACATTATTTAGAGTTGTGCATTTGGGAATCGAAATACATATAATTAAATAAAATAAGACTTGACAATAATTCCATGTCTTGTATTTAATTAGGACATTGTATGGTAGAAGGATTGAATTGTACGGTAACTATGCACTGAAAGGTTCTTTTATGATTAATGTTGAAATCTATATTATCTGGAAAGTCGATCGCTAAGGGGGTTTACCCTTATTGTAGAATAAATATGATTTATTTAAATGAATTAAATAGTTTAATTTATTTATTTAAATATAATTAGAATTGTTCTAATTGATTTATTCATAACCGGTTTAATATGGAGAACCTAAAGGGTCACACCGCAAAAGGAAAATATTTATTTAAGAAGTAAATATCATAATTGTAATAATAAGTTAAGTGTATTTAATTTAGTCTATGGAGATAGAATAAATTAAATAGCTTAATATTTATTATTTAATATTTTAGAAATATTAAATATAAATTAGTAAGAGGAGTCTTATTATTATTATTGTTATTACTATTATTTAATTCCTAATATGGATTGAGAATTAATTAATAGAAGTACTCTCACATGAATTCCTAATTGGATTAGGAGTTTAATTTAATTAAAGGAGTTTAATTAGAAGAGAAACCCTAATCCTAAATAGTTTAGAGAAGGGTTTTCCTACATCTATAAATAAGAGAAGTCTTATCATAGATTAGGGTTACACACTCTTGTATAAGAATTGTGGAGAGCACTTACAATTTCTATAGAGATAGAAACTAGGGTTTTGCCAAACACCCATCTTCTTGAACAAGTATTATTCCTTGGTGGATCACCTTTAGAGGCCAAACACTTGGGTGGCTAACGTTGATCAAAGGAAGGAATTTAATCGGTGGAAATCAAGGAGAACGCGAAGGAATTGTAGGTGAACTTGTACCTGAGGAAGCTAGAATTCTACAAGGTTATAATTCTTATTCTCCATCTCTTTCGTTTAATTAATAATTGTGCATAAAGAAAGATCATGGTGATGGTTTGTATAAAATTTTTAAAATATGATTTTATCGCGCTTCCGCTTTATTTATGTAATTTGATTGCATGTTCGCGTTATACAAACCTAACAATTTATAAAGTATTTAAAAAATATTATTCATTGTAAGATTTATTGTTTTATAATTTTTAATGAATCATCTCAATTTTGAGTTTGAAAATGATTTAAATTGACTTTCAAAAATCAATAATGTTTTTATAATTTCGAATGGAGATGGTATTTTTTTTCATTTCACAAAATAGTTTCATTTACAAAATTTTGTTGCTCTATTAAGAAACATTCTTGTGATTGTATTAATAGTAGTACTTTCAATAATATTTTCAATATCCTTGAGTTATTACTAAACAAATAATTCATTATTTTGAGAGCAAATATGAACTAAAGTACTTTTGGTTCAATTTTTTTGAATTTTATAAATCGGGCTCATTGTAATGATGAATATATGTAGCTAGAATCATGTATAGCATAAAATACTGAGGTCCCCACACCTTTTTTCATATGGTTTTGTTATTTTTCTCTCAAAATATTAATGCACAGAGAAATTAAAGGTAACTTTACATAGAGATAAATTTGTTTACGATTTTAGGAAAACATTAGTCAAAATTTATATAAAAATCCTTCGTTGTCTAAGGCTTACAATTATATTGATCAATCTCTCTCTCTCTCTCTTCAAAAGTGTGATAATCTTTTATCCAAAGCTAAAGCATTTTGATTATTTAAGATCTTATTTCTAAAATTTTATTTTTTATTTTTTATTTTTTTATTTAAGTTAGTAAAATTGAAGACTTCTATAGCAATATATCAAAGTCTCTTGCAATAACTCTAAAAATTGGGAAGAGATTCTTCCTTTAGGGAGAGATAAAAGCATTTAGACAAAGAGATTGAAAATTAATTTTTGATATTCAATACATTCATTCAGTTACATCAATGACTTTAATATATGAGCGACAACTAATATTTGTTAAATTAAATCTACTTTGTTGATGGCTTTTATTTTTGCTATGCTCAATCTCAAGCTTTGGATCTACTTAACAACTTACCCCACACCAATTTTGACTATCTCGGGTCAACATTCGTTACAATACTTTGCCTTTCAAAATCCACTTTATCCTTACAGGGGTACTACATTTGGGAATATATGTGGAGTGTGATCCATTGCGAGCGCTAACTGAAATGAAAATTTTATCTAACCCACTCTTAGAAAGATTCCAACACTTATTAATTAGATATAATGAACAGATAGGACGATTGCGTGACTTAACTTAAAAAAAGCCCTCGGTCCATCTCGTCAATGGACGACTAAGAGTAATATTAAATTATTGACATTCTGCTACTCTTTACAGCGAGACCCAAGTTTTGCACCATCTTAGTTTGAAACACCATCTTGAGTAAAATAAAATTAGTATGCAATTTTGCACTCCACATTCGCATTAATTCTTAGTTGTGGCTATAACCTATGAGTCAAGCAATTCATTAAGGAAAAAAATGAAAAAAAAGAAAAAAAATGACTTAAAATAGAATAAATAAATAACTGCTTCAATGTCCATTGAACAAAATAACTGGGTATTCAAGCCTCACAACGCATCAATATTCACGCTAAAAAAGTGTGATGGATATAAGTAGCTTGACTACTCTAATTTTATGGTCTTTGTTACTCGAGTTAGTAAGCCTTTAGGGGTATCTTTACACCTAAAACCAACTGGTTTGGGAGTCATTGGTCCAACGTTCGCTACATGAGTAACTCTGAAAAAGCCCTAAAAAAAGAGACACAAGTCAAGAAAAAAAATCAAAAAAGGAAAAAAGGTTCAAAAAAAAGAAGAAAAAAAATAGAAAAAGAAGAAATTGAGTTTGCTTTATTTTCATAGTAAAAATCATTACTAAGAGTTACATCACATACACAATGCATGCATCACATGAAATTAATTATATGATGGATGGTGTCTAGAATGAAAATAAAGTATTTTTGATAAGGTGAAAGTATGATTTTGAATTTAATCTTGCTTATGTATAATGCCCATGTATATTTAGTAGTTTTCTTTCAATTTCATAACTTGTTGAACCCAAAAATATTTTATTTTGAATTTTGAATTTTATGGGTATATTCACTACAAACCCTCACGAGACACAACTCGTCCACTTGGGATAACTTTGGGGTTTAAAGGCTTGTTGCACATGCTAAGTGCAATTGTGTTTCCTACGAAAATGAGGTAGTACAGTTTTTGTTTAATTTTTATTTTCTTTTATTTTACTCGAGGACGAGTAAAAGCTAGGTATCAGAGTATTTGATATACACATTTTTTATACATTTTAATAAATTTATATGTATATTTTATTTAACTAATAGATTTTATTTTGTTTTGTAGGAGATAATGTTTTATTTGTCTTTTGATCAAGTAAAGGATAATTGTTTCAACTTTTAAAAATTAAAATGGACTCTAAAAAATTATTATGATGGAATTGAAATCAATTTGGAGATAAAGGGATAAGAAGGGAAAAGAAAGACCAAGTTCAATGTACCTTAGATTAGGTTACAATTTATTTTTTCCAATAAATAGGTGTTTTGTTTTAGGGAAGGAGAATGAGATATTAAGTATTTTTTATGCATTAGTATAAGTTAGGATTAGGAGTAGGATTAAATCATTTTTTCATTACACGCTTGTTGGATGATCGTTAATAAAAGAAAGTTTTCTTATTTTATTTTTAATCTTCTACTTCTTCTTCTTTATCTTAGTTAATTTATTTATTTGTAATGTCTAGCTAATTTCTTTAAACCTAGGATGATGGTGAAACTAGGTATTTCATAATAATATTTTTTTTCTGTTCCGATATTAATGTCTAATTGTTTTCGTCTTTATTTTTACCTTCGCATAAATTGCATATGATTTTTATATTGATTTAGAAGTTTTGATGGATTATAGTTAATCCTTAATTTTTCCTAATATATGTTTGCCCACGTTAATTGTAAAATTACTAAATTAGAGGGAAGAGAGATCAAAATCATAGTTAAGTTATAAAAATAAAAGAGATTAGATTACTTGTTATGTTTATTGTTTAATGGATTCAAATTCCTAGATTGCTTCCTCATTATTAGTTTTCATATTCTAATTAGTTTAATTATAATTAATCGATTCTCAATTTTTATTTCTAATTCGTCTGAAATAAATATTAAGAATGTTTTAAAATTAATCTAGTCTTTGTGGGTTCGACCTATACTTGTCAGTTCTTCAATTTGACACTGTGCACTTGCAGTTACTAATTTTTACCACATCAAATATTATAAAAACTATTTTACAAAGGTTTTAGGCAACAAGTTGTTGCAGAAGACTGGGATGATTGCTATAAAAGGGGAGACATAAGTTTACCTTGGTTAAGACAGATATGGACAATTACTTAAAAATGTGACTCTAGATGATGTGGTAAAACACACTAAGGAATATCTGTTGTACTTAGTTGGAGCTATTTTGTTTTCAACCACGAGCAAAAATATTGTGCATCCTAGATATTTGTTGTTATTGAAAAAATTGGAGGAGATAGTTATATATGCATGAGGGGGCAACAATGTTAGGGCATTTGTATATGGGTTTGTATGTTATTACTCGCAAAAAAGCGAAAAAATTCGCAGGATGTGCAATCCTTCTTGTGATGTGGGCAAATGAAAGGTTTAACATTGATTATCCTACCTCTAGGCCTAAATCTCATAAGTTGATACCTAAAGCATTATCCAGAGCATACTCCTCTTTTGATCCTGATTCACAAGAATACCAATGTCGAAAAAATCTCCATCACCATTTTGTGTTTTATCGAGCGAAGTTTGATAATATGTTGGAAACGGATGTGCTGTGGCGTCCATGTAAGTTATTCGATAGGCGTTTAGGGTGGGATTTTTTTTGAATCAAGGTTAGGTGGAGCTGCTTGGATACCGTTAATACATTTTGATGTTGTTGAGTTTCAAATGTCTGACAAATTTATTAGGCAATTTGGGTATTTGAAGTCCTATCCAAGCAATGTTGAAAGCATGGTGGAATTGAGAGAAGAGAAAAAATTATTTGAGAAACTAAATTATAAAAAGAAAAGGGTGGTTTATATCCCATTGTGGAAGGTGTATATAAAGAGTTTAAAAGGGCAAGTGGTGGAAGCTTTACAGGTGATATCCACTGAGGATTACATGAAATAGTACAACGAAATTACTAGAAGACAGATTCACCATCCTCGAACCTTCAGAGTTCAAGGTCAAGATTACGAGCCACGAGCATTCATTGATTAATATGTGGCTGCTATAAACATTGTAAGTTGTTCAATTTTAATTTTTATTAATGTTTTCGTGTTTTAAATTAATGACCTTGTTTTACTAACATAATTTTTTTTTCCATCGTAGATTTAGTCTGCAAATGCTATATTTGAAAAAGGGTTTTACCTATGAACAACCACCTTAGTTAAGAACTATGTATCAGATATGTTTCAATACACTATATCAGCAATTCATGAATGATTACAAAGGGGTTCCAATCAATCTAAATCCAAAGCAACCCCACATTGGATAAATCAAGATTGACATGATCGGATCCCAGCCTTCGGTGTAAGAGTCTCAGCCTAGCATTAGCCTTTCTATTCGACAAAGTAGGAAACTCCTGGTCAGAAGGAGAGAGGGCACAAAGCACACTCATTTTGTAAAATATCTAAAGATTAATAAAATCATGTGATTCAATCATAATTAGTTTAGTCGAACGTACGACCCATCAGACTTTCCTCATATACATCTAGGCAATTTATACAAGTTAGAGTTTAAGGATATGAACTATGTGAGACCCAATGGTTGGTTATGGGCACACGTCTTGGATGTATATTTGTTACTATTAAGAGACAGAGAAGCTAAGATGTGGAGTGAAGGTACCCAAAGATGGGCATTGTTTTATTTCACGCCTACGTACTTTGCAGAGTTGGGCACCCGAACTTTACCAAGTGCCAGAGTTAGCAAGGCAAGCGCACTCAATTTTCTAAGAAGTTACATCAATCCCTATAGTTGGTGCCCTAATACATGCTTGTGATTACATATTTATTCTAGTGTTCAACGAAATGAACAAACATTTTTTCTTATTTTTTTGGAGTGTGAAAAAGTGGAAGGTACAACTACTTGACCCACTTTATGATGACAAACCATTAATGTCGTTGACACAATTATGCAAAAATCACAGTTATGGTGAGCTCATTATTATAGTCATTTTTTGCATGTCATCACAAAGACATATTGTATATTGGGTATTAATTTGTGGTTTTGTGATTTTCAGGTGGAGTTAATTCCTTTGCTGCTTGATCAGGTAAATCCAAAAGGAAAGTGGCCAAGATTGAAGTCGAAAGTTGAAGTATGTGTGAATAGGCCGATACAATGAAATTTAGACGATTGTGGTGTATATATCGCAAAGTACGTAGATTTCTTTATGCACAGGATAAACATCAGGAAGGAACTGAGGTGCACTCCTAACGAGACTTATAATTTTAGGTTTAGAATAGCACATGAGATTAAGATGTGCAATTCTTGGAAGATTTCTCAAAATTATATTTGTTTTGACCAACCTTTAGACTCGGATTCAAACTCAGACTCGAGAATATATATTTTACTAACTTTCGTAATACATTGTTTATATTGTTTGTTTAATTCCTATTCAGGTTGCCATTGGTTTGGTCCTTGTGGGTGATGGTAATTATATTTGGTTTGGTTTTTGTGAATAAAAAAAATGATTGTGTTTTTCGGCAAACTTTGATGTGTGCACAGGATTGGATGCAGAACGCATCAGAAAGATAGTTATTATCAAGTCATATCTTAGCCTACTTTATACAAGCACTTTTCCTTTGGTCATATGCTATGACACAAGCTAGCAAGTTGTTTCTTGTTATATGGTTTTCTAGTTCTACTTTTGCCATCTTCTAGAGATTGTCTATGCATATGGTAGGGAACTCATTAATATTGTTACTCGATTTGTTCTCTAGGATCAACGTAGAATTGTTTTCACATAAATTGCATTTACTTATAGAGTTGGTTTAGTTTGGATGTTTTGCACTTTTGATGTAAGTATATGCCTAACGTAAATTGATAACAAGTTTAAAAATCTACCTTTGTACCATGAGAACAAAGCTAAGTAATTGATTTATCTCTTTTTAAGGTCATTCTTATGGTTTTCTATTAGCTAGATGTCTTACTTGGCTAACTATTTTTCACTTCTTTTTTTTTTTACATCTTCCAGATCTTGGTAGCACCCTTCTACAAGTATGGACTCTCATGGATACATCTACAATTATATATGGACTTTCATGGATCTTAGAGCACTTTGTTTTGTTTCATCCTCTATTAATACAGGGTCATGGGTTGTATTGTGAGAAGTTTTTGTATGGTTCCAAGTTGGTTAATTTAGATAATTAAGACTAATTTTAAGATATTTGGTATTTGTGTTTCTTGTTTCTCTTGACATTTTAGTATGATGAAAAAGGTCAAATGAAAGTAAATGCACTAGTATTATTGTAATGCTCATCCTCTTTGCTTTTGTGTGAATATGTGTGTAATTGATTTCTGGGTAACTAACTAGTTTCCAGCCCAACAAATTAAATAGCAAAACAACAAATGAAAGAAAGGCCAAAAAAAAAAAACAGAGCCACCATGAACTTGTAGTGTGTTATTCATATACAGTCTTTGGAAATTACGACCACCACAACATAATATTTCTATAATATCTCTCAACTTCCTATCCACTAAGCCTAGCAGCCACACAAATGAAAAGCAGTCTGGTAACCATAATGTTGAGAAATCAGGCCTTCACAAATACACTAAGATAAATACAAGCATACTACTGTGTGAAATATAAAATAATAACACAAGAATTTTACGTGAAAACCCAACTGAGAAAAACCACGGAGAGAGATCTCAGAAATTCACTATGAAAATAATATGGAGATTACAAACTCTCTACTAAGAAATAGACTAACTGTTTATTTTCTCTCTACCTCACTATTCTTAGAATGCTCTAACTAGAGCTTTCTCTCTCTATCTCACTTGCTCTCTTCTTCTAATGGTGTGTCTAAACTTGTGGAAATGGGTTCCTTTTATAGGCAAAGTTTTGGAGACATAAGGCATGCCAACTTTGACAATATGAACCAAGATGAGTTGGAAAGTGAAATGGTGGGTGGGAGAATATTAGCCAACATGGCCACATAGCCAATTTGCAACAATTTCCACCTTGGCTTATATTCTTCAAATATTGTATATCGTGAACTTCTTTGTGTCTGTGAATGTATCCCTCTCCCTGGATACTCCACCACAAACTCAGCATTCGACGAAGTGAATTAAGTCCAAGCAATGCTTGAACTTTTCTGTTGTCACTGACTTTGTTAGCATATCTGTGGTGTTCTCTTTTGTGTGAACTTTGCGAACTGCAATGTCTCCATTGTTCAGCCACTCACGAATCTTGTGATACCGAACATTTATATGTTTGGTCCTAGCATGAAACACCTGGTTGTTTACTAAATGAATAGCACTTTGACTGTCACGCTGTATCTGGATACTGCCCTGCTTGAAACCTAGTTCCTCAACTAGTCCCTTTAGCCACAAAGCCTCTTTGCTTGCCTCTGTCAACACCATATACTCAGTCTTTGTTGTTGATAATGCTGTCGTAGACTGCAACACTGACCTTCAACATATACATCCTCCACAAAAGATGTATACTAACCCTGTTGTAGATCTCCTTAAATCTAGGTCTCCAGCAAAATCCGAATCAACAAACCCTGTAACCTCACTACTTGCAGTCTCATGATCAAACATAAGACCGTGATTGGTTGTACGCACTAGATAACGAAAAATCCATTTGACAGCATTCCAATGCTCTTTTCCTGGATTTGCCATATACCTGCTAACCACACTGATTGCATGTGAGATATCTAGCCTTGTACATACCATGGCATACATGAGACAATCCACCGCATTTGCATATGGTACTTTGGACATATACTCCACATCATCCTCTGTTTGTGGGCTCAACTGTGAAGATAACCTGAAATGTGCTGCCAACGGAGTGCTAACTGGTTTAGCATTGTGCATGTTAAACCTCTCCAAGACCTTCTGCACATATCCTTTCTGAGTTAACCACAGTTTTCCTGCTTGACGATCCCTGTGAATTTCCATACCTAGGATCTTCTTTGCTGATCCAAGATCATTCATGTCAAATTCACTACTCAACAATTTCTTCAACTGAAGAATATTTGACATCTTCTTTGATGTTGTCAACATGTCATCGACATATAACGTCAGCAATACTAGAGAGCCATCATCAAGCAATCTAAAATACACACATGGATCATACTCAGAACGAGAGTAACCATGATCCAACATAAAGCTGTCAAATTGCATGTACCACTGTCTCGGGGACTGCTTCAAACCATAGAGAGACTTTTTCAAGCTATAAACTAAGCCCTCTTTCCCTGGTTCAATAAACCCCTATGGTTGCTTCATGTAGATCTTTGCTTCTAAATCACCATGGAGGAAAGCTATTTTCACATCAAGCTGCTCTAACTCCATATCCTGTGATGTTATAATAGATAAAATCAACTGAATCGACGTGTGTTTCACAACTGGTGAGAGTATCTCATTGTAGTCGATTCCCTCTCTTTGAGAGAATCCCTTTGCCACCAACCTGGCCTTGAATCTTTCACCTTCTTTATCAGACTGGGCTTCCTTTTTCCTAAATACCCACTTGTATCCTATAGCCTTTGATCCTTTTGGAAGTTAAACTAACTCTCAAGTCTGGTTCTTTTGTAAAGACTCCATCTCTTCTGCCATCGCTATTGCCCATTTATCATTTTTCTCAGACTGAATAGCATCCTAATAGCTAGTTGGATCTCCACTACCAGCAATCAAGGTAAAGGCAACCATGTCTTCAAACCCATATCTCTGCACTGGTTTGTTGGCTCGCCTTTCCCGATCTCTAACAAGATTATAGGACCTCTCTTGGGGATCTGAAGGATGATTATCTTCAATCTCTTCAGATTCTTTTGTCTCTTCAGGAAGCTCCACCTCAACTGGGTGTGTCTGTAACTCACTTGCTGCAGACTCTTCATTCTCGGATTTGTTCAACATGTGTTTCTCATTAAACACCGCATCTCTGCTGACAACCTTCTTCTTGGATACTGGATCCCATAACCTGTATCCCTTGACTCCATCTTCATATCCAAGGAAAATACACTTTTTTGACCTTGGATCAAGTTTGGATTGTCGCTTTTCGACCGGCAGATGAACATAAGCTGGACAACTAAAAAATTTCATCACAGAAAAATCAACTGGTTTCCCTGTCCATACCTCCTCCGGAATTTTGTAATCAATTCCAGCTGAAGGAGATCGATTTATCAGATAATAGGCTGTGTTGAGTGCCTCAGTCCAGAATCTCTTGGGCAAACCTGCATTCAACCTCAAACATCTGGCTCGTTCCAATAGAGTTCTGTTCATCCTCTCTGCAACCCCATTTTGCTCTGGAGTTCTTTTAACTGAGAAGTGCCTAGTGATACCTTCATCCTGGCAGAACTATAGGAATGACCTGTCCTTGTATTCCGTGCCATTATCTGATCTGAAATACTTCAACTTCTTTCTGGTCTGGTTTTCTACTTTAGCATTCCACTGCTTAAAGATTCTGAAAACATCGGATTTCTGCTTCATAAAATAAACCCACACCTTTCAGGAGTAGTCATCTATAAAGCTGACAAAATAATGGGCTCCTCCTATTGAAGTATGCTTGATCGGCTCCCACACATCTGAATGTACATAATCAAGTACATTCTTACTGGTGTGTGCTCCTGCCTTGAAGCTTACCCTCCGTTGTTTGTCGTACACACAAAACTTATAAAATTCCAAACTGCACGTTTTGACACCTTTCAGCAACTGCCTTTTGTGAAGTTCTTTCATTCCACCTTCACTCAAGTGACCAAGTCGCATGTGCCATAATTCTGTGTATCACTATTGGAATTTTCCTGCACAGAAATTGCTGCTCCACCAGTAACTATGTCCCACTATCAACCTGTAAAGGGTGCCCTTCTTCTGGCCCTTCATAATTACCATCGAACCCTTGGTAATTTTGATGACACCATCTCTGACTGAGATACTATAACTCATAGAGTCAAGTACTCCAACCGATAATAAATTCTTCTTCAATTCTGGAATATACCTTACATTGCCTAATGTGCTGACAACCCTATCAAACATTTTAACTTTGATGGTGCCTATTCCGGTAATTTTGCAGACTGCATTGTTACCCAATAAAACTGTACCACCATTGCAGGATGTAAAAGTATCAAATCAATCCCTATAAGGGGACATATTAAAAGAACAACCGAAATCCATGTACCAATCTATAAGGTTGCTACTGTCTCTAACAGATAAGAGATCACCTTGTGAAGTTTCATTTGCTGTCACTGTGTACAACTCTCCGTTGCTGCACACATCCGCTTGCTCAACAACATTAGCAGAATTTTTCAATCTACTTACCTTTCTTCTTGTTTTCTTTCTTCAACAATGGACACTGATTTTTATAGTGGCCTTTCTCGTGACAATGATAACACTCAACTTGAGATTTATCCTTCTTGCCTGGCCTCGACTGAGACCTTCCTCGTTTCTTGCCGGAATTCTTCCGATTAGGACCCCTGCCACACCCATCTGAAAATGCAAAAAGACTGTCTCCTTGATCTCTGGAAGTAGTGCCCCTGAACTTATCCTGATCTAGGACTGCTGACATCACATCGTCAACTGCAAGCTTTTCTTTCCTTACAAAGAGAGTAGTCTGGAGAGAGTTGAGTATGAATCTGGTAGAGAGACAAGCAGCAATAAGGCTTTATCTTCCTCGTCCAGCTTTACATCAATACTGGTAAGTTGGGTCACCAATCTATTAAACTCATTAATATAACTGGTCAAATCTGACCCTTCTTCCATCCGAAGCCGGTATAATTCTTTCTTCAAATATAATCGATTTGACAGAGACTTCGACTTGTAAACTTTCTCAAGTTTCTCCCACAAGTCCTTCGGAGAGGTTTCTGTCAAAACCTGATATTTGATTTGTGGCACCAAACTCAATCTGATTGTTGCCATAGCTTTTGCTTCAAGTTCCGTCCATTTTTTATCTGTCATATCCGCCGGTTTCTTCTCTTTCCCTTCTAGTGCAATTGCCAATCCCTGTTGAGCCAATACATCTCTGACTATAAACTGCCAAATACTAAAATTTGACTTTCCGTCAAATGGTTCAACTTCGTACCTCATACTCATGTTTGTCAACTTCGTATTTGTGACTGGGAGATTTCTCTAAACGGATCGTACCAGTTGGTCAGGTAAGTGTAAGTCGGGCGGGAGTCTCTCTGTGCTTTTGCAACGTTGATTAATTAAGTAACCACCTTTCTTAAAGGCACTACCTTTGGAACCACTTTCCTAGATACCAACGGTGTGAACTAAAAGCTTTGATATCAATTGTTGAGGAATCAGGCCTTCACAAATACACTAAGATAAATACAAGCACACTACTGTATGAAATATAAAATAACAACACAAGAATTTTACGTGGAAACCCAACTGAGAAAAACCACGGTGAGAGATCTCAGAAATTTATTATGAAAATAATATGGAGATTGCAAACTCTCTATTGAGAAATAAACTAACTGTTTATTTTCTCTCTACCTCACTATTCTTAGAATGCTCTAACTAGAGCTTTCTCTCTATCTCACTTGCTCTCTTATTTTGATGGTGTGTCTAAACTTGTGGAAATGAGTTCCTTTTATAGGCAAAGTTTTGGAGACATAAGGCATGCCAACTTTGACAATATGAACTAAGATGAGTTGGAAAGTGAAATGGTGGGTGGGAGAATATTAGCCAACATGGCCACTTGGCCAATTTGCAACACATAAATTATTCACAACATGTCCAGTGAAGGCCAATGCAGGTTAATTATGGCACATCACCATCAAATTTGGGTCTCAAAAAGACTTTGTTGTATTAACATTATAATCATTCTACAAATTACTCCAAGGTATACCTTGGGTATTACATTTTATTAACAAAGTAACAACAAGCAATTTGTTACTTTGTAAATAGCAAAACAAGGATAGTTACAATGCAAAATAAAATACATTTTAGAATAAGTTGTAGTCTGTCAATTTCCTTAGCTTTTTCTCAATTCTCTTATCTTGTTCATTGAAATGATTCTCTTCATCGACTTTAATTTATTGTAGATGATTTTTGCAAAACAGAGCCTTCAGATTCTTGACATGAATCACCACCGCCAATAACAATATTGTGAAAATCTGTCCACTCTGGAATTCACATTTGTTGTACCGAAGACCTTTCAGTCTAAATTAGAAGAAAAAAAAAATCGCATTTGTTGCACATGACGTACAACCTGTTCAACTTTATGATTTGTATTTCTTTTAGTTCTTTCATATTTTGCAAAGTCCCAACATCCACAATGCTTAGGTTTGACGCGAACATTACCTTTTGAAGTCCAATAAATAGTTACTTAAGAAAACACAATCAAGAAAAAAATAATCAAACAATAGCAATAATGAGATATGTATTCACTAAAACAATGAGTTCCAATATGTAGATATAAAGTACTAAAAATCATCAACAAGAATGAATCCACTTTGAAAATAATGTCATTCACTGAAATGAGAAACCACTTCCAAAAGCAGAAAAGCACAAAAGCTTACTCCTTCCCACCACCAAGAAAGATATAATCTTGTTGTAGCATTGATTACCATCAGAAATAAAAAACCTCAACTTTCCTAAGAAATCATATAAAAAAACAGAGGATTGCAAACCCATGTCATGGCAAACAACATAAAATTCAAAATAAACAAACCCAAACAACAAAATGTAGGCCAAACTAAGGGCCTATTCAGGAACTCCTTATTTTAAATGACTTATAAATTAAAATACAAGTTGACATATAAGTTGTTTTAAGTTGTGACTTATAAGTAAAAGTGTTTGACATCAATTTAACTTATAAGTCAAAAATTAAGTTAAAACAAGTTATGAAGGTGTTCGGCTCATAATGACTTATAAGTTAAAATAATGTAAAGATTACTGAAAAGGACATTAATAAAATGAGGGGTAAAATAGAAGAGAGAAAAAATAGACATTACATTTGGTCAAATTAACTTATTTTAAAATGACTTATAAGTCATTTTAAAATAAGTCACAATTAGTTACTTATTTTTTTGACTTAAAATTCAACTTATAAATAAAAAAATAAGTCATTCCCGAATACTCAAATAGTAGCAAATGACTTATAAGTTAGTTTGACCAACTTATAAGTCATTCCCGAACACCCCCTAACTAGTTCACCATTCGTTAGGTCACGTAGCGAATTAGGTAACCCTCGACCCAATTTCCTAATACTATGTTTGTGGGTTTTAAAATAGACGAAAAAAGAAAAGAAAGTAACGAAAAGTTTAACCTTTATGTTTTATGTTCAATTATCTTGCCACCAAATTTTCAACAAAATAAAAAAGAAATTGAATGAAAAAGTTTGCTATTTTTCTTATCAAAAGTTATCATCAAAAAATAAACGAAAACCTAAATAACATAAATAATATAATCCCTATTATTCCTCTATATTATAAACACTATAATTTAAATTTTTTATTCTTATGTTTTTCATTTTTCTTTTCTTTTCGGTTAAAAACTAACTAAAAGAAGGGTAAAAGAGTTTTACATTTGGTTTTTCTAATTTATTTTAAAATGACTCATAAGTTTTTTTTAAAAAATAAAAATTTATTACTGTTAATTTTTAGGTAATAATAAGTCAAATTTATAAGGAACTAAAAATCTTATAAGTCATTCCCGAACAGGTTTTTAGAGAGTATAAATAAATTTCCAATTTACTCAATAAAGAATCTCACATAAGTATACTATTTTATTTTTTATTTTTTTTGAAGATAGTGAACCCTACTTAAATATTTTTTAAAAGTAAAATAAACTTTATATATCATTTGAAATTTAAATTATTTTAAATATATTTTATGAGACAAAATAAATTATATTTCAATTATTTTTTGTGGGACGGAGGAGTAAGAACACGTGTAGAAACTAAATATGCTTTAAAATCGCTAGACAATATATGATTTTACATAATTAATATTATGATTCATTATTTAAATCTTAATTACATCAATTAAGATTATTGTACAATAATTAGGGTTTTAATTGATCAATTCGGACAATTGTTACCAATTAGGGTTTTCAATTTAGGGTTTGTATTTCCATTTAACATTTTAAACCCTATTTAACTGATTTTAGAATTTTATCGGTTAATATAATATTATAATAATGTCGAAGCACGACAAAGCACTTAGTCATTTCCAAGCACGACACAACAGCTTACAAAAATAATTTGCCGAGACGCTTCTCGGTGAATTCGCCGGAAGCACGACAAATCATTTTATCCGATTAAGCACGACACACCTGCTTGGCGAAAAAATTTTATTTGACCTAATTGTTTAATAAAATACACAATTACATAATATCAAGTCAGATCATGAAATTTCATTTATTAAACACATAATTTACATATACAAATCTTATTAGGGTTTGGAATATTACAAAGGTGACTGAAGAATTATTACAAAAAGAAGATACAAAATGATATGTATGGTTTTGGTTGGTTATAATCACTGAATCCACCCATGTATGGTGAATCATCCATTTATTAAACTTTGACACATTATTTTGTAAACTAATTTTTGTAAGAGTTCTTTGTAAGTGTAGCAGGACTCTTATTATACTAGCCCTTAAACTCTTGCAAGACACGGATTTGGAGGGCATAAATTAATTACCTTAATTTTTTATTATTGTATAATTTTATGTAGTAAAATAAAAATATGTTTCTTCATATATTTTTTTCTTTTTATAGGATAATAAGTAGCTAATCTATGTCAAATTGTTTATCATTTACATTTCTTATTGTACACGTATAGAAATACACTTGTTATTCAATATTAGATCAATTCCAAGTTTTAAAGTTTTTTTTTATATATTTAAAATTGATGCAATTCATTTATTATTTATAAACAATAAATTTTGTATATGTAACTGCATATTATTTAAGTATGTGTGGTGTTAATGCCAAAATCTGTCTGCTCACCAAATCACCAAGCAACGAACTTAAACATGTACAATGATCAAACAAACAAACCAAAAAGTTTAACGACCAAGGCTAATGGGGGATAGCTCCGGTGTGAAAATAAGTACAAACCAGAAACATCAACAATAGAAATATGTAATTGCTCTATTGAATAAGAGTAATAATGTGTATGTGTACCTTGAACTTGGATTAAGATTGTACTAATAGCTTAGTCACACCGCTCGGATTTATCACGCATGTCCCTAAATTGGAATAAGAGTCCCCAATAGGATTTGACTTCCTCAAAAATAAGAAGTCAAATCGGACAAGGGAATCATAAGTCAATTTGGAGTATAACACTTCTAGAATGTCAAACCTCTTACTGTCATTGTAATATCCTGCCACGTGGCGTGGGTCCTTCCGAATCTTCTGGACCAATTAAACCACACTCTAACATGCGGTTTAATACTCGTCATATCATGACTTCACTTGATTTGACCAATAAATAGTTAGCGCGCGCACACACACACACACACACACACACACATATATATATATATACTAATTGTAACTTCTTGTAATAATTTTCGCCAAAGAAAATTTATTGTGATCCTAATTATTTTCGTCGATAAATATCCATTTACTATTTATAAAAAATAAATTTTAAAAAAGTAGCCGCCTATTATTTAAGTGTGTATGGTTTAATACTCATCATGACTTCATCTTGATTTCAAACAATAAATAGCTAGTATATATATACTAACCATAACTCTATGTAATAACTTTTTTGTCGGTGCCTCTTTATATATTAGTATAGATTACTGAGATATAGGAGTTGAAACTTGAATTAATTCTGCTTAATTATCTATATATTTGTCCAAATATTTTTCATCTTTTTTCTTAGTACTTCCAAAGAGATTGGTAAATAGAAATAGTTCTTTCATCTTACTAGTAATGTACATGTGAACAGAGCGGATATATGGAAAAACTAATTCCTTGTACTAAACTGAATTAATACATTTAGTTCTTATGACAAATTCTGTTACTATACTAAAATCTAATAGTAACATACAAGACGAGAAACGTAGCTTAACATAAACAAATTACATCTTCATAGTATCAATATGTAACCATACATATAAATATATAAACATATATAGAGTAATAGAAAAAATGTTACCTCTAATTTTTATCATAATATACTATGTCATGCTTCTATTATGTCTCCCTTGTTAATTAATAATTTCTTTTCTTCAAAAAATTATCAGTTTAATTCGTGCTAGAAAATAGACTTTATGGTTGCATATATATTTTAGCGAGAGAAAATGGCCCAAAAATGTTATTCTATTCTTTTTTATCTTTAGGTTCATCCTAGCTGCAATATAACCAATGTAGAATCACATACACGCATTCGATGCAGAAATAAAAATAAAATCGATTAAAACTAACCCGGTTTCGTGTATGCAAATTTATCCGTATTGATTGGTGTTAAATTACATGCATTCTTTTATTGCTAGTCACGAACATCATGAACAAATTCGGACTAAACGATTGAACCATGCTACGATCGTGTTAATGATAAGTATGACCACAATTTTCACCGTCCTAATTGGCTTCAATGACAACATCACTAACATAGTATCATATCCCATATCCTATCTCAATCTCCAACTAAGAGAGCTTCAATATGGTATGTATTTTCTATCATTTTCATTCTCCTACACCTTCTTTATATTGTCCATCTATATATATAATGTAACATATAAAAATGTAACACATGTAACTCCCATCTACTAATGGGATATTAAATGGGATATTATGGAGTTGTAACTCCCACAATAATAAGACAATAAGTGAAAATAGAGGTTACATTTTAGTTAAATAATATTATAGGAGAATTGTAACGTATGTACAAAATGAAGGTATTAATTTTCGCTGGAAAAAATTAGATGCCAAGGGAGAATTCAAATGGTGGCAACGATCTAAATGCAAGAGTGACATTCCTCGAAGGATATGTTAAAATGATAATGTGCTTGTTTGTAATTGTTTTCATCATGATATTATGCAAATAATGAAGCATTTCATTCTATGTAATACTGCTATGCAACTAATTTTCCTTCCCGTCACATTAGGTATTCAAACATGCATTAGCAGCTGTAATGTTAAAACAAATAAAGTTGTGCAAACAACATAAAAATCTGAAACAACGGAATTGGCAAACCATACACTTGGATTGAACATTGTCTGCCTAAACAACATCATACACTTGAATTTTCCAAACATCAAGTCACTTAGAACATTATCTGTCTAATAGGATATCAAAAGGACATGTAAATGCAAAATCCAAAAACACATGTCAATGTATATTACAATCCATAAAGACATGTCAAACAAAATAACACAAGTCTTATCACCATCATTTAGCAATCCAATGAAGAAAGAGTAAACAAAATAACACAAGTTTAGTAATCTTTCCCTGATTCCCTCCCCTGCCACCTCTGCTAGCTGTTCCACCCCTACCACATCTGTCACCCCTATTAGTAAGTCCTAATGAATTCCTTGTTACCGACTTCTTGCTAGTTGCAGCTTGTTTCCTAGGAGATGATGCTGGAAAAGGTGGAGGCTGATAATAACTTGGTACTTTAGAAGATGAAGATCCACCTGCATTCCACATAGAACCCAATGAAGCTGAGCCTCTTGGTGGAACTCATTTGGAAGTGGGAGTTGGTTGGGAGGAAGAATGTGGTTGTGAGTATCCTTTTGCCTGTTAAATATAAGTAAATACAACATGTGACAAACATTAAACATTAAATAATCACCAAATTCATAACATATATAGGTACACTGAGAACTAAAATTATACCTTAGCCTTCTTTGGAGGTAATTTTGCCTTTCCTTAGCCTTTGCTGTTCCAGTTCCAACAGTTTTAGCATTTCCACCATTCTAACATAACAATGAAAATTCAATAAATTACATTTTATAAAAAATAAACAACAACATTAACATAAAAATTCAATACTAAATTGCAAATACTGAATACCTTAAAGATCTTTGAATCTGGATGAGGTGGTTTGGTGCAGGCTCTACTATTGTGGCCTAATGTCAAACCTCTTGCACATATTACTATCAAATTCTTTCTTGATGCCTTGTGAGGATCTTTTGGCTCATCTACAACTCTCTTCCTTTGTTTTGTTGGTCTGTCAGCTGGCTTGTGATATTCAGGTGGATGAATTTGAAGAAGGCTACTCTTAACCCATTCATGATGACTTGGAACTGGGTGAATGACAAATTGATAAGTATCAAGGTAGACCTCCCTACTGTAACATGGGCAGCGGCGAAACCAACAATTCATATCGGGAGGGGCCAAGTGTTTACAAAAAATAATATAATATTAATTTGATAATTAGTTTTGTTTGTAAACATACAAAAAAACTAGAAAGAGTATTTACTGTACCTCTTAATTTTTTTATATACGTTTTGATTGTTAAATATCCCAGACATTTTAAAATATAGGACTAATTTGATTTCTTGAAATTTTGTGATATTTTAAATTTTAAAACTAAAACGAATTCAATTAATTTTACACAAATAACTATAAAAATTGTAAACTAACTGAAAAGTACTACTAATTACAAGAGTTATAATTATTTTTTTAAAAAAATCATAAATTTACTTTCAAAATATATCAAAATTAATCTTATATTTTAAAACATATGGAATATTCCAATAAATTTTAATAGGATTATAAATGAAATTTAACAAAAGCTTAAGGGTATAGTTAAAATTTTAGAAAATCGGACCAGGCCATGGCCGCCCTCGGCCATGCCTAAGGTCCGCCACTGAACATGGGTGAACATACTGCTCTGGCTGCTCCCTATTAACCATATAGCTGCAACTGCATGCTTAGATGGTATTCCACTCAAATCCCAAAGCTTGCAACCACATGTCAAATTCTTCAAATTAACCAAGAATGTCCTGTCATTTTCTTCAATTTCATATCCCCCACTCCCAGCTGGTATTGGATAGCATCCCCTTGAATACTTCTTACTGTTCTCCAATTTTTTCTGAATTCTAGGTCCAAATGGACCCTTATAATTCTCCATCCCACTTCTTGTGATATGAAATCTTGCCATCAGTCTCCTTCTAATCCATTCCAACATGTTTATAATCCCTTTCTCTCTTGCATCTAATATATAAACATTCCAAGACTCATTCAGATTGTACACCAACACATCACATCTTCAATGATCAGTAAAATGTGACACTGCCCATGTTTTTGGGTCAACATTCTTCAACCATTGTGGAGCAGTTGGTTTCCCAGGCCCTAGTGGAGCAACTTTGTTCAATTCCGTCATTGCTTCATTATAACTGTAGATATCCCCAATGCTTGCTGCTTTCCAAAACAGATCTCTCAACTCCTTCCCCTTGAACTTTACCTTGAAGTTATTGTAGAGATGTTTTAAACAAAACCTATGTTCATTTTCTGGTAACAGCTGATTCAAGCATTCAACAAGGCCCTTTTGTCTGTCAGTGATGAAAACATATTTCCTCACATCATTTTGCCCAATATCATCCATGAGTTCTGTCAAGAACCATTCCCAGCTATCCCTGCATTCTATCTCAACAACTGCAATGGCAATTGGGAATATGTTGTCATTAGCATCCCTCCCAATTTCACTTAATAACTGCCCACCAAATGGACACTTAAGAAAACACCCATCTAAAGCTATGATAGGTCTATAACCAGCAAGGAAACCTTTCTTTGAAGCATCTAACCTCATATATATTCTCTTGAAGATGGGCACTGACTGTTAACTTCCATCAAGACCAACTGTTGAAAATTTAAAAATTGACCCAGGATTAAGTTTTATCACTGTCTCAGCATAGTCATGAAGCCTCAAATATAGTTCTCTCACATCTCCTTGCATATATGTCATAACTTTTCTCTTCGCCCTATACAGTTTTCACTTTGAAACTTGGGAGTTACACTCCTTTTGTGCCTTCTTTTGCCAAGCACTTAATTTCCAAGTGGGATTGTCCCTTAGGTCATCTAAGTACTTTCTGGCAAGGTATTTGCTATTGACAAGGCTATTAACATCAACTGGACCACAACTGTGCTTTTGCCCCATTGTTTTCACCTTAAAAGTGTTCTCACCCTATTTTGTGGATGCATGTATTCTCCATTTACAGTTATCTTTGCATTTCACTGTTATTCTTTTTTTTTCTTTTTCTTTTTTTTATCATTTTGAACCCACACTATATCATAACCCCCTTTGACATTGAATTCCCTAATTGCTTCTCTGAAAACCCTGTATGTTAATGCCAAGATTTCACCGCGCGTCCAATCACCAAAATACGCGCCAAATCCTGGACAAGAACGAAACCACACTCAAGAGCTTGGAGGTTTGGGCCGCCGGGGGTTAGCTCCGGTGTGAGAATAAGTACAGGTTGTTTAAGGTATTAATAATGGAGGTTTAGCACTTTAGTGAGCAAAGAGTCATTATCTGTAAATTTAAGGCTTAGCCTTGTATTTATAGATGATCACACCGCCTTTATCGCCATGTTTCCCTATTGTAATTGAATTCCTAATCATGGTAATTACTTATGATTGGATAGAACACAATCCCCTTAAAGAAAGAAAATCGGATATAATCCTTACTTTTTCTTTAGGAACTAGAATTTAAATATAACTAGGAATCTTAGATTCCTTAAAGTCCTCATACTGCCCGAAATAGATTCCTACGTGGGGTCATGGCCCCCACGTGGACCAAACTCACTAAATCCATCAGGCCCAATTAAACACACCCCAATGTTGCCCCCTAGTCTTCCATTACAATGGAACATTTAATAAAAGACTTCGGCAATAAAATCCCAATAATTAAACCTGAATATACGAAGCCCAAATCCTCGGCAAACCCCAAACACGCACTGTTAGGTCCCACCAGTATCCCACAACCCATTTATTGCCCCGTTTTTGGAAAATCGCGCGGAACCCCAAAAGTCAAATAACTCAAAACCCACCTTTACCAAAAACCCACCGCCACCACTCCAGATCCACATTCAAACTATTCATCCCTTCTCTCCATCTTCAAACTTTCTGCAACCCTCGCCTTCTCCGGTGGAAAGTACTCTCCAATCAATCTACTATCTTCCTTCACAATGGGCAACACAAACAAACAAACCCCCTCCGTCCCACCTTCAACCGGCACCGCCATCCCTTCCGCTTCAATACCCTCTGCAGTCAACCCTATCATCACCACTGCCGTCACAACGGAAGCCACCACTGTAACCACGACTACTTCCCCAAACCCGCAACCAAAAGGCCCATCTAAAGCCGAAATCGACAACCTGAAAATGCTAAAGGAGTACTCAAACGAGGAATCCTTTACCCATATTAACACCGTTTCTACAATCACCCCCCAAGACCTCGTCGGAATACGTAAAAAATACTGTATTCCGACTACCCACGAAATCCGTGCTCCCGTTCACATTGAACGAATGTACTATCGCCCCGACGGATGGACTTCCGTCTGTCTAAGTGCCCTTACGTATGGGGTTCGCTTCCCATTACACACCTTTATCATCGGCCTCCTAGGATTCGTCGGAGTCAGCTTCACCCAACTGGTGTCGTTCTCCTATATCCACATCATTGCCTTCATCGCTTTCTGCCATGAACTCAATATCACCCCCTCCATCGACCTTTTCTTCTCCATATTTTCTATAAGTCGATCCAGAGAATCTGGCTTTAGACAAATAAACAAATAACAAAGCAAACAACTCGAGAAGCGCCCACTAATGAAGTCGCCTTCCAGCAACAAAGGATGGCACTCGATTCTTCATCTAAGGCCCCAATACACGTGAAATCCCAGACTGGACCGAAGCCTCTCGACCCAACGTAACACTTGGAGAACTGCCCCGAGGCCGTCTTGAAGAATTGGTGAACATCATTGCGAAATTACCAGCTAAAGAATGGGACCTCGACCTTCTAAGCAACCAAACTTGGCTCTACAATCACAAATGTAAGTTCCATCCTGCTCGTTTTATTATCCCTTAACTAATTTTGCACTATTCTATAGTGATCTAAATTTCTTACTAAAGTAGTATGTCTCATCAAGCCGGCCCTTGTGACCAGCACTAGCCAAACAACCCCTATCGAGCACACCGAAGAAACAAACCACCCACCAAATCCAACCAAACCCCCCCTCTTTAATCCAACCCATTTCTGCAATCCCGATGTCACAAACTCCCCCATCCTCCATCATTCCTACTTCTGATGTCACCAAAAGGAGCCTACGAGATATCCCTCCATCTGAGAGGACCACCATCCTAAGGGTGAAAAGGAAACGCCAAGCGAAGACCGTCAAGCAAAACCCACCTCTTGGAATAGAACAAAACCCACACATCGAACCCCCAACTACCACCGCCCCCCAACTGAGACTCAAAAAGAAAACGAGGACCATCCCTCCGAACCACCATCTACCATAGCCCTGCAATCAGAGACTCAAGAAGAATACAAAGACTCACCTTCCAAACCACCAGCCAAAAAACATCAGACAAATACCACCTCAAACCTTCAATCTCCTCCAACATCCCCCAATCGCATCCAAGAAATGCCCATCTCGGAATCATTATGGCCCTGAACACCCGAAGATTTCCCCATCCACCTGTTCGACCACTTCGTTCTTCCTGGAGATGACGAAAGTTTCGAATGAGCAAGTCTACGGGAACTTGTGAACTCCAACGCCTTAAATCTAAGCCGGGTAAACATCTCTAACCTTCCCTGCCTCCAAATTATTCATATTAAACTCATTAACTAATTCCTCCTCCTTCTTCCTCAAGGCCACCGCTATTACTGGCAGACTCCTTCGGCATCTTGACTAGGCTGAAGAAAAAGAAGAAGAACAAAAGGCCGAAGTTGCCCGTCTGAAGTCAATGTTGCATGCTGCGACAACCAACTTGAAAAAGGAAGAAGAACTTCACGCCCAAACTTCCAACCATTGTGAAGAGCTTTAGGCCAAAGTGGAAAAACTCAAAGAAGAAGCGATCGAAAACGAACTTCGCCGAAGAACACTCTCGGAAGGCTGCGACGAACTGAAGAAAGAGTGTGATAACTTGAAGAAAGAGTGCAGCCATCTAACAGCCAAAAACCATTCTATACATAGAAAACTCGAGAGTGTGGAAGTGAAGCTTAACATGACCATAGAAGAATGCGACAACCTGGAAAAGGATTTTGCTGGTTACAAAACAATGGCATCCCCACTGACAAAAGAGATCAAACAGCAAATTCAGCAAGAGTATCGAAGATCCGCTGAGCTGACCGAAGAGGTAATACAACAGTTCAATCTCGGCTACCAAAGTTCTTGGGACAAAGATAAGGAAAATATGCTAACATATCATCTCAATACGGCAATCCTGGACACTTCGGATGTCGAAACTGAAGCAGGAGCTTCAAGCCAAACATCCTCTACTTAATTAATAAAATTCTTTGTAACAGTTCATTATGTAATCACTGCCCTATGTATATTTGATCATCAATGAAAACATTATTCTATGAGCAAAATTAAAATGTTATTGCATTAAGCCTTTAAGCAAAATTACAAAGTCATAATGAATTACTTAACATGCATCACTGATAATATTTTCTAAGTCTCCCGGCATGCTAAGTGTTCTTTATCTCTGAACCATCCATTGCTCAAAGTCGGTAGGTCCCTGGCTTCAACACTTCCACGACTTCATAAGGACCCTCCCAGTTTGGCATAAGTTTACCTAAATTCTGGGGGGTAGATGCTTCAACCTCCCAAAGTACAAGATCACCAACTTCGAACCTCCGTACTTTCACCCCCTTATTGTAATGTTTGGCTATTCTTTGCTGATAAACCGCTAGCCTTACCAAAGCCGACTCCCGAACCTCCTCTAACAAATCAAGATTAAGCCGAAGGCTTTCGTTGTTATAAAGCTCCTTATACTGACTGACCCTTAGCAAAGGAGATCCGATCTCGACTAGAACAAGAGCATCGGTCCCATAAGCTAATTTGAAAGGCAAATCGCCTGTTGTGGTCCTAAGAGTAGTCCGATATGCCCATAAAACGCTGAGTAACTCTTCGGGCCACCTTCCCTTGGCTTCATCTAGCCTTCTTTTAATACCATTGAACAACGTGCGATTAGTGACTTCATCCTGACCATTAGACTGTGGATGAGCAACCGAAGTCTTTCTATGCTGGATCCCCAAATCTTTAAAGAATTCTTCAAACTTCGAACCTACAAACTGTCGTCCGTTGTCCGATACCACAACCATAGGAATCCCGAAGCGAAACACCACAAATTCTTTGAAAAATTTGAGACACTCTTGCTCCGTGATTGTCCGAAGAGGTTTGGCCACGACCCACTTAGTCATATAGTCAATCGCCATTATCACAAAGCTGACCTGGCCCTTCGCCTTCGGCAACGGACCCATAATATCAACCCCCCATACTGCAAACGGAATCGGGGATAGAGCAGGAAAGAGCTCCTCTGGCGGCTGATGAGACACCGGACTGTTTAGCTGACATTTAAAGCACTTTTGAACATACTCCTTGGCCGCCTTGAAAATGGTAGGCCAGTAATAACCCTGCCAAAGTACCTTGTATGCTAGCAACTTGGCTTCCAAATGATCACCATAGATTCCTTCATGAACTTCCCGAATCACGTATTCCGCTTCGGAGGGGACCAAACATTTCAGTAAAGGTGAATAGTACACACGCCTATATAGGTCGCCATCAATCAAGACAAAATTTGAACTCCTATACTTTATCTTCTTCGCCAATAATCGATCCGAAGGTAACTCGCCATCAGCCAAGTAACTTATATACGGGATCATCCAATAATCCGAACGCTCCACAACCAGTACCTCTGAAACCTGAATGCTTGGAAACTCCAAAACTTCCAAAAAGACTGATCCATCGAAAGTACCCGAATCTGAGGCAGCTAACTTGGATAACGCATCAGCAATCGCATTATTGGAGCGATCTACCCCTTGGAAAGTACACGAACTGAAATAGTGCAACCGATCCTTAACTTCTGCCAGGTACTTAGACATCCTCGCCCCCCGAACTTCAAATTCCCCCGATATTTGCTTAACAACCAATTGAGAATCACTAAAGATAACCAGCCTCTGAACCTCTAAACTTCTTGCCAATCATAGCCCTGCCAGGATCGCTTCATACTCGGCCTCATTGTTAGTTACCCTGAACCCGAACCGAATGGCTTACTGAACTCTGAATCCCTCGAGACTTGTCAAAATCACCCCTGCTCCACTCGTATCTGAAGTTGAAGACCCATTCACATATAGCGTCCAAAAAGTTTGAAGCGGCTAAATACCTGAAACTGAACCCACTATCTCCGGCTGATCAACTGGATCATCTTCGGAAAACGAGCACTCCACCACAAAGTCGGCTAAAGCTTGACCCTTTATCGCTGTCCGAGGATGATATTCCAAATGAAACTGGGTAAATTCCATAGCCCATGCAGCAAGCCTACCTGAGACGTCTGGTTTGTGCAACACCTTCTTTAGAGGCTGATCTGTATACACCACTACCAACTGACCCTGAAAATAATGTCGAAGCTTCCTGCTAGCAATGATCAACGCATAGGCAAATTTCTCTAGGTTCGGATATCTTGTTTATGCGTCCCTAAGTGCATGACCAACATAGTAAACGGGGAACTGCTTTCCCCTTGTTTCCCAAATCAAAACCGCCCCGACCGCTAACGAGCTGGCGGCCAAATACAGGTACAAAGTTTTCGAAGAGATCGACTTCATGAGCAACGGCGCAGAGGATAAGTATTTCTTAATCCCTTGGAACGCATCCTCACACTCTGAGTTCCACTGAAAAGTCTTCTCGTTCTTTGGACCTTTCAAAGTGTCAAAAAAGGGGAGGCATCTTTTCGCCGATTTTGACATGAACCTCTGAAGCGCTACAATCCGACCCGTTAGCCTCTGTACATCTTTGAACGACTTCAGAGACTTCATATCTATGATAGCTTTGATCTTTTCAGGATTTGCTTCAATTCCCTTCTTGCTTACCATATATCCCAGAAATTTTCCTGATCCGAGGCCGAAGGTACATTTGGTAGGATTCAGTTGGATATTATGCTCTCTAATGGTTTAAAAATAATCTTCCAAATCATCCAAGTGGCCTCGGACAGAAGAGCTTTTGACGATCATATCATCTACATAGACTTCCATATTCCTCCCTAATTATTTTCTGAAGACGTAGTTCATCATCCGTTGATACGTGGCCCCGACATTTAGCAACCCGAATGTCATCTTCTTATATGCATAAATTGTCCGATGGGTGATGAAAGCCATTTTCAGAATATCCTCCTTGCACATCGAGATCTGATGATATCCAGAAAAGGCGTCCATAAAGCTCAGCATCGCAAACCCCGAAGTAGCGTCTATTAACTGATCAATGTGTGGCAACGGGTAAAAATCCTTCGGCCACGCCTTGTTTAAGTCTGTGTAGTCAATACATACCCTCCACTTGCCATTTTGCTTCTGGACAAGCACCACGTTCGCCAGCCACTCCGGGTAATCAATCTCAAAGATAAAATCCGTTTCCAGCAGTTTTGCTATCTCTTCATCAATAATTTTCTGCCTTTCCGGGGCAAAAATCCTCCTCTTTTGACGAACAGTTTCTTCATCGAATCCACACACAACTTGTGAATAGCGACAGACTCATCAATCCCCGGCATATCAATGGGCTCCCAGGCAAAGATATCGGCGTAGACCCGAAGCAAGTCAATCATCCCCGTCTTGAAGGGATCCTGCATATCAGAACCGATTTTTATTGTCTTTTCCTTTTTCCCCGAAACTAACTCGATATCTTCAGTCTCTTCGGTCGGCAAGGCGAGTGGTTCTGTGCTTCCTTCGGTAAAGGGTTCAACCTCAATCGCCATAGTCTGTTTCTGTTTACACCTTCCAACGACCAAAGATATCAACGAAGTCCTATAACACTTTCGAGCCAAATCCAAATCACCCTTCACCTCACCGACCCAATTCGCTGTAGGGAACTTTATCTTGAAGTGTGGGATGGAGGTCAACGCCTGCAGCGCCATCAATGTCGGTCTTCCTAAAATAGCGTTATAGGCCGAATCCACATGCACCACAAAGAACCTGACATTGACCTCCACCTATCGAGGAGCCGTCCCGAAGATGACTGACAACTCGATAGTCCCTACCACCTGAACTAGATCGTTACCGAACCCGTACAGCAGAGGTTCTTGCCCGACATCCATTTTCCTACCTCCCAAATCTAGCCTTTGATAAGCGTGAACATAGAGTATGTTGACCGAAGAACCGTTATCAATCATGATTCGCCTCATATCCATGGTCCCGACTTAGGCAGTAATAGCCAGAGCTCTCTCATGCAGCTCAATCAATTCTGAAGGTTAATCCCCATCGGTGAAAGAAATCACAGTGCCCGGACAAGGATGCTCTTTCCAAACTGGTTGTTCAGATACTAACATGACTGAATCCAACATACCCCTCCTTTTCTTTTCGAGAATCTTCCCAACTAATCCTCCTGTAATCACATCTACAACTCCTCGAACCATCGGGACTGGATCGGTTTGGTACTTCGGGTTTTGCTGAGTATTGTTATTAGTTGTTGTTCTTTCCAAAGCCCGTCGCCCTGTAATGTACTGAACCAATTCCCCGTTCTGTACCTTCTTTTCAATCAGGTCTTTCAAATTATAACAATCCTCTGTAGAATGTCCCGTAGTCTGGTGGTAGTTATAATAACAGTTGTGATTTCCTCTATAGAACTTTGTGCTCATCTGACAAGGTTCGAAATTAGGTTTGTTCCGGATTTCCTCCAATATCTTGGCGCGATCGGTGTTCAGGGGGGTGTAGACTTTATTAACGTTTTTGTTTGGGAAGGGTGGTCTGCCTCCTCCCGAACCTCCCCCATTAAAACCTCGCCTTGGCTGATTGTCCGACCTAGGTGTATTGTTCCGATCCCGATCCTTCGGTCTATCTTCCAAGCGTGTCTGCGGGTTCAGACTCCCAATAGCCTCCTCGAGAGTGATAAACCCATCGGCCCTACTATATGCCTCTAACAAGTCTCCGGGTCAGGTCGGTCACCGTGCCGATTGCTTCCCTGAACCTCTTCACATATTGGCCGAGGCTTTCTTCGGAACGCTGTTTGACTTGCATCAAAGACGTTGTCAGCCTTCCCCTTCGCTTATTGCTTTCGAACCGTGCATGGAATTTATCACATAGCTGTTCCCATGAACTGATCGAGTTCGGACTGAGAGACGCCATCCATTCCCGAGCCTCATGCTTCAGTGTAGTAACAAACATATGACATTTGGCGGCGTCGGGATGGTCGTAGTAATCCATGATTTGATTATATGCATGTGTGTGGTCATATGGATCCCCAGTGCCGTCGTATGTCTCCAATGGCGGCATCTTTTTGGACTTATCAGCCTTCACCCGCTTGATCTCCAGGGTAAAAGGCAATCTGGTGTTGTTCGACAATTCTACTAATTGATCGGCCGCCGCCAGCCTCTGTTCCACCTCTTTTAGCCTTTTGCTAGGGCATCGGTCCCATTCTCCCGAAGAATCGGCTCGGACCTGACTCTCGAATTATCCCTGGAGCAGTTCCGACGCCTGCCCCGGTCTGGTGTGCGGCTCTTCGGCCTGCTATCGTCCTGCGAGCAGCTATTATGCCTCATGCGGATTGGAGAGCGACTTCTTGGCCTGTTCAAGTCCTGCGAGGGGCTTTGGTACCTGTTGCGGATTGGGGAGCGGCTCCTCGGCTTGCTCTGATCCTACGAACGGCTTCGGTGCCTGCCGCGAACTGGGGTGCAGCTCTTCGGCCTGCTCCTTTCTCGTTGAGAATCATCTGGACGATGTGTCCTGGATCGGTCCCTGACGAATTTTCTTGACACCGATGATAACTAGAGGAAACTTGTTCTCCATGTAGCAACGACGTCAACTGCTTATTGTTGTCCGATTTGTATATGAACAATTTACGCGCAAGTATACGCGGTCAACAAGTAATAAAGAGTAAGTAAAGTATCGATCCCACGAGGAATTGTTACTAGTCTTTTCCAAGTATTAACATTTTATCATTTCAATCTTATTTAAACAAATGATAATTGTTTTTGTTGTTTTGCATTAATAAAGATAACAATTAATCCAAGAACTATAGAAAGCATTAAGATAATGAAATCAAATATTAATAAGTCTAAGATTGCAATTTCCCCCAACACTTCATTTGAATATCCTAACTCTCTCTTTTCAACTAGTTAAATCACAAGAATTGTTATCCGAGAAATCACTAGTATGTCTAAGCCTCTCTCGATGGTCAAATACGTATTTCCCAATGCGGTGTATAGATATCTCTATTCTACACACTACCAAGAATCCAATGTCAAGAATAATTAATAATACACGTGTCACCAAATCTCATTAATCACCCTATCAATTATCAACTTTCACAATAGAAATCATTAAGCATGGATTCTCCAAAGGATACATGTGGTATTTAGGTATATGTCTATCCTAAATACAATCAAATTATCCATTCATGAGGGTAATAAATAAAACACACGTCACTTAATTTCATAAATTACCCATAGGAATATCTAATTTTCACATGATATCATAACAAGGTCTCAACCTATACTTCCTCTCTCAATTCCATATAAGTTCCCAAGGTAATTACTAGCTAGGTAATTAATATATAAAACACAAATTATGATATCCAATCACAAATAATTAACCAACATCAAAGAGAGAGCATTCAATTCAAACTATGTATTGGGTTCCATTGAAATCTTAGCAAATGAGTTCTAGGTCATGGTAACTACAAATAACATCATATTCAATTTATACATCATGTTGGATTACAAAATAGAAGGGAAAACTAGAGATAGAACCACTTTTGTAGATTTTCATATGATGTTTGATGGATTGATGATGAACCCTAGCTTCTCCTCCATGGTTTTGCAATCCTTGATGCTTTAGCTCCTTGGCCTTGCTTGATTTAGCTTGATTTTAGCACTTTGGCCCTCTAATTTGATGTATTGTGTAGCCTCCTCTCCCTAGAATTGCTGATTTCTATCTCCCCTTGATGCCTATTTCGTGCCTCCTCTGTTAGTATAAACCCTCTGGATGCCTAACCTAGCTTAGCACACCAAAATAGACCAAAATCCCGCACATTTTAGCTTTCTGCTACAGGCGAGCTCGCCCCGGCGAGGATTTTGGCCTAAGTTTTCTCGCCCCCGCGATCTCTCGCCGCGGCGAGGAATTTGTGTAGGAAATTCCCGCCCCGGCGAGCTCAGTTAAAATGGCCATAACTTCTTCGTTCGAACTCGGATTTAGGTGTTTAAGTAGGCTATGGAAAGCTAAGAAGTAGCTCTACAACTTTCATAACTGGAGCTTGACGAGATAATGGTTGGATCAAGGCTCAAATTGGCCCGGAAGCAGCTGCTGCGTAAACATCATGCAAAATCCGATGGTAAAATGACCATAACTCTCTCATACGAACTTCAAATGGGATTATTCAAGATGCTCTGGAAAGCTAAGACAAAGATCTACAACTTTCATTCTTTGAGTTTGGAGAGATTTGGATTGCATCATGGGTGAAATTGAGAAACAAGCAGCTAAAATGCCAAATTCACGCCGAAAACGCAACGATCCAATGAGCCTTTATTTCAATTCCTACAAAACAAAGTAAAAACACGTAAAAGCACACTAATACATATAAAAGTAGTACAAAACTACATTACATAACAATAAGATGAAAACACATAAAACCAAACGAAATAGCTAAAGACTTACAAATTATTAAGGCTAAAAGTACCCAATTTGTGTATATAAAACACACTCATCACTTATCTAGCTCTATCTGCTAAAGGCGTAGGGCCTCCATAGCGTCTTTATTCTGTTGCACCTTTCTGGCCAGGATCAACTCCCTTTTGTCCCGACCCTGATCCGGCCTAGAGTTCCGGTCATCGACCCCATCGTTATGGCCCCCCGTCCTCCGTGTGGTAGAGAACAATTTTCTTTTGATAATCGTCGTTCGGGGGTCGAATTGGCCCACCCAACGACAGATGGCACAACAGATGGCACTCCATAAAGCTCAAAAGATTTAAACCCATTAGCTATTATTGAATCAACCATATTTAGCACATCCTTGTCATCATTTATTTTGATTAGACCCCACTCCTTAAGTGTGTACCCATGGTATAGATAATCTATATCAAAATCAACCACTTCATGCACAAGTCTGTAAAGTTCTATACAAGTCCAGTTTGGATGCATAATCTAGTACATACCTAGGAACACTTTCAACCTTACCCCCCTGCATACTCTCTATATGGTGGGTTTTTGACAAAGTGTCCACCATAGTGGACTTCTTCGGTCACTGACATTCTGCATTAATACAAACAAACCAAACAAACAATTTAATTAAGCTAGACAATTAATTTAATTAAGCTAAACAACTAATTTAATTAAGCCAAATAGTTAATTTAATTAAGATAAACAGTTAATTCAAGCTAACATATTTATTAAAGAATAACATTTACATAGGACAAAACATATCAACCACACATATAGGGAACACCACCATATTCAATCCATTATATTCACATTCAACTCAATCAGACATGTTGCCCATCATCATATTCAATTCATCATTTTCATATTCAATTGAACAAAGTAAGTTTCAATCAGACATGTAAGGGACCACTACCAAGATAAAGGGAAATCTTTTTTAATAGATATTGCCATGACCATCAAAATAAAATTTAATATCAAATGTGAAAACCCTAAAAGCCCTAACTCACTTATATATTTTATACCAATCACGTGATTAATTCTATTAATAATATATGTGAATTTGAAATATAATAACTGTAACATCAGTTGAAAAATTATAATTTACTTATTCCTTATTAATTGTCATAACTAAATTAAAACTTATTAAAACTTGAGTTTCATAATTTTATTCAGATTAGGCAAATTTTGTCGATATAAAAACTAATATATGATTCCATTACAAACTTAAATAAAATTAAAATAATTATTTCCTCATAATCATAACTAAATAAATCTACAATAATTCATTCAAATATTTAATTTAATAATTGATTGAAAGAATCTACAATGCGTAATTCAATCGTTAGTTATTTGAATAAATATTTACTAGTTATTTGAATAAATATTTACTATTTAATAGCTACAACTATGTTCTTGAAATCACAATTAATTTTTTTAATTATTAATATTATAAATTATTATTCATGACGCTGTTCTTCGCACGGGAGTAGTGAGCTTTTATAGATTAAAAGCACAAACTTAATTTCACAAATTTTTGGTTTCACAAATAACCTTTTTCTTTACTATTTAAATTAAGGGCTAATGACAAAACTGTCCCCCCAAGTTTGGACAAAAATTAATTTGATACTCAAAGTTTGAGAATCTTCAATCAATACCTCTAAGTATTTTTAAAACAACAAAAGTGTCCCTTTCGGCCAGACCGACCAATTTTTCGTCGAAAAATGCTACGTGTCAGGGAGAGAGGAGAGAGAAAATAATAATAAAAAAGATTATTTTTTCTTTTTTTTTCTTTATCAAATTTCTATCTCTTCCTTCTTTTTCTCTCTCCTCTCTCCTCCGCGCCTTCTCTTTCTCTCCTCCTCCTTTTCTTTCTCTCTCCTCTGTCCTTTCTCTCTCTATTCTCCTCTTCCTCCATTTACTTAATTAATTGGTATTTTAATATTTTATTTTAAATTGTAATAATTTTTTGGAGTGTATATACTTGTATAAAATCATAATACATGTATGGATACATTTAAAATGTATAATACATAAAAAAACATCAATAGTAAGAAGACAAAATTAAAAACAAGATCATAACTTACTTGTAAAAAAAAAGCAATTACAAAATAATAATAAAATCAAAAAATTAAATAGATTCTATATGATAAATAATAAGAAAAAAATAGATTCTTTTTCTTTTTTCTTATTTTTTTTCTTTTTCTTTATCAAATAAAATCTATTTATTTTTTTGATTTTATTATTATTTTGTAGGGCTGAGCAAGTAACCAAATCGCCTCCGAAACCGCACCAAAAACCGCACAAACCGCACCAATTAAAACCGCACCAACGGTTCCGGCGTATGTTGCGGTTTTATGTGGGTTAAAAACCAAATTTACGGTTCGGTTTTGGTTACTGGTCAAAACCGCACGCATAAAACCGAAACCGCACCATATGTGTATGTATGGTACATGTATGCATGGCATATATATATATATATATATATATATATATATAATGCATATTGTATGTAGTACATTTTATATCATTGTATGTAATGTAATGAATGCAGAATGCCTAACTTCACTATATATATAATGCATATATATATATATATATATATATATATATACATATATATAACGCATATTGTTATGTAGTACATTTGTCCATGTGAACATTGTTTTAGTTCATTTCTTCTTCTGACTGAATTGGGTGGTGAGCTATACATTTAGAATTGATTTGTCCATTTGTCCAAGCCCATATCAAGGAAATGGTTGATTTAATTTCAAATAAGAAATACTAGAAAGACTTTAAAAGATTGAGAAATTTGTTTTTCATTCTTAATTTAAATTGTATAAAAATTTGTTGCCTCAATTGGTTTTGTAACCGAAACCGCACCAAATGAAACCGCACCGCACATTTTAAAACCGCACCAAACCGCACCATGCGGTTCCATGTGCGGTTTTGAATTTGTGAAACCGCACCTAAGCGGTTTCGGGTGTGGTTTGAGCTTCAAACCGCACCAAACCGCACCATGCTCACCCCTATTATTTTGTAATTGCTTTTTTTTTTATAAGTAAGTTATGATCTTGTTTTTAATTTTGTCTTCTTACCATTGATGTTTTTTTATGTAGTATACATTTTAAATGTATGCATACATGTATTATGATTTTATACAAGTATATACACTCCAAAAATTTATTACAATTTAAAATAAAATATTAAAATACCAATTAATTAAGTAAATGGAGGAAGAGGGGAAGAGAGAGAGAAAGAAAAGGAGAGAGGAGAGAGAAAAGGAGGAGAGGGGAGAGAGAGAGAAATTCGATAAAAAAAAGAAAAAAGGAAAAATAATCTTTTTTTATTATTTTCTCTCTCCTCTCTCCTCCCTCCCTGACACGTGACATTTTCCGGCGAAAAATTGGTCGGTCCGATCAAAAGGGACACTTTTGTTGTTTTAAAATACTTAGAGGTATTGATCGAAGATTCCCAAACTTTGAGTATCAAATTAATTTTCGTCTAAACTTGGAGGGACAGTTTTGTCATTAGCCCTTAAATTAATACAAGTACTATCCAAATTTGTACCAGTTATAAATTTTTGGTTTAGTTTTTTTCTTTTTTTTATTAGTTTAGGTACTATCTAAATTCGTAAGAATTAAATACTATCCAAATTTGTAAGATATTCAAAAGGAATCCCAACATGTAAAGAAAAACTATAAAGTAAGGTATTTTTGTTTTTATCTCTAATAGGAAAATAAACTTCTAAAATAATTTTTATTTTTAGATTTAATTATTACAATACAAAAAAGGAATTTGCTTGGACTACCAATCTGAATACAACTTTGCAATTCAAGTATAGTTAAATTTTAATTTAGTTATGACATTAATTAGTAAAAAAATCTGTTATTGTTCAACTAAATTCACGGCTAATACTGATATAATTAAACAATGTAATTTGATAAGATTTCAAATTTTAATGAAAAATAATTTAGTAAAGAAATTCACGATTAAAATTAATATAATTAAAACATCTAATACTTTAATATTTTAAGTGTTAATGAATTTTAGTTTAATATAATAAGATGAGTTCTGAACTAAGTATATAATTAAGTGTTAACGATTACTCGTCCACAAAAGGATGAGCATAGAATAATTTACACGTATATTAAGTAAAGATAATAAAAAGAGTTCTAAAGTTATCCCTAATGGTTTGTGATATTATATAAAGTAATAAGTACTTTTATTTTTTTATACTAATGGACCCACTAAATAATATATTTACCTTTCACTTTATGTACCTTTGTTCATCCTTTTAGGGATAAAAAATTATATCTTTAATCATCCTTTTGTGGACAGAGAGAGTATAATTTAATTAGGAAACTGATTTAATAAGAAAACTGCATAACCAACTTTCTGAGTGAAACCATAAATATTGTTACTTTATAGATTTAGATAGTACTCCCTCATTTCCTAATTATAAGATAAATATTGATTTTTAAAAAGTTAATTTCAGACATTTTTAAATTTAAAATTGACACAATTTATTTAAATTTTGAAAACAGTAAATCTTATAACTAGTAATACTTTTTAGGTAGTTTATGATATTCATAATTGTATTCACATAAACAACATGAATTTATGTCAATTTTGAGTTTGAAAAATATTTGAAATTGACTTTTGAAAAGTCAATATTAATATTATAATTTGAAACGGAGAGAGTATTTAATTGTAACAAATTTATATCAATTTGGATAGCAAAGTGAAAAGCTATTTTTTTTTTAATTAATATAAATTGAGATAGTACTTGTACTAATTAAGATACAAAAGAAAAAACTGAATAAAAAATTTGTGAAATCAAGTTTGTGTTTTTAATTATACAAATTTGATAACACGTACAAATTATAGGTAAACTTAGAAATGATTTATCGTGTTTCTTTTTTTGCGCAAAACATTACGTACACTATTTTCAGCTAGTTTTTCCATGAATTGATTATTTTGATTAGGTCTTATAGTTGAACGCATTTATGATTCCCATGTGATTAGAATGAAATAATCAGTAACATTTTTAATACATATGAGTTATGCTGGCATGAAAAAAAGATATTTACAACTTGAGAAATTGATTATTAGATTGAGAAAAAAAATACATACCTCTTCGTATAATAGGATAATATTGGTGTTGACAATCTTGTTTGTATTTGTATTTATTCCATTCCAAATTCAAGTGACTCTCATTTTGACAGTAAAATCATCTTTTGCATAATATAGTTGATTCAAGAAACTTATTGATACATAATGCACTTGTGAATTTTTTTTGTGTAATTTAGGTGTGTAGGTAAGATGTTATTTAAAGTGAATTAGACTGAATTGAATGAAATATATTTTACTAATTAGATTCATGAATTGTGAAATATTAAAAGTCATCAGAATTATATAAATCATTAACTGAATACATTACATCTTTAGTAAAAAATATGTACTAAAATTTGTTAAAATTTTCCTCTTTTTCATTTAAAAAAAAGCCCTTTTGGGCTACCTAGTCATCAAAATTGAGCTGCCAAGTTGACTCGGCATCAACCAAAACGACTCAATATTTGTCTTGTTATATTTTGATATTGATAATTGATTAGTTGTGCAAAAATGACTCAAAAGGTATAATTTTGTACTTATACTACAAGGTAGCAGTTCCCTATATGTTGTAAAGTCAAGCATCATGACTCCATAAAGTGATAAACACAAGATATATTATTGCATTTTATTCCTAAATCTATGTACAACCAAAATTGACATGCAGACAGTACACCAAAAAATTCTTGTTAAAATTTTACAAGATCTCATACAAGGACCGGCAAAACCTTTCGACTGGTACCATATGCAACTATGAGGGCACAAAATCATTCCTCCTGAAGGACCAAACGTTCCAAAATGCAAAAATGACAGACATTTCCTTGTCCATCTTACCCCAAAGGGTCTCAACAAAACTACGATCGTTGTACATTCAGCAGATATTTCCAAATTGTATTCTACATTCACAAAGAATAACCAACAAAAGTAAAAGGATCACGTGCCAACAGCAAAGCGAGGAAGGCTTCATCCCCAACCCAGAATCTCGTGCCAACAGCATAGTGAAAAAGGATTTATCCCCGAACCAGGAGGTGATGTGGAGACTAGCCTGACTCCAAGATCTCCAGCAGCAAATATACAAGCCAGAGACCCTAAATGGATGTATATATAAGAAGGAAGTTGCCTGCTATCTTTTACAGAGTTCCTATCATATTGTCCGAAGAAATCCACGAACTTCAATAAGAAAATTGTGTAGATTCTTCCTAAATTTCTGAAAATTTGGACGATCCAGGGAAGAAGAGAGGTTATTTGAGCTTGTAAGAGACTGCAATGCATTTGCCAACCTTGATTTCAGTATTGGATTTGCCTGTCTTTCTATCAACTCGTTGCCTAGTCTCTACATGAAACATCACCCAGGAGTTAGCTATGAAAAAGAAATTATAGAAAGGATTATGCACAGTAAATAGGAGACGTGTATGCATGACCGTGAAGTGAGTAGACGATCTTAAACTTTGCCCCAAGGAATTTTTTTTTTTTTAAGTACGTAGCATCAAGCGTCAAGTCATTAAGAGCAAGCTATACAAACTTTGACTTCATCATTTGTTAAGAGTATCATATGATCCCACCCAAGACCTTTATATGTCATAGTCATAGATGGTTTTGTGCTATTGTAATTATTAGCTGAAGCGATAAATTGGCTGCTGGAAGGAAGAAAAGAATAACGAGAATAAAAAATAAAAAAAAAGGTTACAAAAATCTATTTCTAGATGAATCTCTGAATAGGAGGGTTCCACGATAAGATGATAGATAGGTTGGCCAATGTATTTTCCTTTCATTTTCCTTTTTGTAACTTTTGCAAAAAATTGATGTAAACTTATTTGAGAAATGGCAGATTTTATCAGCATGAGTGAACTTTCACCATAAACCATAAGGTAAAGATATTATAGTTTTGAATTGCTTAGTCCATAAATAATTAAGTTTGCAGGAGTCAACAAGTTTCAAACTTCAAAATTATACACACACACACACACACACCCCAGGGCCGGCCCTGGCCCAGTGCGAACAGGGCGACCGCCCAGGGCCCAAAGGTGTAGGGGGCCCAAAATTAATTAACTTATGTATATATGTGTTTATATGTATAAAGTACCAATGGTCTGGTGGTAGAATGGTATCCTGTCATAGTATAGACCCAGGTTCAAATCTTGGCAGGAGCGTTTTATTTTGCTTTTCATTTCTTTTTCACTAACATAATTTTTCAATGCTTAAATTCTAAAGAGAAAGAAAAAGAAATATCCTAATATGACAAATGACCAAACATATGGTTAATTTCACACAATGACCTTAAATATGACACAATATTAAATACAAAGGCAACCTTACTATTTTTTTAATTTATGTTTTTTCAAAAACACTTTTACAATTATTGATATGAAACACTGTTTTAATTATGTTGTGAAAAAACTTTTGTCAAATCTTTATATTAAAAAAAAGTGTTTCATCTCAACATACTACAAACCCCGTTAAATTTAAAAAAATACAAAAGTATTAAAAAAAATTGGCTCGGGGGCGCTGCCCCCGAACCCCCGTCACTGGCCACGCTCGAGAAATTTTGCCCCGGGCCTTTAGAAACCCCGGACCGGCCCTGACACACCCACACACCCACACACCCTTCACATACACATATAATGCAAGAATACCTGATAAAGTCCATGTTCACAAAGGATCAGTGGAAGCAGAGCATCTGCCGCAGAGCTGACAAGATCAGTGCTGGGAGCAGAGATGATAAACATTAGTATGGATTGCCAATGGTGCTTTAACCATTTGTCTAAACCATCTTAGCTAAATAGATATTAGATGACTCTTCAGAGTGTTAGATCCGCAAATCAGCTTAGGCTAGTAGTCTAATTATGAATTATGATTGCTTTCACTCATTTACCTCTGTTCTTCAGAACAGTGCAATGAACTTAATTTACAGCAGTTCAACTTCCAAAATGCTATTAAGCCTCACCTGTAATCCTCAAAGAGGAGGAACTGCAGTAACAAACGAAGGAATTGGCTCAGAATGCCTTCCTGCAAATTTCCATTGGGGTCGTTGTAATCTGAAGCATGTGAGCCCAACCCAACTTTACCAGCACCTGTTTCCTTTAAGTGGTAGGAAGCAAGTGCTTTCAAAGCTCTCAGACACATGTCAACAACTTCCGCCTCCTACATTATTAGCCAACAGAAGAAAGAAAAACATAAGAACAATAAGAAAAGGCTAAAACTACATTTAAAATAATTTACTTGTTATGCAAAAAAAAGTGGACCACCAAAGACGAGCATTGGTTCAGAATCCTCAAAGCACATATACTTGCAAGGAGCCAAGGAAAACAAATTTATTTACACATCATAGGGCACTAAATGTATATGCAGCATGAGCTGCATATTACTATTTGATGACTTTACCTGATGGTGAAGACCAAAGTTAAGAGTCCCACGTATATGAGAAAAAGATTCAGCACTTAGTTGTGGTACCATCTCAGGATAAACCTCCAGCATATGTGATAGCAAAGAAAAGTACTGTCCCAAATACCAGCAAATATTAAGTTTACAACAAAAGCACTGGGCTTACGTTCTTATTAAAAATAAGAAAACTTACATCATGACAAAGCTTAGGGTATTTCAGCAAGTCCAAAGTTATCAGAGGGCTAACTATGTGAAGACCCAAATATAAAACCTGCAAAATTTACAAGTTGGAATGAATTAGATATTATGTTGGAGTTTGGACAGAAAACTTGACATGGATATACATACCTGAGAAATGCTTACGCCATGAGCCTCAATGGAATCTGATGAAAAGTCAACCTGCAAACCTCATATGTAGGAAAACTTTAAAACAAAATTATAAATGAAAAACGGGGTACAAAAATCTGCTCATTCTTGTAAATAAAAGGGGGAAAATAAATAAATTCTGCTCTTAATTGTCAAAATAAAGGGGAACAACATACCAGATCCTTTGAGCATAGATTTGAAAGGAGTTGCAAAAGAGCACGTAAATCTTTATATTTCTCAGCATTTGCTTCACTTAGTAAGCTGCTTGAAAGGCTAAGTGATATCTAGAAAGATGGTAATCATTCAAGTCATTAAGAAATATTACAACTGAAAGAAGATATTCACCCATCTATTGTAAAAAAGCTAATGTAAATTAAAGCTCAGAATCAAAACAAGAAATGTTGACAATAATAGATAACAACATCAACCAAGTTCAAGGGGATAACTCCAAGTAGTTAATAAGGCCTTGCTGACAGATCTCGCAAATTGTACTGACTCCCTTTCAGATCTATAGACACGAGGTCACTCCTTTGTTATTACTATTTTTCCCTCTCCTCTTCCATCCCCCTCCCCCACCCCACCTCCCACCCGCTCTTAAAAATAAATAAAATAGTATTTAGCACGATCTTCCTGTAGGTGCTGAGAAATTATAAATGGGAACCTTCTTCAGAAGCTTACAACGACCTTCCCTGAACTTGATGTTTTTGGAAACAGTTAACATAGAAGAAGATTCACTCATTTACCCTTGTTGTGTGGACATCTATCTATATTAAATATAACTCAATATATAAACCTTATCAACAAAAACCACAACACCAAATGAGAGTCCTTTAACAAGTGTTTTCTTTCTGCCTTACATAGGAGAAATGCATGGTTAAGTCAAGTAACTGGGTTCAAGGTATCAAAAGTTGAAGAGTGACATGATGAACAAGAAGAAGACACTGATGTGTGAATTTATTTTTTAACTCTTCTTTATCTTCTTCACAATGTCACATCATTATGATTTCCATGTTCAAGTACATCACAAGGCATTTTTAGTTTCTATAGCACAACAAATACAAAACATAGATGGAGGGTGCAAACTTTCACCCCCCTACTTCCCCCCGGTAGTGGCCATAGAGAGCCGGTTTTGGTTGAAGATGAGCGAGATTAGTAGCTTTATGCTCAGACTTTTTGACTGAAGTTTTTTAGTTTTAATAACCATATACCATATAACACACACACAGACACAAAAAGGATTATGATCTCTATACTTTATATTCATAAAATTCAGACATACTAATAGTTGATTATGTTTTCAAGTTTAAGAGAAAAACTAACGGTTAATTATTCACAACTCAATAGAAGCTTGCTAGATGTTTGGCAATATGGAGGATAATTATCAAGCCAACCACAGTCCACCTAAGTTTCTTCACAGAAAATGCCTCAAAAAATTCAATTCTTGGTTATTGTAACGCATACTTTGATAGCCCTAAATTTAACTATGGAGATGATAATTTTGTTTTTTACTAAACGACATTGTGTATTAGTCATTAAGTTCAGTATTTTAAAATGCTCACCTAAGTCCGCTTAATCCCCACCTAGGCGCTAGGCGGATCCATTACTGCCTGGGCTAGACTCTGCCTAGGCGGAATCAGACCGCATTGATTTAGTAAAGACTTTGAAGCTTAAATGAATTTGTTAAATCTTAAAAGATTGTTTTTTAGTAATTTTTCATGTAAAATTTTTAAAATGTACATTTACTTTATGCTCTGTATAATATAACAACTATATATACATGTATAAAATAAAAAGTTAAATAAATGAGACCGCCTAAGCAAACGCCTAGTCCACCTAAGAAAATGTCTAGGCACCGCCTAGGCAATCTAGGTGCTAGGTATCCCCTCCACCACCTAGGTTCGCCTAACAATTTTTAGAACACTGATTAAGTCTTATCTATTGATTTCTAAAATGTGATGCTTAGCTTAATTTCCTTAAGCAAGTTTAATTAGATCTTGTGAAAGCTAAAAGACAATATTATTCTATATCATATTGTACAATGAGAGCCTTTATATAGGCTAAGTCTCTAAGCTATACATGGAAATCAAATCAATTAGTAATTACCATTAATCAACCCTATAATCACGCTATCCTTGATCGCTCCTATAATCCTGCTTCCATCGATGACTCCTATAATCATAATTCTAGCACAATCCTCTAACACTCCCCCTCAAGTTGAAAGTCTTATATCACAACTTACTACGGGTTACATAACATAATCCTAAAAATAAAAGACTTAAACCAACCACAACACCAAATTATTATATCTTCAACACTTCCCCTTAAATTGAGGTCATCTTCAATTAGCACGGAAAAAATAAATAAAAATTTGAGTCCAAAGTTAGATTTCTCATCCTCAATACATAACTTCACACATTCACTTTGCGAAGACATCATTGTCGGCAATAACAGAGAACACTTAGTCTCCTATAACAAATGTGAATGACTCTCTATCCTTCAAAAACAACTACGAAGGACTTCTTGCCTTCCTCAACAACGGAGGACTCTCTAGCCTCCCAAAAAATCGAAGGACACACATCTTCCTGAAATCTCAGCCCCATGCAATCCTTACTTTCCAATCAACCATTCATTTACATATTCAACCGGAGAAATAACTGCCAAGGACAAACCATTTTTTTTTTCACAACAAAAACAAACGTCCATGAATTTTTTATTTTGTTTTCTCTATAAGAAAATCAGAAAAAGAACTGCAAGAAGAAAAGATACTCATCACCGGTTATGTGCTGTCGGCGGCGAAAGCAAGACTTCTAGTTGGCCTCCCAAGATCAAATTAGCTCTAATACCATGTGAAAGCTAAAAGACAATATTATTCCATATCATAATGTACAATGAGAGCCTTTATATAGGCTAAGTCTCTAAGCTATACACGGAAAGCAAATCAATTAGTGATTACCATTAATCACTCCTATAATTACGCTGCCATTGATCACTCCTATAATCATGCTTCCATGGATGACTCCTATAATCATGATTCTAGCATAATCCTCTAAAAGATCTAATCTTGATTAATTATTGTAATTGTAATGAGAGTTTGATTAATCAAATTAAAGGGATTAGTGTGGTTTTAGAGTTAAGCTAATTAAGGTTAATTAGTGGTAATATTTGATTAAGGAATGGTGACTAGGCTCATTAGAAACACGACACACATCACATTTTTGACACCTAGCACCTACTTTGGCTTAAATAAAGGAGAGATTAAATTTTATATGCTTGGAGGAGCTTGTCTCTATGCAAACAAGTCAATCAATCAAAAGGAAAAGAAAACAAGCAGAATTAAAGAGGAAAATCTAACAGGGGTTCTGTACTTGAACATATTATAGGTAGGGACTAATACATTTATTTATCCGTATAATTACTTGCTTTGTGCCTTGTTTAGTTCTCCCATGATTAACTAACATTTTCTTAGATTACTTGACTGTGTAATGAAATTATACTATAAATCATGCATGTTTTCAATTATATATGATGTTAAAGTATAAATTTATTCATGCTTATGTGTTTATTAGAGTTTGTAGTTATACTAGTGATTTTGTGCATTTATATAACATATATAAGCAAAAAAAGGATTATAATTGATGTGTATAAACATAAACATGTGTTGAATCTGTGGTCAGTCATAGTTTTTAGCACAAGTTCCAAGGGTTGTTTCAGAAGATCTAACCACTAGTTTCCCTTGAAATTTTGTATGTTACATAGCTGCTAAGGTGTTGCCTAGGCGACAATTAAGCGTCCAAGTGGTTGTTTTGGTCGAAGTTTCAAATCTGACCGCCTTGGCAGAGAAGTCGACGCCTTGGGTCGTAGGCGATGCCTAGGAAAAGTGAAAGTTTAGCGGTTCTTATAGACAAATAATGGGGACAGGTCTGCTGAGAACGAACTTGGCTCTGATATCAAATAATAGGCATTGAGGTTTTTGGGCAGATATTCTCACACAAAACTCGATTTTTCTCAATCTCAATTTTTATAATTCAATGTGTCAAAAATAATTGAGTACATCCCTATTTGTAATACTCATAAATAACTCTCCAAACCCAAGTTGGATCCTAATCAAATAACTACTTAAATTACATACATTTTTTTTTCATAAAAGAAGACTACTAAACTATAAAATAAAGTAAAATTTTTAAATACGACCCCTCTAGAATTTTATTTTTATTTTCATGGACTTTCAAAACCTTTTATATTGCTCCAACCAAGTCTCGTGTGCTCATCCTGCATCAAGTTGAAATTCGTAAAGGTTTTAAAATATGGATTCCCTAAAGGCTGGCTAGGGACAAATGTTGGTTCCTAGCCGAAATTAAGAGGTTACTAATGTTTAGTTCCTAGAAATTAGGAGGTTAATAATTGTTGTTTCTAACAAAAAATAGGATGTGATTATAGTTGGTCCCTAGCTAAAATTATGATATTAGTTTTGTTGAAACATAACAAAGGTTACATCCTTGTCGAAGGATTATGAGAAATCAAGAAGAAAAGGTAAGGAAAGAATGTTGCATTGAAGTTTTATTTGCCTGAATTTGTTTGTGGTTGTATTATACCTTAATTTAAGGCTGTCTTAGTATTTTGTATTGAAATTGTGAAGCTCACCCCTACATATATTTTTAGGGACTCCTTTGAAAAGGAAGGCATGAGAGAAAGTATAAGATGACTTGACAATATATGTGCTAAGTGTGACAATGAATCCTTGAACATATTTTTGTGTATTTATAATTGAATTACATGTTTAAAGTATGATGCTTTCTTTTTAGATATCTCAACTTCTAAATGTATTATTGTAGTAAGTAAACACTAATATTTTTTATGTTTAGTTTTTCTTCAACTTTTTAAGCGTTCTTACTATGAATTGGGTTACTTCTAAAATGATTTCCCCTTCCCCATTTCCCATAATTCATCCGTTGCAGAGGGTGAGGGCTTGACACATACTGAGTTTATAGTTACTTGAATTATAATTACTTTCACATTTTCGAAACCCATTGTTAGTCTTAGTACTTCAGCTTTATTAGTTAGTTGATAGCAGTAAGCAAGGAAGGGTAATTTTGTAATTGTCAAAATTTTCAGCATAAGTAGTTTGGTTATAAATAGTGGTTGGTTGTTTAGTAATGTTCATGTTGGTTACGATAATATAATTTCTATCTTGAATTCCATTGCTATCTTTCTCTTTCTATAACTCAGTCTCTCTCCAAAACCTTTGAATCGAATAAGCAGTAAATGAACCACCACCGAGGCAGGACATACCCACTCCCCCACCCCCCAACACTTTAAAATAGAATTCCATGAGTTTCAAGCAACAGGAGAATGCAAAAAATAAATGAGAATGTAACTCATCATTATGCCGACAGGACATACCCACTCCTCCCCCAACACTTTAAAAAGAATTCCATGAACTTCAAGCAACAGGAGAATGCAAAAAATAAATGAGAATGTAACTCATCATTCTGCCGACAGATATCTACAGGTAAAGCCTTGTGAGACCTGCCAACTGATAAAGATCACCAGTATTCAGCCTTTGGAAAGTCGGAGACCAAATAAATGCCTTGATTTTGGGTGAAATGACTTTATGACAAACCTTCTAACAAAGAAATAATATCTTGAAGAAATTTAAGAGTTTACTCGGCACTTTGTGGGTAAGAATTAGGCTAAAAAATTTACAAATTTGTCGAGTTAAGTGCGACGACAAGTACTTTTCTAATTAGCAGGTGCAACTTCAAGATAGTACACAAAGCAAAAACAGAGCAAAATGAACTTTTTTAAAACATTCTTCTTTGACCAAAAAGGTTGCACATTATTACAAATGAGGAGGGCACTACTAGATAAGAAGAAAAAATTACCTTGCCGATATTGTGAGAAGAGTAAAGCTGAAGTAAACGCATGCAGAAGTTAACAACTTCTGCAGTTTCTTGAGCCTCTAAGTAGATAATTTGTCCATCCACCCAGTCAACAACAAATTTAAGTAATAGATAGACGACTGCAGACTACAGATTTTCTTTGTATCAGCACTTATAAAGGAAACAATAAGATATTAACAATATTGAATGAAAGATTAAACTGATTTCAAGAAGTTCAGCTTGAATTGTCAGTTACTTAATGTCAGGTAATTTTAAAATCGTAGAAATTAGAGATCAGGAAAGTTTTTGAACTAACATTTAGCAGCATTTCACAAAAACAACAATGATAATAATACAGTCAGTACATAGATAAGATGCAAAGAATGTTACCTCAGAAACAGGCAACTGTGGTCTGTAAAACATCATACCAAAGCATATCAGGGGATTGTTTTCAAGATTGAGTTAATTTGAGTTCTATTGCATTTATAGGTTGTTGTTCTACATGAGAGTTTTAGTTATGACCTCATTACATATTGAAGTCAAAGTGATTTATGGCTTTATGTACAATAAGTTCATTAGTTTTAGTATGCATGCAGATGGGTTTAAGCTAAGGTTTAGGAAAGTCCTAGTCTAGAAAGATATGGCAAAGGTGGATAAAAACATAAATTAATTTAATTTAATGGACTTCAAATCAGATATTCTCAGCAGCTTCGCAGATTTAGGATTGATTGTGCAATGCAAAACTAATGCAAGTGGATGACAAAGAGAGTCTACATTAAATTCCTATAAATATACTGTTTGAATGAAAGAAGTCTTTATTCCTTTTGTTCTAATCCCCAAAAATACTACAATTCCTACCCTTCTGAATTTCATTTTTGGTCCTCCAGTTACATCATTTAAATTCCTACAAGTGTCTGAATTCTGAGGACAATGAAATTCCATGTTCAAAGAGACCAGAACACTGTTTAGATATATCACTTTGTCCTTGACTGGCCTAACTTGTTCATATGGGGTGATTCACAGACTTGAACATAAATTCACGATTAATCCATGAATTTGAAAAGTCAAACCTTCACATCCGATAGTCAAACATGTGAATTATCTGCTATTGCCCATATGTAGTTCATAAGGTAAAATGCACTACACTTTTTCACGGTTTAAACCATTGTCTATGGGGATTTTAAGACCTAGATCCATTGTAGTTCTTATAGTTGTTTTGCTATTATAAATAACATGTTTTCACTCCCGCAACCACATCACTTTCACCCTGCAAATTGTTCACTTAGCTTGGTCCTCAATGATCTAATATGATACCATGTACATTCAGTTCACATAAGGAACAGATAACTTTAAATCCAAAGAAATTCAACAAACGAATAAACTTGTAAGACTTAAATGAGAGTTTAAATACAGAGAAATTCAAGCATTAAAGGTTAAAGAGATTCTGAGTACCAATCATTCTTAGACTTTGTTTCTTTTTTTGAGAACAAAATTGATAAATATCAAATTCAATGAACCTGAAATCAAGATTTTACAGGTAGCCAGCTATGAAAATATAATAGCCAGAAATAAATAGATAAAAATATATAATGCATACCTCATGCTTGTAAACTTCAAGCAATATGATGATAGGGTTCATGACAGAGAATCCCATCTCATAAATTGCCTTCTGCGTTCGAGGTTCTGAGGCACTTGCAGCTCCACGAAGCCTCTCCAACAAGCAAGTGACCTACTTGATGTTCGTGGCACCATTAGTTTACTTGGAATGTAAATAAAATGATAAAATCCCATCATATTGACATCATCCTTACCAATAAGATAACGTTTGGTTGTTGGGATATATTTTTCAGATCATTCTTGCCAGACATTTCCACTAAATAGGTTGTCATATGACTACTAAGATCTCTTACGTACCTATGAGAAATTGTGACTGGCAATCAGGCGTTATAATGGTATTAAATGCACATTATGAAAGGGAAAAACATACAGTAATTAGAAGAAACCAAAATTACACTGACTGGTTTGATGCCTCTAAATTTTTTGTGCCAGAAGCTGAAAGAACAAGGGTTTGAGCAAGTGAACGCTGCAAAAAAACCAAAAAAATACAACCAAGTAAACAGGGAGAACACCACCCTTTTCTTTAAATGTGGGGAAAAAAACTTCAACTTCTCACGTCAAACAACACTCTTGACTTTACATACAAAGGTATGAATACAAATTACAATTAACCACTTTAACTTATATATCAAACATATGACACACTTCAATATGCACTATTAATCTACCAACTCCCTTCCTATTCAATTCAGTATCCATCTAATAAAAACAAATACCAGTCTTTCAAATAATTACTTGGTGGGCAGCATTTAATGAGAACAAATTTTTATCACTGGCAAAAGTGTTTGCTAAGTCACGCCATGAGTCCTGCAGAATAGTTTAAAGCAAACCGAGCTTAGTAACAATTTATCTATTAAAATATCAATATGATATCTGAAAGTATTGATTCTAGAAAGAACACGTAACAAAAGATTTCACTTAAAGATGCCAAGTTCAAAGAGTCCAGACTTTGGATGCAAAAATATAGTAGAATGTCTCCCTTGTCATATCTTTGAACCTAACATACCTTCGACTGATATTGAAGACAGCTAAAGAAGTCTATTAGTATCTCTAAATACCAATACCAAGCTGTAATCAGGGAAATAGTAAGAAAGAAGCAGAAACAAGTATAACCTACATGACGGGAATGCCATTAAGTGAGGGGAGCTTTTGAAAGAAACAATTTCATATAGAAAGGAATAGTTATTCATAGGAAGAGGGAGCAGTTTAGTGCTTTCATACACAAGTACTATAGTGCAAGAAGAAAAATAAAGATAAAATGTTGTTTGTGCTTTCCTGCATGACAAGTATTGCACTGCTTCTTTTTCTTTTTCTTTTTCTTTATAAGCACCATTGTTGTGCTTGACTTGTACATGTATTGACATAACACTTTTGGTTGTCACAAAGATGTAATGTAGCATTTGCATTCTAGTGATGTGCATATAGGCACTCAAAATGGTAATAGTTTTAGTATTTATTGCCTAACCTCCATGCTCTCAGTCATTTTTGGCTGCTGAAGGATTTATGCTCAAAAGTGTCAGCATAAAGATTTAGAGATACCTTGTACAAGCTCCATTATTTGTACTAAACAGGAAAGTAGCATTCATGTAGTTTACATAAGGACAAAAGCATACGGCAAAAGATATGTGGGTGGTACTAACTACAAATAGTTGAATTACTGCAAAATATTCTACGTAAAATTAAATCCAACTCAAAACAGGGAAGTAATTCTATATGTGTGTGTGTGCGTGTATAAAATTACATATAATTGGATTGCCCAAGAACATGACAAAATATAGGCCCCATCTGATGCAGCTGGAGATTGTCACAATCAGCTTATTTAGGGATATCATGAGTAATAATAAATGAGATTGATGGTATTCTTGAATGTTCAGAAATTTTATCAACTGACTGAATGGTATCTAATCTGATAGTAAACCTCTCAGCAACTTCTAAATTATACACACTCTATGTTTCAATTTGACAACTACTTAATCCTATAAGTTGCACCGAACACTGCCAACCAGCTTACTATGGTACAAATAAGGTGCACAAAACAGGCAAATAATTACATTCTAATTGACATTAATGAGGAGAAACATCACTAAGCAATGGTTCTAGTTATGCATATCTTGCACGTTATACGAAAGAACTAACCAAGCAAATAAGTTGTGCACAAACATTCCTTCGCCGAACGAGTCCATGAAGTAGCTGGTAACAAGTAAGTGCCTGTCAAACAGCCGACAAGAACGAATATAACACTCGTAACATTTTCATTTAACCTTAATCATATGTATTGTATATTTCAAGCATGAAATAAGTCACAAAAGTATTCACGCAAGAGAGATGTGTACTTCTGTCTGCTTTCTCACGACCATGAGCAACTGAACTTAAGGGACAAATTTAGAAAATATTAAATATCATTTGGGTTCAATTGGAACCTGAGGGGAGAATATGCAAAAATACCCATTCTTAAAAGGCTAAAAAGTGAAATTAAGTGCTCAAATCTGTAATTCTCAAAAGGAACATTAGAAAATGGATGTGAAGTTATTGGGTTTGATGGCTATAATTTTTTCAAACATGGGTCACATATGAAAATTTTGTTATTAAAAAAATGAGATTAATCAGTACCATCCAGCATACACAGGATGCTACCATGATAAACTAGAAATTGACCTGACTTTCAGCAAACTTGCACAACCAGCTGTTTTCAAAAGTCAAGCTCAACTGCATTTCAAACAATTGTTATAATTTTCCATGAAGAGGTGCTAAAATAGCAGATAAAGTTAGTACTGGTCAGAGCTTGTAAGGAAATAGTTTACGGGTTGTGGGACAAGTGCCTGTTTAGTACTGTCAGCAATGCTTGTTTACTGCTTACTGATCCCATTGAGTTGACAATATAATTGCTTAGCAAGTCAATTGACATACGTTATTAAATAAAGATATAAATAACAAACAAGTGTGGGAAACTTCAGAAAATGTCATAAAAAGTGATAAATGTTCTAATAATATTATACATGACTTCTCTTTTCTATACCTGCAAATCCTTCTCTCCTGGATAGGATACAAGAGTTGTCATTGAGATGCGGACAACAATATCAAGCACAACTTTGCCCTGATTATGCTCTCCAAAAAAACCGCGGAAAGCTTTTCTCGAGTGTTCTGATTGGAGCTGGGGCTCACAATCATTTTGTGATCTGCTGCTTTTGTCCCCACCTTCTTCAGGTAGCATCAAATAAGTAGAAGACCATCTTGCAAGGAACCATATAATTGCCTGGCAGGGCATAAATCAAATAAGTAAACCAACATAGTATTGAAAATAATAAAATAAAAACCAGTGCAGCAAGTCAGAAAAATCTAATTGGTAGAGGTAGAAGAAAAATTACATTGTAATTATATACATGAATATATGTAAAAACATATACCAACTAAATGCAGAAACATGTACACGCAATGGAAACAGGATCCAAAAAATTACTCAATATATATGGATCTTACGGTATCCCACCAAAATGTTATCATCAATTTCCGCAATTTGATGCTGTACAATCCATGTAAGCCCCCACACATATTGCTTATAAAGAAAAAGTGATGAATCTAAAATTGTGTTTCAATATGTCATGTAAAACTTGATGTTGACATAATTAAACTTAAATCTTAAGTGACAAAAAAAACAACGAATATTAATATCTAAAGTTACTTGCATCGATAAAATATTTTTTACACAAATTAGTTGCCCAGACATTTGATATTAACTTCCAAAACTGACAAGAGAAATCACATGAAAGGGATCATATGTAGGGCAAAGAGGGAGAGAATGAACTTGATAGCTTACCTCCAGAAGTCGCGGACTGAAAAATGATGATCTCAACTCTGGATTCAAAGACTGCTCAGCAAATTTTATAATTGAACTGTATAAATTATATCAGAAAATTAAGAACGAAAAATAAATTTTATTTATAAGAAAAAAAATCATCTAATGACAGCAATGGGAAGAAATACAAATAAAGAAGACAACTCAAAATTTATTGGTAGTAATCATAAGAAGCAACATGGAAATAAAAATGGCAAAACTAACTATTTCCCCATTGTAGTTGGCACATTTTATTTATTAACCCACTAAACTTTAAAAAAATGCGATTAACCAATTATACTGATTAAAATTTGAAATTACACCATTCTGTTAAAAAAATTAAACACCGTCAACTTGGTCTCAAAATTTTCATACGCGGCAGAAAAAAAACACATGTACTGATGTGGCCATACAACGAGGGGCAAAATAGGCAACCCACATGCAATTAGGGCTTCCTTACCCACATGCAATTAACTAGAGCCCCTGCTCCCGCCAGCGCTGCTAGGCACGGTTTGTCCTCGCAAACGCCACCAACACCAGTCTCCTCACCTCCTCTATCGGAGTCATAATCACCGGAAAGAAACTATAGATATAGATACAGCTTCGTATAGAGAGAGGGATATTGGATTCAAAATCTAGAGAGAATTTTTCTCTGTCCTGTTACATTAGATCTTCCATTTATAGTGGGTGATCAAATCTGTTGCTCGTAAACAATTGGAATTTCTCCATTTTTGGGCTTGACTACTAGGATTCCCAAAAGCCACTAGCAAAGGAAGCAGGGCCCATCAACTTGGACGAGTATTGAGTCAAAACTAACTGGAGAGAGCCATAATTTTTATTTTGTACTAATGTTAGAGAAACAATAGATAGATACAGATTCATATATATAGTGAGAGAGAGATAGAGGGATATTGTGAGTTGAAGCCTTGGTTATGGATGGCATGGTAGAGAGAAGGTTGAAGGAGAACAGGCCAACAGGGTACCTGAGATAGAATTTGCAAGGAGGGAGAGGATGAGATGGGTCTCTCCAATTGGAGTTTGACCCAATTTACAGGTGCACGGGTTGGGTTATACCCGCTAGAGGTTGAAAATGATAATATTGTTGGGACTTTCATTATTTTTAATCTTATGTGGCGGTAACTTGTTTGTTTTTTCTTATTTGTCTATGTTTTTAACCATGTCATTTTTATTGGTTTTATTTTTTTTTTTCACATTGCCATGTAGGAAATAACTTCCGTCCAATTAATTTAACAGAATGGTGTAATTTTACAATTTTAATTAGTTCAATCGGGTAGTTGCAATTTTTAAAAGTTTAATGGGTTATTAAGTAAAAGATGCCAACTTCAATGGGGAAATAGTTAGCTTTGCCAAATAAAAATCATATTAATTGAGAACCTTGTGATGATATGGTCATTCATTTACACTCCATTTGGTATGTCTAAATGAAGAAGGGGAGCAGGAAGTGTGGTGAGGTACCCTTAGGGTTGGATACATCCTTTTACTTGCATTGTTTTGTACAGTTACAAGGAGAGGGAAGAGAAGGCGATGGAAAGCATATATATACATCGAGATGGGCACCTTATCTAATGGGAGTTATACACACACACACACACATATATTTAAGATTAACCTTGCAAAGTGATATCAAAGACCATAAAATGGAGATAATTGATCCGGTTTTTCAGCCCATTTTAGGGAAGAAATAGTTTGATGGACATCGAGTGAGAGCACGCCCCTCAAGTTTAGTTGTTTTATTAGATAGAAGAGAGAGTACAGAAAGTCCCTTCCCTTATTATCTCTACCAAACAAAAGAATCAACATATTTCCCTCCACTGACCAAACAAGCACACAAAAGTATTCTCATAAATCATATCTACAAATACAAACTTCACCATAGTTGTAATACCCATGTTTGTCCCACATCGCCCATTTCACAAACCATCTCCCCTTTATCAGCCTATATATCTAAAGGTAATATTTTATTTTATTTATTAAACAATAAAAATTTTCTTATTTTAAGAAAAGACTTTTTGTAAGAGGGACTTTTTAGTAAGTACCTCCTTAGTTAAAAAATTTCAGTATCGAGGGCGTAGGCAGACTGCGAACCTCATAATTTCGGGTACGTTTTTTTTCTTTTGTATTTATTCAATTTAATTTTTTTGTATTATTAGTTTATAACTTTAATTAGTATATTATAGTTAGTTTGTTAGTTAATATTTTGGTATTATTTTGGCTAGATATTATGTATCTCTTTAATTTATTAATTTAATTTAGAGGGTTCAATATATGCATAAATCAGTTAAATACTAATATTGTAGTATTTAATAAAATGTATTATTTTGGTCAATAGATTATATTAAGCGAGTCTAACCAATTGCATCTGTAATTGTGGGTATTGCATTACGTACTCCAGGTACGGATTTTTGTACTCTTTCAGCGATGCTCCTTTAATTTTAATTTGTTCGTTTTGTGCCTCATTCAGAATCAAATATTGTTTCGATATTTTGTTCATAGTTAAATTCATACGATAGATTTGTTTGATTTTAGATATTCGAAAATTCGTTATTTGTACTCTTTAGACTTATTGAGCATGTCTAGTATTTATTTTTGTAGAAACGTACATGCTAATATATTTTGGGAGATTTTGTGTCAATTCGTTTCGATTTAGCATGTGCGTATTAGAACCCTTTTGTTGGTATTATGTCGCTTATATTGGGACATGATATTTTTATTAGATGATATCGTAGGGTGTACCTTGAGCTAACCACCTGTGGGGGTACCACAGACATGTCGTCTTGGCACGAGAGACATGACACTTCTGTGGCAGTGTGATTAGTCCACGGCGTCTCTGTTTTGTGCTCCGATGGGAGTTGGCCATTTGGTGATTTGTTGTGAGAGGCGTATGGGTCGACCCTAGTTTTCTGTTCTGTTCTGCGGATTGCTGATGTTGTGCCAAACACACTTTACGATTTTGCATGCATTTGGATCTGCAGTCCAATGTGTGATTTGTCTATGTGGCATTATTTGACTTGTCTATGTGACAAGCTATATTTCTGAGCTCGGTATGAAATAACCTCAGTCATTCGATTCAGCCTATTATGTTATTCAGTTCAGTTATGTTATTGTGATATTTGTTATTTAGTTCAGTTCAGTTATGTTATTGTGATATTTGTTATTCAGTTCAGTTCAGTTATGTTATTCAGTTCAGTTATGTTGTTGTGATATTTATTATTCAGTTCAGTTCAATTCAGCTATGTTATTGAGTTCAGTTCAGTTCAGCTATTTAAGTTCAGTTCAGTTCAGTTCGACTATGTTATTAAGTTCAGTTCAGTTCAGCTATGTTATTGAGTTTAGTTGAGTTTGATTTCGTTATTCAGTTCAGCTATGTTATTGAGTTTAGCTCAGCTTGATTTTGTTATTCATTTCGGTTCATACTTCTGTACTTTATATTCGTACTGGGCAATTGGCTCATGCTGTGTTTTTCTTTCGGCAGGTATTCAAGGGGTTCAAGGGGTTCAAGGGCAAGTGTGAAGAGATGTCCCTTTTAGTTTGATATTCTGCTTAGAGTTTGTTCGTGAGTGACCTCCCTTTCCTATTTCGGGAAGGGGGGTGTTACAATAGTGATCAGACTTCGGTAAAGTTTCACAGAACACATTTTATCTACGACCTTATACTCGCTATATATGTTATTAGATCATTGTAAAACATATATGTAATCTGACTCTAAATTTCTAGAAGCAAACAATCTACAATCCTTCAAAACAAAATTGCAAAACTACAAAGCCCTAGAAGCAGGGCAGCACATCACTCCTGTGTAAATCTGAAATAAAAGCCACCCCTCCACCCAAAAACAACCATTGTGGAACCACAACAATGCAAGGAGAGTGACACTTTCCTAAAGAAGATGAAAGGACGAGCTATCATGGAATATCTGAGCAATCTTCTCGGTCCAAAGTCCAAACCCCCAAAGAATAGCAACACAGCCACAATGTAAAAGCACCTTCCCATTTTTCTTTCTACTTAAGGCTCAAATTCTAGTACGAAACAGCTACTCTACTCCCAAAGGACAAACATATCAACTGATACGTGAATTGCCCAGTAGTGTTTCAGCCCAACACTTTCCAAAAACCCCAAATAATGAACACTACAACTGCCACATCATGGACAACGAAGAAACAAATGATAGCAGCTCTCACTCGCCTGCAAACACTTTTTGTATCTGCACGTTGTGACCTTTTGGGCTTTCAATTAGATGATGATAAAGTCAGGTCATAGTTTCTGGTGTAGTACGATTAACATAAAGAAATTTTAACCATAAAGCTCATATTTTAAATTTTTTATAATACCTATCTGACTTGCTATCCATTAATCCAAATACAACATTCAAAAGCACAAAAAATATGTGATCATGGTTAGAATCATTTAAATTTAAACTGGGAAATAAATAAGGCTTCAGCTGTAATTTTCAGTAAAAAATTTAAAAACATTTCATCTTTGGCTTCCTGCTCAAGCTAAACAAATAAACTTTTTCGGCAAAAAGAGAGGAACTCTACCTTGAAAGTATAACAACTGGATGTTTTTCTGTCTCTGTGGAGCCAATAAAATGGGTTTGTATAGCCTTCGGAACCTGAAAGTCATATCTTTCCACCGGTTAATAATATTCTTGGTACTAAATATAAATTATAAATCAGGTAATACTGACAGAGCGTAAAATCAAGATTGATATCTACGTAAACTTTAAATAGCATGTAGAAATTAAATCAATGGTAAAAGAATTTGATGATACACCCCACATATATATGCATTCAATTAGTTGACAACTGTCCAGCATGTACAGTGCAATTGACCCAGGTAAAAAGTTCATGTCCCATATGTAGAGAACTTGTCCCACAACGATCAAATAAAAAAAAAACTAAACTAGTATATATGGTTTATAAGCTACTCAGCTTGTTACAAATTAGTTTAGATTGGTTGGTTTAACTTGGTATCAAATATATGACAAGAAAATCCAGAACTCTTCAGGCAGTAATGTGAGCGCCGACATTTAGTGGATCACTGGGGAAGAACCACTCATGTAGTGGTTTTTGAAAGAGGACACAAAACTTTTTGGTAGAATCTTAGTGGAGAAGGGCGAATAATGTGGGTTCTTGGAAAAGCCATGGTATGGATAATGTGGTTGCTTGAAGACTGGATTATGAGTTCCAAAAGGAATTCATGGTGAAAAACTCACATTGCCACACATGAGGGCAGGATTGTTAAGTTAAACGTGGGATTAGAATGCCATGTCAGACTACTAACGAAAATTAACTGATATTCGTAGATGGGCCCAAAATTAAATGACTTAAACCACTGGGTCAAAAATTGGTCTTAGGCCTTCCCTTGACTCTAAATATTGTAAATAATTGTTTCATAGTTGAGTCATGGACTCATGGGAGGGCCCCGAATCAAGTCCCAACTGTTTGTATCATCCTGCAAGTTAAACTCTGTCGAATCTCTTCTATCCCTCTTCTTTTATCTGAACTCCACTTTTTTCGTTTCTCGTTAGACTACTAATGATAAATAAATGATATTCGTAAATGGGCACGAGACTAAATGGCATAAACCACTGGGTCAAAAATTGGTCTTAGGCCTTCCCTCGACTCTAAATATGGTAAATAATGGTTTCATAGTTGAGTCATGGGAGGCTCCCAAATCAAGTACCCAACTGTTTGTATCATCCTCCAACTTAAATGTCCGTCGAGTCTCTTCTATCCCTCTTCTTCAATCTAAATCTAAACTCCACTTTTTTTGTTTCTCATTGAAAGTTTGCATTTCATTATGTTATGACTTTCTCTTGCTTTAGCGAACGAGGAAAAGGAGACTGTGAGGGATCACATCAAGAGTTTTTTAAGCCACATTAGTAATGGCTCTCAAGCTATAACATATGAGTATGGGCTACTCCACCCATTGCCATAGTTTCCACATAAAGTCTCAGTGATTGATTGAGGACCATATCCCTCACTATGATATTTAAAAAATAAAAATTGTTTGATGGAAACAAATGAGAGTTGACAAAATCCCCCAAATAATGACCACTACAATTGCCACACCTAGGGCAGCGGAGAAACAAATGAGAGTTGATCCCCCCCCCCCCCAAACCCCGCCTCGCCCCAAAAAAAAATTAGAGGGACCTTTTGACTTCCAAATATGATTCGCCAAATTAAATCTCTCTGCTGGATTATGTCAAAAATAATAATAACAAGAGAAAGGAAACTTACAGCAAAAATCCTCAAATGAATTACTTAAGTAACCCATGGGCTTGCGTTTATTCAGGATAACATTCAAAATTATAGGGTTCAATGTATTTCCCGAATTAAACTATTGTTGGTATAATCAACCTCTCACTGAAAAAGCTTGACAAGGTCGACATCATTCATTCAGTAATTGCCCCACTGTTGATCGACATTTTGAATGTGGACTTCCTGAGTTGCAGGAACAAGATGCCAAGGCTGTTGGAGGAGAGGAGCATGGAACATGTGACGGTTGTAATGGCGAAAATGGTTTCGGATGTTGAAATGGATAGCACTACAATTCCTCAACGGTAGAAAAGGACCCCTTCTCGAAACACTCTTTTCACCATTCTTCCTCAGTAGAATCTTAAAATTTTGAAGTAACATCTAGGCTTCTGGTGATAATCTGATACCGGAGAAGCTAGCCGATGGAAGTAACAAACGGATTTTCTAGGTTTGTAAGCAATTTTCTGCATTGTAATATTATAGGTTTGTAATGTGATTACGTGAATCCCGGAGATGATTGGTGTCTGATTCGAAATGTGATTTCTGAGCTTGATGCCTGATTTATGGGTTTCTAATGTGATTGCATAAATCATGTGATATCTGGGTTTAGTTCATGGCTAATTTGTTTCTCCACCCGTTGATGGACATAGATTTCAAATGGTTGCATTTTGACTAAAAAACTAGGTTCAGCAGTTAGGTTGCTTCATAATCTCCATTTCAAAGATTCATGAGTTGCTAAGCGATAAGGAGCCATATGTAGTTACCATCAGGTTGATAAATTTTAATTATGAAGTACCCCCTCCGTCCCCAAAAGGATGAGCAAAGTACAATTTGCACACATATGAAGTAAAATAAAAGTAGATGAAAGAGAGTAAAAAAGTTCCAAATTTATCCTTAGTGGCCCCACATGATTATATAAGTGATGAGTACTTTTATTTGTTTATACTAATGGACCCCACTAAATGACAATATATACCCTTCACTTTATGTACTTTATCTCATCCTTTTGGGGACAAAAAATTTTATACCTTTAGTCATCCTTTTGGGGACGGAGGAAGTAGTTTAATTTTTTAATTATCAATTCTAGCTAAAAAATAAATATAAAAAAGATCATTTTAATTATCTTTGCAATTTTTTAAGAAAATTTAATTGTCAAATTTTAGTTTAATTTTAATTTATAATCACCTTTTCTAAGAATATTCGAAATATCAAGGAAAAAAAAATCATAAAAATGCTTTTTACATATCATTTGCCACATAGCGTGCCAGCTTATCGTTGGTTAACCAGCTTATTGTGCAATAAGGCTGGATGGCTGATGTCTGCATCAAGAAAAGAAGCAAACTTTTTCAATACTTATATAATTCATGCTCCTAACTAGGCCAGATATTCCTAGATCCACCACGAGATACTCTTAGCACTATGAACAATCAAAATTAGATTTTCATCAAAAGCTAAATCACATTGCAATATTGAAATTATACATCATGTGAATCTGATAAATTAGAGCAGTCCATGAACTAGCAAGTGTTTAAGTTGCCCTATATGGTTTACAGAACATTGATTTATAAAAATAAATAAAACAAACAGACTTTTGAAAAAAAATATTTGTTATAGTACAACGGTTATAAAGCTCTGGTAATCAATAAAGCAACATATAATTATATATGAAGGTTGTCACCCTACCATCAATATAAATATGATTCTTAGTATGACCAAGTTATTAGCAGATGGTATAGTACATTATTCTCAAATTAAGACAACACCGCCTTAAGAGTTTTTAAAAATAATTAGAAAAGTTATTATCCAAATGAATACAGAAGCATAGGAAAAGAAAAGTACCGAGGGCGTTTCACCCTGCCCTTCATCTGCTAGAACGTGCCCTGTTATTAGCAATAGCGAGTAAAGCTCTTCCAAAGTTTCAGTAGGATCACTTGTTCCTCTGCCCTACAATCATGTGAAGAACTTGAACAAGATACAAGTAGCACCAAAGAATTGAATGTTCCATAAACTATATAGATGGCAGCAGAAATATCTAAAAACAATATACATAGTGGAACTGGTCATTATAAAGTCAACCAACATAGTTAATTTTGAAGAAAGTTAATCACGAAGCACATAAGGCGTCTAAAGATGAATATAATATAAAACCAGTATGTCATGGCATTCATTAATAAACATTAACCAAATTGCAAGATATACCCAAAAAGTGATAAAAGGCTTCACTCAGTGAATTTTGACAGAAAAATGTACTCTTACAAATGATTTATAATTCAGTGGAGATTCCTCTCAATGTATTAAGACCACAAGTTATTTGTTGTTTTTAAATCCCTTCTCTTTACTTACTCTTTTTTCTTGCGTGACGGGGTGGGATGGGGAAAAGGATTTTGTATATGGTACTATCTAGGTAATTCACAATCACACCTCGCATTGTTATTGATACTTAGCATGAGCAGAATGACTGCAAATCAACCTGGCAAATGAAAGAGTATCTGACGCCAAACCCTCTTAAAAGTATCCCAAATATGGTAGAATGTACCAACAACATATGCATAAATGGCATTCCATTTCTTGGTGTCACAGAATGAGTCCTACCTTGTCGGGCTTCTGCTATGGGGGATTTAAGGGTACCTCTGTGACCAACTTGTGTGGAGATTGGAGGGCATCACTTTTTAAAGTGCTCTTTGGTATTGCTTTTCATTAGTCTGGTGAGGGTTGACTTCTTGCCCCCGGTTTATTGTGTTATGTATTTTTTATTAATAAAATTTTCTTTTCTTAAAAATAAAATATTGAAAACTACCTTGCTTAAATCTATGGAGACACAAAAAATAATGAAACAGAAAAGGATTTCACATTTACTACCATGTAGTAAAATCGCATTTTGAATTTCCTCAGCATACTGTGATTCAGTTGAGGTGACCTATAAAATTTAAAGTTAGTCTATTTTCCATAATTAAAGAAGAAAAGAAAATTGTAATAGTTGGTGGTCCCAATCAGAAGATATGCGCATCCAAGTGATAGGTGTTCAAACTGATAAATGTTTTAGCCTCTGCATTACTAGATTAAGATTGTTTAAGCAGTTTATTGCCTATTTACATGAATTACTTTTATCTATTTAATGTCACAATAATACTCTTCAAGTCAATATCATCTCTATTACCTTGGGTTGTTTTCTGAGTTCTTTTCATCTTTTTCCTTTTCAACTACTTCTGACTCTTTCAAAACTTAGTTCTAATAATCTAAAAAAAATCGAGGAATCAAGTTCATTCCAAGTGTTATAATTAAAAAACATTTATACTTCTTAATCAACAATTTTTTGAAAAAAATATACATTTTACTATGAATAATAAGATACATATACTATTATACATAGTAGACATGAGAGAATAGCAGCCAATAATCCTAGTAATGTTACTCTGGTACCATGTCAATATGATGAGAAGTTTGGAGAGAAAACACCAACCATAGAGCGTAAAAGTACAAAAATAAAAAATAAAAAAAGGTGCCACTACTGAGGGCCAAGACCTGGCCCACTACCTTGCGCCCTGGCCAGGTACCTTAAGGGAGAAAGAGCAGCTGCACTTAGGCGACAGGCAGTTACTGGTTGGACCAGGGTGGCAATTTCCCGTATACCCCTTAATTACAGTCACACCGACACTCAAATACAATCCAAATCATTCTAACTTCAGAATCTTTAACTTGGTTCCCTAGTATAAAAACCATTTCCCATTCTTCTTATAAAATAAAATAAATGGATCTTTACCAAGAGCCGTGCAACAAAATCAGAGTATTAGAATATCATTGATTATAAAACAATAAAAACATAATAGATTTTGAGCTACCAGCTAATAAAGTCAGACATCCTAAAAATAAGATTCTTTTAGACTCGATAAATACTAGGTAGGCAAGCTTCCAAGTGGACTCTCTCTACCCATCAAGCTTCTATAAAAGTTATCTTCTTTGATTTTTAATTTAATCTTTCTTGAGTTTCTTATATGCTGCATCATCCAGATATATAATCTACATCATTAAGGAATTAATACCCATGTGATACACAATTTTACAGGATAATCTATCCTTCAGCAGAAGTCACAGATTGATATGACAAAGACAAAGGTACCTTATAAAGTTGGTAAACCAACCTTTATCATCATAAATCTATTCAACAGTCAATAAATCATAAGCCCATCCAGGAATGAGAACACCAATAATATCCACAAAATCTAACATGTAACTCTATGCATTGATAAGTTATTCTATGATCAAGCAAACATAAACTGCAGCTTGAACTGGTAAAACCTAATAGAGAACAACACATCAACACCTACGATCAAGCAAACATAAACTGCAGCTTGAACTGGTAAAACCTAATAGAGAACAACACATCAACACCACATGCTATCTTTAAAGGATAAAACAGTGGTAAGGCACTATTCTTAAAAGTTCAAATTTTTGAATCACAGCAACAATAAAAATCGTCATAACAGAAAAGCACAGTACCAAATCAGAAAACTATATAGCTGAAAACAAATATAAAAGGGTACCTGATGAAGCCTCGCAAAACGCTCAGAAAATAGTTGCGTGAGTAAAGGAACTGTGAAGTCAATAGCTTCCCGTGCAATAAGACCATAAGAGCTTAACCTTTCATCCATAGCTGAAAAGATTAAAGTTAAAACTAAGATGATAATAATGCTAACAAGGCTGATGATTATGGAAATTAAAATGAAGACAGACGTAAATTGATACAAAAGTTTAGATAATCTAACTGTATACCAACTACAGAAGCCTGAAGGTAGTCTTCAATCTCATCACTGGAGGCTGAAGCAGAAGCGGCTGTATCATTAAATGGAGTTATCAGAAAACCCCAGAAGAATATAATTCTTCAATAAAGTAAAGCAACATGAATGTAGAATAATTTGAATACCCTTTAATTCAGACTCCACAATCAAGGCAAAAAGATTTACTGCAGCATTTCTTCCTTCAGGCGGAAGCAATGCACTCTGACTAATATCTGTTGGCTGTTATTGATTGACAAAGATTCTCAGTTACATGGCTGCAATTGGGCAATTACAGAGAGATTTCATACTAAAGCAGTGTGTTGTTCAATTAACAATGTACGGCAGTACTACATGAAATTCTTATTTGTAAAACATTCTTTTTAAGTAAATGTGATTAACTCTTGACAAAGAATAAATAAATTAAAAGTACAGATGGAGCATATAGTCAGCCTCTTAGGTATTATACGTGAATTAAGAAAACAGAATGAAATAAGCACCAAATCCCAAAAGAAAATTTATGTCATCAAGTTTTTCACAAGGAAAAATGGAGTTTGAGCCTCAAATATCTTCTCCATTTATTAAACATCAAACTAAGAGGGGATGCTCCTTCCCGTCTTTTTACAACCCCCATCTCTTTGGAAATGAGATCTCAAAAACCTACATTGTTCCAAAGCTATCTAGCAACTAAATACCGAGGACCAGATGGATGACAAATCTCTCTTCTCCATGCATATCCTGCAAGTACAAAATGATGTTACCCCCTCCGTCTCAAATGGCCCCACTACCCAAAAATAAAGTAAAAAAAAGAAAATCCAAAGTAAGAAAATCTTTGCACTGGAACTATACTAAGAAAGTCACCGTCTATATAACTTGTATCTGCAAAACTCTCAGGGGATGTAGACCTAGAGATGCGAAGGCTTCACAATAAATATAATGTTACTTGCTGCCTGCCACCTCTACTTTACACAACTGCCAAGGAGTTATTGATAATTCATATTCATCAAGTATTCTTGACTAGTGTTCTAAAAGTCGCACCTAAGTGCCGAAGGGAGTGCCTAGACTGCCTAGGCAGTGCCTAGGCGTTTTCCTAGGCGGACTAGGCATTTTTTTAGGGAGTATCATTTGTCTATTTTTTTATTGTATTTACTTGTTATACTATACAAGCATATAATAGATGTAAGTTTTTAAAATTTTACGTGAAAAATTACCAAAAAAACTTTTTTAAGGCTTAATAAATTCCTATAAAGTGTTGTAGAGCTTCAAAACCTTTATTAACCCGATGTGATAGCAGAGTTAACCAGATACTCTCATTAACCTAGTGAACGACGTATTGGTACTTGCGTACCCATGTTGGTACTCTTACGTACCAATACTCTAAATTTAGCGTATCGAAAATTATCTTTGTTATTTTACCTATAATTGCATAAATATTAATATTCTAACTTAGTAGTTAGTATTGGATGCTCAAACATTAAATTTATGCTAAATTGTTTATAAAACAATCAGTGTTGTAAGCTTGTTAGGTTTATTACATTTAGATACTAAAAGAATTCCCAACTATAAAACTTGTATAAAGATACCCTAGCGTATCGCATTTTAACTATGTCCCATACCTCGTACTTGTATTCGTACTGCTTACCGAAACGAACCACATTTCAGGTAACACTGTGCGATAGAGGTCGGATTCCACCTAGGTAGAGGTCTAGACACCCGGCCAAATCTAGGCGGCAGAGGACCTGCCTACCTAGGCGGAGATTTTTAGAACACAGTTATTGAGTTGACTTACCAATTGTAACTGAGCAAGTTTAGTGGAATACTACGGTATTCAAATAAAATTCAAAGTCAAAAATTTTAGTAAATGTTATTTCGTTAACTAAATATATCAAGACTTGCAATTCAGTAGAAGAAAGTTTCATTGCTTCATGTCAGTAAACCAGGTTCTTAACTCATATTGTTTGCCTAATATGATCAACTGGTTCCACCTTCCAGACCTGCATTGCTTTCTAAATCTAGGGACCCAAGTTGCTCCTCCTAAAATACTCACCACATCTAGCACTGCTCAGCCTAGCATCACTATCATGAAAAAAAAGTGCTCTGCCCTCAATCCAGTAGTTGCAAGCCCCACCCTCCCAAAAGCTAATCTATTTGCATTCCCACCAAAAAACCCATGGCTGGGAAACTATTCCCAAACATTGAGTCCACCTATAGTATATATCCTCTGAGACTCTCAGTTCATCATTTTAGCAGATGTTTCGGCTCTCGAGTAGTATTATACTCCTACTACTGCGGTTGAGAAATCTGCAAGGGTAAACCAAATCAGGTTTTTGTCAAGTACACTTTAAACACACCAATTCCTTTAGAAACCACAACTTCTCTGCAGCCAACCCCACAACCGCCCTCCATCAGCAGTAATTTAAATAATGTATTGTTAACCAAATAGAGTTTCAAACCAAACCTGTCAATGTTCTCTTCCATTACTTGCAAAGAATTAAATAATGAACAACGAGCGGTTCCCAGTTTTCACAAATACAGTAACAATAAATCAAAGATAGAAGAAACAGTACAGCAAAGCACATACCACAAGAAGTGTGGTCCAGGTATCTAATAAGATATCACGTGCCACCCAACTCCAAGTCTCTTCTTCTGTGTAATTAGCCATAAGGTCTTTAACAACTTCACTCATCATGGCAGACAACAAACTAAGGGTGCCATAAGGCCTGAAAATTAAGAGAGAAAAAAAACTCAACTAGTGTAAAGAATTATAGAATGTAGTATACATCATCATAGATCCCAAAAAGGCAAGTGTTATCCTTATTAAACTAAAAAGTAAAAACTTTTTAAGACCAAAAAACTGACCTAAAGGATTTTAAGAGCTGATCAAACACATGGGATGTAGTAACAGTTGCCATAGATAATAGTGCACGGCAACCATCAAGCATCTCACTGAAAAAACCAGCTAAAGAGATATAGCGAAACATATTGCGTAAAGACAAGAGGGTGTATAAGAAAGAAATATTACCTTTCACTTCTTCCACATTTAATGGCATTCGAAACAGCGTCAGGAGGATCAATCCATTGTAAGATTCCAGAGAGAATTTGCAGAAGATGTTGCCCTTGGGTTTGCCCATTGTCTATATTTCAAAAAATCAGTAAATTAAGGAGGAGCAACCAAGGACCCGTAACTTCCAAAAGACAAAATGGAAGATGACAAATTGACGAGGTACGGGTAGCAAGATCTAATTGAAAATCAAGGAAATTACTTATTAGTTACATAAATTGTTATTTAGAGATAAATCTTTTCTAATTAATGTATTATCTTTTGATTATACTAGTAGGTTATTTTAGAATAGTATTAGGAGTTGTTTTCTATTCATTTAGGCTATTTAATCTATAGTAGAATCAGGGTTTTCTATAAGCGATATATAGTGATGTAATTCATCGTCAAAAACCAGAGTTTAATATATTCATTTGAAAGGCCTTGAGTCAATGTGTTTCTATGGATTACTTGCAAGGATTGGTTACCCTTTACCCTTCTTTCCCCCTCCTTCATTCCATTCCTAAACAATCCAAGACTTGTCCAGAATCAAATTGATACAAGAGCTCAAACCTGGTATTGTTTGATTTCTAACACCCTATTCTATCTCTACCCAAAACTCTAGGGACTAGACCGCCACCACTACCATCACCAGAAAAAGCCATTCATCAAAAATAAATAATTAAAAAAAACCAGTGCAACATCACCACCCAATAACAATGTTTAGAACAGATTGGAGACCACCAAAGCAGAATCCTAGGTAACCAGACCAAAGATGCAATTCATTCTTTGTTTTTCTTAGATTTGGCAAACATCACCACAAGACCATTGACGGAATTCATCCTCCATCTAGAAGTCCTATGCATTCAACAATTGCGTATTCATCAATTGTTAAATTGACCCTTCTCAGTAGTAACCCATAATTATGTTAGGTCCCCCATAGTTCTACTTAACTTTTACCATAGTTCCTCAATTTGTTAAAGTTTACAACCCAATCCCTAGACTTTGAATATCTTAATGAATTTTTCCCACAACTTCCATTTTTTTAGACATGCCCCTATTAAATTCTTTTCAGTACGGTGCCTGATATATATGCTCTGGTTTCTTGCCTAACATGCCTACACGAACGCCCAAAGCCATACCAAGGATCGTTGTTTTAAGCTTCATGGACGTCCTAAAGGACGTGGAGGTCGGTCTGGTAGTGGTCGTGGACGTGGTTCCCAAGCCTATTTGTCCACTACAACACTTCCTGTTGATGCATCCAGTACCTTAGAAACAACTACTGCACTCACTCCTGAGGAAATTTCAGCTTTCCGAAAATTCTGTTCAAAATCTATTTCTTCTCATTATGCCCAATCAGGTATACATTCTTGTGCTTTTCATGTATCATCAACTTGCCCTAGTTAAATCATAGACACAAGTGCTTTCGAGCATATGACCGGGTCTTCCAACCTCTTTACCTCATACGTACCTTGTGCTGGCAAAGACAAGGTTCGAGTAGCTAATGGTTCCTTTTCTTCTATCTCCGGGAGTGGTTCAGTAGTTTGTACTCCTTAATTGACATTATCATCTGTTCTTTACATTCCTTCATTTACTGAAAATTTATTATCTGTCCAACGTCTTATTGAATCTTTACACTGCTCAGTCACTTTTTTCCCAACTCATTGTGTTTTTCAGGATTTGGTGACGGGGCAGAAGATTAGCAGTGGTAGTGCAGTTGGTGGTCTATATTATTTAGATGTTCCATCGTCTAACATGCCTCTAATTACAAATGGGACTACTACTCAGGCTCTTTGATGAGTAGGTTTTATACTTACGAATCAGATACTTTTTAATGTGGATTATTGTTTATTTCCTTGGTGTTTAGTTGCTTTTTATGCATTTTGTGTTTTTGTAGGATTGCATGTGTTGGGGATGGATTTGGTGAGGCTTGAGCATGACAACAGCTGAAGTAATGAAAAAGCAGAAAGTCAAGCAGGCGCGGCAGCACCCAAAATGAACTAAGGAGCAGCGCGGCCGCGCCGGTCTCTAGAGTTAGAAAAAATTGTCTGCCAGTGCAGCTCGGCCGCGCCAGTTCGGGAGTTGACCAGCTTTGACTTTTCATTTAAATTGAAGCAATTTGATGTGTAATTGGTTTTCAGACTTCTAAATCTTTTAGAATTGATATCATGTTTTAAATTAGTTTTAAGGTTGTTGAACTTATTATTAGAAAACCCTAGTTTTGGGAGCAAATTGTGAAGACTTGAAGCAAATTGCTAGCAGGAGGAAATCAAGGAAAGAGCTAGAGAGAGATTCAAGGATTGCTTTATTAGTTTTTGTTCTTTTCTCTATCTTTTACTTTTGAATTTTTGAATGCTATTAAATTTGTGGATGATGGATTCTAGTTTAATTATGAACTAAATTTCTTTTAAGGCTATAACGGATCTTATTGTGTAGCTTTGCTTGATATGCTTCTTGGATAATTATGGTTGATTAATATTGGATTGTCTATTATGATTTATGATTAATTGCTTAATTATTTGGCCAATAATTACCGGGATAATCTATATGAATTTGAGAGATGAAGCATAGATTTAGATCTGACCATAATAGCGTGTGATTATGTTTTCTGCTTGTCATTGGAAATCATGATTTGTGTTTATGATAGAGATATACCTATTCACCACATGTAATCTAATAGGGAACCTGAACTTTAAATCCTTTTTAATTGTAATTCACATAGAGATATAGTGGATTAGTTAACTAGGGTGTTCATCTTGAGTCTATCATCTGTGGATTTGAGTTGATTGGTTTATGATACATTGAGAGATGGTCATAAATATTGATAAGTTCTTGATTAACAACTCAAGTTAATTAGCATAATCTGATGGGAAGTATGTTAAGCAAAGTGAAGCAATAAGTGAAGTTGTAGTCTTAAGTCTTTAAAAATCTGTTTTCAAACTTGTAGTAGTTAGCTTTGTTAGAATTAATTAATTAATTTCATAAATTCACAAACCTTTGATCAATTGTTTAATAAAATTGGGTTAATAAAGAAGTGATATTTATCATTATAAATTCAGTTTTATCCGTAGGAACGATACTCTACTTATCACTTTATTACTTGTGGACTGCGTATACTTGCGTATTTGTGCTAGTATAGAATTAGGCAAACAAGTTTTTGGCGCCGTTGCCGGGGAACAATTGGTGTTTATAATTTTCAAGTATCAATTTTATTAAGTCAATTTTAGTTAAACTTTCTTTTTGTTTTTTCTTATTATTCCTTGTTTCAAGTGATTTCGGTTTGTTTATGCAAACACGATCAAAACAGCCAGAACATTTGCAGTGCGAGGACAATCTTGAGAATAAGTTACGTCAGTTGAGAAAGTTTTGCAAAGAGACAATCGAGAAAGAGAAAATAGCTAACGAAGAGCAGAAATCACTAAGAGAATATGCCATGCCTAAAATAGATGAGATCAAATCAAGCATCACGATGCCAGCGATCGCTGCACACACTTTTGAGATTAAACCGAGTACAATTCAGATGATTCAGAACTCGGTACAGTTTGGGCGATTGGCCAATGATGATCCGAATGAACATTTGGTGAGCTTTCTTGAGATTTGTGATACATTCAAGTACAATAATGTTTCGGATGATGCGGTTAGATTACGTCTATTTCCATTCACTCTGAGGGATAAAGCAAAGAGTTGGCTGCATTCTCTTTCGCCGGGATCCATCACGACCTGGGATGACTTAGCCCAGAAATTTCTTGCGAAATTCTTTCCGCCGGCTAAAACTACTAAGATGAGGAACGATATTGCTACCTTTGAGCAACAACATGGAGAGTCACTGTATGAGGCTTGGGAGAGGTTCAAAGACTTATTGAGAAGATGTCCACATCATGGGCTATCCAAGTGGCTCCAGGTTCAGACATTCTATAATGGGTTAAGTAGTAACACTCGGACGAACATAGATGCAGCTGCGGGAGGAGCACTTATGGCCAAGAGTTTTGATAAGGCTTTTACGTTTTTAGAAACAATGGTCGTAAATAACTATCAATGGCCAACTTCGAGGATGAATCAACATAAGGTAGCCGGGGTATTAGAAGTCGACGCAGTCATAGCATTAGCAGCTCAGATGGCAGCTATGTCTAAGAAGATCGATGCTATAGCAGAGTCAAAAACTCAGCAAGTAGCTTATTGATGAGTTTGTTTTATACATACAAATTGGGTACTTTTAGCCTTGATAATTAGTAAGTCTTTAGCTTTTTCGTTTGGTTTTTATGTGTTTTCATCTTATTGTTGTGTAATGTAGTTTTGTATTACTTTTATATGTTTTTGTATGCTTTTATATGTTTTTACTTTGTTTTGCAGGAATTAAAATAAAGGCCCATTGGATCAATGCGTTTTTGCCTTGAATTTGGCATTTCAGCTGCTTGTTTCTCAATTTGACCCATGACCCAATCCGAATCTCTCAAAACTCAAAGAACAAAAGTTGTAGATCTTTGTCTTAGCTTTCCAGAAAATCCATAATCATCCAATTTGAAGTTTGTATGAGAGAGTTATGGCCATTTTACCGTCGGATTTTGCATGAATTTTACACAACAGTTGCTTCGGGCTCAATTTGAACCTTGCTCCGGCCATTATCTCGACGAGCTCCAGTTATGAAAGTTGTAGAGCTACTTCTTAGCTTTCCATAGCCTCCTTAATCGCCTTAATCCGAGTTCGGACGAAGAAGTTATGGCCATTTTTCCAACAGACGTCGAAACTGATTTGGGGTACACTATTCCACCGCCGGGGCTGTAATTTCCAGCACTATTCCACCGCCGGGGCAGTAACCCCTTGGATGCAGTTCGGATTTTCGCGATTTTTAGCCAAAATTTGATGTCTAAGCTAGGGTTTTAGACACCCAACTCTTATAACACCTAGGGGGCGGCTGAAATAGATATTCTAACACATTCTAACACCATCTAACATCAAATCTAGAGAGAGGAAGCTACCAAATACATCCAATTAGAGGGTTAAAGTGCTAAAATCAAGCAACATCAAGCAAGGCCAAAGAGCAAAAATATCAAGGATTGCAAAATCAAGGAGAAGAAGCTAGTGTTCATCATCAACCCATCAAACATCATATGAAAATCTACAAAAGTGGTTTTATCTCTAGTTTTCTCTTCTATTTTGTAGTCCAACATGATGTATGAATTGAATATGATGTTATTTGTAGTTACCATGAACTAGAACTAATTTTCTAAGATTTCAATGGAACCCAATACATAGTTTGAATTGAATGCTCTCTCTTTGATGTTGGTTAATTATTTGTGATTGGATATCATAATTTGTGCTTTATATATTAATTACCTAGCTAGTAATTACCTTGGGAACCTATATGAACTTGATAAATGGATTATAGTGTTAAGACCTTGTTATGATATCATGTGAAAATTAGATATTCCTATGGGTAATTTATGAAATTAAGTGACGTGTGTTTTATTTATTACCCTAATGAATAGATAATTTGATTATATTTAGGATAGACATATACCTAAATGTCACATGTATCCATTTGAGAATCCTTGCTTAATGATTTCTATTGCGAAAGATGGTAATTGATAGGGTGATTAATGAGATTTGGTGACACGTGTCTTGTTAATTATTCTTGATATTGGATTTTTGCTAGTGTGTAGAATAGAGATATATCTATACACTGCATTGGGAAATACGTATTTGACCATCAAGAGAGGCTTGTATATACTTGTGATTTCTCGGATAACAATCCTTGTGATTTAACTAGTCGAAAAGAGAGAGTTAGGAAATTTAAATGAAGTGTTGGGGGAAATTGTGATCTTAGACTTATTAATATTAGATTTCATTATCTTAAAGTTTTCCATAGTTCTTTGATTATTTGTTATCTTCGTTATTGCAAAACAACAAAAACAATTATCATTTGTTTAAATAAGATTGAGATGATAAAAGGTTAATACTTGGAAAAGACTAGTAATAATTCCTCGTGGGATCGATACTCTACTTACTCTTTATTACTCGTTGACCGCGTATACTTGCGCGTATTTGTCATTATATAAATCGGACAACACTTATGTTTGTAAGTTGTGCGCGGGATCACATCATACAGATTATTGTACCATTAATCCTGATTCAGTGCAGTTTGTGGGTAGCTACCAACGTCCTCCAAACTCATACCAAAACACTTACAATCTGGGGGCAAGACCCATCCTAATTTGTCATAGAGCAACAATCAAAATCATCAGCAAGCTCCTAGATCATCATATCTCCCTGCTAATATCATAATCAATATCAGCAGGTAGTTACGCGGCCGCAAACAGAAAAGAAATCAGATTTGGAAGATCTCTTGATTAAGTATATGGCGAGTATACTTGCGCGTATTTGTCATTATATAAATCGGACAACACTTATGTTTGTGAGTTGTGCGCGGGATCACATCATACAGATTATTGTACCATTAATCCTGATTCAGTGCAGTTTGTGGGTAGCTACCAACGTCCTCCAAACTCATACCAAAACACTTACAATCTGGGGGCAAGACCCATCCTAATTTGTCATAGAGCAACAATCAAAATCATCAGCAAGCTCCTAGATCATCATATCCCCCTGGATATCATAATCAATATCAGCAGGTAGTTACGCGGCCGCAAACAGAAAAGAAATCAGATTTGGAAGATCTCTTGATTAAGTATATGGCGAGTAACGATGTATTGGTAAAGAGTCAAGCAGCTGCCATCAGAAATCTGGAGAATCAAGTGGGTCAGATGGCCAATATTTTGAACAACAGACCTCAAGGATCATTGCCGAGTGACACAGAAGTTAACCCAAAGAGAGATGGTAAGTAAATTGAAATCCTATTATTATTGCATCTGTTCTTAACGAATTTCAGGAAAGTAAATTGATACGAGTTCTTCGAGAGTACAAAACTGCAATTGGATGGACCATTGAGGTACGTCAAATTTCTCCTTTCGTAATTCACATAGTTTTAGGACACTTTATTTGTTTACAGTTTTTTTTATTTGTGCATTCTCATTTATAATTTAATTTAAGGGCAAAACCTGTAACAAGATAAGGTGGTGATGAAGGGGATTTAATCACCCTTCCTTGGCCCACAAACCACCCAACTTGCATTTTGCATAACCTTGACTAAATAAAATCAAGTAGACGTTAGCCCCTAGGACTCTTGAGCTCAATTAGGACAAGGAACTCCAAGATGAGGCTGAATTTTTAATTAATCAAACTACTGGTGTCTAGGCAAGTGGTTCAAAAGGCAAACGCCTAAAGAACGTGTGGTTATTTAATTAGTCACCGTACCCACAAAGAGACTCCCACCGTTCTTACACTTACCCGGCTAGTGGCGTGATTAATTTCGAATTTGGTGGACCTTAAGGTGTAACTTGAAAAAGTTAGGAGTTGTCTAGATTTTATTTAGGTTAACCGCAGAATTAGAATTTTTTATTTTATTTTATTTTTTGTGTGTGACTTTCGTGGTTAGTTATCTATTTGTTTTGTGATTTGTGGAAAGATGGACTCCTATAATAGTTGGAATAATAATTTTGCTTGGAATCAAGAACCCTATGGAAATTGTAATGCACACCAAGTAAATTATTTTTTTTCATCTTATAAAAATCCTTATCTAAGTTCATATCCATATCCATATCCAGATTCAGAGTCTCAATATCCACAAGAATTTTCAAATGAAGAAGAAGAAAGACTTAGTACCTTAGAGAAAACTATGGAAATTTTAATGGAAACTCACTTTAATTTCATGCAAAACACGAATCAAGCTATATCTCGTCTAGAAATTCAAATGAGTCGGTTAGCCACCATAATAAATGAACAAGAGGTGGATGAATTTTCTAGTGACTGAGGTTAATTTTGAAAATCATGATGACTGTGGAAATGATGAAGAAAACGAAAATTTTGGATTTAATTCTACACACTTTGAGTCAAGCCAATTTGAGGAGTCTAAAAATTATGAGTCTATGCCTAAAATTGATCATGTCACATTTACTGAGTCGGTTGAACAAGTCTATAAGCCTAAAGCTCTATATCCTGAAAGACTTATTCCTAGAAAATAACCGAGTGATTTTGTAGATCAACCCATAAAAGTAAACATCATCCAAGAGTTGTCCATGACCCGAGAAATAATTGCAAATAGACTCATGATTGAAGATAATCCAATTGATTTTTTCTTAAATCATCTTGACCAAAATTGGAATGAATCGGAATATTTAGATAAGGTCAATGAAATGTTGAGATCCACTTCACATAAGTCAACAAAATGGAAACATGCATGCGAGCCAATTCGTCCACATTTTGAGCATATTAGAGAATATTTTCCTGAGGTTGACTTTAAGCATAACTATGATGAAAATTATGGTTATTTTCAATTTTCTAGACCTCCGGAAAATCAGGAGACCACACTCACATACTCATTTGTATCACTCTTTTATCATTACATGTGTTTTAGGATTTATGAAATTCGTAGGTATGTACATTTGTTTTCTTTTTCACCACATTTTCTTACAGAACAACTGCCCACATACAAGGTACAATTCTTTCACATCTTTGTTCTCTATTTTTCATTTGCATACATTGAGGACAATGCATGATTTAGGTATGGGGGGGAGTTTGTTTTTTTTAATTTTTTTTTTAATTTAGGAAAAATTAAAAAATTTATAGTATTAGATATTTTTTATTTTATTATTTTTCTTTTGTTTTATTTATTTATTTTTTAGGAAAAATTTTAAGAATTTTTTGTTTTAAAAAAAAATAATTAAAAAATTTTGTTTGACTTATTATGGATTGGATTAATTCTAATAAGTGTTTGTGGAGCAAAACTTTAAGTAGGATTAAAAGATTTAGAACTCTTGAACTTTTGATAAGATACAAAATCTTAGTTCGAAATACCATCTTGAGTAAAATAAAGTTCCTATGTATTTTTGGCACTTCACATTCGCACTAACTCTTAGTTGTGGAGTATAAACTATGATTTGAGCAATTTCAAGAAAAAAAATTGAAAAAAGAAAAAAAATGGGAAAAAAAAGTTGGAAAAAAAGAAATAAATAACTACTTCAATGTCCATTGAACGAAATAACTGGGTATCCAAGTCTCAGGAAACATCGATATTCACGCTGAAAAATGTGATGGATATAAGCAGCTTGACTAGTCTAGTTTTGTGGCCTTTGTTACTCGAGTTAGTAAGCCCTTAAGGGTGTCTTTACACCTAGTGCCCTAAAGCCAACTGGTTTGGGAGTCATTGGTCCAACGCTCGCTACATGGGTAACTCTGGAAAGCCTAAGAAAATGAGACATTGCACAAGTCAAGGGAAAAAATTCAAAAAAAAAGGAAAAAAAGAATGGGAAAAATGAAAAAAAAAAGAGAAAAGAAAAAGAAAAATGAGTGCTTGATTTTCATGGTAAAAATCCCTACTAAGAGTTACATCACATACACAATGCATGCATCACATGGAATAAATTTTATGAAGGATGATGTTTAGAATGAAAATAGAGTATTTTTGATAAGGTGAAAGTGTGATTTTGAATTTAATCTTGCTTATGTATATTTCCCATGTATACTTAAAAGTTTTCTTTCAATTTCATAATTTGTTGAACCCAAAAATATTTTGTTTTGAATTTTGAATTTTGTGGGTATATTCACTGCAAACCCTCACGAGACACAACTCGTCCACTTGGACCACCTTGGGGTTTAAAGGCTTGTTGCACATGCTAAGTGCAATCGTGTTTTCTACGAAAATGGGGTAATATAGTTTTTGTTTTTATTTTATTTTCTTTTTATTTTACTCGAGGACGAGCAAAAGTTAGGTATGGGGGGTATTTGATAAACACATAATTCATACATTTTATTATCCCTAATTTTGTCATTTTTATTATATTAGTTTATTAAATTAATATGTTTTATTTTATTTTGTAGGATTTAATATTTTATTGCAATAAAGTCAAAATCTTGGTGATCAAGCAGTATTTAATACTCTTATTCATGTAAGGAAATATCTAAGAAGAATCCTACAAGGAGAAGGAAGGAGGTGGAACAATCTTGGTGTGCAAGTCAAATCCAGCAAGAGAAAAGAAAGTCAATCTAGAAGATATCTTTGAAGGAAGTTGATTGCCACTACGAAGTTGAAATCTACATGGAAAGGGACTCTTGGGAGATTATCATGCAGAGATTGAAATCAAGAAAGAAAGAAGAGGGAAAAAAGGGAATAAAAGAGGTCAAGTTCATTGAATGTAAATTAGGGCATAAATTTATTTTTCCTATAAATAGGTCTCTTATTTTAGAGAGAGGGAGAGGTTTTCTGAGATGTATTAGTTTAGGTTAGAAGTAAGATTAAATTATTTCTTCATTGTACGTTCGTTGGATGATCGTTAAATAAAGGGAGTTTTCTTATTTATTTTTAATCTTCTACTTCTTTATTTTAGTTAGTTTATTTATTTTTCATGTTTAGCTAATTTTCTTTAATCTAGGATGAAAATGAAATTAAATAATTATTCATGATAATATTTTTCATCTCTTCTATTATTTATGCTTTTATGTTTAATTGATTTCGCCTTCATGTTTCGTTATTGAAATACATTCGTTTTATAGTTCTTATGTGATTTTAAATTAATTAAGAGGTTTTGATAGATTATTGTTAAGATATGAGTTTCATAATCCGTGCTTGCTCGAAGAAGTTTTGATGGGTTATAGTTAATCCTTAAATTTTCATAGTCTATGCTTGCCCACGTTAATTATAAAATTACTAAATTAAATGGAAGGGAGATCAAAATCATAATTAAGTTATAAAAATAGAAGAGATTGAATTACTTGTTATGTTTATTACTTAATGGATTCGGATTCCTAGATTGCTTCCTTATTATTATTTAGTTTAATTATAGTTAATTGATTCTCAATATTTATTTCTAATTCGCATAAAATAGATATTAAGGATACATTAAAATTAATCTAGTCTTTGTGGGTTCGACCTGTACTTGTCAGTTCTTCAATTTGACACTGTGCACTTGCAGTTACATATTTTTATCACATCAATATGCATGATCCTCGACAATGTCACATGGAAAATGGCTATAGAATTCTGAGGTATCTCAAGTCTGCTCCTGGGAAAGATTTATTGTTCGCACCACATGATCATATGAGAGTTGAAGCATTTTCCGACTCAGATTAGGCTGGCTCTATAGAGGATCATCGTTCTACATCTGGTTACTGTTCATTTGTTGGAGGCAATCTTGTTACTTGGCGCAGTAAAAAGCAATTCGTAGTAGCAAGATCCAGTGCTGAGGCCAAATATTGAGCTATCGCCTGGGTATATGTGAACTAATGTGGCATCGAACTTTGCTAGAAGATTTGGGTATTACAACTAAAAGGCCTATGCAGTTATTTTGTGATAATAAGGCAGCCATTAGTATTGCAAATGACCCGGTACAACACAATAGAACGAAGCACATTGAGATTGACAGACACTTCATTAAAGAAAAGTTAACTAGTGGTCTTATTTGCTTACCTTTCGTCAAAACAGAACATCAGTTTGCAGATATTTTGACTAAGGGTCTTAGTAGTAAAATGTTTCATCCATTATGTTTCAAGTTGGATATGCGAGACATCTATACACCAACTTGAGGGGGAGTATTAGAAGATATGGTTTCCATAATTATAGTTAATCATATTCCATAATTAGTGTGCATACATTACTGTAAATTAAGGATTTCCATAACTGTAAAATAGGGATTGCTATATTTGTGTATATAAACCAATGTAATTGAGAGGAATTATTAAGAAATTATTATTCAAAATCAAGTTCTTTTCTACAATATATATATATATAGAGAGAGAGGATGGATCTAAAGCATACCTCTTAAATAACATACCTCTCTTAAATAACATACTTTTATTAAAACTACGTCGTTTTGGAGATTCTTTTAAAAAACAAGTGGGGCCGCAGGTGACATTTTTGTAAATAAAAAGAAAGCAAGTGGGACCACTCTCTTTTAATATTATTTTATTTTTTAAAAGAATCTCCAAAACGACGTAGTTTTAATAAAGGTATGCTATTTAAGAGAGGTATGCTTTAGATCTGTCCCCTCACTCTCTCTATATATATATGAGGCCTGAGAATATAATCAGTACTCAAAATAATTTCCTTCTTATATTTGGAACTTACTGCAAAAAAGTGAACACAAAGTTCGAGATTCTTATGCAAGCAAAAAACAGACCACTAAAAGAAAATTAACCAATTCGTTTAAGCCCCTGCAAGAGCTCTTCAAGCCCTTTTGGCTGATCACCATGATAAGACAAAGGAACACGAACAACACTATATCAGTAGAGATAATCAAGTGCAAAGGAGCACAATTCTCATTAATGAGAACCCCAATGGAGTGTCTGATTAGAAAGTCATCTCATTATGGTTTTCAAGTGATACTTATCAATGTGCCTACAAGAAGGTTCAAGATTTCATGCATATCTAGTGTCATTATTGTGAATTATGGATTCTCTCACACTAAACCTCAAGGGACAAATTTTTCTCAATGTAGTGGAGAATGATGTAGAGCGGATCATGAAAATAATGAAGATTGCAAACAAATATTTATTAACTATTTTATATTCTTATTTAGAGATAAATCTTTGTAATAATGTATATCTTTTAAGTGGAGAAGGGAGCAATCCAGTCGGGCATCTAAGATTCTAAGTTAGCTACTTTACAGGGTTAAAAAGTCAAGAAAAGAAACATTCAACCTTACAGATGAAAAGAGTGTGCACAAATATGAGAACAAATAAATTATCAATTCATTTGGTGATACATGTCAACGACCAAATTTAAACTGTCAGATAACATAGTAACTTTAAAAGGTTATAATAATAGTGTTTAACAATCTCAAATCACATGAAATTTCACACAGTCTTCTATTTTTGCACAGTCTCCGTAAGGTTGGATTTTCTTAAAATGTCATGATAAAAGAGTTTTTCTACAGTAGGGTGTCTAACTAGGATACTAGACTGGGTAGCTCCCATGAACCAACCATCTTTTAATTACAATAAATAGGTTATTTTAGACTAGTAATAAGAGTTGTTTCCTTATTAAATTAGGTTGCTTAACTTATATTTCCTCCGTGCAGGATAAATGTCCTCTATCAACTTTTACAGTCAAATTGACCATTTCTAAAATTAATAATGAAGCATGTATATTTAGATTTTAAAAATAGAAACCTGAGATTAGTACTAAATTTTATGAAGTTAATTTTTTGTTTCAAAATTAATCAGTTTGACTATAAAGTCAATGGAGGACATTTATCCTTGGAATGGAGGGAGTAGTAGAATTAGGGTTTTCTATAATCTGTAAAATTGATGTAATCTCCATCATTATATAGTGGTAAATATATTGATTTGAAAGGTTTTTTGCCATTATGTGGGTTTCTACTGATAACCTGAGAGGACAAGTTCATATTTCCCTCCTTTCTTCCCATTTATCCCTTTTCTAAGCCATTGTATACTTGTCCTGAATCACAATTTTTTAGTAGTCACATGGGACTTTATATTATTTCTAAACAATCAAGTATCAACTCCAAGAAAAAAATTACAGGAAAAAATCTAGTAATATATGAATTTGTATTATTTACTCAATAATTGATCCAAGATTTTTTTTTTTTCTCAAGTACAACTGCTACAAGAATTTATTACACATACATACTTCTATGCAAAATAAGACCACTCACCTATATTATCAGTAACCCTCAGACTTTGTATAGAAAATACATATATGATCTGAACAAAGACTTCAGTTTCATATTATTCTTTCAAACTAGCATTGGCTGAACTTTTTACACTCTTTTCTATCTAAGATATCTTATATCTTTCTAAAATGAACAAAGAATCAGAATTTGAACATAAAATTGCCAATTGATTGTATGATTCTATGTCAAATATAAATGTTGCAATAAACGTCTACAACATATCTAAATGTATCTAATATCCTAATTCCAGTAATTAATTACACCCAGGTCTAGTGTTCACTTGTTGACTACTTGGTCATTGGTTCAAATCATGTAAACAGCCTTTTTTAAATAGATTAAAGGTTTTTTACATCTGACTCTCCCAATATTTGCGGCAGCCTTGTACACTGGGTACAAACTAGCGATATCCAAAAAAATACCTCCTCCAACCCAATGAAAAAGAAGACAACTAGAGATACCTCTTGAGGAGGACAAGATTACAGTTGCTATTTTCAAGATGGAGGGGATAACGTTTCCTAGTTCTAGCGGTTTTAATATGGGAGTCTTTCAGCAATGTTGAGATGTATCCTAATCTGTTAAGATTGTTTCAAGAGATTTGCATTAATGGAGTGCTAAGTGGAAGCACAAATTCAACTTTTATTACCATAATCCTGAAAGAAGATAGGTTCACTAAAATGAAATAAAAATATTAGACTAGTGGGATAAAGTTCTGAGTATTTATGGTCCTATCACAATCTTGGATTCTCGAAATGCATACGATAGTTTGATGTGAAGTTATCAAGAGAAGGTGATGAGGAGGAACGATACGAAAGTAGGTAGAAAATATGGGGAGTATTTGTTTTATTCTTCTTGCATTTCAATTATTATCAATGAGAAACCTAAGATCTGGTCCATGGTTTCTAAAGAATTGAGAAAATAACTCAAATTGACTTCAAAAAATAAATATGATCCTATATTTTGGAACGAAGAAAATATTATGTAGGCTATTTACTTTAACCAAGCAACCACAACTAGCATTTGGAAAAACCTAATGTAAGTTAACCACTAGACAGAAGTTAGAAGAAAATAGAATACCAGATGGAAATACAGATCCTGTCAGGGAGCAGAACTGTACTATTAGCTTCCGAGCAGAGACTGCAATAGGGCAGTCAAGCCAGTAACCTTGACATGAGAATTTCTGTCTCAGTGCACCGTACAAACTCAACAGCCATCCAACATGACCACTAGAAATCAGAACATCACGCCAAGAAGGACCAGGCTACTAGCAGCAAATAAGATATCAAAAAGAGTTATGCAATTTACTTGGATAAATCACTAAAACATGAGAAGTAAATCTGAATGATATTAAAATAGGATAATTGTATTGTTCTGAATAAAGCAAGATTGCCAAAGGGAAAAAAATTATCTGATGCAACAAATAGCAGCTAAGAAAAGGTTACTACATTGCAAGAATTGGCTAATTTTAACCTATGTGACATGGAATTGATGCGTGTGGTACAGGTATGTGTCTAGGTGTCAGTTTCTTCAGATACATGGACAATGCTGAAAAGTTTCCAATATTTTGGATATGGGTGCATAAAATGCTATTTTTGAATAAAAAGTTTGACAACTAGCGTAAGTCTTCCTTGAGCAAAACTCTATTATATGAAGACATCCAAATGAGATCAAACAATTTTTTTTCTTCGTCTTTTGCATCAAATCTGATTCTTCTTTTCCTCATCTTTTTATCCCTTATTTTAATTCTTCTCTATAGGTGACGTATCAGACATGGATGCCATACCCCTACATGCATGTCCAGGTGTCAAGTGTTCGACACGAATACCTATCCATTTAGAAGAGTCCATGTTACATAGATTTAACAGAGCAGTCTTCTATTTCTTCCTAGTATTCATGAATGTCAAGAAAATGGAATAAGAGATACGTCATCATTTTGAGAAGGATAAACATAACAACATACAAATACTTCATTCTCTTCATGTACATGCCTCATTCCATATATAACAAGTTGTGAAAGAAAACAGATTTCTTACCTGGACTAAGGTATAATCAGACCTCTTGGGTGAGTTGCTATCATATCTAGGTCCGGTGGAGAAAACATCTATGCTGTTTTTTGCACCCTCAACAGCATATGTGTTATACCGAAATTCCCAGTTCAGGATTTGAAGCATGAGACGTAGAGCTGCTGTACAAACTTTAACCTCAGGTACCGCAGATTCAGATTTGACAATACTATTTGTGACACTTAGAGCAGCATCTTGTGCCCAACAGTATAATGTCTGTGAATTAATAAAAAAAAACATATATCCAAAAGTGAAAAATGAATGGGTTCGATTTCTTTTTTATAAAATTAAGAAGTACCAGATAAAAGAGTTTGTCTGAAAAGCACGTGTTGAAATGAGTAAAATAAGGAAAAGGTCAAACAATGTGTGTATCAAAGAAAGGGAATATACACAAGATTTCGTGTGTCCTGCACCTAATATGACGTAGTTTTGAATGATAAAATGATGAAATGTCAAAACAGCCATTAATGAAAATGGTGAAATACTAAAACTGCTATTAATGAATTCTCTTAAAATAACATGACGCACAAAAGCTTGTGTGTATCCACGACGCATACTCCCTTTTTCCCATATATAATTATATATATTCTTGGAAAACAATAAGCATAAAAAATCAAAAAACCTTTAAATAGTCTAGCTCTAGTGATTTCCGGCACTGTTCATGAAACTCTCTAGGAAGACCCATAGCAGTTGAAGTAGAAGGTCCAAATTCTGATACCTGAAAGGAAGGGTCATAGTCACAAAATTGGTTCAGTAAAAGTTAAGCAGAAGTGTATTCAAAACTACATCCAAATAGAAGTGAAAACTGCAAAAGGCAAAAAAAACTTACCAAGGACTCTAAAACAATGATTCCACTGAACTGCACATCTAGACCATGGCTGCCAATTACAGCCTGTCTTACCTGTATCCATATAGACACAACAACTAACAAGGTGAGAATAAATGACTTCAAACAAATAGTAAACAGAAGAACAAGCAAACATAGAGCATTTAAAGTCTTCAAATTTTGAAAAAGCTGTTGATAAATAATTAAATATATCACCGGGACACAAAAAGAAGCTTTTCATGAACAGCTCAATCACCAAGTTGTTCATGAACAGCTCAATCAAGGCTCATATTTTTATTTTATTTTTTGATAAAAGAAGAAATTTTATTAATAGAGAAGAAAAGATACAATAAATAGGGGACAAGAAGTCCATCCTCAGCAGACTAAAAGATCAAAAACAAGAAAGCACTTAAAAAAGTGCAGCCCTCCAATCTCTACATAAATCAGTAACAAAGATACCTCTAAAAACTCCCATAGCAGAAGCCCAAAGAGACGCAAGAAAAATAACCCTATCATTCAATAGCTTTAAGGATAAGTAACTTTGTCTAAACAACCTAGCATTACACTCATTCCAAATTCCCCACAAGATAGAAAAGAAGGCATACTTCCATAAAATTTTGGCATCCCACTTACTTCCAAATCCTCTAAAACAAATTAATAACATATTTTCCACCGTAGCAGGACACACCCACTCCTCTCCTAACACTCCAAAGAAAGAGCTCCACAATCCCCAAGCAACAGGACAATGCAGAAATAAATGAGCATGTGTCTCATTACTCTGCCTTCACATAAAACAAATGTTCGGAGATATAACTTTGTAACACCTGCGACTTTGATAAAGATCATTAGTATTTAATCTTTGTAAAACCACAGACCACACAAAAGCCTTGACTTTGGAAGGGACCTTGGCTTTCCAAATGTACGAAGCTAATGGAAATGGATGAGGAACAATAGACGGAGTCAAAAAAGAGGAGTAACTCTTACAAGAAAAGGAATCAATTGAATCTAAAGTCCGAATACGCTTATCAGAAGAGGTGTATAAATGAAACAAATCAGGCTCATATGAATATGTTCATTCATCAAACAATTCGAACGAGACTTAAGATCAAGCACATATATCTAAGAACCCAAATTAGAGCAGGAATAAGCTAGGGGTCTTTGGGATTTACAAATAATGCTTAATTTTACATCACATCCCTAAAAGATACTCCCTCCGTCCCATAAAAGATGTCTCAAGTACAAAAAGAATTTATCCGCCAAAAGATGTCTCAAGTACACAATTTAAGTGCAAAATGTTATATGATACCATTTTAACCACAAAAGTGTGCTTAAGTAGGGTCCACTAGTTTTAAGAACGAGCAAGAATCATTAGTGTACTTATATGGGTCCTCTATGGGAATATTGGAACTCGTTTTATACTCATTTCCGCCGACTAGGGCATCCGTCATTTAGAGTCATTAAAATTCTGTTTCCGTCTTTATTTCAAGGTCTAGATGTTGAAAACTTTAATTGTGAAGTATGTGACCTTGCCAAACACAAACGTGTACCTTTTCCAAGTAGTGATAAAAGAAACTCTTTTTCCTTTTATCTCATTCACAGTGATATTTGGGGTCCATCTACTACTCCTAATGTTTCTGGGGCAAGATGGTTTGTGTCATTCATTGATGATTGTACTCGTGTTACTTGGCTTTTCTTACTTAAACATAAATCTGAGTTCAGTACTGTTCTCCCAAACTTTTGTTCCATGATTAAGAACCTATTTGGGGTCGCTATCAAAAGGTTTAGATCAGATAATGCCAGGGATTATTTCAATCAAGTACTAACTCCTTATTTTCAAAAGGAAGGAATAGTACACGAGTCATCCTGTGTCGATACGCCACAACAAAACGGAGTCGCGGAAAGAAAAAATGGTCATCTCCTTCAGTCGACCCGAGCCTTCTTATTCCAAAGAAATGTGCCCAAGTCTTTTTGGGGGAAAGCAGTTCTTACAGCCACTCATCTTATAAATCGTTTGCCTTCTAGAGTCTTGGGATTCAAGAGTCCAATGGACATACTCTCAACATTCTATCCAAACATACACAGTACAAATAATCTTGTCCCTAGGATATTTGGGTGCGTGTCATTTGTCCATATTCACAGTCGAAATAGGGGGAAACTAGACCCAAGGGCGTTGAAATGCGTATTTGTAGGTTATTCCTCAACTCAAAAAGGGTACAAGTGTTATCACCCTCCATCGAAGAAATTCTTTGTCTCGGTGGATGTTACTTTTAATGAGCAAACACCTTACTTCATCTCACCTTATCTTCAGAGGGAGAATTCAATACTTGAAGATAAGGACGGGGATTTCTTATTCGATTTGTCGTCAATTCCTAAACCAGTTTCTAGTGTGCCAAATCTTGTGTCTGAACCAGTATCTGAGTCTATGCCAAATCTTGTGTCTAAACCAGTATCTGAGTCTATGTCAAATCTTGTGTCTAAACCCGTGCCGGAAATTTCAGACACTCCCAACTTTGCCCTTGAGAATGTGAAATTTGACAAAGGCAAGGTGTATTCAATGAATCAGTGCAAGTCCAATCATCCAACCCAGATCCTGAGAACAAGGTAGCAATTTCTAATTCTTCATTACAAGTTGAAACTGAATCCCATGTAGACAATAATAATGACCAAGACCTTCCCATTGCTATTAGGAAAGGAACTAGAGAGTGCACAAAACGACCTTTATATCCTCTTGCACACTTTCTTTCCTTTAAACATTTCTCACCATCACATAGAGCCTTTCTTGTTAACTTGAACACTATTACCATCCCTACCACCTTATTCAGGGCTTTGACCAAAGAGAAATGGAGACAAGCCATGAATGTAGAAATAGAAGCATTGGAAAAGAATAAAACGTGGGAGTTAGTGAAGTTACCTGTCGGAAAGAAACCTGTAGGGTGTAAATGGGCCTATACAGTGAAATATAGAGCAGATGGGTCAATAGAGAGAGATAAAGCAAGGTTGGTAGCCAAGGTTATACTCAAACCTATGAGATTGACTACCTAGAGACTTTTGTTCCGGTTGCAAAGATGAATACTGTTAGAATCTTACTGTCATTAGCGGCTAATTATGGTTGGGACTTGCAACAATTTGATGTCAAGAATGCTTTTTTGCACGGAGAACTAGAAGAAGAAATTTATATGGAGGTCCCACCTGGTTATGGAAATAACTTGGGTGATCATACTGTGTGTAAATTGAAGAAAGCCTTGTGTGGACTTAAGCAATCACCACGGGCATGGTTTGGAAGATTTGCGAGAGTTATGATTGTCATGGAGTATAAACAAAGCCAAGGGGATCACACACTATTCATTAAATACTCACCTTCAGGAGGAGTCACTGCACTATTAGTGTATGTTGATGATATAATAGTGACGGGGAATGATGATAATGAGAGACAACTTCTAAGTCAGTGTTTGGCTAAGGAGTTTTAAAATCTGATTCCTTGTATTTGTTAAATGTAGTTTCCTTGTATATTTCCTCTCTTATATGCTATAAATAGGACTGCTCTCTCTTGTAAAAGCTATGGAAGTCGCAATACACTTTACTCTCTTGTATTGGTCTTCCTCCTTATTTGTTCTATTACGTAATCTTATTTTCTAACACATACATTAAAGATCGCAAGTTGGGAAGATGTGCTAAGTGAACCGCTATTGCACTATAGTCCAGCATTCAAACTGACATACTACATTCTAATAATTCCTAAGTTATTTAAACCTGATTGATGTAGCCATGAGCAGGTGGAAGAGAGGTCCAACATGCCTTGGAAGGTACAACATTTACATATATATATATATAATATAAGAAGAAGGGCAAAATACACAGAGAGGACAAGGAGTCCTCCTCTATCATGTATAAAAATATCTATACATAGTTATCATATTCTTATTATTGTAGCATAAGGCAATCAACAGTAAGTTTGACCTCCAATAGAACAGGTAGGATGCCAATTCATGTCCTTTTTCACTCACTAACAATTCAAAATTTATATGCCAAGGCTATCATTCCTTTGGATCTTTGGTCTTCCATAAAATCGTGGCTCGGAAGCTTATTCATTCTCAGGAGGATATTTTGTAGATAAATTTTTCTCTCCTCTGTAATTTTCCCATTATGTTTTATTAACTTCAACATAACTCCCTGATCACCAGCTTTGTCACTTGTATCTGATTCGATGTCTTGGAATTTCCACTTTTTTCCTAACTTGAATGATAGCGAGGCGGAGGATTTGTCCTCTTTATTTCTTCTTTTGACTCCTTAACACGTACTCCATAGTCTTCGGTGCATTCTTCTTTCCCTGATTGGTGTTTTTTGCTTTTTGGTTTTGTAAAGGAGATTCTCTTTCAAGATCTTTCTTCTCTTGTCGGTTTCGTTTGCTACTAACATTTTTTTCCAACTTGCACTTTTATTTTTGTTTCTGGAACACTTGGCAGATTATGTTTTTGACACAGACTTGACTTATTTTGTTTCTGAGTGACATTCCATGTTGTAAAATAACTGATACAGGATATGCTTTCCTTTAGCATTCTTAATTTCTTACAAAAAAATTCTTCATCAATATGTGTGGCCAAAATACCAAGCAGAGTTCTGTATCACCTAAAAAATGGGATCCATGTTCAAAGTAAGTTTGAGCTCGACATGCATCAAAGTGAAGTTCAAACACCCTCAAAATTAACACAATCAAGCCTCAGCAATGTGGTTTATCTCAAAAAAAAATTCGCCCTACTATTCTCTAACAAAAAAGGATAATATGTAGAAATGTAGAAATTCCAAAACACACCTTCACTTATATAAATCCATATAGGAGGGATGTCATAAACGTGAAAGTTTTAACTACTTCAATTCAACTGTATCATAATGTACAATAAATGTTCATGTGTCAACATTCAGCAAGTATCAAGAGAACAATTACAAATATCATCCACAAATTAAATTGCGTAAAAGGAATACTAGAACTTGCTTCAAAAAATTAAAGGATGTTCTCTTTTAATCATTAATTGGATTAGTCGCATGATACATTCAAATCTCAAGTTTACTAGCTAGGGGTCCAAGCAAAATATGAAAAACACCTTCAATATAATATTTAAAGGTGTTGAATACGCAGCAAGGCCAATAGAATTAAATCATTGTGTAGGTAAGCCTTGGAAGGGAGTGTAAACCAGTAAACCTTCCACATGTATTCCTATATAGTACACAGTAACTGTCCCAAAAATCATTACTGATGTGGATACATAATATAAGAGAAGCATTTACTATGGAAAAACTGGACTAAGAAAGATAAGTACAGGTAGTATATAGTTCGCATAGAAACAGCTTCAGGTACATTGAGAATTAAACTGTACCTTATGAAAAAATGCATCCCTCTCAGTAGCTGAAAAGTCTAGCCTGCACAGAAAACAAACATACTGAATTGGCTATATGGGTTTTTTATTTCTGTTGAATAGCTAACTTGAAATTTGGAGCAACAAATAGTTGAAAACTTGAAATGGTATGAGTTAATGTATTTTCATTTTTTTCTAAGTAAGAAATTTATTAGCGGCATGAAAGGGGTACAATCCAAATGCAATCAAGGATATAATCCGGATACAAGTTATAAAACCCACATTCCCAAGTCATTCAACAAAAATCATGTTCCTAAGCTAAACTCTAACAAAAAAATCAACCCAAAAAAAACAGCAAAAGCAATAATAAACAAGGGATAAACCCTCTGGTAAAGGAAAAAAGAATTGAAACAAGTATAAAAGCAATGACAAACAAGGTTTTGAGTGTGAAGATTTCTTTATTCTTCTTCTTTTATTTTTCTTTTTTTTTTTTTGAGAAAACAAGGATTCTATCAGAAATAAGAGGAGCTGCATATAAGGAGGAGAAGGAGTCCTCTGAAGAAATACAAGAAATAAAATAAAGAATACCGATTGAAGCACTATTCATCAATCTCGATGACATCGGAAATAGAAACTCCTCTAAAAGGTTCCATAGCCGAATCTGCTAGAAATGAAACCCTATCCCAAAGAAAAGGAATAGAAAGATAAGTATCATTGAAGATTCTAGCATTTCTTTCGGTCCATATGCCCCACAAAATAGTAAAACAAGAACACCTCCAAAGGATAGTAGCATCCTTGTGCTATCCAAAACTCCAAAATCTAGCCTGAAGCAAACTCTCCAAAGAGCAAAGGGACATCTAAGCCTCCTCAAAAATTCCAAAGAGATAATTCCAAAGGCTACATGCTCCTTTAACACAATGCAAAAAATGATGTCCATGACATTCTAATTTTTTCTTGCACATGACACACATAACTAGACACAAGCATTTGTATGGCCTTCTCCTTTGCAACAAATCATTAGTATTAAGACAATTGAGAACTGCCGAACAAACAAAAGCCTTAATTTTCAACGAACCTTGACCTTGCAAATATAAGAATTTAGAGAAAACACAAATGCGAAGATTTTGTGATGGTGTTCTCGTTTTGCCAACATGTGGAACATTCAGACAAAGAGGAATGTTATAGTTTTCTACGATAGGTATCTTTCAATTCCAATAACTTAGAGCTACTTGCCATTGTGTTCATTCATGGAGAGCAGTTGCAGCATTGCATATGTCATAGAGATTAGTTGGCAGCTCCGTTTTTTAGGTTCTAGCACCCACTAAGAATTTAGCTCAAAGAAGTCCTTCATTTTTCTTGAATCAGTCCTACATCACTTCCTTCAACTTCCTTGTTTGTGCATGATCTAAAAATAGATTTCTTGTAGGCTCCTTCATTTGGAAGGTAAAGGTTCCTATAAAAATCAAAGATTTCGTCTAGTCCTCTTTCCTTGATCGTAACAACACAAATAATTTGATGTGGAGAATGCCCTACAACAGTTGCTATCAGACAAGTGTGCTATGTGGAAATAGAGTTTAGAGTTCCATTGTTTCTACACTATTATTGGTCGTGGAGTTTGTGGCATTCTTTACTTTGGACTTTTAGAGAGTCCTTTTCTAATTTCATTAGAGGGTTTGCTTCACATCAGGTGTTCTGAGTGGAGCAGGATTGCAAAAATTTTGTTGTGTTGTGCTTGTTTTGCCATTTTGGTGGACACTTGGCCAGAGAGGAATGCTAGAAGTTTTGATGATAAATATCTTTCTTTTCGATAACTTGTGTGATTTCACAAAGAGAGGTTACAGTAGATAATGTGCATAGAGATTAGCGAGCCCTGCTTATTTAGGATTTTCTTGATTCCACTATGTTTTAGCTCAAGGATTCCTTGCCCTCAATTTTTTGTAATCTCTCTTCTGTATTTGAAATTATTCTTATACTGTTTAAAAAGGTACTACAATGTATTCATTAAACAAGGGAAACATTGTATTCTCCTCGGAACCCTATCATATGCCTTCTCTTAGATTTATAATCACCATATGTAGGTCTTTCCTCTTTTCTCTAAACCTCAACATCAACTTTCTATTGAGGAATACCTTCCACGGTAGGGTAGATCTCCCCATAACCCCAAATTGATTATCTGATACTCCAGTGTATAATCTTAATCGTCTTTCAATTACTCTCTCCCACAACTTCATTGCAAGGCTTATGAGCTTAATCACTATGTAGTTAAAACAATTTTGAATCTCTCTCTTATTCTTTAAAACTGGCACTAACATACTCTTCCTTCACTCATTAGGCATCCTTTTAGTGTGTAAGATCTTGTTAAACAGAAATAGTTAGCCTACTGCCTACCTAGTTCCATACCCACCAAGCACCTCCAAACTTTGCCACGCCCCATAGTCTTGCCTCTCTTCTTCTTTTTCTGTAAAGCTTCCTAATTTCGAGGATCCTGATTTACGCACAGTTCTCCTATTTGTATCATCTAAAACATCCTCCAATTCTTTCCAGACTTCCATTACTCTCACCATTAAAAAAATTATAAAAGTAACCCCTCTACCTTTCCTTAACCACTTCATCTTTAACGAGGAGTTTTTGATTCTCGTCCTTGATGCATCTGTGGCTCAAATCTTTACTTCTCCTATCCCTTGCCTTATTAAGCTTGTAGACAACTTTTTCAAGCTCCTTGGTTCCAAGCTTTTGATACAAGTCCTCATAAACCTAACCTCTATCTTCTCTCACTGCTTTCTTTGCTTCCTGTTTGGCCAATTTATAGCTCCGCAAGTTCTCTTCATTAAAGCATTTATGCAACCATTTACAACTTTCCTTTTTTCTCTTTGTTCTATTCCTCTAACTAGCTCATGATCCCGTGCAAAGCATGGATTTTGTTATAAAATTATTGTATAATTTATACTTTTTAGTATCATACTATACTAATATATTAATTATAATAATAATAGATTAATATTGTGTACGATGATTTTTATAAGAAATATTATTTCTTTCTAAAAATATTATTTAATTAATAATGTATAACTAATTATTGATGAAAAATTAAACAGATTTAATAATCTACGATAACAATTCATCTATTTATACAATATAAATGTCAGCTAGTATTCATCTTTAAAGTAATGATTTATTTGTTTATATATTCATCTATTTATATAATAGTAAAATCCTATTTAAACTCAAATATTTATACTTATGTAATTTAATAATAAAATATTATATATAATTAAATATTATTGTCATCAAGAATATGAATTTTAAAAAACACTAACTAAATTAAAAAAATGTATGCGAATAAGAGATAGTGGTAAGTAGATAATTATGATAGTAAAAATGTAGAAGAAAAGATTTTAAAATCAAAGAAAAGATAAAAAATAGTTTCTTTTCCTAAATTTTATGAGGGTTGAAGAACGATTCCTAAATTTTTAGGGTTGAGAGACCATTTTGTGCTATTATTAATTATATATATTTGCTAATCTATACTTATTTCTAGTTCTCAAATTCACTCTGATTTTGCCGATGCATCACTAAAGCTACTCCATCATTTCAAGGTACTCCATTAAAGCTATTGTATCTGCTATGATAACTTCATTTTTCTACTCTTATTACTACATGAGAATCTAAACACCGCTGTTAGTTGGTGTAAAGCTCATTTGGTTAGAAATACTTGAGCTCAACTACGTTTGGGCTTAGCACATAAACTCTTAAGCTGCTAACTGTTGAGAGAATAGAGAGTTTGATGAATCATCTATGCCAATTGAGGTTTTATTTCTGTAAGTGATGTTATTAACACAATAAGGGGGTGGGAACTTAACAAAACCCTAGGCAGATTAAAGAAACAACCCCACAATGAGAATCAAATATCCATGGTTCAAAGAAGCAGCGGCGGTGTTGATTGTGTTGGCAAAATATCAGCGAGCATATTGGTTTGGTTTGGTTTAATGAGACACGAATCGTGATTTCAAGCAAAGGTTGAGTATAGTCAAAAATTCGCCGTAACGGGGAGAAGTAACAGTGTAGCAGTGAGAAATAACACCATAACAAATAAATAAAGGCAAAATAACAGTGCAACAAAGGGAGTAATAATAAATGTTCTAAAAATTTCCGCCTAGACGTTTGGCGTTCTTTTACCATCTCGATTTGACTTGGCACCTAGGCCCCCGCCTAAGCAGGATTAGAACTCTACTTTGAAGCTATACAATACTTAAAATGAATTTGTTAAGCCTTAAAAGATTTTTTTTAGTAATGGTTCATGTAAAATTTAGAAATATTACATCTACTATATACCTTGTATAACAAGCATATACAATAGAAAAATAAATAAATGAGATCGCATAAAGAAAATGTCTGGCCCGCATAGAAAAACACCTAGGCGGCTTAAGCGCTAGGCATCCCCTCCGCTGCCTAGGTCTACCTAACGATTTTTAAAACACTAGTAATAATAATAGTAATAATATCAAAAAATATGACTCTTTTTGCGAGACAGAGGGTGCAATAATAATAATAAGTAAAATATGTATATATATATAGATAAATAACATATCAAATATAATAATTGTTAAAAGGTATTATTGGTATTATTTTTCCATATATTAGGGAAACAGGTTTCCCTGTTTCCCTCTCCATAATTTCCTCTCCCTGTTCCATGTAGTGTGTTAATACTTTATCTTGTATATAAATGTAGTTACTATCAATGAAATCTAATAAGAAAGAGTACATATTATTTCTAGCTTTTTTCATGGTATCAGAGCTTACGGCATTAACCATTTTCAGCAGTTGAATTTTTTTTTCCTTTTTCCTTCCTCCCGCGTCGCTGCTGTTCATACAATCCATCAGAAAGCTAGTCCAATAATTATATATTGAGAAATTGACATCATATTTGGGATACCTGTTGCCGGGCGACCACGTCGGAGCTTTCAATTTTCCGACCCACCGCCGCACGCGCCGCCACGCACCGACCAGTCGCCAGAGCTCCAACGCCACGCGCCGGCGCGTGAGCCAGTTTTCGGCACCCTTTTCCGGCGCGGCTTCTCCCACTCTGGTCGACTCTTCCTCCTCTTTCCATCCACAGTGGTTTCCCAAAGAAAATATCAAGTTTGCTTGGATTTGGCTTAATTTTTGGTTCGGTTGGTTTGTTTTTCTTCACTGATTATCACCTGCGGCTTGTTGGCTTGAACCCTCGTACTGTTTGGCCTATATATTAGGTCACCATTGCTGTTTGGCCTATATTTATTTGGCTTGTTTTGTATTATCGAGTATTGTTTGGCCTATATATACATACTGCTGCTATTCGTACTGTTTGGCCTATTCTGCTGCTATTCGTACTGTTTGACACCAAAGAGGCTTGTTTTATCAGTGTTAAGCTAGTACTGTTTAACCCCTCGTACTGTTTGGGAGCCTGTATATTATCCTTGTTGTTAAGTTCCTTGGATAAATTGTTGCTCCTATTATATCACCATGGCAGAATCTGGTCCTATTATCGAAACCAATAAGGGACAGATGATTAGAAATCATCATCTCAATTCCGCTTTGGTTCTTAGTCCATTTAAATTGGATGGAAATAATTATCTTGCCTGGTCCCAAGCATGTCGTATGTTAATTGATGCAAACCGAATGCAGCACTTTATCACTGGTACAAACACCATACCTGTACAAGCAGGTACTGCTCAAGAAGAATGGAAATCTGATAACTCCATGGTAAAAACATGGATTTTTAACTCAATGGAACCTAGTATGCGGAGTAGTTACATGTTCTTAGACACTGCATATGCACTTTGGGAAGCTATCTCTCAAACCTTCTCTATCTCTGGTGATATGTCTGAGGCCTATGATATTCGTAAACGAATCCGTGAGTTGGGCCAAGGAGAGAAATCTGTAGCACAATATTTTGCAGAGATTAATGCACTTTGGCAGGAGCTTGATCATTATCGGGTTTTCTCAGCTAAATGTCCGGAAGATGCAGCAATTTATCAAAAGTTTATTAATGAGGATAGAGTTGTGGATTTCTTAGCTGGTTTGAATATAAAGTTTGATCAAGTTCGAGCTCAACTGCTTGGTCAGACACCTTTCCCATCCCTGAGAGAGGCTCATGCTAGAGTCCAGCAAGAGGAAAGTAGACGACGAGTGATGATACTAAAGGCAAATCCTGTTGACCGATCAGCCTTGATTGCCTCGTATCCTAAACCTGGCTTTCCCATTTCCTCTCCTATTGAGAAGGAGTCCCGTGAATGTGACTATTGTGGGGGGAAGAATCAAACCAGGGATCGCTGCTTTAAGCTCCATGGACGTCCTAGAGGACATGGAGGTCGGTCTGGTCCTGGTCATGGACGTGGATCCCATGCCTACATGTCTGCTCCTCCACCTTCTGCTGATGTATCCAGCACTGCAGACACTACTACGGCACTCACTCCTGAGGAAATCTCAGCCTTTCGGAAATTCTATTCCAAACCTACTTCCTCTCATTATGCCCAAACAGGTATACCTCCTTGTGCTTTTCATGTTTCATCCACTTGCCCTAGTTGGATTATAGACATAGGTGCCTCCGAACATATGACAGGGTCCTCCAACCTGTTTACTTCATACACGCCCCGCTCTGGAAAAGACAAAGTTCGAGTTGCTGATGGCTCCCTGTCTTCTATCTCCGGGAGTGGTTCTGTATTATGTACCTCTTCATTAACATTATCATCTGTTCTCAATATTCCTTCCTTCACTGCAAATTTATTATCTGTTCAACGTCTTTCTGAATCTATGCACTGTTCCGTAACCTTTTTTCCCAATCATTGTATTTTTCAGGACTTGGTGACGGGGCAGAAGATTGGCAGTGGTAGTGCAGTTGATGGTCTCTATTATTTAGATGTTCCCTCATCTAATATAGTCTCTACTCAGGCTCATCACTCTATTTCAGACTCCAGCTTGACCTCTCTCCATCAATGGCATCGTCGTTTGGGTCATCCTTCATTTTCAGTATTAGAGTCTTTATTTCCATCTTTAGTTAAAGGATGTAACAAAACTCAGTTTTTGTGTGAACCATGTGAATTCGGTAAACACAAACGTTCGACTTATTCTGCTATTAACAGTCGTCATTCTGAGTCTTTTGCTATTATCCATACTGATGTATGGGGCTCTTCTCGGGTTGTTTTCCGTTTTGGTTTTAAGTGGTTTGTTAGCTTTATTGATTGTCATTCTCGTGTCACTTGGATTTACCTTTTGCGTTCCAAAAATGAAGTTTTTGATTGCTTTTAGGACTTTCATAAAATGATTCAAACTCAATTTAACGCTAAAGTCAAAATTCTCCATAGTGATAACGGTCGTGAATACAGTAATAATCACGTTTTTGAATCTTACCTCTCCCAGCATGGCATCATTCTTCAAACCTCCTGTGTCAAAACCCCAGAACAAAATGGAGTAGCAGAAAGAAAAAATCGACACCTACTAGAAGTTGCCCGCACTCTTATGTTTACAATGAAAACTCCTAAATTTTTATGGGGTGATGCGGTTCTGACTGCGGCATTCCTTATCAACCACCTTCCTTCTAGAAGCCTTGGAAACAAAAGTCCTATCTCCTTTCTCCAGCACATAACCACTCCTTCCCCCTCGCCACGAGTTTTTGGATGCGTGTGTTATGTTCATGATAAATCTCCCAATCGGGGTAAATTGGATCCCAAAGCTCTTCGGTGTGTTTTTATTGGTTATTCTCCAACCCAAAAAGGTTATAAATGTTATCATCCCCCTTCTCACAAAGTGTTTGTCACTCGGGATGTAACTTTTTGGGAGTCGGAACCTTTTTATTCTTCTTCACCGTCTCCTCAGGAGGAGGATGTTATTGATGAGGAGACGTTTCCTTTTGAGACTGGTATTACAAATACAAGTACAAGTACTATTATACCATCTTCCTTTACTCCTGTTGTTGTTTCTGATAATGCTACATAGGGGGAGTTACAGTTACACGAGCCATCTTCCTCTACTCCTGTTGTTGTTTCTGATAATGCTACACAGGGGGAGTTACAGTTACAGTCCGAGCCTGAGTTGAGGACCTATACTCGAAAAGGGAAGAATAAGGTCACCATCGCTGCACCACTACACCAACCTTGCCCTGAACCGAGTCTTGATAATACTAAAGGTATGAATCCTAATCCTATTTGTTCTTCTGATGATACTGACATTCCTATTGCTCTTAGAAAAGGTGTCAGGTCTTGTACACAACACCTTATCTCGAATTTTGTTTCATATGATAAATTATCTGCATCCTACCATTCCTTTGTTTCTTCTTTGTCCTCTATATCTATTCCTCAGGGGTGGAAAGAAGCAATTAGCAACGAGAAATGGAAACATGCTATGATAGAAGAGATGAATGCCCTGAAAAAGAATAATACTTGGGAACTAGTTACTCTTCCTTATGGGAAAAGACCAGTTAGTTGCAAATGGGTATATACAGTGAAACAAAAGGCAGATGGGACAGTTGAAAGACTCAAAGCCAGGCTAGTTGCAAAAGGGTACACTCAGACTCACGGGATTGATTACCAGGAGACTTTTGCTCCCGTGGCGAAGATGAACTCTGTTCGTACCATAATCTCATGTGCAGCAAACTTTGGCTGGGATATTCAGCAATTGGATGTGAAAAATGCATTTTTTCATAGTGACCTGGAAGAAGAGGTATACATGGAAATACCCTCTGGTTTTGCCTCATCTGTCACCAAGGGTAAGGTTTGTAGACTGCGAAAGGCTTTATACGGATTGAAGCAATCTCCCCGAGCCTGGTTTGGTAAATTTCACAAAGCAATGATAAAACTTGGGTACAAGCAGAGTCGAGCAGATCACTCTATTTGTCAAACAAATAAATGGTAAGACTGTCATTCTTATTGTTTATGTTGATGATATTGTAGTGACAGGGGATAATAAAGAAGAGATAGTTAACCCCAAGGCAAGCCTGGCTAAAGAATTTGAAATCAAAGATCTGGGCACCTTGAAATATTTCCTTGGTATTGAAGTTGCAAGATCTTCCAGTGGAATTTTTCTATCTCAACGGAAGTATGTTCTTGATCTCTTAACAGAAACTGGCATGCTAGGATGTAAACCTGTTGATTCTCCTATTGAAGTTAATCATCATCTAGAAGGAGGCACAGGACCTACGGTTGATAGAGAAAGATATCAATGTCTAGTGGGACGACTGATATACCTGTCTCATACTAGACCCGATATATCTTATGCTGTGGGTATAGTTAGTTAATTTATGCATGATCCTCGACAATGTCACATGGAAACCGTTTACAGAATTTTGAGGTATCTCAAGTCTGGTCCTGGAAAAGGTTTATTGTTTGCACCAAATGGTCATATGAAAGTTGAAGCTTTTTCCGACTCAGATTGGGCTGGCTTTATAGAGGATCGTCGATCTACATCAGGCTACTGCTCATTTGTTGGAGGTAACCTTGTTACTTGGCGTAGTAAAAAACAGTCCGTGGTGGCAAGATCTAGTGTTGAGGCTGAATATCGTGCTATCGCCTTGGGTATATGTGAACTAATGTAGCTTCGAACTTTGTTAGAAGATTTGGGTGTTACAACTAAAGAGCCTATGCAGTTATTTTGTGATAATAAGGCAGCCATTAGTATTGCAAACGACCCAGTACAACACGATAGAACGAAGCACATTGAGATTGACAGACACTTCATCAAAGAAAAGTTAACCAATGGTCTTATTTGTTTACCTTTTGTAAAAACAGATCATCAGTTAGCTGATATTTTGACTAAGGGACTTAGTGGTAAGATGTTTCATCCATTGTGTTTCAAGTTGGGTATGCGAGATATCTATACACCAACTTGAGGGGGAGTGTTAACAGGTATTATTGGTATTATTTTTCCATGTATTAGGGAAACAGGTTTCCCTGTTTCCCTCTCCATAATTTCCTCTCCCTGTTCCATGTAGTGTGTTAATACTTTATCTTGTATATAAATGTAGTTACTATCAATGAAATCTAATAAGAAAGAGTACATATTATTTCTAGCTTTCTTCAATAATAAATTTCAATAAACCATACTAGCTTTTCAAAAAATAATAATAACTATTAATGAGGAACAACCGAACAAGAAGAGCATGATAATGTAGAACAAGAGTAGGAGAAGGACTGATTTATAACTATTTACTTCTTTTATTGTGCTTATGTACTTTTTAGAGTGACTTAGAAACTTATTGTTCAATTATCATGCAACATAGTATTAGTCATTTGGACAATGCTAATTGCTATGTATACTAGATGGTGTTTTGTGTTTATCTAAATGATCCATCTTGTTGATCTTATTATTTAAAAATAAAATTGTAGTTTTATTTAAAATTTTGAAGCTCCTAACTAGCGTAACGGTGCGTATCACCTTATACCAAAACCGATATAATACCTATATCGAGTAAAAAAAAATCTTTTGAAACTTAGGCCGCTACCACGACTTTGAACCATGCAAATACTCCACAATGAGAATCAAATATTTGTATCCATTGCACGGCCCCAAACCTCATCCCCAGGCTAATGGGGATCAACCCCTACAAATTATACAACCCACATGGCACAACTGAAACAAAAGCTATCAAAGTGCCAGCTCCTCCAAAAAATCTGAAGAGCGGAAGAACACCTCACGGATAACCTTGATGTACCCAAAAGGAAAGTGTACTCAGTATAAGAGATCTCACTATATGTGTTAAAGTCAAAACTCAATCGAATCATCTTTCTATTACATTCTCTCCAAAGAGACCCCATGATAAAAGGTGGGGCCATATCCCAGTTCGTCACTTAATAGGATAGTCTGACATAAAATAAAAACAAAAACTTTGGCATGCTCTTTATATTTAAAAGGATTTCTTCAAAAGACTAAATGATTAATACTTTAAGACAGTTTTTTAATGATGGAAAAGCCAACTTTTTCCCCTTTCAATATTACAAATAAAGTAAAAAAGGCAACAACAAGGTGCTTATTTCCCCCTTAATAAGTATTGGCACAAAGATAATACTACATCTTGCAAATTACATTAATTGGTTAAAATGTTAATAGTATGAGCCACTTACCAGCCCCTTTTCATCAATTGAGCAGCGACAGAAGAAACTTTTGCTTGGACATAGCCCTCGGGGGAGCTCGCATGTTGCATGACATAAGATAGACAAAAACTGCAACAAATATTTGTAACACTCCCCAGGTGAAATTATGGAGTGCGAGTCATTGAAAGAAAAATTTGGAATTAATATATTATACTCCCTCCGTCCAAGTTTACTTGTACTAATTTCTTTTTTTGCTTTGTACAAATCTATTTGTCCTCTTTCCTTTTTAATACTATTTTTGACCTTATTTTTCCAATACTACCCTCATTTAACTTTAAAAATAATTCATTAAAAACAACATGACATACACTGAAAAAAGTACCACTATTAACTTGACATTGAAAGCACAACCACTCTTTTTTTCCTCTCTCTCTCTCTCTTCTCTATTTTATTATTACAAGAGAGAGTTAGGAGATTAAATAAAACAAAAAAGATGATAATAGAGTAGTTAAGATGGGTAATTTGGACATAAATTTTTTTTCATAATAGGCATGTACTTTTAAACTAGGACAAGTAAAATTGGACGGAGAGAGTAATTCTTAAAAGTAATGGTTCCACCATCATTCAAAAACATATTTTAAAGTGAATCACATATTCACATTAGTTACAAGAACTAAACTTCTCCAACATACTTATGAAAGATATGTGATTACTGCAGTAAAATTGAACTTATGCTTATTTACTGTCAGTGAAGGTTATGGGACATCCAACTTGCAACATTACCTAATCAAGCTTCTTTTCTCATCAGCTGTGAGGAATCCCCATTCCCTGATAGCTGCATCACGAATTGCTGCAGCAGCCTGAAACCTTGCATTTGCCACCTGAGAATTTTCTGGATATGTTGAGATATGGTTAATATGAGAACTCCTCTTGCATATACTAAAATCGACTAAAATAAGAATCTATGAAATCTCAAAAGTCTTATAATTAAAGTATAGTCCAAATATTATGTTAGATTTAACAATTAGCTACATTTCAGTACTAAGCCCTTATCCATTATACCAAATTTAAAAATTGTCTGGAATCAGTTTTCTTCTGCAAGGATCAAAAACAAGTTGAACTATAGTCTACATAATAAGATTATCATTCAAAGGCATAACAATTGACACATGCACCAAGCACAGACAAGTAGTTCAGTTGTAATAGATAACCCTCTAAATCCTCTACCTTTAGTTCAACACTTCAACGAGAATTTCAAATGGAGGAATTCCAAATATCCGGCGGAAAAGACTTTCTAATGGGGTAAAAGAACTTGGAATCGTAGGTCTTCATTGGTTGTTTATATAATTGGAATGAGGACCTTGATAGTGAGATCTCGAATCAACTAACTGGTTTAACGTATTTTTATATCAGTTCTAGACCAGCCGCAAAAGCTTGCACAAGCAAGTGAAGGACGGTCCCTCCACAGCCAGTTATCCATATTGTCAGGATTTGCTTGGCCTATCCTATGTATGAATTATCTTTTATATTTCGTAGGAGATTTGGGTCCTTTATTTATAGTTCTTGCATTTTTTTTTCCAAATATTTATCTTTTATATTAAATTAATAACTATATTAGTACTAATTCCCATAAAGGAATGGGAGCTGTGGAGAGGTTCCATTTTGTCGAACCAAAGGGTAGCAACAGATTATATTCACCGAGTCGTAGCGAAAAACATTGCAAGAACCAAATCTCGTTATTAAAACAATTTATTTTCAATAGTAATTTATTTTCATAATAGTATCAATTCCACCAAGAATTTACTTTGTGAGTTCCTTGTAAATAGCAAAGTAAAAGATGTATTATGTGATTGTAAAACCCGACCAAAATGATGGGAAAGTTTTATAGGACCGGTAGTGAGGCCACCAATGCTCTATGAAGCTAAGTGTTGGGCAACCAAGAAGCAACATGTATAAGATGGGAGTTGTTGAGATGAGAATGTTAAGGTGGATATATGGGCATACAATGTTTGGATAGAAAGAGAAATGAGGACATTCAAGAGAAGGTTGGCGTGCCACTGATTGAGGAGAAGATGAGTGAACATTGGTTGAGATGGTTTGGTCATATTCAATGTCGGCTTGTAAATAGTAAGAAGACGAATATTGTATCAGGAGGAAGATATAAGAAGAGGGAGAGAAGCCAAAAGGTACTTGGGAGAAAATTGTACAAAGAGTTTGAAGGAGCGAAATATAAGCCTATGATAGGACAAAGTGGAGGAGGATAATCCAGTGAGCTTTTAACAGCCTATGAACAGCTGTGATCAGCCTACGAGCAGCTGTATTCAGCCTATGAACAGCTTTTATAGCATGAACCAAATAGCATAAACTTTAAAGGCTCCAGTTAGAATTAGGTCATTGAAGTTTGGAGGGTTACCATACAGCACCTTAAGAATGTAATACAGACAAAGTGTTCATATGATCAACATCCTACTACTACTAGAACAGAAACTATTTATATGCTTGATTCAGTCATATATAAAAATGCATAAACTTACCGAGTATGAACTGACATGCCTTGTATGGCCGTGGAGACTGGCATAGTGATAATATAGTTGCCTCAGCAACTGCTGGGTTGACATGCATCTGATTTAAAAGCAATTCAGGTAAGTATGTTTCCATGCATAGCTTAATAGGCAAGAGAGTATGTCTCAAATTTGTCATTCTTCAAAGTGTGGTCAAGGCTAAGCACTTCAATCCTAATAATGAATGTGACCATAATCAATATGTTGTACAATTTTGCTAAAGGATTTTATCTCTCATCTAGGTTTACCATTTATGTAGCAATAGCATAGCCTTATTGTCATAGTTGTCAAAATCGTATGATAAGTGATACATATAGTACAATACGATACAGAGACAATTCGATACATATCGCATGGTGAATCGAAAATGAAACCGTATCATACGATTCAATTACGAATGTTACGAAATGATACAATGCACGATACTTTTTAAAGTTAGCAACCGACTTGAAAAAGTTTTTAGGTAGATCCAAAAGAGTAAAAGCAAAACTTTTAAGCCTTGTACCATTTTAAATGAAGAGGTTTTTTTAGCACAAACATATTCTATATCGCTTGATGAGCCTTTAATCACTTTTTAGAGTTTTATATCTTCAAAATGTCGCTCTATTTTTCTCACATCACTTTCCATAAGTAGATACATAAATCTCCACTTTTAATTTGAATTATTCTCTTTTGTTTTATAGATTAAAGGTGAATCTAAATTTTCGTTTTCTCTTATTACTCTATAAAGATTACTAAAATAATATCTAATAAATCAATTTAGAATATTTTGACTACAATTAACTTTAAAATTTACTTTTGAGTCTATAATACTCCCTCCATTCCAATATATTAGTCGTTTTAGGACTTTTTTTATGTTCCAATTTAATAGTCATTCTCTCTTATCAAGAAAGTTATCTACATTCCTATGATACCACTAATTTCTCTCCTCTTTCCAAGGAAATTTATTCCCATAAAAACACTACCCTCTTTCCTCTCTCTTATTTAACCTTTTTCAATAAAAACATAAAGGGGCAAATATGGAGATTGAGACCTATATTAATTATGAAGTAATGACATTCATAATATGTGTGTTTTATGCTATAACAATTAATAAATTGGAATGGAGAGAGTAATATTTACTTGACTACTTTTACATATAGTCAAGCTAATATGCTTGATTGTCCAATAAATTGTGTTTTATATGTTTAAATATATATTACCACATTTTGCATTTTGTTTCCGTATCGTACGATACGATTCACGATACGATACATGAAACATGATATGGGGGTTTTCGATACACGATACGATTCACGATTTGACAACTATGCTTATTGTACCCATGGGATCCCACTAATTTCGTCATTGTGCATTTCAAGATACAAGAAAGATATTATTTACGGTCTGACATCTAATCCAATTATCTACAATGGTCCAACAACTAATAAGTTCTAATTACACAGCTAACAGCTAAAAAAAAATCAGGTTTTGACAATCAAATCAATTGCATAACCAGTAGAAAATGGAATTCACTCAAATACTCAATAGAAACTACTATACAAGGGAAGAGTGGATGATACTAAATATCATGAGCAAATCATTTAATCGTTCAAAATGTTTTGTGGCTAAATAACTATTGAAACTACAGTGACAAAATCTTTGGCAAAAGCAGAAGATGTGATTGATTTTTTATTCTAATTCACTTAGAAATGCCTCCTTGTGTGTGTTTTGGCCTCCATATGTGCATGCAATACAAAATATGAGAGAGATATAGTTGTACATTTCTAAATAAATTGTAACCACAAAGACGTTGCCCTGTCTTTGAATAATTAAATACATATATTTTTCTAAGTGTATAAATAAATACATATATCTTTTCTCATATGTGAAAGTGCATAATAACACATATACATCATATATGTATATGATCCATTCATTGTTGTATCATATGTATTTTTTTTTTTTTTAAAATTGCTCTCTTCAATTCATAATAGGGGATTAACTCTCTTATAATTCAGGTATCAATTGTTTCAACAAACCTTTTCTCTATTTTATATCACAAACGATAATAACTTGTTATGAATCACTACAAGACTCGACAGAATTATGTTGACTGGATCCCTATTACACTCGATTCTTAATTTACAAAACAACTCAGCATAGAAATGATTATTGATTAAAGTAGTTGGCTTGATTTACACATGGGAACAAGTTGTAATATAAGATGAACTTGATATTAGCATCCACATATTATTATTGACACTCTACACAGTGTTATTGGCACTCCACACTTTATCACAAGCACAAGTGGTACCCTTTCCATGAGACATGAGATACTCTTTTCTTCAAATGTCAACATTTGAACCTTCAACAGTTTTACGTGTGGAGGACATTTTGTGCCTTTGCGATACAATGCGTAGTGCGAGTGCCAATAATGACTTGTATAGTGCTAACATTGCTACCCACTGATACTAATTTTTAACAGATTGTTCTTCTGATTATCAAATAATATTACAGAATTGTCAGCTTAAAGCAATAATCTGTTTGAAAAATGATTCAATAAAAACTAAAAGACCCAGAAATGAAAACTCCTAAATACATGAATTCCTATATCCCTTCTTTTCGTACTAAAACAATCAGCAACCAAACTCAACATCGTAAATTCCAACTTAAAAATTATTAAAATATAATCAATCCCAATTACGATGGTAACCAAACAGAACAATATAAAGATATAATACTCATTCAACATGTGAAAATATGAAATTCACACACACACACACACACATCTACAGAGAGTGAACCTGAATAGAACTGCAAGCAAGTTCGATCGTTTGCATAGTGGACTGAAGCTGAGCCAAATCGGATTGATGCATCTTTACTCTCTATAAATTTACACACACAGAATACTTGTTAGTGAATATATATATATATACACACACATATAGAGAGAGAATGCTAGTAGAATTGTTGATATTATAGAAGAGATTTAAGAGAAAGTTACCAGTTGTTTGACTTGCTAGTAAATTGAGATAATTATATTGTGAGAAAGAAAGAAAGACGGCTCCCTGCGCAAAGAGGCAAATGAGTGGCGTTTCTTCTTCTCTCTTTTTTTTCCCTTTTTTTTTTTTTTTTTTTGATAAGCGTATATGTCATATTTTTAATTTCTCAATTTTATACCGGGGTAACTCATATTTTATATTTTTTTGAATATTATTTGGGTTAGATTATATTTTTAAAAAGATTTTCCTTATACATATGTATTATATGTAGTTTATCATTATAATATTATTCTCATGTAATTATTTTTTTTATATTTTATTTGGAATATAGTTTTATTGTCGTAATTTTATACATTATTCTAATTACATAATAATTTAGAGATATTTATTTATTATAATTTAGAGATATTATATCTCTTTATAATTTTAAAATTAACATATATCACTTTATATATTAAATCAAACATATATTTGTTCAAAATTAAATTGTATTAATATTCCGTCAATCTACATTACAAGTCTCACGTAATATTTTATTTTTTTATAAAAAAAATAGTATATCTTTATGTTATAAAATGATACTATTTTTCATATTTGTTATTATAATTTTATATTCATAGCACTATTAATAAATAATAATTTATTATATTTAAGGGTGAATGTGGAATAAAAATATATTATTAATATTTATATATTTGGTAAATGGTCCAGGGGTACACTCCCAGCTCATCTATATAACAAAACACAAATGATTTTGAATCTAAAATTTTTCCCGCTCAACCTCTTAAATCATCCGGACCATCCAAAATTTCGGATAAATCTGACCCTTCATTTTTTATATTTCTACCCTCCTTCCCCTTTCTTCTTCGTTCCCTTTCTTCTTTCTCGCTCTTCGTAGTGCCGGAGGCACGGGCGAAGTGCTAGTATAATATAAGTAGTGTACACCTTAATAAACACGACGTCGTAGTAGGATTAATTATCTTCACTCTTTATTTTTTTTGTCAGACTTCTTTCTCCTCGCGAAATCTCTATGTTCTGCTATAAGGTATTATTTCTCCTTCCGTCTACTTCCTTGTCCTTCCTCTTTATTTTTCCATCTAATTTTTCTTCTTCAGTTTTCGCCCCATCTTTTTCTAAACCCTAAATTACTAAATTAAAATAGAACTGATTTATCAATCCCTATTTTATCAAATCAATATTGTGTCCTTCTTGAAGAATTGCTAATTCTTGTAGTTAGTAATTTTTTTCTTTAAGAATTTTTAAACAATTTCTCCCCCTTTCCCTTGCCCTGTGGATATATGTCAAAAGAGATAATTACTATCAGTATCATCATCTACTGTAAGCAGTTTCTAAAATTGTTGTTGCTACAGTCTTAAATAGAAGTTTGTGATAATTAATTATTTGTTTGAGTTGTGAATTTGTTATGCTTCCCTTCTCCAACAATCAAATTTTGAGGCTATGTTTGTAAACTTGTTTCAGCTATGGAAGAGAGGTAACATAGGCTACTACTATGCTTTTCAGATATGGGGAGGATGAACTCCTTAAGGTCCACTTTATTTGATATCAGAACAATTTGTCAGTGGCATCTGGGCAGTTACCTGCCTAAAACACCAATCGCTCAATATGCTTGCTATGTCTCAACAGCTAAACCAAATAACTCTACCCATGTGGTGAATCAGAAAATCACATATTTAATTAGAACCAGCCGATTAGAGGAAGCAAAGGCATTGTTCGATAGAACAACTCATAGAGATACTGTAACATGGAATTCAATGTTAAGTGGGTATGTCCAACGGAGAGAGATGGCAAAGGCTCGCAAGTTGTTCGATGAAATGCCTGAGAGAGATTTGGTATCCTGGAATGTGATGATTTCAGGTTATATATCGTGTGGGAGGAGGTATGTAGAGGAGGGTAGGCTTTTGTTTGATGAGATGCCGAAGAGAGATTTTATTTCTTGGAATACAATGATTAGTGGGTATGCGAGAAACGGGAGGATGGATGAAGCTTTTAGGCTTTTTGACAGAATGCCTGAGCGGAATGTTGTCTCTTGGAATGCTATGATTAGTGGGTTTTTGCAGAATGGTGATGTGAGAAGTGCAATTGAGTTTTTTGAGAAGATGCCTGAGAGGGATGGGGCATCTGTTAGTGCACTTGTGTCAGGTCTTATTAAAAATGGAGAATTAGATGAAGCTGCCAGAGTTTTGCTTGAGAGTGGGAGAAAGGGTGATGATAAAGTTGATTTAGTTCATGCTTATAACACTTTGATTGCTGGGTATGGTCAGAGAGGAAGAGTAGATGATGCTCGAATTCTTTTTGATCAAATGCTATCTGGAGATAATGAGAGGTTTAAAAGAAATGTGGTGTCATGGAATACTATGATCATGTGTTATGCGAGAGCAGGACACATCGTCTCTGCTAGGGAGATATTTGACCAGATGATGGAGCGAGACACTTTTTCATGGAACACGATGATAAGTGGTTATATTAGTAAGTCTGATATGGAAGAAGCCTCAAATTTGTTTCGGCAAATGCCAAATCCTGACATGCTGTCCTGGAATTTGATGATATCGGGATTTGCCCAGGTGGGTAACTTGGAACTCGCTCGTGATCTTTTTCAGAGGATGCCCCAGAAAAACCAGGTATCATGGAATTCTATTATAGCAGGGTGTGAGAGAAATGCGGACTATGAAGGAGCAATTAAGCTTTTCACTCAGATGCAGTTGGAAAGTGAGAAGCCCGATCGTCACACGTTGTCTTCGCTTCTGAGCGTTTGTGCTGAGTTTGTGGCTCTTCATCTTGGTATGCAGATTCACCAGCTGGTGACAAAGATTGTCATTCCTGATGTGCCATTAAATAACTCAATTATTACTATGTATGCTAGATGTGGGGCAATAACTGAGGCAAAGGCCATTTTTGATGAGATGAGATCGCAGAAAGATGTAATTTCTTGGAATGCCATGATTGGTGGATATGCATCTCATGGATTTGCAGAAGAGGCACTAGAACTTTTTGGATTAATGAAGAAATTAACAGTGCAGCCAACTTATATAACATTCATTTCGGTTTTGAGTGCATGTGCTCATGCTGGCTTAGTTGATCAAGCCAAGATGCATTTCAAGGCCATGGTTAATGAATTTGGTATTCAACCAAGGGTTCAACATTTTGCCTCCCTTGTGGATGTTGTGGGTCGTCATGGGCAAGTTGAGGAGGCCATGGATGTGATTAGTAGAATGCCATTCGAGCCAGATAAGGCTGTGTGGGGTGCATTATTAGGTGCTTGTAGGATACATAACAATGTAGAGTTAGCTCGTGTTGCAGCTGAAGCGTTGTTGAGGCTCGAACCAGAGAGTTCTGCTCCTTATGTAATGCTATACAACCTGTATGCTGACGTTGATCAATGGGATGATGCAACTGAAGTCAGGATGTTAATGGAGAAGAATAATATCAGAAAAGAACCAGCATATAGCAGGGTGGACTCGAATTCCTGATAATGTTTGTGCTCGGATTAGAGGTAGCAAGCTCTTTAACATCTAACCTGAATGAACGTGATCTTGTTGCTTGCTATAACAGGAGACCAACACAGGCAAGACATAATTAATGGTATTCAAGTATTCTTTGGAGTTTGTAAAAGTGACCAGCTTAATCATTTAATACAGTTATTGATTGTTATCCATTTGGTTGCTTCGTTTTTTCAGGCTGCATTGTGGAGTGCATACATCAACTTGTTCAAAGCTGCCTACTCACATCTAGAGGCCAACATCTTTTGCCTACATGTTTAATGTTTTGTTCCTTGAAACCTGTATTCTCCATTGGTAGATTGGTTCAAGAAGTTCTATCTTTACTTGATCCTGATCTTGTTGGGAAGAAAGAATATGGTCCTTTGAGTTTATTGGCATGAAAAGTAATGGGATATGAATGTTTAGGAGTTCAGGAGAATATGATCACTTTAAGACCCAGATGCTACTAGTAACAAGAAAACATGTGAATTCTAATGCCAATTTTCACGAAACAAGTTTGTAAAGATATTCGATGTTTTGTTTGTTGGGCCTTTGAAACCTCTGGGTGTGAAGCTAATCTATAAGGCCAGAAGTTTCCTTAACAGCTCTCAGGACACTGCCTTGTTTTCTGTAGAAACCTGTCCACTTCTAATTTCTCTGTAGATGTGCGAGCTGACTTGTTATATGTATAAGCAGGTAATTGTACAATCTATATTACGCTTGATGTAGTATTATAGTGTTGCACCGTGTACATCTTGCAGGCAAGAGAGAGGAATTTCAGTTGCAGTTGATTAAGCTCTCTTATTTGATCATTTCCATCAGCTGGTTATGTAAGTAAGGTGATTGACCTAGTCTTGGTCTACAGTATCTACAGGTATGTACCTGGCTAACATTTATTCCCTTTTGCCTCGCATATATTGTCACAGTTGGTGATTTCATGCAAATTTGGGAAATCAGATTTTGGAAACAGATTATAAAACATTTCTAATGTTGCCCTTGAGTTACTCCAATATAGGCATGCGGATGTAATTACTTTGGGCGTCCAAAAGGGTATAATTTTTTGCACAATTATTCCCTTGATTGTTCAGACAAACTCCAATTTTAACATACAATTACGTTCTTGAATAATTATTTATGACGTTTATTCCCTTGATTATTATTTGAACATGAAAAGAAATATTTATTACATTCTTGAAAAATTTGTTGAAAAAAATATATATAGTTTTGTTGTTAAAACATGGCCCCTTTTAGATTTTCTGGATGCAGCTCTCCAGTAAACTGGCTGGTTGTTTAAACAATTTTTAGGGAAATTAATGAATATAAGTTTTTTAAGATTTCAAATTTCTGAAGTTGAAATATTCGTCATTCTTTGACTTGAAATTTGTAAATACGAATGACTTTGATAAAGTATGACTTGGATACTTTCATGTAAATCATATTAAGTTGCTTTATCTCTAACTTCCATGGTCTCAATTGAGAAGTTTTTTTCTATTACAATCTATTCTGCTATTTCAGTGATCTGACTTATGTCAACTCCTTGTTCATTTGACATTTAGGCTGCCTTCCCATGAATAGAATAGTTTTGGAAGTGATCTGACACTGATGATCTTTTGACGTATATATTTGTTATCATTGCTTAAAACTTAACAGAGATTTGGATATGATCTTTTCAAAGAATAGGAGGTTAGACGTTTTTCATATCATCACCTCATGCTTTAGGTCTTCTTTTTATATACATTGTGTGGACTTATTTTTTGAGCTCCCAACACTTTCATCAATAACATTGTCTCATCACATTAAATTTTATGTTCCCCTCCTTATTCAAGTTATATTTCTCACTATTATAGATTTATAGTTTGAAAATGAGCATCCACAACTAAGCACAAATACTGGAGCGGGATATGAGGATTCGGGTGTAGCAAGCACGTGGCACATATTTAATTATTATGTGTATGCATATACTGCTGGAAATCAGAACTTAGAGAGCTTGAAAAACTGAACGAAGGAATGTATTATTCAATTAAACATACCAGCAGCTATTTATAGCTTTTACACAGAAAAGAAATAACAGAAACTACGCTTTACAAGCCTATAGCGTAGTGGCTAGAAAACAAACTCCTATCTCTCCTAAAGAATAGGACTTATTTCAACAAACTAGATGACTTAGTAAACTCAAAACAGAAACAGCGAACCTATAGCTAACATATACGTTATATATGATAAAAAATAAAATCACAAGACTAAATACTTAGCACGAGCCCAAATTATTAAACAGCTTATTCCCCCCCAGAGAGAGACGCCTGTCCTCCCCGGGGGAGGAGGAGCGCAGCGAAGGAGGGGATAGCGTTGGTTGTCCTACGCTACGAAGCTACCGGGATTCATGAGGGCTCGAGAGCTTGGGGTAGGTTTACCTACCTGTTTCCTGGCAATGCTGAGACGTGGGACGCGATGCTACTACAGCGTCGCTGCTATACTATACTTGACGATGGCTCCATACGGTATAACGTGGGTATGGAGAATCTGAGTTACACTCAGGCTTTTTGGCTTTTAGCAGCGGAGCGGTCGAAAATAGAATGCTGTGCATTCTAGTTTTCGCGTTTTTTGGCTTCCGCGCGCGCGCGTAAGAGCTTAACGCTATCCCCTCCTTCGCTGCGCTCCTCCTCCCCCGGGGAGGACAGGCGTCTCTCTCTGGGGAGCTGCTTCATCCGAATTACGGCCTCCCCTCTGCTTTTGGGCGACGGGTAGCAATACCGTGACACCGAAAGAAGAAATATAAGAAGAAAAATTCCAATGGGAGTAGCGACAACGGATGGGAGTTGGGGCTATCTGTGAATTGTCTAGATTCATGGTATTATTTCATTTCTTTTTACTTTGACTAAAAGACAAATTGCACCCCAAACTTTACTCATATGTTGACTTTTTACCCCAAACTAAAAAACGTATCTAAGTGCACCCTAAACTTCATATATGCGTAACAAAATGCACCCTTCGTACATTTAGCCGGTCAAAAGTGACCGGCTAAGGCACTGAGGTCAAAAGTAGTAAAGTTTGGGGTGCAATTTGTCTTTTAGTCTAATAATAATAATAATAATAATAATATTAATAATAATAATAATAATAATAATAATAACAGTAATAATAATAACAATAATAATAATAATAATAACAATAATAATAATAATAATAATACCGATAATAATAATAATAATAATAATAATACCGATAATAATAATAACGTTAATAATAATAATAATAATTATAATACCGATAATAATAATAATAATACTAATAATAATAATACCGATAATAATAATAATAATACAGATAATAATAATATTTATAATTTTTATATTTTATAATTTCCTTAATTATATTTGCTAATAATAATATCAAAACTCATTTGATATTAATTATAAAAATCAATTATTGGATACAAATAATGATACAATGCATTATTTGTTATAATAATAATAATAATACCGATAATAATAATAACAATAATAATAATAACAATAATAATAATAATACCGATAATAATAATACCGTTAATAATAATAATAATAATAATAATAACAACAATAATAATAATAATAATACTAATAATAATACCGATAATAATAATAATACAGATAATAGTATCCAATAATTGATTTTTTATAATTAATATCAAATGAGGTTTGATATTATTATTAGCAAATATAATTAAGGAAATTATAAAATATAAAAATTATAAATATTATTATTATCTGTATTATTATTATTATTAGTATTATTATTATTATTATTATCGGTATTATAATTATTATTATTATTATTAACGTTATTATTATTATCGGTATTATTATTATTATTATTATTATTATCGGTATTATTATTATTATTGTTATTGTTATTATTATTATTATTGTTATTATTATTACTGTTATTATTATTATTATTATTATTAGACTAAAAGACAAATTGCACCCCAAACTTTACTACTTTTGACCTCAGTGCCTTAGCCGGTCACTTTTGACCGGCTAAATGTACGGAAGGTGCATTTTGTTACGCATATATGAAGTTTAGGGTGCACTTAAATACGTTTTTTAGTTTGGGGTAAAAAGTCAACATATGAGTAAAGTTTGGGGTGCAATTTGTCTTTTAGTCTTTTACTTTTTATCCCCTCATCTATTTTACTTATATTTTATTGAGCGTGCTATATATTTCTGTCAAATTACGATTGTGACATATATCAATATATGAAATTTGATAAGATCATAAAATTGGCTTATTGTATCAAATATATCATAAAAGTATTACAAATTAGATTTATCAACATAATTTGCAAGAAAAGTCGACATGTAAAGTATTATAACTTTATCAATATATAGAATTAAATAAGATTATAAAATTAATTCATTGTATCAAATATATCGTAAAAGTATTACTAATTAAATTTATCTACATAACTCGTAATAAAAGTCAACACGAAAAGTTTAACTCACAATAAAAGTCGACATGTAAAGTTTAATATATATTATTTTTCTATTTTATTACTCTTTTTTCCTTCATTCGAAATCGAGCCAACCATGCACAACGTTAAACTCATTGCTACTCGATAAACTCGGGTTATGCGTAGTTTTCTCATCCATGGTATCGAGCAATTACTACGAAAATTGGGTTTGACTGATAGTCTCATGGGGATCATCGTTATTACAAAATTATTGATCCATGACATGAATTTATGAGGTTTTCATTTGATTCTGTTTTAATCAATAACTTCAAAATTTTATTAGTTGGAAAAAGGACTCGTTTTTTCCGAATGGAAGGAGAAGAATTTCAAAAGTTTCTACTTTTTTCGGAATAACATATTTTAGTAAAACATAAAAGAATATTTTTACTTATCTGCAGCGGGAACTCTTTCTCTATTCAAGTTCTTGGGAGGAAGTTTTTGAAAATAACTTCGATAGGCCTTATTCTAGCTTATAAACACTTTGTTCTTGTTTCGAACATAGGTTACTTTGTTTTTAATATGCTTCTGTATTTAGTTATATAAATAGTTTTATGGTTGCAAAGTTCCATTATTCAGATCTTAATACCATGAATAGAACCCTAGTTAAATAATAACATAAATTTACTTTGTCTAGAATTTAACATTTGAGATATTGCCGGGACAAAATTAAATAATATCATTTCGTCCCAAATTAATTGCTCAATTTTAATTTTTTTAAGTCAAATTGTCTATTTTTAAAATTAATAATTAAACATATATAAATATATTTCTAAAATTATAAAAATTGGGGTTAGTAATAAATTGTATATACTTTCTTTTGGTTATAATCTCTTCACCTATATTTTAGCAAAAATAGTAAAAAAATTAGTTTTAAAAATGGTCAATTTGATTTTAAAAAGTCAAAATTGAGCAATTAATTTAGAACGGAAGGAGTACCATCAATTTACTTTGTCTAGAATTCAACATTTGTGATGTACTTGTTGATTACAAATCCACTACAACTCGTTTTGCTGGAATTAAGTTATGCAACTACATTATTATGTCCAATTTCTGCAACTGAATATCTGTCTAGTGAATATCTGTCTAGTGAGACTGAATTCTTTGCAATCGAGGTCGGGTGAAGTTATAAGGATATGTTTGTTTGGAAGAACAATTTTATGGTATTACAATTTTATGAACTATAATTCTTGTATTAATAATCATATTACCATTTTATCCTTTAAAAAAAGTATTCATGCGTTTGTTTATTGGGAGATTATATGCTAGATTTTATGTGGGACAGCAAAACCCAAAGGGTGCTTTTGTACTAACATTTTTAATGCTAAGATCATTTAAGGAGAAGATTAAAAAGTTCCAAATAATTTAGTTTCCAACACGGCTTTATCTTCAACCCAACAAATTGTATACACTAAATATTAATATAAAAATTTTTTGTCTTAATTACATACCAAAACATATTTACATTAACTAATATACATATAAATGAAAAGAAACCTTTTGGTATGTGAACATATTTTTATACTTTAATAATTAATAATTTTTTAATGTCCAACGATTATTAATTATTAAACAAACTTTTTAGATACCCATATATGTACATAAAAATCATATTTTATTAGTTAACTGAATTCCCTGTATATGCTATTCTAACACAGGATACTCCACAGTGCCAAAGAAGACTAAATCAGAATAATGCAGCAAAATTGTCATCCGTTTTGAGTCTCGTGAAATGAAAAAAAAGATTATGTTTGCTTGTTTCATGAAATGAAATAAGTCATTCTTATTTCTGTCAAGTTTGTAAATTTTATTCCTCAGAAAAAAATATGAAATGACTCATTTCAGTTGGAATGAAATGAATCATTTCACTCACCATTCCATTTCATTCTCTATTCTATTTATTCATCAATTTTATTCTTTCAATCCAAACGTAATATTAGTGTTTTTACAAAAAAAAAGAATATAAAAAATTAAAAATAAATAAAATGCAAAAATTCCATCAGGTTCAGAGTAAGTTCATATGCTTACTTGATTACCATTCAAAAAATAAATAAATAAAGAAAAAAAGCAGTACAAGCTTTTGCCATGTTAGTATCACTAGAATGATCGTTTTATAATAGGCCTATCAAGCAAACATTAATTATGCAACAAATATTTACTTCCAACGCTATATATTCATAAAAACCTCCAGTTTCATATATCAACTAGTGATTAGAAATTGTTAATGAAGCCATTGCAATTGTGCGAGAATAGACACCACTCACTATATTTTCATTATGCTGCCATAGTTCAAAGGATGTCTTTTGGAAATGTGGGATCTAGCCGCTTTTATCTATACATTGTTAATATCATAAAACACCTTGATGACCCTAATTCAGTAACTCCACCTAGACATTGCAACAATATGTAAGAAGCCAACAATCATCCTAGGGCAGCACACTCTTTTCCCCTTGTGAAGACAGGTCTCATTATTGTAAAGGGATAAATCAACTTTTGGTGCCTGTACTGAGATTCGACTTACAAATTGGTACCCTAACTGAAAAAATAACAAACTGGTGCTTATACTAGAAAATATTTACAAGCTGGTGATTGTACTTGAATATTTATGTAAAATCGTTAAATTTAACTAACGGACATGACGAAAAAGTCTTAGTTTAGTAGGCTAACAGATCCTACGTGGATAATGACATACTTCTTGAGTAAATCATTGATGTACTTTGTTATTTCCCAGAGACACTTAGAGATCAAGAAATGAGTGTTGAATAGATCCTTTTTAAAATTAAAACTTGTTTAGGAGAATACTAAATATTAAGTTAACCAGATTAATTATGCATGGCGGAATAAGGTTTTGGAAAAACCCCCTTGACGATTAAAGATAAATCTCAATTCCTAAGTTTGGGTTAGATTCAAAATCACAACAATATAGATAATATGGCAGAATGTAAGAACTGAAAAACAAACGACACAAAGCGATTTTAAGTGGTTCGAAGACTTAACAACTTATAGTCCACTCTTTTACTTCAACAAGTAGGAAATCCACTAAAGATAAGGTCACTAAAATCATATCACTAAGATCTTTACAACTTAACCACTAAGGTTCCTTCGAGTCACTTAGTCTCGGCAATTCGGTCACACAGACCAGGTCACTCAAACCTCTGAATCCCTAGGATTCCTTCAAGTCACTTAGACTTGGAAGTTCGGTCACTAAGACCAAAACACTTTGTCCTCTACTGATTGGTTGTTGATGAGAGGTGCTACTAAGATGACATTCAGGCTTCTTCTTCTCCTGGTACATAACAGCTTTGAATATAATCATTGTTGATATGTTGCTGAGTATTGCAATGAGGCTTGACTTCTTCAGGTACTCAGCAGCTTCTCATGATCATCTGTTGCTCTGCCAAGATGACATTTGAGCTCTGTTTCTTCTTGTACTTCAACTTTGATTATGATCATTGTTGATATGTTGCTGAGCGTTGCAATGAGGCTTGACTTCTTCAGGTACTCAACAACTTCTCATGATCATCTGTTGCTCAGCCAAGATGACATTTAAGCTCTGTTTCTTCTTGCACTTAGCAACTTTGAACACTTTTTGGACTATAGAGTGGGACTGCTCTACTTTGACATTCGTTCAGCTCTGTGTTCTTTTTTGATGATGATCTTCTATTATGTTCATCATTTTATGTCCATCATCACTTCTTTATTTTGAATGATGTTGCCTTGTATAGTTCTTTTGAAAAACTTCCCGTTAAGAAGTTTCCGTTAATGCATTTAAAGCTTTAGATTTTCTGGGATCCTTGATGTCGACGTTTAAGCCCATGTGTCAGTTGCTTTTTGACTTTCCTGTCATATTAGCCTGCTTTCTTACCTAATACCACTGAGATGTCACTTTCAGCAAACTAGCAAATAGACACATAATCTGTTCTTTGATTTTTACCAAGGATATTAAAGAATGTATCGGGACCTTTGATCATCACTACTCTATGTTAATCTCTTGTCAGACTTGACTTAACTCTACGAAGAGTGAAGTACTCTATGATTTTACCTCTTCGATCAGCTCTACGAATGATGCTTTACGATTCTAAAGTTGGCCTTACGATCTTGACTTTACTGAATTATCCTCAAGACATTTTACGACATAGCTTCTACTCAGCACTTGCTTGGAGTTCTCCTTGTTCAATCTTTGCTCAACAAACTTTGTTTATCTTTGCGATTCTCTGTTCAACTTACGAACTTATCTTTTCTTTATGAATTGAAACACACTTTACGATATGTGAAAGTTCTAAGATCCATCTTTCTATAATGCTAAGACATGCTTTACAAGCACATCTTTACTCTGTTGTCTTAGATTTCACTTTATGATTCTGAAAGCAGCTTCACAATCTTCATTTGTAGACTCTACGATTTCTTCTTTAGCTCTGAGACAACCTTGCAACTTTGAGATCATTTGTTCACTTTACGGTTTGTCTTCTGCCTTACGAATTGAACTCTGCGATCCATCTGATGCTTTACGAGCATGAGTAGAGTAACTCATCGACTAGTTGCTCCTATCGACTATACATTAGATCAGCTTTGTAAGATCAACCTAACAGTTTTGATCTTTCTTTTCTAGGTCCTTGTATATGTGTTTCATAAGGATTTTACAAAAGTTACTTATACAAATATACATTAATCATATTGTTCTACGAACACTAAGATTACTCTGCTAATAATGTTTACATTACGAATATGTAGAGTAACTCTACGATTGATCCTATCTATTATATATAAAATCAACTCAAGGATCAACCTAACATGTTTGATCACTCTATTCTAAATCATTGTACATCATTTCATATTTAAGGACTTCACAAAACTTACGTGTTACAAATATACTTTGGATCGAATAACAAACCTTATTTACCTACCAAGATCAATCCAATCATCTTTGATCTTTTAATTTTATGTCTTTGTACATTATGTTATCATTAAGAACCTTACAAGACTTATAGATGTATATACCCATTATTCATTGTTCAACAATGCACCATTCATTAACTATTAAGTTAGTTACATAATCACATAATCACTTAAGCACATAATCACATAAACACATAATCACATATCACATACTCACATTTTCCACATATTCACATTCATCATCACATAATCACTTAAGCACATAATCACACAAATATTTAATCACATTCATCATCAAATCAGACTTTAATAATCTCCCCCTATTTGTTGATGACAAAACAAAAAAAAACTTATTTTTTAATTCTACGAACGCATTTGCATGATTTTAGAAAAGACTTAAAATACAGTAAGCCACTGTACTGCTAGTGCAAAATAATTAGTTTATTTATGTGTCACTATTCTTACATTATGCAAGAGGAAATACAAAGAAACCTTTCTTTATCAAAAACCAAAAACTTACTACACTATCTTCTAGATGAAGTGATCTTGATACCTTCTAGGTTTTCTTGCTCCTCACTACTATTTCTCCTTACTTGCCTTGCTTCTCCCCCTACTTTCTTCAACTTCCTATCTCCCCCTTAGGAGAATACAAAATAATAAGTTAACCAGATTGATTATGCACAGCGGAATAAGTTTTTGGAAAAACCCCCTTGACGATTAAAGATAAATCTCAGTTCCTAAGTTTGGGTTAGATTCAAAATCACAACAATATAGATAATATGGTAGAATGTAAGAACTGAAAAACAAATGACACAAAGCGATTTTAAGTGGTTCGGAGACTGAACAACTCCTAGTCCATTCTTCTACTTTAATAAGTAGGAAATCCACTAAGGATGGAGTCACCAAAACCAGATCATTAAGATCTTTACAACTTAACCACTAAGGTTCCTTAGAGTCACTTAGTCTCGGCAATTCGGTCACACAAACCAAGTCACTAGACCTCTGAATCCCTAGGATTCCTTTAAGTCACTTAGACTTAGAAGTTCGGTCACTAAGACCAGGACACTCTATCCTCTGTTGATTGACTGTTGATGAGAGGTGCTACTAAGATGACATTCAGGCTTCTTCTTCTCCTGATACATAACAGCTTTGAATATAATCATTGTTGATATGTTGCTGAGTATTGCAATGAGGCTTGACTTCTTCAAGTACTCAACAGCTTCTCATGATCATCTGTTGCTCTGCTAAGATAACATTTAAGCTCTGTTTCTTCTTATACTTAGCAACTTTGAATATGATCATTGTTGATATGTTGCTGAGCGTTGCAATGAGGCTTGACTTCTTCAGGTACTCAGCATCTTCTCATGATCATCTGTTGCTCTGATAAGATGATATTTGAGTTGTGTTTCTTCTTGCATTTAGCAGCTTTGAACACTTTTTGGATCGTATAGTGGAACTGCTCTACTTTGACATTTGTTCAGCTCTATGTTCTTTTCTGATGATGATCTTGTATTATGTTCGTCATTTTATGTCCATAATCACTTCTTTTTTTTGAATGATGTTGCCTTTTATAGTTCTTTTGAAAAACTTCCCGTTGAGAAGTTTTCGTTGATGCATTTAAAGCTTTAGATTTTCTAGGATCCTTGATGTTGACGTTTAAGCCCATGTGTCAGTTGCGTTTTGACTTTCCTGTCACGTCAGTCTACTTTCTTACCTAATACCACTGAGATGTCATTTCCATTAAACAAGTCAGTAGACACATAATCTGTTCTTTGATTTCTACCAAGGATATTAAAGAATGTATCGGGACCTTTGATCATCACTACTCTATGTTAATCTCTTGTCAAACTTGACTTAACTCTACGAAGAGTGAAATACTCTATGATTTTACCTCTTCGATCAGCTCTACGAATGATGCTTTACGATTCTAGAGTTGGCTTTACGATCTTGACTTTACTGAATGATTCTCAAGACATTTTACGATATAGCTTCTACTCAGCACTTGTGTTGTCCGATTTATGTAATGACAAATACGTGCAAGTGCACACGGTCAATCAAGTAATAAAGTAGTAAGAAAAGTGTCGAATCCCACAGGGAACAGCTACTATAATTTATTCTAATTACCAATTTTTATCAAGTTAAATATAATTAAACAGTCACCTCAATTTGTTTTGTGAAATTGTGTTGTATTGGAAATAAAGACTAAAATTAACTAACAATTATTTGATCACCAGATGATTAAAAACATAGGAATACAATTTCCCCAATTACTCCACAATAATCTTCTTATCTTATTCCCACTTAATTAATTCACTGAGTTGCCAACTAGGGTCACCTACCAATTTATTAACATCTTTCAATGATTAATAAAAAGACCTAACTTAATTATTTTGCTACTGTCGTGCAAGATACTTAAACTAGATTCATTAAGTATAAACCCCTAACCAAATTGCGCATGGCATACGAGTACTTTCGTCTTGTACACAATTATGTTACTCTTGGAAGAATAAACAAGTTCATGCGTTATTATATCCAGATCTAATCTAAGATGTCCTCTTTCAATTCCATCGAAGATATCAGATTAATTGGTAGCTAGACAATTATTTAATTAAGCACAAGATATAATAATCAACTCATGTTAAAGAAGACAAGTGGAAATAATGACAATTAAATTATTGCTCCATAATAGGTTCCATTGTATTCCTAATTAGAAAATCAGCTCATTATCATAAGTAAGACAAAGAGATTAATTATAAATAGCATCTTAAGTACAGATAATGAATTAAAGAGAAAGAATAAAAACTCTGTCGAGAATTTCCAACTCCGTAGCTTCAATCTCTGCCCTCGTCGTGCTCCTCTTATTGAATCTCCAAATCCCAATAGCAATTCTCAAACAATTCAGATGATCCCAGCCCCCCTAAAACCTAACTATTAAAGCCTATTTATAGTCTTAATGGAACCCTATTACAATAAGGAAATTAAATCAGACTTCAAATCACTCTCAGAATCATAAAAGGAAACCGAATCTGCAAAGTCTTCAAAATTGTCAGTGTGGCGTGCTCCGCGCCCAAATTCCTTCACCAACAGCGCGCCTCGCGCTAGGTCGTCCGTGGAAATCTCAGGGTAGCGCGGCCCGCGCCCAAATGTGCTTAGAGTCAGCGCGCCCCGCGCTAGTATGTCAGCAACCTTTATTCCTCCATCTTTCCCTCCTCATTTCAGCCCTAGCCCATCCATGCATTCCTTTCCTATGAATAACACAAAAACTAGAGAATTAATATGAAATAATACCAAGAACGCACAATATATCAAATGAAATAATACTCAATTCGTAGGTTTTCACCTACTCATCAAATACCCCCAAACTTGAACAAATGCTTGTCCTCAAGCAAACTAACACCAACTAAACTAAACAGAATTAATTAAACACAATGAATGCAACTACTGACATCGAGCAAGAACTTCTGCAATGGACAATAAAGGTGCCTCAGAGATATAAATTTAAATACAATCAACTTTGCATTATGAACACCCATCAACTCTCACATGCTCACCTCACGTACATAACTCTAGCCTCTCCGTGTGTGTGTCAAAATTCATATCAGCGGTATCAAAGTTATTTATGCAATCAATGACAAAAACACACTATATTCATTAATTTCAAACAAACTCAGTGTCCACATAAGTCTAAAGAAACTCGGGTACATACTTAATGGGTACGTTTTACGCTCCATCCCACGATTTTATTCCTATTCTGACTTGTGCAATGTTCAACCCCCTTAAGCGTTCAGAGCTACCCATGTAACGAACTTTCGACCAACGACTCCCAAACCAGATGGTTTTAGGGCGCTAGGTGTAAAGACATCCCCTAAGGCGTACTTGTTCAAGTAACAAAGGCCACAAAGTCGAACTAAGTCAGTTTTTACTCCTTATGCATATATACATATTTATTTATTTATTTATTTATTTTTCAATGTTTTTCTCTCTTTTTTTTTTTTTTTTTTTTAATACCCGAAATTCCCCCAAACTTATGTGTCAGCCAATGTCCAACTTTAAATCGATGAATAGACGAGTGTTCAAGTAATATTACACACAAAGTCTCTAATCACCACTGATAACCAATTTGTGCTCTTAAATGCGCAAAAGGACATGAATCGTGCAATGAGGTTCATATGACTCAAGTTAAACGGGTACACAATGCTCAGATTTTTGTAAGTTAAAATCAACCATACTCATCATAGGCCAATGTCACACTACCAAAGCTCCATGCTCGACATTATGCTAAATGCTATGCATATGCTTCTACTAAAAAGTCCTAAATAGAATGAATGCAAATGTTTTTTTTTTTGTTTTTTTAATAATGAATGATAATGAATGTCCTAATTAAACATGCTGAATAATGCAATCTACACATAATAAATCAATGAATTAACCCCCCCAAACTTAAAGCAGGTTATGTCCTCATAACGACAACGCATAAAATTAAGCACAGAGGACTTCCCTAATTAGCGAGTCATTCCTCGCCAGCGTCGTCATCATTGTCCTCGTCCTCGTCTGTGGAAGCAGACTCTTCTGCATCAGTCTCATCATCGTCTGAAGGGGGAAAATGGGGGAGAACCTCAGGACTAGGAAGCTGGATAGGACCAGTATTGGGGCTAAACCGTGAAAATGCATCTGCTAAAGCAGTGAACTCGCCCACCGTGTAAGTGTACATCTTTCCCTGCCGCTCAGCCAACCGTAAGTTCTGCTTTTCTAACCTCCACTGAAATCGGCTAGAAGACTCGGGTGCGTCCACCATGGGCCTCTCCTCTAGCTGTGGTGATGGTGCCCGGCGCACAATATAGCCCATGCCACGCGGGTGTGACACTGCGCCATCCCAGGCCTTGTACTTGTCAATAGTGGCATGATCAATGATGGCCATAGGTTGACGAACCGGCTCGGACTCGCTCCATTGGACCCCAGCTCGTCGACATAAGTCCGTTATCAGAAACCCATGCAATAAACCTCCGGTGGTACCTCCTCGCAGTACCCGATCAATGGATTCCTGAATACATTGGCCCACATCAACTCCAAGGAATTCGATTTCATTACGCATCCCCAACCAATGGTCACAAATCCCGTAAAGAAGGCGGGCACGCTCCTTGGTCACGTCGTTTTGATGACGTGTTGGCATAATTCTAGCACATATGAATGCGTACCAGGCCTTCCCATATTTACTGAGTGCAGAGTGAGGAAAAGTTAACTTTATATCCGTACCAGCCTTCGTTGCCCATTGTGTACCCGGTTTGCACAATTTTCGTATCAATTCATCCAAGTTCGGCAAACTATCCTCGTATCGCTCACTCATAGGAGTAGTAAGCCCGAAATAGTCATTTATCACTGTTGCATCGAACGAAACTGATTTACCCCTAACCATTACCACACGATCCTCATGCGCGACTGCGTTCGCATAAAACTCCTTAACAATAGCAATCACAGCGGGTCGGGGTTGCTCAACCAACTGAAACCAACTACGTTCCGCAATCATCAGAGCCATATCTCCATCCAGATTGGCATCTGGATGCAACCCCCTCTCCAACACCAATGTTTTCTTGTCAATGACTTTATTGAACCATGCTTCAGCCGCCTCACTGACAAATCTAGAGCTATCAAAGCGTGGCCGAGCACGAGAACTTTCCCCTCGGTGCCGTTTCGGTGACATGATGGCTAAGATGTTCAATTGAAGTTAAAACAAACCAACACTTGGTTTAGGCAATTTATCAAACAAGTGGTGGGCGTCTCTGAAATTCCCCCATACCTAACTCTCTTTGTATCAAGGAGGTTCCCAAAATCAAATAACTCAATTCAATATAAACCTTGGGTCATCAGTAACCCACGGTATCCCAACAATGTATAGCAATTAACAAGGTTCAAAACACGAATACCCACTTAAATATAGCCATAAACTCAAATTGTCTAAACCTTGTGACCTCCATGAATTGAAATACCTCACACAAATCCGTAATGCTTGGAATCCCCTTGGCCAACTGATCTCCACTAGTGCTTGTTCGAATGGTACGACCGGATGTAGGATGTGAGTGTGCTACTATCGGATGGTGTCGGTCGATTGAAAGAGAGAGAGATTGGGTGTGTGTAGAAGTGGAGAGACGGGGAAGTGGGTAGAAGTGATTTATTGAGGGACAATATGGTAAAGATGAGGAGATGAATCGGTGATTGGGAGTGGGAGATATGGGAGATGGGTTGAAGAAGTTGAGGTTGTGTAGGAATGTGAATGGGAGAGGCCGAAATTTTGGCGTTTAAGTCAAGTGTCTCGGACCGGCGCGCCCCGCGCCCGGTTTTGTAATGTGTTAGCGCGCCCCGCGCCTGGGGTTCCAGATTGGCTGTATGCTCAGCGCGCCCCGCGCGTGTATTAGTGGTGTGGTGGCGTGCCCCGCGCTCTCCTGCTCCCAATCGCTGTAGAGCACGCGCGCCTTACGCTGGTCAGTCCTATTCGCGGCGCGCCCCGCGTCGGTCTGGAAACTTGTGATCCTACATGTTTTTACCACTGCTACCTTGGACTTATTCCTGATCCAATATAAACATGAAACTATAAAAATATAGAAAAAGTAAGATAATAAAAGCTACAATCTAATAAAACAAAAGATTATAAGAGATAAATAAATAAAATAAAATAACATAAAATAAAAATGGGTTGCCTCCCAGATAGCGCTTGTTTTAGAGTCGTCAGCCCGACTTTGTTGACGTTTTCAGGTTTGTTCCTCCAAACGAATTGAGGTCTTTTCGCGATTCACTTCTCCGCCCAGATAATGCTTCAATCTTTGACCGTTGACTTTGAATGATTGATGACTACTAGGGTCTTGAATCTCAATTGCACCATACGGATAGACCTTGGTAACTGTGAATGGTCCGGACCACCTAGACTTTAATTTACCCGGAAAGAGTTTCAGGCGTGAGTTGAATAACAGCACTGAGTGTCCGGGCTCAAAAGTACGCTGCATAATTCGTTTGTCGTGCCATCTTTTGGTTTTCTCCTTGTACAACTTGGCATTCTCGTAAGCTTGGACGCGGAATTCGTCGAGTTCATTGAGTTGCAAGAGCCTCTTTTCCCCTGCTGCGTCAGAATCAAGATTAAGCTTCTTGATTGCCCAATACGCCTTATGTTCTACTTCCACCGGTAGATGACAAGCCTTGCCAAACACCAACCGATATGGGGACATGCCAATTGGAGTCTTAAACGCGGTGCGATATGCCCATAGAGCTTCGTCAAGTTTGCTCGCCCAATCTTTCCGTGAGGGATTGACGATCTTTTCCAGAATTTGCTTGACTTCACGATTGGTGATTTCAGCTTGTCCGTTTGTTTGAGGATGGTAAGCAGTGGCGACCTTGTGGCGAACTCCATATTTCTCTAAAAGGGCTGAGAATGGCTTGTTACAAAAATGGGTTCCCTCGTCGCTGATGATAACCCTTGGTGTCCCAAATCTTGTAAAAATATACTTTCGGAGAAAATTCAGAACTACCTTGGCATCATTAGTTGGAAGTGCCACGGCCTCCACCCACTTGGAGACGTAATCCACTGCGACTAAGATGTACTTGTTGTTGAAGGAGGACGGGAATGGTCCCATAAAATCTATGCCCCACACATCAAACAACTCCACTTCCAGCATGGTGTTGAGTGGCATCTCATGGCGACTCGAGATGTTCCCGATCCGTTGGCACCTATCACATCTTTTCACGAATGCATGGGCATCTTTGAACAAGGTTGGTCAAAAGAATCCGGATTGAAGAACCTTTGCGGCCGTTCGATTCCCACCAAAGTGTCCTCCGTACAAAGATGTGTGATAGTGGTGTAAGATTCCTTCGATTTCCGCCTCAGCCACACACCTCCTTATCATCTGATCTGCACATTGTTTGAAGAGAAAAGGATCATCCCACAAGTACTGTTTCACCTCAAATAAGAATCTCTTCTTCTGCTGAAAACTCAGATCATATGGCACAATCCCACTCACGATGTAATTCACGTAGTCTGCGTACCAAGGGATTTCAGCTGTTAACACCAGAAGTTGCTCATCCGGAAAAAACTTATTGATCATGATCTTATCCAATTCTGGTTGTTGCTCGTTTTTCAGTCTCGACAAGTGGTCAGCTATTTGATTTTCCGTTCCCTTCCGATCCCGGATCTCTAGATCAAATTCTTGAAGCAATAGGACCCAACGAATGAGTCTAGGTTTGGCGTCCTTTTTCGAGATGAGATATTTAATGGCCGAATGGTCTGTTAACACAATCACCTTAGTACCGATCAAATAAGCCCGAAATTTGTCGAAAGCGAATACTATGGCCAGCAGCTCCTTCTCTGTGGTTGTGTAGTTTATCTGTGCATCATTCAAAGTCTTGCTCACGTAATAAACTGCGTGAAAGACCTTGTCCTTTCTCTGACCCAAAACAGCTCCTACAGCGTAATCGCTTGCATCGCACATGAGTTCAAATGGAAGAGACCAATCGGGTGCGATGATGACTGGAGCGGTGACTAGTTTCTTTTTCAACAACTCAAAGGCTTTGAGGCATTCCGAATCAAACTTATATGGTACATCTTTTTCGAGCAAGGCACACAATGGTTTCGTGATTTTCGAGAAATCCTGAATAAATCGTCGGTAAAAGCCTGCATGCCCCAAGAAACTTCGAATCCCCTTTACCGATGTCGGAGGAGGGAGATGCTCAATAGTCTCAATTTTGGCTCTATCAACCTCCAATCCCTCTGATGAAACTCGATGGCCTAGAATGATCCCCTCTTTGACCATAAAGTGACATTTCTCCCAGTTAAGGATCAAGTTGGTCTCCACACATCGCTGAAGCACCAAAGTCAGGTTTGCCAAACATAGATCAAAACTGTCCCCAAACACCGAGAAATCATCCATAAAGACTTCGACGTTTTGCTCCACTATATCTGCGAAAATGGCCATCATACACCGTTGAAAAGTCGCCGGTGCATTACAAAATCCGAAAGACATCCGCCGAAACGCGAATGTTCCATATGGGCACGTGAAGGTGGTCTTTTCTTGATCTTCCGGTGCGATGACAATCTGATTGTACCCGGAGTAGCCATCCAACAAGCAATAAAATTGGTGCCCGGCCACCCTATCAAGCATTTGATCAATGAAGGGCAACGGAAAGTGATCTTTGCGAGTTGCTTTATTCAACTTCCTATAATCCATGCACACCCGCCATCCGGTTACAGTCCTCGTCGGAATCAGCTCATTGGTTTCATTAGCGACCACCGTCATACCCCCTTTCTTTGGCATACATTGAACTGGACTCACCCACGAGCTATCGGATATGGGGTAGATGATTCCCGCGTCTAGCCATTTGATTATCTCTTTCTTGACAACCTCCTTCATTATCGGATTCAATCGACGTTGTTGTTCCACCACGGGCCTTGCATCGTCCTCCAATAAGATTTTGTGCATACAGAATGAGGGGCTGATTCCTTTGATATCGGCTATTGACCATCCTATCGCCGTTTTGAACTCACGCAACACCCGCAATAATTTCTCCTCCTGCGATTCAGTTAGTGATGCTGATATAATAACCGGCAATGTAGAGGATTCACCTAAATAGGCATACCTGAGATGACTCGGTAATTGTTTCAATTCCAGGACTGGTGGTTCCTCGATAGACGTCTTAAGCCTCGAATCTGGTTGTTCAGCTCGATCCAATGCCTCGAATCGTCTCCCATAAGGCACAAATGGGGGAGATGCGTTCATCATCTGCACATACTCCAAAGAGGTCTGCCATTCTGCTGCATGAGAGCTAACCAACGCTATCTCCAACGGATCCCTGTATTCATTAAACTCAGCAAACTCATTCACTGCAGATTCGATCCAATTGATTGTGAAACACTCCTCGGACTTTTTTGGAAATTGCATAGCCTTGAACACATTGAATGTCACCTCCTGATCCTGAACCCTCATAGTGAGTTCCCCTTTTTGTACGTCAATCAATGTACGTCCCGTGGATAAAAATGGGCGACCAAGGATCAGCGGGATTTCTTTATCCTCCTCAAAATCGAGCACTATGAAATCTGCAGGGAAAATAAACTTGTCGACCTTTACCAATATGTCCTCCACTATCCCCTTTGGGTGCGTTAACGATCTATCTGCTAGCTGAAGAGTTATGTTGGTCGGCTTCACTTCCGGTAATCCCAAATTAGAGTAGATCGATAATGGCATCAAATTGATACTCGCCCCTAAATCACACAATGCTTTCCCGAAAAATTTGTCCCCAATAGTACAAGGTATAGTGAAACTACCTGGGTCCTTTAACTTTGGGGGTAGTTTTTTCTGCAATATCGCACTGCACTCCTCTGTAAGTGCAACTGTTTCAAAATCCTCCAACTTCCTCTTCCGTGTCAAGATCTCCTTCATAAACTTCGCATAGCTCAGCATCTGCTCTATAGCCTCTGCAAATGGAATATTTATTTGCAATTTCTTGAATACCTCCAAAAATTTTGAGAATTGCTTCTCCTCTTTAGCTTTCCGAAGTCGTTGAGGAAATGGAACTGGTGGCACGTAGGGATCAGATTTCTTCAATTCTGTTTTCTCAACTAGTTTATCCACTCCTTTATCTGATTTTCCTTCCTCGTGGGTCATTTGCCCCTCGCCGCTCTCTCCACTAGTTCGCATATTTGTGTTCTTTTCAATAGGATCTTCTAAGTTTCTACCATTTCTCAAGGTAATCGCCTTACAGTGCTCTTTTCCTTCCCTTGGGTTCGTTTCTGTGTCGCTTGGTAATGAACCTTGAGGTCGAGAATTCATCGATGCTGCCAATTGTCCTATATGATTTTCTATGTTCCGCAAACTCACTGCATGAGTGTTCTTCCATGACTCGTTCTCCTTGATGTACTTCAGCAAATACTCCTCAAGTTCTGTTTTCCTTTCTTGTGGTGGAGGTTGTTGCTGTCTATTTTGAAAACCAGGTGGTGTTGCTTGGCGAGATGCTTGAGGTTGAACTTGGGGTGGAGGATTCTGATTGTTGCTCCAAGAGAAATTCGGGTGATTTCTCCACCCCGGATTGTAGCTGTTCGAATTCCCCCCAAACTGTTGTTGCTTATTGTAATTGCTTACAAATTGCACTGCCTCGGTATTGATGGGACATTGGTCTGTTGGATGACCACCTACACACAACTCACAAACCGCTTCCACTTGCTGAACATTCTGCACATTCTGTATCCCTAGCGCATCAATATTCTTTGTCAAAGCCGAAATTTGAGCTGTGAACTGTGCGGAAAGTGCTGTCATTGCATCCACTTCATAAACTCCAGCAAGTTTCGGTTGTTGCAACCGTGTAGTAGGCCATTGATAGCTGTTGGCTGCCATGTTTTCCAGCAAACTGATCGCTTCATCACATTTCTTGCCCATCAAAGCTCCCCCTGCTGCTGCGTCTATAACTGTCTTATCCTGACTATTCAGCCCATTGTAGAAGATTTGCACCTGCAGCCAATCCTGTATCCCATGATGAGGACATCTCCGTAGTAAATCCTTGTACCTCTCCCATGCTTCATACAGCGGCTCTGAGTTATGTTGGGTAAAAGAAGAGATATCGTTTCTCATCTTTGCCGTTTTCGCTGGTGGAAAAAATTTGGCCAGGAATTTTTGTGCCAAATCGTTCCATGTTGTGATCGATCCCGGTGGCAAAGAATGTAGCCAGCTCTTAGCCTTGTCTCTCAGTGTGAAAGGAAACAACCTCAACCTTATTGCATCTTCCGTCACGCCTACATATCTGAACGTATCGCAAATTTCCAGGAAATTGACTAGATGAGCATTGGGATCATCATTTGGCAACCCCGCAAATTGGACCGAGTTTTGAATCATATGAATAGTTCCCGGCTTAATCTCGAAACTTGCGGCTGCTATTGCGGGTCGAGTAATGCTTGATTGAATCTCCGTCACTTGTGGCATTGCATACTCCCATAGTGTTTTCTGTTCGACTACTTCAACCACATTATGTTGTCCGTCCATTGTAGCTTGCTGGAAATTCAGTCTCCTTCGGAAAGTGCGTTCAATTTCGTTGTCGTAAGGAACTAATTCTGGACCCTTGGATCGTGTTTGCATAAAACTCTGAATTTACCCCGGTGCACACACAATACGCGGATCACTACTTAAACAGACTTGAACCAATGACAGCCTGAAAAAGTATAATATAGACAATTAAAAATCTGTTTAAATAAACTAACTAATAAAAAATTAATTAATAGAATAATTATTAGAACCGTTCCCCGGCAACGGCGCCAAAAACTTGTTGTCCAATTTATGTAATGACAAATACGTGCAAGTGCACACGGTCAATCAAGTAATAAAGTAGTAAGAAAAGTGTCGAATCCCACAGGGAACAGCTACTATAATTTATTCTAATTACCAATTTTTATCAAGTTAAATATAATTAAACAGTCACCTCAATTTGTTTTGTGAAATTGTGTTGTATTGGAAATAAAGACTAAAATTAACTAACAATTATTTGATCACCAGATGATTAAAAACATAGGAATACAATTTCCCCAATTACTCCACAATAATCTTCTTATCTTATTCCCACTTAATTAATTCACTGAGTTGCCAACTAGGGTCACCTACCAATTTATTAACATCTTTCAATGATTAATAAAAAGACCTAACTTAATTATTTTGCTACTGTCGTGCAAGATACTTAAACTAGATTCATTAAGTACAAACCCCTAACCAAATTGCGCATGGCATACGAGTACTTTCGTCTTGTACACAATTATGTTACTCTTGGAAGAATAAACAAGTTCATGCGTTATTATATCCAGATCTAATCTAAGATGTCCTCTTTCAATTCCATCGAAGATATCAGATTAATTGGTAGCTAGACAATTATTTAATTAAGCACAAGATATAATAATCAACTCATGTTAAAGAAGTCAAGTGGAAATAATGACAATTAAATTATTGCTCCATAATAGGTTCCATTGTATTCCTAATTAGAAAATCAGCTCATTATCATAAGTAAGACAAAGAGATTAATTATAAATAGCATCTTAAGTACAGATAATGAATTAAAGAGAAAGAATAAAAACTCTGTCGAGAATTTCCAACTCCGTAGCTTCAATCTCTGCCCTCGTCGTGCTCCTCTTATTGAATCTCCAAATCCCAATAGCAATTCTCAAACAATTCAGATGATCCCAGCCCCCCTAAAACCTAACTATTAAAGCCTATTTATAGTCTTAATGGAACCCTATTACAATAAGGAAATTAAATCAGACTTCAAATCACTCTCAGAATCATAAAAGGAAACCGAATCTGCAAAGTCTTCAAAATTGTCAGTGTGGCGCGCTCCGCGCCCAAATTCCTTCACCAACAGCGCGCCTCGCGCTAGGTCGTCCGTGGAAATCTCAGGGTAGCGCGGCCCGCGCCCAAATGTGCTTAGAGTCAGCGCGCCCCGCGCTAGTATGTCAGCAACCTTTATTCCTCCATCTTTCCCTCCTCATTTCAGCCCTAGCCCATCCATGCATTCCTTTCCTATGAATAACACAAAAACTAGAGAAGTAATATGAAATAATACCAAGAACGCACAATATATCAAATGAAATAATACTCAATTCGTAGGTTTTCACCTACTCATCAACTTGCTTGGAGTTTTCCTTGTTCAATCTTTGCTTAACAAACTTTGTTTATCTTTGCGATTCTCTGTTCAACTTACGAACTTATCTTTTCTTTATAAATTGAAACACACTTTACGATATGTAAAAGTTCTAAGATCCATCTTTCTATAATGCTAAGACAGGCTTTACAAGCACATCTTTACTCTGTTGTCTTAGATTTCACTTTATAATTCTGAAAGCAGCTTCACAATCTTCATTTGTAGACTTTGCGATTTCTTCTTTAGCTCTGAGACAGACTTGTAACTTTGAGATCATTTGTTCACTTTATGGTTTGTCTTTTGCCTTACGAATTGAACTCTACGATCCATCTGATGCTTTATGACCATAAGTAGAGTAACTCATCGACCAATTACTCCTATCGACTATATATTAGATCAACTTTGTAAGATCAACCTAATAGTTTTGATCTTTCTTTTCTAGGTCCTTGTACATGTGTTTCGTAAGGACTTTACAAAAGTTACTTGTACAAATATACATTAATCATATTCTTCTACGAACACTAAGATTACTCTGCTAACAATGTTTACATTACGAATATGTAGAGTAACTCTACGATTGATCTTATCTATTATATATAAAATCAACTCATGGATCAACCTATCATGTTTGATCACTCTATTCAAAGTCCTTGTACATCATTTCATATTTAAGGACTTCATAAAACTTACGTGTTACAAATATACTTTGGATTAAATAACAAACCTTATTTACCAAGATCAGTCCAATCATTTTTTATCTTTCAATTTTAGGTCTTTGTACATTATGTTATCATTAAGAACCTTACAAGACTTATACATGCATATACCCATTATTCATTGTTCAACAATGAACCATTCATTAACTATTAAGTTAGTTGCTTAATCCATATACATCATCATACAAGGATATAGTCACATTCATTTTATAAACACATAATCACATATCACATACATTTTCCACATTCACATCCATCATCACATAATCATTTAAGCACATCAATACTAATATATAAAAGCAAGACAGACGATCCTTTTAATTGGAAAACTCACTGAGTCGATTCTTAATTAATTAAGAGTTAACTCGGTCAATTGGAAAACTGTCGACTCCATCCTTCAATCGACAAAACTCTTCGGATTTCCCCTCTTCTTCCTCTTCCTCTTCCTCTTCCACGAGTTTGGAATTGAGATACAAATTCATTATCTCCTTTTCGTTATTCCCTTAGCTTGGGTATTTCAAAAGTCTGATCTCAATTTCGTCTTCCGAAGAGAAGCGATCCTTGATTAGTATAGTTGTCTATAAATCTCCATCTCTTCATCTCCTCCTCTATACGGTTAGTAAAGTGATCCTTGATGCATTAAGGCCTTGGAATTTGACAACTCGACAAGCTGCGTGGAAGGAGCCGCCGACGAACGGAATCAGCTGTGGCGGCGGCAATGGCGGTAGAGGAAGAGGGATGAGTTTTCAGGCCGATGTTCTGAAACCTATTTCTTCGTCGCTGAAACCGAAGCTGTGACGCCCCCAAATTCAGGTCTCAAACACCCGAATTTGGTCATCACGATCTAATACAAACATCTACCTCCAAACAATATAAAATTACTAAATGTGAAATATAATAAACATATGTTGTTCATTCAAAAGGTGTTACTAGTCCCAAGATTCGTAGCCTGAATTACACAATCCAAACATACCCTCGGATACTAATTAGGATTCACATTACAATAACATTAACCATGAACAAAACGTGGAATAAATATCTAATTGCTGGAAGTCTATTACTTCATCTTTTCTTTACCCTTGCCCTTCCCTGAAGTCTTGGGTTTAACTGCAATAAAAGTCATGATATAGCAAGGATGAGCAACTAGTTTGCTCAGCAAGTTTGAATGCAACAATAAAGGATATATCATGATGAACGGAATATAAAGAGAGGAATTCAACAATATGAATATCGGAAGCAAGAATAATAATTGCTTTTAGAACGAATGATAGTCAAGTAGACTTTGAACAATAAACTTCCAAGGGAGTCAATAGCTAATTGACCCTTTGGTTACTGGCTACAGAATATGTACTTGAGGGGATCAGCCTCGCGTACGCTATGTGTATGCATAACATTTAACTCTGCTATTTGTATTTTATATTCGATACGTTGGATACTCCCCTATATTAAAGAGGTGTTCATAAAGTCCAAGATTCCGCACCATCAATTGGTTTGGATAACTTTTAAAATCTATACCGCAAATGTCTATCCGGACAATGGCAAAGACTTAACTATAGCAGTTCATCCATATTAGAACTTTAATAAAGTACAAGTCAACATCTGCGCGAAAACAATTGCACAATGTGCGAGTGTCAATAACAATGATGTGGAATAATTGTTAAGTAATTAAACCACTTAGAACATGCTTGAGGAATTAAAGGTTCAAGCTTAAATAAATAACTTGTAATAAACAATACAAGAATGGGTTCGGGGAACTTGCACAAAATGAAGTTCGAATACTTGTCATCAATGATACTTGCACGACAACATTATATTTGCACAAGTTAGTATAAGTCAAGGGAAACTTGCCTGTTTGCTTAGCTACAATAATCTAGCTTTAACTTAAATTGCATTGAGACGACCTAACATTAACAAGCCGGTCTCTTAATTAGTAATGTGAAGACGAGTGTGATTTACAAGAATTTACTCACCAATACCCTAACATGTAATTCACGTAAATTGCTTTGTTATGACTGAGTTTATAAACATTTAACCCTGTTTTAGAGTAGAATATCTAGTTCCTATGCATTCATATAGACTTGAACACATAGCACATCAGTTTAATCATGCAATACAGCTTAAGACATACATACATACATGATGCTAGGTTTTATTCATAATTTTAAAGCAACTGGGCAAAACTGGCGGCCGGCGCGACCGCGCTAGTTTTTGCCTTAGGAGTGGCGCGGCCGCGCCACTCACTGGACAGACCAAGAATGAAATTTCATTCAGCTGGAAACCGAGCCTATTCCCTAACATACAGGCTACTGATATAACTCAAATACACATGCTCATAATGTTATTAACTTGAGTTTGAAACCTAGCATGCTTATTCTAAATCCAATCCAAAGTCATAAAGCTTTATGTCGGGAATTCCTACGATTTAGGCCAAACAATCCATTTCACAAATAATCCGCTATTATGGTCATAATGTCCCATAATAAGACTAGACAATGCTTAGTATGCATGCTCGGATGTAAATAACACATGCACATGCTAAACACATAGCTTACACTTGGAATTCATGCCTTAAACATACTCGCACGTGCCAAATTAATGCTTAGCTAAATGGTGCTCATGTCAATCATGTCTAGAGGCATAATGAGTCCTAATAATTATGCTTGTATGGCCAGAACACAACTTCAGCAATATTTGACGATACTCGCCTTTAATCTCTATATTTTCCCTTGAAAATCATACTAAGGCAACTTACGCAACGTAGCTCATGCAAGACAACATGGAAATCATAACTCGCATGCATTTGAACACATATATAAGCTACATACACATACTTAAATGGTCAGATTATAAAGAGACGCCCATTTGACAAGTTCATTACAAAGTTCTTAAGTTTTCCTTGGAAAATATATGCTAGAATGACGTGTGCAAGTCATGGCACTCATAGGGTCAATAGATAACATAGCAAACCTATTATCATGCATAAATAGACTAAACTAGCATGCTCAAAACATCAAAGCATAACAACATTTTCTGGAAGCCAGCGCGGCCGCGCTGGTTTTGGCCTTGGGAGTGGCGCGGCCGCGCCACTCCTGCACTGATTCAGGTTCGGCTCTGCTTTTGCAGAATTCGAAAATTCATATGGCCTAACCTTTCTAAACGCAACTCAATGCAACCACACTAGTCCCAAACATGTATATAGACCCATATAACATCTTTATACTAATTAACAAACTAATTAGCAATAATCATGGATTTCATAGAATTTTCATGGCTAAAAATTTAAGAACACAATGTACCTTCTTGAAGCTAATTTGAAATCCTCAAATGCTTAATAGTAGATTACTCTCACCCTCAGCAATGCTCACTCTCTATACTAACCTATCAGAAGTTGTAGCAACTGAAATCATGAAGAAGAAGCTCCAATTTATAGAAAATCAATTAACCATGCCAAGCTTTTATCCAATTTGGTTAACCAGCGGGAACTAGAAGAAGATGATGGGTATTGAAGGTTTGGTAAATCACTCACATCCTCCTTCATCATTCACACCATCTGATATAAGCAAGCTTAGGCTAGGCAATGGCTACAAGCGGTTGAGGAAATTGAGGGAGTTGACTCCACTGTACACTCAATGTCTGATTTCTTTTTCTCTCACTTAGCAGACCACGGTTTGGAAATAAAATGGGATATGTCCCATTACTCTTGTCCCAAACCAATGCTACTTAGATAAATAAATCATACCATTAAAACCCAATTGATCTAGTATACATTTAATACCAAATTCATAATTACATAAAAGATAGAATTAATAACTTAATCTAGTCCACTTAGTATTAAATTACTAAATAGACTATTACATAATTATTTCAATATTGCACACATTAATTAATAATTATATTAATTAATTAAGACAACTTAAATTCCTCTACTATATTCAAATAAATTGAATATTTAAATAATAGACAACTTTATCAATTCTTCTAATATTAAACCTTAGGGCTAGTCCACTAATTTAATTAAACCATTAGTGACTCCCTTTAATAAATCTAGGCAATTACGCGAAATCACATAATCACATAATCAATTAATCACACAAGATTTAAATAAGTATACAAAGCTAACTCATTAAAAATTAAAATTTATATTTAATTAATAATGGAGCTTAAAAATTTCACGGTCATTACAGAAGCAACCAAATCGCTGACAACTCTTTAGGTAACTATATAAATCCAGATACAACTTTCTACTGTTGATTAAGCTTCCATTGTATGATTATAAGTTATATGTCAAGTATTTAATTCATACATAATATCAGTAATGATCCTCTGCACAAATAAACTCCGATACTTTACTTTATGAGTCTTTTTTTTTCATTATTAATGGATGTGTTTGTTATCGTGTGTGCCTCTATTGTAATGCATTTTGCTTAAATATCATACATATGCATTTTTTTTGTACATCACATGTTTGATATATTGTCCATGGCCTGTTTGATATATATGTGTATGTTTATGTGTGTATCTGAATAAATAAAAGGTAACAGAAAAGGTTAAGTCTACAGTTTTTAGAAAAAAATGTATTTGATCAATTAATAGGACAGGCATGGGACATGTGGAACAGAGATGTTGCAATAGAGCTTATGGATCCAACATTACATGAGTCATGCATAACACAACAATTTCTAAGGTGTGTTTATGTAGGTCTTTTATGCATCGAAGATAGTGTAATAGACATTGGCCTACAATGCCCGATGTTATTTCCATGCTAACAAATGAAAATGTGGTTGTGCCCAAGCCCAAGATACCTGCATTTTATACTGGAAGCAATTCAATTGAAGAAGATTCACAAAGCACCAAGGCACATAAGATTTCTACAATAGAAGCAAAAATACTCCTCACTGTAGTCACCCATATTAAGGTTTGTAATAGACATATTTAAACATAAATTTTAAATGATTTCTTCAATATTAAAATTTTAATATTAGAGCATGGTATTAAAAAAATATAAAAAAAGTTGTGTTCATCCTAAACAAATTTCAATATGCAATGAATAAAATATATATAAGTTGTCACCCTTTTCGAATTAGAGGGAGGACCAAGAAGATTTAGTATGGAAGGAAAAGTTGAACATATAAAGTTACATATAGTTAGCCATATGATGTTGATAGGTACCTGAAGAACAACAACAGTATAAGATAATGCCAAACCATTCCCAATGACAAGGGCAGCAAGACCTGCCTGTCCAGAAACAAAATGAGCAACCAAACCAACCACTATTGTTGTGGCCAAGAAACAACATTAAAAATGACATTGTTATATATAGGCATTGATGTATAATGGTAATTTATGCTGTGTTTTTTTTCTTTGGATTTAAGGATTTCTCCCAATCTTTGTTTATAGTATATGGGTTTAACATTTTCTCTGTTTTTGAGAAGTGATGAATATTACAGCTTAGTTTTTGATGCAATAATTGATCTTCAGCTTCCATTTCATAGTATTACAATTCCAAAAGGTACTATTTCTTATATTTATCTACTTCACGTCGATTTATTTAACTGTGTTTTTCTCAATTTTATGTTTAGTTTAGTGGAATCATTTTCTGAAAAACTTTTCATATTGGAAGCATATGAAAGGTTTTTGGCTGAAGTTTGGTTGAACTTTCTTCCATGTGTATTAAATTCTTTACTTTTTCTACTTCAAATTGTTTCAAACAGAAGATCTTACTCGTTGGATATTTGACTGTCTCAACTCTTTAGTAACACCTATTGAATTTTCTCCTATATCTTATTAGCTTTCTAATGAACTAATTTGGTGTTTCAGATACAAACACCAATATACTGCGTGTTTGCCATTTAACTGTTGTCTAGAAGGAGAAGATATGTCAGCGCTGGTGTTCCACATCCAAGGGCACCAACCTATAATGTAAAGGTTTGTTTCATATTTTCAGGATGTTAATGACTGTTTTGCATTTCCCATGCGTACGAAGTGCAATAATACAACTAGCGAATTGCGTATTAGTTGAAGTGCAAATGGCATTCTCATTTTATAGTTATCCCCATGTATTTTTGTTTTGCTCTACTCTCCCGAACATTTGAGCTCAAACCTGGGTGAAAATCCTTTAGATCATTTTAGACATGGTCTACATATTGGTTATTAACTCTATGTTTATAGTTTGTTTATTTAAGAAATGGTGCATCGGACTAAAGTTTATACTATATGACATGAAAGTTTGCCAAATTATACAATCTGTTATTCAAACTAGCCCGTGCATTGCCCGGGCGATTGCCTAGTAATCACATAAACACATAATCACATATCACATTTTCTACATATTCACATTCATCATCACATAATCACTTAAGTACATAATCACATAAACACATAATCACATTCATCGTTAAATCAGACTTTAACATACTTGGCTTGGTTGATGAATATGCTTTCATCAGTCTACTTCACTTGTAATCCAAGGAAGAAGTTCAGCTCTCCCATCATGGTCATCTCAAATTTACTCTGCATAAGCTTGACAAATCTCTCATATAGCTTTTCATCAATAAAACCAAATATATTATCATCTACATAAATTTGTACTAACAATGTTTTATCTTTATCCTTCATAAGAAATAATATTATATCTACTCTACCTCTAGTGAATTCTTTTTCAATAAAAAAATTAGTTAATGTTTCATACCATACCATAGGTGTCTGTTTTAGTCCATATAGCGCTTTATCTAATCTATAGGCATAATTAAAATAAGTAGGATTGATAAAACCTGGAGGTTGTTCAACATAAACCTCTTCTTGAAGTTCTCCATTGAGGAGAGTAATCTTGACATCCATCTGAAACACGTTGAACTTCACGTAGGCAGCATATGCAAGGAAGATTCTGATGACTTCAAGTCTTGTTACAGGTGCAAAGATTTTATCATAGTCGATTTCTTCTTCTTGAGAATACCCTTTGGCCACCAACCCTGCCTTGTTCCTTATGATCATTCCATCATCATCCATCTTATTTCTGAATACTCATTTGGTGCCGATGACTGGATGATCTCTAGGCCTTGGAACCAATATCCATACTTTTCTTCTTTTAAACTGGTTTAAGTCTTCTTGTATGGCTTCAATCCAACTTGAATCTTCCAAAACTTCTTCAATCTTCTTCGGTTTCATTTGAGAAAAAAAGCTTAGGAAAAGGCATTCATTTTAAGTTGTAGACCTAGTCTTGACTCTTACATTGGGATCTCCAATAATCAGGTCTTGAGAGTGATCTTTCGCCCATCTACTTCCAGTTGGAACATCGGTCCTTGTGCCTTCTTGTTCGAGTTTTTCAAGATTTTGCTCTGGTTTAGAAGAGTCTTCAATTCGTAGAGTTCCCATCACATGAATTATTGATTCTTCAATCTCTTTTGCCCATCTACGATTGTTGGATTTGACTCTACGATCGTTGAATCCTTGATCGTAGGGTTCTCCTACTCTACGTTTGCTTAATCTTGCTTAACGACTTTATTGAAAGACATAGCTTTTCTTGGTTCCCCAATATCAGATTCATCAAACATGATATGAATTGATACTTCGACGCTCAACGATTTCTTATTAAAGACTCTATAAGCCTCACTATCTATAGAGTATCCAAGGAAAATTCCTTTATCTAACTTGGGTTGGAACTTGGTCAGATATTTCTTGTCGTTGTTGAGGATGTAGCACGCACAGCCAAAGACATAAAAATAACCAAAGTTGGGCTTCTTCTCAAGTAGCCTTGCTAAAGCTAGAAGAGTTCATCTTGCCTCTATAAGAGTTTTGTTTTTCCTTTCAGCTACTCTATTCTGATGAGGAGTTCTTGGAGCTGAGAAATTATGATGAATACCATTATACTCACAGAACTTGTCTACCTCTAAGAAATCGAACTCTCTACCATGATCACTCCTTATAGCCTTGATCTTCTCGCCCTTCTCATTCTCAACTAGCTTGAAAAACTTGATCATCTGAGAGCTGGTTTCATCCTTAGAGTTCAGAAAGAAAACTCATGTGAGTCTGGTGTAATCATCCACTATAACCAGTGAGTATCTTTTTCCTCCAAGGCTGATAGTTGGAATAGGCCCAAATAGATCCATATAAAGTAATTGCATAAGCCTATCATTGGAGTTGATTGTCTTGTTCTTGAATGAGACTTTAGTTTGCTTCCCTAGTTGACAGGCTTTGCAAGGCTTTCCCTTGACAAAGTTTAGCTTGGGTAAACCTAAAACTAGATCTTTGGAGGCAAGCTTTGACATATTCCTAAAGTTTAAATAAGACAGTCTTCCGTGCCATAACCAGCTGACATTGTGGCACCCCAAAATTCCAGTTACCTCAAACCACTATCCATACATAACAACTATCTAACCATAAACAAAATAATTTAAGTAAAGCAAATTGAATAATAAAAACTATCTCCCATAAAAGGGTAACATAGCTTTTCAAAATAAGTCCCAGGTTTTCTAACCTTTAGTACATCTTTAAAATGCGGATACATGAATTACTAATAAGTCTTAATTACACAACCACATAAATAAAAGTAAACAAGTCTTCATATAATAGCAAATCATCGTCACTTGTTCATTTTTCCTTTTTCTTTTCTAGTAGACCGCCCATCCGTCCTCTCAGCTTTAGCTACAAGGGTTTAGTATGCAAGGGTGAGCAAAACAAATACCCACCAAGATAATAATGAACATTTTCAACAATAAACTTATCTGTATGGTGTAATTTCTCTGTTGATAATAATCAAGAATGGAAACATCTGAAAGCTTAATAGAATGAAATAGAACATCAAGATATACTTAGGGTTGTAAGACCAGGAACCATGTCCCAGGTTAACAGGTAAGTTTGTCGTAACCTTTAACAGTTTAATAAACTATAACTGGACTAACCATCTCGTTCTCAGGGTGATCAACCCATTGTACAATGTATTGTGCACAACCATTCATCGCTTTCGCGTAAGTATTCCCCTATACTAGGGTTGTTCTTCTTAGTTTTGTCATTCGAGTCCGCACCAAAGAAAGTTTGATTTTGGGTTAATTTAACGATAACTGTTTTGGAATTTAAAACGTATATCAACTATGGACTAGTCGAATCAATGAGTGTTCACTAGTCATTCAAGAGTTCAATTCAACAAAATAGGATTTAAACAACGTAAGTTATGATCAAAGATCAACAACAACGATATACAATGATATAGATGTTGTATATCTAAGGTATTAGAATAATGATTTCAAATAACTTGAGCTTTGAACAACAAGAATCCAAAAGTCAGAAGTTTATGTTATAATAAATGAGATATGCAATGATAACTTGTTAAATGAAAGAATAGGATTTAGAAACTTGCGTATTTGTAGACAAGATATGAATAGAGAACTTGCGTTAAGTAAGTTTAGGGTTAGAAACTTGTTTAGCATAAAAGAGTTAAGGGTAAGAAACTTTCCTCGTGCGTAGTTTTCTTAATTATAAATCACGTACATTAAACAACGTACACATTCCGTTTATATAGCAATAACAATGATTAGTTACAATATCATCAACACTTCAAGATTCACTCTTATCCAACCTCATCTTAATATCTCAATTGTTTTCTAATTATCAATCTCACTTCAGAAGTTACAAGCTTAGTTATAACAATATCACACTTAAGAATCCCTAAAACTTAACGTTAAGTTAAGGTACATCAACTTTATATTTTATAATCATCAAGTATATGCTTACCATCCATTACAGTATCTTAGTATTCATTTAATACATTAATCTAAGCTTTAAACATGCATAAGATAACATAACATGACCGAAAAGAAAAGAAAAAAAATGTCACTTTCTGCATTTCTCGTCGGGGCGGGAGTTTCCTTCACAAAATACCCTGCTGGGGTGGGGTTCCCGTCGGGGCAGTAAACCTAGAGCAATAAGCACGTCGGGGCGGTGTTCCCGCCAAGGCGGTAAACCTAGAGCAATAAGCCCGTCGGGGCGGTAAACCTGAATTCCAGATTCGGCAGTTCGTGAACTGCAGAATTCTCAAGCCCAAAAAACACGAATTTTAGCATCAAACACCAATTCAAGTATACCCAATTATCATAAACCTCTTAAAAAATTACTAAGCATCCATATACCAATTCTAACAACCTAAAACAAACAAAACAACAAAATCCAAAGGATTTAAATCAAATTTTTTCTTAGTTTTTTCAAAAACCAACACATTTAATAGCACAGATCACTGCGGGCTTAATTCTTAGCGAACTCAAAGTATGTAAATTGCATTTTCTTCGTATCTAAACGTAGTTTCATAAACTACAATCAATTTGCAGATTCCTTCAAGTATTAAACCTTAAATTTGACTCACAGAAACATATATTTCATATATATATATGCTATGAACACTCAGAACACCAAAAATCCTTCATTTAAAACATGATTATATGAATTTCATTTTCTGAAAATCGTTTAAAAACAACAATTAACAGATTATACATGAAATCCAACACACATAACTCCATTCCCATCAAATTGAACAACTAAAATCAGAATTCTTATGAAACCCAAAACATAATAAGAACATGAATTTTAAACTTTGATAATACCTTTGATTCCTTAATAAACCTTAGCAAGATGATGATTAAGAAACTTTGCCACCAATAATCTTCCCTAAATTATCAGAACAATTTTCTCTCAAGTTCCTCTCCACTCTAATTTTCTGCTCTCTCAAAACCCCTCACTCCTGAGCTTAAAAAGTAAACCACGTAAACTCAACTGATGATATAAGAATACACGCAATTCATTTTATCAGTTATAAAAATAAAAAGGGTTTTGTCAGTTTAATAAACCAAAGGCTACAAGGCCATGTTTGGTAAAGCTAATTTAATCACCTACTAAGTTATTTTTATATTCTCTTATTATATAGTCACATGTCACACTTACTTTTATTAAATAATTCAACTAACATAACACATTAATTTAACAAATAAATTACAATTCTAATTTAATAAATCATCACCTTTCTAATTTAATTATTAAATTAAACTAGAATATTAGCACTATAATTACCAACAACCCTTTTAATTTAATTAACTCATTTAGTTTTTTTTTTAAAAACACCAACATAAATTTAATTAAAATACATCTAAATAAAACAATTCCATCACTTGTTAATTTAAACCAATAAAATCAATTAAAAACATTTATTCAACTTCAATGCATATTTTCAAATAATACAAAATTTTGGATTGTTACATCCTTCCCTCCTTACAAGGATTCTGTCCTCAGAATCATAACGCACAACACACTTAAGTTGATCGCACTTTCCTCCCCTTCTTAAAAGGATTCTGTCCCCAGAATCATAGAACTAGGACTAAACAAACAACTCAGGATAATTCTTCATCATATCAGCTTCGAGTTCCCACGTAGCTTTTTCAGCGTTGTGATTCCTCCATATTACCTTAACAGAAGGTATCACTTTATTTCTGAGAACCTGTTCCTTTCTGTCTACTATCTGGATCGGGACTTCCTCATAAGTTAGGTCTTTCTCAAACTGTATGGGTTCATATTCTATCACATACTTATAGTCTGACTTATAAGGCCTTAAAACAGATACATGAAAAACATTGTGGATATGAACTAGCTCTGGAGATAGAGCTACTTCATAAGCCACCTCACCAATTCGCCGCAGTACTTCGAAGGTTCCAATAAATCTTGGACTAAGCTTACCCTTCTTTCCAAAACGAATTTTCCCTTTATAGGGTGAAACTTTCAGAAAAACGAAGCTTCCCACCTCAAATACTCGGTTCTGACGATGTTGATCGGCATACTTCTTCTGTCTGTCTTTAGCAGCTAATAATCGCGCTCTTATAACTTTCACGATCTCTGCAGTTTGGTGTACCAGTTTTGGTCCGAGTAGTTTCCTTTCACCAACCTCGTCCCAACATAGTGGAGTTCTACATTTTCGTCCATACAACGCTTCGTATGGCGGCATGCCAATACTCGCGTAGAAACTGTTGTTGTAAGTAAACTCGACCAACGGTAAGTGATCATCCCAACTTCCATTGAAATCCATGACACAGGCGCGTAACATATCCTCCAAGGTTTGAATAGTTCTTTCGCTCTGACCATCAGTTTGAGGATGATACGCAATGCTCATTCTCAACTGAGTTCCCAAGCTTTCTTGCAGACGCTTCCAAAAATTCGACGTAAATCTCGAATCTCGATCAGACACAATAGACACTGGAACACCGTGCCGCGAAACAATTTCTTTAATGTATAATTTTGCTAACTGATCTAGGTTGAATCTAATCTTGATTGGTAAGAAATGCGTTGATTTCGTCAGTCTGTCCACAATTACCCAAATCGCGTCAAAACCTTTCTGTGTAGTCAGCAAGCCTACCACAAAATCCATCGTTATGTGTTCCCACTTCCACTCTGGTATTTTTAATGGCTGCAACAAACCATTGGGTCGCTGATGTTCAGCTTTCACTTTCTGACATGTCAAACATCTGGCAACACATTCTGCTACATCACGCTTCATTCCTGACCACCAATAATGTTGACGAAGATCTTGATACATTTTTGTACTCCCTGGGTGAACTGAGTAACGTGTATTGTGAGCTTTATCTAAAATCTCCCTTCTAACATCCTGTATCAATGGAACCCAAACTCGATGTTCAAATCTGAGTAATCCCTCGGCATCAATACTGAACTTTCCACCTTGTCCCTCAGAGACTTCCTTCTTAATCTTCTCACACTCCGCATCCTGAAGTTGAGCTTCATTGATTCGGTCCAACAACATCGGATAAATCTCTACCTGAAATAACTTCTCCTTTGATTCATGCTGACACTTCACTTCTAATTCCAACTTCGCCATTTATTTAACAAGTTCCTCTTGAGCAGTCAATAACATAAGTTTCTCTCGACCCTTCCCGCTTAATTTATCAGCAACGACATTCGCCTTTCTTGGATGATAGAGAATTTCGCAGTCGTAATCTTTAATCAGCTCTAACCATCGCCTCTGTCGCATGATGAGGTCCTTCTGTGTAAAAATGTACTTGAGACTCTTATGATCTGTGTAAATCTCACACTTCTCACCGTAAAGATAGTGCATTTTGTTGACCAATATTTTCTGTTCGGATTAACAATCTTCTCCAGAATCCTCTTCACTTCTCTATTTGAAACTTCGGCTTGACCACTGGTTTGGGGGTAATAAGCTATAGCAATTCTATGGTTTACCCCATATTTAGCTAAGAGAGCCGTGAAATACTTATTGTAAAAGTGACTCCCTTCATCACTGATAATTGCCCTTGGAGTGCCAAATCGTGTGAAGATATTTTTCTGCAGAAATTTTAGAACCACCTTGGCATTATTAGTCGACAAAGCACTTGCTTCCACCCATTTAGAGACATAATCGACCGCCAAAAGGATGTAGAGGTTGTTAAAGGAAGATGGAAATGGTCCCATAAAATCTATTCCCCAAACGTCGAAGACTTCAACTTCTAAAATGGCATTCAAAGGCATCTCATGACGTTTGGGAATATTTTCCACCCTTTGACATCTATCACATCTCTGAATGAAGTGGTGGGCGTCCTTAAACAACGTGGGCCAGAAAAATCCTGCCTGTAACACCTTGGCAGCTGTCTTTTCGCCTCCGTAATGACCTCCATATAGCGAATCATGACAATGATGTAAGATACTCTCTATTTCACTTTGTGGCACACACCGTCGAATAATCTGATCGGCACAATGTTTGAACAAGAACGGCTCATCCCACATGTATCTTTTTGCATCATGCATAAACTTTTTCTTTTGTTGGCTGGTCAAATCTGGGGGAAGTACGTTGCTAACCAAATAGTTGACAAAATCGGCATACCATGGAACTTTTGAATTAATCACAAACAACTGTTCATCCAGGAAGGATTCATTAATCACCATTTTGTCTCCCTTGACGTGGTCATTATTTTCTAATCTCGAGAGATGATCTGCCACTTGATTTTCCGTCCCTTTCCTATCCCGGATTTCCAAGTGGAACTCCTGGAGTAGAAGTATCCATCAAATCAGCCTTGGCTTCGCATCCTTCTTCGAAATCAGATATCTTATGGCAGAATGGTCTGTGAACACCACCACTTTAGTTCCAATTAAGTACGACCGGAATTTGTCAAATGCATACACTACCGCTAGCAACTCCTTCTCGGTAGTCATATAGTTGAGCTGGGCATCAGACAATGTTTTGCTAGCATAATAAATGGCGTGAAAAATCTTTTCCTTTCGTTGGCCCAAAACAGCCCCAATAGCATAGTCGCTAGCATCACACATTAGCTCGAACGGCCTTGACCAATCTGGTGCTACAATTACAGGCGCTGTGGTCAATTTCCTTTTCAACAATTCAAAAGCTGCAAGACATTTAGCATCAAACCTAAAAGGCACATCTTTCTCCAATAGGCTACATAAAGGTTTAGAGATTTTAGAAAAGTCCTTTATGAATCTCCTATAAAATCCGGCGTGTCCCAAGAAGCTTCGTATTCCCTTGACTATAGTTGGTGGAGGTAGATTTTCTATTGTCTCCAGCTTGGCTCGATCTACCTCTAACCCGTTCGACGACACCTTGTGCCCAAGAATGATCCCCTCTTGTACCATAAAGTGGCATTTTTTCCAGTTGAGCACTAGATTGGTTTCGACGCATCTTTTCAAAACCAGGACCAGATTTTCCAAACAACTATCAAAGTGTCTCCAAATACTGAAAAATCGTCCATGAATACCTCCATGTTGCGTTCGACCATATCTGAGAAAATAATCATCATGCATCTTTGGAACGTCTCTGGTGCATTACATAAGCCAAAAGACATCCTTCTAAAAGCGAATGTACCATAGGGACACGTGAAGGTAGTCTTTTCCTGATCTTCGGGGGCAATCATTATCTGATTATAACCTGAGTAGCCATCCAATAAGCAATAAAACTCGTGTCCCGCCAGTCTATCTAACATCTGGTCAATGAAGGGTAGAGGAAAGTGATCCTTACGGGTCGCCTTATTTAGTTTCCTGTAGTCCATACAAACCCTCCATCCAGTCACTGTCCGTGTCGGTATCAATTCATTATTTTTGTTTTCTACCACCGTCATACCACCCTTTTTCGGCATGCACTGGACTGGACTCACCCAACTGCTATTGGAGATGGGGTAAATGATTCCTGCATCAAGCCACTTCAAAATTTCCTTTTTCACCACCTCTTTCATGATTGGGTTCAGCCTCCTTTGTTGCTTAATTGTTGGTTTGGCATCGTCTTCCAAAAGGATCTTGTGCATACAAAATGATGGACTAATCCCTTTAATGTCTGCGATGGTCCAACCAATTGCTGATTTATACTCCCGGAGAACACGTATAAACTTACTTTCCTGCAACTCGTTAAGTACAGATGCAACAATAACAGGCAAAGTAGATGATTCACCCAAATAAGCATACCTGAGATGGCTAGGTAAGGGTTTTAGTTCAAGTGTAAGAGGTTTTTCAAGAGATGGTTTCAAGCGCTCTAAGGATTTGTCAATAAGTTCCAATGGTTCAAAAGGGATTTGAAATTTACGTACTCTCGGCACTACATCTAGATGTTGAAGAAACTCCATCATCTTTGGGTCATCCATGTCAGCCTCCCCCAATAAAGTAGTTTCCAACGGATCCTCGGTCAATTTTCTCAAAAACTCGTCATCCACTACTTTTTCTACCACTTCCAACCGATAACACTCTTCCTCATCTGTAGGAAATTTCATGGCTTTGAACACATTGAATGTCACTTCTTGGTCTTACACCCTCATAGTCAATTCTCCTTTTTGCACATCTATAAGTGTTCTACCAGTTGCCAAGAAGGGTCTCCCAAGTATGATAGGAATGTCTTTGTCCTCTTCATAGTCCAAAATGATGAAATCGACTGGGAATATGAATTTATCCACTTTTACCAAGATGTCTTCCACGATACCTCTAGGATATGTAACCAACCGATCAGCAAGCTGAAGAGAGATGTTGGTCGGTTTCGGTGCAGGTAGACCCAGCTGGACATATATCGATAAAGGCATAAGGTTGATGCTCGCACCCAAATCACACAAGCATCTGCTGATTGATAAGCTGCCAATGGTGCAAGGGATAGTGAAACTACCCGGATCCTTTAACTTCGGTGGCAACTTCTTCTGCAATATAACACTACACTCTTTAGTTAATGCTACTGTTTCATAATCCTCCAGCTTTTTCTTCCTCGACAAAATTCCTTTCATGAACTTGGCGTAACTTGGCATCTGCTCTAAAGCCTCTGCAAACGGTATGTTGATTTGTAGCTTCTTAAAGACTTCAAGGAATTTGGAGAACCATTTGTCTAATTTCTGCTTATGAAATCTCTGAGGATATGGAACAGGAGGGTATACTACTGCTTGCTTTGTTTTCTCCTTTTCTTTCACCTCAGTTTCTGTTTCCTTCTCTTTTTCTACCAATGTCTCTGCAAGATCTAGGACTGGGGATGGGCGCGGCCGTGCTGCCTCCCCTTGTATTTCAGGCGCGGCCGCGCTGTGACAGCTTGACATTGTTCCTTACCATCTCTCTTGGGGTTAACTTCTATATCACTTGGAAGTGCTCCTTGTGGTCGATTGTTCAAGACATGAGCCAACTGTCCCAGCTGATTTTCCAAGTTTCTAATTGACACTATCTGGCTCTTCACATTTAAATCTACCTAAGTTAACAGCTTATCTTGATCATTCATTCTTTTCTCAGATGTTGTGATAAATCTTGCCAACGACTCTTCTAAATTCGGTTTTCTGTCTACATGTTGCGGAGCTTGGTTCTGAAAACCTGGGGGATTCTGTGATCTTGGAGCGGGATTTTGAATCTGAGTGTTATTGCTCCATGAGAAATTCGGATGATTTTTCCACCCCGAATTATATGCATTTTGGTATGGCTGTTGCTGTCGGTTATAGCTCCCGAAATACTGTACCGATTTTGGATTAATGGCACAATACTCCATTGGATGTGCACCTGCACATAGCTCACACACATAAGCCACTTGTTGGACCTTCGACTCCGCCAAAGCTTCAATCTTCTAAGACATGGCCGCCATCTGAGCTGTTAGTGTCGTGACCGCATCTACTTCCAAAACTCCAGCTACCTTTTGCAGATTCATTCTGGACGTCGGCCATTGATAGTTGTTTGCAGCCATAGTTTCCAACAAGGTGAAAGCTTCATCAAAATTCTTATCCAATAGTGCTCCCCCAGTAGCTGCATCTATAATTGTTCGAGTGTTACTACTCAACCTATTGTAGAATGTCTAAACCTGCAGCCACTTGGGTAACGCATGATGTGGACATCTTCTTAATAACTCTTTGAACCTTTCCCAAGCCTCGTACAGTGACTCTCCATGACTTTGCTCAAAGGTAGAAATCTCATTTCTCAACTTAGCAGACTTAGCCGGCGGAAAAAATTTTGCTAGGAATTCCTGAGCCAAGTCATCCCAAGTTGTGATGGACCCCGGTGGAAGTGAGTGCAACCACCTCCTTGCTTTATCCCTTAGTGTAAACGGAAACAGACGTAGTCTCACCGCATCATCAGTTACATTGGGATATTTGAATGTATCACAAATCTCAAGAAAGCTAACCAGGTGTTCATTAGGATCATCGTTGGCGAATCCCCCAAACTGTACCGCATTCTGAATCATCTGAATTGTACCCGACTTGATCTCAAAGGAATTAGCAGTGATGGCTAGCCTCGTGATGCTTGACCTGATTTCATCAAGTTTAGGCATGGTATATTCCCTCAATGATTTCTGTTCTTCGTTAGCCATTTTTTCTTTCTCGATTGTCTCACAACAAAACTTTCTTAACTTGCGTAACTTGTTTTCAAGATCGTCTTCACTCTGCACAAGTTCCGGCTGCTTTGATCGTGTTTGCATAAACAAACCAAGATCACCTGAAACAGGAAGTAACAAGAAAAACAATGTTTAACTTAAACTGAATTAATTAAATAAAAATTTGAAATTATAGACACAATTGTTCCCCGGCAACGGCGCCAAAAACTTGTTTGCCTAAATCTATACTAGCAAAATATGCAAGTATACGCAGTCCACAAGTAATATAATGAAAGTAGAGTATTGTCCCACAGAGAAAAACTGAGTCTTTAATGACAATTTCCAATTTTAAATCAAATCAATTCTGTTAAACAAACAATCAATGATTTTTTGAAGTTTTGAATTCAACTAATTAATTCTAAATTAAATTAACACCATTAATTTGAAAACAAATTTTTAAAGACTTAAGACTATAATTTCACTCAATGCTTATTTTGCGCGACACACTTCTCTTTGGATTATGTTAGTTATTTTGAATTGTTAACCAAGAACTCATCACTATTTACGACCATCTCTCAATGTTTCATAAACAACTCAACTCAAGTCCACAATTGATAAACTCAAGTTAATTACCCTCGATAACTAATTCACTATATTTCTATGTGAATTACAATTAAAGAGGATTTAAAGTTCAGGTTCCCTATTGGATTACATGCGGTGAATAGGTATATCTCTATCCTAAACACAAATTATGCATTCCATCAACAGCAATATACACAATCACATGCTATTATGGTCAGATCTAATTCTATACTTCATCTCTCGAGTTCATATAGAATATCCCAGTAATTATTGGCCAAATAATTAAGCAATTCAGCACAAACCATAATAGACAATCCAAAAGTAACTAATCATAATATTCCAGGAAGCATGTCATTCAAAACTACGCATTGAGATCCATTATAGCCTTAAAAGAAATTTAGTTCATAATTAAACTAGAATTCATCATCCACAAGTTCATTAGCATTCAAAAGTTCAGAGTAAAAAAAAGAGAAAAGAAGAAACACTGTAAAGCAATCCTTGAATCTCTAACTTGCTCTTCCTTGCTTCCTTCCTACTATTTGCTTGCTTCAAGTCTTCTCAAATTGCTCTAAACTAGGGTTTGCTAATAAGTTCAACAACCTCAAAGTAACTTAGAAACAACTATTTATAGTATCTGATAAAAACCCTAATTAATTACAGAGTTTCAAATCCAAGTTCAAATTCAATCTGCTTAAAACTGCTGAAAAATCAAAATTGCCCTTTCTCGAACCGGCGCGACCGCGCTTGAATTAAGCTTGCATGGCGTGCGGCCACGCTACCCTGGCAGCCAATTTTTTTTTAAGTCCTGGAGACAGGCGCGGCCGCGCTGCACCCTAGTTCATTTTGGGCGCGGCCGCGCTGCACCAACTTCACAGCTTCTCAGCATCTGCAATAGCACAGTCCCACCAATTCTTGCTAAACTTATTCCCAATATGTGCAACCTACAAAAACACATAAAATGCATGAAAAGTAACTTCAAACCATGCAAATAAACAATAATTCGCATTCATTGGCATCCGATTCGTAGGTATAAAACCTACTCATCAGCAAATTATTTTGGTAAGTTGTGTCGTACTTGGAAATGACGAAGTGATTTGTCGTGCTTCGGAGTTAATATAATATTATATTAACTAATAAAAATCTAAATAAGTTAACTAGGGTTAAAAATGATAAATTGAATTATAAAACCCTAATTGATAAAGGTTGTCCGATTGATGAATCAAAACTCTAATTGTTATACAAGAATCCTAATTAATATAATTAGATTATAAATAATAAATCATAATATTAATTATGAATCATTGAACTTAGATTAAAAACCTAATTGAAAGATTTAAACCCTAATTCATGAATTAGGAAACCCTAACCCTAATTAGGAAATCCTAATTCTAATTATGTTATCTAAACTTTAAATTATGAAATGTAAAACCTTAATTATGATATATAAGCTTAATTAAGGTATTACTAAACATAATTAAACATCCTAAACATGATTAACAAAATTTTAAGTTTAATTAGTAAAGAAATAAATCAAAATTAAAAGCTTAACCAATAGAAATTGAGCTAGGAGTGTGCAAGCTTGTGCTTCACACACTCCAGCACAAGCAGGAGACTTGGATCAAATTGCAAGTAGCACAAGTTAAGTTGCCAACATATTTGTGGAGGCAAACTGTGAGAAAAGACCTAAAAACCCTAAGCCTTGCAATGCTATAAATAGAATGAGTCTCTGACCATTAGACCCACGAATTCACAAGTTTATACACTCCTAAATATATTCTAGATAATCCTCAAGTGAAGTTCCAAGCAGCTCTTAAAGATCAGATCAAGAAATAGCTCAAGAAGGTGCAAAAACCATAATTTTACACTAAATCTTTAAAGCTTTGTTAGATGTTATGTTTAGATGTTTAGGAATATGTGTTAACATGTTAATAAGTGATCTGGGTTGTTAAATCATGTTTACATAACATCGATCTAGGTATGAAAATTAAGCCAAAAGAGCAAATTATTCATACAGTGAAGAACAGTCTGACAAGCCTTTTTGTCAGACGGTTTGATCCACTTAAAATATTTGTTAGATATGTTTTAAAGCATGAATTGATAGTATGTCATGAGGGTTATAGATTGTAATTGGTAGAACACTAAACAAATCCCTCAGTTGGAAGCTATTAAGGGTCAAAACCCGTTAACCGATCACGAGCATTCTGTTTCTGGGCAACCCACAAAAGCGAAGAACAACTCTGACAGTTCACTGACAAGCTTTGACCGACCTAGATCTTGACCAGGTGGTATAATTTATGAGGTCTTGATGTTTGTAGCTGTTCTTTGCCATGTAATCTACAATTATAAACCAACTAATCACATAAAGCTAACATGGAACGAAAGTTATTATCAGTCAAAAAGCATTGACCGACCATGACTACTGAGTTTCTAGGTTACCCAGAAACTCAAGAACAGTTTGAGTGGGGTGGTTTGACCTGATCAAATCTTGCACATGTGATGTTGTTTGATCTCAATTAACACATGTCGTTGTACCTTGCCATGTCTAGTATAGCTAGCAACAAAAATCAAACACAAACAATTAACCAACTAGAAATAATTTGAGAGCAAAAGTCCTTATTCAGTGTTGACCCGTTGTTCTTCAAGCTGATGAAGAACACCTATAACGACACAAATCCGTCGCTATAGGGCCTTTTAGGTGACACTCTCCTTCCGGCTAGCCAAGAACACCTATGACAACAGTCAACCGTCGCTAAAGCCTTTTAGCAACGGATTTAATTAAAAATAAATTCTAATAAATAAATAATTAGAAATAAATATTAAATAATTATTAATAATTAATAATTATATTTTAAAAATTTATTTTAAGTTATAAAAATTAATTTTTAATATTTTGACATAAAATTTTATTAATTATTTAATTTAATTAAATATGAATAATAATAAATTATTTAATAATTATATTAAATAAATAATTTAAAAATGATATTAATGTATTTAAAATATTATAAATGATAATTAAATCATTTAAAAATGTTAGTAACTTTCTAAAATTATTATAAATAATAAATAAATTATTTTAAATAATATACTAAGTATTTAAAAATATTATAAATGATAAATAAATCATTTAAATATTAAACTAAGTTTTAAAAATTATTATAAATAATAATTACAACATTTAAATAATAAAATAAATTCTAAAAATATTATTAATGATAAAATAAATCATTTAAATAATATTCTATCTTTCAAAAAATATTATAAATGATAAATAAATTATTTAAATAATATTTTAAATATCTAAAATTATTTAGTTCTAAATGATAAATAAATCATTTAAGTAACATATTAATGTTTTAAAAATATTATAAATGATAATTAAATCATTTAAAAATATTTCTAAGCTTGTAAACATTATTTAAAAATATTACTAAGCTTGTAAAAATAATTTAAAAATAATATTAAGCTTCTAAAAATATTATAATCGATAATTAAAGTATCTAGATTAATATTTAAGCTTCCAAATGAAGTTTTATTGATAAACCTATGTGTTTAGCTATCTAATGACGCGACCGAGATACCGAATCGACGTCGAACCTTAATGAAACTTGTCTAGTTTTTCTTGTTACATATTATTATAAGTTCTAACGCTTACTATTGGTGTACATAGACTGTGTACGCTGATAGACCGCGTTAACATTAGTTAAATGATCTACGCTAAGGCAAGTCTTCTAACCTTATTATATTTAAGCAAGTATTATACATCTTGCTATCAATTGTTACACAGTTATTGCTTCTTGTTCAACATAACTTAAGAAATGAATCATTATTCATATATTGCTTGACAGAGCTTAACTTGTTGTGTCAAACCAAATTATTTTGGTAAGACATCTTATACTAAGAAATAAAACACCTTGATGTAAGGTTGTAAATGTTGATTATATATTGACACAAATTGTAGGATGATATGCATACTCCTAGGATATTCGATAGGTTGATCCCTTACAAGATATCTGAATCAAGCTTTTCTAAGTCATTAAAGACTGATAGAACTGATTGAAACACATGGTTCATGTATTGAACCCTCAGTTATACATCTTTGACATCTTTCAACTCAAACACATTGTGTTTACGCTTTCAAATAAACTTGCTGAGCATTTGTAGCTCATTCTTGCATACAATTTTCTTTGCAGTTTTAGATGGTAATCCCGGATCTTCAGGGACAAACAAGGGAAAAGGCCATGTTAATTAGTTTATCTTACTGTTTTGAATGATTTCAAATCTTATAATACTTTTGTTGTAATAAAGACATAGTACTGAGAACGTTGTAATTAAACTTAAGCTTATGAAATATATATCATCTTTTGTTACATCTCTTGCGTTGTATTTACATTCTTAGTTAAGTTAGAAAGTAACATTTGATCTAATACAGTATCCCTATGAACTATACATCTGAATGAGGGTATTTAAATGATACTGGGAGTTTTGTAAGCGCTGAAGTTGTTAGAGTTTATGCCCTAGAGGCCAATTATTTGATGTAATTGCTTAACATTTCTTTTGATATTTGATTAAATAAATGAATTATTTTATTATGGTTTCATTTACTGTGTTATATAAATGTTAGCATAATAAAAGTCCTTAGAATAATGATACAAATTATATAGCCTCAAGTATGTGACTTGAACATGAGATTATATAATTATAATTAGTATCATTAATCTTAAATGTTCCTAGTCGAGTATCATTGTTAATGGGACAACAATGATACATTGAGACTGCTATGTGGATTGACTGATGGCCAAATTTCATTGGTCATTAATATATGAGATATTGAGTTAATGCATAGGTACATGTTAGAGAACAATGTACTGGACAGACCCACCATGAGAATTCTACGTGGAGCATTATGCAAAGTGTCATAAGCAATTCTCATAGTGACAATGATGTAATGGTCCTCCGACCTGAAATCACTATATTACTATACGAGAATTTATGTACTTTGATATCATCAAAGGTCACCTTTAATAGAGTGGACAATAAGGTGATTATTGGGTACATCATGAATCGTGTGAGGAATATGAGTGATCTAGATGGAATTTAACCCTCCTATATATTAGGGGTGATATCCATAGGCCTCTTGATTGAGTAAGACTATGAAATGCATGGTCATGCTCAAATAGTGATTTGTTTCATATAGTCTACTCATTGATCAAGAAAACTCAGATTAAATTATGAAGAGTATGACACATTCTATGGCTCGAGTTTAATCTTGGATGTCAAGGTTAAAAGGATTAAATTACATTAAAACATTGGTCATGAAAAGGTTGCATCGAATCACCGATCTTACTATTACTTGGGTAGCAGTGATGCATTACTAGATGCCACTCACTGTTTATAATTTTATAATATAATTTTAAAATTATTGCCAATATAATAATAACCTATAGGGTCACACACTTAGAACGTAATTAAAAGGAAATTAATTTAAATTGTAAGGATTTAAATATGTCAATATGATTGATAGTATTTAAATTACGAATTTAAATTAACAGGATAATTTATATATATATATATATATATATATATGTATATTAATTAAGTAATATATATATATATATAAATTTGGATTTTATTTTTCTAATAGGATTAAGGTTTTGTTTAATTACTTTTTGGACGCTATATATATCTGATATATCAGCAGTCTTGTTTACGTGAGACCAAAAAAAAACAAAACCCTAGCCGTTTTAGAAAAGAGAGTTGAGAGAAAAATTTCAGTAAAATCCAGATCTTGGCGACTAGTACCGAAATCTCTTTGCTGCAGATCGTTTGATGGTTCGCGGGGTGTTCGTGTGGATACCGTAGAGATGCAGTTTCGTTGGATTGTGTTGGAGATTCGAAGCCGTTCCAGAATTCCATCATTCCATTCAAGTTCGGATAATCGGTAAAACAAATCTAAACCTATGAATTAATTTATTTTCGCATGGATCCTGTTTTAGGGTTTCGAAATATCGTTTTAAATTTTTTTTAAATTCCGGTGCATTTATGTGCCGAAATCCTTACAGTGGTATCAGAGCTACTTACGAAACGATTAATTCAGGTTACCTGTTTTAATTGTATTCGATAGATATATGATATTTGATGATGCATGTTCACCGATCTGAAATTGAATATATGATATTCTGCATGTATGCTAATTCTGGAAAAACAATAATATATATGCATGTATAAGATGTTTTCTTAATCGTGTCCTAGAAGGTGGAATAACAATACAACACTGTTCTAATTGGATTAGAAGCATGATTCGGTTTAATATGATTAACCTAAACTGGACATATATGATATGCTCTGAATGTATTGTTATTATGTGTGTTTTGGTGGTTTGTATACGAATCTGTAATTGTTTCAGAAATTCGTGTGGAAAAATTCTGCAATTCAGTCGGACCACCGCCAGGGGGAAACCCCCCTTGGACCCCCCATCGTAGCGCACGATGGTCGTGACCCTAATATTTGATATTTTAAAAAAATAAAAAAAAATTATTATAAAATTGTGTTATGTGCTTATTATGATATGCATGGTGCGCAGTTATGGCCCTTTTGACCCATACGTTAGTGGTTTTTGTTTTTGAAATACGGCTTGCATGTCGTGCCTCTCTATAAATTCTGATGTAATATTCTTTTCTCATCTAAATCCCCTCGAATGTAACTCGAGATTTCTTTATAATATGTAATGTACAAGTGTAACCTATCAAGATGACAAGATGATGAAGAAGAGGAGACACATGGATGAGGAAGGCCCAGAGAAGCTACTATTTTGAAATCTTTTACCACCTTAGACTGACCTTCAATCCTTTCATTAGCTTGAAAAGATTGACATAGAGTTGGGCCATAATTGTGACACATTTAATTTTGCACTTTATTTATACTTGTATATGAGATGTTATGATAAATAATGTGCATGCTTAATAAGATTAAAATTGGTGAGATCTAAATTAATTAATAAAATCCCTCATAAAATTATTAAGTCTAAATCAGATGCCTTCCAATGAATAACACTCATCAAGACCTTGATCGATGGATGTAGGTTTGCCAAAGCAAAGTACCCTATTTATCTTGGTAAGATGCGATAGGACAATTGTGATATCCAAATTGTTAAAATCATTGGGCCTGACTTAACTAAGTTATCTCAATAGGATTGTGGACTTAGAGGCATAGAGTTTAGTAGGTACCATTAGATGGACTTAGAACAAATATTGTTCATCAAACTATCTAAGAGTTATATATGATATAATTGACAAAGGGTTGTCTACCTAAATAATTATGTTTTAAGAGAATAGCCAAAGCTAACTTAAGGCATAATGAAATATGGATCTTGGCTCACTAGAAAGATTTAAATAAAAATGTTTTCCAAATTAATGGTGAGGGCTATTAATTTGAATAAAATAGTGAGAGGTATATTTTGAATGTACTATTATCAATTTCATAATATCAAAAACTGTGCAATTTGACTTATTATTTTTGCACCTATAAATTGTAGATATCAATGGTAAACAACAACACAAATAGTCTTTCACTACGATCAGTCTTTGAGAAGGAAAAACTGAGTGGAATTAATTTTCTAGACTGGCACAAGAACTTAAGGATTGTCCTCAAACAAGAGCACAAGCTATATGTCCTTGATGGGCCCATTCCTGCAGCACCAGCTAATACTGCACTACGTGCAGAGCATAATGCTTACAAGAAACATCAAGATGATGCTCTGGACGTGAGTTGTCTCATGCTAGCAACTATGAACTCTGAGCTTCAGAAGCAACATGAGTTAATGGATGCCTATGAGATGATCGAGCATCTCAAGAAATTGTTCGAAGGGCATGCTCGACAGGAGAGGTATGATACAAGCAAAGCGTTGTATCACTGCAAGATAGGTGAACGTGATCCAGTTGGTCCACATGTTCTGAAAATGATTGGGTATATTGAGTACCTTGATAGATTGGGTTTTTCAATTACTCAGGAAGCCCAAACTGATCTTGTTTTGCAATCTTTGAATAACAGCTACTCCCAATTTGTTATGAATTATCTCATGAATGAAATTGAGAAATCACTTACTGAGTTGTTGAGCACGTTAAGAACTGCCCGAGAACAACATGAAAAAGGCAGGACCCGATCCCATAGTGATGGTGCAAAAGGGGAATGCTAAGGGAAAAGGGAAAGGCAAGAAAAAGATAAGATCTAAATCTGATGCCAAACCCAAATTCAAAAATAAATGGGCTTTAAAGCCTACAGGCGGGGTGGCTAAAGAAGGTGATTGTCACTTATGTGGAAAACCTGGACACTGGAAGAGGAATTGTCATGCTTATTTGGAAGAGCTGAAGAAAAAGAAAGGAAGTGTGACTTCTGATTCAGGTATATATGTTATAGAAGTCAATTTGTCCACTTCTACATCATGGGTATTTGATACTGGATGTGGTTCTCACATTTGTGTTAATATGCAGGAACTCCGAAGGAGTAGGACTTTGGCGAAAGGAGAAGTTGACCTATGAGTTGGGAATGGAGCAAAAGTTGTTGCACTGGCCGTAGGGACTTATCATTTATCATTGCCCACTAGGCTAGTATTAGAATTAGAGGATTGTTATTATGTGTCTGCTATGAGCAAAAACATTATTTCTGTTTCTTGTTTGGACAAGAAAGGTTTTTCATTTTTAATAAAGAACAACAGTTGTTCGTTTTACTTAAATGAAATATGTTATGGTGTTGCACAATTGTTTAATGGTCTTTATATTCTTGATTTTGAAATGTCTATCTATAACATAAATACAAAACGATTTAAATCAAATGATTCAAATCCGACATATCTCTGGCACTGTCGTTTGGGCCATATAAATGAGAAACGCATATCCAAACTCTATAAAGATGGGTTTTTGGATTCATTTGATTTTGAATCATATGAGAAATGCGAGTCTTGTTTATTAGGCAAGATGACTAAAGCCCCTTTCACTGGTCATAGTGAACGGGCTAACGATGTAGTGGGACTTATACATAGTGATGTATGTGGCCCCATGAGTTCGTTAGCAAGAGGTAGGTTCTATTACTTCATTACATTTACTAACAACTTTAGTAGATATGGATATGTGTATCTTATGAGACACAAATCCGAATCCTTTGAAAAGTTCAAGGAATTCAAGAATGAAGTTCAAAACCAATTTGGCAAAAGCATAAAAGCCCTTCGATCGGATCGAGGAGGTGAATACTTAAACCAAGACTTTGATGACCTTCTAAAGGAGTGTGGTATTATATCACAGCTCATTCCACCTGGAATACCACAATGGAATGGTGTATCTGAGAGGAGGAATCGCACCTTGTTGGACATGGTACGATCAATGATGAGTCATGTAGATCTTCCAATAAGCTTTTGGGGTCATGCCCTAGAGGCAGCTACATTCACACTTAACCGTGTTCCTACAAAGACGGTTCAAAAGACACCATATGAGATGTGGACTGGAAAACGTCCTAGTTTTTCATTCATGAAGATTTGGGGTTGCGAGGCGTTTGTGAAACGTCTGGCTTCTGACAAGCTCGGACCCAAATCTGAGAAATGTAATTTTATGGGATACCCTAAGGAAACAAAAGGGTATTATTTCTACAAACCTTCTGAGAATAAAGTGGTTGTTGCTCGAACTGGTATTTTTCTAGAAAGAGAATTTGTCTCTAAAGAAAACAATGGGAGGAAAGTAGAACTCGAAGAAATTCGAGAACCACAAAATATCATTGAACCTGAGTTGGAATATGAGCAGGAAACACAAGATATTGTCGAAAGTGAACCTGCTCAAATTACACAAGGCATTCGTAGATCTGATAGGACACGCCAAGAGCCCGAGAGATATTATGGATTTCTTGTGACTCAAAACGGCAATGTGATGCTCATAGATCAGGATGAGCCTGCTTCCTACCAAGAAGCTATGAATGGACCAGATTCTGAGAGATGGCTTGAAGCCATGAAATCTGAGATGGACTCCATGTATACTAACCAAGAATGGACTTTGGTTGATCCACCCGAAGGGGTAAAACCAATCGGGTGCAAGTGGGTTTTCAAGAAGAAAACCGACATGGATGGTAATGTACAAACCTATAAAGGCCGACTGGTAGCAAAAGGTTTCAAACAAGTTCAAGGTGTTGACTATGATGAAACCTTCTCTCCAATGGCAATGGTTAAATCCATCAGGATCTTACTTGCTATTGCAGCCTTTTATGATTACGAAATCTAGCAGATGATGTCAAAACTGCTTTCCTTAACGAAAATCTCCTTGAGGATGTGTATATGACACAACCTGAGGGTTTTGTCACTCCAAAGGATGTTGGATAGGTATGTAGGCTGCAGCAATCCATTTATGGATTGAAGCAAGCCTCTCAGAGTTGGAATCTTCGATTTGATGAAGCAGTCAAAAAGTTTGGCTTTATAAAAAATGAAGATGAACCTTGTGTATATAAGAAGGTTAGTGGGAGTCGCATTGTATTCCTGGTATTATATGTTGACGACATATTAATTATTGGGAATGACATTCCTTCCTTACAGGCTGTAAAAACATGGTTAGGAAAATATTTCTCCATGAAAGATTTGGGCGATGCAACCTACATTTTAGGTATCAAGATCTATCGTGATAGATCGAGAAAAATGCTCGACCTAAGTTAAAGTACATATATTGATAAAGTGTTGAAACGGTTCAGCATGCAAGAGGCAAAAAGAGGACACTTACCCATGTCTCATGGTGTAAAGATCTCTAAGGCCCAATGTCCTAAATCACAAGATGATGAGGAACGTATGAGAAAGATCCCTTATGCTTCGGTAATTGGATCTATCATGTATGCAATGATATGTACTCGTCTGGATGTCTCGTATGCTTTGAGCATGACGAGCAGATACCAGTCGAATCCAGGTGAAGGTCACTAAACAGTAGTCAAGAATATCCTCAAGTACTTGAAAAGGACTAAGGATTCATTCTTGGTACCTGGAGGTGAAAATGAACTGGCAGTAAAGGGTTACACAGATGCTAGTTTCCAGACTGACAACGATGACTATAAATCTCAGTCAGGTTTTGTGTTTTGCCTTAATGGTGGTGCTATGAGCTGGAAAAGTTCGAAGCAAGAGACAGTAGCCGATTCTACAATAGAGGCTGAGTATATTACTACTTCTAGTGCAGTCAAGGAGGCTGTATGGATTAAAAAGTTCGTCACTGAACTTGGTGTTGTTCCAACCATTGTTGATCCTGTTGAGCTATACTGTGATAATGATGGAGCCATTGCACAGGCTAAAGAACCCAGATCTCACCAACGATCCAAGCATATACTTAGGCGGTACCATCTCATCCGTGAAATCATTGGTAGAGGAGATGTACATATATGTAGAGTGCCAACAGATGATAATGTTGCAGATCCACTGACCAAGGCTTTGTCACAGCAGAAGCATGAAGGTCACACTAGTTCCATAGGTATTAGATACATGAGTGATTGACTCTAGTGCAAGTGGGAGATTGTTAGAGTTTATGCCCTAGAGGCCAATTATTTGATGTAATTGCTTAACATTTCTTTTGATATTTGATTGAATAAATAAATTATTTTATTATGGTTTCATTTACTGTGTTATATAAATGTTAGCATAATAAAAGTCCTTAGAATAATGATACAAATTATATAGCTTCAAGTATGTGACTTGAACATGAGATTATATAATTATAATTAGTATCATTAATCTTAAATGTTCCTAGTCGAGTATCATTGTTAATGGGACAACAATGATACATTGAGGCTAGTATGTAGATTGACTGATGGCCAAATCTCATTGGTCATTAATATATGAGATATTAAGTCAATGCATAGGTACATGTTAGAGAACAATGTACTGGACAGACCCACCATGAGAATTCTACGTGGAGCATTATGCAAAGTGTCATAAGCAATTCTCATAGTGACAATGATGTAATGGTCTTCCGACCTGAAATCATTATATTACTATACGAGAATTTATGTACTTTGATATCATCAAAGGTCACCTTTAATAGGGTGGACAATAAAGGTGATTATTGGGTATATCATGAATCGTATGAGGAATATGAATGATCTATATGGAATTTAACCCTCCTATATATTAGGGGTGATATCCATAAGCCTCTTGATTGAGTAGGACTATGAAATGCATGGTCATGCTCAAATAGTGATTTGTTTCATATAGTCTACTCATTGATCAAGAAAACTCAGATTAAATTATGAAGAGTATGACACATTCTATGGCTCGAGTTTAATCTTGGATGTCAAGGTTAAAAGAATTAAATTACATTGAAACATTAGTCATGCAAATGTTGCATCGAATCACCGATCTTATTATTACTTGGGTAGCAGTGATGCATTACTAGATGCCACTCACTGTTTATAATTTTATAATATGATTTTAAAATTAATGCCAATATAATAATAACATATAGGGTCACACACTTAGAATGTAATTAAAATGGAATTAATTTAAATTGTAAGGATTTAAATATGTCAATATAATTGATAGTATTTAAATTACGAATTTAAATTAACATGATAATTTGTGTATGCATATATATGTATATTAATTAAGTAAGACTTAATTAAAATATAATATATATATATATATATATATTCGGATTTTATTTTTTTAATAGGATTAGGGTTTTGTTTAATTACTTTTTGGACGCTATATATATCTGATATATCAGCAGTCTTGTTTACGTGAGACCAAAAAGAAAACAAAACCCTAGCCGTTTTAGAAAAGAGAGTTGAGAGAAAAATTTCAGTAAAATTCAGATCTTGGCGGCTAGTACCGAAATCTCTTTGCTGCAGATCGTTTGATGGTTCGCGGGGCGTTCGTGTGGATACCGTAGAGACGCAGTTCCGTTGGATTGCGTTGGAGATTCGAAGCCGTTCCAGAATTCCATCGTTCCATTCAAGCTCGGATAATCAGTAAAACAAATCTAAACCTATGAATTAATTTATTTTCGCATGGATCCTGTTTTAGGGTTTCGAAATATCGTTTTAAATTTTTTTTAAATTCCGCCACATTTATGTGCCGAAATCCTTATAGAGGTTACACTTAATGAGCGCTGGTAATGTGCCACCTTTACCGGAATGCGCCCCCCAGTTCCAAGAACAATCTTATCATTAATACTGTGAATATCAGATAGATAAGGAATATCGATATGAAAGAGATATTCATAAGATATGAATCTATACATCCAAGTGAGGGTATCCAAACACAGTTAACATTCTGGCCAGAACTATTATCTGTTATGGGATACTATGAACCTTGGATAGATAGAAGTTATATATTATGAATATTTATAGTTGAATAGTTTAACATGAGCACCAAATCTGCTACAGGGAGTGTAGAGAATTTGGGGGCGTCACAGGATATCACCAGATTAGGGTAAAATCAAAAGACACTCATAAAATAGCCTTCAAAACTCATCAAGGGCATTACGAATTCCTTGTAATGCCCTTTGGCTTAACCAATGCCCCTGCAACCTTTCAATGTGTCATGAATGAAGTTTTTAATCCATGTTTAAGGAAATTTGTGTTGGTATTTTTTGATGATATATTAGTATATAGTCCTACTGTGCAAGAGCACCAACATCACCTGCAGTAGGTCCTGGAAATACTGCGAAAGAACCAGCTGTTTGTTAAGAAATCCAAGTGTAGCTTCTCACAGAAAAGGGTGGAATACTTGGGGCATATCATCAATGCTGAGGGAGTGGTTGTTGATAACAGGAAGGTTGAAGCAGTTAATCAGTGGCCAAAACCTAAATGCCTTAAGTCCTTGAGGGGGTTCTTAGGACTTGCAGGTTATTACAGGAGATTTGTCAAAAGATATGGGGTCATAAGCAAGCCTTTAACCAACCTCCTTAAGAAGGGAAACTTTCAATAGACAGAGGAAGCAGAAGCAGCTTTCAACAAATTGAAGGAGGCTCTTTCCACTACTCCAGTTCTTGGGTTATCAGACTTCTCAAAACCTTTCACTGTGGAAACAGATGCTTATAAAGGAGGAATAGGGGCGGTGCTAATGCAGGAAGGTCAACCTTTAGCATTCCTAAGCAAGGCTCTAGCAGCTAAACACCTAGGACTATCAACCTATGAGAAGGAGTTACTGGCTATAATCATGGTTATGCAGAAATAAAGGACTTATCTGTTGGGGCAGAAGTTCATTATCAAAACAGACCATGAAGCTCTTAAACATTTCATGAAACAGAAGCTAACAACATTAGTGCAACAAAGGTGGGTTTCCAAGATGCTAGGATTTGACTACACAATACAGTACAAAAAGGGGAAGGAAAATATATCTGCTGATGCACTTTCGAGGAAACCAGAAATGGAGTACAATGAACTAGCTGTAACAGAATTTGTCCCAAATTGGAAACAAGAGGTATTAGAGAGCTTAGAGGGAGATCAGGAAGCACAAGAAATAATAGCTCAGTTACTTTTGGACCCTTCCAGTTTGCCTGAGTTTCAACTGAAGGAGAGAATGTTAAGAAAGCAAGGAAAAATTTATTTAGGTAGTTCTGGAAACACAAGAGCAAATGTGCTGGAATTGATCCACTCTAGCCCAGAAGGAGGACATTCAGGCATTGGAGCCTCTATAAAGAGGACTGAATTGGTTTTCTATTGGCCTACTCTAAGGAAGAACTTTAACTGATTTAATTAAAGGCTGTGAAATCTGCCAGAGAAATAAAACTGAGCATATACCTGCTCCAGGGTTACTGCAACCTATTCCAATTCCAAACCAAGCATGGGAGGTGATTACCATGGATTTTATAGAAGGACTTCCTAAATCTGATGACAAGGATACTATATTGGTGATAGTTGATAAATACACTAAGGGGTGTCATTTAATGGCCTTAACTCATCCTTTTACAGCTACACAGGTTGCCCAACTAGTCCTGGACTCAGTAATTAAGTTACATGGACCCCCAAAATCCATTATCTGAGATAGAGACAAGATCTTTGCTAGCAACTTTTGGAAGGAATTATTTAAGTCATTGGGAACCCAAGTTAAGCTTAGCACTGCATTCCACCCTCAAACTAATGGACATATAGGAAGAGTTAATCAATGCATAGAAATGTACTTGAGATGTATGACAGGGCAGAAACCAAATCAATGGAGCAAATGGTTACTCATGGCTGAATGGTGGTACAACACCTCTTTTCATATTGCCACTGGAATGACTCCATTCAGGGTGTTATATGGTGTTGATCCTCCAGTGTTTAGTTACCACCAGGAGGGTCAGACTAACAGTCCTATTATAGCAGATTTTATCAGGGAAAGGGAAAACATACAACAACTATTAAAGGAAAATTTGCAGAAATCACAAGAAATAATGAGGATGTATGCTGATAAGGGAATTCCAGGAAGGGGATGAAGTATACCTTAAATTACAGCCCTATAGGCAAATGTCAGTCGTCCATATAAAGAATTTCAAGCTGTCAGCTAGGTACTATGGTCCTTACAAGGTCTTGCAAAGAATTGAAAAGGTAGCCTACAAGCTACAGTTACCACAGACTGCTAAGATACATAATGTGTTCCATGTATCTCAGTTGAAGAAGAAGATAGGCCAAACAAAGATAACACAACCAGACTTACCTCCTTTCTCAGCAGGTGGAGAAATTAGACCTGTTCCAGTAGCAGTGCTAGACCGGAGACTCATAAAAAAGGGTCAAAACCCAGCTACCATGATTTTAGTCCAATGGTCGAACACAATTCCAGAAGATGCAACCTGGGAGGAGTGGGGACAGCTAAGCACAGATTTCCAGGTTTTAATCCTTGGGGACAAGGATAAAATTAAGGGAAGGGGAATTGTCAAGAAGGAAATGAAGTCCAGAGTCAGAATAACAAGTAGCCGTTAGCTGAATCGGGCGCAGGGTGAAACACACCGTTTCACCCCTTCAGTTAGTTCTTCAGTGGGTTACTAAACGCTGCGTTTGATCTAGTAGGTAGCTTAGCTCAGTCTATCAATTGTGGACAAGTGTCCTTGTCTGGCTGGTTTATTCTCTTGAGTCTGTTAGCCGACAAGTGAAGTTGTTAGTGTGATTATATATCACCTGCTATGGACTGTAAACGATTTATGAAATTGATGAATCAGTTATTCAGTGTGCAAGTCATTTTCTGCATTTTACAAGTTTATTCATAACATGCGTTAGTCTGCGTTTCGGTAGCCGAACAAGTTGGTATCCCACGTTTGGATTTAAACGCAGCGAACGCAGTAAACCTTGGTTAACCGAACATGCACTTAGTCCTATCCAAACATTAACCACGAAGGTTCTAACAATGTCATCCCGTCATTTCCAATTTCAAAAACCACCAAATGGAACTTGAACATCTACAATGAGACATACTTAAATTATTGATTTAACTGAAAATTCACAAGTCTTTGTTGTGTATTTATTTTTTCTTGTAGCCACTACAAACATCAATAAATGAGCAACTATTTACATTAATTTTAAGAAATCAGTAGTGAAAAGCATCATTAACCAAAATAAGTAATTACATCAAAAAGAGATGAGACGTGTTTGAAGACTCCAATAAATTATTATTCTACAATTGGATATTTACACAAACACCTTGTAAGCATCGTCACAAAAAAGAAAAGAAATATAAAACACTCACAATTGTACAAAACAAAGAATAAATATATAATTTTTGAAACTCAGTTTAAGCACTTAACGTGAAATAGATGAGAATGAATTCAATAATTATAATCCGAAAAAAGGGAAGTAGATGAATGACTAATTTGGTCAATTTGAGAGCAAAAAAGATGGATCATTGTTATTTAGTCAATGGCTTCACTAAACTTATTTCAAGTCTAACAATATAAGCACCGACCTCAACCAAACAAAGACAGTACATAGTAAAACACCCACACTTATGTGAATTGCTGGTGTTGCATAGAAGTTCCACATTTAGGCGGTAACTAAAGTTGAAGATAATGTGGATTGGAGAAAAGAAAGATGAAACGTGGGTTAGTAATATAAGCAAAATAAAAATCCTCAAATGAACTCTTCTTGTTCATTCAATTAGCAATAGCAGTAATAAAATCAGTTTTTAAACACAAGCAAGCAAGATTGCAATCAAAATTCATAATAATCCTCAATAAAACTATTTTTCTTCATGCCGCGAGCAATGTAGCACTAGGGCTAGAATTTTTTTATATATAAATATTGATTGCTAGAATTTATCGGAGTATGGAGTGTTGGTAGGAACATAGAATGATGACACGACATGTTGGTGAGAGAGAGTTAGATGATATTTGTTTACCTCTTAATACATCTTCCTCTTAATAGCTATATATCTGATTCAATAAAAGGATAAAGTTGTTTGGTAAAATTTTGTTTATTTTTTATCGTCTTTTAATCGGTAAAAGGAAGATAAAAATGTAAATCATTAAGAGTTGTCTCTTAATGAAAAATTTAAATATATGAAGCCTCTATAAATATTGTACTCCATCAATTTTAAATTTTAAGATTATTATTGATTTTTGAAAAATCAATTTAAGATATTTTTAAATTTAAAATTGATATTTTAAATTTAAAAGTCATTTAGATATTTTATACTTTTTAGTTATCAAACATTTCAATCAAATGATCTAATTATTAAGATATACTAACTATTCAGATCTTAATTACTCAATTTTATCAAACACCACCTTAGTTTAGAGAGAGAGAGTTAATTTAGAGAAAGAGAGTTTTGTGTTCTATAAAAATTAATTTCCCGCTGTATTATATTTTCCCCCAATTTAATGCCTTGAACATGGCCATGAAACAGACACGATAGTGTAAAATCAAATCCAACTTAAGACGGACACCGTAATGTAAAACTCAACCCACCCGACCCGACTTGTTGCATCACTACACCTTGTTTGTAAGCTTTAGGGGTAAGAAATATTAAGGATTTTTTAGTATGAAAATGATGGGATAAGAAAGGATAATTTTTTTATTTTTTATTTATTTATTTATTTTTAGTTCTGTTTGTAAATTTACTTAAGAAAATGTCATTATATAAAGTATATAAATGTCTAAATTCTTTTTTCTATGTTAATGTTAAGAGTAGTTAAAAAATAAAAAAATAAAATTTACTAAGCTTATTTTTCAATCAAAGCTTTTTTATGATTTTGTTCAAGAAAGTTTTTTTTAAAAATTTGAATAAGGAAAAATTGTAATTTTTTTTAGGTTCCTGTCCTTTCCTCTTTTTTTTTTTTAAACTTACAAACAAGGTCTAAGGGCTTTCATGTTCCTAAGATAGGATTCCGCAACGGCCAGCCCACAAGCAGATATATACTTCCGGCAGATTTGGATTCCGGCAAAGAAATCACCATCGTTGCGGATTTGGATTCCGGCAAAGAGAGCTATTGAGCCTTACCGGCAATTTTTTCACGCCAATCAAAACACTATAAACCCCAGAAAATAAAACCCCCTCGATTCTGTACCACAAGCAATTTATAGCCGTAAATTAATGGCGTTAGCAACATCAAATGTGTTTCACTGTCCTACCTCGCGATTTTCTCAGAAGAATTCCTTTCTCAAAGGCTCAGTATCTCTCTTTCCCCCTTCAGTAGTCATTAGGTAATGTTTTATCTTCTCTTTCCACATTTCTCAAGGATTTAGTGTTTGTTTGTATCCTAACTATATGATATTACATTGAAATGATATATATGAATGTTTGGATATATGTAGTTTATGTATTTATAGGATTCTTAAAAAGATAATCAGCAGTTTTAAAATTTGTAATTTGTATTATAGATTAATGCTTGGTTATAATTTTTGGTGACTATGATAGGCATATTTATAATGCTTATATTTGATTCATTATGAAAGGAAATATTATGACAGTGAGTTCTTGATTGTTAAGGTTAGTAATTGTAAACACTAGGAAAGATCATATGCTGAAACATCTCAGGAGAACCTGCAAATCCGATACACTTATGTCTCAATGATCAAATTAATGGATTGGTAGACTTAAGTTTTAATTTAATTTCCTCAGTTGAAACAGTGCACATTTTGAAGTTTCACTTTCACGATTCTCCTCTCCTGTTTTCGGGTAGCATCTTGGTAAATCAGTTCCTTAACACTTTGTTTGTTTATCTGTTTGTCTTATTTTTTAAAAAAAAAAATAATGCTAGGGAATGTAAGAGATTAGAATATTGGATTAGTTATTTTTCACCAAATGAAGTTAGTTGAACAAAGTGTCTTCCTTTCAGGTCTAGAACAGTGTAAAACATGCAACTCAAAATTATATTCAGCTATTAAATCAAATTTTCCTCCTATTTTCTGTTATTCTTTTTATTTCGTCTGGATGCTGGCAAGCAAACATTGTTTTCTATCATCATATATATTAATACTCTGATTTACTTGTATCTTAAATTTTATAATTTGCACTACTTCATTTGTTAATAATGTCCCCTATATCAGCAATTAACTATGGTGTCAGGATATTGAATTTTTCAGCTTTTCTAGAAAGTATCCACTGAATATAAGGGTAGTTTGTGCTGCTTCATCGGCTGCTGGAAGTTCTAGTTCAGAAAATGACTTTAATCCATATGAGGTAATGTAGTTAGTGCCCCATTCATGCCCTAAAGTTTGCAGTTCAAAGAGTCTGGGTCATATGCTGTTTGTAAAACCCTTTTTGGTTCACTCCGGGGGGCTGAACCAATCCTGGGTGATTATCCATGACCACAGGTTCTTGGTGTGAGTCCCATTGAGGGATTTGACATGGTTAAAGCTGCATATGCTAGAAAACGTAAGGATGCTGAGAGGAGAGGTGATGATGTTACTGCTGCTCGAGTAAGTATCGTGTTCTTATCATTATTTTCCTTCTTACTTTGGGTTGATGAATTCTTATATGGTACAATTTTTTAATTAAAATGGCTATATGTGCTCAAAATGGGGAGTTTTAATGCAATGTTTCCAGTTGGAAAAGGCATATGATAAAGTCATGATGGCTCAACTAACAAATCGGAAGAAAGGCATGACATTTGGTTCATTTAAGGTAAACTTTACCAATCTGTCTTTTGTTTGAGTTAACTTTCTCACTTTTTAATTACTAGAGCTCTACTTCCTTGCTGCGCTTGTCGATCATTATGACAACACATAATTCATTTTTGTCAATCCATTAGCATCGACTTTTCTTAAACTTCGATTTTGTTGTTAAGATAGCATCTTGATGTAATTTAATGATTTTGGTAGTAGAGATGAAAGCAAATTTTGTTCTTGGGTATTCACCCACCCCGCCTGCTTTGCTCCTAAAAGAATTAAATTTTAGAAGAATTTCATGTGGTGGAAATGAGTTTTCAGAGGGTTGCACCAATCTTGGACCTATGTTAGGGTAGAATTGGTATTAGAGGAACCTCAAGTACGAGTTGTGATAATATAGCCATTTACATGAGCACCCCTGTTTTGGAGCATAACGATTCTTCAGGCCTTATCCTAATATTAATTATTGACTTCTTTTTTTAAACTCTAGGTTTCAAAGGATATAAAGTATGCTGATAAGCAGCCAATTGTACCATGGGGACCAAGGTATGCTGTTGTATATTTAATTACTCATGACGAGCATTAAAAATTTGTGCAACTGGGAAAATGTCTTATCTAGCTTCTCTTTTTTCTATATGGCAAGGTTCTAAAAGGCGCTAGGCGGGAGGCGGGCGGCCGGAGGGGGCCTAGCGCCTAGGGGGCCTAGGCGGGATTTTTATTTTAAGTCAATTTTAATATTTTATCTTATATTTATCCAAACAAAACAATAATATAAAGCAAAACAATCTATAATAAAGATAATAAAGGTCTTTGCTTAAAGTTCAAACACATATCCATATTGTCAATGTCAAAGTTCAAATACAAACATGCAATTGTTCAAAGTTTAAACACAAACAAATAATCAAAAATACAAACTAATAGTCCTCATCTCCATATCCCTCTATATCTCTAACTCTTCTTCTCCATATCCCTCCAAGATAATGTCCCCATCGGACTCACACTCATACTCCTTCAAGATAATGACCCACGACATTATTTTGTAGCTTAGTTATTAAAATAAAAATAAAAATAAAAAAACAATTGCAGCCCTAATCAAGGTTCTAAAAGGCGCTAGGCGGGAGGCGGGCGACCGGAGGGGGCCTAGCGCCTAGGGGGCCTAGGCGTTAGGCGGGATTTTTATTTTAAGTTAATTTTAATATTTTATCTTATATTTATCCAAACAAAACAATAATATAAAGCAAAATAATCTATAATAAAGATAATAAAGGCATTTGCTTAAAGTTCAAACACATATCCATATTGCTAATGTCAAAGTTCAAACACAAACATGTAATTGTTCAAAGTTTAAATACAAACAAATAATCAAAAATACAAACTAATAGTCCTCATCTCCATATCTCTCTATATCTCTAACTCTTCTTCTCCATATCCTCCAAGATAATGTCTCCATCAGACTCACACTCATACTCCTTCAAGATAATGACCCACGACATTATTTTGTAACTTAGTTATTAAAATAAAAATAAAAATAAAAAACAATTGCAGCTCTAATTTCTTCACCTAGGCCACGTATAAAGGCTTAATTTCTCCGCCTTGTTCGTCTAGGCCCCGTCTAGTCCTACCTAATCTCCTAGAGGGATTTTTTTGCCGCCTTGGGTCTAGACGAGGCGCCTAGACGAGACGCCTAGGAGGCCTAGCGCCTAGGCGTGGCGGGAGGGGGGGCCTAGCGCCTAGGCGGGGCCTAGGCGGACCTAGGCGAGGATTTTTAGAACAGTGGCCCTAATTTCTTCGCCTAGGCTTAGGGCCTAATTTCTCTGCCTTGCCCGCCTAGGCCCCGCCTAATCCCACCTAATCTCTTAGAGGGATTTTTTTTGCTGCCTTGGGCCTAGGCGGGGTGCCAGGGGGGCCTAGCGCCTAGGCGAGGCGCCAGGGGGCCTAGCGCCTAGGCGAGGCGCCAGGGGGCCTAGCGCCTAGGCGAGGCGCCAGGGGGGCCTAGCGCCTAGGCGAGGCGCCAGGGGGCCTAGCGCCTAGGCGTGGCGCCAGGGGGGCCTAGCGCCTAGGCGGGAATTTTTAGAACACTGCTATATGGTGACTCTCATTGTCTTGAGGATATAAAACCAATCATAATTGGGTGCCCTGATTAAGTAGCAAAGCGACCTTTTGTACTGGGTGGATGTAGTAAGAAGCCAAGCACATATTGTTTATTGGATTCATTTACTTCTCAACCATATATCAGATATGAAGAAACATTATCCATAAGAAATTAGGGCCAACCTTACCCGCTTGATTTTGAACTTGTGTTTTGCTTATATACTTGTGCATATGTTTGAGTCTTTGAAATACCTCTGCCTTTGATGCATATTAATATTGTAAGGGTACTATAAGATAATGTGAACAGTTTGTTAAGATTAAAATTGAGATATAATGAGGATAAATCACGTGATCTATTCTAAAGTGATATCTGCGAAACTTAGCTCGTGTACTTTTTGTGAACTTAATTGCCATAAATTATAGATGAGAACAATTTTATATTCACACACACACACATATATTGTTATGATTATACTTCCTCCATTCAAATATATAGGATCAATGTTGAACTTTTGAAGTCAATTTGAAATATTTCAAATACAAAATTGGTATTAATTGATTTAATTTTAGATAATACAACTCTGAAAATTTTAAACTATGTAAAAAGTACTACTAATTACACGAATTATTGTTTTCCAAAGTTAGATGAATCATATCAATTTTGATTTTGAAAATATCTCATATTGGTTTTGAAAAGTTAAACTTGATCTTATATTTGTGGAACGCATGGATATATATTAGCGCCAAACCTCCTCATGTTTTATGCAATCTTGTAATTCATTATGGCCTTTTGTGTATGACTTTATTCATACATGATTGTATGTTATGCTTTATTGATTGAGCCATATATGAGGCAAACATCAGTCAGATGAGGCAGTCTTTGAAATGTTCCTAAGTCACAATCATACCGAACGTGTCTATCTATTGAAAGTTATTTTTGATTCAAAGAATGTATCTAAACTATATATACTCATTTTAAAGAGTTTTCTTTGACATGCCCCAACATGGAGGCGTCTTCTTTTCTTTTTAAAATTTTTCCTTTTTTCAGATTCTCTTTTTGATTTTCGAACATAAGGGTCATATAGTTGAATTGAATATTAATGCATTTATATATGGAAAATGTTCAATTAATGTGAAACATCCCAAAATAGAAAAGAGGTCATATAAATTTGGACTAAAGGGAGTTCATTAATGTTGATCTGTTTTCCACTTCATATTCCCCCTATCATGTTTCATTGGCAGTTTAACATTTGTTTTCACACATTATATATATTTAAAACCATCGTACTAGTTGATCCATGCTTAACAAGAGAGGAGAAAACAGCACCGACTTATGTATCAATTTCATGTAATTAAAACATTCTCTCAGTTTCGATTTTACATTTTCTCTTACGGCATGTTTGCAAGTTTTTATTTTTGGGGGAGGGGAGGGAAAGTTGGAAAGTTGGAACAATCCTTCTAACTTTTTGGAAAGAATGCTCCAACTTTCTCTTTCCTTCCTGTCCCCCCAAAATAAATCTCACAAACAGGCTGTTAGTGTTTATACTTTCATCACACATTGTGTTACAATAGCTTGATGGTTACTTCTGCAAAACTGGTGTTTGTACTTTTTGTTGAACTGCAGCATGCATGTGTGTCAGGTACACCAAGTCTGACGTTAAAGATATGCGAATCAACATGGCAATATCAGCTGCATTTGTAAGTGTCACAGTGATGAGCAACTTTTTATTTCTTGTTATTGCTAATATTGAGACTACAAGGATTCAAATTTGCTTCAGTATATACTAATTTTGCTCTCTTATGACATAGAATATGTACATTGTGATCCCCCTAGATTTTTTACCTGATTAATTCTTGAACATTAATCAGGCTCGCCATCTAGCTTTTTGGATGTCTGAAAGACTATTGAGATAGAGCATGTTTTCAATTTCAGATTCATGATTGGCAATTATATATTTTCATGTTGTATCATTATTGTTGGTTCATTGTATCAACACAGTTTTTTTTTTGGTTATTAGAGGTGATACTAGAGGTATGAAATGGTAGGGGGTGATATTTTATATTGGGAGGGGCTAAAATCTACTCCCTCCGTCCCATAAAAGATGTCTTAAGTATACTTTAGAAGTTGAGAGAGGATAAAAAAGTTCTCATTTTTATTCACTATGGACCCCATGTAAGTATATTAAAGATTCTTCCTTTTTTCCAGACACAGTGTTCCATATTTAAGTACTTTTGAGGGTAAAATAGACTTTAGAAGCATTTTGGATTTGAATTATGCACTTGAGACAATTTTTTGGTTACTTCAGTCATCTTTTGTGGGAAGGAGGGATTATATGCCCAAGACCGAGGCTGTAAAATAGGTATTTAAAGGAGCTTTTTCTTTCTTTTTTTTTAAAATAAAAAATTATAAAGGTACAGAGTTTGGGTTGCATAACTTTTGGTGAAATGGCCCAGACTATGTAGGTCTTCCCATGGCAGTAGGAAGTAGGTCTTGGGACAATTTATGAATATATAATATTAATTATACATGTCTCACATAAACACTTGTATAAAGCAAAAAGATATAGTCACAATTAAAATTGAATTAATTATGAAGTACACATAAGTATAATCAATAGCGAGAAGTCGAGAAGAAAGCAAAGGCTCCCTTGAAAATTAAGTCTTTCATGTGTTTCTTAACCTTGGTCGGCTTAACACCAATGACATGCATCAAAGGCGTAGATCTTTATCCCACGTGTGTTTTATGTGTTTATTAAATAGCGACTCTCATTCTCATTTATTTCTTTTCGATGGCTTGACAGTTGTGGTGTTGTTTATTTAACTTGATGGGTGAAAGTTGGATATGTTCCTTCCCGGTGGAATATTTTTTTCTATGCAGATTGAGGGGTTTTGACCCTACAAGGAGTAGGGGAATTCTTTAGAGATGTGCTTGTTTTGCCATGAGAGGAATGTTAGAATTTTTTATGGTTGGACCATGAATAGTGGTATGTTTTGGGACAAAGTGTCTTTCTTTACAGTCTTTGGGCTCATTCGATGGGAGCTTTTGGAGAAATTTCTTTGTATAATCTTTAAAGAGATTGGCAGGCGGTGCTACATTAATCTTATGATTTACCCCTTTTGTTTTTCTCTGATTCCTTTGTTTTCTCTTGTGAGGACTTCTTGTCCTCCTCACGCGTAGTAATCTCCTCTTTTAATACTAGAATCTTCTTCTTTAATCTAAAAAAAATATAATGAGAAATAGTCCAACTTTACTATTGAGATAGATAGCTAGCTATTAAAATTTATTTGTGAGATAGTTAGCTAGCTATTTCAAAATTTAATAACTTGGTGGGAAGTCATTTGGTTTTTACCTTTTCAAAGTTTAGATAACTACATTTCAAATTCTCTATTCTTTATTTGTATTTTGGCAAAGCATTTCTTAATTTTATAAGCTTCTGCGACTACGGTATCTCTATTTAGTCAAATGCAATTTGAAATCTTCCAATATTTAAACTATATGGCCCTAAATACGAGCTTCACCAAATAGTTGATTTTTGTGATTTTAAATTTTCTGATGTTTTATTGTATACTCTCTTTCTATTTATAAAATTTCTTCTTTCATGAAAAAGAGTTTATTCTTGCAAATGTTTTAGAAGAAGTTTGCATGTGGTGTTATATAAAGTTAATTTGCAACTGGAAGCATCAGGATTCGATTAAGAATTTATTGTCAGAAGAGTGTTATTTTGGGAGTATTTTCCTCAACCTTTCTTTGGCAAGTGTTATATCAAGTTTGTGCATATACTATCATACAAATTTTATAGAAAGATTGGCACGAAAGCCGGAGACAAATTATGTCTTGAATGCCTGGAGACAAATTAGGTCTTGAATGCACCATATGACATGGGAAACTTAATAACCTGATTTTATCAAGATAACTTTTAACAACGTCCATGCATATTTTGAATGCTTTGGATGTTTCATAATCTTCTTCAAGCATGAGTAGTTCTTCATGAGAAGTGTGTCATGTAGAAGCAGTTTTTAACAAAATTTCACTAGAGTGCTGAGTAGATTCTAAGGTTTTTACTTTCTGTTACTCTAAACTTTTGACCATGCACAAACAAATGGAGCGAGACCAGAAAATTGACTTTTAAATTGCATAGAAAGATATATAGAAATCCTGCAGTAGTACTGTTTATGAATGGGTCCAAAATATTAAACATAAGCAGTTGTCACCTAGTGATTCATGGGGAATTGTGCTCGGAAAGCATTTTGTATCTGTACTTCAAGGATCTTTGAACAAATGTCAAATGATGTCTAGTTTAAATTTGATCTTGAGATATTATTTTGTGATATCCTACCTGTCGTCGCCGGGAGAATCGCTTCTGTGGTAATTATTACCCTTTCCAATTTTAGCCTTTTTATTAGATGATTTTTTTAGCAAAAGTTCGGCATAAATGTCGACGGAGTTTTGAAAGATCGTCTTTTTTATGATGAGCCAATTGACCAGAGTCGCCAGTTGGTATATTTGAAAATGGATGTACCAACTCATCCGAGTTTCTTTTTCGTAAATCGCTGGCTCATATGTGACTTCGAATTAATTGGTCTGCAAACCGAGATTCATAGAGTTCAGGGGCTTGCTTAAGCGAGGGGAAGGTATTAGGCACCCCCCGACTTCCGTGAAACACGGTTACCACAATCTTGATGCTTTTCCTATCCTTTAATTTTTAAAATGTGTGTGCGCGCGTGTGTGTTTATGTGAATGTTGTGGTGAGTTTGCATGAATAAACCATTTGGGTTTTTTATGAAGAGTCGTGTTTTAATTTGAGAATGCTTTAGAATGTCTTTCGGCCTATACGTGAAAGCCTTATTATTATTATGAGAAAAGTTTGATTTTAATTGTCAAAAGCCGTGAATTTTCATTAGGTGTCGTTTTGGCAAAATAAGAGTTTTTTTAAACCTTCGTCAAAATAGGAATCGGGACCTATACGTTGCTTTCATAAGTAAAATGACGGGCAACTTCTAGGATCTCTTTAAACCCTATGCACAACGGTTTGATGAAAACGTCATTTATTTTTTATAAAACCATTTTTTTGTGGTGTTTGAAAACGATTTTTTCTTTAACCTTCTCGTTTAAATAGGAATCGACATTCATTAGCACTTCCAATTTTAAGCCTCGTGATGCTAATAACCTAATTTGATTGATTTTATGGAAATCTTCATCGTTTAGCTTTGAAATCAATTTTGTGTCGTAAATCAAATCAAGCATTAAAATGCATTGGGGTTATTCATGGGCATGTAAGCCATCAAAATAACCCCAAATGCCCACAACCACATATTTCACGATTACGGGGCCTTAAACCCGATTTTCGACTTGATATCGTTTTAAGGCCCAACAATTACATATTTACAATAAAAGGTATATCGACCCTACTACATACACCCAAAAATGTCCATCATCGGATTTGGACCACGGGGTCGCGTTCCTAGGCTCACATCCGAAATTGCTACACACCCACAAAATGGATACTACAAAAATTAAACAACACCGGGTTGCCTCATATACCACAATATCTTAAAATAGCAATCTAAATACACTACGCATAATACATTACCAGAACGAGTTAAAAATCACCAAATGGATATCATCGGACTATTAGGAAGAATTTTGTTCCGTTGGAACCCTCACTAATAATCCCTAATCCATGTATCCTCAATAATATCCAAGAAAAAAAACTACGTTTAATATAACCCGAATGACAAAACTTAACAAAATGATGTAACAAAACTGCTATAAAAAAGGTTTTTCACCTTGCAAATGACACCACGATGCGTATAAACTCGTATATTGATTAGAGTAGAAAGTGTATGTGATACAATCTAACAAAAGGGTATAAATCCTCACTTTTTTTCTCTCTTTTCTCTCTTCTCCCGCTACTGCTGCTTGCTGCTTTTTTTTCTCTCTTTTTCTTCTTTTTCACTCCTCTCGCCCCCGGATGAAAATGAAGAACTGCATTGATAAAGGCTGCCAGAGGCAGCCGCAGATTGATCCGCGGCTGGCCGCAGATTGATCCGCGGCTGGCCGCAGATTGATCCGCGGCTGGCCGCAGATTGATCCGCGGCTGGCCGCAGATTGATCCGCGGCTGGCCGCAGATTGATCTGCGGCTAGCCTCGGTTTCTCCGCGCCCGCCACGCACTTCAGCCCGCCGCGCACTTCAGTTTTTTCCATCATTGGCCGCAGATCAATCCGCGGCTGGCTGGGCTGATTTTCTCGATTATCGTACCGCACCTCGATTCTCGTGTTGTACTGTTGGTTTTCGCTGAAAGGCTTGTATTTTGCAGTCCGGGAACCGCTGGGAAACGTGCCATATCATTCAGGAATGCTCGTTTCGAATGGCTGCGACATGACATAGGATTCGCATTTGGAGCTTGATTTCCAGGAGCGCTGCGCCCCGATCCCCACCAGCTCACCGGCGAGCAGGTAAGCATATTGGCCATTAGTTGATTCCTGATATCCGTTCGTTGTCGTGTCGACTTTGATCGCCAGTCGTTGTGGTGGCTTTGAGTGTTCGTACTTATGTCCACCTTTCGCTCTCGTATGCTGGGTTAATTGACGATTTTGCCCTCCTGTCAGGGTCAGTATACGAAGTGCAAAATTTGGGTGTCTACACTACCTTTGCTGATTACAATGTTTTGTGCATCATTACTTTTGTAAATGATCTGGAACCCTGATGTTGATTTTGCTGTCCAGAAGGATAGGAAATTCAATTCAAATTTCTGTTTAGTGCTTAGAATTGTTAGTAACTGTTAATGGAAGTGTTAAAACCCCATCCAATTTTTCTTTGGAGAAACTAGAAAAAAATGGTTAATTTTTATTATTTAGTGTGTAAAGATTACTGCTGTTAAGTTATCAAAAATTCAAAAGGAAAAGGGGAAAAATGAAAAAAGAAAAAAGTTTACTAGGGTTAATATAAGCACTTGGGTTGCCTAATGTGTAAATTTCAAGAGACGGGGAAGCTTTTTCCATGGTCAAGATTATGCTGTTTGTGGAGTATGTTATGTAGTGAAACAAATTTTCCTTTAAAAGTAATACTACAATGCAAAATGTGGATCAGGTGTTATGGTTTGGAGTTATTGTTGCTTTAGTTGTTACGGGCACCAATTAATTTGATACTGGTGCTTTCTCACTTCTCAATATCTGGATTCTTAGTTATTCTCTGGTCTTGCTGCAGGCAGCTTGGATTATCATTACGCGTACTGCTGAGTGGAAGCCTGTGCAGTTTTTATCATTTGTGTATGTATATAGGATTTTTGAGAAGTTAAAAACATTTGAACCAACGGTATCTCCCACTTTCACGGTAAGCTTTGTTTAGAAGTTTCACTCGCTTTCTATATTTCAGAACATCTTGTTCTGAGTAGCTTTAGTTATCTATTTTTTCTTACTATTTCTTTCATTCTGTTACCCTGTCTGCAGGAAGAAGGTGAGGATGAAGGGCGAATGATGCGAATGGGGAAAAGGCTTCTGCGATCTCTTGCACTGGTTTTTGGTTGTATAGCACTTTCGTCTTTGGTATGCGATGCAATTTGATTGCAGTTGCTGCTACATACATGCTGTTCTTTCTTTGCTTTCTTATGCTGATCATTTGGTTACAGGGACTCGGAAATGAATGACCCAATGGGACACTTTGCATAAATATATGCTGAAACTTATACTTCCTTTGTTGAGCTTTAGGTGTCATTTCCTTTTTGGGATGTCCAAAAAGGCAAAAACCATGCCACCTAGGCTTCTAAGATGAAAGAATATGGTGGTTTGGCTATTGAAAAATGGAAATTCAAGTTTGGCGGGGATTTGGCAAATACTTAAATATTAAATAAATATATACATACACATATCATTAAATTTACATCAACTATAAATAACTATTCATAATAAAATTTTAAAAACATTGAAGAAAAGCAAAAAAAAATTCTTTACTAATGCTATTTAGGAAATACTCCCTCCAGTCAAAAATTTAAAATCATTCTTAACTTTTTGAAATCAATTTGAGACATTTTCAAACTTAAAATTGGCACCGATTCATTACAGTTTAGTCACTTCAATGATAATATTGTAAATTATCTTAATAATAGTACTAATCATAAGATATTTTGTTTAGTAACTTTTAATGAATCTTATCACTTTTAAATTTAAATAGAATTTTAGATTCATCCGGGCTCAAAGATGGCTTTCGTGGATTTTGGATTATGTTCGGTGTGGGGGTTCATGTATCTGCTTTTCGAGAGTGTGATTTTTGTTTTACTTTGTGATTGTGCTTTTAGTTTTTATTGGGATTTTTGGGGTTGGGTTTTGGGTATACACCTTTTGGAGAAGTATAGTTCTTTTTCTCTAAAGTTGGGCTCTTTTTGTTTAGTATCTTGATCTGGCATAGGTCCTTTTCTATTGTTTTCCTATGCCATATGATGTGTACAACATGCTTACATGAGATCTTCTCCTTTAGGAGAAGTGTAGTTTCTGCTCTTTATATTTTTGTCTTTTTCTGTTGGGGATAGTTTTTCTTTAGGATCTTTATATGGCATAGGTATTTTTTCATTGCCTTTTCATTTTCCTACTCTATCTGATGTGTAAAACTGTTGCATGAAATTTGCTCCCTTTTGGAGGAGTATAATTCTTTTTGTTTTTTCATTCTCGAATTAGGAGTTGTTTTAGTTAGATCTTTATCTGGCAGAGGTCCTTTTTATTTTTTCCTCCTTATTTTCCAATGCTATCTAGTATACATCTCGTGTTCATGGGATTTCCCTCTTGCTTTGGGCAGTTTATATAATTTTGATTTACTTATCCTACATCACCTGAACATTTAAACCAAATTCAGCAAAATATGCTCCATCAATCCTGAACCAGCCACTTTGTGTTTTGTGTCCAGTTTCATTATGTTCATTACCTTATTGAATTTTGTTTGTTGCATCATTGCAGGGGTATACTGGTGTCCTTAATATGATCGAGTTCGTGGGTGGTTATATACCTACTTTCCTATACAATAACCAGGTACTAACCATGACTTCTGTCATAATAAAAGGCCTTTATGTTGGGTGGATACACTCTTTGATGATATCTTAGATGCTTGTTCACATATCCTTCCCTCTTATATGTGCTTTCGAAGTATTTGTTTCTAAAATTCAAAATTGAGATACTGTCATAATTTCAACCAACCATCTAAATATAATATTTTAGCCTCACAAATCCATCATGATCTTTTATATTCACGCTTTAGTCTTGGTATTTATTTATTTTTTTTGCTTCAAGTATTCGTTGAACTATAGCCTATCTCATGTCATGAAAGCCATTACAAATTTACTTAAAATTATTCTTTACCATTTTCATAAAACAGTAATAACAAACTATAACTTTTAGTCTGTTAGTACCTCTACTCCATTTATATACCTATGTGGTCCATTTGGATCGGAGTAATAGGCCAGAGTGAATAGAGTGAATGCTCCATTCTTTTAAAGTGATGTTTCGGACGTACAGTTTTCCCTTCTATTGGAACGAGCCACTATTTGCAATCTGCATTACCATTTACCACCAAACATCATCTTTCTTTCCTTGAGCTCATTACTGGGAATGGAAATAACTCAGTCTCACACTAATTTGATACACTTCCCAATGAACATATAACAATTCCTAAGAGTCCCATTTCATTCCAACACTCTTTCCAAGTAAGAACCAGACGTGAATTGTATTAGTTCATTTCATTTCATTACAATCGTTAATAAAATACGGAGTTCATTCCATTCTTTGGATAAAAATTACGAAGTTCATTTCCATTCCAGATTATTTCATTCAACTGATCCAGATGGGCCCTATCTTTTCTAATAGGATATAGAACAAATTATTTAATGGCCCATTATTCTCAAACATTTTTTAGAAGGATACTTAAAAGAATGTTAATGCATATAATAATAAGGTAACATTGTCCTTATATTGGTGCTGCAGGACACATGTAGGAATCTGTCTCGTTGGACACTTGATGGATATGGACTGTAGGAATTAGGAAAATAGGTTTCTTTAAGGCCTGTTTTGATGGGCAATGGGCTAAAACGTGAAGGAAGATATTTGAGTTGACGTCATCTTCAAATTAAGAGAATTGGATAATATATTTGGGCATGATTTAGGGGGAAGTGGGAAACATAATGTGATTCTGAGGTTGTTCTGGTACTATAATAATACTAACAGTAGGTTTAGGGTTTATTGTTGGCTTTAGGCTACTAGGCTAATGGGAATGTTGGACTTTGTTAACAATTTTTGGGTTGAAAGAGAGGGTCATATCTAATTGAAGAGCTAAACGAGCAGTAATAATGAAAGAAGAAGAATAAGAAACGAGAAGAAGGAAGAGTACAGTCTAGGCATCACACCTAGATTCCTACAGGCATCATATTGCACTTGGGGTTCTTGAGCATCACACCCAAGAGAAAGATGATGTAATCTTTTGTTGATGACGGATCTTTACTTTACGGCATCATATTGCATTATGACGTCATAATGTGAACTTTATGCTATGGCGTTATATTTTTCATTATGGCGTCAATCATATGTAATGTTTATATGATGTTATTTGTAACAGAATGTATTTTTATTCATTCATTGACTTTTCAAAATATTACTAGTACATTATAACAGACGCTGCTACTATGACTTGGGTACCAAGTTCACTAAAAGACTCACTATGACTTGGCCACTTGGGGACCAAGTTCACTAAAAGACTCGAACATCTCTTTGGACTTTCAAAAGCCAAAAATATCACAATAAAGCCGAATGCTTAAAGCCTTCCCTTTTTACTTATCGAAGAAAAAAATAAGAAATACTTAAAACCTTACCTTGATCCCACTTCTATAGTCGAAAATGCTAAAATACGAACTAATCTTGATGGCTAAAACATAATAACAGTTAATAATAATAAAAGCTACCAGCATATTAATCTATAGGTTACCTTTAATATGAATCCACTCTTAAAATTACATCACCCCAGGAACCAATAAATTCCCCCCTTTGAGCATGCTCTTTCCCAAGTCCTTTTGTGGACTGCAGTAATTTGTCTTTTTTGAATGACTTGCTAAACCGACCACCAATATGACAAGGTTATTATACTTGTGCAGGAACTGCTGGTTACCATTTCAACAACTATCATGCTTTACATATTGGCAACTTATTACAGATGAAAAATCTTTATCTGGCTGTGGGATTATGGAAACTTAGCATCACGGATGTGTTTCTTCCTTCACCATTGATCTGTGTTAAAATTTTTGGCAGGAACATTAGCTTTATGAGTTGTGAGCGTTATATATAGAATTTGGTTAAAAGCCAGCCCCTTGTCAGGCCTCCTTTTACCAATGTTTAAAAGTTGAAGTAGTTCATTGATTTTGATAATGTCTGAATTAGATATGAACGGATCTGTGAAGGTTGCAATTCAGGATGAAAAGAGGACCATCATGTGACACCAAAATATCAAACTAGGGGACAACATAAAGCATCATTTGAAAAAAAAAGCCGCATTATTATTATGCGGATGTTATTTAAAAATTGCACATTGTGGTTGTGTCTGTTGATGATACATTAAATCCTATCAAGGAACTGCATCCCTGCCACAACTTTATATATATATATATATATGGGCAAAGGTGCAAAAATACCCCTGTGGTTTACCCCGAAATCCAACTTCCACCTTGAACTTTATTTTTTTCCAAAAGTACCCTTGACGTTATAAATTTCAGGTCAACTCTGCCCCTCCCGTTAACGGAGGGGCCACCTAGACTAACGTGGCTGACACGTGGACATATTTTGCTGACGAGGTTGACACCTGGACTCAAGCCCAACAACCACATGGCTTTAAAAGGGCAAAAACGTAATAACATATTTTATAATTTAAATCAAAAAAAAAATCTACAATTTCATCATTTATAGATCTGAACAAAGATTGTTCATGAAACAAAGATCTGATTATTGAAACACAACCCAAGATTTCAAAGCCAAGATAAGATCAGATCAATTTAAACCAAAATCATGGGAAGAAATCAACCTAAATCGGTATCATGAAAAATCGACCTCCACCCAAAACTCCTTCTCATTTCGAGTCATCCTCACATATCTCCAGCCAATCATCACCATCGGAAAATGCATTTGCCGAGGTTGCATCATCACAAGTGAGAAGAAAACCAAAAAAAATTACAAGAGAAAAAAAAAAGCTAACATCAGAGCACATGCAAATTGAGGATCTGGAAGGAAAATTTTGGACAACATCACCGGTCAATATCAATAGTTCAATAAATCTTCAACAAATCATTAGTTCCAGAAGTTTTAGAGAATGGGTTTAGAGAGAAAAATAGATTTAAGAAGAATGAGTTTATAGAGAGAACTTTAGATAGAGAAAATGGATTTGGGTTTAGAGAGAAAGCTTTAGAGAGAGAATATAGATCTGAGAAGAATGCCTTGTCACCAAATTTTGTCCAGCCTCGTCAGCCACATTAGTCTAGGTGGCCCCTCCGTTAACGGGAGGGGCAGAGTTGACCTGAAATTTATAACGTCAAGGGTACTTTTGGAAAAAAATAAAGTTCAAGGTGGAAGTGGGATTTCGGGGTAAACCACAGGGGTATTTTTGCACCTTTGCCCTATATATATATATATATATATATATATAAATTTTATATTGTATACTATTTCAACTTTTTCAATTTATTATCTAACTTTATTAAGTTCTTTGTCATTTTATTACTACTAGTAGTCTAATATTGTCTTATACAGGAAGACTTGTAAATTATCATTACCGACTTTTAAACTATTATTACTTGATTTATGTTAGAAGAGGGTTGATTTCATCTTTGACGAGGAGTTTACATAAATATTTTCTTTGGTGTGTTTAACGGTAAAGATCCAATTCCAGTAAAAAACGTTATTTACTCGATATATGTAGCCTGCAGATGAGTAGTGTGGCTAAGAATGAGGAAATGTGACTTATTTAGGTGAGTTTATTTCTTTCTTGATGTGAAGTGTGTTTCCTTCTTTATGTGAGACTTGCTACAATAAATCATTATATTATTTGCTTACTAAAGAATATATATTAAAAGTGTCTATTAAATGATGTGTATGCTTGTGGTTAGTTATGACAATTGGATATACGGCATACTCATGTATGGTGGTTTTTCAACTAATTACAAATAGACACATTATTTTGTAATATATTTTTTGTAAAAGTTTTTTGTAAGTGTAGCGTTACTCTATAACGTTCTTTCTTTCTCTACCACGTTCTTTCTTTCTCTATGTAATGTTATAAATATTAGATTGATAATTCGCGTAAGGCACAGACTAGATTGCACATACATGTTAGCATATATCTAAGTTTAATTTCTCCATACTTTATGAACTCTTCCAACTTTGTCCACACATTAAATCCACCATAAATTGGTTTATTAAAAGTAAAATCCAAAAGATAATAGAATATGGGAAGATTACCAAACAAACTTTTATATATATATATATATATATATATATATATAATACACTAATAGCACATTTAGTGTCCTAATATTGAGCTATGGCACTATAATAACATACATTAAATACAATAAAAATATTTTTTTTTCATATGTGTCCATCTATTAAATCATTTTTAAGTTACTTTTAAAAATCATCAAAATGTAAAGTATTAAAAAGATGTATCATATAAACAGCATCACCAAAACAAATATAAGTACTAAAAGAATTATAACAAGTTTCAAAATTTTCTTTTAAGAAAAACATAAAACTGAAAATTTGTGGTTACCAATTTCGTTAAAAATCGATGTCATAGAAGCAACGGTTAGAGTAGTACTTGTGGTTGGATCCTTTCTAATTCTAACTGTTATCTAAGGTGGTGTTTGATAAAATTGGTTATTAAGATCTGAATAGTCTAGACATCTGAATAATATAGAGCATCTGAATAGAATTGTATCTGAATGAAAAAATGTTGTTTGATAATTATTTTTTTAAAATGTTTGAATAAAATGATTTTACTATTTTAACCCTGAAAAAAAAAGAAAAGGACAAATGCATTTCATCTTCTCTTCCCTCCCCCCTCCCCCCTCCCCCCGTGCATTCATCTTCATCTTCTTCTTCCCTCCCCCTACCCCCTCCCCCCTCCTCCCTCCCGCCCCCCACCCCCTCCCGCCCCACCTCCTGCCTGCCGTCGTCCCCCTCCCCCTCCTCCCTCCCGCCTCACCTCCCGCCCCCTCCTCCCGCCCCCGCCTGCCCCACCCCCTCCCTCCCGCCCCCCACCCCCACCCACCCCCCTCCCACCCCCTCCTCCCGCCTGCCTCCGTCCCTTCCCTCCCCCCGCCTCCCCCCTCTCTCCTCCCGCCCCCCTTTCTTCTAAATGGTGTTGTTGGTGGTAGATCTGGTAGTGTTGGTGGTAGATCTGGTAGTGGTGGTAGTAGATCTGGTGTTAGTATTGGTAGATCTGGTGGTGGTGGCGGTAGATTTGGTGGTGATGGCGGTGGTGGTGACACCAATGACAGTGGATAGGAAAGAAAAATAATAATATTGAAGAGGGTATTTTTGTCTAAAAATAATCAAACTCATTCAGACATGCCTCTTAATAATCTAGACTTGATTTTATATCTTAACCGATTAGAGGTATTAAGAGGCAACAAAAAAACAAACAAACATCATATTGCCTCTTAGCGAATAAGAGGCAGTCCATTCAGACCTCTTAAGAGGTAAACAAACAGCACCTAATCCTTGCTAAAACGGTCAAACGTCGTCTAAGTTTCACTAAAAAGTGGTTCTAAAAAAATCATTCCATAAAAAAGTACTCTTTTTATTAGTACAAGCATATATAAAATAATACAATTTCTTCAAATTTGTCATCATTAGAAGAGTCTCACTGTAACATAATAGGATCCATGATGACACGAACATGCATGGAGACAGGCAGCTCAGACACTTGCACTAATTGTTCATATAGAAAGATGCTATTTACTAATTATATATAGAGAAAACGACAGACAAGTACAGTAAACAATCTATGAATTTGGACTTTCTTGAATATATTTTAAGAAAATAAGAATATTTACAATTATTTATTGTGATTTATTGTGTTTAAATATGAACGTTACAAATTTTATTATGATAAGACGTTACAATTTATAGTATTTATGTTGGTTCATTTATGACACAATAATATCATACATTAATTACAATAAACAAAAATAATTAGATAAATAATAGGTTAGATGCATGTGCTCCTCAATATAAACTGAAACATGCAAATCTTTTTCTAAAAACTTCCCATAATTCTCAAAGTGTATTACTTACAAATTTCCTACCAAACTAAACAGAGTAGTGCTCGATAGAAATAGGGCAGTAGAGTACGTCCAACACACAAGTGAAACTAACAGCATGCCAACAAATTGCCACCATGAATAATGATGTAGATAGACTACACGAGTGATTTCACGAGTAGTCTATCTACTTTTAGTTTGTAAGACATCCATATGGTTTCGTGAAGTGAGTTAAATGTTTATTCTTCCATGCAACATGATAATGCACAGATAAGGAAGAATGTAAGAAAAATAGAGCGCTATCAAAATATGTCTCAAAGTAAATTGTATTGTAAGTATATATGTAGTCATTTGAATTTCATGTCGTAACGTTGTCTAATTATTGTTGTGGTTTAGCGTTATATAAAAAAGATACTTATATATGATTTTGGTATTTTTGACTTACAAATAAAAGAGATGCGACAAATATGAGAAGGAATGAACAATATAAGAAAAAAAGGTTGGAGACACAAATTTGTACTGATATGATGGTTGTGTTTTTCTCATTTTTATTTATTATATTTTTTATTGGTTTAGAATACTACTATTATTAAAAAAAAATTCCTCCATGAGTAAAGAGTAGTTAGGTCAGAAGTATTTATCATGAAAACTAATATGTTGTGTTATAATAATTCGTTGATCTTCAAATTCTTACTGACTTAGAAATACGGCAAGGAGGGGTTGAGGGTAGGGAAAGAACACCACCCAGTATGCCTCGACTAAATGTCATTTTCATGGTTGAGTTGTCATTTTGTAAAGCTACTAAGATTTTTGATAGATCCCACAATCAGTAAAGTCACACTAAATTTTATTTTCATAATTGAGTTATCTTTTTGTAAAACTACTAAGATTTTTGATTCATACTCCCACAATCCATATATAGAGTTACACTAAACATTACCAATTACTAATTACCATAAAACACAAATAAGACATTCTCTTTCTCCATGCGTAAAGGATGATTAGGTTAGAAGCATCTAGCACGCACAAACTATGTATTTGCGACACTAATTTTTTCATAAGTTAAATTATATTATGTGTTTGTTTTATTAGATAAAAATATACAACAATACAAGATTAAAGTAACTAATTTATGTCCATCAAATCTATGTCTTGCACGAGTTTAAGAGCTAGTGAGTATAAATAGTGTAGTATTGATGGTAGCACTACATTTAATATAGAAATTGGATAGTTGCATCTAAATTAAATCATTATATATATTTTCTACATACAGGTATATAGGCCCTCGAAAATAATACAATCACAGAATACAAAGAGTTTAATATATATGAATATGAAATACAATACATGAATATAGGCTCTTGAATAGTCGAGGTGCCATGCAACTCTTCAATATCAGGAAAAATGGAGAGACTTGAATGATTAACTCGGAACTAACTCATAACTAAACAAAATGACTCAATCAATTGACTAGTCGACTCATATTAAGATCTTCATTTGCCTTGTTATATAAAAGGATGACAATGTGATTAAAACTTAATAACCATCTTCATCTCCACGGAGAATTTATATCACCGCAGGGACTAATATTTTGTAAATTTTTTAAATAAAAAAATTTTAATTATATTTACAATAATACATATATAAAAACTAATCATATTTTACTGCATACATAATAAAATTAAGAAAAAAAATCAAATAATATATACATATATATATATTATATACACACACACAAAAGGATAAATATTTTAATTATGTAATATATAATAGTATAAGTATTAATTTAATTAGTATATAACTTTTCGGGAGCGGGTAAGGGATGGGGATTGGGGCGGGGGAAGTAAATATCATCCCCTCCCCATCCTCAGAGTCAAAATCACCATCTCCATTCGGGGCAAGGCGTGGGGATCACCGTGGGGACATGGCAAATTGTCATTTCTAGTTAGGAATGACAATGTGGCGGGCCGGGGGCGGAGATGGGGGTTACACATCCCTACCCCAATTATCCGGTCTTATAAAAATTTTCCATACCCGCCCCATTCGCCACGAGGATTAGAACTTAATAATCATCCCCATCCCCACAGAAAATTTATATTACTGCGAGGATTAATATTTTGTGAATTTTTTAAATTTTAAATTTAATTTTAGTTATATTTACAATAATACATACATGAAAATTAATCATACTTTAGCATAGATGATAAAATTAAGAAATTCAAACAATAATAATAATATATATACACACAGAAGGACATATATTTTAATTATGTAATATTTAATATATAAATATAAATATTAATTTAATTAATATATAACTATTCAGGGGTGGGCAGGGGGGATTGGGGTGGGAGAAGCAAATAGCATCCCCTCCCCATCCTCGTATATAACTTTCGGTGATTCTTCATCTCCGACCTCATTTGCGGTCACAGTCAAAATTATTGCTCCCATTCGGATTAGGTATGAGGATCACAGTGGAACGAGACAAATTGACATCCGTACTCATTATCTCTCCATAACTGTCTTCTACTTTCTTACTTTCCTCTTCTGTATTTAAGGATGCCTTTCTTCAGTAAAATTGTGTCCTATTTATTTATAGGGCTAATTAACCGACTTTGATTAGTACATAATATGTTGAGAGTTGTGCCGAACTCTTAAGTTAGATTGTGGAATATTATTTTTTTATTTAAAATTACAATTTATTATCACGTAGACTTAGAGATAATAAAACACAATCTAGTAAATTAAATAACAGATTAATCATGAAATAAAATAATAATAAATTAGTACAAATAATTATATCTCACATATCATATTTTTGTAAAGAAACATAACCTAAACTAGGATGTCCATTATTGATTATCATATTTTTACAAAGAAACATAGCCTAAACTAGGATTCCAATCATCAATGTTGATAATCAATATCATAACACATAGTATAATTAATTCTAACACACAGTCATGCCAAACTCATAAGTTACAATTGGAATAGAATGTTGCTCCATTTGTTTCTTTGACAGCATAGGCCCTGGGCTAAAGTCCAAGGTGCCCGAGCTTTAGGTCCACTAAAATTGACAATTTTTTAGGGCCCCCAAGAGGTATTTGTATTATGTATATATATACCTAAACAAAAGAGCCCAACCCACGTCAGTTTAAATTTAAAGGCCCACAAAAAATTTACCCAATGAAATAGACCCAAATCTCAATGGCAGACTTGTAGTTTTTGAATGAGGAAGGCCCCTTTTTCATATTAAACCTACACAGTTTTTTTACACGTAAACAATTATACAAACACCTACAAACCTCTTTGGCTTTTTGCTTCCATTTGAAAAGCAAATAAGCAATCTGGTGACTTCTCGAGAAAGCCGAGAAGAACAATGAAGAAGAAGTTCGTATTGATGCTCTTTTGTTCAGGGAAAGTTCTTAGTTTTTTTATACCTATCTTAATAGCAATTCGCAAAAGGCCCATTTTTTTGTTGTCGCTTTAAGCCCTTAAAAACTCAGGACCGACTCTGTTCTTTGATTTTGGTTTCTAGATTTGCATGATGTGTAGGTGGATGCATTTTTTGTTTCCTTTTCTTTTCTTGCCTTCAAAATAAAGAGGTTCTTAATGTAATTATCTCAATTAGGACTCAAAAAAAGAGAGAGGACAAAGAGAGAGAGAGCGAGAGAGATGACATGGATGTCTCTTGCATGTCAAACAAGAAATCTTAGATTCAAACCCCCTTCACCCCAAATTAGCAAAAGAAAAAAAAAAGAACAAAAAGAAATGACATGGATGGTCAAATAAACACATTTCCTTTCCAAATATTTCAATAACAATAATATAAGACCTTATGTTGATAATTTCATTTGAAGGATTTATTTATTATTTATATAATTCGTAATGTATTTGATGAATTTAATTGATTTTTTTAAAAAAATTTCATTTTATCAGTGTTCAAATAAGAATGCATCTATCTTAGAAATCGGCTGTAACGAATGTAATTTTTGTGAATAAATAAAATATTTATTGAGTTAAATAAATATTTTTGTTAATTTATTTATTGAGTAAAATAAATAATTGATAGAGTTATTGTGGAGTAATTCACTTTAAGTGTAATTATGTTAATTGTTATTTGAATGTGATTTGATGTGTTTATTCTAATTTAATTTGATAATTAAATTAGATGATAAAATGATTTATTTGAATAAAGGATTTATTTGAATAAAATAATTTATTTGGTAATAGTGTTTTTGGTCAAATAAAAGTTATAATTAAATTAGTAAGGTTTAATTGAATTTATTTACTAATGGGTCTTATTAAATTGAAAGTGTGACAATGAAACTATATAGTATAATGGGTTATTAAAATAAATGGAAGAAAGGTTTTATTTTAGCTAAACCAAACAAGGCCTTGTGACCCTTGGTTGGTAAAAATGGTTTATTTTGATTTGGTTCAACCAAACAAGGCCTTATGGCTTTTGAAATTCTATTTTTTTTATTTGGGTTTGCCAAACATGGTCTAACCCTTTGTTTTTGTAACTGATTAATTAAAATCAAGTTACGTTAAAAAAAAACTATCAGTTGTTTTCTAAGCCTAAGGAAGAAGGAACAGAGCTTTTGAGAGAGAAGAAAAATTGAAAGGATTAGTTCTCTGTGATTTAGAGAGAGAAGAATTGAGAGAATCAAGAGGAAGGAGAGGAAACTAAGGAATCATATTTGTTTAGCTTAAAGGTATAATTCTTTTTTTTAAAATTTGTTAGAAGTTCTTCACTGTATGTAATTTTTTTACTTCTCTGTATGTGAATTCATTTGCTCAATGCATGAATTACTTGGTTGTAGTTGATAATATGCATGTATTAGTGATTATATAATGTTTACAAACCAATTTGAAGGAATTAATCCATGAAAGCATGTTTTAAAAATAGAGTTTTGATTTTACAGAGTTTCACTTTCATATATAGATTATATGTATGAAAATTGATGTTCAATTTGTTTATTAATTGGTAAATTGACTCTTGATTATGTTAATATAATGAAAAACGAAAAGAATGCAAGTGGAATGGATTAAAATGGTTTAGAGATGAATTCACAGTGTTCAATTTCATCAAATGGGCCAAAATATGAATATTTTGTATAAACAGTGAATTTTTTGTTTTTAATTAGTTGATTGTGTGTGTTATAATGATTAGAATTGTTAGAAACATGTTGGGTATTTGTTTTACAACATGTTTGATGTATGGGTGTGTTTAGTTCGTGAGTCAGATGGTAGAATTTGAAAAATTTGGTCTGAAATTTCACTGGTTCGCGAATTGTAGGAGATGACAGTCGAGTCCACCGCCCCGGTGGTGGAAATGTATTGAAATTAGCGCCCCAGCGGTGTCCTCGTCCCGGCGGTAAGAATGAACTAAATTCATCGCCCCGGCGGTATCCTCGCCCCGACGATGGTTTGTGAAGAAATCCACCGCCCCGACGGTGGAACAGAAAATAAAAATTTTTCTTTTTCTTTGTGATTATGCTATATGGCCATGTGTATGTTTAAGCTTAGACTAAGATATTAAATGACTAATGAGATACCACAATGGATGATAAGCGAATACCTATTGAATATCAAATGACAATTGATATATTAAAAATAAAAATGGATAAGAACGAATTTTAAAGTGCTTATAATACTGTAACTAATTATTGTTACCGCTTTATAAACGGAATGTATATGGTGATTAAGGAACGTGAATATTAACCTGTAATCTACGCACGAGGCAAGTTTTCTATCCTTATTCTCTTTATTTCGTTAAAATCAAGTTCCCTAAACTTAAATTTTACTCGAGCAAGTTTCTTACTTTACTTTCATTGAGCAAGTTTATTAACCTTAGCTTATTATTGTTCAAGCAAGGTTGTTATAATGTCAAATGCTTATGATTTATTCCAGTCATTTGTTAATCGATCATGAATCGTTATTCAAACTTCGAATATAAACTCATTGTACAATTTTATTGTTGAATCAAATGCTTAAGCGACTAGCAAACCCTTATTGATTCAGTTAGTCCATAGTTGATGAGCGTTTTAAAAACTTAGAATATCTTGAAGTTATTCCAAACCAAATTTCTTTTGGTACAGATTCTGTCATTAAACTGAGATGAACAACCCTATCATAGGGGATTAATTACGCAACAGCGTTAAAATGTTTGTGCACAATACATTGTACAAATGGCTGATCCCCCGGAGTACGAGATGGACAGTCCATAGTCTATAAGACTGTTAAAGGTTACAGTAGAGATACTTGTTAACCTGAGACATAGTTCGAGGTCTTATGACCCTCAGATTTACTTATGATCCTGAAATCTAAATTCAATTCGTAAACCGAGTTTTCTATTGAGCTTTCAGTCATTTGATTGTTGTAGATTGTTTTCAGAAAGACTATTATACCTCAGTTAAAATCTACTTCATTGATTATTTAATTGTTGTTATTATTATACTTGTGGGCAATTGTTTGCTCACCCTTGCATAAAAATATTGCAGCTAAGACTGAGAAGTCGGATGAGCCGTCCACCAGTAAAGGCAAGGGCAAGATGCAGAAGTAGCTAGCGTGCTGTTATTTGTTATAAAGTTTTGTAATAGAACTTATTTAATATTATGTTTTAATTCCGCAACGATGTAATAAAGGTTAGATGACCTGAGATTTATTTACTTAAGAGATTAGAGTTGTAACCCCTTTTGTGGGAAGATGATTTGTTCAGTTTAATTTTATTATCCTTTATTATGGGTAGTAAGTCATGAATGTATGGAATAGTGAACACCAAATCTGTGAGATTGAAGTACTCGGATTTGGGGGTGTCACAGCGGCTCTCTCGAGCCGTGGTGATTTTGTGTCACATATTTTTTTCTTTTTTACCCCTACAACTTTATATATGTCGACGCCGGGAGGAATCGCTTCCGCTGCGATTTGTTGTCCTTTCCAATTTTGGCCTTTTTATTAGATGATGTTTGGAAAAGGTCGGCATTGATGTCGACGGGGTTTTGAAAGATCGTTTTTTATGATGAGCCAATTAACCAGAGTCACCAGTTGGTATATTTGAAATGGATGTACCAACTCATCCGAGTTTTATTTTTTAAATCGCTGGCTCATGTGTGACTCCGAATTAATTGGCCTGCGAATCGAGATTCATAGAGTTCGGGGGCTTGCTTAAGCGAAAAATGTTCTGCTCATATGGGCTCCGCACACATCGCCATGTACTTTGTTCATTAATATGTGGGCTTCTTCGGCTTCCAGATATCTCAGCAGTCCCGTAGCTAAGTCCCATTTATGTAAATCGTCTCTGCTTAGGAAGAATTTCACTGCCCAATCTTTGGATTCTCTTTTCTCGGCCAGATCTGCATTTTCGGGAGAGGAGCCGTCTCGAAGGAACTCTTTACTGTTTTGATACCAAGCCCATTTATGAGGGGCGTCACTATGGGAGATCCCTCTGATCTGATCCTCATAGGCCGGACAAGTCTGTACCGCAATTTCCCCCTTAAAGCTCATCTCGTACCGTGATGTGTGAATTAGGAAAACCAGTGTGTTTCATGGCTACCGGCTTCTGCCATTTGGATGGATGGAGTATGGACTTTACGGCCTCTTAGTTGGGTCGTAGGGGCAATCTCGCAAAACAAACAAGGGCCGTAGTTTAGTACTGTGCCAGTTACAAGTTGGCAGATGCATGTCAACACTGATGCATGATTATTATTATTATTATTATTTTTTTTTGTAGGTTCTCTAATCTTATCTTGCAAAACAAGGTCAGTGTTTGATGACAGGATAGTATTTAGAAGTTTTAGAAAACCTTAGTACTTGGTATGGCTTGCCTTCTTGCAAAACCATGTCAGTATTCACTTTATATGTGCAGGTGATGTAATCACATGATACAAGACATATTTATTACGATGATGATGGTATGACAGTTGTATGCCATTTTCATGACATCTATTTATTTGACTGAACGATAAAAGGGCATGAAGAAGCTTCCCTTTCGTTAGGTTTATCAGAGGCTGACCTACCCTAGGGTTACTCTTGCGGGCTTTTCGGCATGAAGGTCCCCAAATCTTCGCAATCTACTCGTCTGAATCCTTTCGATTGGAGCGAATTTGGGTGGTGCGTTTCCTGAGCCATCTCCGGGGAGCAGCCCCTTCGAGTCCAGTAATAAGCAACCGACGGGTTCGCCTCAAGAGGAGGTACACTCTCAACATACATTCACATTCATCGTCCTCACCGTATGCATATGATTACTCTGAAGTAAAGCAATTCTATTCAAACAATCATTCATTGGACAAAAGCACACACTCACACAACAATAAGTAAAATAAGTTAAAAGGTCGCACGTACATACACATTTATGAATTTTAAAGGATAGGATATCATCAAGATTTTGAACGCGGCTTAAGCCCTCTAATGTCCCCAGCGGAGTCGCCAGCTGTCGACGCCGGGAGGAATCGCTTCCGCTGCGATTTGTTGTCCTTTCTAATTTTGGCCTTTTTATTAGATGATGTTTGAAAAAGGTCGGCATTGATGTCGACGGGGTTTTGAAAGATAGTTTTTTATGATGAGCCAATTAACCAGAGTCGTCAGTTGGTATATTTGAAATGGATGTACCAACTCATCCGAGTTTCATTTTTTAAATCGCTGGCTCATGTGTGACTCCGAATTAATTGGCCTGCGAATCGAGATTCATAGAGTTCGGGGGCTTGCTTAAGCGAGGGGAAGGTGTTAGGCACCCCCCGACTTCCGTAAAACACGATTACCGCCATCTTGATGCTTTCCTATCCTTTGGTTCATGAAATGTGTGTGTATGCGCGCGCGTGTGTGTGTGTGTGCCTATGTGAATGTTGTGGTGAGTTTTGCATGAAAAAGAAACATTTGGTGTTTTATGAAAAACGTGCTTTATTTTGAGAATGTTTTAGAATGTCTTCGGCCTATACGAGAAAACTTTATTTTTCATGAGAAAGGTTTGATTTTAATTGTCAAAACTATGCGATTTTCATTAGGTGATGTTTTGGCAAAGCAAGAGTTTTTAAACCTTCGTCGAAATAGGAATCGAGAGCTATACATTGCTTTTATAAAATGATGGGCAATTTCTAGGATCTCTTTCACCCTATGCACCAAGGTTTAATAAAACATTATTTATTTTATAAAACCATTTTTTGTGACGTTTGGAAACGATTATTCTTTAGCCTTCTCGTTTTAAGGGGAATCAACATTCATTTGCACTTTCAATTTTAAGCCTCGTGATACAAATAACCTCAATTGATTGATTTTATGGAAATCTTCATCGTTTAGCCTTGAAATCAATTTTGGTGTCGTAATTCAAATCAAGCATTAAAATGCGTTGGGGTTATTCATGGGCATGTGAGCCATCAAAATAACCACAAACGCCCACAAGCACATATTTCACTATTTCTGGGGCCTTAAACCCGATTTTCAACTTGGTATCGTTTTAAGGCCCGACGATTACAATTTACAATAAAGGATTACATACATCAAAATTGTCCATCATCGGATTTGGACCACGGGGTCGCATTCCTAGGCTCACATCAACAATTTATACACACCCATGAAATGGATACTACAAAAATTAAACAAGCTAAAAATCACCAAATGGATATCATCGGGCCATTAGGAAGAATTTTGTTCCGTTGGAACCCTCACTAATAATCCTCAATCCTTGTATCCTCAATAATATACAAGAAAAGACTACATCTAATATAATCCAAATGATAAAACTTATCAAAATGATATAACAAAATTGCTATAAAAAAGGATTCTTTTTCACCTTGCAAATGACACCACAATGCGTATAAACTCGTATATTAATTAGGGTAGAAAATATATGTGATACAATCTCACAAAAGAGATATAATTCCTCACCTTTTTCTCTCTTTTCTCTCCTTTTCTCGCTGCTATGGCTGCTGGTTCTTCCTCTTTTCCTTTTTTCTTCCGCCGCTGCCAACTCTCTGGATGAAATGAAGAAACTGAGCTGAAATAGGCTGGTCTAGGGCAGCCGCAGTCTGCGGCTGGCCTCGGTTTCTCCGCGCCCGCCGCGCACTTCAGCCGCTTCAGCTGCCCGCCGCGCACTTCAATTATTTTAATCGTTGGCCGCAGATCAATCCGCGGCTGGGTGGGCTGATTTTCTAGATTTTCGGGCTGCACCTCGATCCTTGTGTCGTACCGTTGGTTTTCGCTGAAAGGCCTGTATTTTGCGGTTCGAGAACCGCTGGGAAACGCCACGTCATTCCGCTTTGATCGTTGTCATGACGGCTTTGATCGCACGTCGTTGTGGTGGCTTTGGGTGTTCATCCTTATGTCCACCCCTCGTTCTCGTAGGCTGGGTTCATTGACGATTTTGCCCTCCTGTCAGGGTTAGTATAGGAAGTGCAAAATTTGGGTGTCTACAGCTGCCCCTCTTTATCATGTTTATGAAATTTTAAATGAAATGAACAGGATAAAGAAATAGACACCCGATGCATGAATGACAGTGCACAAGAATGACAGTACATACATGATGCAATACGTACAACTTATGATGCAACGCAAGGTGTAAGACATGCAACACATTTGTAAAGGTGTCAATGCATCAATCACTGACTGCATTGTTAGTCGTCGGGTTTCATCTTCCAATTGATCGTCTCGTCTGCGCCGGGTCTCGTATCCGGTCGCTAGTCTCGTGATCACCGGGTCTCGTATCCGGTTGATCGTCTTGTCGGGGCCGGGTCTCGTATCCGGTCGCCCATCTCGTAATCACCGGGTCTCGTATCCGGTTGATTGTCTTGTCGGGGCCGGGTCTCGTATCCGGTCGCTCGTCTCGTAATCGCCGGGTCTCGTCTCCGGTCGATTGTCTTGTGAGTGCCGGGTCTCGTATCCGGTCGCTCGTCTCGTAATCGCCGGGTCTCGTCTCCGGTCGATCGTCTTGTGAGTGCCGGGTCTCGTCTCCGGTCGCTCGTCTCGTAACCGCCGGGTCTCGTATCCGGTCGATTGTCCTGTGAGTGCCGGGTCTCGTATCCGGTCGCTCGTCTCGTAATCGCCGGGTCTCGTCTCCGGTCGATTATCTTGTGAGTGCCGGGTCTCGTCTCCGGTCGCTCGTCTCGTAATCGCCGGGTCTCATCTCCGGTCGTTTGTTTGGATCTCAGCCCTTCCCAGGGGTTTGGTTGTTTGGATCTTAGCCCTTCCCAGGGTGTTAGTTGTTTGGATCTCAGCCCTTCCCAGGGTGTTAGTTTATTGGATCTCAGCCCTTCCTAGGGTGTTAGTGGTTTTGGATCTCAGCCCTTCCCAGGATGTTAGTTGTTTGGATCTCAGCCCTTTCCAGGGTGTTAGTGGTTTGGATCTCAGCCCTTCCCAGGGTGTTAGTTGTTTGGATCTCAGCCCTTCCCAGGGTGTCAGTGGTTTGGATCTCAGCCCTTCCCAGGGTGTTAGTTGTTTGGATCTCAGCCCTTCCCAGGGTGTTAGCTGTTTGGATCTCAACCCTTCCCAGGGTGCTCACCATCTTGTTGTGGTTTGCTTGGATGTCTTCCCAGGTTTGCTCACCACCTTGTTATGGTTTGCTTGGATGCCATTCCCAGGTTTGCTCACCACCTTGTTGTGGTTTACTTGGATGCCTTCCCAGGTTCACTCACCACCTTGTTGTGGTTTGCTTGGATGCCTTCCCAGGTTTGCTCACCACCTTGTTGTGGTTTGCTTGGATGCCTTCCCAGGTTCACTTCTTGTTTGGATACCAGCCCTTCCCAGGGGTCACTGATTGTTTGGATACCAGCCCTTCCCAGGGGTCATTGATTGGTTTTGAGTGATTTTTTTGAAATGGGATGTGTGATTGGCTTCATGTCCTGGATCTCCCACCAACATCGTCCACGTACCATGCCGCAAAAGCCATCACAGTCTGATCATTCGTGAGGTTGAAAGCGACGTGCTTGTACTTTCCTGAAGATTTTCATTTTGATCGTACCTGTATGCATGAAAAAGATGTTATGCATAATCTGGCAGATATGTTATGGACAGATGCATGTGCACAACATATGTTTAGATAGAAATGACCCATGTTCAGTCAAATGATACGATTCGACAGTCGTCGTTGTTTGCCAACATTTGATTGGATCATGCCTCGTCGTGAAGTGTAGTTTCTAGACTTCCATCATTGGTTTGGTACTATGCCTGTTCTTGGTCGTCCTCATTTCATCGAGTTGAGGCAGTCTGTTTCGCTCTCCGTGATGATTGACAGCTATGTTAGGCTCCTTGGCCTTTTGATCATTCCCGCTGGCCGATATGTTGTTGTCCCGCATTATATCATCCTTGTATATGCTCATGCACGTGGATCATTTGGATGTCGAGGCAGTGATAGTCAGGATTGGGGAGATGCCCAATGAGAAGTTCTGTGCAGCCTCATCTTCCTTCCATTTCACGATTCTTAACTGCCCCTGCCTTGGCGCGTGTTGTTACCAAGGATTTCTATCGAAAACTCGCAATGTTGACCGTGCTGAGTATCCACAGCTATGCAAGATCCTGCATATCAGACGACTAACAAATGCCAAAACTTGAAGGCTTGGGCCGTTAGTGTTAGTTCAACACAAAGATATTATAATCTCGACAAAAGAGTAAATGCAATTAAAGCACATGAAATTGAATATCTGTTGATCGCACAATCTAGCGAGTTGCGAACCGTGAATGTACTAGATTGTAAGTTATTTTCAATCCCTCGTGAGTTGATGATTTTCTATTTAACGAGTTATGAAATCGTAAGAAAACCTTCAAGCATTCATGGTCATTGTACGTGAGTAAGGTCGGATTCAAAAGAACTACCTTCCCTCGTCAAAAGTATTCTGTCTCCATTCTCGACAACGTCCTTAGCAGGATTGACGTCATATGACAAATGCACTGTGCGATGCAGCATTCAGTAGGGGTTTCTCTTTCATGACCTTTTGTTTAAGGCTGAGAGTTTTTTCATATTATCTTTTCTCTTTATTAGCCCACTTCACTTGTCTCGTTTTCTTAGGCTATTCAAAGTTACCTATTTAACGAGTTTTTTACCAATGACTCCCAAACCAGACGGTTTTGGGGCATTAGGTGTACAGACACCCCTTCGGGTTTATTTACTCGAGTAACAAAGGCCACGGTTCGAGACAAGCTGGTGGTCTGCACCATTCATTCTTTGCTCGACCTTGCGCAAGATTCGTTTTCTTAGGCTTGAGTTACCCATGTAGCGAGTGTTAGGCCGGTGACTCCCAAATCAGACGGCTTTAGGGTACCAGATGCAGAGACACCCTTTAGGCTTAATTACTCGAGTAGCCCATGCCACGATTCGAATCTGCTCGGGCCTCCTCTACTGTAATGCTCGTTTTCTTAGGCTTTGAGTTACCCATGTAACGAGTGTTGGGCCAGCGACTCCCAAACCAGATGGCTTTAGGGCACCAGGTGTAGAGACACCCCTCGTGCTTAATTACTCGAATAACCCAGGCCACGATTCGAGACATTAGCTTGATAATCATTTATCGTCTGACTTCTTGATATTAGCTTGATAATTATTGACTGTCTGACTACGTGTTAATTGCCATCAACATCGTCATAGTTTTATACCCCACAACTGAAAGTTTGTGCAAATGCAAAGTGAAGGTTGTCACATGAGGTCGATTCTGTCGCAAACGTTGCTTTGAATTAAGGCTTTGTACCCGATCAAAAGGTTGAATAGTCTTCTTCGTCTAATCATACTCACGATCGTGCTCCACGGTTGCTTGTCAGAATTAATCTGATTCCTATCAAGCCAAATAAAATCCCCTTTCACGCGGATCATCCTATCCCGGGAAAACTATGCTTGACAAATGCCAGATGATCGTACCGTTGAATATTGAATTGACATGAGGTAGCATTTGATGATGATGATGCATGTTGATGGGATTGTTGCATGAGTGCCAATTTGCACGTCATCATTTCCTGGGCAGTTGACAAATGCCCCAGTGTTAAGTTGCTTTTCTTGTGATCTCCCTCGTACTGGTTGCATTGGTATCTCGCTGGGCTAACAAAAGATCCGGTCCTTTGACTTGTTAAAAGGTTTGGGGGATTTTTGATTTTTGAGATTTTTTTTTTGGTGGTCGAATTTGCCCCTACTCCGGGTTCTTTGTGATTGTTAGGGGTTCTGATGTTTGATGGCTATGGTTTGATCCAAGTTGGGTTTGGGTTTGTCTTCGACCCATCCTTTGATCTCGTCAGGCGTATTGTCGATATCTGTCTCGCCCTACTCAATCCCCATCAGATCGAAATCTAGCTCTATACCAAAATCGTGATCCTCCTTCGAATTTGGCCTATCGCTTGCCAGGCTAGGATGCCTCAAATCGGGGTACCTGAAATAAAACAAAATGCTTGTCATATATATAAAACCTTTCAGCACATGATCTTCTTTTGGATAACATGACAAAATGACATGAGCGTGCAGGGATTTGAAATAAAACTCAGAATTTTAAAACCCATTGATCTTCTACTGGTCGGGATTCACTGCCATACTCCTGGATTTACCCCTTCCTGGATATCACCTGATGCACGGTCCAACTGGCCACGGTGAGGTCAAGCAATGGAGCTCATTAGGGGGTGCATGGATCGCATTGGCATGGATCTGGCATTGATGGCATTTCTTGACATGAGTATCGCAGTCAGTTTTCGTGGTTAGCCAGTAGTGACCCGTTCACATGATTTGTTTTTTTGCTTAAGCGAAAAATGTTCTGCTCATATGGGCTCCGCACACATCGCCATGTACTTTGTTCATTAATCTGTGGGCTTCTTCGGCTTCCAGATATCTCAGCAGTCCCGTAGCTAAGTCCCATTTATGTAAATCGTCTCTGCTTAGGAAGAATTTCACTGCCCAATCTTTGGATTCTCTTTTCTCGGCCAGATCTGCATTTTCGGGAGAGGAGCCGTCTCGAAGGAACTCTTTACTGTTTTGATACCAAGCCCATTTATGAGGGGCGTCACTATGGGAGATCCCTCTGATCTGATCCTCATAGGCCGGACAAGTCTGTACCGCAATTTCCCCCTTAAAGCTCATCTCGTACCGTGATGTGTGAATTAGGAAAACCAGTGTGTTTCATGGCTACCGGCTTCTGCCATTTGGATGGATGGAGTATGGACTTTACGGCCTCTTAGTTGGGTCGTAGGGGCAATCTCGCAAAACAAACAAGGGCCGTAGTTTAGTACTGTGCCAGTTACAAGTTGGCAGATGCATGTCAACACTGATGCATGATTATTATTATTATTATTATTTTTTTTTGTAGGTTCTCTAATCTTATCTTGCAAAACAAGGTCAGTGTTTGATGACAGGATAGTATTTAGAAGTTTTAGAAAACCTTAGTACTTGGTATGGCTTGCCTTCTTGCAAAACCATGTCAGTATTCACTTTATATGTGCAGGTGATGTAATCACATGATACAAGACATATTTATTACGATGATGATGGTATGACAGTTGTATGCCATTTTCATGACATCTATTTATTTGACTGAACGATAAAAGGGCATGAAGAAGCTTCCCTTTCGTTAGGTTTATCAGAGGCTGACCTACCCTAGGGTTACTCTTGCGGGCTTTTCGGCATGAAGGTCCCCAAATCTTCGCAATCTACTCGTCTGAATCCTTTCGATTGGAGCGAATTTGGGTGGTGCGTTTCCTGAGCCATCTCCGGGGAGCAGCCCCTTCGAGTCCAGTAATAAGCAACCGACGGGTTCGCCTCAAGAGGAGGTACACTCTCAACATACATTCACATTCATCGTCCTCACCGTATGCATATGATTACTCTGAAGTAAAGCAATTCTATTCAAACAATCATTCATTGGACAAAAGCACACACTCACACAACAATAAGTAAAATAAGTTAAAAGGTCGCACGTACATACACATTTATGAATTTTAAAGGATAGGATATCATCAAGATTTTGAACGCGGCTTAAGCCCTCTAATGTCCCCAGCGGAGTCGCCAGCTGTCGACGCCGGGAGGAATCGCTTCCGCTGCGATTTGTTGTCCTTTCTAATTTTGGCCTTTTTATTAGATGATGTTTGAAAAAGGTCGGCATTGATGTCGACGGGGTTTTGAAAGATAGTTTTTTATGATGAGCCAATTAACCAGAGTCGTCAGTTGGTATATTTGAAATGGATGTACCAACTCATCCGAGTTTCATTTTTTAAATCGCTGGCTCATGTGTGACTCCGAATTAATTGGCCTGCGAATCGAGATTCATAGAGTTCGGGGGCTTGCTTAAGCGAGGGGAAGGTGTTAGGCACCCCCCGACTTCCGTAAAACACGGTTACCGCCATCTTGATGCTTTCCTATCCTTTGGTTCATGAAATGTGTGTGTATGCGTGCGCGTGTGTGTGTGTGTGCCTATGTGAATGTTGTGGTGAGTTTTGCATGAAAAAGAAACATTTGGTGTTTTATGAAAAACGTGCTTTATTTTGAGAATGTTTTAGAATGTCTTCGGCCTATACGAGAAAGCTTTATTTTTCATGAGAAAGGTTTGATTTTAATTGTCAAAACTATGCGATTTTCATTAGGTGATGTTTTGGCAAAGCAAGAGTTTTTAAACCTTCGTCGAAATAGGAATCGAGAGCTATACATTGCTTTTATAAAATGATGGGCAATTTCTAGGATCTCTTTCACCCTATGCACCAAGGTTTAATAAAACATTATTTATTTTATAAAACCATTTTTTGTGACGTTTGGAAACGATTATTCTTTAGCCTTCTCGTTTTAAGGGGAATCAACATTCATTTGCACTTTCAATTTTAAGCCTCGTGATACTAATAACCTCAATTGATTGATTTTATGGAAATCTCCATCGTTTAGCCTTGAAATCAATTTTGGTGTCGTAATTCAAATCAAGCATTAAAATGCGTTGGGGTTATTCATGGGCATGTGAGCCATTAAAATAACCCCAAACGCCCACAAGCACATATTTCACTATTTCTGGGGCCTTAAACCCGATTTTCAACTTGGTATCGTTTTAAGGCCCGACGATTACAATTTACAATAAAGGATTACATACACCAAAATTGTCCATCATCGGATTTGGACCACGGGGTCGCATTCCTAGGCTCACATCAACAATTTATACACACCCATGAAATGGATACTACAAAAATTAAACAAGCTAAAAATCACCAAATGGATATCATCGGGCCATTAGGAAGAATTTTGTTCCGTTGGAACCCTCACTAATAATCCTCAATCCTTGTATCCTCAATAATATACAAGAAAAGACTACATCTAATATAATCCAAATGATAAAACTTATCAAAATGATATAACAAAACTGCTATAAAAAAGGATTCTTTTTCACCTTGCAAATGACACCACAATGCGTATAAACTCGTATATTAATTAGGGTAGAAAATATATGTGATACAATCTCACAAAAGAGATATAATTCCTCACTTTTTTCTCTCTTTTCTCTCCTTTTCTCGCTGCTATGGCTGCTGGTTCTTCCTCTTTTCCTTTCTTCTTCCGCCGCTGCCAACTCTCTGGATGAAATGAAGAAACTGAGCTGAAATAGGCTGGTCTAGGGCAGCCGCAGATTGATCCGCGGCTGGCCGCAGATTGATCCGCGGCTGGTCGCAGATTGATCCGCGGCTGGCCGCAGATTGATCCGCGGCTGGCCGCAGATTGATCCGCGGCTGGCCCCAGATTGATCTGCGGCTGGCCTCGGTTTCTCCGCGCCCGCCGCTCACTTCAGCCGCTTCAGCCACCCGCCGCGCACTTCAATTATTTTAATCGTTGGCCGCAGATCAATCCGCGGCTGGGTTGGCTGATTTTCTCGATTTTCGGGCCGCACCTCGATCCTTGTGTCGTATCGTTGGTTTTCGCTGAAAGGCCTGTATTTTGCGGTCCGAGAACCGCTGGGAAACGCCACGTCATTCCGCTTTGATCGTTGTCGTGACGGCTTTGATCGCACGTCGTTGTGGTGGCTTTGGGTGTTCATCCTTATGTCCACCCCTCGTTCTCGTAGGCTGGGTTCATTGACGATTTTGCCCTCCTGTCAGGGTTAGTATAGGAAGTGCAAAATTTGGGTGTCTACAATATATATGTGTATATATATATATATATATATATATATTACTATCTTGTCTTTTTTAATTTAATTTTTTTATATCTTTTTATTTAGTCCTCCAAATTTATAAAATTCTAATTTTACCCCACATAAATTATACACGCAACACACGTGTTTTCGGGTGGTAGTCCTTATAATATAATCCTTTTTTTAGGGTTAAAATGGGAAGAACCGCTGTTCATATTAGGAGTGCAACTTGGGTTGGGTAACCCACGAGTAACCCGGTCCGGCCACTCACGATTTTATGGTACTTGGGTAAGACTTTTTTTTATATTTTTAAAAACCCGTCCAACCCATAGTCCGCCCAAATCTAATTTGGGTGGGCTTGAGTTTATATTCTTATAAACTCACGAAACCCGAGCCTGCCCAAATTATATATATATATATATATATTATACATATAGACATATAGATAGATTAGTTGTATTATCTTTTAAAGTTACGTACAATTTATCAATATACTCTTAACATTTCTAATATTTTCATTGCGTTTTTTATTTATTACTACTATAAAAAAAAGAGTTACCTTGTTTAAGAAACAAATAGTAAGAATTCTTTTTTTTTATATTTTTTTTTGTTTTAAAAAATAAAGAGAGAAATTTAAAACTTGTCTCATTTATCATTATGTTCTTCCTATTGTTTTTCAAAAATACTGATCAACTTAGTCAATAAGTTGTCATCTTTTAACAATTTATGATTATCAATAATTATTTTTTGACGAACTAAGTTTATTATAATTTAAATTATATTTTAATTGTTACCCGCCAAAACCCACTCAACCCAGTCCAGCCCTAACCCATAAACTTTATCACGGGTTAGTATTTGGGCAACGAAAGACAAGCCCGACCTTCAAACCCGTCCAACTCATACTCAACAAATTTTGTACGGATTGAGATTCAAATGACCCTTAAACCTGTCCAACCCATCCAAGTTCATCCCTAGTTCATATATTTCAGAGAGATCAATTGTTAAACAATTTCTTTGACCAGTGTTCACTTTTAGACTGAAACTCTTATTTGTTTATTGAGCTCATTCAGATGCACTTGAATATTTAGGAACTTTCATTTAATTTTATTAAACAATACTTTAGTAATGTGTACATTCAGCTATAACCGAATAAATGAACACTACTGTAACTAGAAGTTTAGAATTGCTTCTATTTCGTCTGAATCAGCACCAATATTGGGATATTTCACAGAAAAGTCTCGTTTGAAAAATAATTTATTCCAGGAGTCGTCTTTTATCAATAAATAGTAGTACAAAATTATACTCCATCTGTTCCAAATTATAAGATTATTTTTGAAAATTAAAATAAAATATTTTTAAATTTAAAATTAAAATGATTTATTAAAAATTATAAAACAATAAATCTTACAATGAGTAGTACTTCTTAGAATTAAAGTAAATATCTTAAAGTTATTTTATCGACTAAAATTAAAGAAAATCATGTCAATTTTGAGTTTAAAAATATTTTAAATTGATTTCAAAAAATCAATAATGATCTTATATTTTGAAACGAAAGAGTACAATATTATTAAATTTGTTATCATAATTTTGATATCATGCCATAACTACTTTACGAATAACTTATTATTTTTAGGATAAACATGAAACAAAAATAGTTAACAAAATTTGCAAATAGAACTCACATTATGTATATATACATACACTCTACCACACACACGTGTGTGTATACAAGGCTGTTCAGATGATCAAAAGTTAAAACTGCAATATTTATTCAACTCTTCATAGTTCATACAACATTTGCAAGCCTCTTATCAAATGTGGCTTTATTATTACATTATACTTGCCACAAGTAATACAAAACATTGTAATTCCTTATTCCTCAATGGACCAAGCAGAAAATCTTCCTTGAGAGGCTGACCTTGGACGAGTAAGAATTGTAGCCTCTTCCCTATTATACTTCAACCTCCTTGCTTCATCCCTAGAAAGCTGATAAGAGTTCATCAGCACTTCCTCTGGAATTCCCCGGATCACGGCTGACGGTCCAGCAACCGCAGCAATTTGTGCTTGGTCATTTGTCTTGAAAGCAATCCATTCATAACCCTCATCGCTGGCTTGTGTCATCACTACAAAGTTTTGTGGAACGAGTATGAGCTGTCCCTCTTGTAATTGGCCATCAAACGCCGCTTTCCCATTGTTTCCGACGATTGTAAGGCGGCCGCTCCCCTTAGTCACGTATGACAAACTATGCGCGTTTATGTTCCAGTGTGGTGCTGCCATAGCATTCTGTAGAAAATGATGACAATATGTTAGCATTTAAATTAGAGAACTGATATTTCTACAAGCAAATATGATAAATTTATGCCTGTCATGTGAGATTTTGGAATGAAGAGAAGTGGGCCAATCTTAAAACAATCTGGTCTAGTAGTAAATGGGTCCCACGTTTATGAGAGAGAGATTCCATAGAAATTTCAAATTTTAGTTATGAAAATATTAATTTTATTTTATTACTTCACCATGCCAATTAATGGCGCTGCAAGATGACCAAAACTTACACAATTAGTGAACATTTTGGTGTCCACAATGTAAGTTTATGCATCTTACCTTGTAGAGAATTCCTCGCTCTGCGCTAAGTTGGAGATTTCTTAGTATGGGGAGGTTGAGGCTGTTAAGGGAGCTTAAACGTCCTGCACGGCTCACATAAGCGTCAGCGCGTTGTGGATCATCAAGATTTTCCCTAATCCTCATGCTGCAAATTGTCTCCTCCAAGCCATTAATGGTTTTGTATTCTCTTCCTTCTTCCTCTTGAGAAATTTGTGGTCTTACAACTTGAAGACCATTATCGACCTTTACGATCTTTCCTCTCTTATCATTCTGGCTCTGTAGCTTCCTCGCTGTCTCCATATCTACACCGAAAGCATCAGCCAAAATCTCAACATCAAAACCCTGGAAAATATTGTTTGATGGACGGTCTTCGCGTTCATGCAAACTTCCAGGTTGCTGCTGAGCTTGTGGGTTGCCGGCTAGGTAGAAACTCTGTCAGTTAAATAAACATAACAATTTGTCAGGAGAGAGAGAGAGAGAGGGAGAGAGAGAGGAGTGTTATACTCCAATACTAGAAAGATCACATTTTAAAGGTTTTTGACATAAGACACTGAAAATATGTCCATACATTAAACTTACAATATATATGAATTTATGTTCTAAAATATAATATATTATGTTTTCAATTATACTAAAAATTCAATGTATAAATATGTTCTCGAGATGTATCAAGAAGTCCCAATATAAGAATGAATGACTATTATTTTCAGCATGGAGTTAGCATTATTTACTTACTCTGAGGTTCTGGTCAAGCTGGTTGGCATTGTTACCAGTGTCATGTACAATGAAAAGAACAAGTTGGTTGTTGCCATCATTGTAGGACCAATGTGCTACTCCGGCCGGCAAAGCGAGAACATCTCCTTGACGGAATTGATGAATCTTCTGGTGGCGATCCTTGAACCTTTGGCTCTCTTGTCTTCCTTCCTGAGTTTGTTGGAATGAGTGGTAGGTTTCTGGGCAGCCAGGATTCATGATCCCCAGAATGCCTTGACCTGTTCATATAGAATACATTATTAAAAATGGGAAATGTTTTCAAACAGAATATTCCAAACATAATTCTCCAAAAGAAAGATGTGCCAATGGCATTTTCGAAATTTAAAAAACTATATAAGAAAGACATACTGATTTAAAATACACAAGTGAGCCACATCTTTGTGTTTGTAAATTTTGTATAGATACTCTATTTGTAAGTTCCTGTTATGTAAAGTATTGTGTGTGCGTGTGGAGAGAGAGAAGAATATGAAATTATTTTTTTTAGTAAATTGCCAAATATTTATGGACCAAAAAGTTTTAAATGACAGATTCTCCAAAAACCAGTTCTTGAGTTGGTAGAAATGAGCTAACCTAAGCTTAGATAAGCTGAGTAAATTGCCGGTAAAAGAAAAGAAAGAACAAAAAAGAAGAGCTTGGTTCTTGTTCTCAAAGAGCCAAGTTCAAAATCTGACAATTGCAAAAACATGTCAATCGGAAAAATATAAATACATGGTACTGAAATCAACATTATCTCTATCAAAAATTAATCACATTAAAGTGGAAAGAGATAGAAATCTAACCTCGTTGGACAAAGATTATCATGGGTGCACTGTTGAATGAGGGCAAGGAGAGGCCTCTCGGCTCGATAACATGACGAGTTGCGGCCACTCTGGCACACTGCATCTGGTCGTTATTCTCATCCCATTCTTCAATGACTCCAGCCTCATACTGGAATTTCCGGCGGGGCTCAAGTGGATTAAGGTTTTGGATTCTGCACTCGCTCTGTTGTTTTTGCTGCTGTTGCGGTTGATAATATTGAGTAGTGGCTAAGCAGCTATGGCCCAAAACAAGAAGGCAGAAAGTAACAGAGAGCAAGGAAGAGTTGGCCATGGTGAGATTGGGTGCTTATCACTATATTGCTTGATGATGGCAAAAGCATAGAATTGCAAGGAATTTATAGGAGGATAAATAGGGTTAGGGAGTGACACCTGTGAGCTGAGTTGACAAGAAATATTTGTACTGCTGTTCAATGTACATGGTAAATTTGGCCAGTACTCCATCTTTTGCATGGCTTTTTGTCACTTTGATACAATTTGAGGACTCGTGTTGCCACATAAGTTTTTCTGTGACAGCAAAAGAAGCTGACAAAGAGTCATGCAGACTAGCTATTCTTGAGTAAGTGACAAATAGATCCTAGAAAAGATTTGTGGTTGAGGTTTAGATGAAATAATTACTTCGAACAAACAATTATGGTTGAGGCTACGTGGACGAAAAGGTGACACCTGTACTTGGAACTCAACAATATCATATGTTTAGATGACAACATAAATTCTCAAATACAAAATTAGCATTTGGACAACAATACTAAGAAGGAATAAAATTTCTGAACATTTTTGACGAGTTGTCCTTTGAATGAATCGCTAAGTATACAGTGTCAAAGTGGATAGAGTTTCCGAAACTACACTCGTATTTTGATACAAAATTTCATTTGAACTAAACTTGGATCTAGTTAGGGTGAAGTTACCATCAATTTCACCGTTCATATAGTTTTTAATTGCATGAGTTATAGAAAATGTTGCATTAACCAATTATACAATAAAAAATTATAGAACTTATCAATACAACATTTTCTATAACTCATGCAATAAAAAGTTATAGAACTTACTATGGTAAAAATTAGTGCCAACTTCACCCTAACCGGATCCAGTAAACTTCGAGTGGATTAAGACCATACATCTCACCCTTTTCTCCTAGAGCAATTTCGTGATTCAAACATTGAGACAAACCAAGATTAAAAAAAACATGATTTGCAATTGATTGAAAATGTAACCAAACATTAAACTGTAAATACAGGGTCTAATAGGAATATGATGTATAGCTTATCTTAAGCTTATTAATGTAAGACACTTCATACTTCTGATCACTGTAGTTTTAAAGTATATGACTTTCAGGGTGGTTGTGATTGATCGCATAAAGGAAAGTAAAGTAAAGTTTACACCGTAGTTTTAAAGTATATGACTTTCAGGGTGGTTGTGATTGATCGCATAAAGGAAAGTAAAGTAAAGTTTACACCGGTGATAATTCAATAGAACTTTCAACTTGGGTTGAAAATTAATGTAGCACGCATGCGCGCGCTCACACAAATATATGAATATTTGCAATGAAATATTTCTGTAAAGAGATGGAAGCGTGTAGAATTCTTACTCAATTAAATATCCTTAGCAGTTAGCACAGTTAAACGAACATATAAATGAATAAAAATCTAGTCTTATACTGGGAGAAAAGTAGCCAGAGATATTCAGATCGATGGAAGTCCAATGCAATATAATAGAATGTGATTTTAGTAAATATACTTAACAGAATTATAATAGAAAAGATATTACTATAAGCATTTGTGCCCACACATGAGAGGGAGACAGATTATTTTCTTTTGACTAAAGCAAGTAAAATATCATTTCTTGACAATTATTTGGAACATAAATGAACAAATATTACAAAAATAAATAATCGAGTTGAAAGAAAGTAACTAAAAAGTAATTCCGAGTCAATAATATTGTACTATTGTTCTGTAGGTACTCTTCTTTTGGCTGTAGTATACAATATTATGCTTTTCTTATGACTAAATTAGGCAAAATATTGTTTATTAATCATTATTTTGGAACACAAATGAACTAATAAGAGAAAAATAAATAATTGAGTTGAAAGAAACTAAAAAGTAAATCCGAGTAAATATTTTACTATTTTACTCTATTCTTCTGGTCATGATGGAGAGTATTATGCTTTTTTCATCAAAATCTTATAACACTTGCTAGGATGACCTCATAGTTAAAAGATAGCAATTTTGAGTTCTTGAACAAACGAGAATTTTTCCTAATCTTCGTACACCTAGGTCAATCAAAGAGAAGCCAGGACATATAATATTATATATATATATATATATAGAGAGAGAGAGATAGATAGATAGAGAGAGAGAGAGAGAGGGACAGAGCTCCTGGGGGGCTACCCAGAAATTTTGAAATTCTTTTAAGCTCGTAAGCTTGTAAAAGTTTGATATTCTTATTTTGGAGTTTGGTCCTTAAAGATTTATTAAAAAGTTAAGCATATCGAAAATACTCTAAAGAAGAAGAAGAAAATACTTCCTTTCGCTCCAAAATATAAAATTCATTTGAATTTTTTAAGTCAACTTAAAATATATGGAAATTCTATAAATATATCACTTCTCTTATTTTCTAATTACATTATATGGATATCACAAATTTGGGTCTCTTTTCGCCACAGTCTATACTATAGGGGGTCCTTATATATTGCAATACAACTAAAGTCCAATTCAACCAAAAAGTACAAAATTACCAGCAAAATTTAGGCCGTTGGCATTGGCTTTGGACCCTCGACAAATTATTCATGGCTTGACAACATGTATGTTATGCCCCCTCTCGGTGAAAAAACATTGTGGCTTCGTTCTTATATATATATATATATAGTCCGGATCTTAAGCATACCCCCTTAAATGACATACCCTCTTTAGCGACGGATCAGGCGACGGTTTGGTCCGTCGCCATAGGTCCGGTCCGTCACTAAAGGCTTTAGCGACGGGTCCGTCGTTAAAAGTTGTCCGTTGTTAAAGCCTTTAGCGACGGACCGGACCTATGGTGACGAACCAAACCGTCGCTCGGTCCGTCGCTAAAGGGGGTATGCTTGGTATGTCATTTAAGAAGGTATGCTTAAGATCCGTTCTGTATATATATATATATATATATATATATCACTACAAGAAAAATGCCTAATTTTGACAAAAGTTTTTGTCAGAAATAGGTTTATTCTGTCGGAATAAGACTATTTTCGACGGAAACTTCCGTCGATCATTCCGTTGGATATAAGTGCGTCGGAATTTAGTCCGTCGAGAATTCGGTCGGAAATAAGAATTTTCGACTGAACAAATTCTGACCAAACTTTCGTCAGAATTAGACCTACTTACGACGGAATTATTCTGTCAAGAATAATCGGTCGAACATTAGTTGCCACGTGTCACAATCTGGGCTCGTACAAAATGGCTTATGCCCGACAGAACGTCCGTCGGCCTTATCATTATTCTGTCGGAATTAGTGAATAAATATCAATATTTTATATTTAATATTTCCGACGGAACTTCCGTCGGAAATACACTATTCCGTCAGAAATACGTTTTTTTTATAATATTTTTTTGTTTTGGCAGTTTCTAGGGTTTTAACTCACATATTTGCACATGTAAACCTGCTTTATTCTAACAACACATATAATATAACCATAACTATCCCAACATATACATATAGTAATAACTAGTTTATGTTCACATACAAGTTCAATATGAATTATCAAGGTCAACAATAACAAAAATAAACTAATTTTCCATAAGATATACAAAAATTTCATTAAATTACAATGATTTACAATGTTTAAACTACAATACGTCAAACATCAACTAAACTACGAGGATTTACATCCTATTAAGCTAAACTAAAGTAAATATGAATAAAATATATACAAATCATCTACAAAACTAAGTCAAGCTAGTAGTACTACCTCCGGTGTGAGGAGGATCATTGGGCGGGGGTCGACGGTGCTGCTCTGGTGTATGATAATCATCGTCGTCGTCCCTCCGCTCGTGATCGGCATCACCAGCCTCCTCGACATTGCCAGCTTGCTCGGGATTGCCACCTTGTTGATACAATTTAAAATATAACTTATTAGTCCATATGACAGAAATTAAAGATACAACTAAATGAAAATTACATAACATGCAGAATAATCAACTTAAAATGAATAGTATACCTGAGTAGTTGGGGCCTGACTTAGCATTGGCCTAAAAGCCTCTGTGAGTAGGGTAACCACTATCCGGACCACCTTGTCACGTATCGCGGCAAACTGCTCTGGAGGGATACCCGTACTCTCGACGATGGCCCCAGCTGCAATGTCTTGAGCAAGCTGGTGGAGGCGAGCACGGCTGGGCAGGTCCTGACAACGGAATATCGGATCCGTACCAAACGTTTCGACACCGCCACCATAACCCTCTGGAACATAGCGTCGTCTAAGCTAGCGCCCGTATGTGATGGTCCCACGGGTGCTCTTGGACACAGGCGCTGGCTAGAGCCTTCAAAAATAAATATAAAATTAATAATAATCTATTAAATTTATTCATAAACGAGAAATATACTAAAATTAATACGTTCAGGTAGTGTATAGGCTGGTATTCTCGGTAACCCCAACACTCGATACATGCTGGTAATGCTACTAGGGGGATCCTGAGATGTGACCCAAAGAGTCATCTCCTTATACTGAGATAAACTAATCTCGGACGGAGGGATGGTAGAATCTAATGTCTCGAAATCGCCCCTAACATTCCATAACTCAGCTATACGCTGGTCCAGAGCTTCTGAGACCGGTCATGTAATTTATTATGTATATGTGAGTTAATTAAATCATTTTATTAATTACGTAATATGAATAATTACTAATTATTATAACTAGTTGTTTTACCCGTATAACTAATGTTGCGGGAGACATCGTCGATGCCTTCGGCGTATGGGCTCTATCCCAAAACTCGACCATAGTAGGAAGTCGACTCAAGCTCGCCCGTATGGCCTAATAAATACATTAATTAATAGCACATCACTTTACTATAGATCCCGACAATATTAAACTAAACAACTAAATATAAATACATACCGACTTAACCTCCTGAAATGACTATGAGTCAGTAGTATGTACGATCCGGAGCTGGCCTTGATTCTTCTTCATCTACTCGGACTTCGTCTTGAAGGCATCAGCATCCCAGTATGTGCACATGGCATCCCATGCTGCATCTGAGACTATCTGGGGTTGATGATCTCGTATAATAGTCCCGGGCTAGTCTGCAACTGCCCGAGCTGCCCTCTGCCTCATCTCATACAGCCAGCCGACATATTTCTTCGTGATGTGTGCAATAATAACATCGTTGTCGGCTGCATCAGAGATGCCCTCCTCATATCTAAAATATGTTTACAAAAAATTCATAACATACGTATCAGTAAAAATTTGAACAGTATGTAAATAACTAAGATCAACTTTTTTATTTAATTTATGTAATTCGACTTACGTGAAACTCGCGCAACACCGTCTCCATAAAAGAGGCATCATACTGCGTGTACTAGCTAAATCGCATGCAGCCAGTCGGGAGGTGTGTCAAGCAGATGGCGCATACACTTTAGCAACAGAGTCCAAAATATTAGAATAAAAAAAAATAATGGACTATTTTAATTGTGCAATCACATAATTAAAGTAGTTTAATTGAACATGATATATTATAGTTGAAACTTATTGTGCCGAGCCAACATCAACATAGATTATGTGTGGATCTACCGACGGACGATCTAATAAACCGAGGTTAGTCCCTCGGTGACGTTGACGTCCAGCATCTGTAGGTATAAGTGATGACATTGTGTAAATATATTAAATGGGCTTTTTTCATAAACTATAAAAAAGTAAACAAAAGGAATGTGAACACCAAAACGACGTTAACTTACTAGCTGATGAAGACGACCCGCCATGAGAGCTGTCGATAGATCCTGCACGGCCACCACCACGGCGACCTCCACCGCTATGTTTAGGCATAACTATACTACTGAAATAACCAACATTAAGTAATTAAATCATAGCTAATTTATTTTAATAACCGTTTTTATTAGTAAAGTAATTACAAAACAACAATTAGTTTAGACTTAGTACGTCATCAAACCCGTTAGAATCAAGATCAATGTCATCCTCTGATTCTGTCTCTTCCTCTTCCGTATCAATTTCTTTGTCGTTATCATCTTATACGACGACATAGTTACTAGCAACCACGTCTTCCTCGACTTCGTCATCATCGGGCACGTTAACGACATCATCACCAGCACATCGTCATCATTCAGAACTACGTGGTTGTGATTGCTAACTTGTTCTTGTAACAGGTCATCCATTCTAGACAGATTAGTACCATCAAAGGCCCGAGTCTTTGTTCTGATAACTGTATACTAGGGGCTTCTAGAATTTAGAACATTAGGGGCGTAGTACACTTGAGTCGCTTAGCTGGCTAACATAAATACGTTATCAGATCGTAACTTTGACTTTATATCTACTGTGACGATTCTATTACGATCAACTTTAACACCTTTTTCAGTATCAAACCAACGACACTTAAATGTAACTACCTTTTTACCTCCAGGATAATTAAGTACAACAACTTCCTCTAATCTTCCATTGTAATTGGACTCAAAATCTTGGTAATAGCTTCCCAATACAACAACGCCAGAATTGACTGATGTCAGTTCATTCAAGTCATAAACCTTGAATCTGTACCCATTAACAATGCAGCCAGAAAATGAACTAATAAGTTTGTACGGGCCTGAAATAACATCTCTAAAATGCTCAGAAGCGTTATCTTCTTCAACCTTTCTCTTAAACTATTATTGGAAATTTTTAGTAGTGAATGCTTCCAACTTTGTTACAGTTAGTCCCGGGTTAGAAGCATAGGCTTCCTCTTCAAATGAACTGAAATAATAATAACAGGGTTTAATTGTTGATTACACTTCTAAATATTAAAGATTCGACAAATAATAATACATACTTGATGTATGACGATACTTCGGGTATATTTAGAAACACGTATGTAGATACAATCTTCAAATCTTTGTTGGTTAGGTAAGTCATCGTCTCATGGCCAAATGGTTTAGCCGGATAGGTGAATACAACTAACTCATCAGCACGAAATTGGGATCCGACGACTTCATTCCGACTTAAATGGCTGTGCTTCGTTGAGACTAAATCGTCAAAGTACAAGGAACAGAAGTTGATAAACTCTTCCTCCATATAGCGTTCAGCAATAGAACCCTCTACATGAGCTTTGTTTTTCACTTTCTTCTTTAATCGACGCATATACCTGAAATATGATGATTGAACGGAATTAATTCAGACTATGAGTTATAAATATCATCAAAATTGCACAATGTAGATGTTATTACCTCTTAAAAGGATATATTTACCGATATTGCACCGGTCCTCCAAGTTTAAGTTCATATGGTAGATGAATAGGCAAATGCTCCATCGAGGCAAAGAAGCCTGAAGGTAATATCATTTCAAGCTTGCACATTGTCAAAACTATATTTTTCTCCATCTACTCTACATCATTGTACCTTGTAACCGTTGAGCAAAGATCCCAAAAAAAATTTGAAAGTTCGGTCAAGGCATCAACAAATTTTCTGTGTAGCATCTCACGAAATGCAATTGTTATCAACTTCTACATGAATACACGATAATTGTGACTTTTAAATCTAGTAATTTTCAATTGCTCAACCTTATTGCAACGAGATATGTTAGAAACATATCCATTCAGGAGCTGTAATGCACTTACCCACATGCAAATGTCCTCAACTTATTGCTTGGTAAGACAAAATGGAGCTTTTGATTTTGAGGTGTTAGGTCGGAGCCACAATTTTTGCCTGATGTTCATTGCCTCCAAATCTTTACATGTTTTATCATTGTCTTTTGTTCTACCACTTGCATCTAGCACGGTGTAAAATAAGTTCTCGAATACATTCTTTTCTATATGCATGACATCTATACAATGACGGATTGATAGTGTGACCTAGTATGACAACTCAAACCACATGGGTGAATGTGTCCAGTTATGAGTTTTCCCGTACCCTATTGCTCTCAACTTACCATGCTCCTTCCCTGGTAGTGGAAATGTCAGATCATTTAGCCAACCCAATATCTCGCTGCTAGACAAGCGTCCAACAACCCCTTTCTTCTTTGTCTTTTCTGTTGAACTGTGCAGACATCTTTCTATAACTGTGATCAATAGGAAAGAAATCTACGAGCAGTTCCAAAGATACTAGTTTTTCGCCCATGACGTAGTTGTGTGCCTTGCACATCCCCCATACAGACTGGACATGACAACTTTCCGTGAGTCGACCAACCACTGATCATCCCAAGTGCCAGAAAGTCAATGATAGTCCACAACAAAGTTTCCTTCATCACGAAATTCTGTTTGACCGATTTGTCATATGTCTGGACCCCCGTCTCCCACAGTATCTTACGTTCATTGACTAACAACCGGAGGTACACATTTATGTCTTTTGTAGGACTCTTATCCTCCGATATGAGTAAAGTCAAGATCAGATACAAATCTCTCATGCACATTGATGGTGGAAGATTGTAAGCTACCATGGTCACTAGCCAAACAGAGTAGAGCTGGCTAAAATTATTAAATGAGCAAAAGTCATTCATAGCCATGCCAAACCTGACATTCTTAACTTCTTCAGCAAATTTTGGAAAATTTTCATCAAACTTCTTCCATTCATCTCCATCTGTAGGGTGGGTCAGCTGACCAGGCACGACCTCCCTTGTTTTATGCCAACTTATATGCTCAACAATGTGCGACGACATGAATAGACGTTGTAACCTCGATGCAAGAGGAAAGTACTGTAATATCTTATTAGGCACATGTTTTTCCTTCTGATAGACTCCACGACACGATTGCATGAGGTAGTTGTCGCTCAGATCATTTCTAGCAAGCTGTTTTGAATGGAACTCTCTCGACACCACAACCCAATGTCTATAAAGAGACGAGAATCTTGGTACAATCGATTAAGTAATGAATCTGCGTTGAATGGAACACCAACGACACCTAAACCCCGTACTTATATGAAGCAGGAACCTCGGTACAATCGACGATTGATACGGTAGAAGATGCCACACACAACTATGACTTGTTGTATGATAAGTCAAATTGAATCTCAAAAAAAACTAAGACAATAACTTAAAAAATTCTTCAAAGAACCAAAAGTAGAGAATAACCTCACAATAATTGTATTGATCAAAAGTTGTTTATCCTATTACATAACCCATGTATTCTATTTATACTAATAGAATAAACCTTAAAGAAACCCTAAATCCTAAAAGAAATAGAAGTATTAGTTATCAAGTAATTAGGAAGCAAATCCATCTAACAAATATCCTAATTACATTAGAAATCTAAAAGATATGTAAAATCCCTAAAAATAAGGAAAGAAATATGATTAAAACCCATCAAAACGTGTTTCTTGGAATCCGTGTACGCGCCCTAGCGCCCCGCCGCTCCAAATTATACTGATTCCAGCGCCCCAGCGCTGCAAGGCAAAAAGCTCCCTGGATGCCAGCTCCCCGGCTCTGGTTTTAGGCCTTTTTCCAGTGCCCCGACGCTGGTCTTGCCAACTTAAACTTGTAGATTTTTCTACGAGCTTCGATTTGACAGGTGGCACGTCCCGTAACCCCTCCCGGATCAAAAGTTATGGCCGTTTTAAGCTTACTAGTCCTGACAGGAATCCAACTCCAATTAGAATTCAGATCAACATTTGGGAACAATGTTTGGAAACTCAAACGAACTCGGATTCTTGTAAACCGTACATTTCTGAAAAGCTCGAAACGTCCTCTACAAGTTTCAAACTTAGGTTGTCGCATGTTAACTTGTAATCTCTTGGCCAAACTTGGACTTCCACAAAGAAGCGTGATCACTAATTCCTCCATGAATTGAAACATAGCTTTATTGCGGATTAGATGACACAAATGAACACGACCTTAATGACTTGGCTTAAGTTGATTTGGTCTCACTAAATAGATGGTATCTAGCAATCCCAAATTATATAATCGATCCTCTTCTCGTGGTCCGCTTGAATTCAGCTCCATTTCAAACTTCTTTGAACAAGTTTCAGCCCAATCACTTAAATTCATTTGAACTATCCCTGGAACTTGAGTTGAGTTATTAAGGTTTGATGTGAGCCTGATCAGGATTGTATCATTCCCCTCCTCTTGAAAAGAATTTGTCCTTAAATCTGAGATCCCCTCCTCTTGAAAAGGATTTACCCACAAATCTGATCCTACATGAAAACAAATTAACTTAGTAGCATCAAACAAGTAATAATCACAATTCTCACTTTGCATATAACATATAAAAGGAATATCAATATCACAAGTAAGATTATGAAAATAATTATCAAAAACTCCAACTCCTGCAAGGAACTCTTCGTCGTCTGGTAACTTTCCCGAATTGACATGAACAACTGGTAAACATCTCTTTCCAAGCAATGCTCGAATCGATATAGCATCCTGCAAGCTCCTCACAATACAACTTGGAAACTTAAACTTTCGAACTCCCTTAATCAAGAATTTGTCCACATCAACACGACACTTTTCCACACGTAGACCAAATATTTCCACAATGCTGACTACATTAAAAAAAACTAAATTAGCAACTATAGCAAAAATGCAATCAAAATTTCTACCTAAAAAAAATCAAATGTATATATAATAAAATAAACGTAAATAAAACTATGAAAAGCTCTATATCCCCCTGGATCAAAACTTAGTATGTAGAACTCTTCACATTGCAGCAACTTCCATTCACGAATTCCTGGATCAAAAGACAATCTGATGATCTTGTCCACCCGTAAATATATCCAATGACGAATTTCCGGATCAAAAGTAAATCTCATGATCTCGATCATTCGTACAAACTCTCATTCCATTGCACCGGGTTCAAATATCATCATTTGAAACTCATCATGGCGCAATAGTAAACAAACTTAAATTTCTGGATTAAACACAAAACCAAACAAACCAACAAGCACCTTTTTTGTAATCATGAAGAAATCAAATAACTCAAAATCACATGCAAAGTTTACTAAAATGAAATCTAAAACACTTCCCTTTAGACTTTCCATGCATTGATCCATTTGATGTGCACATTGATCCATATTTTCCCCCTTGATGGGTACGAACCCATCTCGAACCTGCACAACAAAACTAACCTTTCCCATCCTATTGACGTTAACACATTCAAAATCAAATAATCGCATTAATGGAATTAAAAGATCACAAGCAATACCACAAGACGAAAATTCACTAGCATAATTATGATACTCATAATCAAACTCAACATATGCCAAAGAATTTTTCCAAGTGTCAACAAAAATCGAAGCATCATCAACGCATATATTAGCACATTTCCCTATGAAAGAATACAACACAAGATTTAACATGCAAACATTTATTGCACTAGTTAACTCGAATGATTTAACTAGACATGTGTATAACCCATATCTCAATCCAATCCGATGATAATTACTTTTTAATTCAATACCAAATGATAATAATTCTTTCCCAATCAAGACAACATTCTCAAAATCATGCAATGATAATAACTGTAATGGAAAGACATTATCAAATGATAGCAAATCATGCAATGAAGATTGATCTAATGAAAATACATGATCACTACCATTGTCATCTAACGACATACCATATAAAGATTGATTAACATCAAAACCTATTTCAACATGTGAATGAAAAACCCTAAAATGAGTTTCATGCAAGTGCAAACTTTGAAAACGAGAATACCCACAATAATTACTAGAATAAATTCTATGAAGATATGCACTTAGGCAATGAGAATTTACCAAATGATAGGAAGAATATTGACAACGAGAATATAACGCATGCTCATAAATTAACTCAACAAATATCAAATACCCTCCATAGTTTATGATAAAGACGATTCTACCATCAAAATAGCTAACAACAAATTTATCCATGGAAGCAAGCAAAACATGTTTTAAATAACTCATGAAAATACTAGATGTATTAGTTAATCTAACAGAAATAACTATCCACCTATACAATTCACATGTCAGAATAATTTTCCATTTATCACTTTCTCTCATGCTAAATTGACTAGGCAATATCATCACATGGTCATCACCCAATGTAGACAAAACATAAGTACTATGCAATTTATTACACATATTAACTAAGCAAAGAAAATAATAACGATACTTGTTTACGACATTCTTTCCTTTTTAGGTACTATGATCTCATGAATAGCACACACACTAATGCTTTCTCCCACGATACCCGCTTTGATGAAGTTAGACTTCATCAACTCTCCAACCCGCCTTAGTGACTTCGTCATCTCCTCGGGAATACTATAAGCTGGCGATATGGAACGATAGCTCGGGGTATGTCATCAACAACCTGTACAAGAGACAAAACAAAACTAGACAAAGAAGAGTTAATCTTGTTAGTATTTAAAAGCGCCGTCTTGTACGAATGTACAGCCAATAGCTTTTCAAAATACAACTCACTTTCTAACTCACTCTCCTCTCTTTTGTCACTCTTACTCTCCACTGTTTCTTTCTCTCGTTTATTTTCACTCTCATTCTTTTTATTCTCTCGTTTCTTTTCATTCTCTTTTCCACACTTTTCTTTTTCACACTCAATCTTTTTTTCAATTTCTTTTTCACTTTCTTTTTGTCGTTCACTTTCATTTGTATTTTCTTCCTCGAGATCACAATCTTTCCGTACAATCGCTAGATCTTCACGGACTTCGTTATGTACGCTGGAACCTAACAATTCTCCTTGGATGACATACTTTATTCCATCTTCTTCCTTTCTCGGCTGATCTTGACCCTTTTACTCCTTAGATATGTCTTGTCGCCACTTCAAATAACCATCCCTTATCTCAATATATGATCTCATGATGTCCTCAAATGATGCCGGTTCAATAAATGCCCTAAGAGTTTCTCGTGGTTGTCTCCGACGCGAATCTCCATGCCTATCTATCCGTCTATGAACCTCCTTGTCATCATCCCACGTTGATCGCCTTGAAGGTTGCTCCACATGTCTTGGAGATGCATACTCATTCCTCCGATTAAGTTATCTTGGAACAAACCGCTTCCTCATGATAATTTTTAATTCTTCCCATGTCTCGATCGGATGCTTTCCACATCTTCTCCTGCTAATCACAAATTGATCCCACCATGTAGCCGCATGATCAGAAAAATCTTGAATCGCCAATTTGAACTTCCTCCGCTCGGAATAGCCATGATAGTCAAACTCTTACTCCATCTTTTCCTCCCATCGCAAATAAGCATCTGGATCATTCATGCGTTGGAAAGTATTCCTTCGAGACCCATAAACACTTTCATAATTATAACTATACATATTTGCTACAAAACAAAGGTTAGTAGATAAAGAAAATTTTTCTCACACACTCCCTTACGTGTTTCGCTCAAACAATGTATCACACAATTATGAAACCACTCGTGTATCGCTCAATAGGCTTTTAACCTCTAATATTATCACCACTCTTGCCTTTTACCGCCTAATTCCCTCTTATAGGTTCTTTTTGAATTCCAAATAATTATCATAGTTTCTATTCAATCCAATAAGAACTTATCACAAAACAAATAATAGCAGTATAAGACGTATGATAACCACCAAAATTTCACGATCACCAATAAAAATCCTCTTGAGTGACATCCCAATATCCTCAAAATTCACAAATTCCAACAATAGAACCAAATGACAGCTTCTTCAATATAATCCCAATATTCACGAAACTTATGAAACCCAAGCAATTGCAACAATAATAATTTTTCCCAACATTTTTTTTCTTTATAACTCACGAAATTGTTTTTTCTTTTTTTTTTCTTTTGGAACGAACAATTTTTATTTTTCAATATAATTCAACAATAAAAAATAAAGGATAAGTAACTCGCTAGAAAACTTAGCTCTGATACCAAATGATAGACTCCACGATACGATTGCGTGAGGTGGTTGTCGCCCGGATCGTTTCTAGCAAGCTGTTTTGAATGGAACTCTCTCGACACCGCAACCTAACGTCTATAAGGAGACGAGAACCTTGGTACAATCGATCAAGTAATGAATCTGCGTTGAATGGAACACCAACGACACCTAAACCCCGTACTTATATAAAGCAGGAACCTCGGTATAATCGACGATTGATGCGGTAGAAGACGCCACACACAACTATGACTTGTTGTGTGATAAGTCTAATTGAATCTCAAAGAAAAATTAAGACAATAACTTAGAAAATTCTTCAAAGAACCAAAAGTAGAGAATAGCCTCACAATAATTGTATTGATCAAAAGTTGTCTATCCTATTACATAACTCATGTATTCTATTTATACTAATAGAATAAACCTTAAAGAAACCCTAAATCCTAAAAGAAATAGAAGTACTAGTTATCAAGTAATTATGAAGCAAATCCATCTAACAAATATCCTAATTACATTAGAAATCTAAAAGATATGTAAAATACCTAAAAATAAGGAAAACAATATGATCAAAACCCATCAAAACGTGTTCCTCAGAATCCATGTACACGTCCTAGCGCCCCGGCGCTCCAAATTATACTGATTCTAGTGCCCCGACGCTGCAAGGCAAAAAGCTCCCCAGATGCCAGCACCCTGGCACTGGTTTTAGGCCTTTTTCCAGCGCCCCAACATTGGTCTTACCAACTTAAACTTGTAGATGTTTTCGCAAGCTTCGATTTGACAGGTGGCATGTCCCGTAACTCCTCCCGGATCAAAAGTTATGGTCGTTTTAAGCTTACTAGTCCTGACAGGAATATAACTCCAATTAGAATTCATATCAATGTTTCGGAACAATGTTTGGAGACCCAAACGAACTCGGATTCTTGTAAACCATACATTTCTGAAAAGCTCAAAACGTCCTCTACAAGTTTCAAACTTGGGTTATCGCGTGTTAACTTGTAATCTCTTGGCCAAACTTGGACTTCCACAAAGAAGCGTGATCAGTAATTCCTCCATGAATTGAAACGTAGCTTTATTGCGGATTATATGACATAAATGAACACGACCTTGATGACTTGGCTTAAGTTGATTTGGTCTCACTAAATAGATGGTATCTAGCAATCCCAAATCATATAATCGATCCTCTTCTCGTGGTCCGCTTGAATTCAGCTCCATTTCAAACTTCTTTGAATAAGTTTCAGCCCAATCACTTAAATTCATTTGAACTATCCCTGGAACTTGAGTTGAGTTGTTAAGGTTTGATGTGAGCCTGATCAGGATTATATCACATTCCCTCTACGTTTTATCGTCTTATACCGAGGCAAGTTGCATATATCACACTGTACCTTATCTCTGTCCTCCTCATAATATAACATGCAATCCTGCTCACAAGCATCGATCTTCTCATACCCCAAATTCAACCTCTTTACCATTTTTTTCACTTCATAATAATTCCCGAGCAGAGTATGATCTTTAGGTAAGCACTCATTGAAAATAGCAAGCAAATCATTGAAACCTCTCTAACTGTAGTCATGCTCATTCTTAAAGTATAAGAGTTTCATCACTGTAGATAGCCTAGTGTGCTTATCATTTCTAGGATTCAATGGGACCCCCGATTTAGATAGCATCTTGGAAAAGGCATCAGCTGTATCATTTGGATCTTGCTGAGCACTGTTTAACGAATGCTCGTTTTCAGCCCAATCAATATTGGTAGGGCCATAAGCATCAACCAACATCTCCACGACATCATAATTATTGGTGTATGAATCCCTGTGAATTGGTTAGTCTACACTATCGGTCAGTTCTCTCAACTTAGTTGATTCCCCGTGATGAATCCATACCGAATACCCCTCCACAAACCCACGTGAACATAAGTCAAATTTAATTTCGTCGGCAGTTTTCAGATTATGTTTTTACACTTGAGACACGGACATCTCATCTTTCCGTTCGGATCATCAGCATGTTCTACTGCTTTGTTCATAAAATTGCACACCTCATCACGGTACGCATCAACTAATCTCCTTCCATCAACCCGTATCCTACGGTACATCCAACTTCGGTCGGCTGACATCTTTAATTGAAGAAAATACCCAATTAGAATAGGAATATTCATGTATGTGGTCCATGCATGAATTCTATGCAACAATATGTCCACTCTACAGGGGTTAGGCTTCTATTCCGTTCTTGGATTCGTCTCGTTACTAGTGCCAACACCTTAACCACGTTTCTTCTGTTCCAAGAAAATTTCGGCATCACCTCCCCATGGTCTCCAAGTATACGAAATAGACCAAGACAACTTAGTCTAAGTATGCCTCGGAGAACATGTAGAGACACAAGCCAAAAAATCCTCTTTTAAAAAAAAAACGTACTCAAGCCATTTGGCACCGGCTTAAGTGAGTGACATAACATCCAGGAACAGTCCTAGACTGGTGACTATTTGACATTCACTCCTATTGAGTGAATGTTGAACGAGTTTCTAAGCTCCTAAGTATACTACATGCACAAGCATTCATTTTACTTAAGCTGTTGTAAACTAAGCAAATGTTACTTAGTTTACAAGAACTCCCAAGTATATTGCATGATGTGTCAAGCATATTCAAATTAATTTAGTTATGAAAAACTCAACAAATGCTACTTAGTTTACTAAAACTCCTAATAAGTATACTACATGTGTCAAGCATATTTAGTTTACTTTAGTTGTAGAAAACTACATAAGTATTTATGTTTTGTCAAACATATTTAGTTTACTTTAGTTGTGGAAGACTAAGCGAATACTACTTAGTATTTTTTTGTTTTATTTTTTTGTTTTATTTGTTTTATTTTTCTATTTTTTTAATTTTATTTTTTATTTAATTTAATTTAATTTAATTTATTTTATTAAATTAAATTTATTTTATTCTAATTTATTATTATTTGTCATTTTATTTTATTTTAGATTAGATTATATTATATAGTTTTTAGTTTTTTTATTATTAAATTAAATTAAATTAATTTTATTATTATTTTTCATTTTATTTTATTTTATTTTGTACTATATTATATTATCAATTTTTTTTAAATTTATTTTATTTTATTCAATTTAATTTAGTTTATTAAATTAAATTAAATTTTATTATTTTTTTATTGAATTTAATTTATTTTATTCTAATTTATTATTAATTTTTATATTATATTATATTATATTAATTAATTAAATATAGATAATTTTATTTTAATTTATTTTCATTAAATTATTATATTATATTTAAATTATTTTATATCAATTAATTTATTTTATTTTATAATATCTTATATATTAATTGGCTTATGTTATCTTATGTTATTTAATTTTATTATTTTATATTATATTATATTATCTTATATTATATTATGTAAATTTAGTTTATGTTATTATATTATTTAATTTTGTTTAGTAATGGCAAAACTAAGTAAATGATACTTAGTTCATTTTATTTTATTAGTAAGAAACTAAGTAAAATGTTACTTAGTTTATTTTAATATTAAGAAACTAAATAATACATAAATACATGCACGACCTACATATTTTGTAATTGAATAATTCTGACAGAAATTTCGTCGGGAATTCCGTCGGAAATAACAAATATACCAACAACATGAATCATCACTCATTATCAGAATCAATTAACATAAGGCAATCCCAAAATCAGTAGCAAGTTTAATAAGACAATCCTAAAATCAGTAGCAAGTTTGATAAGACAGTCCCAAAATCAGTAGTAGAATCAATTAATATAAGTTTGATACACTTGATCAATTAAAATCACTTAGTATCAGTCCAAAAATACAATAGTAGTCCCAAAATGATTTACCAACATCATATATATATATAAGGCAATCCAAATTAGGCCACAAAAATTAGGGCATAAATTATTCCAATATGGCAAAAACAGAACAATGTGTTTATCATAAAAATTATTCCATATAAAAATTGATACAGAAAAAAAATACTAATTACAGTATGCAATATTGAATTCACTTAACTGTAAGATTCAAATATACCAATATGCATCAATAATTTCAGGAAAAAAACACTGAATGACAATTCCCAATTTTAGTATACAATATTCAAAAAATTTAATTGAATATCCCAACTGCCAATTTCTGATTCAACAATTATAAACAATTCCTCCCAATTTTAGTACATGACAAAATTATCAAAAATTCCCAATTCCCAATTTCAGTGCATGACAAATCAATTTTTTTTGACAAATTAACAACTAATCTTGCCTTCAAGAATGATAGAGAGAGAGAGATACAGAGGACGGAACTCAGCGGCGACACCGGAGCAACGACAGGAGGTTCTGGAAGGATGAGGCGACAATGGACACCGCGACGAAGAAGGAGGCCAACAGACTGAGAGATAAGAGAGAGAGAGAGAGTACTCACGACAGAGAGAGAGAGAGAGAGCTGAGATGAGAGAAAAATCTGAAATGAAAATGAAATGGGGCGGTTGAAGGAAATGTTCTTTTGATTAGGGTTTATTCATTATTTCTGACGGAATATCTGTCGAGATTAAGTCCCTCAAAAATAACTTATTCTCGACGAAATATCCGTCGAACATAATATTATACCGTCGAAACTAATGTTGGCACTGACGAAAAATTTGGCGCCAAGAATTGCACCTTACTTCCGACAGAATTCCGTCGTAGTTAACTCATTTTGGAGGGACTTATACTCGACGAAATATTCCGTCGATATTAAGTTAAATTCGACGAAAACTAGTCCGTCGGGCTTAAGCCATTTTCTTGTGTTGTGTGTGTGTGTATGTGTGTGTGTGTGTGTATATATATATATATATAATGTTTTGCTTATTCCTCGTCTAGGTATTAGGCGGGTTCTCTACCACGTAGGCTTGGCTGCGTGTCTAGGTCGTAGCTTAGGCAGAATTAGACCTCTATCGCATCAACTTAATAAATGTTTTGAAACTGTATAATACTTGAAATGAACTTTTTAAACATTAAAAGATTGTTTTTATGGTAATTTTTCATGTAAAAATTTTAAAATTTACATTTACTATATATGTTTTGTATAGTATAACAAGTATATACAATAAAAAAAATTAAAAAATGTGACCGTAAATATCTAGTACACCTAGAAAAATGTCTAGTTACTACCTACTTTCACTATTTTCCTTCTCTCTTTAATTTTGAGTTCTAATTATATACTTGTGGCAATTGGAGTAAAATACGATATTGGGTACTGAGTCCTTATAGTCATACTTTTAAGGGATTATATCCATTTCCCTCTCCCTTAACTCTCCCCCCAAAAAAAAATGAAATGTGGTTTTCTCAAGTACTCCATGAATAAGTCTATTGGCTAAAATTTTCAAAGATATCATACCTTCGTTCAGTTTTTACATTGTACTTTAATGTTTTTTTTCTTTTTCCTTTTTCTATTCATATCTGTCATATACTGTGTTTAATCGTATATATTGATGCATGCCCTCTCAGGTTGAGCACTTCTTGGGTATAAAGCACAAATTAGAGCATGGAGATATGGTCCCACCAAAGAAACCTAAAACACCAGAGTTGATGTAACACCCATTTTTTAAAATAGAAAGAGAGGTTACGCACAAAACACAACATAATTGACAAAATTATAACAAGACTCTAAGGCACAAAAGAATAATCTTCATAACCAATAAATGTCACAAGATAAACCATAACAAATGTCAAACTAGCTCAAACCACAATCTAAGATACTCCCTCCGTCCCAAATTAATTGTTTAGTTTTGACTTTTTTTTAGTCAAATTGACTATTTTTAAAATTAATAATTAAGCATATATAAATATATTTTTTAACATTATAAAATTTGGTATTAGTAGTAAATTATATATACTTTCTTTTGGTTATAATCTCTTCACCTATATTTTGGCAAAAATGGTGCAAACATTAGTTTTAAAAATAGTCAATATGACTTTAAAAGTCAAAATAAGCAATTAATTTGGGACGGAGGAGTATTTGATACAGAATATTTAATCTATTAGATTAAAGGCAGCTCTCATCACACTTGCCCTTGATCTCCCTGATTACCTGCTGGAAGAAAAAATACAACATGAGCCAAATGCCCAGTACGGATATAAAGTGCAGAAATAATAAACTGAAATACATAACTCAATTAACTGAACTGAACTGAAACGAACGAAACTAACACAACGAAATATTAGGCTGAATCAAATGGCTGACTGTTATTTCATATTGAGCTCAAAACAAAACAGAAATATATCTTGCCACACAGACAAGTCAAATAATACCAAACAGGCAATCACACATCAGACTGCGCAATCCAGATGCATGCAAAATCGGAAGGTGTGTTCGGCACAAACATCACCAATCCACAAAATATAATAAAATAGAAAACTAAGGTCGACCCATACGCCTCCCACAACAAAATTACCATATGGCCAACTCCCACCAGAGCACAAAATGGAGACGCCGTGGACTAATCACACCGCCACGGAAGATGTCATGCTTCAGTGTCAAGAGGACATGTCTGTGGTACCCCCACAGGTGGTTATAACTCAGGTATATCCTACGGTATATTCTAACAAGGATATAATGTCATAACACATGCGACCATACCAACAAAAGGGTTCTTAATGTACATGTAACACTGAAACAAATATAAATATAAAGCTCCAAAGATACGTTAACATGTACATCTCTAAAAGATTAAAATAAATACTAGATACATCAACCTAATTCAAAGAGTAGAAATACAAGTTTTATGTATCAACGCTAACATGAAACTATCATATTAATTTCACAAGGAACGATTATGTGAAACAATAATCAAATTCGAAACGAGGAACAAAACGAACTAATTAAATTTAACAATAGTATCGTTGAAAGAGTACGAAATCTGTGTCTGGAGTAAGCAATGTAATACCCAAATAAATAATCCAAATATAACTCGTTAAATTTCCTCCATCCGAGCTAATTACCCAAATTAATAAAAATAAATTAATAAATTGTACGTTAAATTACTAATTCCCGTTTTACCAAGACTTATATTATTATTATTATTAAATCTTAAAAATTTTACATTTTAAATTTTCTAAATAGTCCTGCATAATCTATAGGCAAACAATTATAAAGGGTAATGCATTATGATAGCAAATACATATGCACTAGTTAATACAAACTCTGGACATAACCTTATTCAGTTTGTAAAAATAAATAAATTTTAAAGTGATTATTTGGTTAATTTTATGCATCCAGTATAGTAACTTAAATTAAATACAATCATCTATTCTTTACTAACATGTTTAACGGAATGTATAAACACATTACATATACATAGGCATATAATATTGATTATAGAATATGAATTCAGAATCCAACATGCAGGTCTATTACTTAAATTATTAAATTAATTCTCATCCCCATATGATGCCCACGGATGTTAAAATTGGAATAAAGCTTTTACCATTTTTCATCACATGAACTCTTTTATTATTATTGAACTCGATAGACACTATAATTACTATGTGATCACAAAGGCTATGAACAATTTAAAGAAACAACTTACTCGAATAACAATCGATAATTGAGTATATTTCTTCCTATTCCTCCTGTTCCTTCAGCCACCTTCTCTCTTCTTTTCCCTCAACCAGTTCGTATTAGACGTAATGTCGAGTAAATTATGTTAGTATAATGTATGTCTTTAAATTTGATGATGATATGTGAAATTAATGTATATTTATAAGCAATAACTTTTGAAAAGTTCTTAAAATGAAATTGATGTACAATGACTTAGTTTAGAGATCAAACTTGTTAGGTTGATCAATTTCATAAAGTGAGCATATTGAATAGTTCTTAAGTTCTGAAGATCGTAAAGCAAGCAGTTGAAGATCGTAGAGTCTACAGATCATAGTTTTGAAGATCATAGAGCTACAATTGCCAGTACTCTAAGTTTACAGAATTGGCAAGCCAAGCATAAGAGTTTGTAGAGTACAAGCAATGATCGAAGATCCAGAGCAAAGCTGGAGATTATCAAGACAAAGAAGAAGTATCGTAGAGTGCATTGAAGTTAAATGTAAAATGTAGAGTCTGCCTAGTCAGTTACTCTACGACTGGACACTCAACTCTACGATTAGAAAAATCGTAGAGTTCATCAGCTCTGACATGAACTGATAATGTCGACATAAGTAAAGTGAAGACCCCAAGGTAGTTTGTTAATACCTATGAGGTTAAGGAGAAGGGCATGTGGAAATGTGTCTACCAACTCTATTGGTGAAAAGACACACCCACTTGCTTGTTCTTGTAGCAGTCAGTCTGATGAAAAAGATATGTCATAGCCGAAAGCTGACACATCTTATCTAAAGTCAACAATCAGAGATCTACAAATGTCTAAGTCCTAATGGAGCAGCGATAACTTTCCAACGGGAAGATTTCGAGGTAGATCCATAAAAAGGCAACTAGATTCAAACAAAAAAGTATGAACGAACAAATCAAAAGTCAAACTACTACTATTTCAAAAAGACTTCTACTTTATGATCTTGAACATCTTGTTCGATTACCAAGTCATTCTGCGTCGAACTTAAAGCAACCTAGCAGCACCTCAAAACACCATTATTCATTTTGTGATTATTCAGGTCTTAGTGACCTTTGTAATCAGGTCTTAGTGGTTATTGTAATCAAGTCTTAGTGACCTTTATAATCAGGTCTTAGTGACCTTTGCAATCCAGTCTTAGTGACTTGTACCAAGTCTTAGTGACTTGAAGAAATCTTTGTGATTCAGTCATTGTAATAGTTCTTAGTGAACAGATCTTAATGATCGTTCATCCTTAATGGATTTTCTTACTCAAGGAGTAGAAAAGTGGACTAGGAGATCTTTGTGCTTCGAACTACTTAAAATCTCTCGTCTTATTTATCTTCCGCATTTAGTTTGTGTTCATTACTTTCAGTACTCTACGATTTGGTTTGTGACTTAGTTCCACATTTGATTGCTAAATTTAAAACTGTGATTTTCATATAATCTTTGAAGGGGTTTTTATAAACTATCATTCCGCTGTGTATAACCATCTAATTAACTTATTTAATTATAAGTTGGTAAAAACTCTTTAAAAGTAAATATTTTTAAAGGATCTATTCAACCCCCCCTTCTAAATTTATCAGTGCCTTTGGGAATATCAAGTGGTATTAGAGCAGAGTTCTCTTTTGAGTAAAGCTTAATAGTTTAAATAAATCTATGACATTAAAGAAAACCAATTCTAAGCTTAATGGTGGAAATAAGCCACCTCAATTTAATAAAGATAAATTTGTTAATTGAAAAATGTGTGTACAGGCTTATATGGATGCATTAGATGTGGATCTATTCGATGCGGTAATCAATAACCCCTACGTTCCTATAAAGCTCGCACCAACAACTGATGATCCAAACAAAGTAGTTGTCAAGCAAAGGGCAAAGTGGACCGACATCGAGAAAAAGCTGTTGCAGCTCGACAAAAAGAGCAAAAAATTTTTATTCATGGCCTTCAAAAACGAGCTGTTTGAAAATGTCGTCAATTGCAAGCATGACAGGACTGAGGAAGTAAGGGAGAATAAGCAATCCCTCCTCACCCAATAGTATGAGATGTTTTCCTATACTCTCGGTGAAGCCATGACTACAATATAGGAGAAGTTCAACATTCTCCTTAACTCCCTCAGAGCATTTGGGAAATTCTATCCCAACAAGGACCTCAATATCAAGTTTATGAGAGCATTGTCGAGCAAGTGGGATGCAAAGACCACTACAATTAGAGAATCAAAAAATCTGTATGAGATGACTGTGCAGAAGCTCTACCGTAATCTTCTTACTTATGAGCTGGAGCTAAATCAGAGAGCAGAGACTATTTCAGAGTCGAGAAGGAAAAAGAAAAGAGTAACACTCAAAGCTACCGAGGCATCTTCTAAAGCCCCCTTGGAATATGAATCTAATAATGATGAAGATGATGAAGATATCGCCCTTCTTGCCAGAAAGCTAATAAAGTTCATGAGAAAAGGCAGAAACAACAATCCAAGAAGATGCAACAAGGATAACAACAATAATTTCAGCAACAATAGAGATCATTCGAAAGACCTGTGCTATAATTACAAAAGGCCATGTCATTATATTATTGACTGCAATAAGCCTCTTCGAGAAGAATTGAAGAAAGATAAAAAGAAGAAAGAGTTAGCGTCGAAGAAAGATTTTAGAGGCTACAAGACGCATCAAAAGAACGACAAAGGTCTAGTAGCAGAAGGCTTGTGGAACGACTCTGACAATAATTCAAATTCAGAGTCCAATGATGATGAAAGACCCCAGATGACCAATCTTTGTCTTATGGTTATAGAAGCTCAAGCAGACAACACCATTGATCATCAAGAAATTGATATCAGTGAGGTATTTGACTTTTATTCCACTGATGTAGATATCAATGATCCTAGAATTACTTTGCATGATATTACATCTAATCTGCATAAATATATGAAGTGCACTATAATAAAGTAGGGCTATGACGACGGTACGGGCCTGTCGCCATAAAACCGAAAATCGCCGCCATATAATATGCCGACGGTATCTAACAGTGGCCATATGCTATGCCGAAGGTATCTAATCGTGGCCGTTAGTGCCGTGGCCATACACTTATGCCGATATTAGCATGCCCATATGTCGACGGATCTACTGTCGTCACACAATTTTTGTCGCTATGCTTTAAAACCCAAATGTCGACGGTCTCGTCCCCAACACCGACGGATCCTCGCTGTCGGTAAAAAGTGCTATAGTGACAAGTGCTATTTCGTCAGGGTTTAGGGTATCCTAAGGCGACAACATTTACCGTCGGCGTAGAGCTAATAACACCTATCGTTTATAACACTATGGCGACCACAATACCGTCACTATAGCCTTTTTAGATTTAAAAAATATTATTATTAATGCACATATTTACTCAAAAAACGTAATACAATATGCAAATAAATAAATATATATATATCATTTAAAATCATTCATAGCAAAATCATTCATATCGCAATACAATAGTTGCATACCTCATCATCTAAAATATGACAACAATTAATTTAAAGTAATTTAATAAATATTAATGTATATAACAAAAGCATTTCTAAAAATATTTCAAATATTCGTTGACCTCCTAGATTGATAACAATCATATCTCATTTGTTCTTCACTTGATTGTGAGCCAAGACATACATCAATCTATCTGTTATATTCTGGCACTAATAGAGACCAAGAGACCACAGATGAAGTTAATTTTTAGTCAAAGCAATTACACTCGCATCTGCAAGAACGTATAAAAGGATAAATTGGGTCAACAGAGAAAACAAAATGAAGACAATCCAACGACGTGAAAATGACATTACAAAAATACCAATTGATAATAATCACGAAAAAAGAAGAAAGCTCAATCAAATGAAAATCATAATAGTTTTTTTTTGCCAAAGTTCTAGTTGACATGACAGAGTCCACATCATTATGAGACAAATAATTAAAATCATCACACTTTAACTCTATATTATTACGATGTATATCAGCATTTTGAAACGCATAATAGCAAAATGGACACATGGCTTTAATTTCTAATACATGAAAGCAATCGGCTAGTTCTTGCATACGACAATTGTAAAGAATATAATTCAAACGCGGTATGGCATTTATGCACACAAAGACATATATGCAATCACAAACACACACCATATCTGCAGCTATTGGTATTTCACTTTTGGAAAATATGATGTAAATGTTCCTCACCACCGTTTCAGCATCAAGGCGCCCAAAATCAACTTCAACTCGTCCAGGTTCCTGGACATAAATTAAGATAGGAAAGTTGCAAGAATCACAGAAAAATAACTGTGTTCCGAACAAGCAAAATATAGAAAACTACTAGTTACCTGCCATCTTGTAATATAAAAGTCTCCAGGGAGGGTTTTACGGTCTTCCAGCGGACGTGGTGGCATGAATGGCACACCCAGCATTGCAATTCCAAGGATCCTCTCTTGATGGCAAAAGGGCAAACTGGTAAGCAACCATGGCTTCAAAATCTTGACCAGTAACAAAAACCTGTAAACAAGGAGCTAGAGATCACATTCTCTTTTTAAATCATTTAAATTATTAGAACTACTTACTGAGCATCTGATGATGTAATTATTGACAGATGAAAACACTAATTCTTGTATAACAGTCAAGCAACTCACAACAGAAAGTATGTTTATTCACAAAGGGAAGCTAATTGTAACATAAATAACTACATATCAACACAGAAAATGAGGCGGGCGGGAGGAAGTTAATTATATCGTAAATACTTTTGTCCATGTCCCTAATTGTAGTATGTTTGTTTTCATATTATATTGATAAAATTAATATTTAAAATCCTTCCCTTTGAATTGTAGTCTGAGCACCCATGCAAATCCTTAAGAAATTCAAAGCTTCAAAGTGCATACATTACAATTAATCTCCAACTCTGTTCAAATAGAGTTTCTCCTCATCTAACAATTGAAGACTTTTCAAAAAATTATGTTACTGACTCAGACTTAGAACGTGCTAGCATGTTTAGAGATTCCTAGTCTTATCATAGTTTTTAGTACATTAAAATTTATCATGTGAAAGTTTTTGAAGTGCCTGGTATCAGATAAACTTTCAGACTAAAAGAGACACCCATGATCTACTTTCCTTTACTGAATAACCCGACCAACCAAATAATGGATGATACCTAGTGGAGAATTTAATATGAATTGAATTAAATGCTGCAGCCCTTATCATATCATCCATCTATATATATATAGGGTGATGTATGTATAATGTACGTAAGGAGTGGGGGCTGCTCTGGCTCTGCCTCTGTTTAGACATATATACGTGCGTGCGTGAGGAAGGTATTCCTATTGTCAGTGAAGAAAATCAAATGCGGGAGAACACAAAGGGATTATTATATATTTATTTACATTGTTCTTATTATTATCCCTAATATATATATATATATATATATATATATATATATATATATAGGGTACGCATCCATATCAAACGGTTGCCAAATGTACTATTTCAGCAACCATAATCTCATCCGTTGATATTGATATTGGATGGTATAGATTTAAAATTTAAAATTTAAAAGCCTCTGTCGCTACAACATGTATCGGCAATTCAACACTTATAACCCCCAGTTGAAATTCCGAATAAACCCCCAAAAAGTAATCTGGGTGACCCACTTGCCCCACATGCCGCTACAAGTTGTGGCGGTTGGCTAAGAAGTTAGTAATATTGAAAGGGACTTGAAGGTAAACTAAAGACAAAGAAGACTAAATGAGTGGATTTGGGGGTGTAGCGCCCCCAAATCTGGGTCCCTTGAACCTCGAACCTGGTGTGTCACGGTACATTATCTTCTTACACATAAGTTGTTACATAAACATAAATTGTTTATTACATAAGTTCTTCATCATTCCCAAGGTCTACCAACCTTAATTGAATACATACCTTAATAATTAAAAATGTTTACATAATCATTTTACATAAGATAAATATAATATTAAATTACTCTTGAACGTTTTCTCTTGTCTTTGATCCTCCTGAAGCACTCGGGCTTAACTGAAATATTATTATGATATAGCAAGAGTGAGCAACTACTTTGCTCAGCAAGTTTAAATATAATAAAGATTTATCATGATTGAAGAAAAGAATATAGCTTTCTGAACTTTCAACAATATATAACCATTGTGAAAGAATGAGAATCAATTTCAATAAATGAATAACTGAATCAATAACACTGAGTGGCCAACAATGGCCATGAACAAATTTGGTAATCAAGGTGATCAGCTTTTCATACCAAGTGAACATATACAACTTGCACTAAGTGCGATTAACAATAAATTTCATTGATGTGGAATAATTAACAATAATTAAACCACTAGCATGCTTGAAAATATTAACTCAAGTTTGAGTTAGGAAACTTGCAATAATGTAAGAAGTTTAAGATTAGAAACTTGCTCAATATAAATTTGAGTAAGGTTAGGGAACTTGCCTTAATTGGAGATTACCGCTATAATTTAACTTAACCTCTCTGCACAAATCCTACACAATTGTATTTACATGCACACACATTTGGATAATTAAATACATCGCAAAATATGCATATATATTCATTATCCATAAATATTAGCTTATAAAAACTAATATTATTTATACTTAATTCAAAACCAATCTTGGTTCCTTTAGAAACTTTATTCATTTTAATCCTTAATATAAACAATAAAGTTCTCACACATTTTAAGATATAAATATTTTACATCTTGAAGTTTAAACAATTTATATTCCATTTCAAAAATATCTTTTATCTTTACTCGCAAATTAGGGATTTAAATAGCTAATATATAACTTTATAGTAAAATTCAATTTACTATATTATTTCTTTAATTTAAATACTTTTTATATTTTTTTGTTTGTCCATGAGTCAACTCGGACCGTTGCCTCATATATAAATATTTTATTCTGTTAGCACATTAGCTTCGTGTTTCATTTAGCAAATAAATCACATTTTCGCTTTGTATATATATTAAGTATATATATACATCGCTATATAAATCTCGGCTCAAAACCTCCATTTTGAACCCCGGAGACCTTCATTTCGCCACTTTTATGATTATTACACTTTTTAATGGTTTCATGCTTTTCATTTCGCTATAAAACTATTTTACATACCCTCGTCGGCTTCCGTTTCCTTAAAAATGAAATTTCATATTTTTATTGCATTATTTATGCCCAAAATAAATTTTCGTGGCATAAATTTATCAAAAACGTCAAAACTCTCATATTGGGACTTTATTAGACTTAACATTGCTTAAAATCTCGCCCGAACGCGATTCGGAACGACGAATGTCAAAACAGCCCGACATGCCGACGCGTCGCTCAAATTTTAGTTCTGACATGCCTTTTTGCTTATTTTCAATTCTCAAACCATAACTCAAATCGCAGCGAATTCTTGGTATGTTGGAGTTCTTATGTTATAGTATTTTTAAAAAATTTCTAACCGCGAAAAGGAATCACAAAAGCTGCTCAAAACCGCGCGTCAAAGTCGCACCAGCAGCATGCCAGGCAGCTGCCCAGCAGCGCAGTACGGGGCGCGCGCGTAGCTGCTGACCAACCCCTTTTGCGATTTTCTCACGCCTTGCTCGTTTATCGGATTGATCCAACTTTTGGATATGTTAGACTTGGCATACCAAAGTATTTTTAAAAAATATAACCCTTGCATTCCGGGTTCGTTACCCTGCCTAAATAATATGTCGAAAAGCGCTGCAGAGGCTAATTTTTAGACTTTGCGTTCACAAGCCAAATCTCGCTTTGGTTCATTTCGACTCGTTTTGCTTCACAATTAAGTCTTGTTTAACATATTAACACGCGTCTAAAGTCTTGGCTTCACAAAATTCCAAGTTTTTCATCATTTGTACTCTTTATGGTCACAAATTTTTAATTTTCGCGTTTAGAGGTCAAAACTCGCCTCGACGCTTTCCAACTCAACTTGCTTTACAAATAAGTCTTATTTAACATAATAATACTCGTCTAAAGTATCGACGTCATCAAATTCCAAGTTTTTATCTGTGTTTGTTCTTTATGGCCATTTAACAAACATAACGCGTGCGTTTCATATTCGTTTGAGTTCTTAGCGATTTGGTTGCGGGTAATCCATAATTTCCTTCCTTATAACCCCGCACAACAACAACTATACACCAAGGCTCTAATTCTATTATTCCAATATCGTTACATAAGCTATTTACATGCATTATTTAGCTATATAGCTTACTAACAAAACTAAAATTTTCATTCATTGCCTAAATTCCATTTCTCATACCATATTACACATACAAAGATCAAAATTTGTTTCATTACAAGGAATCTTAGTCAGTATAACCAACTAATGTTCCAAAATTCAGGCTTTAACTCCTTTATGCATAATTTCATGAATTCTTACAAAAACTCAAAATTGAAATCAATTGCATACCTCTTGCTATTTGAATTTGAGATTCAAAGCCTTCCAAAGCTCCAATTTTTGTTTTAGGCTCGAGCTTAAATAGGATTCGAATCTTTGGAAGTCATGGCTAAAACTTCATCTTTGGATATGAGAGAGCAAAGATTGTTTGCTTAAGAAGAAGATGAAGAGTTTTGCTAACTTAATTGTGAGAGGATGATAGCTTGATGGCTTCCAATTTCTTGGCTTCCCCGACTTTCTCTTGCTCCCTACTCTCTCTCACTCACGGCTCACATAAGGAAGAAATTTGATTTGCTCCCTAATCTTTTGACAGTGAGGGTTTATAAAGGAAATTCCAAATTTGACCTAGTGTATTAAATAACTCCTTTACCCTCTTGGAAATACATAAAATATATATATAATCATTAATATATGAATTATGTATTCCAAAATAAAAACATAAAATAAAATATTTTTATTACATTCTCACTTTATATACTTAAAATAAATGCATTAATTATAATTTACCATATAAAAGGATTTACTCATTCACATAAGATATTATACTAAAAATAATATCCTTGCCTCATTAAAATAATTCCATACAAGAATTTATTTCAAAGATCTTGGGTAAAGTATAAAATACTATATACTTAAACCGTCTATTTTGCTTCATTACACAAATTGTTCATAACAATTTCATTTCCTCACGAAATAAATATATACGTATATATATTTATTATCTCACAGCTAAGCAACACACCACACGTGCACATATTACTTATAGAAAATAGATAATAAATTTATTCTCTCATATTATAAATTGTTTATATCAATTTATTTATATATAATAAATATAACTTAATATATTTATCATCTCACGTAAGCACACATATTACATCATACGAAGCCATACATATAATGTAATACAATAAATTACTATATTAAATAAAAATTATTTATTAAATCTTTATTTTAATATCTCCGAAATTTCCAGATCACTACAGTATATATTACTCATAATACTTATTGAATACAATATAATATTCATTTACATCATATGAGCAACATATATGCATTTCATTTTATTTTCCATATAAATGGAAATTTATTCAATAAATAAGATATTACAATTAAAATAACATTCTCTTTTTATTAAAATAATTCAATGCTAGAATTTATGTTAATATCCTTTATTTAACGTATACAATATTTCTGTATACTTAAACTAATTATTTCGATTCGTAATATAAATTTATTCATGCGCAATAAATATACATAAATACAAATTTATTTACTCAATTCTTATTTTAATATTTATCGGGAAATTTGAATTATTTTTTTTCTCTTCTATAAATTATTTTCAACAATTTAACTGTAGTAAATATCATAATATACTCATTACATTTGAACATATATACATTACACCCAATAATGTAATACATGATTTCTTTAATAAAATGGTGGTTATACCTTAAGTATATTAATGTCACCAATTTACCACATAAAAAAATAATTTAATATTATAAATTATTTTTAACTTACTTATTTAAATCTTAACCATCTTACTTCCTTCAATAAATTGTCCCTACAATTTATTTATATATAATAAATATATAATAATAATATATTTATTAAACATAAAATCACATATTGCATAGTTCGTATTCACTTATACAATACAATCTAACTTTTCAAACTTCAGGTCTTGTACCTTAACCTTTATTTAATCATTCAAGATTTTATTTATAAATCTTATAAATTTTCGGGTTGTCACAGGGGGAGCTCAAATTGACTTTTACCACACGGTTATTTTTTTTTTTGGGGTTTGTTTTAATGGAAGGGGAGTCATTCAACTCATCATGCGTGATGTCTATACTTTCAAGTGATACTCAACAATAATTAAAGAATAATATTATTAATTTACTATTCATTTTAAAGAAGCTAAATTAAAATAAAAATACAAATAAATAATTAAGGCAACTAAGAGATAAAAAAATATTCGGAGTAGTTAATTAACTACCACCTATAAACTACTCCGAATATTTTTTTTATCTCTTAGTTGCCTTAATTATTTATTTGTATTTTTATTTTAATTTAGCTTCTTTAAAATGAATAGTAAATTAATATTATTATTTTTTTAATTATTGTTGAGGATCACTTGAAAGTATAGACATCACACATGATGAGTTGAATGACTCTCCTCTCATTAAAACAAACCAAAAGAAAAAAATAAAAAAATAAATCCAACCGTGTGGTAAAAGTCAATTTGAGCTCCCCCAAATCCACCCATTTAGTCTTCTTTGTCTTTAGTTCGCCTTCCAGTCCCTTTCTATAGTACTAACTTCTTGGCTAGCCGCTACAAGTTGAAGAGGCATGTAGGGTCGGCAAGTAGGTTACCCAGATTACTTTTTGGGGGTTTATTCAGAATTTCAGCTGGGGGTTATAAGTGTTGAATTGTCGTTACATATTGTAGCAACAGAGGCTTTTAAATTTTAAATCTATACCATCCAATATCAAGATCAACGGATGAGATTATGGTTACTGGAATAATACATTTGGCAACCGTTTGCTACAGATGTATATCCATATATATATATAATATGTAGGTGGGGTGGGAGAGAGATTTGAAATTTGTTCACCATGGATCCCATAAGGCTGGATCATATCTCATGTGCCAGCACAGTACAAGATTAAATAATCCAATGGAGAGAGACAAGGTAAATCCATTTTCCCTCTCTCTCGCTGTACTATTTGATTCACTTATCATTACCTGCTTCTTGGGTTTTTGTTCGTTTGTTCTCTTTTCCCTGTCTTTAAGCTTTTTGGACTATATAATACTCTATTATGATAAAAGGCCGCTCAAATACTAATCATACTCCCATTAAAGATTTTAGGACAAGATATAAACACTAGTCAGGAGGCTTGCCCCTATTTGTTTATATATTGTGGCAGTAATTCTATCACAGAGGATTACACTACCTATTACATAGGAAAAGAGAGAAAATACTCCCAATCCACCCACTAGTTAGCAATAATATAAAGTGCCTATCTGTCCTCAAAAAAAGAACATACACAAAAATCATTCATAACCATTACTTAGTATTGCACTCTCTTCTCAACTTGAACTATTAAAGTAGAATTAAAAAAGCATATAAAGAAGTTTTATATCCAATTCCGAATCTATATATGCAAATGTGGTTCTTGTATACAAATTTCCAGATCATTAGAAATAGAGTAAGAATAGTAGACTTGAAAACTTAAACCATTCACAAAACTGCAAACTAATAAAAGTTATGTGAGAGTTCTTTTCTTTACTAACTTTTCAAAACAGACAATTCTTAAATTGCAATATCTCATGATAATGCACATAAATTTCAAGTTCATATGGTTTCATGTGAATGCGCATACAACAGTTGCTTTTAAATAGTCTTAATTAGCAAAAAAGAAATGCCATCAGCTAGGGACGAAACCAGACGTAGACTGGAGGGGGCCATGCCCCCCCAAGGTTTAAAAACGCGAGATTACAGTTGGGCGTTATCTCGAGGCTGAGATATTCGTCGTTGAAGAAGCCGCTGGAGCCTCTCCGTCGTGCCGTCGTCGATTCTCTCTCGCTCAGTCAGCCCGAAAACCCCTCTGCTGTTGCATCTAAAGCTTCGAGGACTCTTCGGGTTAGAAATTCACACCATTCTCGTGTTCAGTTTTGTTTGTGTTCAGATCTTGTAGCTGGGATGCTCGTTTCACATGTTTTGCCTTTAGAGTCTAGGGCATAGGGTGTCTGGATGCCAATTCTGTTCTACTTTCTCTCTTTAAAGTTTATTAAGTCTATGCACATTGTATGTGAAACTACGGGTTTATTTTTATTAATGCGTTAATTCATGTTTTTTGAGCTCGTAGTGGATTGAAAGTGTGAAATTGGGGAAGATAATGCTAATTGCTGTGTAGGCAATATTTTTGTGAATACTACCTTTGTCACTTTTTGCGTGCCATTTTTGTTGTGGTAACAACTAACAATTGGTGTTGGTAAATCGTAGTTGCTTGATTTAGTGTTGTTATATTTATATGTGTGTGTTTGTGTATGTATACATATATATTGTGTATATATATGTTTTTGTGTCGTATCTCAAATGATTTTCTTAAATTGGGTATGTAAAGTGTGACCCAGTGATATCTTCAATATTGTGTTCTTAAATTTTGTAATGGTGGAACTTTACTTTTTAGTGATGAATATATATTATGTTGTTAAAAAAATTCTTGTCCCCCCTCCAAGATCAAATCTTGGTTTCGTCCCTGCCATCAACAACAACAGTTCATCTTTCAAAAGAACTAAGATATGCTTACTCGGTCTTAGTTCCAATACTCGGAAACCAAAGAATAAGCCTTTGACATCCCTATTCCTGGAATAGATGGAAGGAAGTCGCAGCCAGCTAAAACATACATACCTGCAATATAAACTTCTACCTTAAATCAAATGAATTTAAAGACAATAGAATTCATACCTCATAGCTTAATTGATGGGAGCACAATTATACTATCAAATCAAGGTCTTTTCATTTACATGTCGAATAAAGTTTAGTATTGATGTTGTTTTTAGATTTAGTGAATGGTTTAATGGAAGGAAGAATTTTAAACAAGATGAAGACCTTATGAATATAGACATATTAAGAAGAGCTGCGTAAGTGTCACACAGGTGACTCTTATGAACAGGTTTCTATCAATGTTCTCCGATATCAAAATCTGGAGTAGCAGTTTATGTCATCAAAATAAGAATCTAAAATATGTAACTTTTTAGTCCAACAAAAGAAAATTTGAAATATGGATAATAAATATCATTTGGAACAGTGTTCAAAAGCTTTTGTGGACAAACAGCGAAATGTACGTGCTTAATGAAAAGCTTCAATTGAAACTGTGTGGATATGAGTACCTGAATTAGTTGATGTGCCATTGCTGGTGTGATACTTGTTGTTCGATTTATATAATGACAAATACGTACAAGTATACATTGTAACGATCGAGAAATTTGAATTTGCCTTGTAATTCGAATTTGTTGAATATTAATGAATATATTATATTTTATTAATATTATTTTTATATTGCATGTTTAAAGGTTGTGTGACAACCTGGATTATGTGAATGCATGAAATTTTACGTGTTATAGTTTTGTTTAAGTGAATAATTGATTTCGCGTAGCGTCGCTAAATCACTATTCACGGGGCACGTTCCCCGAGACACTATTCATGCCAGATATTTTTTTTCATCTTTTTCGATGTTGAATAATTTTGTTAATACGTGTGTGCGAACGAATAATTTTTTCAAGCGTCGAAAATTTTATTTGAGTTGATACTTGATTTTATCCGTATCCGAAATGTATTATATGGGTGTTCCGAATATTTGGACAAATTTCATAATAATTATTTTTACCCATCCCAATATTTATGGGAGTACCCATTTTAATTTTGGGTGAAGTTATTTACCAGTTTTGGTACAAAAGTGGGAGTTTTCGGATATAATTTTGGTGTATTTGGGTATTTATTTTGGCTTGTTACTCCAAGTGGGAACCAACTCCCATTTTAAATGAGAGCATGAAGGGAGTTTGCCGGCAAGCTTTGAATTTTTTTGGACAACATTGAGGAACTAACCCATTTTCTCCCAAAATTACTCCTCCACTTCTCCTAACCCATTCCTTCTCTCCCCACTCCACCGGCTCCTCATTCCCTCCCATTCCACATTTCCTTTCTTCCTTGTTTTAGCAGATAGAGAGAGAGCTGCAAGAAGGAAGGAAGAAGAAGGAGGAAGTCGCCGGGAAAGAGAAGAAAGTCGCCGGAAAAGCAAGGAGGGAGAAGAAGAAGGCACGAGTGGAGGAAGAAGAGAATCCAAGCAAGAAGAACTCAAGCCAAGCAAGCCTAGCAAGCTTATTAATCATCTAAGAAGGATTTGCAGAGGTAAACACCAACCAAATCCTTTCCATTCGATTTCTTGTTAAGTTTTTCAAGTTTTCTTAGTTTTGAGCTCTTAAGCTTGTGGGTTGGATTTATGGTGATTCTTGGTGTTTTTGTTTGTTATGATTGTTTGTAAATATTGTTAAGAGGTTATGTAAGCTATTAATAACATCAAAGTGGAACAAAAACGCAAGAAATCCTTACATTGGCTTAATGGAGCAAGAACAATGGACAAAACATGGACTTTGGATGTTCGGACCATTTTAGAGGACTGTAAAGCTATGATTTCATGTTTGTTAATTTTGTTTGTTGTTATGGTATTGTAGTTCCATGGGTTACGAAGCTAACCCAGTTGGAATGGAGCAAAAAAGAGTTAAAACGAGTTCGTAGTAATGATTTTTGTAAAACTTGTCAAGAACTCGAAGAACAGAGTATAAACTTTGCACTTTGGCTTAAGATTTGGCCATGTTAATGTTTATGAGTAATTCTAAATTCTTGATATGTTATAGCCTCATAAGTTAGGAGTCCATAGAGTCCGGAATGGACTAATTTGCTTGTGTATTGAAGGAGTTATGGAGGTTGGAGTGGCCGGAGGTTAGAGTCGCGAACTGGGAACAAACCCAGAATCCGGCTACTGCAGAATGGCGCCGCAGCGTCACTCATAAGCCCTGCAGCTCACGCTGCAGCGAGGGGCAAGATGGGAAAGGACCGGGACTCACGCCGCAACGTGAGATCCAAGCTCTAAGGCTCACGCCGCAGCGTGAAGCCCTGTCATGGAGAAAACACGGGACTCACGCCGCAGCGTGAGGTCCAATGCTTAGGCTTGGCGCTGCAGCGCCAGTGCCGTGTCCGGCCTGGGTCGGGTCGGTCAGACCGGATCGGGTCGGACCTAATGAACTCTTTTCAGCGGGTCCAACACTTATATTTTTATCCTAAATGATTAAACAAGTTAGTTATTTATGCCTTGTTAAACCTTAACCTTAATTGCTTAATTGTTTATTAAATGTCAACCAAAGTCGTGTTGTCATAGGTGTAAATTGAATAACCCAGTGAGTGAGACCCCCGACTGGGTAGTCGTAGTGACAATCAATGTGTTTTAATGATGCATCGTCCGTTTTGAACCTAGACTTTATGTGACTAATTGTTATGTGAATATGTATTTACATGTGTAGGATATTAAGGAGCGTGTGTTGTATTATTGTAGCAGTGCATCAGGCAAGTTTCTTACCTTAACTCAATTTAATATTGGGCAGGTTTTCTCAACCGTACAACTTTTATTTATTGTGCGAGTTATTTATTGATTGAGCAATCATTCTATATTTTTGCAAGTTTTCTTAACTTAACTCAATTTATATTTGAGCAAGTTCTTTCTTAACCCTTGTCTAACCCTTGTGTTGGGCAAGTTTCCTATCCTAACTCAATTTATTTATTGAGCCAGTTTCCTAACCCGTACAACTTTTATTATTGTGCGAGTTTATTCTTATGAATTGCAAGTTTTTCTTACTCGATTTATATTTGAGCAAGTATTATATATTGTTGCAAGTTTCGTAACTCAACTCGAGTTATCATATTTCAATTATGGTTAGTGGTTTAAGTATTGTTAATTACTCCACATCAAGGATAATTATTGATATTCGCACATTGTGCATTTGAATTTGTAATCTGTTGTTGGACTGTGAAACATAAGTTCTTCATTCATGAACTGTTTAAGGGAATTGTCTACGCCATTTGTTTCAGCTAGACACGTACAGGTTATTATTTTAAAAGCTATCCAAACCAATTGTTGGTATGGATTCTTGGACTGAGAGAGCAACCCTTATTTAGGGGATTTTAATCTGTCGGTTTTTCGATGCAGTCAGTTAAATTTTATGCATATACATAGGGTACGAGAGGCTGATCCCCTCGAGTACTACTGATGGGCCAGGCGTTTAAAAGGGTTAGTAGAATGACTGATTCCTTGGCCAAAAAGTTCATGGTCTATTAGACCACTCAGCAGTAAATAATCAATATTCATTATTTCATTTGAACTTTGATTATATTGTCAGCTATTTCTTCAATGTTCTTAAATTGTTGAACTATGCAATTATTATTCTCATTCATTTATGATATATCCTCTTTATTCATTTTAAACTTGCTGAGCAAAGTAGTTGCTCACCTTTGCTATATTATGAACCTATTGCAGTTAAGCCGGGGAGTTCCAAAGCGGACAAAGGCAAAGGAAAGCTTAAGGAATAGTTATATGTACTATCCCGTTATGTAATCGTGGAATTGTTTTGTATTATTATTGTATTCTGTGATGTATTTATTTAAGGTTATAGACCTTGGGACCGTAGTAAACCTTTTGTAATGAACAACATATGTTTATTTATTCCGCATTAGTTGATTTATGTTGTTTAGAGGTGTATGGATGTACTTTATCGTGAGCACCAGATTCGAGGTATTGGTACCTGAATTTGGGGGTGTCACATACATGGTGAATCAAGTAATATAGAAGTAAGAAGATTGTCGATCCCACAGAGAACGAATACTAATAACTATCCTAATTATTAAGTGATTATCAATTCAATTACACTTAAACGGTCACCGATGTTGATTTTGAGAATAAGTTAATTTAAAACTAAAATTAAGCTAAACTAATAAGAATCAATTATCAGATTTATCAAGTTTACGAATACAATTTCCCCAATTGCTTTACAATAATCTCTTCACCCTATTTTCACCCTACTAATTCAATGAGTTGTTAACTGGGATTACCTATCTATTCATTAACATCTTTCAATGATTAATAAAAAGATCTATTTCAGTTATATTGCTATTTTTATGCAAGACACTTAAAACAGATTCGTTAAGCACAAACTCCTAAATAAGCTACGCATGACACATAGGTATTTTCATCCTATATATTGTTATGTTATTCTAAATTAGAATTAACAAGTTCATACGTTATCATACCAAGATTTAATCCTAGATTTCCTTTTTCAATTCTATCTAAGATATCAGATTAATTGTTGGCCACATAATTAATAAATATGCTTAAGATATGATAAATAACTTAAACATGATCAATAAATGAAAATATGGATAAATAAATTAAAGCATCACAAAAGGTTCCCTTGTACCCCTAATTAAAAACTTAGTTCATCATCCTAAAGAAAACCATCATCCCAGATATAGAAAACATTCAAAGTTACAGATAAAGAAAATAAAGAGAAGAAGAAAAACTTTTGGTGGAATCTCCAATCTCCTTACTCTTCAATGTCTGACTTCTTGTGCTCTCCAATCCAATCTTCAAGCCTCCTTAGCGATCACCAATTCTTGCAGTCAAAAGTCTTTCCCACTAAGATATACATAATATGTATTTATAGCCTCATAGAAACCCTAATTACTTAATCAACAAAAATCCTATTCCTAATCAATTTCTCCAAAAATACATTAAATTCAGCATCCTTTCCGCACGTATGGCGCACCCCGCGCCAATCACATGCCATTTTTGGTGCTCCCCGCGCCGCATTTGCAGAATTTGCTCTTTCGACGTGCCCCACACCATCTTCCTTGTTAATCTGGCGCGGCCCGTGCCACTATTTTTTGCTCTGACCTCTGTTGGTAAAATGACCATAACTCTTGATAAGTGCATAATACTCATTTATTTTCATTCCTTTATATTTAGTTTATTGCATATTTTATTGTGTATATGCACTTATTAGGTTGTTTATTGATTTCAGGAGGATTCAGGGTCAAAAGTGGAAAAAGATGGAAAATCGGAGCCAAAACGAGAAAAGTTGAAAAGTTGGAAAATTTAGGGTTCTCGCCCCGGCGAGAACTTTGTACTGGAGTTTCTCGCCCCGACGAGAAACCTTCTGCTCGTCTTCGCCCCAGCTGATCCAGAGCTCGCCCCGGCCCAACATTATTCTGGAGGTTCTCGCCCCGGCGAGAAACTCAGTGCAAAAATCCTCGCCCCGACGGGAGTTCGCCCCGGCGAGAAAACTCAGGCATAAATCCTCGCCCCGGCGAGAAAGGCGGCGTTGACCAAGTTTGACCAGCTTTGACTTTTTGTAATTTTTGATGATTTCTAATTCAGATTGGATTCTTAATTCTTAGAGACTTAGGATATTATGTTAGGACTATAAATAGATGTTTTTAATTTATTATAGGGGGATCTTGACAACTACAATTGTAACCTTAATTGGAGAAGATTGAAGGCATGTCAGGCTAGACTCTTACTTTCAGTTCTAAGGGATGTTGAACCTTTTTCATAATTAATGGTTTAATCAGGTTTTATTTATTTATTCCTTCTTGCATGAGATTTATTCTGATAATCTGTTTTAACTGATTATGTGTTATTTAATCTTTTAATTTGATTTGGCCAATTGAATTAATTTGATTAATATCATCTGCTAGATTAAGATATAATATTAAGTAAACGATATTATATCTGATCGTAGGTAGCGATTAATAGTATTTGAGTGTGGACAAGCTTTTGAATATTATTAAGATTATTAGAAGGCAAGTTAAATAATTCCTGATTGTGTAATTGTTGCTTGGAATAACCTAATTCTCTAATTCTTCATGCTGCTGTTATATTAAATCTAGACTGATAGTTCTAGGTTATATAATAGTTAGAGTCTTTTGAGGCGATTGTCACATTAGATTTACACATAAGGAGAATTTCGGATAATTAGCGATTGCGGTTATCTAGGATTATTAATCTTATTGAAGGGTAAATATTATCAAACTTGACTTTTCCATGATTGTGATGAGGTGATACTGAACTGAAGAACTGAAGCTTTTTATTCATTAGGAGATCTAGCAAAGGACTGGTTGTACTATCTTCCTTCAGGGTCAATACAGTCATGGAATGACATGAAAAGGCTGTTCTTGGAGAAGTACTTTCCTGCTTCAAGAGTTGCCAACATCAGAAAGGAGATATGCGGCATTCGACAGTTCAACGGAGAGACACTGTATGAGTATTGGGAAAGATTTAAAAAACTGTGTTCCAGTTGTCCTCCCCATCAAATAGACGATCAACACCTGATTCAGTACTTTTATGAGGGATTATTACCAATGGATCGGAGTATGATCGATGCTGCAAGTGGAGGAGCACTAGTGGATAAGACACCGGAGGCTGCAAGGACTTTAATTGCAAATATGGCTGCTAATTCTCATCAGTATGGGACAAGGAATGATCGTGCACCGGTAAAAGTGAATGAGATTACCACGAGCAATCTTGAACAACAAATTTTTGATTTGACTGCGATGGTTAGACAATTGGCTACAGGAAATACACCAGCAGCAAAAGTTTGTGGGATTTGTTTAATGAATGGTCATAGTACCGATTCTTGTCCGACATTGCAAGAGGATGAAACTGCACAGCAAGCTAATGCAGTGGGAAATTATCAAGCACAACCGCAGCGGAAGTATGACCCATATTCAAATACTTACAATCCAGGATGGAGGGATCACCCAAACCTTAGTTATGGAGGAAATAGGCCACCAGCGCAAAGCATGTATCCGGTTAGACAACAAGGGTTCCCACAAGGCTCTCCACCAGCTCCACATCAATATCAACCTAGACAGGCAGCTCCTGCAAATTCTGGAACATCTTTGGAAGACATGTTCAAGGCATTCATGAGTTAGACACAGCAGTTCCAGCAGGAAACGAAAAAGTTTGTTCAAGACTTGAGAAATCAGATAGGTCAACTTGCCACCATAGTGGGGAGGTTGGATGCTCAGGGTTCAGGAAAGTTGCACTCCCAAACAGTTGTCAATCCAAGGGAAATGCTAGTGCGATTACACTAAGGAGTGGAAAGGAGTTGGAAGTACCCAAAACAGTGACGGAAATTGAAAAGGAGAAGGCTAGTGACGAGATAGAGACACCGAGGGAAGCTATTACCCCATCTACTCCAGTTAAGACTCCACCGTTGCCGTTTCCACCTAGAACACACAAGACTTCAAAGAAGGAGGAAAAGGATAAGGAAATCTTGGAAACCTTCAGGAAGGTAGAAGTCAATATTCCTCTATTAGAGGTCATCAAACAAGTGCCCAGGTACGCAAAGTTTTTGAAAGAATTGTGCACTAACAAAAGAAAATTGAAAGATGATGAAAAAGTCACTATAGTAGAGAATGTGTCAGCAGTGCTTCAAAGAAAAAATGCCTCCTAAATGTAAAGATCCAGGAATGTTTACAATCCCATGCAAAATAGGTAATACCAGATTTGAGAAAGTCATGCTAGATATAGGAGCTTCAATAAATGTCATGCCATTGTCTGTATTTGCCTCTTTAAATCTAGGACCTTTGAAACAAACTGGTGTTATCATTCAACTTGCTGATCGTACTAACACTTACCCTCAAGGGGTAATTGAAGATGTCTTAGTGCAGGTGAATCAGTTAATATTTCCTGCAGATTTTTACATTGTGGATATGGAAGATGATAGATCTCCAAATCCCTCGCACATCTTGCTAGGAAGGCCATTCTTGAAAACAGCAAGGACAATGATCGATGTGCACAATGGGACCTTGACCATGGAATTTGATGGAGAGAAAATTCAGTTCAATATATATGACGCCATGAGGTATCCTAGTGATGTTGATCATGTTTTTGCCATTGACATCATTGATTCTATAGTGCAGGGATCTTTTGAACAAGACCACAGGGAAAGCTTGGAGATGGCTATTGCTAACAACTTGGACATTGATAAAGAGGAAGAATTTAACCAGAATCAAGAATTGAAGGAAGTTGTGGCTGTATTGCACTCTTTACCGAAATTCACAGATAAGTATGCAGTTCAATCAATTCAATTGTCTATTTCTCATAAAAAATTGTTACCATCTGTGGAGCAAGCTCCAATCTTAGAATTGAAACCCTTACCTGCTCACTTGAAATATGCATATTTAGGGACTAATGAAACTTTACCTGTGATTATTGCTAGTAATCTAACCAAAGTGCAGGAAGAAAAATTGTTGAGAGTTCTAAGAGACCATGTCACAGTGTTTGGTTGGACGATAGCAGATATCAAAGGCATAAGCCCCGCGATGTGCATGCATAAGATTCTTTTGGATGACGGAGCAAAGCCCACGAGAGAAGCACAGCGAAGATTAAATCCACCCATGATGGAGGTAGTCAAGAAAGAGGTGATTAAATTACTAGATGCAGGCATAATCTACCCCATCTCCGACAGTCAGTGGGTGAGTCCGGTACAGGTAGTTCCGAAGAAGTCTGGAATAACTATCATCACGAATGACAATAATGAGTTGGTGCCCACACGGATACAAACAGGATGGAGAGTGTGTATTGACTACAGGAAACTAAATGCTGTAACCAGAAAAGATCATTTTCCTCTTCCTTTTATTGATCAAATGCTAGAACGATTAGCGGGGCATACTTATTATTGCTTTCTAGATGGTTTTTCAGGTTATAATCAGATCGTGATTGCACCCGAAGACCAGGAAAAGGCCACATTCACGTGTCCATTTGGTACTTTTGCATACCGGAGGATGTCGTTTGGACTTTGTAATGCACCAGGTACTTTCCAGCGATGCATGGTAAGCATTTTTCTGATCTTTTGGAAAATTGCATCGAGGTCTTTATGGATGATTTCACAGTACATGGTGATTCTTTGGATTTGTGCTTGGAAAATCTAACGCGTGTGCTAGATAGATGTTTGGAAACTAACCTTGTTCTTAATTGGGAAAAGTGTCACTTTATGGTAGAACAGGGTATAGTGCTTGGTCATGTTGTGTCAGCTAAAGGTTTAGAGGTTGATAAAGCTAAGATAGATATTGTGTCTGCTTTGCCTTACCCCGCTAGTGTGCGGGAGATTCGCTCTTTTCTTGGACATGCAGGTTTCTATCGGCGATTTATCAAAGACTTCTCCAAAATAGCTCTGCCATTATGTAAATTGCTACAAAAAGATGTGGAATTCCAGTTCGATGAAGCGTGCAAGGAGGCATTTGACATGTTGAAGAGCCTATTGACTTCCGCACCTGTGATTCAACCGCCAAATTGGAATCTTCCCTTTGAAATAATGTGTGATGCAAGCAATTATGCAGTCGGAGCTGTTTTGGGCCAAAGAGTTGACAAAGCTGTCTATGCCATCTATTATGCCTCTAGAACATTGAATGTAGCTCAGATTAACTACTCGACAACTGAAAAAGAACTTTTATCTGTTGTTTTTGCTTTAGATAAATTTCGATCTTATTTACTTGGCACTAAAGTTGTAGTTTATTCTGACCATGCAGCTCTTAGGTATTTGTTGACCAAGAAGGACTCTAAACCCAGGATTATCAGATGGATTCTGCTGTTGCAGGAATTTGACTTGGAAATCAAGGATAAGAAGGGAGCAGATAACTTGGTAGCAGATCACTTGAGTCGATTGATGAGAGATGAGGAGGCACTACCTTTGCATGATTCCTTTCCAGATGAGCATCTCTTTTCTATTCAGGAGGAATTTCCTTGGTATGCGAATATTGTTAATTATTTAGCAAGTGCGTATATTCCCAATGAATTTTCTAAAAACCAGAAGAATAAGCTTAGGAGTGATGCTAGACATTATGTTTGGGATGATCCGTACCTGTGGAAATTTTGTGCTGATCAAATAATCCGTAGGTGTGTGCCTAATACCGAAACATTGTCTATTCTAACTTTTTGCCATTCCTATGCTTGTGGAGGTCATTTTGGACCCAAACGGACGGCTCATAAGGTTTTAGAAAGTGGTTTTTATTGGCCAACAATTTTTAAAGACTCATATCTATTTTGTAAATCATGCGAGAATTGTCAACGAACAGGTAACATATCTCATAGAAATCAAATGCCACAAACTCCCATTTTAATTGTTGAGATTTTTGATGTTTGGGGTATTGATTTTATGGGACCTTTTCCTGTTTCTCATGGTAATATTTACATTCTTTTGGCTGTTGACTATGTTTCTAAATGGGTGGAAGCTAAAGCCACCAGGACTGATGATTCTAAAGTGGTTGCAGATTTTGTCAAAACTAATATATTTGTAAGATTTGGAACTCCTAGAGCTATTATCAGCGATAGAGGAACTCACTTTTGCAACAGGATGCTAACAACACTTTTCAGGAAATACAATGTTTTGCATAAGATTTCTACATCTTATCATCCGCAAAGCAATGGTCAGGCTGAAGTATCTAACCGTGAAGTGAAATCCATTTTGGAGAAGGTTGTCAAGCCAAGTAGAAAAGATTGGAGTCTGCGGTTAGAAGATGCATTGTGGGCGTATAGAACTGCATACAAAACCCCCATTGGTATGTCTCCATACAGATTGATCTTTGGGAAGCCATGTCATCTACCCGTGGAGTTAGAACACCGAGCTTTTTGGGCGATCAAGCAATGTAATATGAGTTTGGATGAAGCTGGGATGCATAGGAAATTCCAGTTACAGGAGTTAGAAGAGATGAGGAATGAAGCATATGAGAGTTCTAGACTATACAAGAATAAGACAAAGGCCTTCCATGATAAGCAGATTTTGAGGAAAAATTTCACCGTTGGACAACAAGTTCTCCTATTTAATTCGAGGCTGAAGTTATTTCCAGGTAAGTTGCGTTCTCGTTGGGAAGGTCCATTTGTTATTACTAATGTGTTCTCTCATGGTGCTATAGATATACAGAATCCAAAGACAGGGAAAGTATTCAAGGTCAATGGACATAGGCTGAAACTTTTTTGTGACGGATTTCCGATGGTGAGTGTGGAGATGATAAACTTGGTGGATCCGAGTTTTGAGTGATGGAGGAGAATCGATGTCGGGCTAACGACATAAAACAAATGCGCTGCTTGGGAGGCAACCCAAGATCTCAGATTTGCTTTTCTATCCCTTTTTACTTATTTATTTGTTTTTTTTAGTTATTTCGCTCGTCTTTTGCATGCTTGTCTTACATTGGGGACAATATAAGGTTTGAGTGTGGGGGAGGGGTTTAGGTATAGGATAGGTAGGTTCTAAAATGTGAAAATCTGAGTTATTTGGTCAAGTTTTCAAAGGTTTTTGGTTTTAAAATGAAGATTGATGCCATTGATTGAATTTGTTTGATGCTAAATTAATTGGTAAATGATGATAATGAAGTTAGGACCCATAGTTGACAGATTTGAATTGAGTTGGTATTGCATGAGTACTTGAGTATGAGATACATGTTTACTTGACTGAGTTAGTTGTGGAGTTGACTTTGTGCACTGATTTCATGATTTAGAACTGTGTAACTGCTTATCTTGTTTGCAGGACCATGTGAAAAAATTGGAAATTTGAAAAAGAATTGAGAGTAAAAATTGAAAAGTTTTGTCTCAAAAAGAAAAAAAACATGTGGTGGGTTGAGATGGAGCGTAAAACGCACTCACCCATAAACACATGCAACGAGATGGAGTGTAAAATGCACTCGTTGGTGAGAAGAAAAGTGAGATGGAGCATAAAATGCACTCACTTAAGAAAAGAATGAGAAGAGGTGGAGTGGAGCATAAAATGCATTCACCTGAATGAAAAAAAATGGATAGCAGAAAGAAAAGGGAAAAAAACATGTTCTGGTTTTGAATCAGTGTGCACGGTTGTTGTTATTCCATATGACCTGAGTTGAGTATTTGTGTTACTCATAGGAGAGGCTTATGTGGTTTTAATTTGATTTAGAGATGTTCAGTGAGGAATGATGAGATTATTGTTATGAGTTGATTGATGAGGTATTGATCGAATTTCTGTTGATTGGTGTTAGTATTCATGGATGCTAATTGAATTTGAACCTTTGGGAGTTTGGTTGAATAGAATTCAAATGATTTCAATATAACTTTTGTTTTAGTTTACACGAGGACGTGTAAAGACTAAGTGTGGGGGAATTTGATAAGTGCATAATACTCATTTATTTTCATTCCTTTATATTTAGTTTATTGCATGTTTTATTGTGTATATGCACTTATTAGGTTGTTTATTGATTTCAGGACGATTCAGGGTCAAAAGTGGAAAAAGATGGAAAATCGGAGCCAAAACGAGAAAAGTTAAAAAGTTGGAAAATTTAGGGTTCTCGCCCCGGCGAGAACTTTGTACTGGAGTTTCTCGCCCCGGCGAGAAACCTTCTGCTCGTCTTCGCCCCAGCTGATCCAGAGCTCGCCCCGGCCCAACATTATTCTGGAGGTTCTCGCCCCGGCGAGAAACTCAGTGCAAAAATCCTCGCCCCGGCGGGAGTTCGCCCCGGCGAGAAAACTCAGGCATAAATCCTCGTCCCGGCGAGAAAGGCGGCGTTGACCAAGTTTGACCAGCTTTGACTTTTTGTAATTTTTGATGATTTCTAATTCAGATTGGATTCTTAATTCTTAGAGACTTAGGATATTATGTTAGGACTATAAATAGATGTTTTTAATTTATTATAGGGGGATCTTGACAACTACAATTGTAACCTTAATTGGAGAAGATTGAAGGCATGTCAGGCTAGACTCTTACTTTCAGTTCTAAGGGATGTTGAACCTTTTTCATAATTAATGGTTTAATCAGGTTTTATTTATTTATTCCTTCTTGCATGAGATTTATTCTGATAATCTGTTTTAACTGATTATGTGTTATTTAATCTTTTAATTTGATTTGGCCAATTGAATTAATTTGATTAATATCATCTGCTAGATTAAGATATAGTATTAAGTAAACGATATTATATCTGATCGTAGGTAGCGATTAATAGTATTTGAGTGTGGACAAGCTTTTGAATATTATTAAGATTATTAGAAGGCAAGTTAAATAATTCCTGATTGTGTAATTGTTTCTTGGAATAACCTAATTCTCTAATTATTCATGCTGCTGTTATATTAAATCTAGACTGATAGTTCTAGGTTATATAATAGTTAGAGTCTTTTGAGGCGATTGTCACATTAGATTTACACATAAGGAGAATTTCGGATAATTAGCGATTGCGGTTATCTAGGGTTATTAATCTCATTGAAGGGTAAATATTATCAAACTTGACTTTTCCATGATTGTGATGAGGTGATACTGAACTGAAGAACTGAAGCTTTTTATTCATTGATCATCTTTAATTACTGTGTTAGGTTAGCGAAACATACTCAAAACCCCCATTAATAGAAATAATAGGAATATCAGAATAAGTAAAAGACTAAATCACTTCTCTGTGGGATCGATACTTGCTTGTCATTATACTAAGTTTTGTGCTAGTAGAGTGTTAGTAAGGTATTAATTTTGGAGTGTAAAACGACAGCTCCCAAATTTTGGCGCCGTTGCCGGGGAAGTGTTATTTATCTTTATTTATTCTTCATTTTACTTTATTTCATTTTATTTTTGTTTATTATTGTAGTTTATGACACGATCCTCTCAATCCGGTGATTTGAATTTTGATCCAGAAATTGAGAAAACTGCACGCAGGCTAAGGAGAGAAGCTCGTCAAGCTCGAGACATCACTGCAGAGTCAGACGAAATTTCATCACCGGGACTCAACATAGCACTTGAATTACTGTCGAATACATCATCCACCGATTCAGAGGAAGAAGAAGAAATGGCGGTGCCAAATAACAATAGAACACTTAAAGAATTAGCCACTCCTAATCTCAATCAACAACCCTTATGCATTGAATATCCTATATTAACTGCTGCTTTTGAACTTAAATCGGGACTAATTCATCTTTTGCCTACTTTTCGTGGTCTCACAGGTGAAGATCCGTACAAGCACTTGAAGGAATTCCATGTGGTGTGTTCCACCATGAAGCCACATGGAATAACAGAGGATCAAATCAAGCTAAGGGCATTTCCATTCTCATTGGGAGATCTAGCAAAGGACTGGCTGTACTATCTTCCTTCAGGGTCAATACAGTCATGGAATGACATGAAAAGGCTGTTCTTGGAGAAGTACTTTCCTGCTTCAAGAGTTGCTAACATCAGAAAGGAGATATGCGGCATTCGACAGTTCAACGGAGAGACACTGTATGAGTATTGGGAAAGATTTAAAAAACTGTGTTCCAGTTGTCCTCCCCATCAAATAGACGATCAACACCTGATTCAGTACTTTTATGAGGGATTATTACCAATGGATCGGAGTATGATCGATGCTGCAAGTGGAGGAGCACTAGTGGATAAGACACCGGAGGCTGCAAGGACTTTAATTGCAAATATGGCTGCTAATTCTCAGCAGTATGGGACAAGGAATGATCGTGCACCGGTAAAAGTGAATGAGATTACCACGAGCAATCTTGAACAACAAATTTTTGATTTGACTGCGATGGTTAGACAATTGGCTACAGGAAATACACCAGCAGCAAAAGTTTGTGGGATTTGTTTAATGAATGGTCATAGTACTGATTCTTGTCCGACATTGCAAGAGGATGAAACCGCACAGCAAGCTAATGCAGTGGGAAATTATCAAGCACAACCGCAGCGGAAGTATGACCCATATTCAAATACTTACAATCCAGGATGGAGGGATCACCCAAACCTTAGTTATGGAGGAAATAGGCCACCAACGCAAAGCATGTATCCGGTTAGACAACAAGGGTTCCCACAAGGCTCTCCACCAGCTCCACATCAATATCAACCTAGACAGGCAGCTCCTGCAAATTCTGGAACATCTTTGGAAGACATATTCAAGGTATTCATGAGTCAGACACAGCAGTTCCAGCAGGAAACGAAATTTTTTTTTCAAGACTTGAGAAATCAGATAGGTCAACTTGCCACCACAGTGGGGAGGTTGGATGCTCAGGGTTCAGGAAAGTTGCACTCCCAAACATTTGTCAATCCAAGGGAGAATGCTAGTGCGATTACACTAAGGAGTGGAAAGGAGTTGGAAGTACCCAAAACAGTGACAGAAATTGAAAAGGAGAAGGCTAGTGACGAGATAGAGACACCGAGGGAAGCTATTACCCCATCTACTCCAGTTAAGACTCCACCGTTGCCGTTTCCACCTAGAACACACAAGACTTCAAAGAAGGAGGAAAAGGATAAGGAAATCTTGGAAACCTTCAGGAAGGTAGAAGTCAATATTCCTCTTTTGGAGGCCATCAAACAAGTGCCCAGGTATGCAAAGTTTTTGAAAGAATTGTGCACTAACAAAAGAAAATTGAAAGATGATGAAAAAGTTACTGTAGGAGAGAATGTGTCAGCAGTGCTTCAAAGAAAAATGCCTCCTAAATGTAAAGATCCAGGAATGTTTACAATCCCATGCAGAATAGGTAATACCAGATTTGAGAAAGCCATGCTAGATTTAGGAGCGTCAATAAATGTCATGCCATTATCTAGATTTGCTTCTTTAAATCTAGGGCCTTTGAAACAAACTGGTGTTATCATTCAACTTGCTGATCGTACTAACACTTACCCTCAAGGGGTAATTGAAGATGTCTTAGTGCAGGTGAATCAGTTAATATTTCCTGCAGATTTTTACATTGTGGATATGGAAGATGATAGATCTCCAAATCCCTCGCACATCTTGCTAGGAAGGCCATTCTTGAAAACAGCAAGGACAATGATCGATGTGCACAATGGGACCTTGACCATGGAATTTGATGGAGAGAAAATTCAGTTCAATATATATGACGCCATGAGGTATCCTAGTGATGTTGATCATGTTTTTGCCATTGACATCATTGATTCTATAGTGCAGGGATCTTTTGAACAAGACCACAGGGAAAGCTTGGAGATGGCTATTGCTAACAACTTGGACATGGATAAAGAGGAAGAATTTAACCAGAATCAAGAATTGAAGGAAGTTGTGGCTGTATTGCACTCTTTACCGAAATTCACAGATAAGTATGCAGTTCAATCAATTCAATTGCCTATTTCTCATAAAAAATTGTTACCATCTGTGGAGCAAGCTCCAATCTTAGAATTGAAACCCTTACCTGCTCACTTGAAATATGCATATTTAGGGACTAATGAAACTTTACCTGTGATTATTGCTAGTAATCTAACCAAAGTGCAGGAAGAAAAATTGTTGAGAGTTCTAAGAGACCATGTCACAGTGTTTGGTTGGACGATAGCAGATATGAAAGGCATAAGCCTCGCGATGTGCATGCATAAGATTCTTTTGGATGACGGAGCAAAGCCCACGAGAGAAGCACAACGAAGATTAAATCCACCCATGATGGAGGTAGTCAAGAAAGAGGTGATTAAATTACTAGATGCAGGCATAATCTACCCCATCTCCGACAGTCAGTGGGTGAGTCCGGTACAGGTAGTTCCGAAGAAGTCTGGAATAACTGTCATCACGAATGACAATAATGAGTTGGTGCCCACACGGATACAAACAGGATGGAGAGTGTGTATTGACTACAGGAAACTAAATGTTGTAACTAGAAAAGATCACTTTCCTCTTCCTTTTATTGATCAAATGCTAGAACGATTAGCGGGGCATACTTATTATTGCTTTCTAGATGGTTTTTCAGGTTATAATTAGATCGTGATTGCACCCGAAGACCAGGAAAAGACCACATTCACGTGTCCATTTGGTACTTTTGCATACCGGAGGATGTCATTTGGACTTTGTAATGCACCAGGTACTTTCCAGCGATGCATGGTAAGCATTTTTTCTGATCTTTTGGAAAATTGCATCGAGGTCTTTATGGATGATTTCACAGTACATGGTGATTCTTTGGATTTGTGCTTGGAAAATCTAACGCGTGTGCTAGATAGATGTTTGGAAACTAACCTTGTTCTTAATTGGGAAAAGTGTCACTTTATGGTAGAACAGGGTATAGTGCTTGGTCATGTTGTGTCAGCTAAAGGTTTAGAGGTTGATAAAGCTAAGATAGATATTGTGTCTGCTTTGCCTTACCCCGCTAGTGTGCGGGAGATTCGCTCTTTTCTTGGACATGCAGGTTTCTATCGGCGATTTATCAAAGACTTCTCCAAAATAGCTCTGCCATTATGTAAATTGCTGCAAAAAGATGTGGAATTCCAGTTCGATGAAGCGTGCAAGGAGGCATTTGACATGTTGAAGAGCCTATTGACTTCCGCACCTGTGATTCAACCGCCAAATTGGAATCTTCCCTTTGAAATAATGTGTGATGCAAACAATTATGCAGTCGGAGCTGTTTTGGGCCAAAGAGTTGACAAAGCTGTCCATGCCATCTATTATGCCTCTAGAACATTGAATGTAGCTCAGATTAACTACTCGACAACTGAAAAAGAACTTTTATCTGTTGTTTTTGCTTTAGATAAATTTCGATCTTATTTACTTGGCACTAAAGTTGTAGTTTATTCTGACCATGCAGCTCTTAGGTATTTGTTGACCAAGAAGGACTCTAAACCCAGGATTATCAGATGGATTCTGCTGTTGCAGGAATTTGACTTGGAAATCAAGGATAAGAAGGGAGCAGATAACTTGGTAGCAGATCACTTGAGTCGATTGATGAGAGATGAGGAGGCACTACCTTTGCATGATTCCTTTCCAGATGAGCATCTCTTTTCTATTCAGGAGGAATTTCCTTGGTATGCGAATATTGTTAATTATTTAGCAAGTGCGTATATTCCCAATGAATTTTCTAAAAAACCAGAAGAATAAGCTTAGGAGTGATGCTAGACATTATGTTTGGGATGATCCGTACCTGTGGAAATTTTGTGCTGATCAAATAATCCGTAGGTGTGTGCCTAATACCGAAACATTGTCTATTCTAACTTTTTGCCATTCCTATGCTTGTGGAGGTCATTTTGGACCCAAACGGACGGCTCATAAGGTTTTAGAAAGTGGTTTTTATTGGCCAACAATTTTTAAAGACTCATATCTATTTTGTAAATCATGCGAGAATTGTCAACGAACAGGTAACATATCTCATAGAAATCAAATGCCACAAACTCCCATTTTAATTGTTGAGATTTTTGATGTTTGGGGTATTGATTTTATGGGACCTTTTCCTGTTTCTCATGGTAATATTTACATTCTTTTGGCTATTGACTATGTTTCTAAATGGGTGGAAGCTAAAGCCACCAGGACTGATGATTCTAAAGTGGTTGCAGATTTTGTCAAAACTAATATATTTGTCAGATTTGGAACTCCTAGAGCTATTATCAGCGATAGAGGAACTCACTTTTGCAACAGGATGCTAGCAGCACTTTTCAGGAAATACAATGTTTTGCATAAGATTTCTACATCTTATCATCCGCAAAGCAATGGTCAGGCTGAAGTATCTAACCGTGAAGTGAAATCCATTTTGGAGAAGGTTGTCAAGCCAAGCAGAAAAGATTGGAGTCTGCGGTTAGAAGATGCATTGTGGGCGTATAGAACTGCATACAAAACCCCCATTGGTATGTCTCCATACAGATTGATTTTTGGGAAGCCATGTCATCTACCCGTGGAGTTAAAACACCGAGCTTTTTGGGCGATCAAGCAATGTAATATGAGTTTGGATGAAGCGGGGATGCATAGGAAATTCTAGTTACAGGAGTTAGAAGAGATGAGGAATGAAGCATATGAGAGTTCTAGACTATACAAGAATAAGACAAAGGCCTTCCATGATAAGCAGATTTTGAGGAAAAATTTCACCGTTGGACAACAAGTTCTCCTATTTAATTCGAGGCTGAAGTTATTTCCAGGTAAGTTGCGTTCTCGTTGGGAAGGTCCATTTGTTATTACTAATGTGTTCTCTCATGGTGCTATAGATATACAGAATCCAAAGACAGGGAAAGTATTCAAGGTCAATGGACATAGGCTGAAACTTTTTTGTGACGAATTTCCGATGGAGAGTGTGGAGATGATAAACTTGGTGGATCCGAGTTTTGAGTGATGGAGGAGAATCGATGTCGGGCTAACGACATAAAACAAATGCGCTGCTTGGGAGGCAACCCAAGATCTCAGATTTGCTTTTCTATCCCTTTTTACTTATTTATTTGTTTTTTTTAGTTATTTCGCTCGTCTTTTGCATGCTTGTCTTACATTGGGGACAATGTAAGGTTTGAGTGTGGGGGAGGGGTTTAGGTATAGGATAGGTAGGTTCTAAAATGTGAAAATCTGAGTTATTTGGTCAAGTTTTCAAAGGTTTTTGGTTTTAAAATGAAGATTGATGCCATTGATTGAATTTGTTTGATGCTAAATTAATTGGTAAATGATGATAATGAAGTTAGGACCCATAGTTGACAGATTTGAATTGAGTTGGTATTGCATGAGTACTTGAGTATGAGATACATGTTTACTTGACTGAGTTAGTTGTGGAGTTGACTTTGTGCACTGATTTCATGATTTAGAACTGTGTAACTGCTTATCTTGTTTGCAGGACCATGTGAAAAAATTGGAAATTTGAAAAAGAATCGAGAGTAAAAATTGAAAAGTTTTGTCTCAAAAAGAAAAAAACATGTGGTGGGTTGAGATGGAGCGTAAAACGCACTCACCCATAAACACATGCAACGAGATGGAGCGTAAAACGCACTCGTTGTTGAGAAGAAAAGTGAGATGGAGCATAAAATGCCCTCACTTAAGAAAAGAATGAGAAGAGGTGGAGTGGAGCATAAAATGCATTCACCTGAATGAAAAAAAATGGATAGCAGAAAGAAAAGGGAAACAAACATGTTCTGGTTTTGAATCAGTGTGCACGGTTGTTGTTATTCCATATGACCTGAGTTGAGTATTTGTGTTACTCATAGGAGAGGCTTATGTGGTTTCAATTTGATTTAGAGATGTTCAGTGGGGAATGATGAGATTATTGTTATGAGTTGATTGATGAGGTATTGATCGAATTTCTGTTGATTGGTGTTAGTATTCATGGATGCTAATTGAATTTGAACCTTTGGGAGTTTGGTTGAATAGAATTCAAATGATTTCAATATAACTTTTGTTTTAGTTTACACGAGGACGTGTAAAGACTAAGTGTGGGGGAATTTGATAAGTGCATAATACTCATTTATTTTCATTCCTTTATATTTAGTTTATTGCATGTTTTATTGTGTATATGCACTTATTAGGTTGTTTATTGATTTCAGGAGGATTCAGGGTCAAAAGTGGAAAAAGATGGAAAATCGGAGCCAAAACGAGAAAAGTTGAAAAGTTGGAAAATTTAGGGTTCTCGCCCCGGCGAGAACTTTGTACTGGAGTTTCTCGCCCCGGCGAGAAACCTTCTGCTCGTCTTCGCCCCAGCTGATCCAGAGCTCGCCCCGGCCCAACATTATTCTGGAGGTTCTCGCCCCGGCGAGAAACTCAGTGCAAAAATCCTCGCCCCGGCGGGAGTTCGCCCCGGCGAGAAAACTCAGGCATAAATCCTCGCCCCGGCGATAAAGGCGGCGTTGACCAAGTTTGACCAGCTTTGACTTTTTGTAATTTTTGATGATTTCTAATTCAGATTGGATTCTTAATTCTTAGAGACTTAGGATATTATGTTAGGACTATAAATAGATGTTTTTAATTTATTATAGGGGGATCTTGACAACTACAATTGTAACCTTAATTGGAGAAGATTGAAGGCATGTCAGGCTAGACTCTTACTTTCAGTTCTAAGGGATGTTGAACCTTTTTCATAATTAATGGTTTAATCAGGTTTTATTTATTTATTCCTTCTTGCATGAGATTTATTCTGATAATCTGTTTTAACTGATTATGTGTTATTTAATCTTTTAATTTGATTTGGCCAATTGAATTAATTTGATTAATATCATCTGCTAGATTAAGATATAGTATTAAGTAAACGATATTATATCTGATCGTAGGTAGCGATTTATAGTATTTGAGTGTGGACAAGCTTTTGAATATTATTAAGATTATTAGAAAGCAAGTTAAATAATTCCTGATTGTGTAATTGTTGCTTGGAATAACCTAATTCTCTAATTCTTCATGCTGCTGTTATATTAAATCTAGACTGATAGTTCTAGGTTATATAATAGTTAGAGTCTTTTGAGGCGATTGTCATATTAGATTTACACATAAGGAGAATTTCGGATAATTAGCGATTGCGGTTATCTAGGGTTATTAATCTCATTGAAGGGTAAATATTATCAAACTTGACTTTTCCATGATTGTGATGAGGTGATACTGAACTGAAGAACTGAAGCTTTTTATTCATTGATCATCTTTAATTACTGTGTTAGGTTAGCGAAACATACTCAAAACCCCCATTAATAGAAATAATAGGAATATCAGAATAAGTAAAAGACTAAATCACTTCTCTGTGGGATCGATCCTTGCTTGTCATTATACTAAGTTTTGTGCTAGTAGAGTGTTAGTAAGGTATTAATTTTGGAGTGTAAAACGACAGCTCCCAACTCTCTCATCTGAGCTCCGATTGGGACGATTCAATATGTTCTGGAGAGGTAAGAAGTAGATCTACAACTTTCATGTTTTATAAATTGAGAGATTCTAGCTGGATCAAGGTCGAAATTGGGTTTCAAATGGCAAGCTGAAAATTCAAACATGATAACTCCAAGCTTTGATCTCTTTTCAATTCCAATTGTCCATTTTTGCCCCTCCTTAGCCTTTCCTACAAAATAAACATAAACATATCAAAAGTAACATGAGAACACCCAAGAATAAGTAATATTTCAAGATAAAGAATACCAGATTCGTAGGTATTAAACTCACTTATCAAATACCCCTAAACTTGAATATTTGCTTGTCCTCAAGCAAAACATTAAGAACAAAACTTAGAAAGATGATTCCCTACAAATCAATTACTCAAGCAATGAATCAATATGAAGTTGAACAATGTCCTCAATGGTTACAACAAATGATAACTCAAAGAAAATCTCAAAACAATGTCATTTCTAAAATTTTGACACATTCGCTAGTTCCACATCTATTCATGATCCTTTAATTGTGTGTGTGTCCAACTGTTCAAACTAATTATAGCTCATATAAGCTGTTAAAATCAAACACTTCATAAAAGATTTTCAATATCAATTCTAGAAGCTCACTTTTCACATCAATATCCGCTAATAAAAACAACACATAATTTAGAGGATCAACAGGATATTTTTTCAAACAAATAAGCATTCTTGGATCATTATTAACATTTTTACACCTTCCCAAGTAGTTCAAAAACATTCTTATTTTGAGTTTTTTGTGAGTACATTTTATGCTCCATCTCACCTATGCTTCTAAGTAAGTGCGTTTTACACTCCCTCTCACTTTTCATTGAATGAGTGTGTTTTAAGCTCCATCTCGCTTCATGTGTTTATGAGTGAGTGCGTTTTACGCTTCATCTCAACTCACCACATGATTCATTCTTTCTACTCAGGAAGGTGAAAGTTCAATTTTAATTTTTTTTTTCAAATAATCCAAGATACTAGATAATCCAAAATTTTCCCCAAACTTATGTGGGTGCCTAAATTTCGCTTCAAATGATACTCAAATAAGTTTTCTAGAGTTTAAATGATATCTCCACAAAAGCATTTAAATTTTTTACAGATGGATATGTGTTTAAAAGTGTACAAGGATCACAAACAGTGTAAAAACTAACTAATAATTAAAATATAGACTATGCACATTCATCAATCCTCCAAAAGAGTTAAAAACTAACTAAACACATATTTATCATTGGCCAAAATCAATTACAACCAAATCATTGCCCAAGTAATTACCAAATATGACTAAATACCCCCAAACTTAAAACAGACATTGTCCTCAATGTAAGCAAGACAAAAGGACTTTCCTGTTAAATGATAGTTATTCGCGTCCTCATCTTGTGACATCCCCAAATCCGGGTACTTAAATCCTGCGAATATGGTGCTCACTGTCCAAAACAATCACATATAACTACCCATAAGAAAGGATAATAATAAACTTCATCAACCATCATTCCATTAGAGGGTTACATCTCAAATAAAATCCCAGGTCATCTAACCTTTATTACATCATTTTCGGAAATAAAATATAATAATAATAAATAAGTCTCGTTACATAAGCTTTATCAAATAAAAGTAAATTATTCTTTATTAATTATTCATCTTGCCCTTGCTCGTGGATGGCTCATCAGACTTTTGAATCTTAACTGCAATGTTTTATGCAAGGGTGAGCAAAACAATTGCCCACCAGGGTAACAATAACAATAATAACATAGAAATAATTAATGAATAGATTTCAAGTGAATAATATAATATTTCCTGAAATCAGTCAACGATAATCAAGAACTGATAACTCAATAGGAAACTTGGCTTTTGAATCAAGATTAGAAAGCAAGACCAAAAGTACATCTGAGGGTCACAAGACCAAGAACTATGTCCTAGGTTAACAAGTATTTCTACCATAACCTTTAACAGGTCGTGAATCCATTTCGCTCTGGCCATTAGATGTGAAACGCGGATCTCGGTCTGACACAATTGACTCTGGAACACCGTGCCTTGAAACAATCTCCTTAACATACAATTTTGCCAATTGATCTAAATTAAATCTAATCTTGGTCGACAAGAAATGTGCTGATTTTGTCAGTCGGTCCACGATAACCCATATCACGTCATAACCCTTTTGAGTAGTTGGAAGACCTACCACGAAATCTATCATGATATGCTCCCATTTTCATTCTAGTATTTCCAACGGTTGCAACAACCTACTTGGTCTTTGATGCTCTGTTTTGACTTTTTGGCATGTTAATCACTTTGCAAAACATTCGGCAACCTCCTTTTTTATATTTGGCCACCAGAAATGTTGTCGAAGATCATGGTACATTTTTATACTCCCTGGGTGAATTGAATATCTCGAGTTATGAGCTTCATTCAATAATTCCTCTCTGACTTCCGGTACTAGCGGAACCCAGACTCTTCCTTCGAATCTTAACAATCCTTCGACATCGACTTTAAATTTCAGTTCCTCCCCTTCAGATACTCGCTTCCTTACTCTCTCACACTCCTCATCCTGGAGTTGTGCTTTCTTCACTTTATCCACTAAGGTTGGACGGGTCTCCATTTGGAATAATTTTTCGTCCGATTCCCTTGGATATGTCACCTCTATCTCTAACTTCGCCATTTTTGATATGAGCTTCTCCTAAGCAGTTAACAACGACAACTTCTCCCAACCTTTTCTGCTTAAGGCATCGATAACCACATTATCATTCCCTGGATGGTATAGAATTTCACAGTCATAGTCCTTGATCAATTCCAATCATCACCTCTAACGCATATTTAAATCTTTTTGTGTGAAAATATACTTCAGACTTTTATGGTCCATGTATATCTCACATTTTTCCCCATAGAGATAGTGCCTCCAAATCTTCAAAGCAAATACTACTGCAACTAACTCCATATCTTGGGTCGAATATCTTTTTTCATAGTCCTTTAACTGTCGCGATGCATATGCAATGACCTTGCCGTTTTGCATAAGCACACATCCTAGTCCCTTATGCGATGCGTCACTATACACCACAAAATTCCCTGTATTATCTGGCAAAGACAACACAGGTGCCATACTTAACCTCTTCTTCAATTCTTGAAAACTTTCTTCGCATTTCTCCGTCCAAACGAACTTAACTACTTTCTTTGTCAAGTTAGTCAACGGAGTGGCTATCTTGGAGAAATCTTGAATAAATCGTCTATAATATCCTGCCAATGCTAAGAAACTCCTTACATCTGACGGTGTCTTCGGCTGATCCCAATTTATCACAGCTTCTACCTTTGATGGATCTATCGAAATTCCGTCCTTGTCAATCACATGTCCAAGAAATTGTACACGCTCCAACCAAAATTTGCATTTTGAAAACTTCACATACAACTTCTCTCTTCTTAATACCTCCAACGTCACCCTCAAGTGTTCTACATGCTCTTCATGGGTTTTAGAATATACCAATATGTCATCGATGAATACCACCACAAACTTGTCCAAAAATGGCTTAAACACCCTATTCATTAAGTCCATAAACGCTGCAGGTGCATTAGTTAAACCTAAGGACATTACTAGAAACTCGTAATGACCATACCGAGTTCTGAACGCCGTCTTCGGTATATCTTCCTTCCTCACCTTCAACTGATGATACCCATTTCTCAAATCTATTTTTGAAAAGTACTTAATTCCTTTCAACTGATCAAATAAATCGCCAATCCTTGGCAATGGATTCTTATTCTTAATAGTGACCTTATTTAACTCCCTATAATCAATACAAAGTCACATTGACCCATCTTTCTTCTTGACAAACAATACCGGCGCTCCGCACGGTGTTACGCTCGGCTGAATATACTTCTTATCCAATAATTCCTGCAGTTGAACCATCAACTCCTTCATCTCCACTGGAGCCATACGGTACGTGGCTTTTGATATAGGGGCAGTCCCTAGTGTTAGATCGATTACGAACTTAATTTCCTTATCTGGCGGAAGTCCTGGCAAATCGTCTTGAAACACGTCTGTAAAATCTCTAACGACCGGTATTTCCTCTAACTTCGCACCCATCTTTCGCGTATCGACTATGTAGGCTAGATATCCTACACATCTTTATCTTAACAACATTCTGGCCTGTATCATCGTCAGACAACTCGATTGTCTAGGCGATATGCTACCAAAGAATACTACCTTTAACTTCTTTGGAGTCATTAGGTTTACACTTCTTTTGGTAATCAATTATCGCCCCATGGCTAAATAACTAATCCATTCCCAAAATAACATCAAATTCCCCACGTTTAATCGGAATTAAGTCCACTGTCATCAAATGACCTTTAATATTTACGCGACAGTTCTTGTGTACAAACCTAACCGGAATCACTTCCCTATTCGTAATTTCTATGTTCAAAGGGTAATCTAATTCTTCTTGAAGCAATTCTAATTTTCTAGCAAATTCATCGGATATAAATGAACAAGTAGCACCCGAATCAAATAATACGTAAGCATTAATATCATTAATCGGAATTATACCTGACACTACATCCTTTGACTGCATAACATCCTGCACCGTCATGTTGAATGTTCGGGCAGTTGGTCAATTTGATGGCGCTGGTCCGGTTATAGTCAAATTGCCGCCGCTGTTGTTTTCCCTACCTCCGCTTGCTCCTCCTGCTACTTTCTTAGGACAATCACGAGCCAAATGCTCCTTTGATCCACAGGTGAAACACACACCTTTCTTCGGACTAGGGCAATTTGTCGCTATATGACCCTCTTGACCACAGTTATAACACACCCTTTTTCCTTTCATGCACACTCCCACGTGATTCTTTCTGTAGGTAACACAAGCCTCAATCTTCTTCTTCTGATTTCCCTGCTGATTACCAACAGTGATACTGTCATTCCACTTCTTTTTCTGACTATTGCCACTATGGCTACCACCTGCTTTGTTCTCATTTTCACTCTTTTTCTTCTTCTGCTCCTGGTTGTACTTTGTCAGGGCATCACTTCCACCTTCTGCTATAATTGCCTTTTCTAACACAGCTGCGAACGAATTAAGTTGGAACATAGAGACTCGACTATACAACCAGGGCTTTAGTCCCTGTTCGAACCTCCTCGCCTTCCTCTCGTCAGTGTTGACTTGATATGGCACAAACCTCGTCAACTCATTAAATCTTGTAGCATACTCTGATACTGTCATCGTTCTCTACTTGAGTTCTAAAAACTGAACCTCCATTTGACTCTGCGTGCTAGGCGAAAAGTATGTTTCGAAAAACATCTCTTTAAACCTTTCCCAAAGAATCACTCCTTGACCACCTTTACATTTGTTAGCCTGCCACCAGTAGCTTGCTTCTGCTTTTAATATGAAGGCAACGAAATCAGTCTTTTGATCCTCCGCCACCTTAGCAACTTCGAATACCTTCTCCATTTCCATAATCCACGTTTGGGCTTCGATCGGATTGATAGTCCCTCTAAACTCTGGAGGTCCTACAACTTTAAAGTCTTTGAAAGTTGTGGCATGAGTTGGAGCTTGATTCATAAGTGCACCCAGTAATAGATTCACAAACTGCTGCATTGAATTAATGTCAGCTTTACCGTTACCATCAGAAGATTCTTCGGGGGTTGGTGAATGTGGTTGTCTTCTTCTTGGCGGCATCTTACTGTTTGAAATTTTGCGCTATTAGATCATTATTCATTCACGTACCAAAACATTTAAGCTTATCTTAAACATTTTAAAATAACACGTAACATAACCAATAAACCTTTATATTTATTCATTTCTGCTTTGAAATATAACATAGATAGCATCATTGTTATTTACATCATTTATTTCATAACTTAAATAAAAGTTGGAATTTAAATATTTACATCACTATTTCATTAAACTACTTGACTACTCTTTCTTTCTCGCTAACTCCTCCCTTAGGGCCTCCACCTTATCTTCAGTCCTTAACCGCTTCCTAATTTCTTCCTCCCAAAAAGTCTATACCGACTGGTTACTAATCTAGAGGTCTCGAACTTCCGCCTCCAACTCTCGTATCTTATTTACCATCTCAGAGTTCTGAGTTTCTAAGTTATTCATATGCGCCCACATCTGGAAGAAACCTCTCACCGCAGATACTTGTTCGGACTCCGTCTCTGACTTCATCTCCTCATGGTCCTCCTCCGATTCACTATTAGCTGTTACCTCGACTATTAGCTTTGGTACAACTATTAACTACTCACTCACCATATGAATATCTCTAACTTAGTATTTTAATTAAATTAGTATTTTAAATTAAACATTTTTTTATGGTAAAAATAGATTATACTCATCACTTAAAACTCTCTATGAGTTCATCCCCTCATTATCTCCACTAATTTCTCTAAGGTTATATCCTAAGGTACTCGCACCTATGGTTTATAACCTGAGGCTCTGATACCAACTTGTGACATCCCCAAATCTGGAAACTTAAATTCTGCGGATATGGTGCTCACTGTCCAAAACAATCACATCTAACTACCCATAAGAAATGATAATAATAAACTTCATAAACCATTATTCTATTAGAGGGTTACATCTCAAATAAAATATCAGGTCATCTAACCTTTATTACATCATTTGCGAAAATAAAACATAATAATAATAATAAATAAGTCTCGTTACATAAGCTTTATCAAATAAAAGTAATTTATTCTTCATTAATTGGTCATCTTGCCCTTGCTCGTGGACTACTCATCAGACTTCTCAATCTTAGTTGCAATATTTTATGCAAGGGTGAGCAAAATAATTGCCCACCAGGGTAACAATAACAATAATAACATAGAAATAATCAATGAATAGTTTCAATCAAATAATATAATCTTTCCTGAAATCAGTCAACGATAATCAAGAATTGATAACTCAATAGGAAACTCGGCTTTTGAATTAAGATTATAAAGCAAGACCAAAAGTACATCTGAGGGTTACAAGACTACGAACTACGTCCTAGGTTAACAAATATTTCTACCGTAACCTTTAACAGTCTTATAGACTATGGACCATCCATCTCGCACTCCGGGGGATCAGCCCTTTGTACAATGTATTGTGCACAAACATTTTAACGCTATTGCATAATATAATCCCCTATAATAGGGTTGTTCATCTCAGCATTGACATTAGGATCCGCACCAAATGAAGTTTGGTTTGGATTAACTTCAAAGAAATTCTGAATCTTTGGAACGTTCATCAACTATGGACTAGTCGAATCAAAAAGGGTTCGATAGCCATTTAAGAGTTTGATAACAATATAATCTCGTATAATGGTACATAAGCAAATCATGATTCAATAAGTGATAGAGCCACAATGATTCATAATTGGATAAACATCATTTGCCGAAGTAATGCTTTTGGAAGAACTAGAAAGCTTATTTAAGAACACGGGCATTGAATTAAATTAAGAAACCTCGCTGAATAAATAAGTAGCAAAGGTTAAGAAACTTGCACAATGTAAAAGTAGAGTTAAGGAACTTGCCTCGTGCGTTAGCTAATCAATTACAACTCACGTTCTCCAATATCCTACACATATCATTAGAATCATCACACCAATTAGTTACATTACAATTATGTTTACAGGTTTAACTTCCATTTCACTTAACTTAGTTATCCTAGTTAAGTTTATAGTCTTTAACTTCAGTTGACTATACTAACCACATACCACGAATCTTGTAACCTTTCTTCGCATATAACATAAGGCTTAGCACTTAAACAACATTACTAAACCTCACGAACATCAAGCTTAAATCTTATATAACTTACTAATTCATAACGTATAATCATCAACTGTGTAATTACAATGTGTTATTAAGTCTTATAACATATTTTATATTTGATCATCATTCATTAAGGTTATATAAACATTCTTAGAATCATACACTTAAATGCTCATTTCTAGGCCAAACTGCCTACTGGCGCTGCAGCGCCACCTTTATACTAAGAACTGGCGCTGCGACGCTGATATTATACTAGAGACCAGTGCTGCGGCGCTGATGAGTGTATTTTATACACACAATTTGGGTACTTTTGGCCTTGATAATTTGCAAGTCTTTAGGTATTTTATGTGGTTTTTATGTATTTTTATCTTATTTCTACATAAATTAGTTTTTAGTTATTTTTACATGTTTTATGTTGCTTTGATGCATTTTCATTATGTTTGTAGGAATTGAAATAAAGACCGCTCGGATCGTTGTTTGTATTGACTCAATGTCCGTGCCTGGACGTCTGTGCCCGAATGGTAGTATGATGGAAATTTGTGCTTGGCGACGCTCGATGCTTAATTTGACAACATTTGGTAGTTGGGCATGCACGGCGTCGGAAAGCGTGCACGGCGTGCGGCGTCGACCAAGCCACGAGGGCAAGCCCGTGCTTAGATAATCGTGCCCGAATGATAACACGGTGAAAATTTATGTTTGGCGATGCTCGGGGCTTAATTTGATGACATTTGGAAGTTGGGCGTGCACGGCGTTGGAAAGCGTGCACGGCGTGCGGCTTCGACCAAGCCGCGGGCACGGCGTGCGGCAGACTGGGCGCCAGCGTGCGGCCCAGGCGCTGGGCGCGGGCGCATGGGCGCGGCGTGCGGGCGCGCGCTGGGCGTGCGGGCGTGTTGGCGCGCTGGGTGTGCGGGGGTGTTGGCGCGCTGGGCGTGCGGGCGTGTGCGGGCGTGTGCGGCGGGCGCTGGGCGCGGGCGCATGGGCGCGGCGTGCGGGCGCGCGGCGTGGGCGTGCGGCGTTGGGCGCGCGCGGGGCCTCGGCAGCGGGCGTGGGTGTGCGGCCAGCGTGCGGCCCAGGCGCTGGGCGCGGGCGCGCGGCGCGGGCGTGCAGCCTTGGGCGTGCGGCCAGCGTGCGGCCCAGGCGCTGGGCGCGGGCGCGCGCGCTGGCGTGCGGGCGCGCGGCGCGGGCGTGCGGCCTTGGGCGTGCGGCCAGCGTGCAGCCCAGGCGCTGGGCGCGGGCGCGCGCGCCGGCGTGCGGGCGCGCCAACGCCGTGCTGAGTGCGATCTGACACAGTTTTAGTGCGATCTGAGCTCCATTTTGTCCGATTTTTGCTAGGGTTTCTTGATCGAGGCTATATATAATCTCTTCTAAGCTTCATTTCAGACATCTAGGGTTTGGGAGGCTAGACTAAAACATCAAAATAGAGAGAAAAAGTGCTGCAATACAAGGAAAACTCAGCAAAAACTAAAGAACTAAGAAGGAAGCCTTGTCAAAGGGACAGCTAGAAAGAGGGAGGCTACAATATACATCAACCAACAGAGCTCAAGGCTGCAAATCAAGCTAAATCAAGCCAAAAGCCAAGGAACTCAGTCAAGAAGAATTGCAAGGCCAAGGTGGAGAGTTGGAAACCATCAGCAACCAAAGGAACACCAACTCAATAGCTCCAAAAGTGGTTTCATTTCTAGATTTCTATCTTTTTTGTAATTCGAATTTGACAATGTATCAATTGAAAATGATGTTTATTGTAGCTAACATGAACTAACCTTCTATTCTAAGATTGCAATGGAACCCAACACTTAATTTGAATTGAATTCTCTCTCTATTGATTTTAGTTATGCATGTGTGAATTGATTGTCATAACCTTTGCTTCTAGATTAATTGCTTGGCCCGTAATTACCGTGGGAACCTATATGAACTTGACGAACGGATTATAGGTTAAGACCTAGTTATGATAACATGTGAAAGTATAGATTGTTGTGGGTCATTAATTGGATTAAGTGACGTGTGTCTTATTAATTATCTGCAATAATAGGTATCTTGATAGTAGTTGGGATAGATATATACCTAATTACCGCATGCAACCTATTGAGAATCTAGTCTTAATGACTTCCGACGTGAAAGTTGGTAATTGAAGGGAGGATTACTTAGATTTGGTGACACGTGTCTAGTAATCATTCCTGAAATTAGTCTCTTGATAGTGTATAGGATAGACATATACCTATACACCGCTTAGGAAGATTCGTGATTGACCATCGACAGAGGCTCTTATGTAGTTTTGACTTCTCGGTTGTCAATTCGTATGCTATAACTAAATGAAAAGAGAGAGTTAGGAGATTCAAATGACGTGTTGGGGGAAATTGTAATCTTAGACCCTTTTATCTTGATATTTTACCGCACTTTACTCATTATTTGACTTGTGAACTCAACCAATCAACAAATTATCAAATCTTCATTGTTTAAATTAGATCAATTTGATAGACGATTGGCACTTGGTTATTATTTGTCACAATTCCCTGTGGGTTCGACTCATATCTTATCATATATTACTTGTTGACCGTGTATACTTGCACGTGTGTGTTTATCGATAGCTAAATCGACCAACAAGTTTTTGGCAACTGTGTAATTACAATGTGTTATTAAGTCTTATAACATATTTTATATTTGATCATCATTCATTAAGGTTATATAAACATTCTTAGAATCATACACTTAAATGCTCATTTCTAGGCCAAACTGCCTACTGGCGCTGCAGCGCCACCTTTATACTAAGAACTGGCGCTGCGACGCTGATATTATACTAGAGACCAGTGCTGCGGCGCCCAGATAAGCTTGCACTGCGGCGCTACGGCGTTGCGATGCAGACTCAGCCACTACTGCTTCGCGAACAGCACAGAACAACCCAAAAACTCCCAATTTGTTCACCCAAACAACAAATTAACTAAATCCAGATGCTACAAACTTCATAGAATCAAAACCAAGCATGTATAAAATGATTCTAACATATCAACCCACTTAAACAACCAATTTAAAAGAATTAAAACCAAAGTTCATGCTCTATCTTCATATTTCAATATGTTTAGCGTAATCAACCACTACGAATTCGTTATTCAACCAAATTGATCCATTTAACTTTCGTTGTTTTCGTATCTCATTATATTAACAACATCCATCATCAATTTCAGATTCTATACATGAATTCTCAGCCAATTTTTGACCCAAAATAGACCAAAACATACATATTACAACAAAATTTAAATTTTCTCTTCTAACACATGTTTCATAAATTTGATTACCCAAAAATCATTTATAGATGCTATATAATAGATTATACATACTTCATAACATATATATCCTTATCCCTCATCAAATCATATAACCAAATTAACTTTACAGTGAAGAACTTTGCTAAAACATAACCAAGAGTTTAAAATTAGATTATTACCTCTTGATTCTTCTTTAGACTTAGAATAGATGATTAGGAGAGTTTGATTAATCCCTTTTTGCCTCTTGATTTCTCAGAGCTTCTTCTCAATTTTCATAGAGAACTCTCTTCTCTCAATTTCTCTCAGCCTTATAGAACTTAACTGATAAACATCACGTATATTCTAATTTGGCTATCAGTTATACAAACCAAAGGTTCTAGCTATTATGGAATATAAGGAGTCTAGGCCACGTTTGGCAAAACCAGGTTAAACTCCATTCTAATTTATTTTTATAATTTCCTTATAGATACACTTGTCACACTTAAATTTAATTAAACTTATTTTATTAATAAATCAAATTAAACTTTACTAATAAAATTATAATTTCTATTTAGCCAACCATAATTATAATTTTATCTAATAAATCATTAATCCTCTAATTTAATTATACAATTAAATTAGAATATTACCATCACACCCGCATAATAAAATACACACCAATTGTTTATCATCAATTTATTTAATATCATCATACTTAAATAAATTATTCCACAATAATTTCCATCAAATATTTTTTTTTATTCAATAAATAAACCAACTAAAATATTTATTTAATTCGATAAATATTTTTAATTAATTACAAAAAATCACATTCGTTACACATCTGCTATGTCTAGGGGGCGACACCTGGAATCAGCTGGAAATTGAACTTTGTGGGCCTGAAACTTCGTAGTTAGTGCATTTGGAGAGACTTTATTACTAAACCTACCTAATATGCAATTAAAATTTAACCTAACTAATAAACAATCAATAAAATGAAAACTAACCTTGCTAATATGCAATCTACTAAACATAAAAATTTAAAACTTGGGTTGCCTCCTAATAAGCGCTTGGTTTATAGTCGTCAGCTCGACTTCTCGAACTCTATCCAATTCCCTTTATGTCTGCTATAGTCCAACCAATGGTTGTTTTGAGCTCCCGCATCACTCTCAATAATTTCTCTTCTTGTGACTCATCAAGTGATACCGAGATGATAATTGGTAAAGTAGAAGACTCACTCAAGTAAACAAACTGTAGATGATTCGACAATTGTTGTAGCTCCATTACTAGTGATTCCTCTACATATGTCTTAGTAAGGGTTGTTGGCTTCTTTGCTCGCTCCAAGGACTCAGACTGCTTTCCAAACTAAACATACGGTGGAGATGCATTCAACAATTTCAAATACTCAAATGGAGTAAGAAAATCTGTAGCCTTTGAATTAACCAAGGCTATTTCTAGTGGATTCTTGCGCAAACTATCTTCAAAAACCTCATCCACTGCTGCCTCAACCCCGTCAATTTTGAAGCACTCTTCTGCCTCCTTTAGGAATTTCATAGCTTTGAATACTCTGAATGTGACCTCTTGATCTTGAACCCTCATTGTGAGTTCTCCTTTCTGTACGTCTATTAAGGTCCTCCCCGTACCCAAGAATGGTTGCCTAAGTATCATCGAAATCTTTTTATCCTCCTCAAAGTCCAATACTATGAAATCTGCCAGAAAAATAAACTTGTCGACTTTTACCAATATATCCTCTACTATTCCCCTTGGATAAGTTAATGACTGATCTGCTAACTGTAAAGTGACATTGGTAGGCTTCACTTCCGGTAGACCAATTGTTGATAAATCGACAACGGTATTAAATTAATACTGGCCCCCAAATCACATAATGCTTTTCCAAAGAACTTATCCCCGATAGTGCAAGGTATTGTAAAGCTACCTGGGTCTCTAAGTTTTGGTGGTAACTTTTTCTATAATATCGCACTACACTCCTCCGTAAGTGCAACTGTCTCAAAGTCTTCAAGTTTTCTTTTTCTCGAAAAAATCTCCTTCATAAACTTTGCATAGCTTAGCATCTGTTCTAGGGCATCCACAAATGGTATATTAATATGTAGTTCCTTGAATACCTCTAAAAATTTCGAAAATTGCTTATCTTTCTTTGCTTTTTGTAGCCTTTGTGGGAAGTGAACTGGGGGTACATACAGATTTGGCTTGACCCTTTCAGGTTTCCAAATAGATTTCTCCTTGCTCTTCTTCTTTTCAGATTCCTCTTCTTATTGTACTGTCTGTTCCAGTTTGCTTTCCTCTTCTTGTAGTTGCTTCGATTTCTCCTCGATAGGATCCTCTAATTCTTTCCCACTCCTCAAGGTGATAGCCTTACAATGCTCTTTTTTATCTCTCCTCGGAGTCGTCTCCATGTCTCTCGGTAAAGCTCCTTGAGGGTGAGTGTTCAAAGCATTTGCCAACTGTCCTATCTGATTTTCCAGATTCCTCATAGTCACATCATGGTTGTTCTTCCACATATCTAAATTACTTCTCCACATCTCATTCTCCTTAATGTATTTTGTCACAAGTTCCTCAAAATCTCTTTTTTCTCTCCTGCTATGGGGGTTATTGTTGGCGAGGCTAAAATCCTGGTGGTTGTGTTTGTCGTGGCGCTTAAGATTGGGCTTGATTGTCTTGCCACGAGAAATTCGGGTGATTTCTCCATCCCGGATTATAACTGTTAGAATTGTTACCAAACTGCTGCTACGACTGTCTATTAAATTTTTAACAAATTGCATACCTCCATTTTCTAAACATTTAATATGCCAAGTGCATCAATCTTCCTATTAAGGGCAAAAATTTGAGCCGTCACTTGTGCAAATAGAGTCGTCATTGCATCAAGTTCTAGTACCCCTACAACTCTTGGTTGTGTCATCCGTGCTGTCGACCATTGATAATTGTTGGCTGCCATGTTTTCCAATAAATTATAAGCCTCCTCATAGTTTTTAACCATTAAATCTCCGCACGTTGCCGCATCTATACTCGTCCTCACTTGACCGCTTAGACCATTGTAGAAGGTTTGGACTTGTAACCACATAGGAATCCCATGATGGGGACATCTTCATAATTGATCCTTGAACCTCTCCCAAGCTTCGTACAATGACTCTAAATCATGCTGAATGAAAGAAGTGATATCGTTCCTCATCTTTGTCGTCTTCGCTAATGGAAAGAATTTGGTAAGGAACTTTTGCGCCAAATCGTTCCACGTTGATATGGACCCCGGTGGCAATGAATGTAACCAGCTCTTGGCTTTATCTCTCAATGTGAATGGGAAAAGCCTCAGTCTAATAGCTGAAAGTAGTATGCACACAAGCCAATCATATTTGATATGATGTAGCATATACTTTGTAATCTTATTCATTTATTAATAAAAGAATTAATTTTTTTAAAATACATTTTACATTATCTACATAGTGTTGTTATATTAAATGTGATAAACCCATAGTTTTGAGCAATGCTTTTAGAATCATGATGGTGATCATGCTAATGAGATCTAAATTCTAGATAGCTCACAAACTAAAATTGTTCCTAATCGTTGGATTATTAAAAAGGGGATTAGTGAATCCGGATAGATTAGTACATACGTTGCTTGCTCTTAGGAAGAGGATGATTGATCTCATAATCATTTGTGTGGAGACACTAAAGCAAGTATGTAGGTGCTTATTGGAGAATAAGTTCACTGAACATGGCTCGCTAAGGAATACCTAATGGAGTTTTACTCTCCTGTCAATAGGAATTCCTCTAGTGATAGTAGTACAAGTGATCCTTGGACTTGAGATCATCATAGTATCTTATGTATGATGAGTTATACTTTGACATGTCCCTTAAGACCTTTGGGGTATATCAAAGGGTATGATTGGGTATAATAAGTTGTGCATGGAGATAGGTGAATGATCAACAAAGAATCTACCACGTCTAGTAAAATATGTGAATGTCCTATGTGATTCGATAAATGACAACTCAGTAGTCCTTGGCCAAGGCAGAATGAAATTAGAAAGGAGTTTCTAATTTGCATTATTTAGAGTTGTGCATTTGGGAATCGAAATACATATAATTAAATAAAATAAGACTTGACAGTAAATCCATGTCTTATATTTAATTGGGACATTGTATGGTAGAAGGATTGAATTGTACGGTAACTATGCACTGAAAGGTTCTTTTGTGATTAATGTTGAAATCTATATTATCTGAAAAGTCGTTGATCGCTAAGGAGGCTTACCTTTATTGTAGAATAAATATTATTTATTTAAATGAATTAAATAGTTTAATTTATTTATTTAAATAAGATTAGAATTGTTCTAATTGATTTATTCACAACCGGTTTAATATGGAGAACCTAAAGGGTCACACCGCAAAAGGAAAAATATTTATTTAAGAAGTAAATGACATAATTGTAATAATAAGTTAAGTGTATTTAATTTATTATATGGAGATAGAATAAATTAAATAGCTTAATATTTATTATTTAATATTTTGGAAATATTAAATATAAATTAATAAGAGGAGTCTTATTATTATTATTATTACTATTACTATTATTTAATTCCTAATAGGGATTGAGAATTAATTAATAGAAGTACTCTCTAATGATTTCCTAATTGGATTAGGAGCATAATTAATTAAAGGAGTTTAATTATAATAGAAACCCTAATCCTAAATAGTTTAGGGAAGGGTTATTCCTACATCTATAAATAAGAGGAGTCTTATCATAGATTAGGGTTACACACTCTTGCATTAGATTGTGGAGAGTACTTGCAATTTCTATAGAGATAGAAACTAGGGTTTTGCCAATACCCAACTTCTTGAATACCTATTCTTCCTTGGTGGATCACCTCTAGTGGCCAAACACTTGAGTGACTAACGTTGATCAAAGGAAGGAATCTCATCGGTGGAATTCGAGGAGAACACGAAGGACTAGGAGTTGAACTTGTACCCGAGGAAGCTTTGATCTACGAAGGTATAATTCTTATTCTCTTTCTCTTTCATTTAATTGATAATTGAACACAAGGATAGATCATGGTGATGGTTTGTATTAAAATTTTAAAATCCGTTTTATCATGCTTCCGCTCTATTTGTGTAATTTGATTGCATGCTTGCGTAATATACAAACCTAACAGTAGTATCAGAGCCAAATCCTTGTGTTAATTATTGATTTTGATGATTCCATGTATGAATTGATATGTGATACGATAGGATTTTTTGGGCTGGAAAAATTTTCTGAATCTGCATCGCGGCGCGGTCGCGCCCTAACCTAGAAAACGTTTCTGGGGGTGCAGCGCGACCGCGACGCTCCTAGTTCAATTTGGAGTGCGACCGCGCAGGTGTGCAGACTTTGAATTTTTTTTTGTTTTCTCAATTAACATAAATAGTTTATTTAATTGATATAAGTTTAAAATAAAGATATTTATTTTATCTGGAATAGGATTTCAGATTGCTAAAATTAAAGGAGTTTAATTTGAATTTGGTTTTTGATTAAAATAAAAGAGTTTATTTTGTTTCAAAACTAAATATTAGCAAAACTTTTACCCATTAATTGATATCAATGCATATATGGAATGTTTTTATTATTCATGAGATGAATGTTATGGGTTTTTATAAATGGGGTCTGCATACCTCGTCTTCTCTAATTTTTCTTAATGTAAACTCTATCTCCCTCCTATGTACTTCCCCTTGACTGCTGATCATGGTTTCTATTTATTGTAAATAGTTTATGTAATAGGACTAGTTAGAATTAATTTTGAAGAATTGGAGACAAAGGAGCAAGGAGCGCTTGAAGATCCGTTTGTAATGAAGCCCGGGTTTAAATGTAATAGTTATATTTAAATTTAATTCTTGCACCCTAGGTTTGACGTTTTGGTTCACTTGGTGGCTTTAGTGAATCAAACTAGAATAAAAGTCCATAATCAATCCGTGTAGAATATAGTATTCTATATGTGCATGCTTACTATATATATATATATATTATATATTATCCAACATGCTTCGCATGTTAAATAATATGACACGTATTTTATATATATATATATGTGCATGCGCGCTAAACAAGATAAGACTAATAATAATAAACCCCTCAAAGAAATCATATTCAGTCCTAAGCGTTCAAAGATATTATGAATATCGAACGTCGCCTTCTAGCATGGTAAAGCAATAGAGTATTAAATATTTAATATGACTTTGTTGTGTACACACAAGGCGAGTATTAAATATTTAAGTCACATTTGATGCTTATTAAGGAATTGAACATTACTGCTTTGTTGTGCACACACAAGGGCGGTCTTTTTCTCTTCACATATATGGAAGTGCTAGGTTAGACTTAACTTAGATTATTTTAGTTCGGATGTGCACACACTTGGCCATTATAATCTAAGAGGCAAAATACAAGGAGTTACATAGTGATGTAATTGATAATAGTTGTCTACCTATTTATTTATATATAGTTTGTTGTGCACACACAAGGCTATATACATTTGAAATGGGATCCTTAGTCTCACTAGCAAATCTTTAATTAGAATTGCCGAACTATATAATGAGAGTAATATAGTTTGATAAAAAAAGGAGAGATACCAATTTAAATAAAGACCTAATTTATTTTGATGATTAATAAAATGAATGTATGCTAAAGTGTTGTCTATTTCACATGCAGAATTTAAAAATGTCAAACTCACTATCACTGTGTAGCATGCTTGATGCTAACAAACTAACCGGACCGAATTACACGGACTGGTTAAGGAATCTGAGAATTGTTCTCACTGCTGAAAAGATTTCTTATGTCTTAAATTCACTAGTCCCTGCAAATGTTGCAGAAACAACCTCTGAGGAAGAGATTGCTACTTTCAGAAAGTGGCAAGATGATGCAATCTTGGCTCAATGCATCATGCTCGCATCCATGAGTAACGAGCTTCAGCGTCAGCATGAAACTATGGATGCTCCTACTATATTGCTACACCTCAAAGAGTTGTATGGTGAGCAAAGTAGGACTGCTAGATATGAGATATCTAAGGAGCTCTTCCGATCTCGTATGACCAAGGGCACTGCTATTGAGACTCATGTCCTTAAGATGATCAATCTGATTGAACAACTTAGACAACTTGGGTTCGTGATGGATGGGGAATTAAGTCAAGATTTGATCTTGCAGTCACTCCCGGACACCTTCTCACAATTTGTTGTGAATTTTCACATGAATAAGTTGGACGTCAGCTTGCCTGAGTTACTTAACATGTTGAAAACTGCTGAAGGTCACTTCTCATCCAACAAGAACCAAGTCTTACTAGTGGATGATTCTTCCAAGAAAAGGAAGAGGCCCAAGGTATCTTCTGAAAAGAAGAAAAACAAGAAGGCTAAGGGCAAGGCGAAGAGAAAGGATAAAAAGAAACCTGATCCAGATAGCAAAGGAATTTGCTACCATTGCAATAAGTCGGGACACTGGAAGAGGAACTGCAAGAAGTATCTTGCAGACCAAAAGAAGCTTGGAGAAGCTTCGACTTCCGATCTAGGTTTGTTCATGATTGAAATTAATTTTTCTGAAAGTCAAAATATTACTTGGGTATTGGATACCGGCTGTAGTTCTCACATATTTAATAATGTGCAGGGACTAAGCAGAAGTAGAAAGCTGAACAAGGATGAAGTCGTCCTACGAGTGGGAAATGGAGCAAAGGTTACTGCATTAGCTGTAGGGACTTATTGTTTAGCGCTGCCTTCGTGCAAGTTCATTAGTTTAAATAATTGTTATTATGTTCCGACACTCATTAGAAACATTATTTCAATTTCTGTATTGGATATGGATGGTTTTGATATTATAATAAAGAACAACAGTTGTTCTATTTATAATAAAAATGTTTTATATGGTGTTGGGAACCTACTGAATGGACTTTACATACTTGACTTGCATGAAAATATACTTCAAATTGAACAAACTAAGAAAAGAAAAAGAGATGATGTTAATTATACCTTTATGTGGCACTGTAGACTCGGTCATATCAATGAAACAAGATTATCCAAGTTGCATAAAGATGGGCTTTTAGAGCTATCTGATTACGAATCTTATCCAACTTGTGAATCTTCTCTCATGGGTAAGATGACTAAATCTCCTTTTAGTGGAAAAGGAGAAAGAGTTACAGAGTTGTTAGCGTTGGTACACACAGACGTATGTGGACCTATGACAACGAATGCACGAGGAGGGTATTCTTATTTTATTACTTTCATTGATGATCATTCTAGATTTGGATATGTGTATTTAATGAAATACAAATCTGAATCATTTGAAAAGTTCAAAGAATTCAGAAGTGAAGTAGAGAAGCAAACTGGTAAGAGTATTAAGATTCTTCGATCGGATCGAGGAGGTGAATACTTGACCAATGAGTTTCTAAGTTATCTCAAAGAAAATGGTATAATCTCATAATGGACTCCACCAGGGAAGCCACAGTTGAATGGTGTATCTGAAAGGAGAAATTGAACATTGTTGGACATGGTTCGTTCCATGATGAGTTATACCGATCTTCCAGTATCCTTCTGGGGTTATGCCCTAGAAACGGCTGCATACCTACTTAACAAGGTACCTATCAAATCTGTCCCAAAGACCCCATATGAGATATGGACAGGGAGAAAACCTAGTCTTAAGCATGTTAAAACTTGGGGTTGTCCAGCTTATGTCAAAAGGTTTGAGCATGATAAGCTGAAGACTATATCCGACAAGTGCAGATTTGTGGGATATCCTAAAGAAAGTTTAGGATATTATTTCTATCATCCTACTGATCAAAAGGTGTTTGTTGCGAAACACGCTGCCTTCTTGGAAAAGGAGTTTATCCTTGAAGGGGTCAATGAGAGTAAGATATATCTTGAGGAAGTTCAAGAACCACAAAATACTACGGATCAAAGTCAGGTACCTGACCAAGTAGAAGAACCTACTGTACCACTACATATTCATAAATCTGGAAGAGTACCGAAGATACCTGAAAGGTATGGATTCATCATAGAGGATGATGATGAGGTACGCATCATAGATGATGATGATCCATTGACTTACGAAGAGGCTATGAGTAGTAAAGACTCAGAGAAATGGCTAGAAGCCATGAAATCCGAGATGGACTCCATGTATGAAAACCAAGTATGGACTTTGGTTTCACCACCTGAGGGCATTAAGTCTATTGGGTGTAAATGGGTCTTTAAGAGAAAGACTGGAGTAGATGGTAAGGTAGAGACCTATAAGGCCCGACTGGTTGCAAAAGGTTTCAAACAAAGACAAGGAGTTGACTATGATGAAACCTTCTCACCAGTAGCTATGCTGAAGTCCATTCGGATTTTGCTTGCAATTACAACTTATTATGACTACGAAATCTGGCAAATGGACGTGAAAATGGCCTTCCTCAATGGAGAGCTTGAGGAAATGTATATATGATACAGCCAGAGGGTTTTATTTCAACGGTTGGAACAAACCAAGTCTGTAAGCTACAACGATCCATTTATGGATTGAAGCAAGCTTCTCGAAGATGGAACATCCGTTTTGATGAGATAATCAAAAGGTTTGATTTTATCAAAAATAAGGATGAACCATGTGTGTACAAGAAGGTTAGTGGGAGCGCTGTTTCATTCCTTGTATTATATGTTGATGATATATTACTGATAGGGAATGATGTTCCTATGCTACAGTCGATCAAAATTTGGTTATCTAAACACTTCCCCATGAAGGACTTGGATAAGGCATCCTATATTTTGGGGATAAAGATCTATAGAGATAGATCTAAAAGGATGCTTGGCTTGACCCAAGAAAACTACATTGACTCGGTGCAAAAGAAGTTTAGCATGGAAGATTCCAAGAGAGGTTTCATGCCGATGAGCCATGGAATACATCTCTCCAAGAAATAGGCCCCAAAGACACCTGAGGAGAGAGACCATATGAGTAAAATTCCTTATGCTTCAGCAATAGGATCTATCATGTACGGTATGATATGTACTAGACCAGATATCGCTCATGCACTTAGTGTAACAAGCAGATATCAGTCGAATCCAGTTGAAGAGCACTGGAAGGCAGTGAAAAACATCCTAACGTACTTGAGAAGAACTAAGGATGTATTTCTTGTCTACGGTGGGTCTGAATTGAAACTAGAGGGCTATACAGACTCAAGTTTTCAAACGAACTAAGATGATAGTATATCCGTTTCAGGGTACGTGTTTACCTTAAACAGTTGCTGATTCAGTGACAGAGGTAGAGTACATAGCTGCAAGTGAAGCTGCAAAGGAAGCTGTTTGGATGAAAAAGTTCATAACTGAACTTGGAGTGGTTCCTAGCATTAGAGGAGTTGTACCTTTATTCTGTGACAACACCGGAGCTGTTGCGCAGGCTAAGGAACCCAGGTCTCATCAGAAATTCAAACACGTGTTGCGGCGGTTTCATTTGATTAGAGAGATCATTGAAAGAGGAGATGTCACCCTGGAGCGTGTGGACTCTCAAGACAACATTGCAGATCCATTTACTAAAGCTTTAACACAACAACAGTTTGATCGTCACATAGAGAAGATGGGTATTAGATACCATGGCGATTGGCTTTAGTGCAAGTGGGAGATTGGAATTAGTATGCACACAAGCCAATCATATTTGATATGATGTAGCATATACTTTGTAATCGTATTCATTTATTAATAAAAGAATTGATTTTCTTAAAAGGCATTTTACATTATCTACATAGTGTTATTATATTAAATGTGATAAACCCATAGTTTTGAGCAATGCTTTTAGAATCATGATGGTGATCATGCTAATGAGATCTAAATTCTAGATAGCTCACAAACTAAAATTGTTCCTAATCGTTGGATTACTAAAAAGGGGATTAGTGAATCCGGATAGATTAGTACATACGTTGTTTGCTCTTAGGAAGAGGAAAATTGATCTCATAATCATTTGTGTGGAGACACTAAAGCAAGTATGTAGGTGCTTATTGGAGAATAAGTTCACTGAACGTGGCTCACTAAGGAATACCTAATGGAGTTTTACTCTCCTGTCAATAGGAATTCCTCTAGTGATAGTAGTACAAGTGATCCTTGGACTTGAGATCATCATAATATCTTGTGTATGATGAGTTATACTTTGACATGTCTCTTAAGACCTTTGAGGTATATCAAAGGGTATGATTGGGTATAATAAGTTGTGCATGGAGATAGGTGAATGATCAACAAAGAATCTACCACATCTAGTAAAAGATGTGAATGTCCTATGTGATTTGATAAATGACAACTCAGTAGTCCTTGGCCAAGGCAGAATAAAATTAGAAAGGAGTTTCTAATTTGCATTATTTAGAGTTGTGCATTTGGGAATCGAAATACATATAATTAAATAAAATAAGACTTGACAGTAAATCCATGTCTTATATTTAATTGGGACATTGTATGGTAGAAGGATTGAATTGTACGGTAACTATGCACTGAAAGGTTCTTTTGTGATTAATGTTGAAATCTATATTATCTGGAAAGTCGTTGATCGCTAAGGGGGCTTACCCTTATTATAGAATAAATATTATTTATTTAATTGAATTAAATAGTTTAATTTATTTATTTAAATAAGATTAGAATTGTTCTAATTGATTTATTCACAACCGGTTTAATATGGAGAACCTAAAGGGTCACACCGCAAAAGGAAAAATATTTATTTAAGAAGTAAATGGCATAATTGTAATAATAAGTTAAGTGTATTTAATTTATTCTATGGAGATAGAATAAATTAAATAGCTTAATATTTATTATTTAATATTTTGGAAATATTAAATATAAATTAATAAGAGGAGTCTTATTATTATTAGTACTATTACTATTATTTAATTCCTAATAGGGATTGGAAATTAATTAATAGAAGTACTTGTTAGGTTTGCATAGCGCGAACATGCAATCAAATTATATAAATAAAGCGGAAGCGCGATAAAATCAGATTTTAAAATTTTATACAAACCATCACCATGATCTTTCTTTATGCACAATTATTAATTAAACGAAAGAGATGGAGAATAAGAATTATACCCTTGTAGAATTCTAGCTTCCTCAGGTACAAGTTCACCTCCAATTTCTTCGCGTTCTCCTTGAATTCCACCGATTAAATTCCTTCCTTTGATCAACGTTAGTCACCCATGTGTTTGGCCTCTAGAGGTGATCCACCAAGAAATAATACTTGTTCAAGAAGATGGGTGTTGACAAAACCCTAGTTTCTATCTCTATAGAAATTGTAAGTACTCTCCACAATTCTTATGCAAGAGTGTGTAACCCTAATCTATGATAAGACTTCTCTTATTTATAGATGTAGGAAAACCCTTCCCTAAACTATTTAGGATTAGGGTTTCTATTCTAATTAAACTCCTTTAATTAAATTAAACTCCTAATCCAATTAGGAATTCATGTGAGAGTACTTCCATTAATTAATTCTCAATCCCTATTAGGAATTAAATAATAGTAATAGTAATAATAATAATAATAAGACTCCTCTTATTAATTTATATTTAATATTTCTAAAATATTAAATAATAAATATTAAGCTATTTAATTTATTCTATCTCCATAGACTAAATTAAATACACTATTATTACAATTGTGTCATTTACTTCTTAAATAAATATTTTCCTTTTGCGGTGTGACCCTTTAGGTTCTCCATATTAAACCGGTTGTGAATAAATCAATTAGAACAATTCTAATCTTTTTTAAATAAATAAATTAAACTATTTAATTCATTTAAATAAATAATATTTATTCTACAATAAGGGTAAACTCCCTTAGCGATCAACGACTTTTCAGATAATATAGATTTCAACATTAATCATAAAAGAACCTTTCAGTGCATAGTTACCGTACAATTCAATCCTTCTACCATACAATGTCCCAATTAAATATAAGATATGAAATTACTGTCAAGTCTTATTTTATTTAATTATATGTATTTCGATTCTCAAATACACAACTCTAAATAATGCAAATTAGAAACTCTTTTCTAATTTCATTCTGCCTTGGCCAAGGACTACTGAGTTGTCATTTATCAAATCACATAGGACATTCACATCTTTTACTAGACGTGGTAGATTCTTTATTGATCATTCACCTATCTCCATGTACAACTTATTATACCCAATCATACCCTTTGTTATACCCTAAAGGTCTTAAGGGACATGTCAAAGTATAACTCATCATACACAAGATACTATGATGATCTCAAGTCCAAGGATCACTTATACTACTATCACTAGAGGAATTCCTATTGACAGGCGAGTAAAACTCCATTAGGTATTCCTTAGCGAGCCACGTTCAGTGAACTTATTCTCCAATAAGCACTTACATACTTGCTTTAGTGTCTCCACACAAATGATTATGAGATCAATCATCCTCTTCTTAAGAGCAAGCAACGTATGTACTAATCTATCCGGATTCACTAATCCCCTTTTTAGTAATCCAACGATTAGGAACGATTTTAGTTTGTGAGCTATCTTGAATTTAGATCTCATTAGCATGATCACCATCATGATTCTAAAAACATTGTTCAAAACTATGGGTTTATCATATTTAATATAACAGCACTATGTAGATAATATAAAATGCCTTTAATAACCGAATAAGATTACAAAGTATATTCTACATCATATCAAATATGATTGGCTTGTGTGCATACTACTTTCAATCTCCCACTTGCACTAAAGCCAATCGTCATGGTATCTAATACCCTTCTTCTCTAAGTGACGATCATCCTGCCATTTGGATAAAGCTTCAGTAAATGGATATGCAATGTTGTTCTTGAGAGTCCACTATCTCTATAGTGACTTTTCTTCTTTCAATGATTCATCTAATCAAATGAAAGTGCCGCAACACATGTTTGAATCCAAGATGATACTTAGGAACTATTCGTAGTTCTGTGATGAACTTTTCATCCAAACAATCAACTTGCAGCTTCACTTACAGCTATATACTTTATCTTTGTCACTAAATCAGCAACTCTTTGGTATTTTGGAACCTTTCCAATTCACTGCACCACCATTTAAGGTAACAATTTATCCTAAAGTGGATTTGTTATCGTCTTGGTCAGTTTGAAAAACTTGAGTCTGTTTAGCCCTCTAGTTTTAATTCATACCTACCATGAATCATGATCACATCTTCAATACCGGTTAAGTACTTAAGATGTTTATCACTGTCTTATAGTGATCTTCTCCAGAATATGACTGATCAACATCAGGCCTTGTATATTCATTGCATACATGATAGTAACTCATGCGATCTCTCTTTAAATTGGAGACAATTTTATAGAGATTCACTCCATGGCTCATCATCATGAGACCTCTCTTGGAGTTTGCCATGCTAAACGCCTTTAGCATCGAATGAATATACGTTCATTGGGTCAAGCCGAACATCCTTTTAAATCTATTTATATATATTTATATCCCCAATTTATAGGATGCTCCTCCCAAGTTATTCATGGAAGAATGTTTACACAATTTTATCTTTACTGATTGTAGCATTGGTGTGTCATTCCTTATCAGTAATATATCAACATATAATACTAGGAATGTCACAGTGCTCTCACTGACCCTTTTGTACATACTAGGTTCATTCTCATTTTTGATAAAAATCAAACTCTTTTGATTGTCTCATCAAAACAAATGTTCCATCTTTGAGAAGCTTGCTTCAATCCATAAATGGATCATCGTACCTTAAAACACGATTTGCTTCAACCTTTGAAACAAATTCCTCTGGCTGTATCATACATACATTCTCCTCAAGTCTTCATTGAGGAAGGATGTCTCCACATCCATTTTGCCAGATTTCGTAATAAGCTGCAATCACAAGCAAAATCCAAATGGACTTGAGCATTACCTGGTAATAAGGTTTTATCACAGTCAACTCCTTGACTTTATTTGAAACCTTTTAAACAGGTCTGGTCTCATAGGTCTCTACCTTGCCAATTGCCCTAGTCTTTCTCTTAAAGACCCATTTACACCCTCTAGGCACTATGCCTTTCGATGGAGTAACAAGAGTCTATACTTGGTTCTCATACATGGAGTCCATTTCGGATTTTATGGCCATCTGCTATTTCTCTGAGTGTCTTCTACTCATAGCCTCATCGTATATAACTGGATCATCATCCTCTATGATGTGTACCTCATCATCATCCTCTATGATGAATCCATACCTCCTAGGTATCTTCGGTGCTCTTCCAGATTTACGATTCGGTTGTGGTACAATAGGTCTATCTACAGGTCCCTCGGTTTGACTAAAAGTGCTTTGTGGTTCTTGAACTCTTTCAAGATCTATTACCCTCCCACTAGCTCCTTCAATGATAAACACCTTTATCCAAGAAGGCAGCGTGTAAGATTATAGTAATAATACCCTAAACTTTCTTTAGGATATCCCACAACTCTGCACTTGTTAGATTTTGTCCCAAACTTATCTTTTGAAACCTTTTCACATAAGTTGGACAACCCCTTATCTTAACATACTTAAGATTAGGAATCCTCCCTATCCATAACTTTTATGGAATCTTGGGGCCGAATTTTGAGGTTACCTTATTTTGTAGATATGCAGCAGTTTCTAGGGCATAACCCCAGAAGGATACTAGAATGTCGGTAAAAATCATTATGGACCGCACCATATTCTACATGGTATAATTTTTCTTTTTAGATACACCAATCAATTATTGTGTATCATGAAACGTCCATTATGAGAAAAATATCATTTTGAGATGATCTAGAAACTTATTGCACAAGTATTCCTTCCTCGATCTGATCAAAGAATCTTAATACTTTGTCAATTTGTTTCACTTCTGAATTCTTTGAACCTTTCAAATGATTCAGACTTGTATTTCATCAAATACATATATTCAACTCTTTGAATGATCATTTCCTTTTCTTTTACTAGTTTGTTCAATTTGCAAAATTATTTTTCATGTAAGTCAAGTTTACAAAGTCCATTAAATGATCTTCCAGTTTCAAACAAAACATTATCATTATAAATAGAACAACAATTGTTCTTAAATATAATATCAGAACCTTCATTGTCCAACAACGGAAGTAATAATGTTTCTTAAGAGAACTGGAACATAATAACAAATTATTAACTTAACAGACTTGCCCGTAGGCAATGCTAAACTATAAGTTCCTACGGCTAATGTAGCAACCATTACTCCATTCTCCGCACGTAAGATTACTTACTCTTTGTTTAGCTTTCTACTTCTGCTTAGTCTCTGTATTAGATTGCATACGTGAGAACTATAGCCGGTATCCAATACCCAAGTAGAACCTTGACTTACAGAAAGATTTATTTCAATGATGAACAAACCTATATCTGTAACCGAAGCTTCACTAAGCTTCTTCTAGTTAGCCTCTGCAAGATGCTCCTTACAGTTTCCTTTCCAATATCCAGGCTTATTGTAGTGGAAGCAAACTCCTTTGCTATCTGCATCAGTTTTGTTCTTAGTGTCCTTAGTTATTGTTTTTTCTTATACCTTCTTTGAATTGTTCTTCATTTAAGAAGATCCTTTGGCCCTCTTCCGCTTCCTGGAAGAATCATCTACTAGTAAGACTTGGTCTTTCTTGGTTGGAAAGTGACTCTTTATAGTTTTCAACGTGTTTAAGCAACTCATGCAGGTTAACATATAGCTTGTTCACGTGGAAAATTCACAGCAAATTGTGAGAAAAAGTCCGGGAGTGATTGCAAGATCAAATCTTGGATCAACTCTTCATCCAATACAAAACCTAGTTGTCCCAATTGTTCAATCAGATTGATCATTTTTAGGACATTTGTCTATACTGTAGTGCCATCGGTTATTCTAGATTGGAAGAGCTCTTTAGATATCTAATATCTAGCAGTCCTACTTTCCTCACCATTCAACTCCTTGAAGGTACAGGAGTACAGTAAGAGCATCTATAGTTTCATGCTGACGCTGAAGCTCGTTACTCATGGATGCGAGCATGATGCATTGAGCCTACTGTGCATCCTCTTGCCACTTTCTAAAAGTAGCAATCTCTTCCTCAGAGGCATTGTCTGCAACTATTGCAGGGATAGGCATATTAAGGATATAAGATAGCTTTTCAGCCTTGAGAACTATTCTCAGATTCCTTAACCAGTCCATGTAATTCGGTCCGATTAATTAGCATCTAATATGCTACGCAGTGATAGTGAATTAGACATTGTAAAATTCTGTAAAATGAATTTGTAATTTAACAATATTTTAGCATACATTCATTTAATTAATTACCAAAATAAATTAGGTCTTTATTTTAAATTGGTATCTCCCACTATTTTCATCAAACTATATTACCCTCAATATATAGTTCGACAAATCTAATTAAAGGTCTGCTAGTGAGAATAAGGATCCTATTTCAAATGTATATAGCTTGTGGTGCCACAACAAACGATATATAAATAAATAGGTAGACAACTATTGTCAATTACATCTCTATGTAATTCCTTGTATTTTGCCTCTTAGATTATTTTGATCAAGTGGTGACACATCCGAATCAAAATTATCCAAGTTAAGTCCATCCTAGCACTTCCATATATTCGAAAGAAAAACATTGTCCTTGTGGTGACACAACAAAACAACATCGTTCAGTCTATTTATAAGCATCAAATGTGGTAAGACAATATCTTAAATATTTAATACTTACCTTGTGGTGACACAACAAACTCATATTAAATATTTAATACTCTATTGTTTTACCATGCTAGAAGGCGACGTTCGATATTCCAAATATCTTTGAACGCTTAGGACTTAATATGATTTCTTGAGGGATTTATTATTATTAGTCTTATCTTGTTTAGCGCGCATGCACATATATATATAAAATACGCGTCATATTATTTTACATGCGAAGCATGTTGGATAATATATAATATATATATAGTAAGCATGCACATATAGAATACTATATTCTACCCGGATTGATTATGGACTTTTATTCTAGTTTGGTTCACTAGAGCCACCAAGTGAACCAAAAGGTCAAACCTAGGGTGCAAGAATTAAATTTAAATATAACTATTACATTTAAACCCGGGCTCCATTACAAACGGGTCTTCAAGCGCTCCTTGCTCCTTTGTCTCCAATTCTTCAAAATTAATTCTAACTAGTCCTATTACAAAAACTATTTACAATAAATAGAAACCTTAATCAGCAGTCAAGGGGAAGTACATAGGAGGGAGATAGAATTTACATTAAGAAAAAATTAGAGAAGACGAGGTACGCAGACCCCATTTATAAAATTCCATACATTCAAGCATCCACTAAAATAAATCCAATCACACATTGGTCAATAGTCCATAATCAATCCCTATTTATTATCATACATATCTCTATATGTATCAATAGAAGCTGCCTTGGTTGGTATAGATAATTTTGATGACTTGGAAGATTGGGACTACGTTAAGGTATTAGATGCATCACCCATCTCTCAGAAATTCAGCAGGCAATTTGATATACTTGACCAGCCAAAAGAAGGAGAAAAGATGACCAAAATATCTGTGAAAGAGCCACATGTGCTTGAACTCAAACCTCTTCCATCTCATTTAAGGTATGCTTACTTGGGAAATTCTGACACGCTACTAGTGATAGTTTCTGCTCATTTGAATGAATCTCAAGAAGAAAAATTATTAAGGGTTTTGCGAGAGTATAAAACAGCAAGTGGGTGGACAATAGCAAACATCAAGGGGATCAGTCCATCGTTCTGCATGCATAAAATTTTGCTTGAAGAAGGAGCAAAACCGGTGATTGAACAACAAAGAAGATTGAATCCGATCATGAAGGAAATAGTAAAGAAGAAAATCATCAAATGGTTAGATGCTGGTATTATCTATCCGATTTTAGACAGTCCTTGGGTAAGTCCTGTACAGTGTGTGCCGAAGAAAGGGGGAATGACAGTGGTTGAAAACGAGAATAATGAACTCATTCCTATAAGAACAGTTACAGGTTTGCGAGTGTGTATGGATTACCACAAGTTGAATAAAGCGACGCGCAAGGATCACTTCCCACTGCCATTCATTAATCAGATGTTGGATAGGTTGGCGGGTCATCAATTCTACTGCCTTCTCGACGAATACTTGGGATATAACCAGATAGTAATAGCTCTGGAGGACCAAGAGAAAACGACTTTTACGTGCCCGTATGGAACGTTTGCATTCTGGAGAATGTCTTTCGGGCTATGCAATGCACCAGCTACATTTTAGCGATGCATGATGGCTATCTTCTCGGATATTGTTGAGCAAAATCTGGAGGTATTTATGGATGATTTTTTCGTATTCGGTGATAGTTTTGATTTCTGCCTTAACAATCTCATCTTAGTGTTGACGCGTTGTGTGGAAACAAACCTGGTGCTTAATTAGGAAAAGTGTCACTTTATGGTGCAAGAAGGGATCATTTTGGGTCACAAAGTGCCAGCAGCTGGCTTGGAGGTAGATAAAGCAAAGATTGAAGTAATTGAAAAGCTACCGCCACCGACATCTGTAAAAGGCGTAAGAAGTTTTCTCGAACATACAGGTTTTGACAAACGATTTATCAAGAATTTTTCTAAAATTTTAAAACCATTATGTGCACTCCTTGAGAAAGATGTTCCCTTTAAGATGGATCAATCATGCATCGAGGCCTTTGAAGTGCTGAAAAAGAAGTTAGTCACAGCACCGATCATAGTCGCTCCTGATTAGACGTTGCCATTTGAGTTGATGTGTGACACGAGTGACTATGCAGTGGGAGAGGTGTTGGGTCAGCATTGGGATAAGATTTTTCATACCATTTACTACTCAAGTAACACACTTACTGATGCACAACTGAATTACACCACCACATAAAAGGAGTTATTTGCAGTAGTATTTGCTTTTGATAAATTTCGAGCATATCTGATTGGAACCAAGGTGATAGTCTACACTGATCATTCAGCCATCAAATACTTGATTACAAAGAAGGACGTCAAACCAAGGTTGATTCGATGGGTCCTTCTTTTGCAAGAATTCGACCTGGAAATCCGAGATAGAAAAGGTACGGAAAATCAGGTGGCTGATCATCTTTCAAGGTTAGAAATTTCAGAAATTCAAAAAAAGGATGATGTAGTGATCAATGAGCTATTTCCGGATGAGCAACTATTCCATATCAATACCGAAGTGCCTTAGTATGCTGATTATGTGAGCTACCTGGTCAGTAATGTACTCCCGCCCGATTTGAATTCTCAACAACGAAAGAAATTTCTCCACGATGTTAAGCAGTATCTTTGGGATGAACCATTTCTCTTCAAGACTTGTGCGGATCAAATAATACGACGTTATGTGTCACGTAAAGAGATGGAAAGCATCTTGAATCAGTGCCATTCTTTAGAGCATGGGGGACACTATGGAGGAGAAAGAACAGCGGCGAAAGTACTTCAATTAGGGTTCTTTTGGCCTTCATTGTTCAAGGATGCCCACCTCTTTGTTCTAAAGTGCGACAGATGTCAACGGGTCAAAAATATTTCAAAACGACATGAAATTCCTCTTAACACTATACTTGAAGTTGAACTTTTCGACGTATGGGGCATTGATTTTATGGCGCCATTCCCGTCATCCTTCAACAATCAATATATACTTTTGGCAGTGGATTACGTATCAAAATGGGTTGAAGCCGTTACTTTACCCACGAATGATGCCAAAGTGGTTTTGCAGTTCTTGAGAAAAAATATTTTTACTCGATTTGGGACACCAAGGGCCATAATCAGTGACAAAGGTACCCATTTTTGCAACAAGTAGTTCACCAAATTACTAGCTAAGTATGGAGTCAAATATAGGATTGCTACAGCTTATCATCCCCAAATAAATGACCAAGTGGAGGTGTCAAATCGTGAAGTTAAGCAAATTTTAGAGAAAGTGGTGAATCCATCTCGTAAAGATTGGGCAATGAAGTTAGATGATGCTTTATGGGCATATAGAACGGCTTATAAGAATCCCATTAGAATATCACCATATCGCATGGTTTACAAAAAAGCGTGCCATTTACCGGTCGAGCTCGAGCATAATGCATATTGGGCCATTCAAAAGTTGAACCTTTATTTGCAAGCATCTGGCGAGAAAAGGCTGCTTGAATTGAACGAGATGGAGGAATTTCGACACCAAGCATACGAGAACGCTAAGCTGTACAAAGAAAAAGTCAAGAGGTGGCATGATAAGCGGATAAGTGAGCGGAAATTTGAACCGGGACAGAGGGTTTTGTTGTTCAACTCCAGATTAAGGTTATTTCCTGGGAAGCTGAAGTCTAGATGGTCCAGTCCTTTTGTTGTCATTTCTGTAGCTCCCCACGGAGCAATCGAAGTTGAAGAACCAAGCACAAAGCGCACATTTAAGGTCAATGGTCAACGACTTACACATTATTGGGGAGGCGATGTGGATCGACAAGAGACCGTGATTTATCTCACTTCGATCGACCAACCAGACCCATAATACCACAGAGAAAGTCGGGCTGACGACTATAAACTAAGCGCTATTGGGAGGCAACCCAAAGTTCATTTCCATTCAGTCAAATTTTAGAGTTAATTTTTATACATTTTTAGGATGGATTAATTTGAGTGCTAGAATTTTTTTTTAGTATTTTAAATTTTGTTTCAATCTTTCCAAGCTCATAACAGGGAATAAAGGCAAGGGAGGAGATTAATGGTTTTATTTTTGCAAAAGAGGATCCAGCGCCCCGACGCTCATTTTGAAGGCAATTCCAGCGCCCCGACGCTGGGATCTAGGGATTCAAGGTTTTTAGCAGCGCCCCGATGCTCCTTATGCAAGCATGTCCAGCGCCCCGGTGCTACCATCCAGGGAACTAAGGATCACAGTGCCCCGATGCTAGTCATAGTGCAAAATCTAGCGCCCCGGCGCTGGGTCTAGGTATTTGAAAAAAATAGGGCTTTCACCTGTAACAGGTGCAGCGGTTCCCCAACTCTTTTATTCCTTCTTTACTTCTAATTCCCCTAAAATTGCCTACTCTTCTTCAACTTCTTTTCCGATCCAAATTTCTTTACACTTTCACACTCACACACTCACACCTAATTAAAAGGATTGCAATTTTCAATTATATTTCAACTTCTTCTCTCTCCATTGTTTTCATCAACAACAAGGTATGTTTTTATTTCTCAATTTCCCTATGTATGCTCTGAATGATTGTTGCAATGGACTTGAGTTGTAAGTGGAGATCATTATTAAACTGATTGGGTGTGTATATACTATATTTTGGGTTTATTTGCCAATTTTCATAGGCACACCATATTGAATTTATCTTTCGCCCACAAGGTGTTTGATAATTTGTGTGTGAGAACTTTATTTAAGGAAATTGTGCAAATTAATGCTTGTTTGCCCAGAATACACTATAATCACTCATTGTTGCTAAACTATGACACCATCTTGATTCAATTAACTCTGAAATTGCACTCCAACACACGTTTTGAAAACAATCATGATGATATTTTGTAATTGAGTCATATTTGTTCTGAGTTTATTATGGCATCATGATGAACATGTGGTAGTTTGTTTCTGGTATGATTGTTTTGTTGTGTAAACATGTTTAAACTATGTGGGTGTGTAATTGCTATCTTTGATGGTTATTGTGACGAAAATGGGTTAAGTTGGGGGTAGTTTAGCTATACTATCTATTGAGTGGCACGCGCAGGTACATTGACACCATGTTGGCTTACTTAATTGTGTGATGGCACTAACTCATAAGTTTGGGGGTATAGGCTCAACAGTGTTTATGGTTGTGTATTCATATATTATGAGCTTAATCCATTGTTTGTGTTAATTATCATGGTTCCTAGACTGATTTTGCTTTATGTTGATTGCAGGGCAAACATAGCATCTAAAAGATATCGAGGTGAAGGGTTCATCATCAGCCTCAGACCAACAGTTTGATAAAAAACGATTTGTGAGTGCCGAGGCTCAAGAGAGATACAATAAGATGACACAGAAAACCTTGATCCCGGAAAGAGGTTTACAACCGGATCCAAACTTAGACAGCGAGATGGCAATGATGATAGCTAAATAAGGATAGTTCGATCTTGCGGCTCACCCTGATCCGGCAGTTATAGCAGTGGTTAAGGAATTCTACTCCAACGTAAAGGAGCATTATCTCTTTGGGGTTAAAGTTCGGGGTAAGATGGTTTCATTTGAACGCACTGATATTAACCAGTATTATATATTGCCATCTCTCAACATAAGCAATCAATATTGATCTTTTGTGTGTGACGGACCCAATTATGATCAAATTCTACAAGAATTATGCCAACCGGGCACGATATGGTCACATCATGAGCGTGGGGGCATGACGTTCAAAAAATCTAATCTCAGTCGATATGGTAAGGCATGGTATGCTTTTATCTGCGCTAAACTAATGTCATGCACCCATGTTAGTGATGTGACAAAAGAACGGGCGGTATTGCTATATTGTCTAGTGATGAGTAGGTTTTATACCTACGAATTGGATATTTTTTTAACGTGGGTTATTGTTTATTTCCTTAGTATATAGTTACTTTTCATGCATTCTATGTGTTTTTGTAGGTTGCATGTGTTGGGAATCGATTTGCTGAAGCTTGAGCATGACAGCAGCTGAAGGAATGAAAAAGTGCAGAAAGTCACGCGGTCGCGCCCAAAATGAACTAGGGTGCAGCGTGGCCACGCCGATTTCCAGTATTGAAAAAAAATTGTCTACTAGTGTAGCGCGGCCGCGCCCAACTCAGGCTTATTTCCAACGTGGCCGCGCCAGTTCGGGAGTTGACCAGCTTTGACTTTTCATTTAAATTGAAGCAATTTGATGTGTAATTAGTTTTCAAACTTCTAAATCTTTTAGGATTGATATCAGACGCTATAAATAGTTGTTTTAAATTAGTTTGAAGTTGTTGAACTTATTATTAGAAAACCCTAGTTTTGGAGCAAAATTAGAAAGACTTGAAGCAAATTGCTAGCAGGAGGAAATCAAAGCAGGAGCTAGAGAGAGATTCAAGGATTGCTTCACCAGTTTTTATTCTTTTCTCTATCTTTTACTTTTGAGTTTTTGAATGCTATTAAATTTGTGGATGATGGATTCTAGTTTATTTATGAACTAAATTTCTTTTAAGGCTATAACGGATCTTATTGCGTAGCGTTGCTTGATATGCTTCTTGGATAATTATGGATGATTATTATTGGATTGTCTATTATGGTTTATGGTTGATTGCTTAATTATTTGGCCCATAATTACTAGGATAGTCTATATGAATTTGAGAGATGAAGTATAGATTTAGATCTTACCATAATAGCATGTGATTGTGTTTTCTGCTTGTCGTTGGAAATCATGATTTGTGTTTAGGATAGAGATATACCTATTCACCACATGTAATCTAAATGGGAACTTGAACTTTAAATCCTTTTTAATTGTAATTCACATAGAGATATAGTGGATTAGTTAACTAGGGTGTTCATCTTGAGTCTGTCATCTGTGGATTTGAGTTGATTGGTTTATGATACATTGAGAGATGGTCATAGATACTGATAAGTTCTTGATTAACATTTCAAGCTAGTTAGCATAATTTGATGGGAAATCCGTTGAGCAAAGTGAAGCAATAAGTGAAGTTGTAGTCTTAAGTCTTTAAAAATCTGTTTTCAAACTTGCGGTAGTTAGCTTTATTAGATTTAATTAATTAATTTCATTAATGCACAAACCTTTAATCAATTGTTTAATAAAATTGGGTTAATAAAGAAGTGATATTGATCATTATAAATTCAGTTTTCTCTGTGGGAACGATACTCTACTTATCACTTTATTACTTGCGGACTGCGTATACTTGCGTATTTTTGCAAGTGTTAAATTAGGCAAATAAGTTTTTGGTGTCATTGCCGGGGAACAATTTGTGTTTATAATTTTCAAGTATCAATTCTATTAAGTCAGTTTTAGTTAAACTTTCTTTTTGTTTTTCTTGTTTCAGGTGATTTCAGTTTGTTTATGCAAACAAGATCAAAACAGCCGGAACTTTTGCAATGCGAGGACAATCTTGAGAACAAGTTACGTCGCTTGAGAAAGTTTTGCAAAGAGACAATCAAGAAAGAGAAAATGGCTAACGAAAAGCAGAAATCACTAAGGGAATATGCCATGCCTGAAATAGATGAGATCAAATTAAGCATCACGAGGCCAGCGATCACTGCACACACTTTTGATATTAAACCGGGTACAATTCAGATGATTCAGATGATTCAGAACTCGGTACAGTTTGGGAGATTAGCCAATGATGATCCGAATGAACATTTGGTGAGCTTTCTTGAGATTTATGATACATTCAAGTACAATAATATTTCGGATGATGCGGTTGGATTACGTCTATTTCCATTCACTTTGAGGGATAAAGCAAAGAGTTGGTTGCATTCGCTTCTGTCAGGATCCATCACGACCTGGGATGACTTAGCTCAGAAATTTCTGGCAAAATTCTTTCCGCCAGCTAAAACTGCTAAGATGAAGAACGATATTGCTACCTTTGAGCAACAACATGGAGGGTCACTGTACGAGGCTTGGGAGAAGTTTAAAGACTTATTAAGAAGATGTCCACATCATGGGCTACCCAAGTAGCTACAAGTTCAGACATTCTATAATGGGTTAAGTAGTAACACTCGGACGAGTATAGACGCAACTGTGGGAGGAGCACTTATGGCCAAGAGTTTTGATGAGGCTTTTACTTTGTTAGAAACAATGGCTGCAAAGAACTATCAATGGCCAACTTCAAGGATGAATCAACATAAGGTAGCCGGGGTATTAGAAGTTGATGCAGTCACACAACATTAGCAACTCAGATGGCAGCTATGTCTAAGAAGATCGATGCTATAGCAGAGTAAAAAACTCAGCAAGTAGCTTATGTTTGTGAGTTGTGCGCGGGATCACATCATATAGATTATTGTACCATTAATCCTGATTCAGTGCAATTTGTGGGTAGCTACCAACGTCCTCCAAACCCATACCAAAACACTTACAATTCGGGGGCAAGGAACCATCCTAATCTGTTATGGAGCAATAATTAAAATCATCAGCAAGCTCCTAGACCATCATATCCCCCTGGATATCATAATCAACATCAGTAGGTAGCTACGCAGCCGCAAACAGAAAAGAAATCAGATTTAGAAGAGCTCTTGAGGAAGTATATGGCGAGTAACGATGTATTGGTAAAAAGTCAAGCAGCTGCCATCAGAAATCTGGAGAATCAAATGGGTTAAATGGCCAATATTTTGAATAACAGACCTCAAGGATCATTGTCGAGTAACACAGAAGTTAACCCAAGGGGAGATGGTAAGGAGCAATGTCAAGCTATCACACTTAGAAGTGGGAAGCAACTTCTGACGGACAGCGCGGTCGTGCCTGAAATACAAGGAGAAGCAGCGCGACCGCGCCCTACTCCAGTTTCAGATTCTGTAGAAAATTCAGCAAAAAAAAGAAGAGAAAACGGAAACTGAGCCAAAATAAAAGGAGAAAGCAAATCAATCCGAAGTATACCCTCCAGTTCCATATTCACAGATATTTCAGAAACAGAAATTAAACAAGTAGTCTTCCAAATTTCTCGAGGTTTTTAAGAAGCTATAAATCAACATACCGTTTGCAGAAGCTTTAGAGCAGATGCCAAGGTATGCCAAGTCCATGAAAGGAATCCTGCCAAGGAAGAAAAAGCTAGAGGATTATGAAACAATAGCATTAACTGAAGAGTGTAGTGCTATATTGTAAAAGAAGTTGTCGTCGAAATTGAAAGATACTGGCAGCTTTACTATTCCTTACACCATTGGTAGTTTGTCAATCAACAGATGTTTGTGTGATTTGGGTGTTAGCATTAACCTCATGCCTTTATCGATATATGTCTAGTTGGGTCTACCTGCACCGAAACCAACCAACATCTCTCTTCAGCTTGTATATAGGTCAATACATATCCTAGAGGTATTATGGAGGACATTCTGGTAAAAGTTGATAAATTCATATTCCTAGTTGATTTCTTCATTTTGGATTATGAAGAGGACAAATACATCCTTATCATTCTTTGGAGACCGTTCTTATCAACTGGTAGAACACTTATAGATGTGCAACAAGGAGAATTGACTATGAGGGTTCAAGATCAAGAAGTGACATTCAATGTGTTCAAGGCCATGAAGTTTCTTAAAGATGATGAGGAGTGTTTCTGGATGGATGTGGGAGAAAAAGTAGTGAATGACGAGTTTTTTAGGATAATGACTAAGGATCTGTTAGAAACTACTTTATTGGGAGATGCTGACATGGAAGTTCCAGAGATGATAGAGTTTCTTCAGATATTAGATGCATTGCCAAGGGTACGCAGATTCAAAATTCCTTTTGAACCTTTGGAACATACAGATAAGTCCTTTGAACGCTTGAAGCCATCTCTTGAGATACCTCCTACACTTGAGCTTAAACCCTTACCTAACCATCTCAGGTATGCTTATTAGGGCGAATCATCTACTTTACTTGTTCTTATTGAATCTGTTCTTAACGAATTTCAGGAAAGTAAGTTGATACGAGTTCTTCGAGAGTACGAAACTGCAATTGGATGGACCATTGCTGACATCAAAGGAATAAGCCCATCTTTCTGCATGTACAAGATATTTATGGAAGATGATGCCAAACCTATTGTGGAACAGCAAAGAAGGCTAAATCCAATTATGAAAGAGGTGGTCAAGAAAGAAATACTGAAATGGTTAGATGCAGGAATCATATAACCTATCTCAGATAGTTCATGGGTGAGCCTTGTACAATGCGTGCCCAAGAAAGGAGGGATGACAGTGGTGAAGAATGAGAACAATTAATTAATACCAACACGGACAGTGATAGGTTGGAGAGTGTGCATGGATTACAGGAAACTCAATAAAACAACCCGAAAGGATCACTTCCCACTACCTTTCATTGATCAGATGTTGGATAGATTGGCTGGACACGAGTATTACTGCTTATTGGACGGATATTCCAGGTACAATCAGATTACAATTGCTCAAGAGGATCAGGAAAAGACTACATTCACGTGTCTGTATGGCACTTTCACTTTTAGAAGGATGTCTTTCGGATTATGCAACACACCAGCAACGTTCCAGAGGTGCATGATGGCAATTTTTTCAAATATGGTGGAACACAATATGGAGGTTTTCATGGACAATTTTTCAGTATTTGGGGACTCTTTTGACAGTTGTTTGGAAAATCTTGTCATGATACTGAAAAGGTACGTGGAAACCAATTTGGTGCTTAACTGGGAAAAGTGCCATTTCATGGTGCAAGAAGGGATCATCCTCAGGCATAAAGTTTCGGCAAGAGGTTTAGAGGTGGATAAAGCCAAACTCAAGATAATTGAAAACTTACCACCACCAACTTCAGTGAAGGGGATTTGCAGTTTTTTGGGACATGCTGGGTTTTACCGGAGATTCATAAAGAACTTCTCGAAAATCACAAAGTCGTTATGCAGTCTCTTGGGGAAAGATGTCCCATTCAAATTTGACGAGGATTGTTTCGCGGCCTTTGAGCTCTTAAAGAAAAATTTGACTACAGCACCAGTAATAGTTGCACCAGATTGGTCAATGTCATTCGAGTTAATGTGGATGCTAGCGACTATGCAATTGGGGCTGTTTTGGGTCAACGCAAAGAGAAGATCTTTCATGCTATTTATTATGTTAGCAAAACACTCTCGGACACCCAACTCAATTACACAACTACTGAGAAGGAGTTGCTTGCGGTAGTGTACGCCTTTGACAGATTCCGGTCGTACTTAATTAGAACTAAAGTGGTGGTATTCACGGACCATTCAACAATTAGATATCTGATTTCGAAGAAAGATGCGAAGCTAAGATTAATTAGATGGATACTTCTACTCCAGGAATTCGATTTGGAAATTCGGGATAGAAAGGGTACAAAAAATCAAGTGGCGGATCATCTATCGAGATTAGAGAACAATGAATATGTCAAGGGAGACAAGACCGTGATTAATGAGTTCTTCCCAGATGAGCTGTTGTTCGTGATAAAAGTAGAAGTTCCATGGTATGCCGATTTTGTCAATTATTTGGTTAGCAACGTTCTTCCTCCCGACTTGACCAGCCAACAAAAGAAAAAGTTTCTCCATGACGTGAAGAGGTACAGCTGGGATGAGCCGTTCCTGTTCAAGCATTGTGTTGATCAAATGATTTGACGATGTGTTCCGCAGAGCGAATTTGAGAGCATCTTACATCATTGTCATGATTCGCTTTATGGAGGACATTATGGGGGTGAAAAGACAGCTACCAAGGTGTTACAAACAGGATTTTTCTGGCCCACGCTGTTTAAAGATGCCCACCAATACGTTCAGAGATGTGATAGATGTCAAAGGGTGGTCAATATCTCTAAACATCATGAGATGCCATTGAATACCATTTTAGAGGTTGAAGTCTTCGACGTCTGGGGAATAGACTTCATGGGACCATTTCCGGCATCCTTCAACAATCTCTACATTCTCTTGGCCGTTGATTATGTTTCTAAATGGGTGGAAGCCAGTGCTATGCCAACAAATGATGCCAAAGTGGTCTTAAAATTTCTTCGAAAAAATAACTTCACTAGATTTGGCACCCCAAGGGCAATTATTAGTGATGAAGGGAGCCACTTCTGTAATAAGTATTTTGCAGCTCTCTTGGCTAAATATGGGGTCAACCACAGAATTGCTACAACTTATCACCCCCAAACCAGTGGTTAAGCCAAAGTTTCAAATAGGGAAGTAAAGAGAATTCTGGAAAAGATTGTTAATCCTAGTAGAAAAGACTGGTCACAGAAGTTGGATGACGCACTTTGGGCTTATCGGACAATATATAAGACACCCATTGGCATGTCACCTTATCATCTAACCTATGGCAAGGCGTGCCACCTTCCTGTTAAACTTGAGCATAAAGCATATTGGGCCATCAGAAAGCTGAATTTCGATTTCACAGCTGCGGGGGAAAAGAGGCTTCTTCAGCTTAATGAACTTGATGAATTCCGTCTGCAAGCCTATGAGAATTCGAAGTTATATAAGGAAAAAGTCAAAAAGTGGCACGATCGAAAAATTGTCGACAGGAAATTTAAGCCAGGACAAGCAGTGCTTCTATACAATTCTCGATTGCGATTATTTCCGGGCAAGCTCAAATCTCAGTGGTCTGGTCCTTTTATCGTCAAGCAAGCATTCCCTCATGGCGCCATTGAAGGTTTTGGTCATAACCCGGATGAGTCATTTAAAGTCAACGAACAACGGTTGAAGCATTATTGGGGTGGTGATTTCGATCGCCAGAAAACCTCAATCACTCTTGCAGATTAAGCTTGAAACAGGGAGTAGTCCGGCTGAAAGACTTTAAATCAAGCACTTGATGGGAGGCAACCCATAATTTAATTCCATTAAGTTGATTTTTTTTGTGATTTTTAGGAGTAACTAGTATTTTATGTTTTTATAGGTTACACTTCATTGCTGCAATCCAGTGGGTCAAACAGGAAAGCTAAACAATTAGAGCTGCATGACTATAAGGCTGCGCGGCCGCGCCCCAATTACAAAGGCAACCAGCGCGGTCGCGCCCTCTTCCAGAAGTTAATTTTGTCGTGCTGCCATACCAGCGCAGCCGCACCCAAATTACAAAGAAAAGCAGCGCGACCGCGCCCATCTCCAGAAATCCAAAACTTCCTGCTGCCATACCAGCGTGGTCGCGCCCAATCCAAGCCAATTCCAAGCGCGGCCGCGCCGCGATCGGTTCTCAGTTTTTAAACTAGGTCCAAGACCCGACCCCTCAGCCTATTATTTCTTCCTTTCCCGCTTGGACTATCATTCTCATTCTCTTATTCCTCTTAGAAACGGTTACTTCACCTTTCCCTCTCCTTTTCCAAATCCAAATCAAATCCTTACCAATCTAAACCAAAACCAATTCAAACACTTAATTTCATAAATCCTCTTTCTCAATACCATTCCAAACCAACCTTTCTACTTTCAAATCCTAGTTTTCTATCTACTGAACCATTCTACCCATATCTTCTCTCTCTTCAAATCTTAAACTTCCTACATCAAATACATCTAATCAAAACCCTAAATCTATACATCCATGCATTGCTTTGGGATACCGTGGGAACGCTTCGTGTAAGAGCAGAGTAAGTACACTGTGGCTTGGCAATTCTCTTCTTCACAAGGTATCAGTTACAATTGACGAAACTTTTAGACTTGGGAATACACTGTATTGGGACTTTCTGATTCTAAGGCTCAAGTTTATTTTGCTTTCCATATTGTATTATATTGTGGATGTGATTTTCATTGGGTTGAGAGAGTTCGTTTAGAAACAGAGTACATACTTATTGTTTGTGCATTTGGGAAATTTTTGGGTTTGATTTCTGTCAAGTTTGGGGGTAACTGAGATTGTTGTAATTTAAGTTTTGGGACTGAATAACTATTGCTTCGAAACGATAACGTGGTGAATCTTCTAGTTCTCAAGCCCGTATTGAATCTGTTAATTTTGATAGTAGTCGATTTGTGTCTGCTGAGGTTGAGGAGTTTTACGAGCGAGTTTTGTTAGGGAAGACGTTTGTTTTGGAATGCGGGTTAAAGCCAGATCCTAGGCTGGATGGGCAGATGATGAGTATGATTCGGGCCATGGGTTGGTTGCTATTCGTTGAACCTCCTTTGGCAACCCCAATATCAATAGTGCAAGAATTTTACGCCAATGCAAAAATCACTAAGGATGGCACTACTTTTGTGAGGGGTTGCCAAGTGTCCTATACCAGAGAGAGTATCAATGAGTTGTACCATTTGCCATCTGTTCAACTTAACGATCCTGATTGGTTATATGCCACAAGATGGGACACGAAATTGGATGATATTATGAATGCTTTGTGCAAGCCAGGCACGGTGTGGACGACTAAGCAGGGAATAGATCAGAAGTTGCATTTTCCACACACGGCCTTAAGTCGATATGGGAAGGCCTGGTACAGTTTCATTTGTGCAAATCTGATGCCAACTCGCCACTAGAATGATGTGAATAAGGATCGAGCGATTTTGCTATACGGAATTGTGTGGGGCAGAAAAATAGATGTTAGGCATGTTATTAATCAGTCCATTCGTCGGTATCTGCAGGGCGATACTTCAGGAGGGATCCCGTATGCATCTATTATATCACGTCTATGCATTATTGCTGGGGTGCAGTGGGATGACAGTGAGCCCGTGCAACTTTCTATGAATACCATTGATCATACGACGATTGAGAAGTATAAGGTGTGGACTTGTGCTCCTTCTCATTCTCGTGGGGCAGGATTTCTTCGAGTTGACCAAAGTGAAAGTGAAGAAGCATCCAATAAGCTGATGGCCGAACCTGAGCAGACATTGAATGTGTCTCAGGCTAGGTTGGACAGAATGGAGAGGCGAATGCATCGGCAGATGGATGCTATCAACACTCGCATGACTGAGCTTCGATCCTTCTCAACGCAGCTTTCGGATAGTGTTTCTCTAGCTTTTTCTCAATTGGGCATTCAAGTCCAATTCCCAACATTTAGTGCTGCTCCAGCTTATCCTCCCCCGGACACACCTTCAGATGATGAAGGGGAGGCTGCAAATGATGCTACCTCGGATTAGGGGAGTCTTCTTTCTTTTTCTTTTTACTGTTTTCCAATGAGGGCATTGTTTGTTTTAAGTTTGGGGGGTTTTGTGGTTATTCATCTATTTTTGTTTAGCATGTTAGTTAGTTTAGTGTATTATATCTGTTGGCATATTGGCATATAGTTGTTAGTGCATTATCATACTTGTTTGCATTTAGATTATTTGCATGAATTCAATTGATGGGCTAGTTTGAGTTTGGCTCGGCCAATGATGAGATTAGTTTTTATTGTTCACTTGGGCAGTGTTGATAGTTGATATGAATGTGGTAATTTTGATCATGAGAGTAGTTATGCCTGTCAGAATCTTGAGTACCGGATAACACGAGAGATTTGATTAGTTTAACTAATGTAGTTCAAAGGGTTGCATAATTGACTTTTAAATGAGAATGTTTGGGGTAGAATAAAGAAACACAATGAATTGGCAATGAAAGTTGAGATTAGGTAAAAAACTGAAGTTTGGGGGTATCTAAGGCTAAAAAAATGAAAAAATGAGAAAAAAATGAAAACAATAATAAATAAAATAAATGCGCTAACTAGTTGGGGTCTGTGGCCTTTGTCACTCGGGTAATTAGATCCTTCAGGGTGTCTTAACACCTAGTGCCCTAAAGCCGACTGGCTTGGGAGTTACTGATTGAACGCTCGCTACATGAGTAACTTTGAAAAGCCTAAGAGAGCCTAGCATTGCACAGTCAAGCATAAATGCGAGATGGAGCGTAAAACGCACTCGTAAAAGAATAAGGATAAGAATAAATCTTGTAAGAACCCTCATGCTTAGTGATTGCTTAGTTTTGGCTGGAATTGTCATATTTGCGTAAATTGAAGTAAAACCAGATTATTCTTGCTGTAGAGTTGGTTATGTGGCTAAATTTGAACTATGTTCAGTTGAATTGATTAATGAGCACACACGCACAACATGGGTAATGACAGGTGTATTTTGTTTGATTGATTAGAATTATTAGTGCATATAACTCGTTCAATAATATTATCCTTCAACTATTTATTTAATCTAATAAATACCATTTTTGGGCGTACCTAGTGCTCACGTCAACGATACTCGAAATCACCGTATTCACTTATACGAAGACTTTCATACACACTAATCATAGCATACGCATAATCTAGGTCGCAATATAACCTTTAAACGCTAAACACGTAATATTATAAATAAAAATACCCATAAGCTCAATTACCAAGTTATCCGCGATTCACGATCGTTACATTAATAATCTATGTACTCATTCATTCCGAATCTACGTACATATTTCATACCTATATATACATATTAAAATCACCACATAAATCACATAAATATATACAACACATATATATTTTTACATTCAATCTCGATACGTCTCATAATAAGAAATTTATTTATCAAATTCTTATTATAATTTATTCTCGAAAATTCGGGTGGTCACAGATAGATTAGTTTATATTACATAACTGGGGATATTGTAGTCTTATGCCTTAAATATCGGAACTTCAATCTTTGTGTTAGTTTATATTATTAGATTTAATTAATTTAGTTTTAGTCCATATTCAAATTTGTGATCACTTAATAAAATAGGATTAATATAAAATTGATAATTGAGAATATAATTGCAGTATTTCTCCATGTGAACGATACTCTACTTATCATTATATTACTTGTTGACCATGTGCACTTGCACGTAATTGTTGATTGTGAAATCGGACAACACTTAGCGATCATCAATTCTTGAAGTCAAAAGTCTCTCCCATTAGGATATACATAATATGTATTTATAGTCCTATAGAAACCCTAATTACTTAATCAACAAAAATCCTATTCCTAGATAACTTCTCCAAAAATACATTAAATTCAGTATCCTTGTCGCACGTATGACACCCCCCACGCCGCACCTGCATAATCTACTCTTTCGGCGCGCCCCGCGCCATCTTCCTTGTTAATCTAGCATGACTCGTGCCAAACTATTTTTTACTCTGACCTCTGTTAGTAAAATGGTCATAACTCTCTCATCCAAGCTCCGATTGTGACGATTCAAGATGTTCTGAAAAACTAAGAACTAGATCTATAACTTTCATGTTTTACGAATTGAGAGATTCTGACTGGATCAAGGTCAAAATTAGGTTTCAAATGGCAAGCTAAAAATTCAATCATGACAACTCTAAGCTTTGATCTCTTTTTTATTCCAATCGTCCATTTTTGCCCCTCCTTAGCATGTCCTACAAAATAAACATAAACATATCAAAAGTAACATGAGAATACCCAAGAATAACCAATATTTTAAGATAAAGAATACCATATTCGTAGGTATTAAACCTACTCATCAATACTCATTGCCCTCTACATGTCAAAAAGAAGATATTAATGTATTAAAAAGTAAATTGCTTAGTGATCTGAGAATGTAGCCAAACATCATTTCTGGTTATGTATATGAGTAAAAAATTGAGAACATTCTATTAAAAAACAAAACTTGATTCTTTTACATGAATTTAGGGTAGCAACAGAGATCAGCATCTTCCTATTAGGAAAGGATCATATTCAGTCTTTTTTCTCTTTAGTTCTTTTTTTTGTCTCCAGTTCCTTTCAGTTCAATCTTACACCATTTATTTATGTTTCCGTACATGGTATGCCCACATACGAATTAATGGCACGAATAGAAGGGATTGGAGAGAGCAAAAGGGATCTTAGAGAATGCAACCGCTTTCCTATTATTTTTCAGGACATATATTGTACAAAGTCCTACACAAAACCCTCAAGAAAACATTAAGTAATGCATGTCCTTCAACAAAATCACTCATAACATCTATAGAACGCTAGCCGAAAGTACAAACAAGGAAATGAAATCTACAATTCAACCTCCTTAACACTTTTCATCTCCCCCAGTGACACTAACAAAGACAAGAAGAGAGACATGTCATGATGCGTAACAGAAAGCATACTATACATATCAGATGATATAGTAGGATTCAAATCTCCAATAGATATGCATAAAAGTGAAGAGACTTCCAACAAAAGATCACTCAATTAAAATAAAAGCAAACAAAAATTAATCATGAAACATTGACTAAAATATGCATTTTTAGGGTGAAGCATTTTGACAAACATTATATCTAGAATAGCTTCAAAGTGGACAACAGCTTCGGAGTGTTGATTATTAACTAAAATGATATTTACCTAGATTTATGTTGGATTATGTAATCAAAAAATAATACAGAAACAAGAAAACAAACAAAGTGAAATGATTAATACAGAGAATTATAACTATATGTTGTTTATTTTTGTATACCCGCAGGAATATTCAAACTGGCTGTATAGTGTATCATGGGGTTTGTACAAAGCAGGCATATTTAGAACAAGTTAAAGATATTTTTGGGGGAAGGCATATAAGTCTGCTACATCTGACTATTCTATTATTTTCAACAATAGAAATTACCCAGAAAGTGCCTTTAGTTGTGTTACTTCTAATCCCAATCCACCATCAGGCCATCCTTAAAACAATTTTCTTAGAAAGGACTTAGTTTTCAAGGTACAGACGTGTTTGTGCGTAGTTAATGATTAGTTCTAAGGCAGAATATGTATGTTCTTTGAAAACTAAATCCTTTCAGCAACAATCTCTTTGTCTGATATACTTTATCGCAACTGAATTCTTCTTGTTAGCGTACAAAATCATAGGAAAGGAATTAAACACTTCTATGAATGTTTTTTGTTTATTTCCAAAAACGAACAGAAAGAAGGGATGACATGCGAAAAAATGATTCAAAGATGTTATTACATTCTTAAAATCAATATCTCCCCCTGTGACCACATCGTATAACATAACTTATTGACACTATATGAAATTCTTGAATTATACTCCTTTTTATATTTTTAGGTCTTTTCTGATTCAATCTTTTAGGATTTAATAAATTATTGGCACTATGTGACATTGACGAGTCCATGAGCCACAGATAAAAGGTAGACATATAATTGCAGGAGTTCAAGCATGTGTACAACATGGGAGGCAGATATCTTGCATGGGTGGCCAATGGACTGTGAAAATACCACAAACATAAGAAACAATAAAAACAGAAATAGAAATAGAAACAAAAACAGGAACAAAAGCAGAAATGAAATCAGAAACAAAAGCAAAAAACAGAGCTCAAGCACTTGATTTCAGTCACCCTACTGCCAACCACCATAAGTTCTTGCTTTTAAAAATTAAAACAGACTTAATTTTTTTTATTTTGTCTACCCATTTGGGTTTGATTCTTTAACTAGGTTACTCTACAAACTCCTAAAATAGGAATTTATTTAGCAAACTAAAATTTCAACTCGGTAGGGTTTCAGTTAATATATGGTTAGATGTTGCTCTTAATTACACTAACTAGTATAAATATACATACAATAGAATACATAAATCGAAGACATGCATATACAAAAACACACCCAAAGTCCCAAATTAGAGAACAAAATTAAAGATAAAAAAGACCCAAATGAGAATTTGTTGGAAAAAATTAAAATTATAAATACCAGATTGTTCTATGGACCTTTGTAAGTGTTAATCACCTGAGAATGAAGAGAAGAGGGAGATTAGTACATAAACCTCAATTTAACAATAAACACACCCAAAGTCCCAAATCGAAGAACAAAATCGGTACTACCTGAGAATCAATTGATGTGGAGAAATTACTTGAGAATGGCGAAATTACTTGAGAATGAAAGAAGTAGATTAGAGAGATAAAGTTTGGGTTGAAATTTGAGGCATGGGATACTCGGGAATGTGAAACTTACAGCGGGAGTGGAAAAGAAGAAGAAGTGGGGATTAGAGTATTAGAGGGGATATGGGATTTGGTATTATTATTTTTTATTATTATTATTTTAGTTTTTTTAGGGAATAATTGTTATTATATTATTATATCTAATTTTTTATAAGTTTAATTTGGCTATATCCTTTTTTATTCTTTTTGGATCTATAACGACGGTACTATAATCGCCTTATGTTTTTTAGTAGTAGATAATCTTCCCGCCTAATCTATGCCGACCTGGTATAAATACCCATCGGCTTATGGGGAATATGGCGATGGGTTTTAGCACTGATTGCCATATCTCATCACTGTATCGCATTCCTCTTGTAGTGGTGGTTTAGGGTTCAATCAAGGGACATTTCTCTTCTTCAAGAGGAGAAAGAAAAAGTACAAGTAGAAATGGAAACAGCTCTATGAACTACTAGCTCTTTCTCCAAGCTTGAGACTGAGAATGAAAACTTGAGAAAGATAACTGAATGATCTGTATAGAGAGAATCAACTTTAGTTTCTAAGATTGAGGAACTAGAGAAGACTATCTCGACATGGAACATGTCTTCTTCTTCAATGGACTACTTGATCAAGTCAGAGATCTGTCTCAGATCGGTCGGGATTAAGATTTGGGGATTCATCCTTCGATCGTAGTGTGGACAAAGTGTTAGAGACTAACAATAACAATGCTTCTACTCCCCATAGAGGCATTGTGTTTGTGAAATCCACACAAGTTATCGAGCCTAGTATTCCAAGTTATACAATCTTTGCTGATCAAATTAGGATCCAAGAAAATAATAGAACACACACGGGTCTGAGATTCAAGAAAACGCAGGGTAAAGTAAACACTACCTTTAAGCCTAGAAGGGTCATGGAGTCAGGTCATACTTACTGTACGAACTAACTTGATAAGAAATATAGAGTCAACTTTTACCCTACGAACTCTTAGAATCGTAGAACGATGTAGAAATAGAGAGAGTTCGAGCATAGAAGAAATGTAGTGGCTTTCTATCGTCCATACGTGTCCTCGAAGAGAATGAATCCATACACACACAAACATGCATCATATTAAATGTTATAATTATCATGCACATGGTCATGTTACAGATATGTGTTATTATAATGATTATCCTGTGTATGTGAGACCTAAAATTAAGCAGGTCTGGGTCCTAAAAGGTACTAACAAATCAGGACCCAAGCAAATTTGGGTACCAAAATAAAGCTTAATGTTTCTTGCAAGAAAGAAGCTCCACTAATTCAACATGATATCTCGATAGTGGATGCTCAAGGCATATAACAGGTAATAAAGCCCTGCTGTCAAACTTCAAAGAGAAGGACGACCTTGTAATTATCTTTGGAGACAATAATTCTGGAAAGACAATAGGATATGGCTCGATAGGAAATGGTGTAGTTTCTTTCAGCAAAGTGGCATTTGTTGAAGGACTGAAGCACAATCTCCTGAGCTTCAACCAATTACATGACAAAGGACATCAAGTAATTTTCCTTAACAACCAATGCCAAGTTAGAGACTTGGAGTCAAATTCTCTAAAGCTTACCGGAACTAGAGAAAGCAATGTGTATGTTATAAATCTTGCAAAGCTAAGTTTAACAGAGACTGCATGCTTCTTTGCTAGAGCTTCAGAAGATGTCTGTAACAATCCGGAATTTTGTATTATTTGAAAATATGCATTGAAGTTGAATAAATATTTTTAATTGATTTTATTGGTTTAAATTAACAAGTGATGGAATTGTTTTATTTAGATGTGTTTTAATTAAATTTATGTTGGTGTTTTTTTAAACTAAATGAGTTAATTAAATTAAAAGAGTTGTTGGTAATTATAGTGCTAATATTCTAGTTTAATTTAATAATTAAATTAGAAAGGTGATGATTTATTAAATTAAAATAGTAATTTATTTGTTAAATTAATGTGTTATGTTAGTTGAATTATTTAATAAAAGTAAGTGTGACATGTGACTATATAATAAGAGAATATAAAAATAACTTAGTAGGTGATTAAATTAGCTTTACCAAACATGGCCTTGTGGCCTTTGGTTTATTAAGCTGACAAAACCCTTTTTATGTTTATAACTGATAACATGAATTATGTGTATTATTATACCATCAGTTGAGTTTACGTGGTTTACTTTTTAAGCTCAAGAGTGAGGGGTTTTGAGAGAGCAGAAAATTAGAGTATAGAGGAACTTGAGAGAAAATTGTTCTAGTAATTCAGGGAAGATTATTGGTGGCAAAGTTTCTTAATCATCATCTTGCTAAGGTTTATTAAGGAATCAAAGGTATTATCAAAGTTTAAAATTCATGTTCTTATTATGGTTTGGGTTTCATAAGAATTCTGATTTTAGTTGTTCAATTTGATGGGAATGGAGTTATGTGTGTTGGATTTCATGTATAATCTGTTAATTGTTGTTTCTAAACGATTTTCAGAAAACGAAATTCATAGAATCATGTTTTAAATGAAGGATTTTTGGGTTCTTGAGTGTTCATAGGATATATATATGAAATATATGTTTCTGTGAGTCAAATTTAAGGTTTAATACTTGAAGGAATCTACAAATTGATTGTAGTTTATGAAACTACGTTTAGATACAAAGAAAATACAATTTACATACTTTGAGTTCGCTAAGAATTAAGCCTGCAGTTATCTGTGCTATTATATGTGTTGGTTTTTGGAAAAACTAAGAAAAAATTTGATTTAAATCCTTTGGGTTTTGTTGTTTTGTTTGTTTTAGGTTGTTAGAATTGGTATATGGATGCTTAGTAATATTTCTAAGAGGTTTATGATAATTGGGTATACTTGAATTGGTGTTTGATGCTAAAATTCGTATTTTTTGGGCTTGAGAATTCTGCAGTTCACGAACTGCAGAATCTGGAATTCAGGTTTACCACCCCGACGGGCTTATTGCTCTAGGTTTACCGCCCCGGCGGGAACACCGTCCCGGCAGGAACACCGCCCCGGCGGGCTTATTGCGCTAGGTTTACCGCCCCGACGGGGTATTTTGTGAAAGAAACTCCCGCCCCGGCGGGAAATGCAGAAAGTGACATTTTTTTCCTTTCTTTTCGGTCATGTTATGTTATCCTATGCATGTTTAAAGCTTAGATTAATGTATTAAATGAATACTAAGATATTGTGATGGATGGTGTGACACCCCCAAATCCGGGTTTCCTAACCTCGAATTCGGTGTTCACGATACTCAACAACAAACATACTTTCTAACTAAATGAGAAATAATAATCATACAATGTCTATCGAAATAGTAATAACGTCTTACAATCATGGTCCCAAGGTTCTTTAACCTTAACTTAAAAAAACATACCCTTAATACAATAAGAGTTCACATAACCAAATAACATTTCTGGATAACTAATACATAAGCCCTATCAGGCAACTATTCTTGCACCTTCCCTTTTCCTTTGTCCCCTTTTGACGTTTCTGCCTTAGCTGACATAAAAATCATGATATAGCAAGGGTAAGCAACTAGTTTGCTTAGCAAGTTTATACATAAGGGAGATATATCATGAATAGAAGGAAGTTTTGCTTTCAATGTTCAACGACAGTATAAAATTGTGAAGAAACATGAATTAATAGTCGACAATTGGATATTCGAATAATTGAATGACAATTACTGAGTGGTTGGAAATAACCATAGACATTTGCCAAGGTTCTCAGCATTTAAACTGGACCTCTTAAAAAGTTTTGGTAATCAAGGGGATCAGCCTTTCATACCCCGTGATTTATGCATAAACACTTAATAAACCAGCATTGATATCATGCCTTAATCAAATTTATCCTTTTCTCAGCCAGGAGTTCTTACCATAACAATTTAATAAGAACAACTTTTAAAATACCTTTGATTCAACAAATTTAGACATGATTGATCTAGCTGATACAAATAGCATAGATCTATCTCATAAACAGTTCATGCTTGAAAGAATTTTAATCTAATTCACAGTTCAATGATAATAGAATAGGAATTCAATTGCACAAGGTGCGAATCTCAATAATCAGTATAGATGTGAATAATCAACAATAATTATTCACTAACATGCTTCAAAAATAATAACTCGAGTTTGAGTTAGGGAACTTGCCTGTCTGCTCAGCTATAAATAATCTAGCTTTAACTAATTGGCCTTGAAGAACCTAACATTGATAATGTCGATCTATCAATTAGTACTGCGTAGTTGTATATCGACACGCTTACTTATGCTATTTATTTAACAATTAAGCCAATCACATAGCACACATAAGCAAATAGACTATCGTAAATCCTATAAGACACTTAATTGATCTTTAGGTTGATGGTTTAATTAATTAACAATGTTTTCCTTAAGTGATAAACACTTATTAAACCCTTAAACAATTAATAATAATTGTTCAATTAATTAACATTACTTTTTCTTAAGTAATATTCATTTATTAAACCCTTAAACAATTAATTATAATTATTTAATTAATGAGTTATTTAAACTCTCTCTATTTTATTAACTCTATCTTTATTTAATTACTATTAGATAGTAATTAATTAATTATCTTTAGTTATTATTATTAATAGTAATTAATAACTAATTATATTCACTTATTATTTAATGATTAATTAATTAATAATCGAACTATTAATTTTAATTATCTTTAATTATTACTTAAAATTAAATAATAATTAATTAGGTTTATTTATTATTTAAAGTAAATCAAATAGTAAATAATTAATTAGTAAGTATGAATTATCTTTAGTTATTATTTAATAATAAATAATAACTAATTAGATTTATTTAATATTTGAAGTTAATCAAATAATAATTAATTAGTGAGTAATAATTATCTTTAGTTATTATTTAATAATAAATAATAACCAATTAGGTTTATTTATTATTTAAAGTTAATCAAATAATAAATAATTAATTTTTAATTTTTAATTATCATTATTTAATAATAATTAAACAATAATTAATTAATATAATATATTTAGAAAATATAAGGTTTAATGCCCAACACTTAATTTGTGCATTTACTAATTTTGGAAAATTTAATAATATTGTTTAAAGTATTTAAATTAATTAAAATTAAATCTGGATGGCATTCTGGTAAATAAGTTGAAATCCGGACGGAGGGGCAGTATGGTAATTACCGCGCCTGATCCTCCGCCCGCGCAAGGCGCGTGCGCCTTTCCCGCTTGGCCCAAAACGACGCCGTTTGGCTGCCGCTGAACCAAATAATATGCTGGCGCGCAATGCGCGACCAGCCTTTTCTTTTTCTTTTTTTTTTCTTTCAACGCACCATGCGCGACCCTCTGTTCCCTTTTGATCCAGCAGCATCCAGGGAGATTATTAGCACACTCAAGCAAGTATAATACCATCAAGCAAGTTGTAAACCTCCAATATAAATTCCAAAAAAAATACCCATGACTAAGAAAAATATTTCTAATATTAAAACAAAATATTTATGACTTAACTCAATATTTTTCATCAATAAATTTTGTACTCCAATAAAAATATTACTCCCATGTTTTAGCATACAAAACCCACCAAAACATGTTACAAAAATTATAAACTTATATATAGTATCAATAAAGCATACAAGATCAAGATCTCTTCTTTTATAGCTTTAAAATCATATTTATTAAGCATGTTTTGTAATAATATAGATCTAGCAAAATACAAACCTAGATCCATGAATACTCCCTCTCTACCACCAACACCCACCAACACATAAAAGTTTCTAACAAAATAAATGTGTAATAATCATACTATAATAATAACAACAAGAACTAGAGTTTGAAAAAAATGAGATCCATACCTAGATTTAATGGTTATTCTCCTCCTCTTTCCAAAATAGGTTGTGAATGGGGATGGTATAACAACCAAGATCTTCTTCTTCCTCTCACCACCTCCCCTTTAATCTCTCAAAAATTGCTCTTGCTTTTTCTTCAAACTCTCTCAAGATTTTTAGAAAATGAAGAGGCAAATGGCTAACCCTTTGGTTAATTAGCTATATAAAAGCAAGGATTTGTCATCATGAAGCTAGAGAAAAGTGTGATGTAGGGTGGCCATGACAACCTAGGAAGCTATGACATATTAGGGGGCTATTGACATAATAGGGGCTATCCCATCAAGTCTACCCTTTCATCTTCCAACACAAGCTAACTACTTAGTTAACTAGGACCTTGAAAAGTAATTTTCCCCTCTCCATCCTAGTTACACGGCAAGGGAGATTTTGTCCCAAAAATGTTGTCCCAACTAGTTGCTTTAATTAATAAATTAATGTTACACCTTTAATATATCAAGTGGCTAGGTTTTGGGCCACACATTAAATACCATTGGGCTCCCAATTTAAATAATTAGACTAATAAAATCCAAATCTTATTTAGTATAATATTGGGTCATTTAATATGACTCCATGATAACTCATTTAATAAGCCACACAATTAATACCCAATCCCATGATTAATATAAATGATTGAGTAACTTAGTCGATTAATAAATAAATTACTAAATTAACTATTAATTATTATTATCCAATTTGGACCATACCTCGACAACAATTACCATCATAATTAATTCGCACACATTATTACTAACTATATTCAATTTACTTGAATATTTAATTTAGTAAATACCTTGCCAACTTTATGGATATAAAGTCTTAGGGTTTGCTCACTAGTTTAAATACACTACTAGTGATTCCTTTAACACAAATTTATATCAATAAATCACATAGTCATATAATCCACCAATACACCCAAAGGTTTAAATAGAACACAACGTTAACTCATTAAATTAAATTAGATTTAATTAATAATGACGTTTAAAATTCACGGGCATTACATCCCTCCCCCCTTATAAAAATTCCGTCCTCGGAATTGCAAAAATAGGGTTACTCAAATAAAAACGAATAATTCGCTTTTATTTTCTCTTCGAGTTCCCACATAGCTTCTTCGACTGCGTGATTCCTCCAGAGAACTTTGACGGAATGGATGGTCTTGTTTCTCAGCTTCTGTTCCTTTCTATCGAGAATCTGGACAGGAACTTCCTCGTACGTTAAGTCCTTCTCGACTTGGATTGGTTCATAGGAGATAACGTGCTTATAGCCTGGTTTATACGGCCGCAACACTGACACATGAAACACGTTGTGAATGTGCTCAAGTTCAGGAGGTAACGCTACCTCATACGCCACCTCGCCGATTCGCCTCAAAATCTCGAACGGTCCTATGAACCTAGGGCTCAATTTGCCCTTCCTCCCAAAGCGGATCTTTCCTTTCCAAGGAGAGACCTTCAAAAATACAAAGCTACCAAATTCAAAGTCCCGCTTCTGACGATGTAAGCCGGCATATTTCTTCTGGCGATCTTGAGCTGCTACCAAACGGTTTCTGATCAGCCGCACGATGTCTGTAGTCTGTTGCACCATTTCTGGTCCCAGCAATCTTCGCTCCCCAACCTCGTCCTAACACATCGGGGTTCGACATTTCCTTCCATATAGCGCTTCGTACGGTGGCATGCCGATACTGGCGTGATAGCTATTATTGTAAGCAAACTCCACTAGTGGCAAATGGTCATCCCAGCTGCCCTTTAAATCCATCACGACTGCCCGAAGCATATCTTCCAAGGTCTGAATCGTTCGTTCGCTCTGGCCATCGGTTTGAGGATGATACGCTGTACTCAACCTCAACTGCGTTCCCATTCTTACCTGCAGACTTTTCCAAAAATTTGATGTGAAGCGCGGATCCCTGTCTGATACAATAGATATCGGTACTCCATGACACGATACAATCTCCTTGACATAAAGCTTTGCTAATTGCTCCAGATTGTACCGTATCTTGATTGGCAGAAAATGAGCAGACTTGGTTAGACGATCCACAATTACCCAGATGGCGTCTAAACCCTTATGATTTGGCGGCAGTCCCACCACAAAGTCCATTGTGATGTGCTCCCACTTCCACTCCGGAATCTCTAGCGGTTGAAGTAGTCCGCTCGGTCGTTGGTGCTCTGCTTTAATCCGCTGGCATGTCAAACATCGGCTGACGCACTCTGCCACTTCTCGTTTCATATTCGGCCACCAAAAATTTCGTCGCAAATCCTGGTACATCTTTGTGCTCCCAGGATGTACTGAGTACTTCGTGCTGTGAGCTTCCTGAAGGATTTCTTCCCTCAATTCCAGATCCAACGGTACCCAGACTCTCCCTTCAAACCTTAGCAACCCAGTGCTATCAATCTTATACTTAAGCTCCTCGCCTTCGGCAATTCGCTTCTTTATTGAATCACAATCCTCATCCTTTTCTTGAGCCTCCTTAATCTGATCCAATAGGGTCGGGCTTGCTGTCACTGTGAACAATTTCCCGTCCGTCTCCATCGGATACTTAACCTCCAATTCCAGATGTTTGAACTCCTTTATCAGCTCTGCCTGAGTTGTAAGCCTCATCAATTTCTCTCTGCCTTTCCTACTCAGGGCATCTGCCACTACATTTGCTTTGCCTGGATGGTACAGAATCTCATAGTCGTAATCCTTGATCAATTCTAACTATCGGCGCTACCTCATATTCAGCTCCTTCTGAGTGAAGATATATTTCAGACTTTTGTGATCTGTATATATCTCGCACCTCTCTCCATATAAGTAGTGCCTCCAAATCTTTAAGGCGAATACTACTGGTGCTAACTCCAGATCATGAGTCGGGTATCCCTTCTCATAGTCCTTCAGCTGACGTGAAGCGTACGCAATGACCTTGCCATGCTGCATTAGTACACAACCAAGGCCTTTGTGTGATGCATCACTGTATACTACAAAACCTCCAGTGTCGTCCGGTAAAGCCAACACTGGTGCTTGGCTAAGTCTCTTCTTTAGCTCCATGAAACTCTCCTCGCACTTCTCCGTCCAAACGAATTTTACCGTCTTCCTGGTTAGATTGGTCAACGGTGATGCTATCTTCGAGAAATCCTGGATGAATCTCCGATAGTATCCCGCTAACCCTAGGAAACTCCTGATCTCCGTTGGCGTCTTCGGCTGCTCCCAGTTGATAATGGCTTCCACCTTTGCAGGGTCTACCAAAACACCATTCCTGTCAATAACATGTCCTAGAAACTGCACCCTTTGCAACCAAAATTCACACTTCGAAAACTTCGCGTACAACTTCTCCCTCCTTAATGCCTCCAAAGCGATCCTTAGATGTTCAGCATGTTCTTCCTCTGACACTGAATACACCAAGATGTCATCGATGAATACTACCACGAACTTGTCCAAGTACTGCTTGAACACTCTGTTCATCATATCCATGAATGCCGCTGGTGCATTTGTCAGTCCAAATGACATAACCAGAAACTCGAAATGTCCATAACGAGTCCTGAATGTCGTCTTTGGGATATCCTCGTGTCTCACCCTTAGTTGATGATAGCCCGTCCTTAAATCAATCTTTGAAAAGTACTTCGCCCCCTTGAGTTGATCAAACAGATCGTCTATCCTGGGCAACAGGTACCTATTCTTAATTGTAACTTTATTCAACTCGCGGTAGTCGATACAAAGCCTCATCGAGCCATCTTTCTTCTTTACGAACAGAACTGACGCTCCCCATAGTGACACGCTCGGTCTGATATAACCTTTGTCTAACAGTTCCTGCAATTGAACCATCAGCTCTTTCATCTCTACTGGTGCCATTCGGTAAGGCGCCTTGGATATCGGTGCCATCCCGGGTACCAAGTCAATCACAAATTCTATCTCTCTATCTGGTGGCAATCCCGGAATTTCATCTCGGAAGACATCAGCGAATTCCCTTACGACGGGTATCTGACTCAGTTCACCCTCGACCCGTCAAGTGTCCACCACGTGAGCCAAATAACCTAAACAACCCTTCTTAAGCAATTTATTTGCTTGCATCATCGTCAGACAACAAGATTGTCTCGGCGATTTATTACCATAGAATACCACCTTTGACTTACTCGGAGTCTTCAGGTGTACGCACTTTTTCTTACGGTCAATGATCGCCCCGTGGCTCGCTAACCAATCCATCCCAAGGATTACATCAAATTCTCCAAGACGAATCGGTAACAAGTCCACGTTAAGCTTAAATCCTCTCAGATCAGCACAGCAATTCCTATAAACGTAGTTTACGGGGATAATCTCTTTGTTCGCTACTTCTACATTCATCGGGTGTTCTAATAGTTCACTAGGTAAATTCAATCCTTGAGCAAATTCATCAGATACAAAAGAACATGAAGCTCCCGAATCAAATAGCACATAGGCATTTATGTCGTTGATTGGAATAATACCTGACACCACCTCCCTGGATGCCACGGCATCTTGCACTGTCATGTTGAAGGTCCTCGCTATTGGCTTATTTGGCTGGGCTGGTCCTCCACTGGTTGCCCTCGAGTTGTTGCCCCTATTGTCGCTTCCGCCATCCATGTTTTTCTTCCTGGGACAGTCCTTACTCCGATGTCCCATCTCTCCACAATTGAAACAACCTCCTTTCTTCGCCTTAGGACAATTAGGTGAAATATGTCCTTCCTGTCCACATGTATAACAGACCATTTTTCCTTTCATGCATTCTCCCGAGTGACCCTTCCCGTAATTTCCACATACCTGCCTTTTCTGCTGCATGCTCCCTTGTTGTATTTCAGAATTGCTACCCCCACTGCTCCATTGACGCTTTCTGTTGTTGCTGCCACCACTGCTAACATTCGTATTTTCTCCTTCTACCTTCTTCTTGTTCTTCTCCCGATTGTACTTTGAAACAGCTTCACTCCCACCTTCAGCAATGAGAGCTTTCTCCAACAAAGTTGAGAACGACGTAATTTGTAAAACCGCTACCTTACTGTAGATCCACGACTTTAACCCATTCTCGAACCTTCTTGCCTTCCTTACCTCAGTGTCCACCTGATGTGGGGCGAATCTAGCCAATTCATTGAATTTTGCAGCGTACTCTGACACTGACAAGTTTTCCTGCTTCAGTTCTAAAAACTTGATCTCCATTTTCGCCTGCGTACTCTCAGGGATTCTCGAAAAACAACGTCTTGAATGCTTCCCACGCCACGACTCCAGTTCCAGCTTTGCTCTGATTGGCTTCCCACCAAAAGTTAGCCTCACCTTTCATTAAGTAAGTAGCAAAAATTGTCTTCTGCTCCTCGGCGACTCTAGCGATGACAAAGGCCTTTTCAATATCCTTTATCCATGACTAGGCCTCTATCGGGTCCGTTGTTCCCCTAAACTCCGGCGGCCCTACTGCCTTGAAGTCTTTAAAATTGGCTAAGTGGTTCCCCGCCTGGTTTCCTGCGGTAGTTGCTTGATTCCGCAGAGCTTCTGCCATCATGTTCATAAAGTCTTGTATTGGGTTCGGTTAAGCTCCCTCTGCGTTGTTAACCGACTCTTCGATCCCTTGGTTCCGCAAGATTCGTCTGGTCGGCATTATCTGATTAAACAAAGTCCTAACACGTTACTCGGGTTTGATTAACATATAAGTATTTAGCATGTAATACAATATTGAAATTGTACAATCGCAAGATCATCGTGTGGGAGCTTTAGATTACCCAACCTTGGGAATTCTGCTTTCCCCGATTAGTGATTTAAGTTGCTAAAATATCGATTCAGTTTTACTGACTTAACATAATCATTGGATAGATGGTTTACCAAGTAAAATTCTCAAACACATACCATAATAATGCATTTATATTCATATACCAACTTTAGCGTCTTACACGTTCATCACAGGTATATTGTTATAAATGCTACCATCCCATTTAATATAACAAAAGATGGGATTCACTTAAACCATTCTTCTCTACCTACATAAATAGAAAGTACATCCTACATACGAACTACCTCGCACCTGCTGAGGTTAATACAAACTCTAGTAAATCAAAAGTAGTACCAACATCACTGCTAAAGGCATAATTGCCCACCTCCAACTATCCTCTAAGGGACACAAGATGAATACAACTCAACGCTTGCTCTCGCTACTGGAGGGCAGATCCATCCATTTGGCGTCGAACTGCATAAAGGCGATGTCTAAGGCTCGCTCCAAATCATATATCCTCACATCTTTCGCTTTCACTTCATCCCTTAACTGTCCTAATTGTAGCTCTCTCTGCTGCAGCCTTTTGCGCAACTCGGCTAACTCAGTCTGTGCCTGGTAAGCAGCGTCCTTTTACTGCTGCTTAGCAATCTGGAGGATGTGGTTCTGCGCCTCCATTTGTTCAGCCCTAACATCTAGCTCGGCGTTCCTCGCCAGCAAATCGCCTATCACCTCGGGCTCTATGGGCTCCTGGTTCACTGAATAGCTATCGTGACTCTCGTCCGACATCCTAGAAACACCACACAATAATCAACATCAGTACCACAATAAAATATATTCATTGATAAAATGAAATGATATTTTATTCGGTACAACTAGAACTCGATGAATCTCCTCAACCCATCACCTACATACTCTATATGAGTTTTCTACCAAGGTTATAACCTAGGTTTCTTCTTCCTAACGTTTATAACCTACAGCTTTGATACCAACCTGTGACACCCCCAAATTCGGGTTTCCTAACCTCGAATTCGGTGTTCACGATACTCAACAACAAACATACTTTCTAACTAAATGCGGAATAATAATCATACAATGTCTATCGAAATAGTAATAACGTCTTACAATCATGGTCCCAAGGTTCTTTAACCTTAACTTAAAAAAACATACCCTTAATACAATAAGAGTTCACATAACCAAATAACATTTCTAGATAACTAATACATAAGCCCTATCAGGCAACTATTCTTGCACCTTCCCTTTTCCTTTGTCCCCTTTTGACGTTTCTGCCTTAGCTGAAAGAAAAATCATGATATAGCAAGGGTAATCAACTAGTTTGCTTAGCAAGTTTATACATAAGGGAGATATATCATGAATAGAAGGAAGTTTCGCTTTCAATGTTCAACGACAGTATAAAATTGTGAAGAAACATGAATTAATAGTCGACAATTGAATATTCGAATAATTGAATGACAATTACTGAGTGGTTGGAAATAACCATAGATATTTGCCAAGGTTCTCAGCATTTAAACTGGACCTCTTAAAAAGTTTTGGTAATCAAGGGGATCAGCCTTTCATACCCCGTGATTTATGCATAAACACTTAATAAACCAGCATTGATATCATGCCCTAATCAAATTTATCCTTTTCTCAGCCAGGAGTTCTTACCATAACAATTTAATAAGAACAGCTTTTAAAATACTTTTGATTCAACAAATTTAGACATGATTGATCTAGCTGATACAAATAGCATAGATCTATCTCATAAAAAGTTCATGCCTGAAAGACTTTAATCTAATTCTCAGTTCAATGATAATAGAATAGGAATTCAATTGCACAAGGTGCGAATCTCAATAATCAGTATAGATGTGAATAATCAACAATAATTATTCACTAACATGCTTCGAAAATAATAACTCGAGTTTGAGTTAGGGAACTTGCCTGTCTGCTCAGCTATAAATAATCTAGCTTTAACTAATTGGCCTTGAAGAACCTAACATTGATAATGTCGATCTATCAATTAGTACTGCGTAGTTGTATATCGACACGCTTACTTATGCTATTTATTTAACAATTAAGCCAATCACATATCACACATAAGCAAATAGACTATCGTAAATCCTATAAGACACTTAATTGATCTTTAGGTTGATGGTTTAATTAATTAACAATGTTTCTCTTAAGTGATAAACACTTATTAAACCCTTAAACAATTAATAATAATTGTTCAATTAATTAACATTACTTTTTCTTAAGTAATATTCATTTATTAAACCCTTAAACAATTAATTATAATTATTTAATTAATGAGTTATTTAAACTCTCTCTATTTTATTAACTCTATCTTTATTTAATTACTATTAGATAGTAATTAATTAATTATCTTTAGTTATTATTATTAATAGTAATTAATAACTAATTATATTCACTTATTATTTAATGATTAATTAATTAATAATCAAATTATTAATTTTAATTATCTTTAATTATTACTTAAGATTAAATAATAATTAATTAGGTTTATTTATTATTTAAAGTAAATCAAATAGTAAATAATTAATTAGTAAGTATGAATTATCTTTAGTTATTATTTAATAATAAATAATAACTAATTAGATTTATTTATTATTTAAAGTTAATCAAATAATAATTAATTAGTGAGTAATAATTATCTTTAGTTATTATTTAATAATAAATAATAACCAATTAGGTTTATTTATTATTTAAAGTTAATCAAATAATAAATAATTAATTTACAATTTTTAATTATCATTATTTAATAATAATTAAACAATAATTAATTAATATAATATATTTAGAAAATATAAGGTTTAATGCCCAACACTTAATTTGTGCATTTACTAATTTTGCAAAATTTAATAATATTGTTTAAAGTATTTAAATTAATTAAAATTAAATCTGGATGGCATTCTGGTAAATAAGTTGAAATCCGGACGGAGGGGCAGTATGGTAATTACCGCGCCTGATCGTCCGCCCGCGCAAGGCGCGTGCGCCTTCCCCGCTTGGCCCAAAACGACGCCGTTTGGTTGCCGCTGAACCAAATAATATGATGGCGCGCAATGCGCGACCAGCCTTTTCTTTTTTCTTTTTTTTTTCTTTCAACGCGTCATGCGCGGCCCTCTGTTCCCTTTTGATCCAGCAGCATCCAGGGAGGTTATTAGCACACTCAAGCAAGTATAATACCATCAAGCAAGTTGTAAACCTCCAATATAAATTCCAAAAAAATACCCATGACTAAGAAAAATATTTCTAATATTAAAACAAAATATTTATGACTTAACTCAATATTTTTCATCAATAAATTTTGTACTCCAATAAAAATATTACTCCCATGTTTTAGCATACAAAACCCACCAAAACATGTTACAAAAATTCTAAACTTATATATGGTATCAATAAAGCATACAAGATCAAGATCTCTTCTTTTATAGCTTTAAAACAATATTTATTAAGCATGTTTTACAATAATATAGATCTAGCAAAATACAAACCTAGATCCATGAATACTCCCTCTCTACCACCAACACCCACCAACACATAAAAATTTCTAACAAAATAAATGTATAATAATCATACTATAATAATAACAACAAGAACTAGGGTTTGAAAGAAATGAGATCCATACCTAGATTTAATGGCTATTCTCCTCCTCTTTCCAAAATAGGTTGTGAATGGGGATGGTATAACAACCAAGATCTTCTTCTTCCTCTCACCACCTCCCCTTTAATCTCTCAAAAATTGCTCTTGCTTTTTCTTCAAACTCTCTCAAGATTTTTGGAAAATGAAGAGGCAAATGGCTAACCCTTTGGTTAATTAGCTATATAAAAGCAAGGATTTGCCATCATGAAGCTAGAGAAAAGTGTGATGTAGGGTGGCCATGACAACCTAGGAAGCTATGACATATTAGGGGGCTATTAACATAATAGGGGCTATCCCATCAAGTCTACCCTTTCATCTTCCAACACAAGCTAACTACTTAGTTAACTAGGACCTTGAAAAGTAATTTTCCCCTCTCCATCCTAGTTACACGGCAAGGGAGATTTTGTCCCGAAAATGTTGTCCCAACTAGTTGCTTTAATTAATAAATTAATGTTACACCTTTAATATATCAAGTGGCTAGGTTTTGGGCCACATATTAAATACCATTGGGCTCCGAATTTAAATAATTAGACTAATAAAATCCAAATCTTATTTAGTATAATATTGGGTCATTTAATATGACTCCATGATAACTCATTTAATAAGCCACACAATTAATACCCAATCCCATGATTAATATAAATGATTGAGTAACTTAGTCGATTAATAAATAAATTACTAAATTAACTATTAATTATTATTATCCAATTTGGACCATACCTCGACAACAATTACCATCATAATTAATTCACACACATTATTACTAACTATATTCAATTTACTTGAATATTTAATTTAGTAAATACCTTGCCAACTTTATGGATATAAAGTCTTAGGGTTTGCTCACTAGTTTAAATACACTACTAGTGATTCCTTTAACACAAATTTATATCAATAAATCACATAGTCATATAATCCACCAATACACCCAAAGGTTTAAATAGAACACAACGTTAGGATGTGTGTTCTTACCCTTAACTCTTTTATATTAAACAAGTTTCTAACCCTAAACTTACTTAACGCAAGTTCTCTATTCATATATTGTCTACAAATACGCAAGTTTCTAAATCTTATTCTTTCATTTAACAAGTTATCATTGCATATCTCATTTATTATAACATAAACTTTTGACTTTTGGATTCTTGTTGTTCAAAGCTCAAGTATTTGAAATCATTATTCTAATACCTTAGATATACAACATCTATAGCATTGTATATCGTTGTTGTTGATCTTTGATCATAATTTACGTTGTTTAAATCCTACACTCATTGATTCGACTAGTCCATAGTTGATGTATGTTTTAAATTCCAGAACAGTTATCGTTAAATTAATCCAAAATTAAACTTTCTTTGGCACAGACTCGAATGATAAAACTGAGAAGAACAACCCTAGTATAGGGGAATATTTACGCGAAAGCGCTGAATGGTTGTGCACAATACATTGTACAACGGGTTGATCACCCTGAGTACGAGATGGTTAGTCCAGTTATAGTTTATTAAACTGTTAAAGGTTACGACAAACTTACCTGTTAACCTGGGACTGGTTCGTGGTCTTGCGACCCTCAGTATATCTTTATGTTCTATTTTATCCTATTGAGCTTTCAGATGTTTCCATTCTTGATTATTATCAATAGAGAAATTACACCATACAGATAAGTTTATTGTTGAAAATATTCATTATTATCTTGGTGGGCATTTGTTTTGCTCACCCTTGCATACTAAACCCTTGCAGCTAAAGCTGAGAGGACGGATGGGTCGTCTACTAGCAAAGGAAAAGGAAAAATGAACAAGTGACAATGATTTGCTATTAAATGAAGACTTTTTTACTTTTATTTATGTGGTTGCGTAATTAAGACTTATTAGTAATTCATGTATCCGCATTTTAAAGATGTACTAAAGGTTAGAAAACCTGGGACTTATTTTGAAAAGCTATGTAACCCTTTTATGGGAGATGATTTTTATTATTCAGTTTGCTTTACTTAAATTCTTTTGTTTATGGTTAGATAGTTGTTATATATGGATAGTGATTTGAGGTAACCCGGATTTGGAGGTGCCACAGGTTGGTATCAAAGCCGTAAGTTTAAGAACCTTAGGTGGGGAAAACTTTAGGAATTAGCCTTTTAGGAAATCACAAAGATAGGTGTGATCAACTCCTAACGAGTATTAAGGAATGAATTAAGGAATTCATTGAAGATAAGAAAACACTCTATGTGCTTATGTGCATAATATCCAATGAGCTCGCGAGTAGTATCGATTAAGTGATTAAAATATTTTGTTGTCAGGATGTCGGAGATTGGACAAACCAGTCAGTTTAGAGTCGAGGAGATCCAAGTGCTAAGGGAGAATATCCAGTGCCTGGAGAGGAGGAGGCCAGAGATGTTCATGTTGACAGCGCACAGTTGGTAACTGTGGTAGCACCTGGGCAGAGGCTGGAGACTGTTCAAGAGGAGGAGGAAGATGAGGAGGATCCTGAGGAGCTGATGTACGAGCAAATATACGATGAGAATATAGAACTTCGGGAACAACTCAGAGTTTTGGAGAAAGTGTCAGAGACACGCCGAGTTACTATCGAGGAGAAGGATGAAGAGATCTACGATTTAGAAGTACATTTGGGAAATGTAGAATGAAAATTGGTTCACTCGGAGGGTCAACAGGAGCAGCTGTTGGAAGAGAATGAGAAGGTGAAGACAGAGAATGTGGAAGTGAAGATTGAAAATAGAGAACTAAAAACTGAGAATGGTGAACTAAAGACTGAGAATGGGCAATTGAAGATTGCGATGGAGGAGTTGAAAGAAGCTTTGAAGGAGGAAACTGCTAAGGGTATTAGGGCTGAAGACGCTAACATTAGGGTTTCTTTACGCTCGGATCGTGTTGAAGGAGAAGTTCACGCGAAGAAGTTCAAGATCGATGACATGGAGTATATTTTCCACACGTCGATGGATAGGGCTCAAGACCGAGTTTACTATTACCCAATTCAGTTAGAGGATCATCCGTGGTTTGTGGATCGCCGAACTATAGTTCGCATCATGGAGCAAGAACGTGAGGAGGCTGTAATATTCTGAACCCTAATAAGATCTGTATATGTAAATTATGTGTTTAATAAATGAAATTTCATGATTTGACTTTGTAGTATGTGATTGTGTATTTTATTAAACAATTAGGTTAAATAAAATTTTTTCGTCAAGTAGTTGTGTCGTGCTTAATCGGACAAAATGATTTGTCGTGCTTCCGGCGAATTCACCGAGAAGCGTCTCGGCAAATTATTTTTGTAAGCTGTTGTGTCGTACTTGGAAATGACGAAGTGCTTTGTCGTGCTTCGGAGTAAATATAATATTATATTAACTGATAAAAATCTAAAATAAGTTAAATAGGGTTAGAACAATAAACTGAAACAGAAACCCTAATTTGAAAACCCTAATTGGTAATATTTATCCGAATTGTCTAATCGAAACCCTAATTATCGTATAAGAATCTTAATTGATATAATTAGATTTTTAATAATGAATCATAATATTAATTATGACTTAGTGAACTTATATTAAAACCCTAATTGAAGTTTGAAAACCCTAAACCCTAATTTGAAACCCTAAACCCTAATTTGGAACCCTAAAACCCTAATTTGATTTGATAACACTAAATTATGAAATGATAAACTTTAATTATGATATATTAACTTAATTAAAGTATTACTAAACATAATTAAACATCCTAATCATGATTAACAAAAATCTAGATTTAATTAGTAAGTAAATAAATGAAAAATAAAATCCTAGCCAATAAAAATTAAGCTAGGAGTGTGCAAGCTTGTGCTTGACACACTCCAGCACAAGCATGACAACCTAGATCAGATTGGAGCAGCATAAGTTCACAGGCCAAGATATTTTGAGGGCAAAATGGAAAATAAAGCTTAGAAAACCCTAATTCAAGTTGTTATAAATAGAAAGAGGTTCTGATCATTTAACCTACGAAAAATTGAAGCATATACACTTATATTACCAGCCTAAACAAGCCTCTGCAATCACAAACTCAGAATCAAAAGCCAGAAATCAAAAATTTGAAGAAAAAGGTGCATAAACCCTAATTTGTTGCTAGATCTTTAAGTTTGAATTTGATGTTATGTTTTAGTGTTTAGGAATACTTATTAACATGTAATTAAGTGATCTGGGTGGTTAAAACACGTTTACATAACATCTAGATATGAAAATTAAGCCAAAATAGCAAACTGTTCTTGGCAGTCAAGAACAGTCTGACAAGCTACTTTGTCAGAGCTTTTGATCGGCTTAAAATGTTTGTTTGATGTGTTTTAGAGCATGAATCAATAGTATGCCATGTTAGCTTTAAGATCCGACTTGTATAATGGTTAAATTATCTCTAGGCTGGAAGTTATAGATGGTCAAAACCCATTGACCGACCATGATAGACTGATTTCTGGGTAACCCATAAATCATATGAATGTCTGACAGTTTGATGTCAGACTTTTGAACAACCCAGATCATGCCTAAACAATATAATTTTAGAGGTTTTAATGTTTGTAACTCTTCCTTGCCATGTAATCTGCAAGTATAAAGCATCAAAACACATTTAGCAAACACAAAATCAAAGTTATAAGCGGTCAAACCGCGTTGACTGACCATGACTGACTGAGTTTCTGGGTAACCCAGAAACTCAAGAACAGTTTGAACCCGGTAGTTTGACCATGAATTTTAGAGCATCAATTGGTGTTGTTTGAGATGGAATCCAATATGTCGTTGTACACTGCCATGTTGGCTATAACAACAAATAAAAATCAAGAACAAACAACAACCCAGCTGAGAGAAATTTGAGGTCAAAAGTCCCAACTGGACATTGACCAATTGTTCTTCATTGAAGAACACCTTTAGCGACGATATTCATCCTAAACCCAGAAAACTAAAGAAATAAGCAGACCGTCGCTAAAGCCCTTTAGCGACGGATTTTTAATAAAAATAAAATAAAAAGTAATTAAATAAAATATAAAATAATAAATAAATATTAAATAATTATTAATAATTAATAATTATATTCGAAAATTTATTTTTAATTATAAAAATTTATTTTTAATATTTTTATATATTTCTGAATTATTATTTAATTTAATTAATAAATAATAATAATAATTATAATAAATCATTTAATAATTACATTAATTATTTAAAAATGATATTAAATCATTTAATAATTATATTAATTATTTAAAAATGATATTAAGGTAAATAAAATTATTATATATAATAATTAAATAAAATATTAAATATTTAAATATTATTAATGATAAATAAATCATTTAAATAATATATTAAGTATTTAAAAATTACTTTAAATGATAATTAAATCATTTAAATATTAAATTAAGTTTTAAAAATTATTATAAGTAATAATTAAATTATTATAATGATAAAATAAATTTTAAAAATATTATTAATGATAAAATAAATCATTTAAATAATATTCTATCTTTCTAAAAATATTATAAATGATAAATAAATCATTTAAATAATATTTTAGGCATCTAAAAATATTCTAAATGACAAATAAATTATTTAAATAACATATTAAATGTTTTAAAAGTATTCTAAATGATAATTAAATCATTTAAAAATATTCCTAAGCTTGTAAAATTATTTAAAAATACTTCCAAGCTTCTGAAAATTATTTAAAAATAATACCAAGCTTCTAAAAATGTTATAAATAATAAATAAATTATTTATACTAATAATTAAGCTTCCAAATGAAGTTTTATCGAACAACTTATGTGTTTAATTGATTAAGGATGCGACCGAGATACCGAATCGACGTCGAACTTTAATAAAACTTGCCTAGATTAGCGTAATACATGTTTATATAAGTGCTAACGCTTATTATTGGTATACGTAGACTACGTACGTTGACCAACTGTCTTAAGTTAAAACGAACTACGCTAAGGCAAGTGTCCTAACTTTTCTCAACTTATATTAAGCAATTCATTTATGTCTTGCTATCAATTATTGTGAAGTTATTGCTATTTGTTCGGCATAACTAAAGAAATGAAATCATTTATTGATTGTTTGAGCTTAAATTTATTGTGTCAAGCCAAATTATTTTGGTATGACATCTATACTGAGTAAAAGGGACACCGTGGATGGAAGGTGGTCCGACAAACCTTCAAATAAGGTTTAATTTGGCAATTAAATGAATTGACCAAAATTGGCAATTAACTTAAATTGACCAAAAATGTGGTAGGATGATATGCATACTCCTAGGATATTGGTGAGGCTGATCACCTACCAGATATCCGAACTCAAAAGGTTCTAAGTCATTGAAGACTGACAGAACAAATTAAAATATATGGTTCCGGTACAGAACCCTCAGTTATATACATCACCTGACATCTTTCAAATCAAACACACTGTGTTAACATTTTTAAATGAACTTGCTGAGCATTTGTAGCTCATTCTTGCGCATATCTTCTTTTGCAGCTTTAAATGATATCCCTGGCACTTCTGGGACATATAAAGGAAAAGGGCATGTTTACTAGTTTTATTAACTGCTTTTGAATAATCTAAGTCTTTTAAAGGCTTTTGTTGTAATAACTTAGTACTGAGAACAATGTAATCGAACCAAATGATATGTAATGTATTATGATCCTTTATTTCATCGATTGCGTTATACTCTGATCTTTATTTTATTTAGCATAGTTGTACTAAGTAGATACAGTATCTATACGAACTATACATCTGAATGAGGGTATTTAAATGATGTTGAAAGTCCTATAAGCTCTGGGATTACACTTAATGAGCGCCGGTAAAGTGTCATCTTCATCGGAATGTGCCCCTCAGTTCTATGGACAATCTTATCATTAATATTGTGAATGTCAGATAAATAGGGAATATAAATATGAAAGAGATATCCACAAGATATGAATCTATACATCTAAGTGAGGGTATCCAAACACAGATAACGTTCTGACGAGGACTATTATCTATTATGGGATACTGTGAACCTTGGATAGATAGAAGTTATATATTATGGAATATTTATAGTTAAATAGTATCACGTGAGCACCAGATCTGCTACAGGGGAGTGTAGAGATTTGGGGGCGTCACAGGTTGGTATCAGAGCTGTAGATTATAGCTCTAAGGTAGTTAGGAAATACCTTAGGATATAATCTTTGAGTCCGTAAAACACTTAATATACATAAGATAACCTTAAAAGCCTTATATTATGTGTAAATTTGCTTCATCATAATACTAAACAAGTAAACTTCTTTTGTAGGATGGCAGACTTAGAGTGGGGAGATATTTCAAGGGAGATAGATTCACAAGTGATAGAGCTCGAGCAGGGCAGTGATCCTGAAGGACAAGAAGTTCAATATAACTTAGAATTCCATGATGCGGTAGAGGCAGAACCTAATAAGGACACTGCAGAGGTTCAGATTATAGAAGAAGGAGAAGAGGAGGAAGAACCAATATGGCGGAATATATCAGAAGTTCGAAATCAATCTGAAGAAGAGTTAGAAGAAGGAAACCCAGAGGAGGAAAACCTACTAGCACAAGCCCAGATGGAAATACATACCTTAAACAATAGGGTAACGTATGTGGAAGAAAGGTTGGAGAATGAAGGACGATTAAATATCCGACTTCAGACATTGTTATCAAGAAAGGAAAGAGAAAGATATCAAATCCAAGCAAGGCTTGATAGAACTAATAAAGAATTTCGTGAAACACTTGTGGATCTGGATAAGCGAGTAGAGGATTATCCCGTAGAGAATGGAAAGACTGGATACGACATCAATAGGTGGGTAGTATCCAATATGCTATGTGATGAGTATCGTAAGATTAAGCTTTAGATAAACCTGGTCACCAAAGTGTGTATGTAAACAGTAGTATCTAAACTACGTTACCCAAGTTTTGCGAAACTGGTTTGGGAATGCTAGTAGTACTTATATAAACTACTAGCCGAATATGTAAACCTTCTGTATGAATATACAAATTACGTTTGAACAATATGTGCATTACATACTTGTAATTATACTAGTTTCTTACTTATATAGCTTAACGCTGCCGTGAAAAAGACCATATACATTAGTAGTAGAGGCAGAAAATAGAGAAGTAAACCCAACCAACAGTTAATAGATTCAGATATACCTTTTAAAAACGTAAAAATTGCAAATCGAGAGATAATTTTTGTTAAAATCATATATAGAAATTGTAACGTAGAGACTAAGGAAAATAAGTTTCTTGTGAATATTATTCCTATACCGTTGGGAGAATTTGATATAATCTTAGGCATGGATTGGTGGAGTAATCATAATGCAATGATTAACTGCCATCGGAAGCGTGCAAACCTATTGACTGCGTCAAAGTCAAAGGTAATGTTCAACGGTGGTTGTGCACCTAAACGATCTCGATGTCTAACAGTAATGCAAGCAGAGAGATTGCTTAGGAAGGGTTGTACCGGTTATTTGGCATATATAGTAGATACTCGAAAGGAAGAAGCAAAGATAGATCAAATACCTGTAGTTAGAGAATTTCTGGATGTGTTTCCAGATGACTTACCAGGTCTACCTCCGGATAGAGAGATCGACTTTGTTATTGATCTTGCACCGGGTACAGCGCCAGTTTCCAAAGCACCGTACAGAATGGCACCTGTAGAGTTGAAAGAGTTACTTGTACAGTTACAGGAACTCTTAGACAAAAAGTACATACAATCCAGTGTTTCACCTTGGGGAGCACCAGTGTTGTTTGTAAAGAAGAAAGATGGAACGTTAAGGTTATGCATTGACTATAGAGAATTAAATAAGTTAACTATAAAGAACAAATATCCTTTACCACGAACTGATTATTTGTTTGACCAGTTGAAAGGGGCCGAACACTTTTCGAAGATCGACCTACGATCGGGTTATCATCAATTAATGGTAAGAAAAGAAGATGTGCCGAAGACAGCGTTTAGGACACGCTACGGACATTATGAGTTTCTTGTAATGTCTTTTGGATTAACAAATCCGCCGGCAGCATTCATGGACTTAATGAACCGAATGTTTAAACCATGCTTGGACAAATATGTCGTAGTGTTCATCGACGATATTTTAGTATACTCGAGAACAAAAGAGGAGCATGCTGAACACTTAAGGAGCGTATTGGAGATATTACGCAAGGAACAACTTTATGCAAAGTTTTCCAAATGTGAATTCTGGTTGGAACGAGTCCAATTCTTGGGTCATGTGATTGACAAGAATGGAATAGCGGTAGATCCAGTAAAGATAGAAGCGGTTGTGAATTGGGAACAACCAACAACTCCAACAGAAGTAAGAAGTTTTCTCGGTTTAGCAGGGTATTATCGGCGTTTTATACAAGATTTTTCAAAGATAGCAACCCTGCTAACCAATTTAACTCGAAAGACGGTAAAGTACGTCTGGACAGACAAATGTGAAGAAAGCTTCCAAGAGTTGAAGAAGCGGTTAAACATGGCACCAGTGTTATCCTTACTAGATGATACAGGTGGCCTTGTAATTTATAGTGATGCATCACACAAGGGATTAGGATGTGTGTTAATGCAACATGGGAAAGTAATTGCATATGCATCAAGACAACTCAAAGATTATGAGAAGAGGTATCCTACGCATGATCAAGAGTTGAAGAAGCGGTTAAACATGGCACCAGTGTTATCCTTACCAGATGATACAGGTGGCCTTGTAGTTTATAGTGATGCATCACACAAGGGATTAGGATGTGTGTTAATGCAACATGGGAAAGTAATTTCATATGCATCAAGACAACTCAAAGATTATGAGAAGAGGTATCCTACGCATGATCTTGAGTTAGCCGTAGTAGTATTTGCCTTGAAAATTTGGAGGCATTACTTGTACGGAGAGAAGTGTGAAATATACACAGACCATAAGAGTCTGAAATATATTTTCACACAGAAGGAGTTAAACATGAGGCAGAGGAGATGGCTAGAGTTGATAAAAGATTTCGACTGTGAAATTTTATATCATCCCGGAAAAGCCAACGTCGTAGCAGACGCATTGAGTCAGAAGAACCAAGAGAAGTTAAATGTCATGACCAATAACGAAATATTGATAAAAGAGTTTGACAAGCTTGAGATCAAGGTGGGAGTTTCAGTTAACTCTACCGAGAAGTTATTCGTCATGGAGGGTAGTTCGACTTTATTGAATAGAATCAAAGAACTACAGGAGACTGATGCAGAATGTCAGAAGTATAAGGAAGAAATGACTCATAAAAAGAATGTTAAGTTTAAAGTGGATAAGGATGGAGTACTGAGATACGAAAATAGAATTTGGGTACCTTCAGTACAAGAACTAAAAGACGAAATACTGAATGAAGCCCACAGTTCTAAATTTGATGTACATCGAGGGAGTACAAAAATGTATAAAGACTTGAGCCAACATTTTTGGTGGTCTAACATGAAAAGAGAGATAGCAGAGTGGGTAAGTAAATGTTTAACATGTCAAAGGGTTAAAGCTGAACATCAGAAACCAAGTGAATTATTACAGCCCTTAAAAATTTCTGAGTGGAAATGGGAGCATATTATCATGGATTTTGTAGTTGGTCTCCCAAATACACAGAAATATCACAATGCCATTTGGGTAATTGTAGATCGTCTTACCAAATCAGCTCATTTTCTACCCATAAAAGTTAGCTTCAGTCTTGACCAATTGGCCAAACTTTACATCGATGAAATTATTTCTAGACATGGAGTCCCTGTTTCTATAGTATTAGACCGAGATCCACGATTTACTTCGAATTTTTGGACAAGTCTCCAGAAAAATTTAGGAACTCAGTTGAGACTAAGTACAACATACCATCCACAAACTGACGATCAGAGTGAGAGAACCATTCAAACATTGGAAGACATGTTGCGCTCTTGCATCATGGATTTCAAGGGAAGTTAGGAGGATCAATTACCTTTGGTAGAATTTGCCTATAACAATAGTTACCATGCCAGCATAGGAATGCCACCATTTGACGCCCTATATGGAAGAAAATGTAGAACACCTTTACGTTGGGATGAGGTCGGAGAACGACAAATGTTAGGACCTGAAATAGTGCAACAAACCATAGAAGTAGTCCGAATTATACGAGGAAGATTACAAGCATCACAGGATCGACAAAAGAAATATGCGGATCAACACAGGAAGATACAAGATTTCGATATCGGTAGTCACGTGTTTTTAAAAGTATCTCCGTGGAAAGGAAAAATACGTTTTGGGAAGAAAGGGAAATTAAGTCCAAGATTCATTGGACCGTTTCAGATATTGAGAAGGATAGGTGAGGTAGCTTATGAGGTAGCCCTACCTCCCGAGCTAGAACATATTCATAATGTGTTTCATGTGTCCGTGTTATGACCGTAAAAACCCGATTATAAACACGTTATCGACTACGAACCCATCCAGATCGAGAAAGATTTATCTTATGAAGAAGTTCCTATCGAAATCATAGATAGGAAAGAACAACATTTGCGAAATAAAGTGATCCCTTCAGTCAAAGTTATTTGGAGGAATCAAAATATAGAGGAAGCTACGTGGGAGCTTGAGAGTAAAATGCGAGATAGTTACCCACACTTATTTGTATAACCTGTACTGTAATTTCGAGGACGAAATTCTTATTAGTCGGGGTGAATGTAATATTCCGAACCCTAATAAGATCTGTATATGTAAATTATGTGTTTAATAAATGAAATTTCATGATTTGACTTTGTAGTATGTGATTGTGTATTTTATTAAACAATTAGGTTAAATAAAAAAATTTCGCCAAGCAGCTATGTCGTGCTTAATCGGACAAAATGATTTGTCGTGCTTCCGGCGAATTCACCGAGAAGCGTCTCGGTAAATTATTTTTGTAAGCTGCTGTGTCGTACTTGGAAATGACGAAGTGCTTTGTCGTGCTTCGAAGTTAATATAATATTATATTAACTGATAAAAATCTAAAATAAGTTAAATAGGGTTAGAACAATAAACTGAAACAGAAACCCTAATTTGAAAACCCTAATTGGTAATATTTATCCGAATTGTCTAATCGAAACCCTAATTATCGTATAAGAATCTTAATTTATATAATTAGATTTTTAATAATGAATCATAATATTAATTATGACTCAGTGAACTTATATTAAAACCCTAATTGAAGTTTGAAAACCCTAAACCCTAATTTGAAACCCTAAACCCTAATTCGGAACCCTAAAACCCTAATTTAATTTGATAACACTAAATTATGAAATGATAAACTTTAATTATGATATATTAACTTAATTAAAGTATTACTAAACATGATTAAACATCCTAATCATGATTAACAAAAATCTAGATTTAATTAGTAAGTAAATAAATGAAAAATAAAATCCTAGCCAATAAAAATTAAGCTAGGAGTGTGCAAGCTTGTGCTTGACACACTCCAGCACAAGCATGACAACCTAGATCAGATTGGAGCAGCATAAGTTCACAAGCCAAGATATTTTGAGGGCAAAAATGGAAAATAAAGCTTAGAAAACCCTAATTCAAGTTGCTATAAATAGAAAGAGGTTATGATCATTTAACCTACGAAAAATTGAAGCATATACACTTATATTACCAGCCTAAACAAGCCTCTGCAATCACAAACTCAGAATCAAAAGCCAGAAATCAAAAATTTGAAGAAAAAGGTGCATCAACCCTAATTTGTTGCTAGATCTTTAAGTTTGAATTTGATGTTATGTTTTAGTGTTTAGGAATACTTATTAACATGTAATTAAGTGATCTGGGCTGTTAAAACACGTTTACATAACATCTAGATATGAAAATTAAGCCAAAATAGCAAACTGTTCTTGGCAGTCAAGAACAGTCTGACAAGCTACTTTGTCAGAGCTTTTGATCGGCTTAAAATGTTTGTTTGATGTGTTTTAGAGCATGAATCAATAGTATGCCATGTTAACTTTAAGATCCGACTTGTATAATGGTTAAATTATCTCTAGGCTGGAAGTTATAGATGGTCAAAACCCATTGACCGACCATGATAGACTGATTTCTGGGTAACCCAGAAATCATATGAATGTCTGACAGTTTGATGTCAGACTTTTGAACAACCCAGATCATGCCTAAACGATATAATTTTAGAGGTCTTAATGTTTGTAACTCTTCCTTGCCATGTAATCTACAAGTATAAAGCATCAAAACACATTTAGCAAACACAAAATCAAAGTTATAAGCGGTCAAACCGCGTTGACTGACAATGACTGACTGAGTTTCTGGGTAACCCAGAAACTCAAGAACAGTTTGAACCCGGTAGTTTGACCATGAATTTTAGAGCATCAATTGGTGTTGTTTGAGATAGAATCCAATATGTCGTTGTACACTGCCATGTTGGGTATAACAACAAACAAAAATCAAGAACAAACAACAACCCAGCTGAGAGAAATTTGAGGTCAAAAGTCCCAATTGGACATTGACCAACTGTTCTTCATTGAAGAACACCTTTAGCGACGATATTCATTCTAAACCCAGAAAACTAAAGAAATAAGCAGACTGTCGCTAAAGCCCTTTAGCGACGGATTTTTCATAAAAATAAAATAAAAAGTAATTAAATAAATTATAAAATAATAAATAAATAATAAATAATTATTAATAATTAATAATTATATTCGAAAATTCATTTTTAATTATAAAAATTTATTTTTAATATTTTTATATATTTCTGAATTATTATTTAATTTAATTAAATAATAATAATAATAATTATAATAAATCATTTAATAATTACATTAATTATTTAAAAATGATATTAAATCATTTAATAATTATATTAATTATTTAAAAATGATATTAAGGTAAATAAAATTATTATATATAATAATTAAATTAAAATATTAAATATTTAAATATTATTAATGATAAATAAATCATTTAAATAATATATTAAGTATTTAAAAATTACTTTAAATGATAATTAAATCATTTAAATATTAAATTAAGTTTTAAAAATTATTATAAGTAATAATTAAATTATTATAATGATAAAATAAAATTTAAAAATATTATTAATGATAAAATAAATCATTTAAATAATATTCTATCTTTCTAAAAATATTATAAATGAGAAATAAATCATTTAAATAATATTTTAGGCATCTAAAAATATTCTAAATGACAAATAAATTATTTAAATAACATATTAAATGTTTTAAAAATATTCTAAATGATAATTAAATCATTTAAAAATATTCCTAAGCTTGTAAAATTATTTAAAAATATTTTCAAGCTTCTGGAAATTATTTAAAAATAATACCAAGCTTCTAAAAATGTTATTAATAATAAATAAATTATTTATACTAATAATTAAGCTTCCAAATGAAGTTTTATCGAACAACCTATGTGTTTAATTGATTAAGGATGCGACCGAGATACCGAATCGACGTCGAACCTTAATAAAACTTGCCTAGATTAGCGTAATACATGTTTATATAAGTGCTAACGCTTATTATTGGTATACGTAGACTACGTACGTTGACCAACTGTCTTAAGTTAAAACGAACTACGCTAAGGCAAGTGTCCTAACTTTTCTCAACTTATATTAAGCAATTCATTTATGTCTTGCTATCAATTATTGTGAAGTTATTGCTACTTGTTCGGCATAACTTAAGAAATGAAATCATTTATTGATTGTTTGAGCTTAAATTTATTGTGTCAAGCCAAATTGTTTTGGTATGACATCTATACTGAGTAAAAAGGACACCGTGGATGGAAGGTGGTCCGACAAACCTTCAAATAAGGTTTAATTTGGCAATTAAATGAATTGACCAAAATTGGCAATTAACTTAAATTGACCAAAAATGTGGTAGGATGATATGCATACTCCTAGGATATTGGTGAGGCTGATCACCTACCAGATATCCGAACTCAAAAGGTTCTAAGTCATTGAAGACTGACAGAACAAATTAAAATATATGGTTCCGGTACAGAACCCTCAGTTATATATATCACCTGACATCTTTCAAATCAAACACATTGTGTTAACATTTTTAAATGAACTTGCTGAGCATTTGTAGCTCATTCTTGCGCATATCTTCTTTTGCAGCTTTAAATGATATCCCTGGCACTTCTAGGACATATAAAGGAAAAGGGCATGTTTACTAGTTTTATTAACTGCTTTTGAATAATCTAAGTCTTTTAAAGGTTTTTGTTGTAATAACTTAGTACTGAGAACAATGTAATCGAACCAAATGATATGTAATGTATTATGATCCTTTATTTCATCGATTGCGTTATACTCTGATCTTTATTTTATTTAGCATAGTTGTACTAAGTAGATACAGTATCTATACGAACTATACATCTAAATGAGGATATTTAAATGATGTTGAAAGTCCTATAAGCTCTGGGATTACACTTAATGAGCGCCGGTAAGGTGCCATCTTCATCGAAATGTGCCCCTCAGTTCTATGGACAATCTTATCATTAATATTGTGAATGTTAGATAAATAGGGAATATAAATATGAAAGAGATATCCACAAGATATGAATCTATACATCTAAGTGAGGGTATCCAAACACAGATAACGTTCTGACGAGGACTATTATCTATTATGGGATACTGTGAACCTTGGATAGATAGAAGTTATATATTATGGAATATTTATAGTTAAATAGTATCACGTGAGCACCAGATCTGCTACAGGGGAGTGTAGAGATTTGGGGGCGTCACAGAGGCTGTGCGCCGAGGATTGTCTTCTTAAGTTGTTAGGGAAATAATATTATGATAAGTGTTTTAAGCTTATGAAGTGTAAATTCCAACTTATATAAATAATGGGATAAGACGTTAATGATGAAATCCTGAAGTTGTCTTTTTAGGAAGATGATATAAATAGTAAAATGTTATCTTTTGAGTTTGAGAATAAATAAATAAAAGACGTTTATTGAAAATGATACGTCTTAAGTTTCAACTTTTGGAATATTTAAGTTAAGTTTTTTTTAATTAAGTCATAAGTACTTAAGAAATTTAGCAATTGTCTAAAAAGCATTGTCTTAAACAGAATTATGCTGCCAATAAGAGCTGGACGACCCCGTCAACAACCACCCCCTGAGGGGTCTACTAACAACAATAACAACAATCCACTTGATGTTAACCCAGTGCAGCAACTAGTGAACCTTTTGATAGGAGCTTTTGCGAATCAACCGCAAGCTCAAGCTACGACCTTTAAGGACTTTAAGGTCCTTAGTCCCCTTGAGTTTAAAGGAGCGATGAATCCGATAGAAGCCCAAACCTGGGTAATGGAAACGGAAAACGTTTTTGATGTCGCTAGGGTTGGGAATGACCAGAAGACTGCCTTTGCAACTTTCATGTTAAAGTCGGAAGCCAGTTACTGGTGGCAAGCCAACAAGACGAGAGCAGGAGAAGGTGTCATACCGTGGGATCGGTTTAAGGAGATGTTCTTTGAAATGTATTTTTTGACTAGTTCACAGAACCAGATGGAGGTTTAGTTTCTCGAACTTAAGCAAGGAACGATGTTAGTGCCAGAATACGTGGCGAGATTCAATGAATTAGCGAGGTTTGCGCCATACCAAGTTAATACGGATGAGAGAAAGGCTAGACGATTTGAGTAAGGATTGAAGCCTTAGCTTTACAGTAGAGTTTCTATGTTTCAACTCAACACATTTTCGGCGGTGTTAGAGAAAGCAATAATAGTTGAGGGAGGAAGTGATGCGTTGAACAAATACAATCAGGAGCAGAAAAAGAAAAGGAATGAGACTAAGAATAAGCCGAGTGGTAGCAACGAAGGAGGAAACCAGAAACGAAAATGAAATGATGGTAGTTCTATTGGAAGTCAGCAAAATAACCAGAAGAAGAAAATCGAGGCTTGTGCAACTTGTGGTAAAAATCACACGGGCGTATGTCTGAAAGGGAAGAGAGTCTGTTACAACTGTGGGCAAGAGGGCCACATTGCTCCGAACTGCACTGCTCCAAAGAAGGGTGCCTGTTTCTCGTGCGGATCAAAAGACCATCTTGCTCGTGATTGTCCAAGGAAGGCTGCTAGTGCAGGAAGTAGAGGCAAATGAAACAACAGTGGAGGTGCATTAACTATTTCTGGGCCAACTATAACAAGTCGCCTGACTGCTCGCACTTTTAATATGACGGTCCAAGATGCGATTCAATCCAAGGAGGTGGTGGCAGGTATCGTACCAGTAAATAATTTGGATGTATACGTACTTTTTGATTCGGGTGCAACTTGTTCTTTCATTTCTGATGATTTTGCTGAGAAATTGGAGTTACCCTGAGAAGAGTTAGACTTTCCCTTAAACATAGAGATTGCCAAATAGGAAGTAGTACTTGTTAGGTATATGTACAAAAATTGCGAGGTGAATATTCATGGTCATATGATGACTGTAGATCTTATTGACGAGCAGAATTTATACCTGCGAATCGGACTCCTTATCACTTAAGAAATTGCTTGATTGTCATACCTTCTGGTGTCGTATTATGTTGTTTTTGTTATCTTCTGTTTTAAAGTTTTTCAGGTGGGAGATTTGGTCATTTGTGGCTAAAAGCGACAAAAGGACCTCTAGTTGGCCAAAGGCACGGAACCCACGCCGCAGCACCACGGCAAGGCACAAAACCCACGCCGTAGCGCTAGCTCACATGCCACTCATGCTGCAGCGTGACCATTCCTTCATGGATTGGCACTGCAGCAACCCATTCTTGGCCAAGACATGAAGCCCACACTGCAGCGCCAAAGCAAGGCGCAAAGCCCACGCCGCAGCGTGAGCTCCGGTGTCCAGGCACCGACCCTGCCTTAAATGACCTAGTTGCTGCTCATCTAAAGATATCTTGTAGCTTAGGAAAAGAGGGAGGCAGCCACACAAAGGAGAGCCAAGTGGAATCAAGAACACTTCCGAAAAGGAGTCTTCTTATTTCAAAACTTCCATTCAGTTGTGTAATTTTGATCATGTTGAACAGTATGACTGTGTTAATTAGTTCTATAGTTATGAACTAATTATATTTCTAGGATTGCAATGTAACCTAATAATTAGCTTAATATGAATTTCTCTCATATTTATATAATGAATCATGTTCTGAATGGATTGTTCTATTACATGCATATGTATCAATTGCTTGAGATAGGAATTGATTTAGGTATTAATTGATATTGGAAAATTGATGCTATACATTTCCTTAAGTACAACAACACTTATTATGACCATTGCCCAAGGGACTGAGTGCATAAATTGTATGGTAGAATAAGAATATGTCTATTTGCCTTGTGTAACCATTGAGATTAATATTAATGACCCTTAGTCTAGTTATTTTCACCATAGGAATATTGTGATTTATCTAGCTAAGGGATATGCATTTGACCATCGGAAGAGGCTTATGTGTACCTTGTGTTATCGGTTGACCATTCTTGTGATTTGTTAGTTAAATGGAGAGTTAGGAATCTTAGGTGAGGCATTAGGGGAGTTGTAATCCTAGCTTATCATCTTTGTTACAACTCGCTTCCCTATTTCACTGCATTTACCTTATAGTTTAAAGCACACAACTCTTATTCAATTGTTTAGATAAGATCGAAGAGACACATTTTAATACTTGAGCGAATATTTAGTACTTTGTCCTCGTGGGTTCGACACTCTACTTTATCTATATTACTTGTTAGACCGCGTATACTTGCGCGAGTTTATCGGTTGCGAAATTAAGCAACAAGTTTTTGGCGCCGTTGCTGGGGACATAGTATTATTTGCCTTTCAATATTAATACTAATTCAAAACGATCTTAATTTAAACTGATTTATCTGTTTAATCTTCCTCTCAGGTACTCTAGACTGTGTATGCCACCTCACAGGAATCAGGATTTATTACCTCTTGACCCTGAGGTGGACAGAACTTTCAGACGACTAAGAAGAGAGAGAGATCTAGGGAAATACCTACTCCAACTATAATAGCCGAGGAAATTCAAAAATCTCTGCGGGAGTATGCAATGCCGCATGTCATAGATTTACATGCTAGTATACAAAGGCCCGCTATTGAAGCAAATAGCTTTGAAATTAAGCTAGGCACGATTCAAATGATCCAAAATAATTTACAGTTTGGGGGGATGCCGAATGATGACCCTAATGATCATGTAGTCAACTTTGTGGAGATATTTAACACCTTCAGATACACCGGAGTGACCGAAGACGCAATCAGGCTCAGACTGTTTCCTTTTACCCTACGGGATAAGGCTAAGAGTTGGTTGCACTCGCTTCCCTTAGGCTCAATTACCACATGGGCTGATTTGGCCCAAAAATTCATGGCAAAGTTCTGTTAGGTTTGTATAACGCGAACATGCAATCAAATTACATTAATAAAGCGGAAGCGCAATAAAATCAGATTTTAAAATTTTATACAAACCATCACCATGATCTTTTTTTATGCATAATTATTAATTAAACAAAAGAGATGGAGAATAAGAATTATACCCTTGTAGAATTCTAGCTTCCTCAGGTATAAGTTCACCTCCAATTCTTTCGCGTTCTCCTTGAATTCCACCGATTAAATTCTTTCCTTTGATCAAGGTTACCCACCCAAGTGTTTGGCCTCTAGAGGTGATCCACCAAGGAATAATATTTATTCAAGAAGATGGGTGTTGGCAAAACCCTAGTTTCTATCTCTATAGAAATTGTAAATACTCTCCACAATTCTTATGCAAGAGTGTGTAACCCTAATCTATGATAAGACTTCTCTTATTTATAGATGTAGGAAAACTCTTCCCTAAACTATTTAGGATTAGGGTTTCTATTCTAATTAAACTCCTTTAATTAAATTAAACTCCTAATCCAATTAGGAATTCATGTGAGAGTACTTCTATTAATTAATTCTCAATCCCTATTAGGAATTAAATAATAGTAATAGTAATAATAATAATAAGACTCCTCTTATTAATTTATATTTAATATTTCTAAAATATTAAATAATAAATATTAAGCTATTTAATTTATTCTATCTCCATAGACTAAATTAAATACACTTAACTTATTATTACAATTATGTCATTTACTTCTTAAATAAATATTTTTCTTTTACGGTGTGACCTTTTAGGTTCTCCATATTAAACCGGTTGTGAATAAATCAATTAGAACAATTCTAATCTTATTTAAATAAATAAATAAAACTATTTAATTCATTTAAATAAATAATATTTATTCTACAATAAGGGTAAGCCCCCTTAGCGATCAACGACTTTCCAGATAATATAGATTTCAACATTAATCATAAAAGAACCTTTCAGTGCATAGTTACCGTACAATTCAATCCTTCTACCATACAATGTCCCAATTAAATATAAGACATGGAATTACTGTCAAGTCTTATTTTATTTAATTATATGTATTTCGATTCTCAAATACACAACTCTAAATAATGCAAATTAGAAACTCTTTTCTAATTTCATTCTGCCTTGGTCAAGGACTACTGAGTTGTCATTTATCGAATCACATAGGACATTCACATCTTTTACTAGACGTGGTAGATTTTTTGTTGATCATTCACCTATCTCCATGTACAACTTATTATACCCAATCATACCCTTTGTTATACCCTAAAGGTCTTAAGGGACATGTCAAAGTATAACTCATCATACACAAGATACTATGATGATCTCAAGTCCAAGGATCACTTGTACTACTATCACTAGAGGAATTTCTATTGACAGGTGAGTAAAACTTCATTAGGTATTCCTTAGCGAGCCACGTTCAGTGAACTTATTCTCCAATAAGCACCTACATACTTGCTTTAGTGTCTCCACACAAATGATTATGAGATCAATCATCCTCTTCTTAAGAGCAAGCAACGTATGTACTAATCTATTCGGATTCACTAATCCCCTTTTTAGTAATCCAACGATTATGAACGAATTTAGGTTGTGAGCTATCTAGAATTTAGATCTCATTAGCATGATCACCATCATGATTCTAAAAGCATTGCTCAAAACTATGGGTTTATCACATTTAATATAACATCACTATGTAGAAAATCAATTCTTTTATTAATAAATGAATAAGATTACAAAGTATATGCTACATCATATCAAATATGATTGGCTTGTGTGCATACTACTTTCAATCTCCCACTTGCACTAAAGCCAATCACCTTGGTATCTAATACCTATCTTCTCTAAGTGACGATCAAACTGCTGTTGTGTTAAAGCTTTAGTAAATAGATCTGCAATGTTGTTTTGAGAGTCCACACGTTCCAGGGTGACATCTCCTCTTTCAATGATCTATCTAATCAAATGAAACCGCCGCAACACGTGTTTGGATTTCTATTGAGACATGGGTTCCTTAGCCTGCACAACAGCTCCGTTGTTGTCACATAATAAAGGTACGGCTCCTCTACTCCTAGGAACCACTCCAAGTTCAGTTATGAACTTCTTCATCTAAACAGCTTCCTTTGCAGCTTCACTTGCAGCTATGTACTCTGCCTCTGTCACTGAATCAGCAACTGTTTGCTACTTGGAACTTTTCCAAATCACTGCGCCACCGTTTAAGGTAAACACGTACCCTGAAACGGATTTACTGTCATCTTGGTCCGTTTGAAAACTTGAGTCTATATAGCCCTCTAGTTTCAATTCAGACCCACCGTAGACAAGAAATACATCTTTAGTTCTTCTCAAGTACTTTAGGATGTTTTTCACTGCCTTCTAGTGCTCTTCTCCTGGATTCGACTGATATCTGCTTGTTACACTAAGTGCATGAGCGACATCTGGTCTAGTACATATCATACCGTACATGATAGATCCTATTGCGGAAGCATAAGGAATCTTACTCATACGGTCTCTCTCCTCAGGTGTCTTTGGGTCCTGTTTCTTGGAGAGATGTATTCCATGGCTCATCGGCATGAGACCTCTCTTGGAATCTTCCATGCTAAACTTCTTTAGCATCGAGTCAATGTACTTTCCTTGGGTCAAGCCCAACATCCTTTTAGATCTATCTCTATAGATCTTTATCCCCAAAATATAGGATGCCTCACCCAAGTCCTTCATGGAGAAGTGTTTAGATAACCATATTTTGATCAATTGTAGCATAGGAACATCATTCCTTATCAGTAATATATCATCAACATATAATACAAGGAATGAAACAGCGCTCCCACTAACCTTCTTGTACACACAAGGTTCATCCTCATTTTTGATAAAATCAAACCTTTTGATTATCTCATCAAAACGGATGTTCCATCTTCGAGAAGCTTGCTTCAATCCATAAATGGATCGTTGTAGCTTACAGACTTGGTTTGTTCCAACCGTTGAAATAAAACCCTCTGGCTGTATCATATATACATTCTCCTCATGCTCTCCATTGAGGAAGGCCGTTTTCACGTCCATTTGCCAGATCTCGTAGTCATAATAAGCTACAATTGCAAGCAAAATCCGAATGGACTTGAGCATATCTACAGGTGAGAAGGTTTCATCATAGTCAATTCCTTGGCTTTGTTTGAAACCTTTTGCAACCAGTCGGGCCTTATAGGTCTCTACCTTGCCGTCCGCTCCAGTCTTTCTCTTAAAGACCCATTTACACCCAATAGGCTTAATGCCCTCAGGTGGAGAAACCAAAGTCCATACTTAGTTTTCATACATGGAGTCCATCTCGAATTTCATGGCTTCTAGCCATTTCTCTGAGTCTTCACTACTCATAGCCTCTTCGTAAGTCAATGGATCATCATCATCTATGATGCGTACCTCATCATCATCCTCTATGATGAATCCATACCTATCATGTATCTTCGGTACTCTTCCAGATTTACGAATAGGTTATGGTACAGTAGGTTCTTCTACTTGGTCAGGTACCTGATTTTGATCCGTAGTATTTTGTGGTTCTTGAACTTCTTCAAGATATATCTTACTCCCATTGACCCCTTCGAGGATAAACTCCTTTTCTAAGAAGGCAGCGTGTTTCGCTACAAACACCTTTTGATCAGTAGGATGATAGAAATAATACCCTGATGTTTCTTTAGGGTATCCCACGAATCTACATTTGTCGGATCTAGTCTTCAGCTTATCATGCTCAAACCTTTTGACATAAGCTGGACAACCCCAAGTCTTAACATGCTTAAGATTTGGTTTCCTCCCTGTCCATATCTCATATGGAGTCTTTGGGACGGATTTGGTAGGAACCTTATTAAGTAGGTATGCAGCCGATTCTAGGGCATAACCCTAGAAGGATACTGGAAGGTTGGTGAAACTCATCATGGAACGAACCATGTCCAACAATGTTCGATTTCTCCTTTCAGATACACCACTCAACTGTGGCGTTTCAGGTGGAGTCCATTGTGAGATTATACCATTTTTTTTGAGAGAATTGAGAAACTCATTGGTTAAGTATTCCCCTCCTCGATCCGATCGAAGAATCTTAATACTCTTACCAGTTTGCTTCTCTACTTCACTTCTGAATTCTTTGAACCTTTCAAACGATTCAGATTTGTATTTCATTAAATACACCTATCCAAATCTAGAATGACCATCAGTGAAAGTAATAAAATAAGAATACCCTCCTCGTGCATTCGTTGTCATAGGTCCACATACGTCTGTGTGTACCAACGCTAATAACTCTGTAACTTTTTCTCCTTTTCCAGTAAAAGGAGATTTAGTCATTTTACCCATGAGACAAGATTCACAAATTGGATATGATTCATAATCAGATAGATCTAAAAGCCCATCTTTATGCAACTTGGATAATCTTGTTTCATTGATATGACCGAGTCTACAGTGCCACATAAAGGTATAATTAACATCATCTCTTTTTCTTTTCTTAGTTTGTTCAATTTGAAGTATATTTTCATGCAAGTCAAGTATGTAAAGTCCATTCAGCAAGTTCTCAACACCATATAAAACATTTTTATTATAAATAGAACAACTGTTGTTCTTTATTATAATATCAAAACCATCCATATCCAACACAGAAATTGAAATAATGTTTCTAATGAGTGTCGGAATATAATAACAATTATTTAAACTAATGAACTTTCCCGAAGGCAGTGCTAAACAATAAGTCCCTACAGCTAATGTAACAACCTTTGCTCCATTTCCCACTCGTAGGACGACTTCATCCTTGTTCAGCTTTCTACTTCTGCTTAGTCCCTGCATATTATTACATATGTGAGAACTACAACCGGTATCCAATACCCAAGTAGAATTTTGACTTTCAGAAAAATTAATTTCAATCATGAACAAACCTAGATCGGAAGTTGAAGCTTCTCCAAGCTTCTTTTGGTCCGCAAGATACTCCTTGCAGTTCCTCTTCCAGTGTCCCGGCTTATTGCAATGGTAGCAAATTCCTTTGCTATCTGGATCAGGTTTCTTTTTATCCTTTCTCTTCGCCTTGCCCTTAGCCTTCTTATTTTTCTTCTTTTCAGAAGATACCTTGGGCCTCTTCCTTTTCTTGGAAGAATCATTCACTAGTAAGACTTGGTTCTTGTTGGATGAGAAGTGACCTTCAGCAGTTTTCAACATGTTAAGTAACTCAGGCAAGCTGACGTCCAACTTATTCATGTGAAAATTCACAACAAATTGTGAGAAGGTGTCCGGGAGTGACTGCAAGATCAAATCTTGACTTAACTCCCCATCCATCACGAACCCTAGCTGTCCTAGTTGTTCAATCAGATTGATCATCTTAAGGACATGAGTCTCAACAGCAGTGCCCTCGGTCATACGAGATCGGAAGAGCTCCTTAGATATCTGATATCTAGCAGTCCTACTTTGCTCACCATACAACTCTTTGAGGTGCAGCAATATAGTAGGAGCATCCATAGTTTCATGCTGACGCTGAAGCTCGTTACTCATGGATGCGAGCATGATGCATTGAGCTAAGATTGCATCATCTTGCCACTTTCTGAAAGTAGCAATCTCTTCCTCAGAGGCTGTTTCTGCAACACTTGCAGGGACTGGCGAATTTAGGACATAAGAAATCTTTTCAGCAGTGAGAACAATTCTCAGATTCCTTAACCAGTCCGTGTAATTCGGTCCGGTCAGTTTGTTAGCATCAAGTATGCTACGCAGTGATAGTGAGTTTGACATTTTTAAATTCTGCATGTGAAATAGACAATATTTTAGCATACATTCATTTAATTAATTACCAAAATAAATTAGATCTTTATTTTAAATTGGTATCTCCCACTATTTTCATCAAACTATATTACCCTCAATATATAGTTCGCAAATCTAATTAAAGGTCTGCTAGTGAGAATAAGGATCCCATTTCAAATGTATATAGCCTTGTGGTGCCACAACAAACGATATATAAATAAATAGGTAGACAACTATTGTCAATTACATCTCTATGTAATTCCTTGTATTTTGCCTCTTAGATTATTTTGATCAAGTGGTGACACATCCGAATCAAAATTATCCAAGTTAAGTCCATCCTAGCACTTCCATATATTCGAAAGAAAAACATTGTTCTTGTGGTGACACAACAAAACAACATCGTTCAGTCTATTTATAAGCATCAAATGTGATAAGACAACATCTTAAATATTTAATACTTGCCTTGTGGTGACACAACAAACTCATATTAAATATTTAATACTCTATTACTTTACCATGCTAGAAGGCGACGTTCGATATTCCAAATATCTTTGAACGCTTAGGACTTAATATGATTTCTTGAGGGATTTATTATTATTAGTCTCATCTTGTTCAGCGCGCATGCACATATATATATAAAATACGCGTCATATTATTTTACATGCGAAGCATGTTGGATAATATATATATATATATAGTAAGCATGCACATATAGAATACTATATTCTACCCGGATTGATTATGGACTTTTATTCTAGTTTGGTTCACTAGAGCCACCAAGTGAACCAAAAGGTCAAACCTAGGGTGCAAAAATTAAATTTAAATATAACTATTACATTTAAACCCGGGCTCCATTACAAACGGGTCTTCAAGCGCTCCTTGCTCCTTTGTCTCCAATTCTTCAAAATTAATTCTAACTATTCCTATTACAAAAACTATTTACAATAAATAGAAACCCTAATCAGCAGTCAAGGGGAAGTACATAGGAGGGAGATAGAATTTACATTAAGAAAAAAAATTAGAGAAGACGAGGTACGCAGACCCCATTTATAAAACTCATACATTCAAGCATCCTCTAAAATAATTTCAATCACACATTGGTCAATAGTCCATAATCAATCCATATTTATTATCATACATATATCTATATGTATCAATAAATAACATTCATCCCATGAATAATAAAACCATTCCATATATGAATTGATATCATTTAATGGCCAATATTAGTTAGTATAAAATCCAATTTCAACTTCAATTAGTTATCATGGAATCCAATTCCAACTATAATTAGTTATCATGAAATTCAATTTCAATTAAAATAAACTTCTTTATTTTAATCATATTCCAAATCAAAATAAACTCTTTTATTTTAATTTATCCAATTTTGAATAAAATAAACTCCTTTATTTTTAATCAAATTCCAAATCAAAATAAACTTCTTTATTTTAATTTACAAAAATAAAAAAAAAATAAAAAATAATTTTACACAAACAATTATGCCCAATTAAATTGTTCTAAACACATATCAATGTATATACAGAATCAAAACAATTAATAATTCGCATAAAGTTTGGCTCTTGATACCACTGTTAGGTTTGTATAACGCGAACATGCAATCAAATTACATTAATAAAGCGGAAGCGCAATAAAATCAGATTTTAAAATTTTATACAAACCATCACCATGATCTTTCTTTATGCATAATTATTAATTAAACAAAAGAGATGGAGAATAAGAATTATACCCTTGTAGAATTCTAGCTTCCTCAGGTACAAGTTCACCTCCAATTCCTTCGCGTTCTCCTTGAATTCCACCGATTAAATTCCTTCCTTTGATCAACGTTAGCCACCCAAGTGTTTGGCCTCTAGAGGTGATCCACCAAGGAATAATATTTATTCAAGAAGATGGGTGTTGGCAAAACCCTAGTTTCTATCTCTATAGAAATTGTAAGTACTCTCCACAATTCTTATGCAAGAGTGTGTAACCCTAATCTATGATAAGACTTCTCTTATTTATAGATGTAGGAAAACCCTTCCCTAAACTATTTAGGATTAGGGTTTCTATTCTAATTAAACTCCTTTAATTAAATTAAACTCCTAATCCAATTAGGAATTCATGTGAGAGTACTTCTATTAATTAATTCTCAATCCCTATTAGGAATTAAATAATAGTAATAGTAATAATAATAATAAGACTCCTCTTATTAATTTATATTTAATATTTCTAAAATATTAAATAATAAATATTAAGCTATTTAATTTATTCTATCTCCATAGACTAAATTAAATACACTTAACTTATTATTACAATTATGTCATTTACTTCTTAAATAAATATTTTCCTTTTGCGGTGTGACCCTTTAGGTTCTCCATATTAAACCGGTTGTGAATAAATCAATTAGAACAATTCTAATCTTATTTAAATAAATAAATTAAACTATTTAATTCATTTAAATAAATAATATTTATTCTACAATAAGGGTAAGCCCCCTTAGCGATCAACGACTTTCCAGATAATATAGATTTTAACATTAATCATAAAAGAACCTTTCAGTACATAGTTACCATACAATTCAATCCTTCTACCATACAATGTCCCAATTTAATATAAGACATAGAATTACTGTCAAGTCTTATTTTATTTAATTATATGTATTTCGATTCTCAAATACACAACTCTAAATAATGCAAATTAGAAACTCTTTTCTAATTTCATTCTGCCTTGGCCAAGGACTACTGAGTTGTCATTTATCGAATCACATAGGACATTCACATCTTTTACTAGACGTGGTAGATTCTTTGTTGATCATTCACCTATCTCTATGTACAACTTATTATACCCAATCATACCCTTTGTTATACCCTAAAGGTCTTAAGGGACATGTCAAAGTATAACTCATCATACACAAGATACTATGATGATCTCAAGTCCAAGGATCACTTGTACTACTATCACTAGAAGAATTTCTATTGACAGGCGAGTAAAACTCCATTAGGTATTCCTTAGCGAGCCACGTTCAGTGAACTTATTCTCCAATAAGCACCTACATACTTGCTTTAGTGTCTCCACACAAATAATTATGAGATCAATCATCCTCTTCTTAAGAGCAAGCAACGTATGTACTAATCTATCCGGATTCACTAATCCCCTTTTTAGTAATCCAACGATTAGGAACGATTTTAGTTTGTGAGTTATCTAGAATTTAGATCTCATTAGCATGATCACCATCATGATTCTAAAAGCATTGCTCAAAACTATGGGTTTATCACATTTAATATAACAGCACTATGTAGATAATATAAAATGCCTTTTAAGAAAATTAATTCTTTTATTAATAAATGAATAAGATTACAAAGTATATGCTACATCATATCAAATATGATTGGCTTGTGTGCATACTACTTTCAAGTTCTTCCCGCCAGCGAAAACTGCCAAGCTCAGAAATAACATCATGTCTTTCTCACAATTAGATGCTGAGACTCTTTATGAAGCATGGGAAAAATACAAGGATCTGTAAAGAAAGTGTCCTTACCACAGCCTGCCGAATTGGCTATTAGTGGAGACTTTCTACATCGGGGTATCAGGGCATACCAGATCAAGTATTGATGCTGCATCTGGAGGAGCATTTATGGGAAGGACGTATGACGAAGCTTATGAGCTATTGGAAACTATGGCAGTAAATAATTATCAATGGCCGACGGAGAGGAAAATACTGAGTAAAGTGGCCAGTATGTATGAGGTAGACACAGTAACTGCACTATCTGCACATGTTGATAGCCTTGCTAAGCAAATTTATGCCATGGGGAAGCAACCGGTGCAGAGTGTTATTGTGCTATGTGAATTGTGTGCGGGAAGTCACCCGACTGAACAGTGTCCCATTAGCTCAGAATCAGTTCAGTATGTCTCTAACTACGGGGGACAACAGAATTCCAATCTCCCCACACACTACCAACCTGGACTGAGAAATCACCCAAATTTCTCATGGAGTAACAATAACAGCAACCATGCCCAACCCTCTACCACCATGCCATCATATTCACATCATCCTGGGTTTCAATCTCAGAATCAACAACATTCTCAAGGATCTTACCCACCGCCACCTCCACAGGATAGGAAACCTAGAGTGGAAGATCTCCTCTCGAGACATATTGCTTAGAATGAAAGAAGGAGCCTCAATCAAGAGGCAGTGATCCAGAATCTGGAAGTCCAATTGGGACAGTTGGCAACTACTTTGAATAGCCGTCCTTTAGGCACCTTACTAAGTGACACGGATGTCAACCCGAAACGGGAGGGCAAGGAGCAATGCAAGGCAATCACCCTTCGGAGTGGCATAATATTAAATGAAACTGGAGGAGAAACCTCAACAGTGCATCAGGAAGTTGTTGAGAAGGAAAGCAATATGGAGCTTGATTATGACAAGTCTGGGGGAGAAAAGAATGTGCAGGAAAAATCCACAATACCAACCCCAACTGTTAGCAAGCCAAGTCCTGTAGCACAACAACTACCATTTCCCCAACGCCTTCAGAAGCAAAAGCTTGAGAAACAATTCTCAAAGTTCTTAGAAATTTTCAAGAAACTTCACATCAATATTCCTTTTGCGAAGGCACTGGAACAAATGCCCAGCTATATGAAATTCATGAAGGACATCTTGTCCAAGAAGAGGAAAATGGGGGACTATGAGACAGTGGCACTTACTGAGGAATGTAGTGCAATCCTTCAAAGCAAGCTTCCAGCTAAGTTGAAAGACCCTGAGAGTTTCATTATACCATACACTATTGGGGATCAGTTTATCAGAAAAGCCCTATGTGACTTAGGAGCTAGCATCAATTTTATGCCCCTTTCTATCTACAAGAAGTTGGGGCTGAATGAGGTAAAGCCTACCGGTGTGACCCTGCAGTTGGCCGATAGATCCATTACTTATCCAAAGGGAATAGTAGAAGATGTACTCGTCAAGGTGGAAGAGTTCATCTTCCCTGCTGATTTTATCGTTCTGGATTACGAGGAGGATATGGAGGTCCCTATCATCTTGGGCAGGCCATTCCTAGCAACAGGCAGGACATTGGTAGATGTACAGAAGGGGGAACTCACAATGAGAGTACAAGACCAGGAAGTAACGTTCAATGTCTTTAAGTCTATGAAGTATCCCAGTGCCTCCGATGATTGCTTCCGAGTCGATGTGATTGACGAAGCTGTGCGAGAAGTATTCTATGAAAATTGTTATCCTGACTCGCTTGAGACCACTTTGATTGGAGCATGTAATATAGAGGATCCCTCTCATCTCGAACATGTTCAGTGGTTGGAAGCAGCCCCAAGATCAAATATGTTCAAGCGACAATTTGAATCTTTGAATGAGCATGAAGCACCCACGTCCCAGTCACACCCATCAGTTATAGAACCACTTGAGCTTGATCTTAAGCCCTTGCTAAGCCGCTTACGGTATGCCTATTTAGGTGATGCTTCCACCTTGCCAGTTATAGTTTTTGCATCACTAGATGAGGCACAGGAGGAGAAGATCCTCGCAGTCCTCAAGGCATATAAAATAGCTTTGGGGTGGTCTATCTCAGATATAAAGGGCATCAGTCCCTCTTTATGCATGCATAAAATCCTCCTTGAGGAGGGGGCTAAACCTTCTATTGAGCATCAGAGACGGTTGAACCCCATCATAAAGGAGGTTGTCAGAACTAAAATTATTAAGTTACTGGATGCGGGCATTATCTACCCCATATCTGACATTCCATGGGTTAGTCCAATACAATATGTGCCAAAAAGGGCGGCATGACAGTGGTGTCTAATGAGAATAATGGGCTTATCCCAACACGGACTGTGACTGGATGGAGGGTATGTATGGACTATAGGAAACTGAACAAGTCCACTTGCAAGGATCACTTTCCTCTGCCATTCATTGACCAAATGCTTGATAGACTCACTGGGCATGAATTATATTGTCTTTTGGATGGATACTCGGGGTACAATCAAATTGTTATAGCACCCGATAATCAGGAGAAAACAACGTTTACATGTCCATATGGGACCTTTGCCTTCCGAAAAATGTCCTTCGGGTTATGTAACGCTCCTGCAACATTTCAGCGTTGCATGATGTCTATCTTTTTTGATATGGTGGAACAGACGCTTGAGGTGTTTATGGATGATTTCTCTATTTTCGGGAGTTCTTTTGAAGCATGTCTACAAAATTTGACTGCAGTTTTGAAAAGATGTGTTGAGATAAACCTGGTCCTGAATTGGGAGAAATGCCACTTCATGGTAAGAGAAGGGATTATTCTGGGACACAAAGTGTCTGCTAGTGGGATTGAAGTAGACAGAGAAAAAGTTGATATTATTGATAATCTACCTCCGCCTTCATAGTGAAAGGAGTTAGGAGTTTTCTGGGGCACGCAGGATTTTACAGGAGGTTCATCAAGGACTTCTCTAAAATTACCAAGCTGTTGTGTAGCCTATTGGAAAAGGACATGCCTTTCAAGATTGACGTGGTCTGCCTAGAAGCTTTTAATCTGTTGAAAAAGAGACTCGTCTCAGCTCCTATTGTAGTGGTTCCTGACTGGACATTGCCTTTTGAACTCATGTGCGATGCCAGCGATTATGCTATTGGGGCAGTGTTGGGACAACAGAGAGATAAGGTGTTTCACACTATTTACTATGCCAGTAAAACCTTGATAGATGCTCAGCTTAATTACACAACTACTGAGAAAGAGCTTCTGGCAGTAATATATGCCTTTGATAAGTTCCGGCCATATCTCATTGAAACTAAAGTCATTATGTATATTGACCATTCGGCGATCAAATATCTAATCTTAAAGAAAGATGCAAAGCCGAAGTTGATTCGTTGGGTCCTTCTCCTCCAAGAATTCGATTTGGAGATTCGTGATAAAAAAAAGGAACTGAATACCAAGTGGCAGATCACCTATCAAGATTGGAGAATCTAAATAACTCAAAAGAAAATGAGCCAGATATCGATGATTTCTTCCCGGATGAACAGTTATATGAGGTCAAGAGTGTAGCACCATGGTTTGTAGATTTTGCTAATTATGTTGCTTGTAATGTGCTATCACCTGATATGAACTATCAGCAAAGGAAAAAATTCCTGCATGATGTTAGGCAATATCTCTGGGACGAGTCGTTCTTATTTAAACTATGTGCAGACCAGATTTTGAGACGGTGTCTGCCTGAAGGAGTGATTGAGGGTGTGCTCCACCATTGTCATTCATCTAACTATGGAGGGCACTTTGGGGGGCAACGAACTGCAGCAAAAGTGCTTCAATCAGGTTTCTACTAGCCAACCCTGTTTAAAGACGCTCATTCCTATGTATCGCGGTGCGATAATTGCCAAAGGGTAGGAACCATTTCAAGGAGGCATGAAATGCTGCTGCAGAACATCCTTGAGGTTGAGTTATTTGATGTCTGGGGAATAGACTTCATGGGCCCATTTCCGTCCTCCTACAATAACCTATACATTCTAGTCGTTGTGGACTATGTCTCCAAGTGGGTGGAAGATGTAGCTCTACCTACTAACGATGCTAAGGTTGTGTTGAACTTTCTGAGAAAGAACATTTTTACTCGGTTTGGCACACCTCGGGCCATCATTAGTGATGAGGGCACGCACTTCTGCAATAAGTACTTTGAAGCCCTTCTTGCAAAATATGGGGTTTCCCATAAGATTGCCACCGCTTACCACCCACAAACTAGTGGTCAAGTGGAGGTGTCTAATAGGGAGGTCAAGCGGATCTTGGAAAAGATAGTGAACCCTAACCGCAAGGACTGGTCCAAAAAGCTAGATGATGCATTATAGGCGTACCGCACTGCCTACAAAACGCCTATCGGAATGTCTCCGTATAGGCTTGTATATGGAAAGGCATGTCATCTCCCAGTCGAGTTGGAGCACAGTGCTTATTGGGCAATTCGAAAGCTAAACTTCGATATGGATGTAGCTGGTGAAAAAAGGCTGCTATAACTGAATGAGTCAGACGAGTTCCTTCTCCAAGCGTATGAAAACGCTAAGTTGTACAAGGAGAAGACAAAGCGGTGGCATGACAAGAGGATTGTTGTGAGAGAATTCGAACCGGGGCAAAAAGTGCTCCTTTTTAACTCCCGTCTGAAGTTATTTCCTGGAAAATTGAAGTCCCGATGGTCAGGGCCTTTCACAATAGCTAAGGTGTATCCTCATGGTGCAATTGAGGTGGAGGATCCTAACTCTGACAGAACATTCAAGGTGAACGGTCAACGTCTGAAGCATTATTGGGGCGGCGGAGTCGACCGCCAAATGACTTCAATTACCCTTGGTGACCCAGTATGAATTGGGCGGATAGTCAAGCCGATGACTATAAAACAAGCGATTGGTGGGGAGGTAACCCCACCCGAGTATCGATTTCTACCCTATCTAGCTTTCTGTTTTATTTTAATAGTTTTATTGTTTATGTCTTAAAGTTAGTGTAGCCACTAGTGCTGTTTGTGTTAGTTTAAGTCTGTTTTTCAGTTTTTATAGAATCTAGATTGATTTGTGTAGTCTGTAGTCTCGCATGTGTTTAAAGTTGCGGTTGTACAGTCGGCATGTTTTTAACCGTTGTTGCATGTTTGCGAGTGTAAATAGTATTATAGTACAATTTAATAATTAGGAAAATTTTGGGTCCATGTATATCTTACATTTGTACTAGTGTAGATTCATGGTTGTTTTGTGTTCGAATCCTTAGGGTCCATGAGCTCTATGATATGGCATGCTAGTTTAGTTTAGAAATTTTTGGTGGGAATTGCTAACAGGCATCCCTTGTGATGATGCAAGAAAACTGCATATTTTTTGCCAAGCTGGGACTCACGCCGCAGCGTGAGGCTACAATTCTAATCGCCACGCCGCAGTGTGAACACCGAGCCATCCCATGCCAGGAGCCCACGCTGCAACGGTGCCAATCCACGCTGCAGCAGTACCAAGGGAGAACATATTGGAGAGTTCCGCTGCAGCGTGACCATTTTTGCCTCCAATCCACGCCGCAGTGCGCCGTTATTTTAAGCATAAAAGACTCACGTGCGTAGCGTGAGTTTACATAGCATTCCTCACGTCGCAGCACCAATGCCGAATTTTTGTTTTTAAAACACCCTGATTGCTCGACATCCCAACCCATCAAACCAGCAGCACACTTCTTAGCAGCCGAATCAAACACAAATCCCTAATCAAACACAAATCCTACCTTTGCAACAACCAAATCTGAAGCCCTCACTCATTAAGTTCGTGATTTGGGTGTGATTTTGGGGATTCATCACCGCAAATGTTGGGATTTCTCCAATTTTCACCAAGTAAGATTTAAATTTCTGTTCTCATTCGTAGAGTTTGATTTCATTCTCTGTGGTTGTAAGAACTAGAGTGATTATTATCGTTGATTTGTGTTTGGATTCCATCTTGGGCTGTTTAAAACTACTGTGGCCACAAGTTGGTGGGGTATTGAATTATTGCACTGGTAGTTTTGAGTTAGTTTTGGGCGACGCACACCACCTGTTTGATAATTTGCCTGAGTAGCATCTTGGTTCAGTTTGGGCTCAATTTGGATTTTAAATAGCTTAACCATTGAATTAGTTTTACATTGGCACTAATTTTGGCTGACATTGGGGCTGAATTCTGCATTAACCACAGTGTGAGATTGTGACTTGTGATTAGCTTGCATCGGGGTACTTATGGCTTTGTTATTGGACATTTGATTTCACTTGGATTGAGTTTTTGCTTGAATCTTGTCATGGCTCCAAAACGTCAACGCCTTAGCATAGGAGGTTCCTCCTCAGCGGCCCCACAATGGGACCAAACAAAGTTCATAAGTCTTGAGGCTTGGAATCGATACAACAAATCCTTTGCTAAGAGAAACCTGGTGCCTGAGCGTGGGTTTAGGCCTGATTAGAATTTGGATGGGGAATTAACCGAGATGATTTTAAAAAAGAAGTGGATCCACTTCATTAAGCCGCCCGAATCTACGGTAATTTTAGTTGTACAGGAGTTTTATGCTAACGCCAGTGCTGAGGGACCAGCAGAGGTCACTGTTCAGGGCAAATTGGTAAAGTATGACAGTAAGACCATAAATTCTGTGTTTGACATGCCCAACTACAATGGCAAGGACTTCCAAGAGCGGGGCTACCGCAGTTACAGCCAGCATGAGATCATTGCGCAGCTCTGCCAGCCTGGCACAACCTAGAAGGTCAATGAGTTTCAGGGGGAAAAGACAAGTTTCCCACAGCCAACCCTCAGCCGTTATGGGAAAGCATGGTATGTTATTATCTGCTCCAACATAATGCTTACGCGTCATCTCAGCGATGTCACCCGAGAACGGGTTGTCCTTCTGTTTGCCATCATCACTAGGTTGGATGTCGATATTAAGGTGATCATACATGAGTCCATTAGAAAGCAAATTAAGAGTAACATTGGTTCAGGCCTCCCGCGCCCGTCTCTCATCACCCATCTCTATAAGCGGGCCAAAGTTCAGTGGGGACCAGATGACCCAACACAGGCGCCCATGTCAGTTATTGATCACAATGTCATCAAGAGGTTTAGTGTATGGGTCGGGGGCATTTCTCATGAGTATGGAGAGGGGTACCTGCCAGGTCCTAATCCACCCCTTACGATAGAGCGTGAGACTTCTACCCAGACTCCAAAGCCTGGTTCCACTTCTGCCGGTCCACTGGCAGCGCTGATGGCTTCAATGGACCTCATGCATCAGAAAATCAACACGGTAAACAGCAGGATGGGCTCTTTCAGCCGCAGGATGGATACCATTGCTCAGAGGCAGAATATTTTTGCACAATATCATGCCGAGTTCGCCAACACGGTGGCCAGCATCTATGCAGCCTCGGGTGGTGACGATGTGGACTCCATGCCGTATCAGTTTCCAGAGCCTCCTGTCTTTCCACTGTACCCGCCTTCATCTCCAGCAGAGGGCGATCAGGCTGAGGATGATGAGGGGGATGATGATGATGGTGAGGGCGATACTGCAGAGGATGTGGGTGCAGCACCAGCTTCTACAGCACATTCCAGCCAATGAGGGCATTGGCCAGTTCTAGTCTGGGGGAGTTTTTAGGAGATTCCTTTTTATTATTTATATATGAGTTGTGGCATGTTTGAACTGCAGTAGTTTGGTTTATTTTGAACGTTGGTAGCATGTTGGAACTGCGTATTCTAGTTTATTTTTATCTTACGGTTTTATTATCTATGGATGCCTATTTTTAGTTTTATCTACATGAATTTATGAATGCATGAGCAACCTTTGGTGTTCTTCCAGTTTTGGTTTTTACCCATCTTTTGGGGCCTTCACAGGTTTTTATTACCCTATTTTGAGCTGTAATTATCCTGGGGTAAAAGAAAAGAAAATTTTTGATTGTGGCCAGTGATATGATTGAAGTATTGCCTTGTCAATGATGTTAAACATTTAAAGATAGAGTCTTTGTAACGATCGGGAATTTTAATTTCCTTGTAACCCGAGTTTATGTGTGAATGAAGTGAATTTTTATTTTTATTTATATTATTATGTGTTATGTACTTAAAGGTTGTGTTATGACCTAGAATATGTGTATGCATTGAATTTTACGTGTTGTAGTGTCGTTAGGGTGAATATATTGACTTCGCGAAAAATCGTAAAATCGCTATTCACGGGGCACGTTTACCAAGGCACTATTCACGCTATAATATTTTGCGTCTTTTTCGACCTTAATAAATTTCGGTAATACACGTGTGCGGAGTGATAATTTTTCCAAGTGTCAGATTTTCATTTTGAACCCAATCATGTTTTATTCGGTATCCGAAATGTATTATATGGGTGTTCCGAATATTTGGACAAATCCCATAATAATTATTTTTATGTGTCCCAATAATTTATGGGAGTACCCATTTTAATTTTGGGTAGAGTTATTTACCAAATTGGGTACAAAAGTGGGAGTATTCGGACATATTTTTATATATTTGGGTATTTATTTTGGCTTGTTACTCCAAGAGGGAACCAACCTAAACCCTTGGACCAATCAAATTAGGGGAGTAGAGAGTATAGCCGGCAGCATGCTGCTATTTGTTAGGCTCTAGGCCTTAATTTTCCAAATTGCTAAACATTCTTGAGCTACTCCCTTCATCCTCCCGAAGCCTCCAAGCTGCCATTCCATTCAAACTTCTCCTCTCCCATTCCTTCCCTAAACCAACTAAAGATTGAGAGAGATTGAGAGTGAGAGTGCTGCAGTTAGAGAAGAAGAATCAGAAGAACAAGAAGAATGAGAAGAACAAGAAAAGAAGAGGAAGAAGGACACGGAAGAACAAGAAGTAGAGCGAACGGGAGAGGAAGGAGGAGCTCAATCCAATCGAGCCCAGCAATTTTCTTAGCACCTAGAAAGGATTTACAAGGTAAACAATCAACCAAAAATCAATTTCATTTGAGTTTGATTAAATTTTCGAGTTCTATATGTTCTTGAGCTCAAACCATTGGGTTTGAGCATTTATTGCAATTGTTGTTGTAATTGTTGGTTGTAGTTGATTTTTATTGTTGCCAAGACATCTTGTAAGCTATTAATAACCTCAAAGTGGAACGAAATCAATGAATGATCCGAACCTTGGCATAAAGGATGAAACTTTGGACTTTTTGGACAAAATGACTTTCGGATGATTTAGAGGACTATAAAGCCTTGATTGAGTAATTGTTTGGTCTAATTAATGTTGTAATATCGTAGTGCCATGGGTTATCTTCATAACCCAGTTGGAATGGAGTTAAAAGGAGTTAAAACAAAGATTTGGTGTTGATTTTGGTGAAGAACACCAAGAACACAAAAATAGAGTTTTTATTTTGTACTTTGGCTCACAAATTGGTCATGTTAATATTCATGGGTAATTCTAGATTTTTGATATGTTGTAACCATATGAATTAGGAGTCCATAGAGTCCGAAATGGACCAATTTTCTTCTGTATAGGAGGAGTTATGAATGTTGGAACGACCGGAGGTCGAGGTCGCGAACTGGGCAAAAGCCCAGAATCCGGCCACTGGATGGTTGACGCTGCAACGCCAACAACTCACGCCGCAGCATGGCCTATCCAGGGAATGAATGGGGCTCACGCCGCAACGTGACCTCCAAGCTTTGAGCGTGGCGCCGCAGCGACGCCACTTAGCAGGAAACGGCACGGGACTCACGCCGCAGCGTGAGATCCAAGCACCAAGTGTGACGCTGCAGTGTCAAGCCCATCATGTGAAAAGCACGGGTCTTGCGCCGCAGCGTGGGAACTAGTATTAAGCGTCACGCCGCAATGCCAACCCCGTGTCCGACCTAGGTCGGGTCAATCAGACCGGGTCAGGTCGGGTCGGACCTAGTAAACTTGTCCAGCGGGTCCAACCCTTATATTTTTTTGTACAAATGATTTTACAAGTTAGTTATTTATATTTTGTTAAGCCTTAATTGCTTAATTGTATGTTAAGTGTCAATCAAATCAGTGTTGTCTTAAGGCATAAATTGACTAACCTAGTTGCAACTTACGTTTGGCTTCCAGGGGGCACTGCCCCCTTAGACCCCCGCCAGCTCACCAGCGAGCTGGGCAGCCGCTCGCTCACCGGGGAGCGAGGCCCCCGACTGGGTAGTCGTAGTGGCAATTAATGTGATTTAATGATGCAACGTCTGTTTTAAATTAATCTTTATGTGACTAATTGTTATATGAATATGTATGTATATGTGTAGGATATTGAGGAGCGTGTGTTGTAATATTGTAGCAGACGCACCAGGCAAGTTTCTTAACTTAACTCAATTTATACTTGAGCAAGTTTCTAAACCTTATGCACTATTTTTATTTTGTGCAAACAGGTATATGTTAGGCACGTTTCCTAACGCTTATCTAACCCTTGTGTTGAGCAAGTTTCCTATCTTATACAAATGTTGTATATTGTTGCAAGTATTACCCCATTAAGCGAGTTTTTTATCTTATTCAACATATTCTGGACAGATTCCTTTACTTCAATCATTGTCATGTTGCAAGTACTCTTAGAATGAACTGTTAATCATTCACGTTACCTAGCTATGCTTCAACGTATGTTATTAAAGCTTTCAAATTCTATATTCCATGAACTACATAAGATAGATGTCAAAGCCAATTGTTTCGGCTAGACGTATGTTTAATCATCATTGTTGTTAAGTAAAGCTATCCAATCAAATTATTTGGTTTGGATTCCTATGTAAAGCTGAGATGAACAACCCTCATAGTAGGGGAAACAGTATGTATGTCGGGGAACCGACACGCGTGCGAACAGTATGTAAAAGGGGTTATGCATAACATCGGGTACATTAGGTTGATCACCTATTATATTAGTATGTTGGGTTATCAGATGAATTTCTGGTGATTCTAGTAAAAGTTCAGTGTAATGATGACTACTCAGTATAGAATATTTCCTCCATTTGGGAACATTGAAATCATTCGGTCCTTAGAGGCCTTACAATTGTGTTAAAGAGATCATTCGTAGAAATTGTGCAAGTTCTTGAGCTATCTTTTATTCTCTTGATTCTTGTAAGCTATAAAGTATTCATGTGATGATTCACGTTTATTGTTATTATACTTGCTGAGCAAATTTGTTGCTCACCCTTGCTTTCCTTAAAATATTTCAGTTAGTGGAGCTCGTGGTGAAAGCTCAGGGAAGGATAAAGGCAAAAGCAAAGCTACTGATTAGCTTTGTACCGTTAAGATCACTATTTTGATTATGTATTAAGACTCATTGACCTTTGTGATGTATTAAGACTTAATTACCCTTATGTATTAAGTTATGTTTTATAGTAGTCTTGGTTTCGAGACTTGGGACAAGATTATTTATGTTATATCAATGTCAATATTTCTTTACTTCCGCTATAAGTTATTAATAGTATGATGTATGTGTTAGATAGTGATGAACTAGGTCTGCGGTTCAGGTGACCCGGATTTGGGGGCGTCACAGTCTTAGATCACTTTGTTTAGTCAGCACTACTGTTGATCCTGTCTATCCTATCGAGCACATACCAACTGTTAGAACTGTTTTTATTTCGACCAAGCCTATGTGGTTAATTGCTATGGAAATTATTGTGATCATCTCGTTCTAACGTAAGTGAATTAATGTGTGCAAGATACAGATTGTTAGGCAGGTTTGGTTAAAAAGAAGAAGAAGAAGAAGAAGAGACATTAATTAACACTAATCCCCGGTTGACCACGCCTATTTACGTGGACTTTGTTACTCGAGTTAGTAGATCCTTTGGGGTGTTTGCGCACCTATTGCCCTAAAGTCATCTGACTTGGGAGTCCTTGATCAAACACTCGTTACATAGGTAACTTTGAAGAGCCAAAGGTATTCAGGCACTACACAATCATTCTTGAGATTAGGTTAATGCGTTGGTAATGAATAAAACTATAGTTTGACTCAAGTTTAATTATGTGGCCTTTTTTACTCGAGTTAGTAAATTCTTGGGGGTGTTCTACACCTAATGCCTTAAAGCCTTCAAGCTTGGGAGTCATTGTTCTAAAGCTCGTTACAGGAGTAACTCTGCATAGCCTAAGGTAGTTAAATTTCTGCACAAGTCTCACTAAGTTTTGTTGTTTTTGTTGTCTGCATGTTAATGCCTGGTGGTCTGTTCTTGCACTTGATGTCTTATTCTGAATGCTTGATGTAGCATGAGTTATAGAGTCAGCGTTTTCCTTTTTGCAATTGTGTTTATGTCTAAGATATAAATGGTTATAACAGTTGGTAATCACACACACAGAGATTTGGGTCAGTAGCAGTCTACGCTAGAGTTTTGAGCTAGATTTTATTAATGAGTTTGTTTCTACTTTGAAATTGTAATTCTGACCCCTGAGGCCACAATGCAGGTATATAGTAGTTTAGATCAATTCTAGTCTAAGCTAGAGGCTAGAGTTTTAATTTTCTTTAAATATTTTTGCTTAGGGACAAGCAAAAGCTTAAGTTTAGGGGTATTTGATGAGCGGGATTTATACATGCGAATCGGACTCCTTATCACTTAAGAAATTGCTTGATTGTCATATCTTCTAGTATCGTATTATGTTGTTTTTGTTATCTTCTGCTTTAAGGCTTTTCAGGTGGGAGATTTGGTCATTTGTGGCTAAAAGGGACAAAAGGACCTCTAGTTGGCCAAAGGCACGGAACCCACGCCGTAGCACCACGGCAAGGCACAAAGCCCACGCCGCAGCGCCAGCTCACAAGCCACTCGCGCTGCAGCGTGACCATTCCTTCATGGACTGGCGCTGCAGCAACCCCTTCTTAGCCAAGACACGGAGCCCACGCCGCAGCGCCAAAGCAAGGCGCAAGGCCCACGCCACAACGCGAGCTCCGGTGTCCAAGCACTGACCCTGCCTTAAATGACCTAGCTGCTGCTCATCTAAAGATATCTTGCAACTTAGGAAAGGAGGGAGGCAGCCACACAAAGGAGAGCCAAGTGGCATCAAGAACACTTCCGAAAAGGAGTCTTCTTATTTCAAATCTTTCATTCATTTGTGTAATTTTGATCATGTTGAACAGTATGGCTGTGTTAATTAGTTCTATAGTTATGAACTAATTACATTTCTAGGATTACAATGTAACCTAATGATCAGCTTAATACGAATTTCTCTCATATTTATATAATGAATCATGTTCTGAATGGATTTTTGTATTTCATGCTTTTGTATCAATTGCTTGAGATAGGAATTGATTTAGGTATTAATTGATATTGGAAAATTGATGTTATACATTTCCTTAAGTAGAACAACACTTGTTATGACCATTGCCCAAGGGACTGAGTGCATAAATTGCATGATAGAATAGGAATATGTTTATTTGTCTTGTATAACCATTGAGATTAATATTAATGACCCTTAGTCTAGTTATTTTCACCATAGTAATATTGTGATTTATCTAGCTAAGGGATATGCATTTGACCATCGGAAGAGGCTTATGTGTACCTTGTATTCTCGGTTGACCATTCTTGTGATTTGTTAGTTAAATGGAGAGTTAGGAATCTTAGGTGAGGCATTAGGGGAGTTGTAATCCTAGCTTGTCATCTTTGTTACAACTCGCTTCCCTATTTCACTGCATTTACCTTATAGTTTAAAGCACACAACTCTTATTCAATTGTTTAGATAAGATCGTAGAGACACATTTTAATACTTGAGCGAATATTTAGTACTTTGTCCTCGTGGGTTTGACACTCTACTTTATCTATATTACTTGTTAGACCGTGTATACTTGCGCGAGTTTATCGGTTACGAAATCTAGCAACACTTATTCCGATAAAACTTGGGGAATTTGACGTTATTTTAGGGATGGATTGGTTGTATAACTATGGCGCGATTATAGATTGCCAAAAGAAGTGTGTAAACCTTAAGACTCCATCTACGGTAGTATTTTATGGTAGCAAATTACCGAGGCAAATGACTGGTCTGACGATTATGCAGGCCAAGAAGTTACTAAAGCAAGGATGTATAGGGTATTTAGCTCATGTGGTAGATACTCAAAAGACCGGTTCAAAATTGGAAGAAATACCAGTGGTGAGAGATTTTGTGGATGTTTTTCCGGATGATTTGTCGGGATTACCTCTAGATAGAGAAATTGAATTCATTATCGATTTAGTGCCCGAGACTGCGCCTATATCGAAAGCTCCATACTGAATGGCTCCGGTGGAGATGAAGGAGTTGATAGTGCAACTGCAGGAACTACTAGACAAGAAGTACATTCAACCGAGTGTTTCGCTGTGGGGAGCGCCGGTGTTGTTTGTCAAGAAGAAAGATGGCTCGATGCGTATATGCATAGATTATCGTGAATTGAACAAGGTTACAATCAAGAATAAATACCCGTTACCGAGAATTGACGATCTGTTCGATCAACTGAAGGGTGTTATACATTTTTCAAAGATAGAATTAAGAAGTGGTTACCATCAGCTAAAGGTGAGAAGGGAGGATGTTCCAAAGACGGCGTTCAAAACTCGTTATGGTCACTACGAGTTTCTGGGAATGTCATTTGGTCTAACGAATGCACCTGCGACATTCATGGACTTAATGAATAGGGTGTTTAAACCATTTCTAGACAAATTTATGGTGGTGTTTATCAACGATATTTTGGTGTATTCTAAGTCACGAAAAGACCATGAGGAGCATATGAGGCTAACTTTGGATGCATTACGGAAAGAGAAGTTTTATGCGAAGTTTTCAAAATGTGAGTTTTGGTTGGATCGTGTTCAATTTCTTGGACATGTAATTGATAAAGATAGGATTTCGGTTGACCCGGCTAAAGTGGAAGCTGTAATAAATTGGGAGCAGCCGAAGACACCGTCAGAAGTGAGGAGTTTCTTAGGTTTGACAGGATATTATCGACGGTTTATACAAGATTTTTCTAGAATCGCCACTCCGTTGACAAATTTGACTAGGAAAGCGGTTAAGTTTGTTTGGACGAAGAAGTGCGAGGAAAGTTTTCAAGAATTGAAGAAGAGGTTAAGTACGACACCTGTATTATCTTTGCCAGATAGTACAGGAAATTTTGTGGTTTACAGTGACGCATCGCATAAGGGCCTTGGTTGTGTGCTTACACAGAACGACAAGGTTATTACGTACGCCTCACGCCAACTGAAAGATTACGAGAAGGGGTACCTGTGACGCCCCCAAATCCGGGTACCTCAAACCCGAATCCGGTGCTACACGGTACATCCCATTCCATACAACATAATAGACATGAATGTAATTACTATATTATTATAACACGTCTTACTCTCAATCCCAGGTTCTATTACCATAACATCAATCCAAATACATAATAAGTCTTAGTATTACAACATCTCTAATACAAATAAACTATGACGCCATCTAGACGTTCATCTTGCCCTTTCCCTTGTCCTTACCGGAACCTTCGGCCCGCTCGGACTTAGCTGCAATGTTTAATATAAAGCAAGAATGAGCATTCAATTGCCCAGCAAGTATAACAGTTGAATAACAACAATATCATCAATAATATCATTTCCCTTCGACAACTGAACAATAGTTGTGAAATATTCTGAATAAACAGGAATCATACTTTGCTTTCGTTTTAAAAATATATTTTTGAAACGACATTGAGTGGTCATAAGACCTTGAACTTTCTTTTGCTTTCTTGAAAAGGTACACAGCATTATAACTGCAAACCGTCTTACTACGAGCACTTCTAGGTGATCAGCCTATTGTACTCTATGTTGATCAACACTCTAGCTGGGAAACGACTATATGCGTTTGTTTAGGCGCTCGATGCCTTGTCAGAATAACTGACTAAAAACTGCCCCTGATATTAGGGTTGTTCATCTCATTCATGTCTCGGAATCCTAACCAAAACAATTCGGTTGGATAGCTCTACTTAATCATCAATAACATTTCAAGGATTTATTATCAAATCAATAAAATATCTCAATATCTGTCTAGCCGAAACAAATGGCATCGACGTTCTCTATAACAGTTCATATATATGTGAACTTGAAAGCTTTAACAATTTATGTCATAACATAGCTCGAATACTTGTGCAAATACTAAAAGATTTACATAAGTAAGGAATTCACACAACCATATATGTATTGCGTAAATCGGAACTTCAAACATCGCATGAGAGTCAAGAGAATATAATCAAATGAATCAAATAAACTTGCACAATATACGTCTCTTGTATAAGATACGAAACTTGCATTCAATACTGAAAATGAATGAAGCTAGAGAACTTGCCCAACACAAAGGTTAGACAAGGGTTTAGGAAACTTGCCTTAAGCGCTTGCTACTAGTTGACGTTAATCGTCCTTCACATATGTCCTACGCATTTAAACATATATTTACATACCAATTAGTCTCACAATAGACACCAAACATTGGCTTACATTAATCAAGACATTATAATCATTACGAACATTGATTGCCACTACGCTTACCCAAACGGGGGTCTCGCTGAAAGCCAAACGAAAAATGCAACTACGCTATTCATTTCATTTAAGCAAATCTCACGTGACTTAGTCATTTCATGCTTGGGGTCATTCAACTACTACATTAACATATCATACATATGTCTTGGGGTATTTATAACATGTTGGGACTATATAAACATGCATCGCATCAATAACACAAAGCAGCAGAACCATTCACCTCTGCAGACCGGCGTAGCTGCGCAGGTCTTACACTTGGGAGTGGCGCAGCTGCGCCACTCTAATCCAGGGACTTTCAGGTCTGGCACCCAGCGCAGCTGCGCAGGTGCTATGCTTGGGAGTGGCGCAGCTGCGCCACTCTGCATCCAGGGACTTTCAAGTTCTGCTACTGCAGAACCCAAAAATTCAAACCAATGATTCCGTCCCATTTGCTTCTTAGCCATTATACAACAAGTCTATATGACTCAAAACATACTTTTACAACTAAGCTATGCATCATAACATCATTTAATCAATTAACCATTCCTAATTCTCATGATCCTTAGAGAAATCATTCTCTTAGACATTAAACCAAATAGTTGGTGGGCATGAGTTGAAAACTCACATTGGAGTAGAGTTTCATTATACTCTAGTCCAGATTTCCCACTGAAATCATTACTCAAACCTTCTTGGCATATACCAACAATACACAACCAATGCACATAACCAAACCAAGATGGTTATAACTTCATTATTAACAAAAATATGAATAACAGTCCACTAATGTCCATTTCAGTCCATTTCTTGATTCTTTAAGCAAAGGTTTGATTCTCATACATTGTTCCACTTTTACACACCATTAACAAGGTTTAATAGAGCTAACAACATTCATACACATGTTCATGAACGACCAAGCAATTTCAGCAACATAACTCCAACAAAACAATCACAGTAAAACTATAACTTGGAAATGAGCTAAGCTCTATATTGCATACCTCTTGAGCTTCTTCTAAGGTTGCTAATGAGCTAAAGCCAGCTGCTACTATACTCCTTCTGCTTTCTCAAATCACCCGTGAACACTCTCTTCACTATTTTCTCTCAAGTTTCAGCTATCTTACTAAGCAACAATCAAAGGAATGGATGTATGGCAAGGGAGGAGTATTTATAGAAGAAGTGATTAGAGCTTCATGGATGGGTTGTGGGCTGAGCATGCCAGACACGGCAGCTCCCAATGCTCGGGTAGGAGAGCTTCGGCTCCTCCAAGGTGTGGTCAGCCATTGGGCTCTCCCCCTCCCTTCTCCCGAGTTTGCTTTCTGACATTCTTGTTTCACCAAATGCAGAGAATGCTTCTCCCCATGCTCTTCCCACGTTCTTGGCTGCTCCCTCCTCTCTTCCTTCTCTTCATCCGCGTTCTTCTTCTTTCTCCAACCCAGCTGCTGATTTCTATTACCCATTTCCCACATGGGTCGTGGGTTATAGGTCATGGATGGTGGGTTTGGTTCATGGACTAAGTCCATGGGTTTTGGGCTTCCAATAATAATCTATTGGGCTTCTAATTTAATTCTAATTGGACTCAAATAAAATCCCACACTTGGATTATTAACCCCTCTCATTAACGCTTTGACGAAATTATGAAAAGTCATAAAATCGAAAAAGGCGTCCTTTGCGTAAATAGCGTTTTAGCGCTATTTCTCTAATGATTTAATCAACTCCAATAAAAATAATAACAATCAAAAATTATCACATACACATCATATGTAGTAATAAAATATTCATACCCATAACACGGAATAATATTAATAAAAGTTCAATTTATTCAATAAAATTCATAGGCTCGCGTTACAAAGCTACCCGCGATCCGCGATCGTTACAGTACCCGACACATAACTTAGAATTGGCAGCGGTGGTATTTGCTCTGAAGATTACTTAATAAACAAATAATAACGTATAATCTAAATTTAATCCATCAGTTAAAAATTTTCAAAAGCCTCTAAGGCTTGTTTGGTTAAATTAAAATAGAATAATCCATTATTTCCAACCAAAGGTCATAAGGCCTTGTTTGGAAAAACTAAATTAAAACTCCTTCCATTTATTTTAATAAATCATTATAACATATAGTTTTAAATGTCACACTTCTAATTTAATTGAACTTATTATTAAATAAATTCAATTAAACCTTACTAACTCAAATAATAAATTTATTTAACCAATAACAATAACACCAAATGAATTATATTATTGAAATAAATCATTTATTCAAATAAACATTTTCATCATCTAATTTAATTATTAAATTAAATTAGAATAAACATAACAAATCACATTCAAATAACAATTAACACTATTAAACTTAACATATACCCATTTCACAAAAACTTAATAAATTATTTATTTAGCTCAATAAATTAATAAAAATATTTATATAATTTAATAAATATTTTTATTCAATCACAAAAATTGCATTCGTTACACTATCTACCATTCTGATGAGGAGGCTTATGAGGATATAAATAGGATATAACACACTGGATAAAGGGATGGAAAAACGCAGAGATTGAGTTTTCAGAGCTGAGCAAGGAGATTGAAGATCAAGTCAAGCATCGTGAGGAATTCAGATTGGAGGACTAGAGATTACATTGAGTTTTCTTTTAATCTTTTATCCTTAATTTGTAATTAATTATGATGACTTATTTTGGAATTCTAATTTTTATTGTCAGTATGAACTAAACCCTTAATTAAGGCTACAATTGAACCAGTTACACTTATGAATTAATTATCTATTTGATTTCAGTTATTCAATCAATTTGAGTTGTCTATCTTATTCTATGCTTATTGATTAATTGTTTGGTCGACAATTAGGGGAATATTCTAGGTGAATTCAAGAGATACACTCTAGGGTTGGAACTGGGTAAGATAGCATGTATTCTTAATTATTTGCATGTGTTGAATAATTAGGATTGTGAAGTGAATAGGGATATCTCTTTGCTGCATGTAACAATTGGGAATTGAAGCTTAATGAATTTAATCCTTTGGTTTTGCATAGGAATATCGCAGAGTTAATTGGATTAGATAGATTTATTTGATCACTTGGAAAAGGGCATTTAAATACAAATTGAATTCCTGTTAACAACTCCATTGAAGTGAATAATTGGAATATGTAGATAGATTGGTTTATGTCATATAACTGGGGATATTGTAGTCTTAATGTTTTTAAATCTGAATTTCAACCTTTGTGATTAGTGTCAGTGTTAGTGTTAATTAAATTAGTTTCAATCAATATTCAAATTGTGACTTTTTAGTAGAATAGCCATAATCTAAATTGACAGTTGGAGATATTAAGCATAATAATTCCTGTGGGTTCGACACTCTATCTTATCACTTTATTACTTGTTGATCGTGTATACTTGCACGTAATTGTTGATTGTGAAATCGGGCAACAAGTTTTTGGCGCCGTTGCCGGGGATTATTTGTGTTTATAATTTTCAATATCAGTTTAATTAAGTCTGTTCTAATTAAGCAAATTTATATTTCTTTTGTTCTTGTTTCAGGTGTCTTTTGATTCGTTTATGCAAACGCGATCAAAACAACCGGAACTCGTGCAGTGTGAGGATCATCTTGAGAAAAAGCTACGTCAGTTGAGAAAATTCTGTCAGGAAACAATTGAGAAAGAGAAAATGGCTAATGAAGAACAGAAATCATTGAGGGAATATGCTATGCCTAAGATAGACGAGATCAAATCAAGCATCACGAGACCAGCTATCATCGCTAATTCCTTTGAGATCAAGCCGGGAACAATTCATATGATTCAGAATGCGGTACAGTTTGGGGGATTAGCTAACGACGATCCGAATGAACACTTGGTTAGCTTTTTAGAGATCTGTGATACATTCAAATATCCCAATATGACAGATGATGCAGTGAGATTACGTCTGTTTCCGTTCACACTAAGAGATAAAGCAAAGAGTTGGTTGCATTCACTTCCGCCAGGGTCCATCACAACTTGGGATGATCTAGCTCAGAAATTCCTAGCGAAATTCTTCCCGCCAGCTAAGTCGGCTAAGTTGAGAAACGAGATTTCTACATTTGGGCAACAGCATGGAGAGTCACTATACGAGGCTTAGGAAAGGTCAAGGAGTTATTGAGAAAATGTCCACATCATGGGCTACCCAAGTGGCTACAAGTTCAAACATTCTACAATGGGTTGAATAGTGACACTCGAACATGCATTGATGCAGCTGCGGGAGGAGCACTTATGGATAAAAATTTTGAGGAAGCTTTCACTTTGTTAGAGACTATGGCTGCCAATAACTATCAATGGCCGACTTCCAGAATGAATCAACAAAAGGTAGCTGGAGTATAGGAAGTAGATGCGGTCACGACACTAACAGCTCAGATTGCAACCATGTCTAAGAAGATTGAAGCTTTGGCAGAATCGAAAGTCCAGCAAGTAGCCTATGTGTGTGAGCTATGTGCAGGTGCACATCCGACGGAGTATTGTGCCATTAATCCAGAATCAGTACAGTATTTGGGGAGTTATAACAGACCACAACAGCCATATCAGAATTCTTATAATCCGGGGTGGAAGAATCATCCAGGTTTCTCTTGGAGCAATAACACTCAGACTCAAAATCCAGCTTCAATATCACAGAATCCGCCAGGTTTTCAGAACCAAGCTCCACAACATGCAGAAAGAAAACCGAGTTTGATAGTAGTATGCACACAAGCCAATCATATTTGATATGATGTAACATATACTTTGTAATCTTATTCATTTATTAATAAAAGAATTGATTTTCTTAAAAGGCATTTTAACATTATCTACATAGTGCTGTTATATTCAATGTGATAAACCCATAGTTTTGAGCAATGCTTTTAGAATCATAATGGTGATCATGCTAATGAGATCTAAATTCAAGATAGCTCACAAACTAAAATTGTTCCTAATTGTTGGATTACTAAATTAAGGATTAGTGAATCCGGATAGATTAGTACATACGTTGCTTGCTCTTAGAAAGAGGATGATTGATCTCATAATCATTTGTGTGGAGACACGAAAGCAAGTATGTAGGTGCTTATTAGAAAATAAGTTCACTGAACGTGGCTCGCTAAGGAATACCTAATGGAGTTTTACTCGCCTGTCAATAGGAATTCTTTTAGTGATAATAGTACAAGTGATCCTTGGACTTGAGATCATCATAGTATCTTGTGTATGATGAGTTATACTTTGACATGTCCCTTAATACCTTAGGGGTATATCAAAGGGTATGATTGGGTATAATAAGTTGTGCATGGAGATAGGTGAATTATCAACAAAGAATCTACCACGTCTAGTAAAAGATGTGAATGTCCTATGTGATTCGATAAATGACAACTCAGTAGTCCTTGGCCAAGGCAGAATGAAATTAGAAAGAAGTTTCTAATTTGCATTAATCAGAGCTGTGCATTTGGGAATCGAAATACATATAATTAAATAAAATAAGACTTGACAGTAAATCCATGTCTTATATTTAATTGGGACATTGTATGGTAGAAGGATTGAATTGTACGGTAACTATTTACTCAAAGGTTCTTTTGTGATTAATGTTGAAATCTATATTATCTGGAAAGTCATTGATCGCTAAGGGGCTTACCCTTATTGTAGAATAAATATTATTTATTTAAATGAATTAAATAGTTTAATTTATTTATTTAAATAAGATTAGAATTGTTCTAATTGATTTATTCACAACCGGTTTAATATAGAGAACCAAAAGGGTCACACCGCAAAAGAAAAATATTTATTTAAGAAGTAAATGGCATAATTGTAATAATAAGTTAAGTGTATTTAATTTACTCTATGGAGATAGAATAAATTAAATAGCTTAATATTTATTATTTAATATTTTGAAAATATTAAATATAAATTAATAAGAGGAGTCTTATTATTATTATTACTTTTACTATTATTTAATTTCTAATAGGGATTGAGAATTAATTAATAGAAGTACTCTCCCATGGATTCCTAATTGGATTAGGAGCATTATTAATTAAAGGAGTTTAATTATAATACAAACCCTAATCCTAAATAGTTTAGGGAAGGGTTATTCCTACATCGATAAATAAGAGGAGTCTTATCATAGATTAGGGTTACACACTCTTGCATTGGATTGTGGAGAGTACTTACAATTTCTATAGAGATAAAAACTAGGGTTTTGTCAAATACCCAACTTTTGAATACTTGTTCTTCCTTGGTGGATCACCTCTAGAGGCCAAACACTTGGGTGGCTAACGTTGATCAAAGGAAGGAATCACACCGTAGCATTCGAGGAGAACACGAAGGACTAGGAGTTGAACTTGTACCCGAGGAAGCTTTGTTCTACGAGGGTATAATTTCTTATTCTCTTTCTCTTTCGTTTATATCGATAATTGAGCACATTGATCGATCATGGTGATGGTTTGTATAAAATTTTAAAATCCGTTTTATCGCGCTTCCGCTCTATTTATGTAATTTGATTGCATGCTCGCGTTATATACAAACCTAATAGTGGTATCAGAGCCTAATCTTGTGCTAATTATCGATTTTGATGATTCCATGTATGTTTGATATGCGATTGGATCGAAATTTTTGGGCAGAATAAAGAAATTTTTCTGAATCAGCGACGCGGCGCAGCTGCGCCGCCTCCAGTTCATTCTGGAGCGCAGCTGCGCCCAAACCCAGAATCAGTTTTTTCTGGGGTTCAGCGCAGCTGCGCCGTTGCCCAGTTCATTCTGGGCGCAGCTGCGCCGGACAGCAGAATCTGAAAAATATTTTTTTTCTTCAATTAAAATAAATGGTTTATTTAATTGATATAAGTTTAAAATAAAGAGTTTATTTTATCTGGAATAGGATTTCAGATTGCTAAAAATTAAAGGAGTTTAATTTGGATTTGGTTTTTGATTAAAATAAAAGAGTTTATTTTGTTTCAAAACTAAATATTAGCAAAACTTTTGCCCATTAATTGATATCAATGTATATATGGAATAGTTTTATTATTCATGGGATGAATGTTATTTATTGATACATATAGAGATATGTATGATAATAAATAGGGATTGATTATGGACTATTGACCAATGTGTGATTGGATTTATTTTAGTGGATGCTTGAATGTATGGGTTTTATAAATGGGGTTTACGTACCTCGTCTTCTCTAATTTTTCTTAATGTAAATTCTATCTCCCTCCTATGTACTTCCCCTTGACTGCTGATCAAGGTTTCTATTTATTGTAAATAGTTTCTGTAATAGGACTAATTAGAATTAATTTTGAAGAATTGGAGACAAAGGAGCAAGGAGCGCTTGAAGACCCGTTTTTAATGGAGCCCGGGTTTAAATGTAATAGTTATATTTAAATTTTATTCTTGCACCTTAGGTTTGACCTTTTGGTTCACTTGGTGGCTCTAGTGAACCAAACTAGAATAAAAGTCCATAATCAATCCGGATAGAATATAGTATTCTATATGTGCATGCTTACTATATATATTATATATTATCAAACATGCTTCGCATGTAAAATAATATGACGCGTATTTTATATATATATATATATATATGCATGCGCGCTAAACAAGATGAGACTAATAATAATAAACCCCTCAAAGAAATTATATTAAGTCCTAAGCGTTCAAAGATATTTGGAATATCGAACGTTGCCTTCTAGCATGGTAAAGCAATAGAGTATTAAATGTTTAATATGAGTTTGTTGTGTCACCACAAGGCAAGTATTAAATATTTAAGATGTTGCTTTATCACATTTGATGCTTGTAAATAGACTGAACGATGCTGTTTTGTTGTGTCACCACAAGGATAGTGTTTTTCTTTCGAATATATGGAAGTGCTAGGTTGGACTTAACTTGGATAATTTTGATTCGGATGTGTCACCACTTCATCAAAATAATCTAAGAGGCAAAATAAAAGGAGTTACATAGTGATGTAATTGACAATAGTTGTCTACCTATTTATTTATATATCGTTTATTGTGTCACCACAAGGCTATATACATTTGAAATGGGGTCCTTAATCTCACTAGCAAAACTTTAATTAGATTTGCCGAACTATATATATTGAGGGTAATATAGTTTGATGAAAATAGTGGGAGATACCATTTAAATAAAGACCTAATTTATTTTGATAATTAATTAAACGAATGTATGCTAAAATGTTGTCTATTTCACATGCAGAAATTAAAAATGTCAAACTCACTATCACTGCGTAGCATACTTGATGCTAACAAACTGACCGGACCGAATTATACGGACTGGTTAAGAAATCTGAGAATTGTTCTCACTGCTGAAAAGATTTCTTATGTCCTAAATTCGCCAGTCCCTGCAAGTGTTGCAGAAACAGCCTCTGAGGAAGAGATTGCTACTTTCAGAAAGTGGCAAGATGATGCAATCTTGGCTCAATACATCATGCTCGCATCCATGAGTAATGAGCTTCAGCGTCAACATGAAACTATGGATGCTCCTACTATATTGCTGCACCTCAAAGAGTTGTATGGTGAGCAAAGTAGGACTGCTAGATATCAGATATCTAAGGAGCTCTTCCGATCTCGTATGACCGAGGGCGCTGCTGTTGAGACTCATGTCCTTAAGATGATCAATCTGATTGAACAACTTGGACAGCTTGGGTTCGTGATGGATGGGGAGTTAAGTCAAGATTTGATCTTGCAGTCACTCCCGGACACCTTCTCACAATTTGTTGTGAATTTTCACATGAATAAGTTGGACGTCAGCTTGCCTGAGTTGCTTAACATGTTGAAAACTGCTGAAGGTCACTTCTCATCTAACAAGAACCAAGTCTTACTAGTGAATGATTCTTCCAAGAAAAGGAAGAGGCCCAAGGTATCTTCTGAAAAGAAGAAAAACAAGAAGGCTAAGGGCAAGGCAAAGAGGAAGGATAAAAAGAAACCTGATCCAGATAGCAAAGGAATTTGCTACCATTGCAATAAGCCGGGACACTGGAAGAGGAACTGCAAGGAGTATCTTGCGGACCAAAAGCGGCTTGGAGAAGCTTCGACTTCCGATTTAGGTTTGTTCATGATTGAAATTAATTTTTCTGAAAATCAAAATTCTACTTGGGTATTGGATACCGGCTGTAGTTCTCACATATGTAATAATATGCAGGGACTAAGCAGAAGTAGGAAGCTGAACAAGGATGAAGTCGTCCTACGAGTTGGAAATGGAGCAAAGGTTGCTGCATTGGCTGTAGGGACTTATTGTTTAGCACTGCCTTCGGGCAAGTTCATTAGTTTAAATAATTGTTATTATGTTCCAACACTCATTAGAAACATTATTTCAATTTCTGTATTGGATATGGATGGTTTTGATATTATAATAAAGAACAACAGTTATTCTATTTATAATAAAAATGTTTTATATGGTGTTGGTAATTTACTAAATGGACTTTACATACTTGACTTGCATGAAAATATACTTCAAATTGAACAAACTAAGAAAAGAAAAAGAGATGATGTTAATTATACCTTTATGTGGCACTGTAGACTCGGTCATATCAATGAAACAAGATTATCCAAGTTGCATAAAGATGGGCTTTTAGAGCTATCTGATTACGAATCATATCCAACTTGTGAATCTTGTCTCATGGGTAAGATGACTAAATCTCCTTTTAGTGGAAAAGGAGAAAGAGTTACAGGGTTGTTAGCGTTGGTACACACAGACGTTTGTGGACCTATGACAACGAATGCACGAGGAGGGTATTCTTATTTTATTATTTTCACTGATGATCATTCTAGATTTGGATATGTGTATTTAATGAAATACAAATCTGAATCGTTTGAAAAGTTCAAAGAATTCATAAGTGAAGTAGAGAAGCAAACTGGTAAGAGTATTAAGATTCTTCGATCGGATCGAGGAGGGGAATACTTGACCAATGAGTTTCTCAATTGTCTCAAAGAAAATGGTATAATCTCACAATGGACTCCACTAGGGACACCACAGTTGAATGGTGTATTTGAAAGGAGAAATCGAACATTGTTGGACATGATTCGTTCCATGATGAGTTTTACCGACCTTCCAGTATCCTTCTGGGGTTATGCCCTAGAATCGGCTGCATACCTACTTAACAAGGTACCTACCAAATCCGTCCCAAAGACTCCATATGAGATATGGACAGGGAGGAAACTAAATCTTAAGCATGTTAAGACTTGGGGTTGTCCAGCTTATGTCAAAAGGTTTGAGCATGATAAGCTGAAGACTAGATCCGAAAAATGTAGATTTGTGGGATACCCTAAAGAAACATCAGGGTATTATTTCTATCATCCTACTGATCAATAAGGTATTTGTTGCGAAACATGCTGCCTTCTTGGAAAAGGAGTTTATCCTTGAAGGGGTCAGTGGGAGTAAGATATATCTTGAAGAAGTTCAAGAACCACAAAATACTACGGATCAAAGTCAGGTACCTGACCAAGTAGAAGAACCTACTATACCACAACCTATTCGTAAATCTGGAAGAGTACCGAAGATACCTGAAAGGTATGGATTCATCATAGAGGATGATGATGAGGTACACATCATAGATGATGATGATCCATTGACTTACGAAGAGGCTATGAGTAGTGAAGACTCAGAGAAATGGCTAGAAGCCATGAAATTCGAGATGGACTCCATGCATGAAAACCAAGTATGGACTTTGGTTTCACCACCTGAGGGCATTAAGCCTATTGGGTGTAAATGGGTTTTTAAGAGAAAGACTGGAGCGGACGGCAAGGTAGAGACCTATAAGGCCCGACTGCTTGCAAAAGGTTTCAAACAAAGACAAGGAGTTGACTATGATGAAACCTTCTCACCAGTAGCTATGCTCAAGTCCATTCGGATTTTGCTTGCAATTGCAGCTTATTATGACTACGAGATCTGGCAAATGGACATGAAAACGGCCTTCCTCAATGGAGAGCTTGAGGAGAATGTATATATGATACAGCCAGAGGGTTTTGTTTCAACGGTTGGAACAAACCAAGTCTGTAAGCTACAATGATCCATTTATGGATTGAAGCAAGCTTCTCGAAGGTGGAACATTCGTTTTGATGAGATAATCAAAAGGTTTGATTTTATCAAAAACGAGGATGAACCATGTGTGTACAAAAAGGTTAGTGGGAGCGCTGTTTCATTCCTTGTATTATATGTTGATGACATATTACTGATAGGGAATGATGTTCATATGCTACAGTCAATCAAAATTTGGTTATCTAAACACTTCTCCATGAAGGACTTGGGTGAAGCATCCTATATTTTGGGGATAAAGAACTATAGAGATAGATCTAAAAGGATGTTGGGCTTGACCCAAGGAAAGTACATTGATTTGATGCTAAAGAAGTTTAGCATGGAAGATTCCAAGAGAGGTCTCATGCCGATGAGCCATGGAATACATCTCTCCAAGAAACAGGCCCCAAAGACACATGAGGAGATAGACCGGATGAGTAAGATTCCTTATGCTTCCGCAATAGGATCTATCATGTACGGTATGATATGTACTATACCAGATGTCGCTCATGCACTTAGTGTGACGAGCAGATATCAGTTGAATCCAGGAGAAGAGCACTGGAAGGCTGTGAAAAACATCCTAAAGTACTTGAGAAGAACTAAGGATGTATTTCTTGTCTACGGTGGGTCTGAATTAAAACTAGAGGGCTATACAGACTCAAGTTTTCAAACGGACCAAGATGACAGTAAATCCGTTTCGGGGTATGTGTTTACCTTAAACGGTGGCGCGGTGAGTTGGAAGAGTTCCAAGCAGCAAACAGTTGCTGATTCAGTGACAGAGGCAGAGTACATAGCTGCAAGTGAAGCTGCAAAGGAAGCTGTTTGGATGAAGAAGTTCATAACTGAACTTGGAGTGGTTCCTAGCATTAGAGGAGCCGTACCTTTATTCTGTGACAACAACGGAGCTGTTGCGCAGGCTAAGGAACCCAGGTCTCATCAGAAATCCAAACACGTTTTGCGGCGATTTCACTTGATTAGAGAGATCATTGAAAAAGGAGATGTCACCCTGGAGCGTGTGGACTTTCAAGACAACATTGCATATCCATTTACTAAAGCTTTAACTCAACAGCAGTTTGATCGTCACTTAGAGAAGATGGGTATTAGATACCATGGCGATTGGCTTTAGTGCAAGTGGGAGATTGATAGTAGTATGCACACAAGCCAATCATATTTGATATGATGTAGCATATACTTTGTAATCTTATTCATTTATTAATAAAAGAATTGATTTTCTTAAAAGGCATTTTAACATTATGTACATAGTACTGTTATATTAAATGTGATAAACCCATAGTTTTGAGCAATGCTTTTAGAATCATGATGGTGATCATGCTAATGAGATCTAAATTCAAGATAGCTCACAAACTAAAATTATTCCTAATCGTTGGATTACTAAATTAGGGATTAGTGAATCCGGATAGATTAGTACATACGTTGCTTGCTCTTAGGAAGAGGATGATTGATCTCATAATCATTTGTGTGGAGACACTAAAGCAAGTATGTAGGTGCTTATTAGAGAATAAGTTCACTGAACGTGGCTCGCTAAGGAATACCTAATGGAGTTTTACTCGCCTGTCAATAGGAATTCCTTTAGTGATAGTAGTACAAGTGATCCTTGGACTTGAGATCATCATAGTATCTTGTGTATGATGAGTTATACTTTGACATGTCCCTTAAGACCTTAGGGGTATATCAAAGGGTATGATTGGGTATAATAGGTTGTGCATGGAGATAGGTGAATGATCAACAAAGAATCTACCACGTCTAGTAAAAGATGTGAATGTCCTATGTGATTCGATAAATGACAACTCAGTAGTCATTGGCCAAGGCAGAATGAAATTAGAAAGAAGTTTCTAATTTGCATTAATCAGAGCTGTACATTTGGGAATCGAAATACATATAATTAAATAAAATAAGACTTGACAGTAAATCCATGTCTTATATTTAATTAGGACATTGTATGGTAGAAGGATTGAATTGTACGGTAACTATTTACTCAAAGGTTCTTTTGTGATTAATGTTGAAATCTATATTATCTGGAAAGTCGTTGATCGCTAAAGTGGCTTACCTTTATTGTAGAATAAATATTATTTATTTAAATAAATTAAATAGTTTAATTTATTTATTTAAATAAGATTAGAATTGTTCTAATTGATTTATTCACAACCGGTTTAATATGGAGAACCTAAAGGGTCACACCGCAAAAGAAAAATATTTATTTAAGAAGTAAATGGCATAATTGTAATAATAAGTTAAGTGTATTTAATTTACTCTATGGAGATAGAATAAATTAAATAGCTTAATATTTATTATTTAATATTTTGGAAATATTAAATATAAATTAATAAGAGGAGTCTTATTATTATTATTACTTTTACTATTATTTAATTGCTAATAGGGATTGAGAATTAATTAATAGAAGTACTCTCCCATGGATTCCTAATTAGATTAGGAGCATTATTAATTAAAGGAGTTTAATTATAATACAAACCCTAATCCTAAATAGTTTAGGGAAGGGTTATTCCTACATCTATAAATAAGAGGAGTCTTATCATAGATTAGGGTTACACACTCTTACATTGGATTGTGGAGAGTACTTACAATTTATATAAAGATAGAAACTAGGGTTTTGCCAAATACCCAACTTCTTGAATACTTATTCTTCCTTGGTGGATCACCTCTAGAGGCCAAACACTTGGGTGGCTAACGTTGATCAAAGGAAGGAATCACACCGTAGCATTCGAGGAGAACACGAAGGACTAGGAGTTGAACTTGTACCCGAGGAAGCTTTGTTCTACGAGGGTATAATTTCTTATTCTCTTTCTCTTTCGTTTATATCGATAATTGAGCACATTGATCGATCATGGTGATGGTTTGTATAAAATTTTAAAATCCGTTTTATCGCGCTTCCGCTCTATTTATGTAATTTGATTGCATGCTCGCGTTATATACAAACCTAATAGAGTTTAGAAGAATCGTTGGCAAGATTCATCACAACGTCTGAGAAAAGAATGAATGATCAAGATAAGCTGTTAACTCAGGTAGATTTGAATGTGAAAAGCCAGGCAGTGTCAATAAGGAACTTGGAAAATCAGCTAGGACAGTTGGCTCACGTCTTGAACAATCGACCACAAGGAGCACTTCCAAGCGATACAGAGGTTAACCCAAGAACGGATGGGAAAGAACATTGCAAGGCTGTCACTTTAAGGAGTGGAAAAGAGCTTCCGGATACGGTAAAAGGAAATTCTAAACCAGAAACAATTGTGGAGAATGAAGATGAGGAAACCCCGATGAAAAGTAAGGCGAACGAACCAGAAAAGGTGAAGGATACAGGTTCGGAGGCAAAGTCAAAAGAATTCAAGCTAGATAGTGTAGTGCCTCTCGTACCATTCCCTCAAAGATTGCAGAAAGCTAAGTTAGATAAGCAATTCTCCAGATTCTTAGATGTTTTCAAGAAACTGCACATTAACATACCATTTGCAGAAGCCCTGGAACAGATGCACAGTTATGCAAAATTCATGAAGGAGGTTTTGTCAAAGAAGATAAAACTGGGAGAATTCGAGACGGTGGCATTAACCGAGGAATGCAGTGCAATTTTGCAGAACAAATTGCCACCCAAACTAAAGGATCCAGGAAGCTTCAATATTCCATGTGTAATTGGTAACCAGTTCTCTGGAAGGGCATTGTGTGACTTAGGAGCTAGCATCAATTTAATGCCGTTATCAGTTTACACTCAGCTTAGGCTAAAGGCACCAAAACTGACAAACATCAGCTTGCAGTTGGCAGACAGGTCAGTGACATATCCGAGGGGTATTGTGGAAGATATCTTGGTTAAGGTTGATAAATTCATCTTCCCGGCTGAGTTCATTATTTTGGATTACGAAGAGGATAAAGAAATCCCTATCATATTAGGTCGTTCATTCTTAGCAACAGGGAGAACGTTGATAGATGTACAAAAAGGTGAATTGACAATGAGAGTTCAAGATCAGGAAGTCACCTTCAACGTGTTTAAATTAATGAAATTCCCTAAGGAAAGCGAGGAATGCTTACGAATAGACCTGCTAGACGAAATCGTGAATGAACGAACCAATGCAAGTTATTGTGAAGATCCATTAGAAGCTGCTCTGGTTGGGATAGATACTTTTGATGATTTTGATGAGTGGGATTATGTCAAGGTTTTAGACGCGTTACTTATTTCTCAAAAATTCAGCAGGCAATTTGATACACTTGACCGGCCAAAAGAAGGAGAAAAGAGGTCCAAACCGTCAGTGGAAGAACCACCTATGCTTGAACTCAAACCTCTTCCATCTCACCTAAGGAATGCTTACTTGGGAGACTCTGACACGCTTCCAATAATAGTTTCTGCTCATTTGAATGAATCTCAAGAAGAAAAACTATTAAGAGTTTTGCGTGAGTATAAAACATCAATTGGGTGGACATTAGCAGACATCAAGGGAATCAGCCCATCGTTTTGCATGCACAAAATTCTGCTTGAAGAAGGAGCAAAACCGATTATTGAGAAACAAAGAAGATTGAATCCGATCATAAAGGACGTAGTGAAGAAGGAAATCATTAAGTGGTTAGATGTCGGTATTATCTACCCGATTTCAGACAGTTCTTGGGTAAGTCCTGTACAGTGTGTGCCTAAAAAGGGGGGAATGACAGTGGTTGAAAACAAAAATAATGAACTCATTTATAAGAACAGTTACAGGTTGGCGAGTATGTATGGATTACCGCAAGTTGAACAAAGCGACGTGCAAGGATCACTTTCCACTGCCATTTATTGATCAGATGTTGGATAGGTTATCCGATCATCAGTTCTACTGCCTTCTTGACAGATACTCAGGATATAACCAGATAGTAATAGCTCCGGAGGACCAAGAGAAAATAACTTTTACATGCCCTTATGGAACGTTTGCATTCCGGAGAATGTCTTTCGGGTTATGTAATACACCGGCTACATTTCAGCGATGCATTATGGCTATCTTCTCGGATATGGTTGAGCAGAATTTGGAGGTATTCATGGATGATTTTTCTGTATTCGGTGATAGTTTTGATCTGTGTCTTAGCAATCTCATCTTAGTGTTGAAGCGCTGTGTGGAGACAAATCTGGTGCTTAACTGGGAAAAATGCCACTTTATGGTGCAAGAAGGAATTATTTTGGGGCACAAAGTGTCTGAAGCAGGCTTAGAGGTGGATAGAGCAAAGATCGAAACCATTGAAAAGCTACCTCCCCCGTCATATGTGAAAGGCATTAGAAGTTTTCTCGGACATGCAGGATTCTACCGTCGATTCATTAAGGATTTCTCAAAAATTTCAAAACCATTGTGTTCACTCCTTGAGAAAGATGTTCCCTTCAAGATGGATCAATCTTGTATCGAAGCCTTTGAAGTGCTGAAAAAGAAGTTAGTCACAGCCCCGATCATAGTTGCTCCCGATTGGACTTTACCTTTTGAGTTGATGTGTGAGGCAAGTGATTATGCAGTGGGAGCTGTGTTGGGTCAGCGAAGGGATAAGATTTTTCACATAATTTATTACTCAAGTAAGACACTCACTGATGCACAATTGAATTACACCACTACAGAAAAAGAGTTACTTGCAGTAATATTTGCCTTTGATAAATTTCGAGCATATTTGATTGGAACCAAGGTGATAGTCTACACTGATCATTCAGCCATCAAATACTTGATTGCAAAAAAGGACGCCAAACCAAGGTTGATTCGATGGGTCCTCCTGTTGCAAGAATTTGACTTAGAAATTTGAGATAGGAAAGGTACGGAGAATCAGGTGGCTAATCATCTTTCGAGGCTAGAGGATGCCGACATTCATAAAAAGGATGATGTGGTAATTAATGAGTCATTTCCGGATGAGCAGCTATTTAGTATCACCACCGAAGTCCCTTGGTATGCTGATTACGTGAACTACCTAGTCAGTAACGTACTTCCGCAAGATTTCAATTCTCAACAAAGAAAGAAATTTCTCCATGATATCAAGCAGTACCTCTGGGATGAACCACTTCTTTTCAAAACTTGTGCGGATCAAATGATAAGACGTTGTGTGCCACAGGAAGAAATAGAGAGCATATTGACTCGATGCCATTCGTCAGAGTATGGAGGACATTATGGGGCAGAAAGAACTGCAACAAAAGTGCTACAATCAGGGTTTTTCTGGCCTTCGTTGTTCAAAGATGCTCACTTTTTTGTTCTTAAGTGCGATAGATGTCAAAGGGTTGACAACATTTCGAAACGGCATGAAATGCCTCTCAACAATATCCTTGAAGTTGAACTCTTCGATGTATGGGGTATTGATTTTATGGGGCCATTTCCATCGTCATTTAACAATCAATACATACTTTTGGCCGTGGATTATGTATCAAAATGGGTTGAAGCAACTGCATTACCCACAAATGATGCCAAAGTGGTTCTACGGTTCTTGCAGAAAAATATTTTTACTTGATTCGGTACACCAAGAGCCATAATCAGTGACGAAGGTACCCATTTTTACAATAAGCAGTTCACTAAGTTGTTAGCTAAATATGCAGTCAAACACAGGATTGCTACGGCTTATCATCCCCAATCGAATGGTCAAGCGGAGGTGTCGAATCGTGAAGTTAAGCAAATTCTGGAGAAAGTGGTGAACCCATCTCGTAAGGATTGGGTAATGAAATTAGACGATGCTTTATGGGCTTATCACACGGCCTATAAGAATCCCATTAGAATGTCACCATATCGCATGGTTTACGGAAAAGCGTGTCATTTACCGGTCGAACTTGAACACAATGCATATTGGGCAATTCAGAAATTGAACTTTGATCTCCAAGCATCTGGCGAGAAAAGATTGTTTCAATTGAATGACATGGAGGAATTTCGTCACCAAGCCTATGAAAACGCTAAGCTGTATAAAGAAAAAGTCAAGAGGTGGCATGACAAACGGATAGTTGATCGGAAATTCGAACAGGGACAGGCAGTATTGTTGTTCAACTCCAGATTACGGTTATTTCCTAGGAAGTTGAAGTCTAGGTGGTCAGGTCCTTTCATTGTCACTGCTGTAGCTCCCCACGGGGCAATTGATGTCGAAGAACCAAACTCAAAGCGCACATTCAAGGTCAATGGTCAGCGACTCAAACATTATTGGGGAGGCGATGTGGATCGACAAGCATCAGTGATTTATCTCTCTTCCCTCGATCAAACTGATGCTTAATACCGTAGAGAAAGTCGGGCTGACGACTATAAACCAAGCGCTCGATGGGAGGCAACCCAATCATGTTACTTTATTGCGTTAATAGATTTAGTGTAGTTAGTAATTTTGTTCTAGTTAGTAGAAGTAGTAGTTCGAATTGTTCATGTATTGAAATAACTCTTCAAATCTGTCGTAGTTAGACTCATTTATGTTGTTATTCTGTGGAACAGGGGCAAAGACTTGGGGAATGCATTAGAAGAAGAGACATGCTATTGGGATGGTACCAATTGAAGAAAATGGGAACAAAGCAAAAATTTCAGAAAAGAGGTTTCTCGCCCCGGCGAGAAAAATACACTAGGGATTCTCGCCCCGGCGAGAACCTCACTGCCAAAACTCGCTCCAGCGTGGAAATTTCTCACCCCAGCCCATTCTTCTCTGTCCATTCTCGCCCCGGCGAGATTCTCAGGTATAAAATTCTCGCCCCGGCGAGAATCGCGGAAATTAAATTTTTAAAAACCGATCCCAAGTCAGTTTCTTCAATCCTAAACCCATTCAACTTCTTCCAACTCCTATTCCTACCTCTCCTAAACCGATCAAACCTTCTCCTCTCTAATCTATCTTCTAAATTCATCCCTCATCCTACCCACACTTGGATTCCATCTCAAACACATCAAACTCCTCTCCACAATTAAAATCCTAACACGGCTCTAAGTCCATCTCTCGTTCAAAAGAGGAATACTCTGTTTTTCATGCACAATCTACATAAGCTATATCTTTGCATGAACGAGTCCTAGGGTTTGCACTTAATTGAAGAAGCAAGTCAACCAGTTCACCCGCTCAACATACACAAAATCTGTTCCATTGTTCCGTGCCTCTATCAGGTATCCTACATTGGGTAGTTTTGTTGCTTCGTTTGAGACAAGTTCATCTGAAATTGGTATTGGGCATTTGAATTTGGTATTTGTATTGGGTAGTTCTGATTTCCGTTGAATTTTGGTTGGACTGTCTGGGTTTCAATTTATTTTACTGTCTTCACTTGTGCCAATTCTAGTTGGAAATTAGTAGAGTTTGAGTTTGGGGGAAGTTTTGTTCCTAATTTTGCATAGCAGAGTTTGGGGTGTTAATCTTGTTGCTTCAGAATCTACGATTATTAAGTAGTCAGTAATGGCTCCTAAAAGGCATCGGGGTGAGGGTTCATCTTCAACACCATCCAGGCAATTTGATAGAAGGAAATTTGTCGGTGCAGAAGCAGTAGACAGATATGATTCGTATACATCGGGTAAAGCTCTAACTCCTGAGCGCGGTCTCACACCTGACGAAGTGGTAGATGGTGAGATGATGTTACAGATAGTTGAGAGGGGATGGGAGACATTCACCGTCCATCCAGAACCTGCATGTATAGCCATTGTCAAAGAATTCTATGCCAATGCAGAAGACGCAACTTCATGCGAGGTTACAATCCGGGGTAAGAAAGTTTCATTCCGAGCCCAGACGATCAATGAATGTTATAACTTGAGGCCGGATGTACGCTGCAGATACACTCAATTTCTTGCGGAGGGACCGAATTTGGAGAAGGTAGTTACTGATTTGTGTAAACCGGGGACGACTTGGATTTCCAGAGGGCCACGTGCAGCAATTTCGTTCCATGGCAAAGATTTGAGTCGTTATGGTAAGGTTTGGTATGCCTTCTTCTCCGCTAAGCTGATGCCATCACAGCATGTGAGTGATGTACCCAAGGAGAAAGCTTTGTTGTTATATGCCATTGTGATGGGAATTGAGATTAATGTGGGGGAGGTGATTGAGGTGTCGATTCGCCGAACATTACGGAGCCTACATAGTCAGGGTGGTTTGCCACACCCTTCTCTGATTTGTGGATTATGTCTTCGAGCAGGTGTTCGTTGAGGAGCTGAGGAAGCTTTGCAGCAGCCATTGCTACTTTTGGACCACCGTCTAATTACACGATATAAGGAATGGGAAGGCGGTGAGTCGCATCCCCGTGGTTTGGGGTATATCATTCATTCTCCTTCTGAACATGAGGAGCAAGAAGCTGATGAAGAGGTAGCGGGCCCTTCGGCGTTTACTTCTACGGGCAAATCCAAGTTCAGCCTTCAATTTCGTGAATTGCAGCGCCTTATCGATTCTCAGCATAAAACCATATTGAGGCAGAATCAACGGTTGGCGGATCGACAAGAACATATGTTCGCTTATCAGCAGAGTTGTACGCAGGCGATCGCAAACATGTATTCTAATATGCAACCGTTGATGGATTATGTTCATTTTCCAGAGGCGCAACCATTGCCAGTTTTTCCACCACCAACCCCAGATGATGATGACGAGTTTGGGCCTACTGCTTGACCTCTCAGGGACGTCCTCTATTCTTTACTTTCTTTATTTTTTTCGCATAATGAGGACATTGTATCGTTTGAGTTTGGGGGGGTTTAGTTTAGAATTTGCTCATCTAGTTGTAGTTTAGTTTTATTTGTGTTGCATTTTAGTTTTATTTGTATTGGTTTCATTTTTTTGATTGCATTAGTCATATAATTAAAAATTCAAAAAACAAAAAAATAAAAATAAAAAAAACAAAAAAAATTGGTAGTGTAGGATCATATAGTATTGCATTTAGTTGGGGTATTCAAGCAATGCATTAATGGAAGTCATTTAGGGATGGTCGATGATGAAACTTGATCAGTTCTAATTCAGTTTAATAGGATGGATAGTGAGTACTAAATCTGGAGTTTGATTGTTTTTAGTTGTGTTTACTTGAGACCTTTGGTTTTTAATTGCTCACGAATGTGTATTAAAGTAATTAGGAGTTGGTTCTTCTTGGTGTATTACGTGCTCACGTGAGGATATAAACTGTTATCACTTGTTGGATCGAAAAAAAAAGTTGTTGAATAAATACTGCTTCGATGTCTGTCTAAGTGCAAGAAAACGAAGAATTATTAAATATAGACAGATAAGAGTAGGTCTTGACTAGTTTGTCTTTGTGGCCAGTGTCATTTGAATAAGTATGCCCTTAGGAGGTGTCTTTACACTCAGCGCCCTAAAATCGTCTGGTTTAGGAGTCGTTGGTTGAAAGTTCATTACACGGGTGACATTGATTAGCCTAATAAAGATGAACATTGCACTAGTCGAGATGTATAACGAGATGGAGCGTAAAACGCACTCGGTAAAAAAAAGAGAAAAAATGAGAAGACAAGTGAATAGCAGTTGAGCTTGAAAGTAAAATCTGTGAACTTATCTTTTTCTGAGCATTGTGATACTAAGAGCTGAATTCATATCCTGATTGGTTTAATATATTTTGCACACACATATGGAAGGGTTGAGAGTAATTCATAACTGATGACAGTTGGCTTGTTGATGGTGCACAAGGTTGAAGTTCTATTGAATTGGTAGTTACTGATTTCTGAGGCCGGATTTTTATGATGTCTGTTGATTATTTGCTTGAGTATGTACATTCATGCATATGCATTCATGTAGGTAGTTAGTTTAGATGTTATTTTGGTTTGTTTTGTGTTTTTGCTTGAGGAAAAGCAAAGTTTTGAGTTTGGGGGTATTTGATGAGTAGGTTTTAACCTACGTGTTTGATACGTTCTTGGCTTAATTCTTTACAGTCTTTAAGTGTTTTTAGTATCTTTTTATTTGTTTTCGTTCTGCTTTTGTAGGTAGAGGTTGGTTGCAGGTTAGAAGAATAAAAAGTAACTGGGTGCAGGGCAACCTCGCCGGGGCGAGAATGCGGCTGAAGGAAATTAAAAGATTTGTCAGCATTCAGTTAGTTGGAGAGGTTGAAGCTAACAAGGATTCTATCTACCATTCTGATGAGGAGGCTTATGAGGATATAAATAGGATATAACACACTGGATAAAGGGATGGAAAAACGTAGAGATTGAGTTTTCAGAGCTGAGCAAGGAGATTGAAGATCAAGTCAAGCATCGTGAGGAATTCAAATTGGAGGACTAGAGATTATATTGAGTTTTCTTTTAATCTTTTATCCTTAATTTGTAATTAATTATGATGACTTATTTTGGAATTCTAATTTTTATTGTCAGCATGAACTAAACCCTTAATTAAGGCTACAATTGAACCAGTTACACTTATGAATTAATTATCTATTTGATTTCAGTTATTAAATCAATTTGAGTTGTCTATCGTATTCTATGCTTATTGATTAATTGTTTGGCCGACAATTAGCGGAATATTCTAGGTGAATTCGAGAGATACAATCTAGGGTTGGAACTGGGTAAGATAGCATGTATTCTTAATTATTTGCATGTGTTGAATAATTAGGATTGTGAAGTGAATAGGGATATCTCTTTGCTGCATGTAACAATTGGGAATTGAAGCTTAATGAATTTAATCCTTTGGTTTTGCATAAGAATATCGCAGAGTTAATTATATTAGATAGATTTATTTGATCACTTGGAAAAGGGCATTTAAATACAAACTGAATTCCTGTTAACAACTCCATTGAAGTGAATAATTAGAATATATAGATAGATTGGTTTATGCCATATAACTGGGGATATTGTAGTCTTAATCTTTTTAAATCTGAATTTCAACCTTTGTGATTAGTGTCAGTGTTAGTGTTAATTAAATTAGTTTCAATCAATATTCAAATTGAGACTGTTTAGTAGAATAGCCATAATCTAAATTAACAGTTGGAGATATTAAGCATAATAATTCCTGTGGGTTCGACACTCTATCTTATCACTTTATTACTTGTTGATCGTGTATACTTGCACGTAATTGTTGATTGTGAAATCGGGCAACATGTAGCACCAAGTACGAGTTTTAAGTACCTGGATTTGGGGGCGTCACAGGTGATGGGTTGACTGAACTGACTTATCTTTTTTGGATAAGCCCAAACTGCTGTTTGTACACGTTCCATAGAGGTGGTGTACGCAAGGTTCATTGCATCCACTTTCCTTTTCATTCCCCCAACTGAATCGGAATTAAGTCTACACTCAACTCACGTTCCCTTATTTTGACCCAGCAATTCCTATAAACATGCTTTACAGGAATTACTTCTTTATTAGAAACTTCTATATTTATGGGGGTTTCTAGATTCGCTAAAGGTACACTTAACTGTTTAGCAAATTCATATGAAATTATTACATTAGAGTCTTTCTAACCCAGGTACGATGACCTTTACTTAATACATTACATGATAATTATAGTAATTACAGCAAATAAGTCTATCTATTACAAATAACTATCTTCAATCATTCATTAAGCTTAATTATAAGTAGCTTGAATGAATGATATCATGTAGCACCAAGTACGGGTTTTAAGTACCCACATTTGGGGGCGTCACACCCTCACTCCTTTTTGCATGTTCTTTTCCCCCTACTTCTTCCAGGGCCCGAGATGTTTTGACTTTGAAATTTTTCTTGAACTGTTATTATATTTCTTGTAAAAAAATTTCCATCTTGGCTTTTTAATTCTTTATTGGAATGGATCAGTATTTCCTCCTCATCATCCAGGAGGGTTGAATCAGGAATGTGGTTGCTAACTTTGGATACCAGGATGCTTGACAGTGGTGGAGGAATTTTCTTAGGGGACTTTCCTATTTCCTTTGCCAATCCCTAAATTATGATCGGTCCACCTTATGTTCCGTCAACATTGGTGACCATAGCTACCACTTCCTTTGAATTGTTAGTCTCAGGTGGAAATTTTAAGCTCTTCATTTCTTTTTTGCCTTCCTTAATCATGGGGATTTCTATCTTCAGCTCTCCATTTTTAATGAGATTCCAGATTTTGTGTTGCAGAGCCCAATATTCCTCGGTCACATGTCCAGGTGAGTTAGAATGGTAGAGACATATCTTGGTAGGATCATATCTCTTTGTCTTGGGATCGGTGGGAGGCAGCAACTCTATAATCTTTCCTTCACTTATCAGAAGATGTAGCACTTGTTCCTTTGATTTGTTCAAAGGGGTGAATTTTCGGTCTCTTGTGGATGTTGTTTGATCTTTCTTTTTGAGAATTCGCATTAATTCCTCCAAGTAATTTTTTCGTTAGCGAGATCTTCTAGTAATTTTATTATTACACGTTTCCTGCCCTTTCAACCTACTTTGACTTCAGTCAGTTGGATCATCTTGGGGGATATAAGCTTGAATTCTGGTTAACCTCTTCTTTCTCTTGGCTTTTCGATAGTTGAATGAAAAGCTATTGTGTAACCTGATGTTGGTGTACTATCAGCTCGGCTAACTGATTTACTTGATGTCTAATCATCTCCAATTCTTGTCTTACTATCATACTCCCCTCCAGATTTTCCCATCCCAGGACATTTGTTCCGCTCCATTGAGGGTATTCTTTAATCCTCTGCATGTACTTGCGATTTGGATTCATTCTAATGCTTCCTGACCCGATCATGTTCACTCCTTCCGTATTGTGTTGTGGCAGAGGTTTGGTATTGACATTTGGCTGGTCAGGTCGTTTGACCACAATATCGCCACTTTCGATCAGATTTGGATTTTATGCTTTAAGGACCAACAGTCTTGTGTATCCTGTCCCAAAGACCCTGAGTAGTAAGCACATCTCTTGCTTGGATCATATCTTTTTCTCTTTGGATCTAGAGGTGGAGCCAATTCAGTAATTTTCTTCTGGTCCACTAATAATGCCAATATGTCCTCGAGGGAATCTCTTAGAGGAGTGAATTCCCGATTTTCAGTTCTTTCAAATTTTCTTTGCATGTCCTAGCTTTGGTTAAATATGGCCTATTATTGATGTGGCAGATTGCCTCCCCTCATCCAGCTAGGGGGACTATTGTTGGGTCTCCTAGATTGCCCTTGTAAAACGAGGGACACATTTTCTTCGTCCTTCTTTTGACTTCTATCGTCAGCACTATCATAATTTTCAGCTTAGAGGTGTTCGACTACAGCCTCAAAGGCGGCAAAATCTTTGATCTTCCCGGCCTTTAGACTAATTTCTGACATTTCACCGTGCTTTACCATCTCACAAAATGGTTTGCCTATGCCAGCTAACACCCTTTAATAATATGGCGCCTCTTGAATATTTATGAAAGTCATCACCATTTCAATTTCGTCCATGGGTGGGCTTACTTGGGTTGTCATTCGCATCCATCTCTTGGCGTAATCATGGAATGACTCATTAGGTTGCTTCTTGATTTTGGTCATTTGATATCGATCCGGAGCTATTTGGGACTGAAAACTGTATTGGTTGAGGAAAGCATGAGCTAACTCTTCCTAGTTGTGGATCTTGATATTGTCTAATCTAGCATACCAGGTTCTAGCCTCTTCGGTCAAGCTCTTTTGAAAAAGTTTTATTCTTAGACTTTCGTCTTCGGCGTAGGATCTGAGCTCCCCTATGTAAACCTTCATATGTGTATAAGGGTCTCCTAGCCCATTGTACTTCTAAAATTCGGGTATTTGAAATTTGTGTGGATATCTGGCGCTTGGAAATATGCATAGGTCTGAGTAGTTGACGCTACCATAAGTCCCTACTCTTTTCATTTGATCGTATGACGTCTTCCATTAATTTCATTTTCTTTTTAATTTCCTCGGTCTCTTTGTCATCTTGGACATACATGGTTTCCTCGGTCCGTCCTCCAGTTGCAGCACCTTTGTTAGTCTTGCTGCCAAATTGGAATACCCGAGTGGGAATTTGGACTTCGTTTGTCTTGATCGGGATTTGGATTCCTCCTTGGGCAGAGGACTTGGGTTGAGTAGCTGATTTTAGGTCTTGAATTATCATACATTGTTCCTTCAATAGATTAGCCATCTCGGCGACTTGCTTTTTAAAACTTTTGAACTCCTCCCGAGAAATGGGAACCGGATCAGGTGTAGAATTTTTAGACATTTTGCTTAGTGGGGTTCGGACCTTTTGAGCCCGAAGTCATGTTCGAGGACCAATCTACAGAAAAACAGGATGTAGTTTAGTTTTGAGAATCGATAAATACGGATGCTTGCCAATGTATTATGTATGCTTTGAGGTTTTTTTAATCTTTTCCTACAAAACAAGATTAGTGGTCTTAAAATGACAGGATAACAAGATAGAAGATGATATAAGTATAAGATGGATGACATTTTGCATATAAGGAGTAACAGGGTATAAAGAGACTTTTCGTAACGTTGGGTTTATCTGAGGTTGACCTACCCTAGGGTTACTCTCGCGGGCTTTTCGGCATGAAGGTTCCCAAATCTTCGCAACCTACTCGATGGGAATGAATCTAATCTTTTAATTGGAGCAGATCTGAGTGGTGCCTTTCTTGAGCCTCGCGGGGGAACGCCCCCTTGAGTACAGTAATCAATAACCGATGGGTTTGCCTCTTGGTGGAGGAATCACATAACATACATTCGCATACATTCATCATGCCTCACCATATGCATATGATGATATTTTTGCGACGCACTAAAATACAACATTCGAAAATATAAGGCATTTATTTAAACCATTCACACAGCACACAGATAAAAAGAAAACAACAGGATTAAATGTGGCTTAAGCCCTCTAATGTCCTCAGCAAAGTCGCCAACTGTTGACGTCGGGGACAATTTTCCTATATTTGTGGTTTCTACCCATTTTAAGATTTCGATTTATTTTATTTAACGGTGATTTTTTAGGAAAAGACCGACATAAATGTCGACGAAGTTTTGAAAGGTTGATTTTAATGATGGGGCAATTAGATAGAGCCGCCAGTTGTTAAAGATTTAAATAGATGTACCAACTCATCCGAAATTTAGGATTTTTGCAATCGAGAGTCCCAATATGTTACTCTGTAAAATTGGTCTTGAAACCGAGATTCATAAAGTTCGGGGGCTTACTTAAGCGTGGGGAAGGTCTTAGGCACCCCCAGACTTCAGCGAAAACACAGTTACTACTTCTTAATGTTTTCCTAAGTGTGAGGGGGGTGTGTGTGTGTGTGTGTGATTTTAAAAGAAAATCGCTACCTAGTTTCGGATCAAAATCGTGAGAAGTGCCTTATTTTGAAAGGAGCTCAGAACCTCTTTGAGCCTATGCGCAAGGGATTTGATTTGAGAGAAAAGGTCAACTTTAGCTTTAATCTTAATAAAAATCCTTTCGGGGTGACGTTTTGGAAAATATAATTTTTCAAACCTTTCGCCAAATAGGAATCGAGACTATTCGCTACTTTTAATTTTATTCTAGAGTCGTCTTACTACGCAATGCGATTTGATTTTAAAAGGTCTTTATCGTTTTATTTAAAAATCGTTTTTGGTGACAAACAAATTTTAAGCATAAAAATAGGGTCGGGGCAATCCGTGGGCATGAAAGTCATTTCGATAACCCCGAACACTCGCAATCACAATTTTCACTATTACGGGGCCATAAATTTGTTTTCGCTGGATGGAACCCTCAATACTATTTTAAGGCCCAAATTTACATTTACAATGATTTAATAATAATCTTACAACCGAAATCATGTCCATCGTGGTAATTAGGCCAAGATCCGATTCGGGGATCCGGACTCCCATATTCCTAGGCTCACATCGTGATAAACAATACATTAAACTAAGGAAATAAATAACGAAAAGAGATCCAGGAAAGGGCTCCCGTAATCTTATCTCGTAGATCGCACAACCGAAACCGACGTTGTGAGGGACTATATGCACTGACAAGATCTATTGACGGGATTTAGAATCGATGGAATAAATTCATAGATCTAAGATTCCCTAGATATATATATATATATATATATATATATAATGACATAATCGGGATTTAAATCGAGAAATATATCCCAAACTGGCTATCAGGTAATTCAATTATTAAAATCCCTTGACGATGGGTAAGTGGGACCCCCTTACCACTAGATATGGATCTAAGGTTTTACGGGCTAAACAAAATTGACTTAAAACATTAAAAACAACTAGGTCCAAACTAGATCTAAGTCGGATCTAGCATAAAGGTTAAAGCTTTGAACTTTGAAACCAATAATATGCTAGATCCAAGCTAGATCTAGGGTGGATCTAGTGAAAAGATTCAAACTTTAACAATTTCAAAGCAAAACAATCGGTAAAATGATTTAAATCTAAGGAAAATCGATGAATCAATACGATAATAGGAAAATAAACAAGCTTTAAGCACAACAATAAACAAAACACAAGAGATCTAATAGATCTACATTGAATTTACAAGAAAGATCGGATCTTTCACCACAAAACGAATCTGTGCTAGATCTATTGGATCTACATTAAATACACATAAAGATTGAGTCTTTCACATTGGGAATGGTGAAATTCTCCTCCTTGAGCTTGAATCTAGATGGTTTGGATCTAATTGATAAGATTTGATGAAAATAGCTAGATCTAGATGGGAATTAGAAAGGGTTTTTGCTATTTCTCTCACTAGAGTGCACACTTTATGTCTCTACCAATGTTATTCTCACCAAAAAATGCTGAAAATTGGCCCATATATAGGGAGCTAGGTTGGCCACAGGTACACCTGCGGTTGCCCTATGGTGGGCCCCACTTGCTCGGTTTTTTGTGTCATGAAGTCAATTTTTTGTGTTGTGCACTAGAACGTTCGTAACGTTCAATTCGAGAAGAATTAAGAGACGTGTCATACCATTCTGGAAAGCTCTTTCCGATAAGTTCGCAACGATATATGATTCGCTCAATTACGAATTCGGGAAGATAAGGAAAAAGAGGGGGGAAATCCCTTGGTAGATGTCAGGTAGTCATTCACCTTGCTTTGCGTAGTCGGTTGTTTTGGAGGCCTTTGCGAGAGCTTTGAATACTTGTTCTTGGCCTCGTAATCCTTGCTTGGACATCTTGACCTTAGGATAAAATGACTCTTTTGCCCTCCTGCTATTGTGATTAGAGGAAAATACACAAATTTTGGGTGTCTACAAATAGTTATAGACTGATCATTTTATTGAAATATTAAGCATTGCATGTTTTTGCAATTTGTAGGGAATTATTGTTTTATGGAAATTTTTTAGGCCATTTGTCCCTATTGAGTTGATTCAGTGCTCAAGTTAAAGTGAGTCGAGTAGTTTTGTTGTCTTAGTATTTTTGTTTGATGATAAGCAAGGATTCAAGTTTGGGGGTGTTTGATGAGTGGTATTTATACCTACGAATCGGGTACTTTTGGGTTGATGATATTGCTAGTTTGAAAGTAATTGTGGTTTATTTTAATGCATTTTAGTGTTTTTATGCAGGAATGGGAATTAAGCTTCATTTGGTGTTTAAATGTTGAATTTTGGAAGATCAGTCATGGATATGTAGTATTTGGTATTGGCGTGCATCGGGCGTTGGTATCAATCAAGTAGCCAAGCACGACGTTGACACTGTGAATCAAATGGGCGCTCAAAGAAATAAAGTCAGAAGCTCAAGCGCAACAGCGCTCTGTTCAAGCGCAGCAGAGCTAGTGTGAAGTGCAGCAGCGCTAGTGTGAAGCTCAGGAATGCTATAGCCAGGCACAACAACGTTGGTTCGGCAGGTGGCTTAGGGGTTGTGCAGTTCTGCATGAGTTGGGACTTTTATGTTACGTGGATTTTAACTATGAATAGTTAGGGTTTGCTAAGGGGACTCTTATATATATAGGTGGTTGATCATATAAGAGGAGGGGTTATTCTTCAACACAATTAATTCCTGCAGATTTCTTGAAGTCGTGAAAGATAGCACGTGAAGAAGAACAGAGACTGATGATTAAGCGTGGGGTTTAAAGTTGTTTCGCATATTTTATTCTCTCTCTTTCTCTTTAATTTTTGTAATTGAAGGATGCTTATTAATTTTACGATGGTGTTTTCTTTCTACGATATGAACTAATTCTTCTTTAAGATTACAATGGAACTCAATGATTATCTTTAATTGAATTACTCTCAATTTGAGTATGGTTGATTATATACAAGTTGTTTATCGTATTTTGTGTTTCATATCATAATTGTTTGACCAACAATTAACTTGATATTCTGGATAATATTGGGAAATAAAATCTAGGGTTTAGAACTAAATATGATAACATGTGTTGTGATTATTCTTCTTAAGAGTGAATAACGCAATTTGCATATAGGATAGAAATATACATATGTGTCGCATGTAACTTGTGTGAGAATTGGTATTTGATGAATTCATTTTTAGTTGTTCACATAGGAATATAGTGAATTAATTAAAGTGAATACTATTATCTAACCTTGGAAAGGGGGTTGGTAATTAATTCTGAATACTTAGTTGGCAACTTGATATAATTAATTAATCGAATAGAGAGTAAGGAAATTTAGGTGATACATTGGGGGAAATTGTAATCTTAATCATTAAATCTGGTAATTATTCGTGTTAGTTCTTGATAATTTAGTTTAATTAAGTTAATTCATGAGTTTATTCAACTTGAGTTGTTTGTTTAAATAAAATCGAATTGATATAAAATTAATAGTTGGTTTATATTATTAGATTATTTTTTGTGGGAACAATACTCTTCTTGCCACTATATTGCAAGTTGATCGCGTATACTTGCGTGAATTACTTAGGTAGTAAATTAGGCAACACATAGCACTAGCGTGCACAGCGTGCCAACGGACAGTCACGGGTTGTGATGCTGCCGATAGACAACGGCATGCGCTGATGGCGATGGCGCACAGTGAGGGATTGGCTAGTTGGTTTTATGCGAAGACCAGGCCATCACAAGGTGAAATTTCAAAGTTGATTTTTAACCCGGTGACAATATGACTGATGTATTATGACTTATAGATTTAATGTTTGATTCTCACTTAGATGAGTGTATTTCTTCCTTTATTGTAAAGTACTGATCCTCTTTTATGTGAGTCTTATTTGTTTTATGAGTTTATTTATTTCTTCTTTAATGATATCTTGATTATGAATTATATTGTATTCTCAAAAAGTGGAATCTCAAAAAAAATGAAAATGATTGTCATCATAATAAACAAATTACGAATAATTGCACAATCTGTTGATATAATCCAATTCCTTAATTTTTATTTAAAATACTTATGCGGCAAATTACATGATGCAAACACTACAACAAAAAACCTTAATTCCGACAGAATTTTCCGTCGGGAATAAGTCGTTTCCGTCGGGGATGACCTTAATTCCGACAGAATATTCCGTCGGGAATTCGGTTGTATATAAACGCGTCGATCTTAAGTTCGTCGATGTTTTCGTCGGAAATACTTTGGGTCGACGGAATTATCTCCAACGGAATATTCCGTCGGAGATAGTTTATGTCCAACGGAAAATAGTCCGTCGAGGATATTCGGTCGATACTTACTGTGCCACGTGCAACCTGGGGAAAAATGGCGAAATTCTTAAAATCGACGGAAGTCCGTCGAGACTAGCTAGATTCCGTCGAGGATAAGGTAATTATAATCGACGAAATTCCGTCGATAATAACTATATTCCGTCGAGGTTAAGGTTTTTTTTTTAAATATTTTATTTATTTTTGTAATGTCCAGGGATTTAACCCACATCTTGTACCTGTTTTCCCAACATCACATACACAAGCTAACATTTTACAATTACAATCACCTCATCCAACAATATATCAAAACTAATCTAAACAAAACTATAACAAACATTCACATCCCATTAAGCTAAATTAAACTCCATTATAAACCGCAAAGTAATGATAAGGTTTAAAATACAATATGTACATCAAAAATTAGGTAAACTACAAAAGAATTTAAAGTACAGAAGAATGTAAACTAAGTCAAGCTAGTAGAGCCCCCGGTGTGAGGAGAATCATCGGGCGGGCGTCGACGCTGCTCTGGAGTATGAAAATCGCCCTCATCATCATCCTGCCCGTCAGTCCGCTCGTCACCCTGTTGATACAATATAATGTAACGCATTAGTTCATATATATGATTCAGTTAAAGATAACTAAATGAAAATTAAATAACATGCAGAATATATATTTGTATTTAAAACGAAGTATACCTGAGGAGCCGAGCGCTGACTCAACATCGGCCCAAACGCGTCCTCGAGTAAGGTAACCACCATCCGAACAATCTCGTCGCGTATCGCGACCCACTGCTCCGAAGGAATACCTGTACTCTTGGCGGTGCAACAGCTGCAACATCCTGCGCAAGCTGGTGGAGGCGAGAACGGATGGGCGGGTCTTGACGATGGAATAACGGATCGGTGCCAAACCTCTCCGACACCGCATCCACAACACGCTGGAACAAAGCATCATCTAAGCCAACGCCCGTATGTGATGGTCCCACGGGGGCTTTCGGACGCAGACGTTGGCTAGAGCCTACAAAAATAAATTTAAGATGAATAATATTACAATTTTACTTTGTTCATAAACACGAAATAAACACAAATATTATACCTCCTGACAGTGTATAGGTTGGTATCCTCGGTAAGCCCAGCACTCGATACCGGCCGGTGGTACTAGTGGGAGTATCCTGAGACGCGACCCACAGAGCCGTCTCCTCGTCCTGAGATAAACTAATCTCGGGCAGAGGAATGGTGGAATCTAACGTCTCAGCATCGCCCCTAGCAGCCTCCAACTCTGCTATACGCTGGCTGCGGAGCTTCTCAAACCGCTCCTGTAATTTGATATACAAGTGAGTTATCTTGGTATCATCGTAATTTGAAATATTATCCTAAATTATATTTATTATAGTAAATGTATTACCCGTATAGCTAGTGCTGCTGGAGATATCGTCGACCCCGAAGTAGAGCCCTTCGGCGTATGGACTCTATCCCAGAACTCGATCATAGTAGGAGGTCGGCCCAAGCTACGCCGCATGGCCTAAATCATATACATTAAATAATATCACCTTAATTTACTATAGTTGCAGTATAATATTAAAGTCATATAAAGTGAAATGCATACCGCCTTAACCTCCTGAAATGACTGCGAGTCAGAAGTATGTACAACTCGCAGCTTGCCGCGATTCTTCTTCATCTGCTCTGACTTGGTCTTGAACGCAGCATCATCCCAGTATGCACACATCGCAGCCCATGCTGCATCTGATACTGTCGGCGGCTGATGATCACGTAAAGTAGTCCCGGGCAATTCTTCTATCGCCCGGACTGCCCTCTAACGCATCTCGTACAACCAGCCAGCATAATTCTTCGAGATGTGGGCAATGATAACGGCATCACCATCCGCCTCGGTGATGTCGGCCTCGTATCTGTAGTATCTCTATCAAACAGACATAACATACGTATTATTTATTATTTGAACAATATGTTAATAACGTGCATGGACCTTGATTTAATATATGTAATTCGACTTACGTGAAACTCCCGCAATACTGTCACCATGAAGCCGGCATCATAGCGCGCGTACTGAGTAAATCTCATGCAGCCAGCAGGGAGATGCGCCAGGCAGATGGCGTGTACGGTCGCCTTAGCGACAGGATCCATAATACTAGAATACGAAATTTATTAAGAACATTTTAATTTATTAATCACATGATAATATCATTGTCTTTTAAACATAAGTGATATATTATAGTTGAAACCTACACAGACGAGTCGACATCAATCGGAACTATGTCAGGCACTGCCGGTGGTCGACCTAATCGACCGAGGTTAGGCCCTCGCGAACGCCGACGTCTAGCATCTGTATGTTTAATATAGTAATGACATTGTCAAAAAATAGTACATGAATGTATAATATAGTTATCAAAATATTGTTATTGAGCCAAAAAAGTAATCAACTCACTAGCATCTGAAGACGACCCTCCCTGGGAGCCGTCACCCGATCCGGAGCGGCCGCCACCGCGGCCGCCTCCACCGCTATGTCAAGCCATATGTAACTGTACTACTGAAATAAGAGACATAGATGCGATGAAATTAATTAAATTTCAAGTCTTTGATTATATATAATGATTGATTTTAGTTGTATAGTATTTACAAAACATCAATTAGTGAAGAAGTATTACGTCGTCAAACCCGTCAGAATCAAAATAATTTTCATCCTCTGATTCTGTTTCTTCCTCTTCTGTATCAATTTCTTCCTCAATATCATCTTCTACCATCACAAACGGACTACCAACCACATCTTCATCGACTTCATCAACATCGAGTACGTCAACGACATCATCACCCAACACATCGTCATCATTTAGCACAACGTGGCTGGGATTGCTAACTTGTTCTTGTAACGGGTCATCCGTTCCAGACAAATTAGTACCATCAAATGACCGAGTCTTCGTTGTCACAACTGTATACCAGGAGGTTCTCGTGTCAACGACGTTAGGGGCGTAGTACTGGGGACCGGCCTAAGTGAGAGACATAACATCTAGTAACAGTCCCAGACTAGGGGCTATTCGACATTCACTCCTAATGAGTGAATGTCAAACGGGTTTCTAAGCTCCTAATGAATATACTACATGCACACGTATTATATTATGTTTACTGTAATTGTGAAAAACTAAGCAAATATTACTTAGTTTATTTTTCCAATGATAAACTAAGTAAATGCTACTCAGTTTAATATTAGTACAATCATTTGAATATATTAGACTCTTTCTACTTTTTTGTGTGTACTAGTGGAACTAAGTAAATGCTACTTAGTTTATTATATTATATTGTATATAATATATTAATTTTGCATTTTATTTCCTCATTTAATTTAACCATGGATTTTAATTAATTTAAAACAATGTAATTTATCTTATTTTCTTTTATTAAATTTATTTTATTCTAGTTTATTTTATTATTATTTTTTGTATTTTATTTTATTTTATTTTATTATTAAATTTATTTTATTTTATTTTATTTTATTTTATTTTATTTTTATTATATTTTATTATTAAATTTATTTTATTTATTTTATTTTATTATTAAATTTATTTTATTTATTTTATTTTATTATTATTTCTTGTATTTTATTTTATTTTATTTTTATTATTAAATTTATTTTATTTATTTTATTTTATTATTATTTCTTGTATTTTATTTATTTTATTTTATTATTATTTCTTGTAAATTAAATTATTTATTTTATTTTATTTTTATTTTCTTTAATTTATTTCATATTACATTATATTAATTTTAATTTATTTTATTTTGTATTATATTATAATATATAATTTATTAAATTTCTTTTAATTTAATAAATTAAATTTATTTTATTCTAATTTATTATTATTTTTAATTTTATTTTATTTTGTATTATATTATATTATATGATTTAGTAAATTTATTTTAATTTATTAAATTAAATTTATTTTATTATACTTTTTAATTTTATTTAATTTTATTTTGTATTATATTATATTATTATATTATATAATATATTAAATTTATTTTAATTTTATAGTGTATTAAATTTTATTATATAATTTATTAAATTTATTTTATTAAATTTTTTATTATATTTATATCATATTATTTAAGTAAATTTAATTAATTTTATTGTATTTTATTTTATGATTAGATATAATTTAAGTTATTTCATTTAGATTATTTTAATATTAGGAAACTAAGTAAATGCTACTTAGTTTATTTTAATATTGGGAAATTATTTAAATAATACATAATTATACTTGTTGGGCCCATATATTTTGCAATTGAATAATTCTGACAGAAATTCCGTCAGGAATTCCGTCAGAAATAACATGTATTCCATTTGTAACCCAAATTGATACAGAACATGCATGGTGCAATTCCTTTTCATAATCAAACCCAAACACACAAATGAACAAATCAAACACTAATTTGAAGGGTACAATACAGTAACTATCATTCCAAAATTCAGATATTACAACTCCAGTCCCAAAATACATATCAGTCCCAAAATAAATATCAGTCCCAAAACACATATCAGTCCCAAAATAAATCATTTATCAAATAAATCATATATAAATGAATAAGCTAGGCAGTCCCAATTCGGATTAAAATCACATATATGACTGATGATTTCTGAAATATGCAGGATATTGGCAAACATAAATTATGGCATAAAATTAATGTGTTTATCATATACTAGTTCCCATATACAAAATTAGTCCATAAAATTAATGGCTTAATTACTAATAATTACTGTTATATAACTAGGGCTTTTTCAAATTAGGGTAGAAGAATTTCATGGATTAAATTAGGTAAAAGAAACCTCACTAACCTTTAACAATTACTGATAAGCTAAATTAATGGTAATGGAGGAGGAGGAGGACGGGCTCAGCCACTACATGCACTGCCGCCACCACCGTTGCCCGGCCAAACGAAATCCGTCCGTCCGATCGAGGAGGAGGAGGAGCGGCGAAGAGGCTGAGAGAGAGAAAATGAGAGAAAGGGGCGAGCCAGAGAGAGAAAACGGAGGGTTGTGTGAGATAGAGAAATAAAATGACAGCGGCGACTGGGAGGAGAAAATGATTTAGGTTTTTGTTATTTCCGTCGGAAATAAGTCCCTCGGGCATAAAGTAATTTCGACGGATATTCCGTCGACATTAGTTCACATTCGGTCGAGAACAATATTGGCGGTGGCGGGAAGTTTGGCGCCAATGACTGGCTTATATTTTCGACGGAATTCCGTCGAAATTTGTTTATGACCGAGAGAATTATGATCGACGGAAATATCCGTCGAAATTAACCTATTTCCGAGGGAATATAATCTGTCGGAGATAATTCCGTCGGAACTAATCCTTTTTCCTGTAGTGAAACTAATAATTTTCATGCAATCTTGAATTTCCACAATCTGTTGATATAATTCAATTGATAACGGCTTTTTTTCTTCCATTTTCTTTCGCTAAACCAAAAAACAACTAGATTATAACATTAATTACCACTTAGACGTGACTCATATAATAACTCAAAATCGTTAAAGAACCTCAAGAGGGAGAATGTATGTAAAAATTGGGTCATATCTTGAACCCTAATTCCATTAAAAACATGCATGAGGTCAAGGATTATATAATGTGTCATGTTATGCATTACAGTAAATTTACGTCAAATTATAATTACAATATTTAATAATACATGAAATTGATAAAAAAAAATTATAGGAAGACTCTACTACAAATCACTCCAAAAAAATATACCACTAGTATACGAACAATCAAAAAATCGAACTATTGACCTCTTTATCCATCAAACTAATGTCCCGACTAGTTTTATTGCTCCACTAAGCTAAAAAACGAAAAGTTCGTAGATATTATACATAGCTTTTTCAACAACTACAAGAAGACCAAGGCATACACAGCAGTGTTGTCCAGGATTTTAGATGAAGCTTAAATGATAGACACAGTCATGGGGAAAAAGGTGATGGTGGCATAGCTCTATCAGTCTTCTTGTTACACGTGTCACCTTGGGGAAAAAGGTGATGGTGGCATAGCTCTATCAGTCTTCTTGTTACACGTGTCACCTTGGGGAAAAAGGTGATAGTGGCATAGCTCTATCAGTCTTCTTGTTACACGTGTCACCTTTGGTTAATTATGCGGACTAGATTGAACATAGAATATATTCACATACAAAAGTAAAAATAGTGCTCCATATAAAAAAGAGAGAGAAATCCTTTTATTACATAATACATATATACCATGGTTAAATCACTTGAAAAGTGGTACTGTTACAATTAGGTCTTTTTTTATTGAATCGAAGCTTGTACAAACAACTTGTGTGAGTCATCATGTCATGTATTTGTTACGTAGTCATTCCTTAACTATTCTTTTCGTCCCTAAAAAATGAGTAAAATATAATTTGCACACATTAATAAAAATAAAATAAAATAAAAGAGTAAAAAAATTTTAAATTTATTCTTAGTAGTCTCATGAGATTATATAAAGTGGTGAGTATTTTATTTATTTTATATTAATGTACCTCACTAAATGACTAAGTTACCCTTCACTTTATGTACTTTATCTCATTATTTTGATGACAAAGAATATTTGTACATTTAATCATCTTTTTGGAGATGAAGGGAGTATACTTTTTTATAAAAAATAATTTATAATTTTATATTTGCGATTAACGTGAAATTATAAGCAAAAAAATAAATTCACAATATATTGATTCCTTCTTAGACCCTCTTATCCCATGTATTGGTATTTAATATCGATATAAATTTTTTATCACATATAATAATACCTTTTTAAAGTACTAATAGCAGAGGAGAGTATATAAAGAAGTTTCTATTTTATTCAAGATAGACACTAAGATTGAATTTTTTTTTTCTAAAAAAAATAGTAGACCCTACTCAAGCACTTTTAAGAGAGTAAAGATAAACTTTTATATCGCATTTGAATACGAATAGAGTATTTTAAACATTTTTTATGAGATAATTTTTTGTACTTCAGTCGTCTTTCATGAAATTTGGGGAAGGGGGATAATTTTTATTTTTGTTTTTTCATTAGAATGAAAAAGTCCTTTTATATCATATGATGACCCGGGTGCAATCCAAAGTCCTTTTATATCATATGATGACCCGGGTGCAATCCAAGTCCAGAATAAGGCTCAATTTAATGTCTAATAGCATCACTTCATCTTAGGACTTAGCTATTCATCATCTTAGCTGTTCAAAAATGACAAGTTATTTGTAATCTTGATAGTTGAAGTGAGACTTTGTATACTGTACAATTCATATGTCACCAGTGACTTAAAGGTGACCATTACCACCTTTTTAATTCTTTATTTTGTTTTGTTTTTTTAAAAGGAATCCCAATAGATAACTTGATTGTTCCTTAGATATATAAACCGCCTATCTCCGTACATTTGCTTTGTAAAGTTACGGTGCTTGCCGCATCGTTATAAGGTCCTTTAATTTGTGGGCCAAAATGTCACCTATTTCCGTTGTGTTTAAAATCGGACTGAGCGGCCATTGATGTCTCTTATTTGAACCCTTTTGTTGTGTTTGGTTGGTGGGAATGAAATGGAATGAGCTGGGAATGGAATGACCATTCCTCCTGAAATGACTAAAAACATGTTTGGTTAGTCAGTTGGAATGGGCATTCCATTCCTTTAGTTATTCCATTCCTATCTGAAATATTATTTTTCATTCCTTTCTAGATAGGTGGGTTTATTTCATTCCTTCTGTTTCGTTCATTTTATTATTGGTAAACAACTTATCTGAAATATAATAAGCTTATTAGTAAACAGCTTATTATTGGTAAACAACTTATTTAAACAACTTATTATTTAAATAGCTTATTATTAATAAATAACTTATTGTTCAAACAACTTATTATTCAAACATTTTATTATTAGTAAACAACTTATTATTCAAACAGCTTATTATTGGTAAATAACTTATTTAAACAGTTTATTGGTAAACAACTTATTATTTAAACAGCTTATTGGTAAACCACTTATTATTTAAATAGCTTATTATTGGTAAACAGCTTATTGGTAAACAATTTATTAATAATTAACAACTGATTATTTAAACAGCTTATTGGCAAACAACTTATTATTTAAACAGCTTATTAGTAAACAAGTTATTATTGGTAAACAACTTATTGCTGGCAAACAACTTATTGGTAACCAACTTATTATTTAAACAGCTTATTGGTAAATAACTTATTATTGATAAATAATTTATTAATAGTAAACAACTTATTATTTAAACAACTTATTGGTAAATAGCTTATTATTGGTAAACAACTTATTAGTAAACAACTTATTTAAATAGCTTATTAGTCCTTATTATTGGTAAACAACTTATTATTTGAACAACTTATTGGTAAACGGCTTATTTAAACAGCTTATTGGTAAATAACTTATTGTTTATTATTGGTAAACGGCTTATTGAAATAACTTATTGGTAAACAACTTATTGTTTATTATTAGTCCTTATTATTGTTCATCAAGGCTTTTTTTTAAAAAAAAAAATTCATGCATGAAAGTGTTTATTTGAATTTTAAATGCATAAAAATATAAAAAAATATTTTTCTAGCGAAGATGTTTTTTTAGTTCTATTAATTTATTTTTTTCATTCATTTTTATAAGTTAGTAGTATATAAAAAATGAAAAAAAATCATTTCACATTCTATTCATAATATAATTCATGTAAACCAAACTCCTAAAGTAAAATGGTGATTCTATTCCTGACGGAATGAATGAACAAACCAAACATAAAAATGAGAATAACCATTCCATTCCCATTCTCATTCCATTCCTTAAGCCATTCCATTCTTTAAGTCATTACATTCCATACATGCCAAGGAATGGGAACCAAACACAGTATTTGTGTAACTCTAGCTGAAAATTACTGCTCAAATGCTGGTTGATATATGTGTATTAGAAAAGAAAATTGGAGGAGACTTTTGTTGTTGAAGTTAAAATTTAAGAACGAATAATACCATAATCACACAAAAATTATATGAAAAACGGAAAAATAAAAATACATGATATACTTAGATTCACCAATTTAACTAGTTATACTTGTCTGATGTATTCATTAGATGTCTTACACACCCTACAACGACCCACACACCAAACAATATTTTAGAGTAATTAAAAAACTCTAACTGCTATAATGTGACGCCCCCAAATTCGGGGTCTATACCGCCCCCCCTAATTTGGGTCGCCAGAACAAACAACACTACAGACACAAATTTTCTTATTCACAACTATTATAATGTGGTACAAAATACGACAACACATACTGTGAGTTCTCAGTACAATTATTGCCACACTATGTTACAATATACTGAAACTATTACAACTACTATTCGGACCATCACTCCATTCTCTTGTTCTCCCCGCTAGACCCAGTGACATTCTTATTTCCTGAAAAGGTTGTGAAACAAAAGGGTGAGCTCAACTAGCTCAATAAAGAATATCATGACCAAGATAACGAAGAATAAGTTATTTTTAGCCTTCAACAATGATAAATCAGATATTTATCAATAATATAAGTTTTCAATGATAATTGATTTTCTGGATATCGTGTTGACAATTTGGACATTTGGACCCTGGATAAATTAAATTGTAAATCTCTAATGTTTATTCTTAATCTTATTGTTAGTATTATTTTTATTCATCCATTATATCATTGTTATAATCATTATGGTGAAATTTTTCTTTGGCCTGAGTGCAAAGAGTAATTGTGGAATGACATGATCATAACCATTGATATTACAATTTACTGTTTTGGCCCGTAGTGTATAAACAGTATGATTGTTGAGTTCTCTTCGGCTAGGGGTGCAAAGATGAACTGTTAATTGGTATAATCATGACCATTAGATTACAATTCTCTTTGGCCAGGGTGCAAAGATGAATTGATCAGCATGATTATGACCATGAACTGTTGATTGACATGATTATGAATATGAACTGTTGGTTGGTATTATAGGGATTAAATATTGATGGTAAACTTTTAAATTGGAGAAGATAGTGGAAATTATGTTCTACTTGACTCTTCTAATAGATTGCTCATTCTGCTGAAATTATCGTTGAAAACGTATATTATTGTTAAATATCTGATTTATCATTGTTGAAGTCTAAGGATAACTTATTCTTCGTTATCTTAGTCATGATATTCTTTACTAGGCTATTTGAGCTCACCCTTTTGTTTCACAACTTTTTTTAGGAAATAAGAGTGTCGCTGGGTCTAGCGAGGAAAACGGGGGAACAGAGTGATGGTCCAAGATAGTAGCTGTAATAGTTTTAATATATTGTAAATAGTTTGAAAATAATTGTACTGAGAAGTCACAGTATATGTGTTGTCGTATTTTGCACGACATTATAATAGTTGTGAATAGGAAAATTCGTGTCTGTAGTGTTATTTGTTCTGGTGACCAAAATTAGGGGGTTGTAGACCCTAAATTGGGGGCATCACAGTTGGTATAAAAGCTTAGGAATATGATCTCCAGTGGAGATCTGAGATTAGAACTAGGAGGGGAGAGATGAGTAAAATCCTTCACTAATAATATGAATAGTAATATTAATTATTACTATTATTATTAATATAATATTAAAATTAATCTTAATATTTATAATAATATTAGTAAGGGGTCATACTTATGCCTGCCGCCATGCCTGCCTTGCCTCAAAGACTGCCTAAAAGAGTTTCACGTCTGTCTTAAAGCCTGCCTAAATGCTGGATGGATTGGATTTTCTCCTGCCGCTACAAGCTGTAGCGGCACATACCTGTTTTTTCCCTACCTTTTTTTATTGTTGAGCCTTATTCCTGCCGCTAGAGGTTGTTGCGGCAATTGCGGTTATTTTTTTTCTATCCCTGCCGCTAGAAGTTGTTGCGACAAGTGCAGAAAGTTTGGGTCTTGACACTTAGTTTTTTTTTCTATCCCTACTGTTAGAAGTTGTTGCGGCAAGTGCTGAATGTTTGGGTCTTGACACTTAGTTTTTTTTCTATCCCTGCCGCTAGAGGTTTTTGCGGCAATTGTATAGTTAGTTTTTTTTTTCTATCCCTGCCGCTAGAGGTTGTTACAGCAAGTGCAGAATGTTTGGGTCTTGACACTTAGTTTTTTTTTCTATTCCCGCCGCTAAAGGTTATTGCGGCAAGTGCAGAAGGTTTGGGTCTTGACACTTAGTTTTTTTCTTATCACTGCCGCTAAAGGTTGTTACAGCAAGTGCAGAAGGTTTGGGTCTTGGCACTTAGTTTTCTTTTTTTTTTCTATCCCTGTTGTTAGAGGTTGTTGCGGCAGTTGTAAAAGGTTTGGGTCTTGACACTTAGTTTTTTTTCTATCACTGCCACTAGAGGTTGTTGCGGCAACTGCAGAAGGTTTGGGTCTTGACTCTTAGTTTTTTTCTTGGCTGCCCCCTACCGCTAGAACTTCTTGCGGCAAATGCATAATGTTTTGACCCTTTAAAAACTTAGTTTTTTTGCCGCCTCTTGCAAATGAATCTCACGTCATTCACATTACCTGTTATAATTATAAACCAATCTAAACCAATCTCATTCGCATAACAATTACAAATTATATCAACCATTCTAAACCAATCTCATTCACATAACCATTAATATTCACATAATCTTATTTACATATACACAACCAATAAACATATACTTTGGGTGAACAGTATTCCTGGAACTATTAGGGAACAATATTGCCCCACATAGCCAAAGAATGTAGGCCTTTATGTATCGGCCTACAATTTCCTTACTCGCTCTAGGAGAAAAATTATTAAAATGTTCTTGCAGCCACACCAATAAAATAGAACCTTGTTTTTTCGATTGCTGATATTCAGCCGTTAGTTGAACACCAAAACATTCACTAAAATGAGCTACTGGGGTGTCAAATAGGGGACAAGTTAAGGGTTTGCCCACCATCAGCAACCCAAAAATGAAGTGGATGTGACACCCCCAAATCCAGGTACTTAATTCCCACAAATTTGGTGTTCACTATCTCATTCAATCACATCTAACTACCCATAATCAAGAACAATTAAAATAATCTTAAAGAAATATCTTCCCAAAATGGGTTACATCATCAAACTATTAAACATTCAAAACCCAGGTTATCTAAACCTTAATACATCAAATGCGTAATAAAACATAATTTAAATAAGTCTTATTACAATCAAGCATCAAATAAATAGCAGGTCTTTAGCTATTTATGCATCTTGCCCTTGCCTTTGCTCGTGGACGGCTCGTCCTGCTTTTCTGGCTTAGCTGCAATGTTTAGTGCAAGAGTGAGCAAACAATTGCTCACAAGTACGATAACAATAATATCTAAATGAAATGGATTTCAACTGAGGAATAACAGTTTTCTGAATATCATTCAATAAATGATCAAGTTTAAAAGCTCGTTAGAATGCTTGATTCCAAGATAAATATAGAATTCAAGATTTAAAAAATTATATCTGAGGGTCACAAGACCTCGAACTATGTCCTAGGTTGACAAGTATTTCTACTGTAACCTTTAACAGTCATATAGACTATGGACCAACATCTCGTACTCAGGGGGATCAGCCCTTTGTACAATGTATTGTGCACAAACATTTTAACGCTGTCGCGTAAGTAATCCCCTATATTAGGGTTGTTCATCTCAGTTTATCGTCTGAATCCATACCAAAAGGAACTTGGCTTGGAACAAGTATAGAAAATATTCTAAGTCTTTGAAAACGCTCATCAACTAAGGACTAGCTGAATCAATAAGGGTTTGCTAGTCTAATTCATCAATAGAGTTTGTTCAATAGAAACTATACTCGAAGTTTGAATAACAAACAATGACTGGAATAAAGCTTAAGTGCATAATCATGATGGTAACCTTGCTTGAATATCAATAAGCTAAGGTCAAAAAGCTTGATTAATATAAATAAACTCGTATTGAATAAATTAACAAGTTTGATATAGGAAAACTTGCTCAACGTAAAAGTAATAAGTTGAGATAAGGAACTTGCCTCAAGCGTAGATTACAAATTTAAGTAATTCACGATCCTTAAACAACCTAAACATTTAATTATAAAAATGGTAATATAATTAGTCACAAGATTAAAAGCATTCTAAGCTTGCCCTTTTATCATAACATCTCATTTAGCATACCATAGTCAACAAGTACTAGTTAGCAACCATATAAGTTTAATTATGCATTCATAACTTCCTAGAAAAGAAAACAAAATAATTAATAATAATAATTTTTTTAAAACAATAGTGATTCTCGCCGGGGCGAGATAAAACTTAAGAAATTTGTCGCCGGGGCGAGGCTGTCGTCGGGGCGAAGTTATTCTTAACAAATTTGTAGCCGGGGCGACGCTGTCGCCGGGGCGAAGAAATCAGTTCATTTATCTCGCCGGGGCGAGAGACTTAACTGTCGTTTTCCCCAGCTCGCGAACCAGTGAAAAACTTAGGCCAATTTGGCCAAATTTTTCCGAATTCTACCATCCAGAAAACAAATTAAATATACCCAGACATCATATGTGATACAAAACATTTACCCAACATGTTTCTAATCAATCTAAGCATTATAAAACACATAATCAACCAATTTAAAACCAAAAATTCACTGTTAAAACCAAATATTCATGTTTTAACCATTTTCATGAAATCAAGCTCTGTAATTCATTTTTCAACCAATTAAAACAATTCTTTTTGCATTACTCATGTTTTTCATCAAATAATCATAAACAATTATCAATTTACCGATTAATAACCAATTAGAGCATCAATTTTTATACAAATATGCCATACATGAAATAAAGCTCTGTAAAACTAAGAACTCAATTCTAAAGCATGTTTTCATGGATTAATACCTCTAAATTAATTGTTAATCATCATATAATCATCTAACACATGATTACTACCAATTACAACAACTATAATCAAATAGTTCATATATTCTAGCAATTGAATTCACATACAGTAACTAAAACTATATACAGTAGAATAAAACAAAGAGGAAAAAGGAATTATACCTTCAATTGTAGTAAGAACTTGGTGAATTCTTTTAAAATTACAAGCTCTTTCTCAATTCTTTCTTCTCAACTCTCAAATTCTCAAACTCTGCTCTCTCTTTTCTCTCAAACTCTGATGTTCTTCTTCTTTCTTTTCTTTTTCTTTCTTTCTTTCTTTACAACTGACGTAATTTAAAAAAAATAAAACTGATAACTTAATAAACAAATAATAACGTAAAATCTAATTTAATCCATCAGTTATAAAATTCAAAAAGCCATAAGGCTATGTTTGGCAATTACAAATAAAATAATCTATTATTCTAACTAAAGGCTTGTTTGGTAAAACACAAATAAAATAACCCATTATTTCCAAACAAAGATCATAGGGCCTTGTTTGGTAAAACTAAATTAAACACTTTCTCATTTATTTTAATAAACCAATATAACATATAGTTTAAAATGTCACACATTTAATTTAATTAAACTTATTATTAAATAAATTCAATTAAACCTTACCAACGCAAATAATAATTTCATTTAACAAATAACAATAACACCAAATGAATTATATTATTCAAATAAACCTTTTCATCATCTAATTTAATTATTAAATTAAATTAGAATAACATAACAAATCACACTCAAATTAACATTTAACACTATTAAACTTAACATATACCCATTCCACAAAACTTAATAAATTATTTATTAAACTCAATAAATTAATAAAAATATTTATATAATTCAACAAATATTTTTATTCAATCACAAAAATTGCATTCGTTACATCTTTCCCTCCTTAAAAGGATTCTGTCCCCAGAATCACAACGCAATTAAATCATCCGTTACATTCTCCCCTCCTTACAAAGATTCTGTCCCCAGAATCGCAATACAAAGATTAAACAAATAATTGAGGGTAATTCTGCATCATTTGCTCTTCGAGTTCCCACGTTGCTTCTTCGGCACTGTGGTTCCTCCAGATTACCTTAACAGAAGGTATCACTTTATTTCTAAGAACTTGCTCCTTCCTGTCCACTATTTGTACAGGAACCTCTTCATAAGACAAATCTTGCTCAAACTGTATCGGTTCATACTCTATGACATGTTTATAATCAGACTTATACGGTCGTAGCACCGATATGTGGAATACATTATGAATGTGATCTAACTCGGGAGGTAGAGCTACCTCATAAGCTACTTCACCTATTCGTTTCAGCACTTCGAAGGGTCCAATAAACCGCGGACTGAGTTTACCCTTTTTACTAAATCTGATCTTTCCCTTCCAGGGAGATACTTTGAGAAACACAAAACTGCCGACTTCAAATTCGCGATTTTGTCGGTGTTGATCAGCATACTTCTTCTGTCTGTCTTGAGCGGCTATCAGTCTGGCTCTTATTACCTTGACAATTTCAGCAGTTTGTTGTACCAGCTCGGGTCCTAATAGTCGTCGTTCACCAACCTCATCCCAGCATAATGGAGTTCTGCATTTTCTTCCGTACAATGCTTCGTAGGGCGGCATGTCGATACTAGCGTGATAACTATTGTTGTAAGCAAACTCGACCAGAGGTAAATGATCATCCCAGTTGCCTTTAAAATCCATAACGCATGCTCGAAGCATATCCTCCAACGTTTAAATTGTTCTTTCGCTCTGGCCATCGGTTTGAGGATGATAGGCTGTACTCATTCTCAACTGCGTCCCCAAACAAGTTTGTAGACTCCTCCAAAACTTTGATGTGAATCGTGGATCTCGATCTGATACGATTGATACTGGAACTCCGTGCCTCGAAATAATCTCTTTGACATATAACTTTGTCAGCTGATCCAAAGTAAATCTGATTTTGATCGGCAAGAAATGCGCTGATTTCGTCAATCTGTCAACTATGACCCATATCGCGTCATAACCCTTCTGAGTAGTTGGAAGTCCTACTACGAAATCCATCGTTATATGTTCCCACTTCCATTCTGGTATCTCTAAGGGCTGTAACAAACCACTTGGTCGTTGATGCTCCGCTTTGACTCTCTGACAAGTGAGACATTTCGCAACGCATTCGGCAACCTCTCTTTTCATGTTTGGCCACCAAAAATGTTGGCGAAGATCCTGGTACATCTTTGTACTCCCCGGGTGTATCGAAAATTGTGAACTATGAGCTTCGTTCAAAATCTCCTCTCCGATTGCCAATACTGACGGTACCCAGATTCTGCCTTCAAATCTCAACAACCCTTCAGTATCGATTTTATATTTAAGCTCTTCTCCCTCTAGCACTCTTTGCCGAATCTTAACACATTCCTCATCGTGAAGTTGTGCTTCCTTGACTTTTTCTACCAAAGTTGGTTGAGTTTCTATCTGAAACAACTTTTCATTAGGCTCTGCCAGATTCTTCACTTCTAATTCCAACTTAGCCATTTCCGCCACAAGTTTCTCCTGAGCAGTTAACAAAAATAGTTTCTCCTAACCTTTTCTACTCAAAGCGTCGGCAACCACATTAGCCTTTCTAGGATGGTATAAAATTTCACAATCATAGTCTTTGATCAATTCTATCCATCTCCTCTGCCGCATATTCAAATCTTTCTGTGTAAAAATATACTTCAGACTTTTATGGTCTGTATATATTTCACACTTCTCCCCATAGAGATAGTGCCTCCAGATTTTCAAAGCAAACACCACGGCTGCTAACTCCAAATCATGGGTCGGATACCCTTTTTCATAGTCTTTTAGTTGGCGCGATGCATATGCAATAACTTTACCATTCTGCATCAACACACAACCAAGTCCTTTATGTGATGCGTCGCTGTACACCACAAAATTTCCTGTATCATCTGGTAAAGACAACACAGGTGCCGAGCTTAGTCTCTTCCTTAGTTCTTGGAAACTCTCTTTGCACTTCTCCATCCAAACAAACTTCACTGACTTCCTTGTTAAATTCGTCAACGGAGTGGCGATCCTAGAGAAATCTTGAATAAAACGTCTGTAGTAACCTGCCAAACCTAGGAAACTCCTCACTTCTGACGGTGTCTTCGGCTGATCCCAGTTCATGACTGCTTCGACTTTCGTTGGATCCACCGAAATCCCGTCTTTATCAATAACATGCCCAAGGAATTGAACACGCTCCAACCAAAATTCGCATTTCAAAAATTTTGCATACAATTTCTCTTTCCTTAACGCCTCCAATGTCACCCTTAAATGTTCCACGTGTTCTTCCTGAGTCTTGGAGTAGACCAAAATGTCGTCTATGAATACCACCACAAATTTATCCAGAAATGGTTTGAACACCCTATTCATTAAGTCCATGAATGCTGCAGGCACATTCGTTAAACTAAATGACATAACCAAAAACTCATAGAGACCATATCTGGTTCGAAACGCCGTCTTTGGTATGTCCTCTTTTCTCACCTTCAATTGATGGTACCCACTTCGTAAATCTATCTTTGAAAAATATTTCGCTCCCTTCAGTTGGTCAAACAGGTCATCAATTCTTGGCAACGGATACTTGTTTTTGATCGTGACCTTGTTCAACTCTCTATAATCAATGCAAAGACGCATCGACCCATCCTTCTTCTTAACAAACAATACCGGCGCTCCCCACGGCGAAATGCTTGGTTGGATATACTTCTTATCCAGCAACTCTTGCAGCTGCACCATTAACTCCTTCATTTCTACCGGAGCCATTCGATACGGGGCTTTCGATATAGGGGCTGTTCCCGGTGCTAAATCAATTACAAACTCTATTTCCCTATCTGGCGGTAATCCTGGCAAATCATCAGGAAACACGTCCGTAAAAGCCTTAACTACTGGTATCTCCTCCAGTTTTGCACCCACCCTACGGGTATCAACTATGTAGGCTAGATATCCTACACACCCTTGTCTCAACATCTTTCTGGCCTGCACCATCGTCAGACAACTCGTTTTTCTAGGCGACTTGCTGCCATAAAACACTACCTTTGACGGAGTCATAAGGTTTGCACACTTCTTTTGACAGTCAATAACTGCCCCATGGTTAAACAACCAATCCATACCCAAAATAACATCAAACTCCCCAAGACGAATTGGGATCAAGTTTACTGTCATCACATGACCCTTAATATCTACCAGACAGTTCTTGTGGACAAACTTAACAGGAATCACTTCCCTATTCGCAATTTCTATATTCATAGGGTAATCTAATTCTTCCTGAGGTAACTCTAATTTCTTAGCAAAATCATCGGATATAAATGAGCAAGTAGCACCCGAGTCAAACAATACATAAGCATTAACACTATTGACTGGAATGATACCTGACACTACATCCTTTGACTGCACAGCATCCTGCACCGTCATATTGAACGTTCGAGCGGTAGGTCGGTTGGGCTGTGTCGGTCCGGTGATAGTCAGATTGCCTCCACCGCTGTTCCCTTTTCCTGCACCAGCTCCTCCTGTAGTTGTTTTCTTAGGGCACTCTCGGGCAAAGTGATCCTTCGACCCGCAGATGAAACATGCTCCTTTCTTCGGATTAGGGCAATTTGGTGAAATATGACCCTCTTGTCCACAGTTGAAGCACACCCACTTACCCTTCAAACAAGCACCTATATGGCTGTTTCCACAGTTGCTGCACACCTCTATCTTCTTCTTCTGATTACCCTGCTGACTTCCCGCAGAGTTACTATCATTCCATTTCCTTTTCTGGCCACTGCCCCCATGGCTACCACTTACCTTGTTTTCATTCTCATTCTTATTTTGCTTCTGCTCCTGGTTGTACTTGGACAGAGCATCACTGCCTCCTTCAGCGATAATCGCCTTTTCCAGCACTGCCGCAAACGAGTTCAGTTGAAACAACGAAACTCTAATATATAACCAGGGTTTCAGTCCCTGCTCAAATCTCCTAGCCTTCCGCTCATCTGTGTTGACCTGGTATGGCGCAAACCTCGCCAGCTCATTGAACTTTGCAGCATATTCAGGTACCGTCATGGTACCTTGCTTCAGTTCCAGAAACTGCACCTCCATTTGATTTTGAGCACTTGCCGGAAAATAGGTCTCGAAAAACATCTCCTTAAATCGCTCCCACGGAATAATCCCTTGGCCACCTCGAGTCTTATTTGCTTGCCACCAGTAGCTAGCTTCTGACTTCAGCATAAAGGTTACAAATGCCGTCTTTTGATCCTCATTGACCCTAGCGACATCAAACACCTTCTCCATCTCCATGACCCATGTTTGAGCCTCTATCGGATTCATAGACCCGTGATATTTCGGAGGTCCGACAGCCTTGAAGTCTTTAAAGGTTGTAGCCTGAGCTTGTGGTTGATTTGCAAAGGCTCCCGTTAACAAATTTACCAACTGCTGCATGGGATTAGCGTTGGCTTCTTTGTTGTTAGTAGATCCCTCAGGGGTCTGTTGACGTGTTGGTTGTCTTCTTGGCGGCATCTTACTGTTAAAAATTCGCGTCATTAGACTATTGCTTAATTACTTAAACATTTAAGTCTTACCTTAAACATTTATATAAAACACTTAACACACAGTACAACTGATAAACTTTCACATTTTATTCATTAACTGCTTGAAAACATAATAGAGATAACATCGTAGTTATTTACATCATCTATCCTGAAGTCACAAAGTTTCAGGATTACATCATTATTCTATCCCATTATATAGAAACTGGGATTTACAATTTATTCACTTCATGGTTTCATAATAACATAACTAATCACAATCTATGATGACATCCCACGACGCACAGCTTCCTGGCGTTCCTGCTCCATAATACGTGTCATAATCCTACGATCCATCACATCTGGATGACGATTAGCTCGATCTTGAGCTCTATCTATGGTAGTATGAAAAATATACTCCATCTCATCAATCTTGGCCTTCTTTGTCCGCATCTCACACTCTACACGATCTGTGCGATCAGCCTCCCTCAGCCAAGCTGTTTCAGCTCTTGCCCGCTTAGCTGACTCCTCTTTCAACTCATCCCGTACAATCTCATTCCTGGCTATCAGCTGTCCTCGTCGATACTCAGACTGTGCTAGCCTCTGCAAGACGTGAAGAAAGGTCTTGGATCTCAGCATCCTTCTGCTCTAGAGTGGTTTGACGTTCTGCAGCCTGTTCCTCTAGCTCCTCCTTTTCACTCTCTACATGAACCAGCTTCCACTCCACGTCTCCAAGACGTATATCTAGCTCCTCTATCTCACTGTTTTTCTGCTCCAAAGCAGTCTGTCGCTCAGCCAGCTGCCTCTCTAACTCCTCCACTCTATGTTGCGATCATACACCTGCTCGTACATCTGAACACCCAAAGTAGATAGTGATATCCCCTCAGGGTCTTCCTCCTCCTCCTCCTCAGGATCCTCCTCAGGGTCCTCCTCAGGATCAGTCTCAGGCTCATACTCGTGACCTGTAACTGTAATCAATGGGAATGGCTCCCTCTGCACTAGCTGCTCATGAACTACGTGAATATCTCGGGGCTCCTCCTCCCTAGTCTGGCTGGGCTCTCCTCTACCAGTCATCCTGACAACAAAATTTTAAGTTTTAATTACTAATCGATAATACTCGCGAGCACATAAGTTTGTTATCAATTAAGCACATAGCACATAATCATTTTGTTGTCTTTTATGAACTTCCGTAATTCATTCCTTAGAACTCGATAAGAGTTTATCACCTCTATATTCTCTATCTTCTAAAAGGCTACTACCCTAAGGTTTTCCCCACCTAAAGGTTCATAACCTACAGCTCTGATACCAACCTGTGACACCCCCAAATCCAGGTACTTAATTCCCACAAATTTGGTGTTCACTATCTCATTCAATCACATCTAACTACCCATAATCAAGAACAATTAAAATAATCTTAAAGAAATATCTTCCCAAAATGGGTTACATCATCAAACTATTAAACATTCAAAACCCAGGTTATCTAAACCTTAATACATCAAATGCGGAATAAAACATAATTTAAATAAGTCTTATTACAATCAAGCATCAAATAAATAGCAGGTCTTTAGCTATTTATGCATCTTGCCCTTGCCTTTGCTCGTGGACGGCTCGTCCTACTTTTCTGGCTTAGCTGCAATGTTTAGTGCAAGAGTGAGCAAACAATTGCTCACAAGTACGATAACAATAATATCTAAATGAAATGGATTTCAACTGAGGAATAACAGTTTTCTGAATATCATTCAATAAATGATCAAGTTTAAAAGCTCGTTAGAATGCTTGATTCCAAGATAAATATAGAATTCAAGATTTAAAAAATTATATCTGAGGGTCACAAGACCTCGAACTATGTCCTAGGTTGACAAGTATTTCTACTGTAACCTTTAACAGTCATATAGACTATGGACCAACATCTCGTACTCAGGGGGATCAGCCCTTTGTACAATGTATTGTGCACAAACATTTTAACGCTGTCGCGTAAGTAATCCCCTATATTAGGGTTGTTCATCTCAGTTTATCGTCTGAATCCATACCAAAAGGAACTTGGCTTGGAACAAGTATAGAAAATATTCTAAGTCTTTGAAAACGCTCATCAACTAAGGACTAGCTGAATCAATAAGGGTTTGCTAGTCTAATTCATCAATAGAGTTTGTTCAATAGAAACTATACTCGAAGTTTGAATAACAAACAATGACTGGAATAAAGCTTAAGTGCATAATCATGATGGTAACCTTGCTTGAATATCAATAAGCTAAGGTCAAAAAGCTTGATTAATATAAATAAACTCGTATTGAATAAATTAACAAGTTTGATATAGGAAAACTTGCTCAACGTAAAAGTAATAAGTTGAGATAAGGAACTTGCCTCAAGCGTAGATTACAAATTTAAGTAATTCACGATCCTTAAACAACCTAAACATTTAATTATAAAAATGGTAATATAATTAGTCACAAGATTAAAAGCATTCTAAGCTTGCCCTTTTATCATAACATCTCATTTAGCATACCATAGTCAACAAGTACTAGTTAGCAACCATATAAGTTTAATTATGCATTCATAACTTCCTAGAAAAGAAAACAAAATAATTAATAATAATAATTTTTTTAAAACAATAGTGATTCTCGCCGGGGCGAGATAAAACTTAAGAAATTTGTCGCCGGGGCGAGGCTGTCGTCGGGGCGAAGTTATTCTTAACAAATTTGTAGCCGGGGCGACGCTGTCGCCGGGGCGAAGAAATCAGTTCATTTATCTCGCCGGGGCGAGAGACTTAACTGTCGTTTTCCCCAGCTCGCGAACCAGTGAAAAACTTAGGCCAATTTGGCCAAATTTTTCCGAATTCTACCATCCAGAAAACAAATTAAATATACCCAGACATCATATGTGATACAAAACATTTACCCAACATGTTTCTAATCAATCTAAGCATTATAAAACACATAATCAACCAATTTAAAACCAAAAATTCACTGTTAAAACCAAATATTCATGTTTTAACCATTTTCATGAAATCAAGCTCTGTAATTCATTTTTCAACCAATTAAAACAATTCTTTTTGCATTACTCATGTTTTTCATCAAATAATCATAAACAATTATCAATTTACCGATTAATAACCAATTAGAGCATCAATTTTTATACAAATATGCCATACATGAAATAAAGCTCTGTAAAACTAAGAACTCAATTCGAAAGCATGTTTTCATGGATTAATACCTCTAAATTAATTGTTAATCATCATATAATCATCTAACACATGATTACTACCAATTACAACAACTATAATCAAATAGTTCATATATTCTAGCAATTGAATTCACATACAGTAACTAAAAACTATATACAGTAGAATAAAACAAAGAGGAAAAAGGAATTATACCTTCAATTGTAGTAAGAACTTGGTGAATTCTTTTAAAATTACAAGCTCTTTCTCAATTCTTTCTTCTCAACTCTCAAATTCTCAAACTCTGCTCTCTCTTTTCTCTCAAACTCTGATGTTCTTCTTCTTTCTTTTCTTTTTCTTTCTTTCTTTCTTTACAACTGACGTAATTTAAAAAAAATAAAACTGATAACTTAATAAACAAATAATAACGTAAAATCTAATTTAATCCATCAGTTATAAAATTCAAAAAGCCATAAGGCTATGTTTGGCAATTACAAATAAAATAATCTATTATTCTAACTAAAGGCTTGTTTGGTAAAACACAAATAAAATAACCTATTATTTCCAAACAAAGATCATAGGGCCTTGTTTGGTAAAACTAAATTAAACACTTTCTCATTTATTTTAATAAACCAATATAACATATAGTTTAAAATGTCACACATTTAATTTAATTAAACTTATTATTAAATAAATTCAATTAAACCTTACCAACTCAAATAATAATTTCATTTAACAAATAACAATAACATCAAATGAATTATATTATTCAAATAAACCTTTTCATCATCTAATTTAATTATTAAATTAAATTAGAATAACATAACAAATCACGCTCAAATTAACATTTAACACTATTAAACTTAACATATACCAATTCCACAAAACTTAATAAATTATTTATTAAACTCAATAAATTAATACAAATATTTATATAATTCAACAAATATTTTTATTCAATCACAAAAATTGCATTCGTTACAGTGGATATCCTATAAGGTTATTGTTATTTCCCCACAGTTTAGGTGAAAACTATTAGTCTCCGACCGCCATCTCTCCACCAAGGCGGACATGAGACCAATGTCAGTTTGGTGTGTAACTGTTGTGTGTTTTAAAACCCCAAACCCACATTTATCTATAAGAGTTTTTTTGGCTTTTGTTAAGTTCCATTGATTGTATTTTTGTTCAGTTTGCTGACTTGAGGCTAGTTTTTCCCTATCATTACCGTGATTTACGTCATCCGACACATGATTTTGTTGGTCATAAAGAACACTTTGGTCAATTGGTCCATAATTTCAGTTGTCCATCTTTTACCTAAAAAATAACATAAAACTATTTTGTACTATTTTAACAACTATGTAAAACAATTATATTTGAATCAGCGGAAAACGACCATGTAACAATAATTTAAAAGAAGACAATTTATATTATTTTTATACTCATTATTAGTCCCAATAAATCATCACATGCATATAGCGTCCCCAAAACATAACTCAATAAATTAACAATAATAACATACAAAAATATCCCAATAATTATCCACAACCATTTAACAAGTAAAATTTTACAACTTGTATATCCAAATATGAAGTGGACATCCTCTAAGGTTATTGTTATTTCCCCACAGTTTAGGTAAAAACTATTGGTCTCCGACCGCCATCTCTCCACCAAGGCGGACATGAGACCAATGTTAGTTTGGTGTGTAATTGTTGTGTATTTTAAAACCCCAAACCCACATTTATCTATAAGAGTTTTTTGGATTTTTGTTAAGTTCCATTGATTGTATTTTTGTTTGGTTTGTTGACTTAAGGCTAGTTTTTTCCTATCTTTACCGTGATTTACGTCCTCTGACACATGATTTTGTTGGTCATAAAGAACACTTTGGTCAATTGGTCCATAATTCCAGTTCTCCATCTTTTACCTAAAAAATAACATAAAACTATTTTGTACTATTTTAACAACTATGTAAAACAATTATATCTGAATCAGCGGAAAACGACCATGTAACAATAATTTAAAAGAAGACAATTTACATTATTTTTATACTCATTATTAGTCCCAATAAATCATCACATGCATATAGTGTCCCCAAAACATAACTCAATAAATTAACAATAATAACACACAAAAATATCCCAATAATTATCCACAACCATTTAACAAGTAAAATTTTACAACTTGTATATCCAAATATGAAGTGGACATCCTCTAAGGTTATTGTTATTTCTCCACACATGATAACATTGTTATTTACAACTTGTATATACGTACTATTTCATCCCATAATAACATGCATATATTTAGCCAAAGACATAACTCATTAATTTTCACCAATAATCACATGCATATATGTAAACATAGACATAATTGCTAATTTTCTCTACAAGTTCACATGAAAATATTTGCCTAAAATAAATTTATCAAAATAAATCACATTATTTATTTATTTTTAAAAACAAAATTAGTAGAAATAATCTTACAACTATTTCGGTTGGAGTGAAAACTTAGTTGCTAAAAATCGGTAGAAATTGGTTGCGGCAAGTCCTTCTTCTCTTCTTTTTTCTCTCTTATTTTGGTTGCCTGTAAATTGTTAAGGATTAATGAGGCGGCTAGGTCAAGGAAGAATCTAATTTTGGTTGCCGCAAGAGCTTGTTACGGCATGGAGAAGGTTAAGTGAGGGCATTTTAGTATTAAGCCAACTGATTAATAGGGGCAGTTAAGTAATTTGTTATCCCAGCCGCAACATCTTGTACCGACAGCTTGTTAAGTGATGACATTTTAGTATTAAGCCAACTGATTAGTGGGGGCAGTTAAGTAATTTGACAGCCCAGCCGCACCAGCTTGTTCCGGCAGACAGGTAATGGACGAGACGGATGACGGCAATTTAGACATTAGTCGTGTCGCAACAACCGATCTTGTTGCCGCAAGAGCTTGTTGCGGCAGGTGGAAAATATGGCCAAATCTCAGCCTTTTATTATCGACAACAACGACTAGGAGTATATGGTTGCTAGAATAGTGTCTGTGACAACTGGTTGCTATAGATGGAGACCCATATATATATATATATAAAGGGAGTCAATCTATAGAATATAATGGCTATAAAATCTTACATGGTCACCATATTTTATATCGTACATTTTATTATTTGGTAACCGCGATATAAAAATATAATTTTCTTACAACAACATAGTGTTATAGTAGGTAAGTCTTCTACTACAACATTGTGTTGTGGTAGGAGAGTTATGTGTGTTTAAATCGTCCTTGTCATATTTTACAATGAATGATGTAAGATGGGGTGACCATATAAGTTCTTGTAGTTTATTATTTGATATGGATCAGGTCTTATATAAATAGCCAAGTTCTTACTCATAAGTGAAAACTTTAAACTGTGAGGCTAAGTTTATTTTTAAAACTAATGGATTAGATATAACTATTTATACTAATGTATTACCATTAATTAGGGACTATATTATCACATATATAATTAGCACTTCGTTATTTAATCCTATGGACTATGTTATGACGTCATTTCTATTAAGGTCATTTGTTGATGGATATAATCCCGAATGAAATTATGGTGTTATATAATTTCCTTTTGAAGTATCCTATAACCTTAATTAAAAATGATAACAAATAGTCTATAAAATTAAATAACAGATTAATCATAGGATAAAATAGTCTCTGATAATTTTAAATTAGTTCAAATAGTCTTTATAATATCCCTTGCTTTTGCAAACAAACATAGCATAAAGGTTCTCTCTAAAACGTTCTTCACCTCATAGATCTGGAGTTCAAATCTCTAATATCAGATATTGTCTCATTAATGCTCTACCCCATATATTAATGTCTAGTGTTATTTATTATCTTATTTATAACTAATTTTGTAAATAAATAAAGATGATCTGAAAGTAATACATGAGATGGCATAATGAATAAGACAAGAAATTATGTGACAGCAGATATGATTTTCATATATCTCTCGTATTCCTTTCAATATCAGCCCATGCTTAATATAAGCATGGGAGCTTCCCCTATCAAGTAATGGCGGAGTCAGAAATTTTTATTGACGAAAAACTGCCAATTACTTTTCTCTCGAACTTATGGTGCATAAAATTAACTATAAATTTACACTTCTTCCCTTTTTTAATTTATTCTTGATATTCTAAACATTAAGAATTCTTCCAAGAATCTAGGTGGGCAATGTGCATCCTCAATTCCTCTATTAGAGGTCATCCCATCTTCATGTACGTCTAAACTCGAGTGCACCTGAGTGCACCATTGGATGAAACAACACAAAATACTCCTCCATCTCTACAATTAAACCAATGGAATGGGCGCTTGTTAGGGCTGTATCGCCCAAATAGGTCCTCAGGCCCGAAAAAGGTAAATTTATCCCCAAATTATTTTTGGAGCCATTACCAGACTGTGTTCTTTTCGGCCATTACCTGACTTTGATGTTTGGGGCCATTGCTCGACATGTGTCTTTGGTCAATGTCAGATGGGCTCGAGCCCGAGTATGTCACTTATAGCAACTTTGCCTGACTTGTTAGTTTTGGGGACATTGTCTGACTTGGATTTTGAATTAAGGTCAGATGGGCTCTACACCCGACCATACCATTATATTCTACAAACACCATTTTCTTGAGCCTCATTGCAATAAGCCAAAATATTGGGTGCTTGTTAAGATTTGGACGCCATTTTACACCTTTGGTACAAGCTTGTACTCCCTCGCGCGCCTCCTTGCAAATAAGATAAAGGAATGTGGACTTGTTAGGGAAATATGGCCTGAATAAATTAGTCCTAGGGATCCAATGCTCGAGTTCTTATTAGGGCCCGAATACACAAATTTCTGTTAGGGCTCAAATATCCTGAATTCCTTTTAGGGCCCCATGCCCGAGTTCCTGTTAGAACACATATGCTCGAGTTCCTTTGTAAAATCTCAAACATCAGGGTACAAGTAAAGGGAAAACTCAGAGCAAATTAAAGCCAGAGTAGGGAATGACACTTATAAAAAAATTTCACGTATCAAAAATGTTAAGCAAAAACAAGTAAACAAATTTCCCGCGTAGTCACGTTTAATTGTAATGCACTATTTGAAAAGGCTAAACCCACACTTTGCAAAAACTCAGACCTCGAAAAGCAAAAGGAAATCTCCATGCAAATTAAAGTCTGAGTTTCTCTGTAAATATCCTAAGGTTGGGATAGAAACAGAGGAGAAACTCCATGCAAATTAAAGCTTAAGTAAGGAGTGAAAATTGTATAAACTCTGCGGATCAAAACGTAGAGTAGAAATAAATACAAATTCCTCGTGTAGTCGCGTTTAATAGTAACACGCTATTCGGAACGCTAAACCAAACCTCTGTAAAAACCCTACTTTCGAGGTACAAACAAAGGAAAAATTCTATGCAAATGAAAGCTTAAGTTTCTCTATAAAAATCCAGAGGTCATGATAGAAATAGGGGAAAAACTTCGTGCAATTAAAGTCCGAGTAGGGAGCAACAACTCATACAAACTCCACATATCAAAACATAGAGCAAAAATGAAGATAATATAAAATGAGCTTAAAATTTTGTGAGAACATGCTTGTTCTTGTGGCCAGACGTGAGATTTAGACCTTGGAAGCTTCATATGAAATCAAAAATGTCCCTAACAATGATCGGGACTTATAAGGTATGCCATACAGTAAACCTAATAATGAGACGAGAGATAATTATCAAAAGAACCATCAGTCATGCCCGACTACTCTCAAATGATCTTTCATACACTTGTATATCACCGAAGTGTAGAAAATTCCCTCACATCATCACAAATGAGTTAAAAGAGTGAGGGCTTTGATAGACTCCACGGCACGCTTGCGTGAGGTGGTCGTCACCTGGATCGTTTCTAAAAAGTTGATAGGATGGATAGTTTGCAACACCTTAACCCCTCGCCTATATGTAGACAGTAATCTTGGTACAATTGCTTGCCAATGAAATCTGCGTAGGATGAACACCAACGACACTTCGACCCCTCGCTAATATTGAAGCGATAATCTCGGTACAATCGACGATTGATGCGGTAGAAAACGCCACACACAACTATGAATGGTTGTATGATAAGTCAATTATGAATCTCTAAAGAGAATTAAGGAACACTTAAGAATTCTTTAAAGAATCACAAGTAGAGAAACAAACTCATAATAATATTGATAATTTGAAAATTGGTTGTAAAACCATTACAACATCAAGCCTATTTATACTAAGCTTGGAAACAATCTAGAAGCACACAATTGTTGAAACACAAGCACACAATTGTTGAAACACACATTACAAAAATCATGTAATTGAACATAAATGCTAATTCCCTATTTTGGGTGGAAGGAATCTCGAAATCCAAGAAAAGTCAAAATCTGACAAATTGATCCATGGATTCCCGTTGGGGCGGCAGAAATGAACTAAGTTTTTTCGTCGGGGCGAGCTCGACGCCGGGGCGGGGAAAATGGCCTATGATTTGGCGCCAGGGCGAGCTCTTGGGTTTTCAACCAAACTGATTTCTTTTGTTGTTTTGTTCGATACGTCCATTCGCAACATGTTCATAGGCTTCATATGCTTGGACTCCATCTCCATAACCTCTATACTTGATTCAAACTCGTTCTATAGTTCGTGAATTATCCCGTTAAGTCCGTTGAAGCGTTTAGCTCGAGCTCTCGTAACGGGTCCAAGTGGCAATTGTAATGGGTCTTCTCGGGCTTTGCCATGAGTTTCCGAACTAAGGATGTCCTCATCATACCTCTCATCTTGAAAAGGATTTGCCCTCAAATCTTCACCTACATCAAACGGACTTAGATCAGAAACATTGAAAGTTGCACTAATAGTATACTCACCGGGTAAATCCAGTTTGTAAGCATTATCATTAATGAGTTCAAACACTTGAAATGGTCCATCTCCTCTTGGAAGTAGTTTCGAGCGTCGTTGAGCACGAAATCTTTCCTTACGCAAGTGTAGCCATACCCAATCCCCGGGTTCGAAGATTACTTGACGCCGACCTTTGTTGGCCTGTCTGGCATATTGGCCCGTCTTCTTCTCAATGTTGAGTCTTGTCTTCTCATGTATCTGCTTAACAAAATCAGCTTTGTTTTTGCCATCCATGTTAGTATACTCGGAAACAGGTAATGGTGTTAAATCCAATGGTGTTAAAGGATTAAAGCTATACACAATTTCAAAAGGTGAGAATTTAGTAGCAGAGTGAACAGACCTATTATAAGCAAACTCAAGATGTGGTAGACATTCTTTCCAAAGCTTAATATTCTTTTTAATGATAGCCCTCAACAATGCAGATAAAGTCCTATTAACTACTTCAGTTTGACCATCTGTTTGTGGATGACAAATAGTTGAAAACAACAGTTTAGTTCCTAATTTACACCACAATGTCTTCTAAAAATAGCTCAAGAACTTAGAATCTCTATCCGAAACAATTGTTCGGGGCATGCCATACAAACGCACAATGTCTCTAAAGAATAAATCAGCAACATGGGATGCATCATCAGTTTTGTGGCATGAGATAAAGTGTGCCATTTTTGAAAACCTATCCACAACCACAAATATAGAATCATGACCATGCTTAGATCTAGGTAAACCCAATACAAAGTCCATAGACAAGTCAATCCAAGGTTTACTCGAAATAGGCAATGGTGTGTATAACCCATGGGGTTGAACACGAGATTTAGCTTGACGACATGTAATGCATCTATCACAAATTCTTTCCACATCTCGTTTCATATGCGACTAATAGAAATGTTCTTTTATAACATATAAGGTCTTATCAACACCAAAATGTCCCATCAAACCTCCTCCATGTGATTCTCGAACCAATAACTCACGTAAAGAACATGTAGGTATACATAATTGATTCTCACGAAACAAGAAGCCATCCATCTTGAAGTATTTACCTACAATATTCTTTTCATAATTTTTAAACTCTTCACAGAAATCATGGTCACTATCATATAATTCTTTGATTTTTTCAAAACCAAGTAATTTTGTGTCAAGAGTATTTAACAACACATACCTTCGCGAAAGAGCATCAGCCACGACATTTTCCTTACTTTGCTTATATCAAATGACATATGGGAATGTCTCGATGAACTCCATCCATCGTGCATGTCTTTTGTTCAACTTGTGTTGGCCTTTCAAATATTTCAACAATTCATGATCCGTGTGAATCACAAATTCCTTAGGCCACAGGTAATGTTGTCAAGTCTCCAATGATCGAACCAAAGTATATAACTCCTTGTCATAAGTGGGATAGTTCAAAGCTGCTCCACTCAATTTTTCACTGAAATATGTCACTGGCTTTCCTTCTTGCATCAGCACAGCTCCAATTCCTAAACCTGAAGCATCACATTCAATTTCAAAGGTTTTAGTAAAATTAGACAATACAAGTAAAGGAGCGTTAGTTAATTCTTCTTTAATCAAATTGAACGCTTTTTCCTGTGCATCACCCCACTTGAATCCTACACTCTTTTTGATTACTTCGGTGAGTGGTGATGTGACTTCGCTGAAGTTTCTCACAAACCGTTTGTAGAAACTTGCGAGTCCATGAAAGCTACAAACTTGACTGACATTCGTAGGCGTTGGCCATTCTCAGATTGGACGTATCTTCTCTTTGTCAACCTGTACTCCCTGCACACTGACAACAAAGCCAAGAAACACAACTCGATCCGTACAAAATGTGCATTTGTCCATACTGGCATACAATTTTTCTTTTCGAAGCACATCTAGGACAGATTTTATATGCAATGCATGCTCACCTAAATCGTTGTTGTAAATTAAGATATCATCAAAGTAGACAACTACAAATTTTCCAATGAAGGAACGCAAAACATAGTTCATTAATCTCATGAACGTGCTAGAAGCGTTAGTTAAACCAAAAGGTAAGACTAACCACTCATATAACCCACATTTTGTTTTAAAAGCAGTTTTCCATTCATTTCCCTCATGCATTCTAATCTGATGATAACCACTCTTTAAATCAATTTTAGAAAACACACAAGATCCATGCAATTCATCTAACATATCATCTAACCTCGAAATGGGATGTCGATACTTTATCGTGATGTTATTTACCGCTCGACAGTCAATGTACATATGCCACTTCCCATCCTTTTTAGGCACTAAAATAACTGGAACCGCACATGGACTCATGCTTTCCCTCACGAACCCCTTTTCTATTAGCTCGTCAACTTGCCTTTGTAATTTCTTTGTTTCCTCGGGATTGCTTTGATATGCCAGACGGTTTGGAATGGTCCCGGCAGGGACAAAGTCAATTTGATGTTCAATTCCCCGAATTGGTGGTAATCCCTATGGAAGTTCCTCGGGAAATACATCCTGATAATCCTATAAAAGAGCATAAACAACATTAGGCAAATAAGGATTATTAGCGTTAGTATTTAAAAGTGCCTCCTTATACCGAAGTATAATCATTGGCTTTTTAGAATCCAAAGCTTGCCTCACATCACTCCTTTTTACAATAATGTTTGTTTTTCTTTCTTCTCCTTTCTTTTTTTCTCTCTCTTTTGTTTTTTTGTTTACATGATCTCTCTGTAAATGCATTTAATCCTCATGCACCTGTTTTGGTGACATAGGACATAAGGTAACTTTTCTTTGATTGTGAACAAAAGAGTACTCATTAGTAAAATCATCGTGTTTTACTCGCCGATCGAATTGCCAAGGTCTCCCAAGTAGTAAGTGACCCGCCTGCATAGGAACTATATCACATAAAATCTCATCAACATACTTCCCAATTGTAAACGGAACCGATACTTGCTCGGTAACTTTGATGTCGCCGCTGTTATTGAGTCATTGCAATCGGTATGGATAAGGATGTTTTGAGGTTGTAAGTTCCAATTTTTCCACCATAGTGATGCTTGCCACATTTGTACAGCTCCCACCATCAATCACGACACAACAGATCTTACCATTCACTATGCATCTAGTATGAAACAGATTTTCTCTTTGCTCACTGCTTTCTTCCTTTACCTGTGTACTAAGCATTCTTCGAGTAACCAACACTTCACCATGCATAGAAACCTCTTTATCTTCCTCTAATGGTGGCATAGAGTCATTGTCATTATCGTCTTCCTCGGTTTTCACTTCTCCATTATCAAGCAATAACATAGTTCTTTGATTTGGGCATTAATTTGCAATATGTCCCCTGCCTTGACATTTAAAGCATATAATATCTCGATTACAACTAGTAGAAGGTTGATTAGTTTTACCTTCCAATCCTTGAGTAGTCGCTGTCTACTTGATTTTGGGCTTTGGTTTGAAAACAGTTGGCTTTTCCTCGCATTTCACATTATTGGATTTCCATGGTGATCCCGTGGTAGGATTTCTTCGCTGGCCCACCTCTCCTCTTAAGTTGCTTCTCTATTTTGATAGCCATGTGCACCATATCTTCCAATACCACATAGTGTTGACGCTCCACCAAATCTGTAATTTCTCAATTTAACCCTTCTGAAAAAATTGGGCCATGGTTGCCTCATTATCCTCGTCGATGTTAGCCCTAGACATTAACATCTCCATTTCTTTGAAGTAGTCCTCCACACTCTTACTTCCCTATTTCAAGTTTTGTAAATTTCGAAACAGATCTCGGTAGTAGTGGCTTGGTACGAACCTCTTTTTCATTACGGCTTTCATTTCTGCCCAAGTCTCTATTGGACGTTCTCTGCACCTCCTTTGGTTGGTCATCAATTGATCCCACTAAGTAACTGCATAATCTGAAAATTCTATAGCTGCAATTCTAACTTTCTTGAGATCCGAGTAGTTGTGATAATCAAATATCCATTCCATTTTCTTCTCCCACTCTAAGTATGCCTCGGGATCGCTCCTGCCTTGGAATGTGGGAATTTTTATTTTGATGCTATCGAGGTTATTGTCTTCTCGATTTTGGCCGCCTCTATCCCTTGCAAAATGTCTCCTATGGATAAAGCCAGTTTCTCGATACTCTTCCTCACTAAACCTTTCATCATAGTAATTTGTCTCCTCTAGCCTAGCTTCTTTTTGTTGGGCCTTTCCTTTCGGACGCCCACCCGGAGGGATTTGAGTTTGTTCCCCTCGAGTGTCACTCAATTGATCGATGCAATCATGCACCTGCTCCATAGCTATCCCTAATTGTCGGGAAAATTCTTTCATCATAGCCTCCATCATGAGTTTTGGGTCAAAATTTGATGTAGAAGGTTCATTTTCAATTGTCTTATCTCTTGTGTTAGACATATTTTCTGCAAAACAAAGATTAGTAGAAAACAATTTCCTCACCACTCCCTTATGTGTTTCGCTCAAACAATGTATGAAACGCTCGTGTATCACACAAGTAGGCTTTTACCCTCTAAGAATCTCATTACTCTTGCCTTTTTTCCGCTCGTAGTTCTCGCTAATAGGTTCTTTTTGAATTCACACAAATATTACCTCAATTTTTCAATTTCAATCACATAAGAGCTTATCAAGATACACTAATTGTTATGAATATGAATACAAACAATATTTCACAATTGACAAATATGACTTTTCAAATGAAATCTCAATAATAGCAACAATAATAATAATTTTCTGTAATTTACTATTTTTTTTTTACTTTTATCCAACAATAAAATTTAAAGATAAGTAACTTGATAGGAAACTTAGCTCTGATATCAAATGATAGACTCCAGGCACGCTTGCGTGAGGTGGTCGTCGCCCGGATCATTTCTAACAAGTTGATAGGATGGATAGTTTGCAACACCTTAACCCCTCGCCTATATGTAGACAGTAATCTTGGTACAATTGCTTGCTAATGAAATCTGTGTAGGATGAACACCAACGATACTTTGACCCCTCACTTATTTTGAAGCGGTAATCTCGGTATAACCGACGATTGATGCGGTAGAAGACGCCACACACAACTATGAATGGTTGTATGATAAGTCAATTATGAATCTCCAAAGAGAACTAAGGAATACTTAGAAATTCTTCAAAGAACCACAAGTAGAGAAACAAACTCACAATAATATTGATAATCTGAAAATTGGTTGTAAAACCATTACAACATCAAGCCTATTTATACTAAGCTTGGAAACAATCTAGAAGCACACAATTGTTGAAACACAAGCACACAATTGTTGAAACACACATTACATAAATCATGTAATTGAACATAAATGCTAATTCCCTGTTTTGGGTGGAAGGAATCTCGAAATCCAAGAAAAGTCAAAATCTGATAAATTGATCCAGGGGGTTCCCGTTGGGGAGGCATAAATGAACTAAGTTTTTTCGCCGGGGCGAGCTCGGCGCCAGGGCGGGGAAAATGGCCTATGATTTGGTGCCAGGGCGAGCTCCTGGGTTTTCAACCAAACTGATTTCTTTTGTTGTTTTGTTCGATACGTCCATTCGAAACATGTTCATGGGCTTCATATGCTTGGACTCCATCTCCATAACCTCTATACTTGATTCAAACTCGTTCCATAGTTCGTGAATCATCCCGTTAAGTCCTTCTTTGAATCGTTTAGCTCGAGCTCTCGTAACGGGTCCAAGTGGCAATTGCAATGGGTCTTCTCGGGCTTTGCCATGGGTTTCCGAACTAAGGATGTCCTCATCAGGCTTGTTAGAGCATCATTAGCCTGAGTAGGGCACCAATGCCCGACTAGTCTTCTCATTGTCTGACCTTAAAATCTGGCCTCGTCGGAAGTGCTTATGCCCGTGTACAGCATCAATGACCATAAATATAACATATGGTAGTCCATCACCTCATTATAAATAAGTTAAGGGAATAGGGGCTTGTTAGGGCTGCACATCCCAAATGTTCTCAAAAACATCTCTAAGGGTCCTGATCACATCTCTAAGTGTATATGGCATATCCTTAAGGGTCCTGATCTCATCCTTAAGTGTCTTGGGCACATCGCTAAGGGTTCCGAATATATCCTTAGGGATCCAGTACACATCCTTCCCTAAAGGTCCTAGACACATCCCAATAGCGCGAACCTGTTTAAGGTGCCCGACTTGTTCATTAGGCCTGAATCATGTAACATACATCAAGTTCTCACAATGCAAAAAATGCGTGGAGATAAGGCTCCTCATGATTTGGACACTTATCAAAATATGTTCAGAGATATTTACACTTATCACTAATGGGCTCTGCCTGCTATTGACTAAAACCCTAGGTCATTGGAGACCAAAATGCTCGACTATAAATAAGGGGGACCTCTGGTACATATTACATACACACTCTCAAAATTCTAAAATCTCCATATTACTATTCACTGACTTTACCATCAATGACGAATCAAGAGAAAACCCCTCTGTGTATTCGTTTATTTCAAGTTACTCGGAGTACTAGGAGCCGGCGGTTGAGGCGGCGAAATATGGCATCATTACAAACCTTCATCTTATACAAATGAAATGGTAAATATTCCAATAAGATTAGTATTAGCAATGATATACATTATATACATTATTGCATGGCCCCTCTCTCTAGCAGCTTAAACTTTTAGATGAGTTAGTTACTTAAAATGATATCAGAATTCTAGATATGCAAGGTCAAAAGTTCAAATATTTCCGATCGTACAATTATCTTTATATTAATTTAATAGTATAAATATATTTTAATTTGTCCATTCTCTATAAAGTTGCATTTGAGGAATATACATGGGCACTCTCTCTAATATTACCAATCGTGTAGAAATTAAATAGTTCTTCTAAAGTCTTATTTTCCCTATTTATTATTATTTTTTATCAACAAGTTCTCATTGATTCTCATAATTCAAAAGAGAACCAATTAATGTTCTTATTTCCTGTGGTTAATTTCTATATTCACATATCAAATCACAACAAGGTCAAATCATCTTCTCAAAGAATCTAAAAAGTACTGATGTGCACTATTATTTCATAATATATAGTAGGTTTCTTTTTCTTTTATCTTTTTCTTTTTCATTTAGTCATCTCATCATTTGTAAAAATACTAATATATTATCCCCTGGACCGAATCCTGGTGCCAAGTAGCTCAAAAAATAGTTTATATAAATGAGTTGCATTTGTTTAATGAGCGAAGAGTTAAATTTTAGATGACTTTTGTAATATAAGTACCCCCTTGTTCAAAATTATAAGATCAATATTAATTTTTTAAAAGATAATTCTAAACATTTTCAAACTCAAAATTAACATAAATTCATTTAGTTTATGTCAATACAATTATGAATATTATAAAGAGTTGTCTTATGTATTGTAAAAAATTCAGGTGAATTATAATTGCAATGAATGTGCATTCATTAGATAGGTAGTAATTAAGAATAGTCACACCCTAATTTATTCTATCTTATTGTATAAACTTCTTTGTTGGTAACAATTCAACCTCGACACATATTTGTCGACCTATATAGCATTTCCCTATCATATACTACCTAAAAAGTACTACTAGTAATAAGATTTATTATTTTCAAAATTTAAATGAATTATGTTAATTTTAAATTTAAAAATATCTCAAATTAACTTTTAAAGAGTCAATAGTGATCTTATAATTCGTAAGGATAGGTATTATACAAATACAACTCTCTGCTAAATATATGCACCGCATTTCTACCCAATCCAACCGACTGGAATCCAAATCCCCATGGACCAATTTCTTGCTTTTCTAGCTAGCTAGTTCTTCAATGAGAATAAAACTTAAGGTGAGAAAAAAAGCTAAAAAAAAATATTTCAAATCCAGTGCCGCTAGAAAATTTGTACAATTTTTATTGAGAAGAACACAAGGAAAGGGAGAAAAAGGTAGATTCCACTGATAATGCAAGAGAAAAAGTGTACATTTATTGGAGTATATAAGTACGTAGGCATGGTGTGTATTAAAAATATCAAACATAGATAGATAGACAGGCTAACTAGCTAGTGGTTACTAGTTCGTTGCATATATTCATCTAGTAGTACTAATAATCAATACTAATAATAAAAAAAAGATTATATATATATTTATAAATTTATATATATATAAGAATATATGTGAAGAGTTAAGTCATATAATTATTGTGAGTCCCATATAGTTATATTAATTATGCCTAGGGACAGAGATCCACTTGTTATTGGGCGAGTGATAGGGGATATTTTGGATCCATTTACAAGGTCGATTTCCCTGCGGGTGACATTCAACAACAGGGAAGTGAATAATGGATGTGAGTTCAGGCCTTCTCAAATTGTTAACCAACCAAGGGTTGATATTGGAGGAGATGACCTCGGGACTTTCTACACTCTTGTAAGCCTCTACGTACTTATATTAATACTTTATATATTCTTCTTCATATTCGTTCATTATTTATCTCCCTTTTCATTCTTTATTTATATATCCATTTTCAATCTTCTTTCTTTCTTTCTTCGCCTACAACAAAAATCCTAAGTACATGAATTTTGATCGGTTGATCTGTTAATGCTATACAAAATGAGTTGTATTTATATAACGAGAGAGTTATAACTGTTATATAACAGAGGTAAGCATAATGCAACTCAAAAGAGAAACATTTACGTGTGGAGAAATTCATCTTATTTGTTCTTATTGTGACTACACAAAATCTTTAATCCACATTTTCTTTGTAGGGTTCTTAACTATATTCGAGATTTTCATTTCTGTAATTCTCTTATAGGTTATGGTGGACCCTGATGCTCCTAGCCCAAGTGATCCAAGCCTGAGGGAATACTTGCATTGGTTAGTATTCTCCATCTCCCTATATCTCTCCTTCTCCCTCCTCTCAATTACACACACACACATATATATATATATACCTGAAAAAAAGTGGAAGAAAAAAGAGATGAGATTTGTATGTGGGGAGATATAGTAGTACAATTTTTTCTAAAGCAAGGAGCGTGGATATTGAACCAAAAGGATTTATTTGGTGTTGTGACAAGGTTGAACTTCTTAATAATATATCACCAACATTATCATGTATAGAGAGCATTTACATATATATATAGTAGTACAATTTTGTCTAAAAGATGCCTACATAGCTTGAAGGGCAAAGAGAGCATGGACAAAAGCCAAAAGCCGAAAGCCACGTGTGGTTATATGTCATCTCAATTTAAATATTCCCTCCGGCTTCAAAAAAATGAACAAAGTTTAATTCACACATACGTTAAAAAAAATAAAAATAGAGAAAGAGAATAAAAAAAATTTAAATTTATTTTTAGTGGCCCCACAATATTATATAAAGTAATGAGTACTTTAATTTTTTTATACTAATGGATCTCATTAAATGACATACTTACATTTCACTTTATGTACTTTATCTCATTCTTTTGAGGGAAAAAATTATACATTTAGTCATCTTTTGGCGGTGGAGAGAGTATAATTTTAAATTTTCAAAAAAAAAATCTCTTATTTTCTTATTTTGTTTCTAGTTGACTTACTGACTGATTGATTTACAACAAGGTTCCTCGGATGGTACCCATCAAATAGACCATATTGTCTCTATTTTTCTCTCTTATAATGTTAGACTAAATTATGTTATGGCAAAATTAATGAATTAACTATTGTAGTTGACACGTTTTATTGATCACACCATTAAATTTTTAATTTTTTAAATTACCCCAGTAAATTAATTATTATTTTGAAATTGGGTCATTCTGTTAAAAAATTAAACGGACGCTAATTTTTTATCGGCAAAACTAATGAATTACCCACTGTAGTTGACACGTTTTATAATATTACTTATGTGACAAAAAAATAATAAAAAACTTGAAAGTGAAAACAAAAAGATCAAAATATTTTGGGTACTCGGATCTCAGATGCTTATCAATAGAAGAAACTTCCTCGTGAATGGAAAGCAATGCATCAACAACAGAAATGAAAGCGCGGTAATTGGCAACAACCATCTCTTGCATCTACCTCTGAATTCTCTCTACATCCACCCGTAAATGGAGGCAATCGAGAGTGAAGGAGAGGAGTTCAAAGACATAAGGCTATTGAGAGTCGGGGACAAGAGGGAGGAATCCTACTGTAACACCATTTACTTCACGTGTTGTTGTTATTGTTGTTGTTGTTGTTGTTGGGGATTCGGACTCCATTGTTATATCTAATGCTGAACTTTGAAGCTCAATTCAATATTTTGGGTAATCGAATCTCAGAATTTTTATAGATTTTAGAGAGAGAAAATACGCAGATCTATTTGATCTGAAAGAAAGGGGAGAAGAGAGAGAGATGGAAGAAGGAAGAGAGAGAATAAATCAGATTTATTTATTTTCTTTTTTAAATTTATTTATTTTCTATTTTCTATTTTCTTTTTCACGTCCACGTAGGATAAAAACTAAAACGATTTAACAATCGTGAGGTAGAGATAACAGAATGACCCAATTTTAAAATAATAATTAGTTTACTGAGGGTAATTTGAAAAATTAAAAGTTCAATGGTGTAATCAGTAAAACGTGTCATCTCCAGTGGGTAATTCATTAGTTTTGCTGATAAAAATTTAACGTCCGTTTAATTTTTTTTAACGGAATGGCCCAATTTTAAAATAATAATTAATTTATTGGGGTAATTTAAAAAATTAAAAGATCAATGGTGTAATCAGTAAAATGTGTCAACTACAGTGGGTAATTCATTAGTTTTGTCATTATATTATAGTACCTTCATATTTTTTCTTGTGAACACTCCTTCATAGCTTGTGGAAAAGCCAAAATTGTATTCTGACCTCTTTCGTTCTTTTTCGTCTTCGTTGGGCACCCTTCTTGCTTCTCATAATTTTTCCTGTCAGATAAATAAATTGATTGTTACTTACTTCTTGGCGTTAAATAAGAAGTCAAAGAGTACAAGCTCCACGATATATTCATTTACTCCTTATATATTTATTTCATATGATAACAATAACAGTGCTCAACGATTCAAAATTAAATAAAATTTACATACTCTTAATTTTTGCATATTCTATTTGAATTTTATTTAAAAAATCTATATTAAAGAATCTTTTTTCATGATAGTTAACTTAGATATCCAATCGGGTAGCTCCTACAGACGGATCCGTTATATATATATAGGGTTTTCATCCGTGGAAACCGGTTGCTACGAGTACTATTCTAGCAACTATAATATACACCGTTGATTCTAGCGGCAGCAACAAAGCTTGTAGAGGCACGAGAAATTACTCATTTGCCCCTCATTTACCCATGTGCTACACTGTCTACCGCTAAATGTTCTAGCGACAATGTAGTTAATTAATAAATTAGAGTAGTGCAGCGGTAGTTCGATGGCTCAAAACCCATAGGTCTCAAGATCGAAACCTAGCATTTACATATTTTATTTGCTTCATGTGCTATATTTTTTGTATTAGATAAATTCTACTACCATCTATATATATAAACGTTTCTCTTTACGAAAAAAAAGTATTTTCGCAGTCTTGTCAAACTAAATAAAATATTAAACAAATCTCAACATTAAACTAAATATATATAAAGTAACTATGAATTTTTATATATGAATATAAAAATATTTATAAACAAATATTCATATAAATATTTATAAACAAATGTTCATAAAAATTTATCTCTAAATATTTATATGAATATTTATATAAAATAACTATCATCTCGACATTGGATGACACGGATTGAAATGAATTTTTCCCCTGCCGCTAGCAACAAAGCTTGTAGCGACACGAAAAATTATTCATTTGCCCCTCATTTGCCCATGTGCTACATTGTCTGCCGCTAAATGTTCTGGCGGCAGTGTAGTTAATTAATAAATTAGAGTGGAGCAGCGGTAGTGTGATGGCTCAAAACTCATAGGTCTCAAGATTGAAACCTAGCGTTTACATATTTTTTTTGCTTTTTTTGCTTCATGTGCTATATTTCTTGTGTATTAGATAAATTCTACTACCATCTATATATATAAACGTTTCTCTTTACAAAAAAAAAGTATTTTCGTAGTCTCCAATATTTTTAAATTTATTCTACCAATATATATATATATATATATATATATATATATATATATTCGTTTTTAAATTTCTTGTCAAACTAAATAAAATATTAAACAAATCTCAACATTAAACTAAATATGTATAAAGTAACTATGAATTTTTATATATGAATATAAAAATATTTATAAACAAATATTCATATAAATATTTATAAACAAATGTTCATAAAAATTTATCTCTAAATATTTATATGAATATTTATATAAAATAACTATCATCTCGACATTGGATGACACGGATTGAAATGAATTTTTCTCCTGTCGCTAGCAACAAAGCTTGTAGCGACACGAAAAATTATTCATTTGCCCCTCATTTGCCCATGTGCTACATTGTCTGCCGCTAAATTTTCTGGCGGCAGTGTAGTTAATTAATAAATTAGAGTGGAGCAGCGGTAGTGTGATGGCTCAAAACTCATAGGTCTCAAGATTGAAACCTAGCGTTTACATATTTGTTTTGCTTTTTTTGCTTCATGTGCTATATTTCTTGTGTATTAGATAAATTCTACTACCATCTATATATATAAACGTTTCTCTTTACAAAAGAAAAGTATTTTCGTAGTCTCCAATATTTTTAAATTTATTCTACCAATATATATATATATATATATATATTCGTTTTTAAATTTCTTGTCAAACTAAATAAAATATTAAACAAATCTCAACATTAAACTAAATATATATAAAGTAACTATGAATTTTTATATATGAATATAAAAATATTTATAAACAAATATTCATATAAATATTTATAAACAAATGTTCATAAAAATTTATCTCTAAATATTTATATGAATATTTATATAAAATAACTATCATCTCGACATTGGATGACACGAATTGAAATAAATTTTTCTCCTGCCGCTAGCAACAAAGCTTGTAGCGACACGAAAAATTATTCATTTGCCCCTCATTTGCCCATGTGCTACATTGTCTGCCGCTAAATTTTCTGGCGGCCGTGTAGTTAATTAATAAATTAGAGTGGAGCAGCGGTAGTGTGATGGCTCAAAACTCATAGGTCTCAAGATTGAAACCTAGCGTTTACATATTTTTTTTTGCTTTTTTTGCTTCATGTGCTATATTTCTTGTGTATTAGATAAATTCTACTACCATCTATATATATAAACGTTTCTCTTTAGAAAAAAAAGTATTTTCGTAGTCTCCAATATTTTTAAATTTATTCTACCAATATATATATATATATATATATATATATATATATATATATATATATATATATATATATATATATATATTCGTTTTTAAATTTCTTGTCAAACTAAATAAAATACTAAACAAATCTCACTATTAAACTAAATATATATAAAGTAACTATGAATTTTTATATATATAAATATTTATAAACAAATATTCATATAAATATTTATATGAATATTTATAAATTTATCTCTAAATATTCATATAAATATTTATAAACAAATGTTCATATAAATTTATCTCTAAATATTTATATGAATATTTATATAAAGTAACTATGAATATTTATTAACAAATATTTATATGAATATTTATATATATAAATATTTATAAACAAATATTCATATAAATATTTATATGAATATTTATATAAAGTAACTATGAATATTTATAAACAAATATTTATGAATATTTGTTTTATAAATATTTATATATATAAATACTCATAGTTACTTTATATATATTTAGTTTAATGTTGAGATTTGTTTAGTATTTTATTTAGTTTGACAAGAAATTTAAAAAAGAATATATATATATATATATATATATATATATATATATATATATATATTGGTAGAATAAATTTAAAAATTTTGAGGACTACAAAAATACTTTTTTTTTGGTAAATATTTATATGGGTTATTAAGACATCGTACTACCACTACACCACTCTAATTTATTAATTAATTACATTGTCGCCAGAACTTGTAGCGGCAGACAGTGTAGCACATGGACAAATGAAGGACAAATGAGTAATTTCTTGTGCCACTACAAGCTTTGTTGCTGTCTAGCGGCAGGGAAAAAATTCATTTCAATCCGTGTCATCTAATATCGAGATCAACGGTGTAAATTATGGTTTCTAGAATAGTACCCGTGGCAACCGGTTGCCACGAATGGGAACCCATATATATATATATATATATATATATATATATATATATATATATATATAATGTTATATTTTTTACTACTAAATTTGTGTTCGTGTTGAATTAGGATGGTGACTGACATTCCAGAAAACACTGGAGCAAATTTTGGTGAGTCCGTATGTACTTGAGAATTTTACCTTACTTTTCTTCCCTTCTTATTTGTTTTCCTAGTTTAATGTAGTAATTCATTTATTGAACTCTTTTGCTCATACTTCATAGCATCAAAAAGTAATATGACGGATCAAGGGATTCAGTCTAGTGGGGCAAGAATATATAGTTTTGGAATTCAATCATTTGATATCAATATGCATATGGCATGCATAAAGAGAAAAGAAACATACGATGATTAATTTCATAATATATATATATATATATATATATATATATATATATATATTCTTTCAACCTAATACATTTTACATGGGTTTATTTGGTTACTAGTACTGTTTGCAGCAGTAGCATTTGATGTGTTGTGTTTGAGCTACAAACGTTACATTTGTGAGTTAAATAAATTATATTTTAAATAAATTGGTTTAGACAAACAAGATTTACGAGTGCGTTTGTGTAACCAAACATTCATCAGTTTAAACGAAAAAATTTCAATTGAACTAACCACAACTAATCCATGTAAATGTGAATATGTAGGCCAAGAGGTTTTGTCTTATGAGAGTCCAAGGCCATCAATGGGAATCCACCGATTCATTTTCATATTATTTAGGCAATTGGGGCATCAGACGGTTTACGCTCCGGGGTGGCGCCAAAACTTCAACACTCGAGAATTTGCTGAGCTCTACAATCTTGGTTTGCCGGTAGCTGCTGTGTATTTTAATTGCCAAAGGGAGACTGGCTCAGGAGGAAGAAGGAGATAATAAAAATAAATAAATACTAGAGATGAGTATTAATTAGAATATTTATTTGTTTCATTCTCTTTATATATATGTATTGAAGAGATAGAAACAAGTAGGTATAATCTATCTGTATGTTTTTTTTAAGAGAATTATATTTGCCTTCCGGCCATTATTGAAGGAGTATAAATATTCTAGAAAGTGTTGAATAGATAGATTATTATACTTTTTGGAAAATTATTGGTCTTTTAAAAATTAATCTATGACTCGTTTGAAAATATTTGTTTGATGATATGTGAATATAGAACGAGTCAAGAAAAGAGTTAAGAAAAGAGATAATCAATCACACTCAAAGTGCTAACAAGTAGTAAGAATATAAATTAAACGCAATTATTTATAAATGTAGATCTCTTAATGAGTTTATACAAGTGATGATATAGAGATTCAAGCTCTATATATCTTGTATTTGAATAAGCTCAAGATCAAGTTCACAAGCACAAGTGTCAATATGATAAGTAGATTAAGCAAAGTATTTGTGATGTGTAGTTTTTGATGTATAAATATACCTTATAAGCTTATATCAAAAATTAGTGTAAGAAATGTTTGGATAAAATGATGAGTATGATTGTATTCCAAGAAATGTCACTTAATATTAAGGGTTGAAGATATAGAGATTAATATCAAACACTTGAATGACAATTAAATAATCAAGTATAAAATATATAAAGTTAAGCTTAATACTTGAACAATTTAATGAGCAAATATTATACTTTTAAGCACATACATTTTTCTTGATTAAAAGATATGAGAATTTAATAGTCAATCAAGAACGCTTAATATTTAAAAATATTACAAGTATGTAAATATATCAATTTACAACAAGGTTCCTCGGATGGCACCATCTCCATCAAGTGGACCATATTGTCTCTATTTTTCTCTCTTATAAAGTTAGACTAAATTATATTATAGTACCTTCATATTTTTTCTTGTGAGCACTCCTTCATAGCTTGTGGAAAAGCCAAAATTGTATTCTGACCTCTTTCGTTCTTTTTCGTCTTCGTTGGGCACCCTTCTTGCTTCTCATCATTTTTCCTGTCAGATAAATGAATTGATTGTTACTCAGGGTCGTTCCTGAGATTTTGGTGGCCCAGGGAGAAAAATAAAAACGAGACCTTTTTTGAAATATTATCTTCACAAAAAAAGTAAAAATAAATAAATAAAAAGTACAATCTGTATCTAAAAAAGTGCATTTCCAGAACTTAAAATATAATAGTTCGACTACAACAAAATATACGAGAACATCGACTACAACAAAATATATGAGAAGTTCGACTACAGCAAAATATATGAGAATACATTCATTGAAAGATACTTCTTCTAGTATTCTTAGAGGCAAATCTTCAATCAAATGTTCAAAATCAAGCTTGTCCAGCATATCTTTCTCGATGCATATGGTTGCCAATCTATTTAATCTTTCTTGTGTTATAATCGACCGCAAGTAATTTTTCAACTTCGAAAAACTTCTTTCAGCAGATGTCACTGTCACAAGAATAGTTAGTAATAACCTATAAGCAATTGAAATATTAGAAAAACAATCCAAAGTTTTTACAAACTCCAGAATTTCAATGGCTCACTCTATTTCTCTTGGTAAAGTCACTTGTAATACTTGCAATTCTGAAAACAAATCATTTGAATCAACATCAGAAAATTTGCCATGTTTCAGTCTTTTGAAGATTAACACAACGTTCTTTCAATTTGATATCATCCAATATTCTTAATATTTTTGGATCATATAAGAATTCAAAAACATTATAAGAATTCAAAAACATCTTCAAATGTTTGCAATTGTAAAAACCTATTCTTCAGTTGAGTAATAGTCATATCATTATATATTTATATTTTTAATTTCACACACACACACACACACACACACACATATATATATATATATATATATATATATAATTTGGAGCCTTCTTGATCGGGGGCCCAGGGCGGTCGACTCTCTCGCCCATGCTCAAGAACGACCCATGTTCTTACTTACTTCTTAGCGTTAAATAAGAAGTAAGAGTACAAGCCCCACGATTCAAAATTAAATAAAATTTACACTCTTATATTTTTGCATATTCTATTTGAATTTTATCGAAAAAGTCTATATTAAAGAATCTTTTTTAATGATATTTAACTTAGATACCCAATCGCGTATGTCCTACGGACGGACCCGTGTGTATATATATATATATATATATATATATATATATATATATATATATATATATATATATATATATATATATATATGGGGTTGCATCCACAGCAATCGGTTGCTGGGAGCAACCCCTTTTTGGCATGCAACTACATGTTGTAGCGGCATGTTACAAATTTTTTTTTTTGCTAAGTGGCGTGTTAGTATTAATTGTAATATTAATATTTTGAAATTTTATTAATACTAATATTAATATTAATAATAATAATATTTTATAATATTATTAATACTAATGTTAATATTTTGTAATATTAGTATTAATAATATTAATATTAATACTAGTATTATTATTATTCTTATTAATATTAATACTAGTATTACTATTATTAATATTATTATTATTATTATTATTACTACTACTATTATTATTATTACTATGAAACCAAAAATATATAATTTTCTTAATGACTTACACGAGTAATATTCAAGTATTTGTGCACATAAATTCATATATTCAGAGTCAATTCTGCTGTATTAATAAGAAGCTTTTCCCTATTAATAAAAGAAGCCTTACTATTTATACAACAGAAGGCTCTCTTTTCTCTTACAATTCTCTCTTAAACATGGCATCCACCCAAGAGCAACACCATAGTAATAATAATAATAATAGTAATAATAATACTAGTATTAATATTAATAAGAATAATAGTAATACTAGTATTAATATTAATATTATTAATACTAGTATTAATATACATATTATTAATACTAATATTACAAAATATTAACATTAGTATTAATAATATAACACAATATTATTATTATTATTATTAATATTAGTATTAATAAAATTTTAAAATATTAATATTACAATTAATAGTAACATGCCACTTAGCAAAAATAAAAAATAAAAAAAAATTGTAACATGTCGCTACATGTTGTAGCGACTGGGACAATGATATATATATATATATATATATATATATATATATATATATAATGTTATTGTTAACGTCAAATTCTGACCGCTCGTCGAATCACCAAACAACGAACGGAAAACCTGCACAGTGAACAAATAGCCACACTGAGAAGCTTGACGGTCGGGGCCGCGTGGGGGATAGTTCCAGTGTGAGAATAAGTACAGGCCAGAAACTTCAACAATGGAGGAATTTAACTGCTCTAGTGCGTAAAATAAATTGTAAGATATCTGAAACCTGAATTATGGTCGTGTATTTATAGCTGATCACACATCCTTTAGCGCCATGTCCCCGAATTGGATTAGGAGTCCTTATCATGGCTGTTACCATAATAGGATAAAAGTTAATCTCCTTAAAAAAATGAAGTCGAATATAATCCTGACTCTTTCCTTAGGAATTAGAAGTTACATACAGTTAGGACTATAGATTTCTTAACTGTCAAATATCCCAATCAGAATATACCTCCACGTAGGGAAAATTCCTCCACGTGGGATCAAACCCTCCAAACCGTCCGGACCCATAAAATCATGCCCCAACATTACCCGCCACTCTCTTATTTTAACTCTCTTACTTTGAAGAATTTAAAATAAGAGAGTAACACTAGAAACGTAACACTAACTGGATGAACCAAAACTGCTGAAACTACTGAAGTCACCGAAACTTTTTTTACTACTGCCGAAGTCATCGAACCCTTCTTTAATATTGTCGAACTCACCAAACCTCATCCTGAACCAACTCAATCTATTTCAGAAATCCAAACAAAATAAATCCACCAACACTGTCAATCTTCAAAATGCTAATAAGAGAGATGTCTTCAAAATGTTTGAGGCCGAAAAACATAAACTCTGAAAAACCAAACGCTGAAAGTTTACAAAAGCTACTTCCCAAACATAATCAAAACCTGTTCTACTAACTCAGTCGACCCCATCCGAACTACTACCCGAATACCAAACCAAAGAAAAACTCCCAACTCCCGAACTACAAGCCGAACACGCCTCCCTTCCTCCGACCACTATCAATCCCTAACCTGAACACCGCTCAAGAAATCTGAATTGAGCCAAATATATCTCCCTAAAGTGAGTCATCCAAATTCCACCGATATAAGAGTCTCTTCCGTTGCTGAATGTCCAGAACCATCAAGAGCTACTCGAACATCGAATCTATAATCAGTTATCCACTGGCCGATATCATTACCATCGGAATCCCGAATTGAAAACACCACTAACTTCCTTTGCAATCGACGAACCATCTAGGTACAAAATCCAAGATGACAATAATTATTGCCCCCCAGCTACTCCTGAACCCGTTCCTCCCTTCGGATCTTCTCGAAAAATATTTATTTTATCACAAAGCACGCCAATGTCTATCTTTCAATTGCCATTCGCAACTGACCACCTAAGACGAACCGACTCAACTCCACTACTCAAGCAACCACCCTATCAATGCCTCATTGAATCTCTGCACAAAACTCTAACTCTGACTCAGACATGTTGTAACCTCCTCAATTGCGATGAAATTTTCTGCCCGCTCATAGGTTTCATTCAAATCTTTTAGTGGATTGATAAGGATATCCTTCATGAGCTTTTGTGAACAACCAATGCTACTGTACCGATCGCCAAATAAGGATTTGGTCTGCCGATGTCTAATGAGTTTTAAGTAAACTGTTTCACGATCTCTATAAGATGTGTGCCTTTTGTCTTCCCTCTCCTTAGACCATCATCGTTTGCCTGCCTTATTTCTTTCTGTTATGTCCATTCCTACCTTATCACATTGAAAAAAAATGCTCCCGAACGATAGTGAGGCTTTGATCCAACCTTATACCACCATCCAACTTTATATCGCCATAATAGCCATCCCGATCTTGATGGGAGACTTTTGTTCGATCTTATATCTTCATAATAGTCATCCCGATTTTGATGGGAGAATTTTGTCCGACCTTATATCTTCATAATAGTTATCTCGACCCCAGAGGATGCTTGACCTCCCTCGAGGATGTTTTGATCGCCTTGGAGGGTGCTTGACTTCCCCAGAGGATGCGCTGACCTTCCCCGAGGATGCTTTGACCTCCCTGGAGGGTGCTTTGACCTCCCCAGAGGTTGCTTGACCTCCCCAGAGGGTGCTTTAACCTCCCTAGAGGGTGCTTGACCTTCCCGGAGGGTGGTTGACCTCCTCGGAGGGTGCTTGACCTCCCCGGAGGATGTTTTGACTGCCCCGAAAGGTGCTTTACCACCCCGGAGGGTACTTGATCTCCCCGAAGGATGTTTTGACCGCCTCGGAGGGTGATTGACCTCCCCGGAGGGTGCGTTGACCTCCTCGGAGGGTGCTTGACCTCCCCAGAGGGTGCTTTGACCTCCTTGAAGGGTGTTTGACCTCCCCGGAGGATGCTTTGACCACCCCGGAGGGTTCTTTGACCTCCCCAGAGGGAGGCATTGATCTGACCTTATATCACCATCCGACTTTATATCGCCATAATAGTCGTCCCGACACCTATGGGAGGCATTGATCCGACCTTTTATTACCATAGGTGGATATCCGACCTTATTACCCCCGAAGGTGGATAGCCAACCTTATTATCGCCGAAGGTGGATAGCCGAAGACATAGTGAATCCGATGTGATATAGTCTGAAGCAAACTTCTATTATTCGAAGTGGGCCGCTATTGTCCGAAGTGTCATGGGTGAACATTTTGGACCGTCGAAGCTTATACCAAGCTTGTATATCCTGCCCCAGTCAATTTAGCCCAAATAAAAGAAGCCCAAATATGAACATATACAAACCTTATACCTTGCCCAAAAATTTTGAATTTTCCAGAGCTACTAAAAGCAACTTTTGCATCGGAACGCTTCTTAAAAACCACCCTAGCACGACTTGTCTGCCCATCAACCTCTGTTTCATATTCCCTCAAAGGCCCAAACCGCCTGAATATTTTATTAAGACTCAATTATGAAGGAACAGAATTCACCTTTGTAAAATTCAATGCAAGTTCTGTTGGTGAACAATCTTGCCTCCTACCAGTATGCTCAGCTGGTTCCTCTGCTTTCCATTTAAGAGAATCATGCGGTTACCCCCAGCAAAACTGATACTTGATCCGCTCAAAATTCGTGCCCTTTCTTGAGATGATGAATATGCAGGTAATTGAGATCCCCATGTATGATTCATCTTCAACCTCAAAGACTAGATCAACAACTTCATTGGAAATCACGCCCAGAGACGTATGTCCCCTTGGTTTCCTTTTCAGTAATTAAAGAAATGTCATCACACATCACATCAACATCTGAATTTTGTTCGACATATTTCGTCTCTTCAAGGGTAGTTGTCCTTGTAGACACATGTGAACTGATGAATTCAGGTGGTAACTATCTTTCTGCTCATTGGAAGACTTCTCATTCAGTCCCTGCTTCTGCTTTTGATGTGAATTATCTCTTTGTTTCGGTAATCCAACCCCAGCCAACCGGGTCGAAGGTGGCATGTAACTGTTATTCCCCTTAATAACACCATCTGTAGCACGAACACTCTGATCCACACCATCATCACTTCTCCAGTCTCTCTTGCAAAGCAATAACACCTGGTTTCTCCAGCCAATACCTTCCATTGGAAACAATTCAAATCAGTATCTTCTTGTTTTAAAGGGAAGCCTGCTACCAGAAGCAGGCATTTGACTGTGTTGACTGATTGATCTACCGATACACCAATTTTCTCTTGTCTAACATATGCCTCAATAGCATCTCCTGCCCTCTGATTCTGAAACACCTCAAGTAACAACAACAAATGTTTCTTTTTCACATCACTCAGTGCATGGCTCTAAAGAGATGGAATTGTGTTAAGAACTGTATGCGTAGGGCCAGTAAGCTTTTTGTGGGCCACCGTAAGTAGAGCAGCAAGCTCCTTCAGTTTTCCATACCTTGCATTCTACAAAAACTCTTCTTCAGTCCCCTCACTCATCCAAGAAAGCAACCCAATACACTCCAATTGATTTTACATCTTTGGTAGGCAGAGTACAGTAACCAACTTGAAGATAGAATGCTTAGGAGTCCCTTCTTCACCGCAGTAGATGTCAATGTCATGCTGGTATCACCATAAGTGGAGACCGAAAACTTCTGGACAGAGATATAGTCCCTCGTCAGCAGATCTTTTAGCTTTTTTGGGCAGAGAGACAGTAGAGAAGATTTCCTCATTTTTTCTTTTCCCATACTCACAGCAACATCAATATCCATATAAGCGTGAATGAGCCCATATTACCCGGTGTACTCTTCCCATCAACAGTGTGTGATTTGTCCTTGTCCTCTCCTCTCTCTTTCTCCTTCTCTAGATAATAATTATAGTCGCCCAAATAGTCTTGTATATTGCCATCTTTTACTTCTAATACACTGTTAACTATTTGCTTTATGAAATACCGGTCATGAGAAACAGTAATAACAGTGCCTTCATACTCAGATATTGCCTCCTCAAGCATCTCTTTTGAAGGTATATCCAAGTGATTGGTTCATGAATGAGAGAAAATAATGATGAGATCATCAATAATGATGGAGAATATCAATAATTATGAAAAGGACAGAAGGCACATGCACATGGTGTATATATATAAAAATTCACAATTGTGCATTTTTGAAAACTAAAATCAAATACTTAAGTCAAAAACTATTAATAAGGATAACATGATACATTGATTTTACCACAGGACATATATTACTCAATAGTACTATGTTACAGGTAGAAATATGTATGACTACAATTATGAATTTTATTAAAAATTATGATGACTTTGATCAACAAGAAATTATGAGTTTGTGATGAGTGGGTTTTATACCTGTGAATTAGATATATCTTAGGCTTATTTCTTTACTATCTTTGAGTATTTTTAGTGTCATTTTACTTGTTTATGTATTGGTTTTGTAGGAAACGGCTTCAGAGGGTTAAAAGAGGAAAATTAGAGCTTAATGACATTTCTGTAAATTCTGGACCAGAGTCTTCGTCGGGGCCTGCTTTTCAAGGCATAATTCTTCGTCGGGGCCAAGTTTCGCCGGGGCGAGATTCTTAGGCTTAATTTCTTCGTCGGGGCGAAGATGCGCGGAAAGAAAAATATATGGTAGTTCAGTTATTTTGGGAAGTTGAGTTGGAATTAAATTCTTTCTACTGATTTGATTCAGAAACTATAAAAGAGATAGAGAGAGATGGAAATAGGGATATACATATATACATGATACATTCATAGTTACATACTTACGCAAGGATTGAGATACAGAGCTGAACTTGGAGACTAGAAACTTGAGAAGCATCACAAATGAATTCAGATTAGAGACTTGAAGATTGAAGAACTTCTACTGAGTTTTTCTTATCCTCTATCTTACATTTGTAATTTAATTGTGATGACTTATTTGGGATCTATGATTTCGATTTTCAGTATGAACTAAATTTGCAATTAAGGCTACAATTGAACCTTTTATGATTATGGATTAATTATCTATTTGATTCCAATTATTATTTCATCTTGAGTTGTCTATCGTATTTGTGTTTATTGAGTAATTGTCTGATCAACAATTAGTAGGAAACTTTAGATGAATTCGGGAGATGAAATCTAGGGTTAGATCTGAATGTGATAGCATGTATTCTTAATTATTTGCATGGGATGAATAATTGGGTTGTGAAATGAATAGGGATATCTCTTCGCTGCATGTAACTATTGGGAATTGGTGCTTAATAAATTTAATCCTTTAGATTTGCATAGGAATATCGCAGAATTAATTGGGTTAGATAAATTTATTTGATCACTTGGAAAAGGGCTTATAAATAAAGTTAAATTCTTCTTAACAACTCTATTCAAATTTTGTGCTAGTTTAATTTTAGTTTAATTATTTATTTATTCATTATTCACAAATTGCAATTATTTAAATAAAATTGAATTGATACAGTACTAGTAGTTGGAAATTATTGAACTGAGATTCCCTGTAGGTTCGACACTCTATCTTATCACTTTATTACTTGTTGATCGTGTATACTTGCACGTAATTGTTAATTGTGAAATCGGACAACAAGTTTTTGGCGCCGTTGTCGGGGAATCTTTTTGTTTAATATTTACTTCCATATTAGTTATAATCAATTCAATCTTAATTTGAACATTTTATTTTTATTTTTTATTTATTTCTTTTTCTGTTTTACTTCCTTTTGAGGTACATTATGGCTAATGATGACTATCAGTGGCCTTATACGAGAATGATGCAACCAAGAGCGGCAGGGATTTATGAATTGTCAGCACAGATTGAGACACTTTCGAGGGAGTTTGACACTTTAGCAGTACAATGTATTCAAAGTGTGGCGGTAATTTGTGATTATTGTGCTGAAAATCATCCGTGTCATCAATGTGTCATCAATTTTGAGTCGATACAGTATGGTGGCAATTTCGACGATTACCCCAACAGTTATGCCTATCGCAATAACTATCATCAAGATTGGAGGTATCATCCGGATTTTTCATGGAGCCATAATAATCAAGTCCAAATCTTTGCTCCAAGCCAATCATACACTCTAGAATTTCAGGATTCAGCCTCTCCACATGAAGAAAGGAAACTGAGTTTGGAGAAGGTCTTGGCGAAGTTTATTACAGCTACGGACAAAAGAATGAGTGATCAGGATCGGCTGTTAAACTCAGTGGATTTAAATATAAAAATCCAAGCAGTGTCGATTCAAAATCTTGAGAACGAGATGGGACAGCTTATCAACGCTTTCAACAATAACTATCTAGGTACATGGCCCAGTGACATGGTTCTCGAGAATGATGGACTGCCCGCGCCAAAGCTGCTACCGGATGTGCTGATGATGTACCGATTTTGTTAGTGCCCCATGTACCTTCTTCTCCAAACCACCAAGATTCGGGTAGTTTTGCAATCCCCTGCCCAATTGGTAGTCATGTCGTTGGCAAAGCTCTATTTGACATCGGAGCTAGCATGAATCTAGAGCCATGGTGGGATGGAAAGGAGTTCATGAGAAGTTAGTTGAAGATCCAGTTGTGTTCAAGAAGTTTCAATTCAATATTCCATTCACAAACACAATGGAGCAAATGCCTAGTTATTGGAAGGTTATAAAGGAGATTCTATCGAAAAAGCGCATGCGAGGTGATTTTGAGTTAATGGCCCTTACAGAAGCAAAGCCCTCAAACATTTCATTATTACTACTAGATGGAGGGTTCCTCAATTTTCGAAGGGGAATTGTTTAGTAGAACAGGACGAAATCGGGCTGACGACTATAAACCAAGTGCTTGACGGGAGGCAACCCAGTCACTTTATTTTATTGTTTTAGTAAAAGGTTTTAGGATTGCAGCAATTGAAGAAAAGAAAAAAAAATAAAAAAATTTTAAATTTCAAAAACAGGGGAACTTCTCCCCGGCGAGAAAAAAGGCAGGAGAATCTCGCCCCGGCGAGAAGTCCTTTGTCCATCTTCGCCCCAGCGCTGCCTGAGCTCGCCCCGGCCCAGCCTCCCCTGTCGATCTTCGCCCCGACGAGTTCCCACGCATAAATTCTCCCGCCCTAGCGAAGTCAGCTAAAAAAAAAACCTCACTGTTGAAATCCCTCACCTATCTTCAACGAAACTTCCAATTCAATTTTTTCCATTTGAAGTCAATCAAGATGCATGGATTTCATCTTCAACTTGGATCGTAAATATCAATTTGGGGGACTTCGCAAGGGTGAATCTCAAGCAAAATTAGATATCAACACGCGGTCTTCTATGAACGCATCTATAAGTTTTTTTTTCTGGTCAAATTTTTAATAAATACTTTTGTCAAAAATTATGGTATAAATGTTCTCTCTCACCCCCAGTATACTCGACACGCTGATGCTGTTGTCGTACCACTACTAATTTTGAGTTGCTAATTAGATCTTCAATATGTAATAATATTAAATTTGAAATCAATTTTTGCAGGATAATCAGGTCTTGAGTTATGAGTCAGTGTGCACAGTAGTTGTTCCATATAACTGAGTTGGGTATTTGTGTTGATCATATGAGGGATATTTGTGTGGATATATTCTGATTTGGATGATGTTTTGTGGGGAATGACATAGTTGTTATTGTGAGTTGATTGATGAGGTGTTGGTCAAGTTTCTGTGATAGGTGTTATTATTCCATAATGTTTAGTTGAAGACCTTTGAAAGTTTAGTTAGGTTGAGTCAGATAAATTTTTGATTTCTGTTTAAATGAGGACATGTAGAGACTAAGTGTGGGGGAATTTGATAGGTGCAAAATATTCTATGTTTTTGGTTCCTTTATGCTTAGTATTATTATATGTTTTCTGTGTTTATGAGCTTAATTAAGGTGTTTATCAATCTAGAGAAGAATTTGTTAAGAGTTTGCAAAATATGAGTTTAATGATGAGTTTTATATTGTTTTGCAGAATACTCTACGATCGCTGGGTAAGACTCTACGTTTGTAGTGTTAGGGTGCAATCTGACAGCTCTACGATCGCAAGAAGGTTAGGCGGAGTTGTTCGATGATTCCTAGTTGCACTCTACGATTGCGAGATTCACTCTACGGCCAGGCTCACATCACTCTACGTTTTCAGACCAGTGACGAAGTTACTCTACGTCTGACCAGTCTACTCTACGAGTGACAAGTTTACTCGGCAGCTAGTTACTCTACGATTCCGAGGTTTACTCTACGATCGCGATAAGTGCGGGTGCGGAGTATACTCTACGTTTCGTTGAGAGAGTGTTACTCTACGATTTTGATCGACATGCAGATTTCCGATTCTGAATTGGATTTGAATTGCTGGGATGTTAGAGTTAGATTCCTAACAGGATTTGGAGATGAAGTTACAATCATAGATGGAAGCTAAGCTGATTATGGGAAGTAAAGTCTGATATCGAATCTGAGTTGAAGAGAAATATGAAAACTGATGCCGAACTAGAAAAGGAAACGGAAGAAGACTTGGATTTGGAAACTAAATCTAAATCGATAAGGAAGTTACCTAATGCTGGATTTCATAGATTGACAAGGATTTAGAAGCCTACCATATCTGCATAATGAAGACTTCTAAAGTAGAGTTGGATTAGAATTCTTCTAGGGTTTCAAAGCATATATAAATACCTTTCACTTGTAATTAGTTGAGAACATCTTGGACATACTGGATCATCATCCTAGATCATATTTTCTTAGTTTATCAGCATGTTAGCTTAGTTTATTTTTATTCAGTTCTAAGGGGATGTGGAACCTTATTTTCAGTTAATAGTATAATTGAGTTTTATTATTGATTCCTTCGTACATGAGATTTATTCTGATAATCTATTTTAACTGATTATATGTTAGTTTATCTGATTGATTTGATGTGGCCAGTTAGATTAATCTGATTAATATTATCTGCTAGATTCAGGAATAATATTACGTAATCGATATTGTTTCTAATCACAGGTAGTAGTTAGTGATGTTGATTGTGGTCAAGCTTTTGGTTTATTGCTATGGTTATCATAAGACACGTTAAACAATCCAAGCTTATGTGTTTGTTGTTTGGAATAGTCTAATTCTTTAGTTCTTAATGTTGCTGTTATATTAAATCTAGAGAGCTTATTATAGGTTATATAATGGTTAGAATCTTATGAAGAGCTTGTTTCATTAAGTGATAATCTAAGGGGAATTTCGGGTAGCAGAGCTTGTTGTTACCTAGGGCTATTAATCTTATGAAAGAGAGAAGTAATGTTAACTTGATTACACTGTTGTTGTAAATTAGTGAAACTGAACTGAAGAACTGAAGCTTTAATTTATTTGATTATCTTTATTATTTTAATTTTGTTTTCTTTAGTTAATCATAATTCAAAACCCTCCAATTCCTTATTTATTATTTTTAATTAGAAACATTAGAATAAGTTCAAAACAATATCATTCTCTGTGGGATCGACCCTTGCTTATTGCTATACTGTGCTTAATTTTGAGTTTGTAGAGTTAAGTAAGGTTTTTATTTTTGGTTTGCTTGACGATAACTTCCCATATGGAGAACCTAAAGGGTCACACCGCAAAAGGAAAATATTTGTTTAAGAAATAAATGGCATAATTGTAATAATAAGTTAAGTGTATTTAATTTAATCTATGGAGATAGAATAAATTAAATAGCTTAATATTTATTATTTAATATTTTGAAAATATTAAATATAAATTAATAAGAGGAGTCTTATTATTATTACTATTACTATTATTTAATTCCTAATAGGGATTGAGAATTAATTAATAGAAGTACTCTCTCGTGAATTCTTAATTGGATTAGGAGTATAATTAATTAAAGGAGTTTAATTAGAATAGAAACCCTAATCCTAAATAGTTTAGGGAAGGGTTTTTCCTACATCTATAAATAAGAGGAGTCTTATCGTAGATTAGGGTTACACACTCTTGCATTAGAATTGTGGAGGGTACTTACAATTTCTATAGAGATAGAAACTAGAGTTTTGCGGACATCCATCTTCTTGAACAAGTATTATTCCTTGGTGGATCACCTCTAAAGGCCAAACACTTGGGTGGCTAACGTTGATCAAAGGAAGGAATTTAATCGGTGGAATTTAAGGAGAACGCGAAGGAATTAGAGTTGAACTTGTACCTGAGGAAGGTAGAATTCTACAAAGGTATAATTCTTATTCTCCATCTCTTTCGTTTAATTAATAATTGTGCATAAAGAAAGATCATGGTGATGGTTTGTATAAAATTTTAAAATCTGATTTTATCGCACTTCCGCTTTATTTATGTAATTTTATTGCATGTTCACGTTATATACAAACCTAACAACAACAACAGTTATCACGCCAGTATCAGTATGCCACCATATGAAGCTCTGTATGGAAGAAAGTACAGAACCCCATTGTGCTGGGATGAAGTAGGGGTACATCGTCTGCTAGGGCCGAAATTGGTGCAGCAGACTGCATATATTGTCAAAACGATACGAATAAGATTAGTGTCGGCTCAAGATCGACAAAAGAAATATGCTGATCAACATAGGTAGCAACGAGACTTTGATGTCGGTACCTATGTGTTTCTGAAAGTATCTCCCTGGAAGGGGAAAATGAGATTTGAAAAGAAGGGAAAACTAAGTCCGAGGTTTATAGGACCCTTTAAAGTATTGAGGCGAGTAGGTGAGGTAGCTTATGAAATAATTTACCTCTTGAGTTGGAGCATATTCACAATGTGTTCCATGTGTCAATTTTACAACCATACAAACCGGATTATGTAATGTCCGAGGATTTTTAAACATTGTATTGACTTAGTTTAATATATGAAATTCATTTCATTTAATGAATTTAATTGGACCCGTGTAAGAATTTCTATTTAATTACATAATCCAATAATTTTCTGTGCATTAAGGGGACTCACTGATAGTTTAAATAAATTAGTGAGTTGACCCTAAGGATTTAATTTGCAAGAAAATTGGGAAAAGAAGATGAACAAATAAATTCTTGTAAATAAAGAATTATGGTTAAAAATAAATATCTTAGATAAATAATTAATTTGGTTCGTTATTTAATTTAAATGCAATGTGGTTAGATTAAATCGGGTCATTTTATTGGACTGGCCCAAATTTCCATCTTAAATTCCTTTTTGGGCCGCCTCTTTAATTCATTTAGCTGGTCCAACCCTATTGGGCTGAGCCCATTTCAATTCTTTTCATGCCGGGTCGGGTTGACTCAAGCCAACGGGTTAGGTCCATTTTTTTTTCAATTTGGGGCAACTAGTGAGCTAATTTAGGATAACCGGCAAAACAATTCGTGAGGGAAGGGGTTGTCACGCAGCAAACAAATTGGGGAAAATGACCGAGCGAGAGAAAAGAGGAAGCAAACCCTAGCGATCCCAAGCCCTCAATCAGTCAAACCACTGTCGAAGCTTTCAGTCCATCAATCGATAAAGGACGGGGGAAAAGGCGTCGGCGAAGGCTTAGGTCGACTGACGACGTGAAGAAGACCAGTGGTCGGAGCAGAGTTGTCACGGGCGACCGAGCAAACGCGGCAAGGACCAAAGGTCCCAGGTTTTCGGCGAAGTGACCGGCGAGGCACGCGGCTCAAAGGCCAGCCGGCGAGTCACCGTCACTGTCCCCTTCCTAACGACGGTCCTTGACCGGCCAACTGAGCTAATACCCAGCCATTTTGGGTAAAGATTTTCCTATAAATTGACCCCCAAGGCTGCCAATTCCCCTTTGCTTTGTGAGACTCAAATTAGAAAGAAATTTGGGAGGGTTCAGAATTTAATCAGAGAGAGGAAACCAGGGGAATTAATTGGGGAATGTCCAGCTGGGTCTTGTACTGTGGAAGGAGGAGAAGAACGGCGATTCGATCGGACCTAAGGTATATCAATGAGCGACTGTGATAGTTCTTTAGGGGTTGTATAAATTTTTTTTTTATGAACATGGATTTGTGTTGCCAACTGTGATAGTAATGGTTGTTTTGGTTATATTGTGTTGTTCTTGCTTGGGTTTACAAATTTACCATTGTATGGTATTGGTTTATTTTGGTTAAGAAATCTGGAATTGGAATATTAATGGTATTGGGTAGTATGTTTCCTCTGTTTTGACTCTGCTAAAATTTGGGAAATCTGTGTAAGGAAGAACCGTGCGGTTCAGACATTATTTTTGTGGGTATTAATTAAATCAGCGTCGAGTCTTAGTGTGTACCAACTGTTTGATGAAATGCCAAGAGAACCATAAGTTTGTTAAGTTTTTTTTTTGTGTTTGTTTAAAAAACTACTATGGGTTCAGGTTACCATATGGTCATGCTTCTTAGTTGTTAGCACAAGGCCTTTTGTGACGAGTCTGTGTTGTGGTTCGTGCGTGTGGTGCCCAACATGCACGCCCGGACAGTGGTAGCACCACAGGCCGCTCGGTGCTGTAGGACCCAGCAGCAGCCTGTTGTTGGCACTATGAAGCCTAATGGTTTACTATAAAACTACTATCTAATAATCTAATGCAATACTATTAGCTGGATTATTGGGAATTATTTGAATTAATATAATTAATAAAATAATTATTTATTATTTAATTGTTGTTTAATTAATATGAAATAATAATTAAGTATGAAAACAATTAATAACATAATTAATTACTATTTTCATAATAAATAATAAATAAAGATAATAAATATTATTTAATAATAATAATAAATAAGTATGAATAAAATTAATGAAATAATTATTTATTATTAATAATAAATATAGGTGATAAATATTTGATTATTATTTAATAATAATCATAATTAAGTATAACGAAAGTTCTTAAGAGAGCAAGATAATAATTACTTAATCTTAAAAGAAATAATGTTTAAGTAGGAGGGAAAATTATTAAGTTAATTATTTATTCTTGGTCCTTAATAAATAATGATAATAAACACTTAAGGATTATTACTACATCAAGTATTAAATCAATGTTTGAATAAGGAACAAGTGTAATAATTACGCAATTACCCCTAAGGTAAATAGTAATTAAGTAAATAAAGATTAAGTAAAAGATCAACTACTGTTTAGTTGTTATCAAATCATGTTAAAATTTATTAAGTATTTTGTAACTAATAAATAAGAAAATGTTAACCCACCTTTTAGAAGGGTACTCAAATGATAAGTAACCATGATTAACTATTGTCTATTTTAAATAATAGCTAGAGGCCATTAAATTAAATTCTGTTTAGCTGATGGCTAGGTAGTAATTAAATGCATTCGGTGAATTGTGTATCTGCTAAATAAATAGCATAAGTGAATATAGTTACGCAATGCTAATGGATATAGACCAACTCTACCACCTGATAGGTTATCCAAGATCAAATAATTAAAGCTAAATTTTATCTGTAGCTGAGAAAGCAGGCAAGTTCCTAACCCTAAAACTTCTACATTATTGCAAGTTCCCTAATTCATCTTTCAGTATATTGAATGCAAGTCCTATCCTGCTCAACCTTCACAATGAACAAGTTCTAAACTTTATGCATTATTTTTAATTCGTGCAAAAAGGGTATATATTATTGCAAGTTATTTCTTTAAACTTGAATCTTATTCCCAAGCATGCTTTAAGTGGTCTAATTATTTTTAAAATTATTCCACATCTGTGTATTTATTGGCATTCGCACTTGTGCATTTGAATTGTATGATTATTTAAGTTCTGAAATTCACGAACCACTCATGATTAAGTCTGAACCCTTGTCTCGGTCAGCGCACGTATGTAAGAATTCATAAAAGCTATCCGAACCAATCAGTGGTAAGGATTCTTAGACTAAATGAACACCCCTTTATTTATAGGGAGTACCCCACGTACCGTATATAAGGTACAAATAGCAGAATTAAATGTTATGCATATACATAGGGTACGCGAGGCTGATCCCCTCAAGTACGTTATTCTGTAGCCAGTAACTAGAGGGTCAACCAGCTATTGACTCCTTTGGAAGTTATCGTTCAAAGTCTATTTGACTATCAATTGTTCTAAAAGCAAATATTGTTCTTGCTTCTGATTTTTCTATTGTTGAAAATTCCTTTAATATCTCTTTATCATGATATATCCTTATTGTTGTACTTTAAACTTGCTGGGCAAACTCGTTGCTCATTCTTGCTATATCATGACTTCATTGCAGCTAAACCCTAGACGTCAGGGAATAACAAAGGGAAAGAAAAGATGAAGTGATAGACTTCATGTAGCAGATTTTAAATTTATGTGTAGTTAATTACTGTTAATGTAATTTAAACCCTGACATTCATTTAGGGTATGGATTGTGTATGTGTTTAAGGTTATTCGTATTCTGGGACTAGTAACACCTTGTAATGAACAACGTATGTTTATTTTATTCCGCATTTTAGATACCATATGTTGTTATAGGTGGATGTTTGTGTTGGATCGTGATGACCGGATCCGGGTATTTGGAGACCCGAATTTGGGGGCGTCACAGATTACAAGCATGTCATAGAATATGAACCCATCCAGTTTGAGAAAGATTTAACTTATGAAGAAATCCCTATTGATAGGAAAGAACAAGTTTTAAGAAATAAGGTAATACCTTCTCTAAAGGTAATATGGAGGAACCACAATGCCGAAAAAGCTGCGTGAAAACTCGAGAAAAAGATGACGAAAAATTATCCTAACCTTTTTGTTTAACTTTGTAATGATTCTGGGGACGGAATCCTAATAAGGGAGCGTGAATTTAATATCCGAGATCAATATGTAATTTGACGAATACATTTAAATGAGTTTATGTGAAACTCTTGTGTGACTTAATAACTATATATATGTGTGTTATATATATATATATATTTAATCAAGTTATGTGATAAGATGTATTTTAATGGTTAGTTTAAACTAATTTGACTGTTTGAATTAACTAAGAAAGTTAATAATTTTATAAAATTAGAAAAAAAGGGGTTAAAACTTGAATTTGAGTTCGGAGTGGAATTTGAAGACGCGGACTGTATATTTGAGTACGGAACGTCGAAATTAGTAAGAATAGACTGTAAACATAAAATGTGTCGGGGTTGATTTTTTGGTCAAAGTCAACTGGTTGACTTTTTCGGGAAAAGAGTCAAACTCAAATTTCGGAGTTGAATTTGGAAAAACGAATATTTCCACGACGTTCAGAATGTCGATTTTAGTAGGAACCAACTATAATATCAAAAAAATTGATTTTTGGAGGGCAAAATGGTCAAATGACTAATTAATTGATTAATTGAATAATTAAAAAAATAAAAAGAATGCAGCTGGTGGGTGGGACCCACGTGACCAGCTAAGCCTGGACTAATCTGAGAGAGAGTTCGTAATTGCAAAAATTAGAAAGGAGGGAGTTACACTTGCCTTTAACCCAAAAACTTTTCCATCTCTTAACTCCCCTTTTTCAGCTGATGATTGGGGGTTGGATACTTGAAGGAATTCATAGGCTAGTAAGCCTATATATATACTTCCTCTCTAAAATGCGTATTCCTTTTGTTAAGAAAACTTTTTACCATAGAAAATTGAGGGGGAGAGAGAGAGAGCTAGGAGAAATTTAGAAGAAGGAGAAGGGTGCAGGAGGATTAAGCAAGTAAGAAGAGGGCACCACCAAGATTAATTCAAGAAGAAGACTTTATCTTAGAGGTAAACTTATGAACCCTTGTTATGTATATGTGAAAATGCATATCTGTGATTGGAAAGTGAATTTGTTTGGACTATGTGTTGCCTTGTTGTTATTAATTGATAGTTATAGGTAATATACGAATGAAATTCATGGATTAATCATGCTTCCAATGTACTGAAATTCATAAATTTAGTTTATGCATGCTTTGTGTTTGAAAATTCTCCACAAAGGAGCTAAATCGTGTAAAAGTGGAAATTTATTAAAGTTTGAAGTTGTGTTATGTGTATACATGTTATGTTAGATGATCTGAACCTTAGGAACAATTTAATTGCATGCTAGAAGAGAATTCATGAAAATCTGTTTAAAAGGGCAAAAAATGGTTTTTGGTGGAATATATACAAAATGGCTTATTTTGAAGTCAAAATTAATGTTTAATTCATGTTATAATCTATAAAGAGATAGTTGTTTATGTTAGTACGTTAAGAAACGAAAAGAATGTAACTTGAACGGATTAATTTGGTCGAATAATGAATTCGTGGTGTTTGATTATGCTAAAGATGTCAAAATATCAAAAACTAGCATGAACTTGGAATTTGGGTTCTTAATTTGGTTATTTGAAGTTTCTGAGATGTTGAAATGGTTCTGTAAATGTTTAGTTTTATGTTTATTAAGTTTATAGCATCTGTGATTGATTAAATAGAACCTTAAGTGTTGAATGTATGGGATTTTGGGCTTGAACAGAGTCTGAAATCTAGGAAACTGATTCTGGTGTCCAGCGCAGCTGCGCTGGACAATAGCCTAAATTAGGCGCAGCTGCATTGCAGCGCAACCGCGCTGGTTCTTAGTACAAAATAGGCGTAGCTGCGCCGGTAACAAAACATACCAGTAAAGATGGTTTAAATGTACAGTTCAGGGGATGTTTTTTTAACCTATTCTAGTGAATGTGATGAAACATTAAGTATGTAAGAAGACATAATAACAAGTCTTAATCACATGCGATAATATAATGTGATAACTGAGGAATGATAGGTTATAGAATGCGATTAGTGTAAGCTATTTGTGAACACTGTTTCATAGCTAATCAATGTGTTATTGTGACTGAAATGTATAGGATATCTGAAGGAAGTGTTCTGTAATTGTTTAGCTAACGCACAAGGCAAGTTTCTAAACTCTTCTTTTCATTGAGCAAGTTTCCTAACTCTATTCACTTTATATCATTGAGCGTAAGTTTTCCTTAACGTGTACAGTTTATTGTTGTGTACAAGTTTCTTATGTTGCAAACTATACCTCATTCGAACTTATATATTGTACAAGTTCAATTGTTGATAACTTATTTATTATTCCAATTGTTTATAAATTTTTAATTAATTATGAACTGCTTTTAGGAATGCGTTATAGCCGTTTGTTTCAGGTAGATACTATTGATGCGAAATAATTTATTATTTGAATTATTCAAATTCGTTGTAGTTATTTAAAGTCTACCAATCCAAATTATTTTGGTGCGGTCCCGCTTAAATACTAAGATGAACAACCCGGATAACGGGGTAAACTGATGTCGGGCATATACTCCCATTTACGCCTATGCGTTCAAACTTTATACTTGTGCACAATATAGGGTACGATAGGTTGATCACCTAGAGTACTTGCGGAGAATATTTTACAGTCTATTTGATTGTCAAAACTTCTGATAGTTTTCGATGAAATAAAAACAATGCTCAGGGTATTTAGTACCCTTTAGTATGCTGAGAAAATTCTAAGATTCTTATCTTTGATACTCAAGTTTATTTCACAATTATTGATTCAATTGTTGAAGTATGCCTAAACAGATGATTCTATTCTCGATGTTCATTATCAAATTACTTTATTTACTTGCTGGGCATTTTGTGCTCATTCTTGCTTAAATATTTCAGTTAAGCATGAGAAGGCAGAGAGCTCGGGCAAGGACAATGGGAAACTAAGATGAAGGATCGAAAGTTTATGTTATGTAATAAGTTTAGATTTCTGCATTTGATGTAATGTAGTGATGACCGCTAAGAATAAGTTTGTTAAGGTTTTGTAAGCCTGGGATTAAATGGATAATATTGAGTAATTATTATTTATTTAAGTTATTTATTTAGTTAGAAGATGGTTTATGTTGTACCGTGAGCACCACATCCTGTGTTTGATGGTACACGGATTTGGGGGCGTCACACTAACTATTTAATGCCCGTGACTTTTAATTACGTGACTTTCCAATCATACCTTGCTACGGTGACAATTATTGGTTCAATAATGTGAAATATTATACATTTGCTACAATGACAATTATTGGTTTAATAATGTAAAATACTATGAATTTGCTACTGTGACAATTATTGGTTCAATAATATGAAATGATGAGCATTTGCTACTATGACAATTATTGATTCAATAATATGAAATACTATGCATTTGCTACTGTGACAATTATTGGTTCAATAATATAAAAAAATGTGGAATACCGTGTGTTACTGTGAAATATCGTGTGCAATTGTGGAATACCAGGTGTTATTGTTCATTTATCACCGGGTATTTTAATAGTTAAATGTAATAGTTTTGCCGATAATTTTTTTATGAAAAAATTTATTTCTGTTGTTTTCTATATCCGATAATTATTTTATTGTGGGGTCCACCAATGATTGGTTGTTTCGGCCCCATCATATTTTACCGAGTATTTCCCGACATTCTTTTTATTTCTTATATCGAATATTCCCCGACATTCTTTTTGTTTCTTATAATTTACACATATAATTCTTAACTTTAACTTTTTTATCAATTTAACACCTTACTGTTTAGAATAATATTTATAAAGAAAATTAAATATTATTTATTAAAAATTGGGGTCTTACACATGAACCCTTCTAACTTTAATAAGGTCCACACATTGAATTTGATTAACAACAAAAACTAAAACTTCATTCCTATATTAATTAAAGTAAAATCCAATGATTAAATATAATTACCAAACAATGTTTTCTTATTTATATATTCACTTGCGAAAGTAAGTGAAAGCAAAAACATATCGAAACAAAATTGAAGTAGAAACATAAAAGTAGAACCAATTACCGAACGAGCCCTTAAATTTTCTATCCGATTCTTTTGTTACTTAGTTTTTTAATCAACAGAAAATAAAAGAAATGAATAAAAAACTTGGCCACTTTTCTTGCCAAACTTTCCTGTCCAAAATGGATGAATTTGGACAAAAAACTAAATAACATATGATTAATTATCTTTTATAATCCCTATTATACCCTCTAGATTATAAACATAATAAAATTAATATAAGGGAAACTTAGCAACTTAATTTCTTTTTCTTTCCTTTATGAATTGAATAACGACATTTAACGAAAGACAAATTTTTTATTCTTTTGTTTTCCATTATAAATTATGTTTTCTATTCTTTTATTTTTCGTTCCAAACTTAAAAATAGAGTGTAAATGTAAATTTAGACCATTTTATACTCTCTTTTCTCAATTTTATTTTTCTTAAATTTGTGTGCAAAATATACTTTGACGGAGGGGTACTTAGGAATAAGAGTTTGTATTCTCTAATCATTTTTTTTCTTTTTCATCTTCATTGACTCTGTTGTAGGCAACCTTAAACTTCTTGCTTCTCATCATTTTTTATGTCAGTTAAATAAATTGATTGCTACTTTCTTGGCCTTAAATAAGAATTCAAAAGTATAGGAATAGTTTTGGAAATGGGAACTAACTAAGGCTGTAAAATGAACCAAATCGTTCAGGCTTGATTCGTACCCTCTTGATTAAAAGTTCAATTCGAGCTCGACTCGAAATATAAACGATTCAAATATGAGCAAATTATAAAGTTCAATAAATTACAAATTATAATTTTCTGTTGATACTCGGATCATATTCGCTCGAAAAGTTCAAACTGTTCGGGCTCGATTCGAGATTATGCTCCACTCGATACCTAAACGAGCCCCAATCAAATTTTATTTCAGATTCGATAAATTTTGTGACGTCCCCAAATCTGAGTATCTTTAAACTCCGAATATGGTGCTCCACGGTACTAGACATAACTACATCCATTCATGCATTCAATCTAATAAGACGGTAATTACTAGCTATTACAGACTTATTATTACAAACCTAGGTTCTAAGACCTTTAAATCTTCAATACATGATAATTAACATATTAATAATTATAATAATCCTATATATTACATATAGGTCTGCTATCTTTTACTCGTTCATCTTCCCTTTGCCTTTGTTCTTACCAGAACCTTCGGCACGCTCGGTTTTCGCTAAAACATTTAATTAAAGCAAGAATGAGCATTTACATGCCTAACAAGTATAAAAGTTGTATATAAAACAACAAAATCAAGAATCATGCTTTTATACTTCTAAACCTTCAACAACTAAACAAAAGTTGTGAAAAGATCTCGAATAACAGGAAATTAGTTCATTTTTGTTCAAAACATATTTTCAACATGCTGACTTTTGCTGAGCGGTCATAAGACCAAGAATTTTCATTTTCATTTGAAAAGGGTTTGAACAGCTATTCCACTGTAAACCGACATGACTTACAGGCACGTTGGGTGATCAGCCCGTTGTACCCTTTATTGATCAATACTATCTAGTGAATGACTGACTTTGTGTTCATACCGTCACCCAACAATTATGCCGGCAATACAAAAATAATTCCCCAATATTAAGGTTGTTCATTCGCAGACCGAATCCGCACCAAGTACAATTGGTTTGGAAGCTCTACTTAAACCAATAACATTTTAGAGGATTATATTGAAATCAATAAAATATTTTAACATGTGTCTAGCCGATACAATTGGCATTGACATACTTCTTAAATGGTTCATGCATATCAGAACTTGAAAGCTTGAACAATTATTGCGTTATAACAAAGTTTGAACAATTTATGCATTATAGCATGGCAGAACACTTATATAACTAACAAAGAGTTTGTATAAGTACGAAGTTTACACAATTAATAAACATTGCGTAAACTGAGGAATACATAGGAATTATTCATAAGAAGATACATCCACATACTTAAAACTAACATTCAAATGAAGATTGAACGGAGTTAGAATACTTGCCTTAGCAGTCTTTAATACTTTAGCGTTAATCGCCCTTTGTAAGTCCTACACATTCAGTGCACATAGACATACTAGTTAGCCACATATAGACGTTATTTATGGTTTACAACAACTCTAATCCAGGTTTTTTATAAAGTTCGTTTCATTAAAAATCGGAACACGTTTTATGTTTGGCAACACTTACCCCGGCATTTCGACGCTTGCACGTCATACACCCAACCCTGACTGCTCAAATGCCTAAGCTATATGCAAAGGCGTAGGTTTAGCACACTTTTAAAAAGCATACAAGACTTCTTAATTAATGTTAAGTCTTTTACGTTTCATAGTGTCCGTCTTTTAGGACTTAAAATGTGACACCCCCAAATTCGGGTACTTCGTTTTCTCAGAATTTGGTGTTCACTATCCAAATACATCACATCACATCTAACTACCCATTCAAATATAATGAAAACTCTTAATTAAAATAGAAATCTCCCATTAAAGGGTTACAACATCTTAACAAATAAATCCCAGGTCATCTAACCTTAAATAAACATCAGTGCGGAAATATAATCAAGTCTATTACATAATCATCATATAAACAAATATAACAAGTCTTCATCACTTGTTTGCTTTGCCTTTGCCCTTACTAGTGGATGGCTCATCAACTCTTTCAACTTTAGCTGCAATGTTATTATGCAAGGGTGAGCAATGATTGCCCAGCAAGTACAACAACAACAATAATAATAACATGCGAAATAATCAACGGAAATTGAATAATCGAAGATTCAGCTTTTGAGTCAAGATTATAAGACAAGATTCAAAAGAATATCTGAGGGTCTTAAGACCACGAACTATGTCCCAGGTTATCAGTATTTCTACCTTAAACCTTTAACAGTCGTAAGACTATATGGACCTTACTTCTCGTACTCAAGGGGATCAGCCCTTTGTACCATGTATGTGTACAACATCTTAACGCTAACGCGTAAATAAAATCCCTTGTATAAGGGTTGTTCATCTCAGTTTGACATCGGAGTCCGCACCAAAGGAAGTTTGGTTTGGATTTATTTAAATAACGTTTCTAGAATTTAGAACGCTCATCAACTATGGACTAGTCGAATCAATAAGGGTTCGGTAATCAATCAAGGTTCAATAAAAATGTAATTAATATTCGAGAATCAAAAACTAAATCTCGCAGAAGGTACAATTGGGTAAATTATGTATAACTAAAGTATAACTAAATTATCTAAGTTTTAAACATGCATAGGGTGACATAACATAACTACAAAGAAAGAAAAATTTAACATTTCCTGCAGTGAGCTCGCCGGAGCGAGAATTCCTTCACAAAATCTCTCGTCGGGGCGAGAAATTCCTTCACAGTTTTCTTGCTGGGGCGAGAAAACTCAGTTCATTGAGCTCGCTGGGGCGAGAAACACGAATTCTAGATTCTGCAGTTCGCGAAGAACGCAAAAAAGTGCCAAATTTGGCCAAAGTTTTTCATAATTCACCGATTAAATCACTACCCAATTATCATATATGGTATGAAATCAAAACCCATTCCATACACAATGATTTTAACATCACAGACAACCTAAACAACCCAATCAAAGGCTAAAATTTAACTGTTCATACTTCATTATCAAGTTTGATACAGTTAACAAAATCAATCACAGTAAATTCGTTTCTTGACCAATTCAATCCGTTTAACTCTTGTTTTCTTCGTTTTTACATGCATAAACATAATCAATTATCAATTTAACCGATTAACTTGCAACACCAACATCAATTTCATACATATAGTTCATGTTCGCATACAACTACTCTGTAAATTCCAGAACTTCATTCAAACACATAATCTCATGGATTTAATTACTATAAATCATATACAAACCATATAAATTAGATTTATGCATGCTTACAAACATCTAACATCAAGTTATTTAACAATTAAACCATATAATTTTCTTTATAGAAAACTTGAAATATAATTTCATGGAATAAAATCTCATAAGAGCATAAATTAAAGTCTAAAATCAAGGAATTACCTTGATTAGTGCTTGGATTATGCAACAATTGAATGGAAATTCTTCTCAATTCTCTAATTCCTCTCAATTCTCTCTCTTTTTCTCTCTGTATTTTAGACTTGCTTAAGAAAACTGATGCGTATAATGATAATACGTGAAAATAAACTGGCAAATCATGGTGTTAGTTAATAACTGGCACCAACTCCCCTTAAGGCCTTGTTTGGCTATTCATTTATTCCTCCCTTCTAATTTATTTTAATAACTTACTTATTATATAGTTTAATGTCACATATTTAATCAATTAAATAATCTCATTTAAATCAATTAAATAAAATAGAATAATTCTACATTAAATCACATAGTCATATAAATAAAATTCTCATTTATTAAATATGACAAATTATTAAACCTCTAATTAGTTATTAAATTAATTAGAAGTAACATTATACTTATTTAAATAATGCATTTAATCAAATAAACTCAATTAAATACATACTTTGAATATGAAAATTCTCCATATCAATTTAACTAATGTAACATATATAATTAAATTAATCTACCACAAATTCATCAATTAATCAATTAATTCAACAATCACATCATCGAAAAATATTTATTTAATTCAATAAATATTTAAATTAAATTACAAAATTCTCGTTCGTCACATAAAACAATCTTTTTTATCATCGTAGGCATTACACGTTACGTACGCGAACGCTTGACGCTCGACTGCACAGCAGCCCAACCTGGCCAACTCCTGGCTCAGGACAACGCCCTACAACTTTGTGCAGCTCTGCGCAGCTGGGCCAAGGACCAGCGCAGCTGCACTGAGCCTTGGCCAGCCTAACCTGATTTTTATACTCTAACGTGCCTATTTTGCACTACCGTAACTTCGTCATCCCATATCGGAATGAGTCCGTTCTTGAGCCCTTTTCTTCCTTGTAACAACCTCTACAATTTTTCCTAGACAGAATAATTTTCCCGGTTTCCTACCAAGCCTAGAAATTGGCTGAAAAGTCCTTTCGAGGACTAATTTTCATAAAGTGACGTTTTTAACGTTAAACCGTTAAATTAACATAACTCACTTATCCGAACTCGGATTGATTTAGTTCTCGAGCCCACGGCTCACATATTTCGTATACTATAAAAGCCCTATGATTTCAGACTTTTCTGGATAACTTATTTACACGCTAACTTGGTCCAAAGTAGTACCGAGCTAGGGTTTTTGACTATATAACCATTTCTATGAAAAATTCGCTATAACTTTATTATGGCGTATTTTTCCTCCGTTCCAAATGGAACCTTTCACCCATCTTTCAGGGTTTATAAACAAAAGACACAACACCAATAATTTATGTCCTTTACTTCCTCTAAACAAGTATTTTCTATTCCTTACGCAAAGGCTTATGATTTTTATTTATTCATTCACTTTCATGGTATTTACCGGTAGTTTTACAAGGTTATCAACCATCATAACTACCTTATCTCTCCAAGATCCTTCAATGATCTATCATCATGACAACAACCACCAACAAGCACTTCATAATCATACTACAAAGCTTAAAAGCTACAAAACTATAAAAAGAAAAAGATGAAGAAGCTAGGGTTTGTTGTTCTTACCTTCTTTTTGTTCTTGCTTTTACTAGCTTAAGCTTGGATAATGGATGATCAAAGCTTGCCAATCCTTTTATTTCCATCTTGGATGATCTCTAACACTCTCTCTTATTTCCTCTCTTTTCTTTCTATGCTCTCAAGCTTTCTCTTGTTTTCTCTCTTATTTTCTCTCTAGCTCTTGGAATAGAAGATGGATGAAATGGCTAAGTCTTAGCCAACCTAGCTTATTTCCCCCACCAACTAACCTAACCACCCATGGATTAGGTTAACTTAATGCAAGGTTAGGGGACCAAATCATTAGCTAAGGCCTTGTTTGGCTAACAAAAATGAGATGAAAGGAACCAAGCATTTAAGGCTCCTTTACTTGGATAAGTAAATACCATTTTTGGCAAGTGAGTCACCTCCCTATGGTCCCCCTAGCCCATATGGTCGGTCACCTCCTCCTCTTGCCCCTCATGACTCATCTTTCTTCATTCATTTAACCACATTACAATTAATAACCAAGTGACACATAGCCTACCTTGCTTTGGCATTAAGGAACTAGGGTTTAACCCTAAGGTTTAAGCCATAGCTCAACCCTAGCTAAGCCATCACCAACCTTTGGTTCAACCCTAGCCAAGCCATCTTGAACCCTAGTGATAAACACATAATTCATACATTTTATTATCCATAATTTTGTCCTTTTAATTATATTAGTTTATTAAATTAATATGTTTTATTTTATTTTGTAGGATTTAATATTTTGTTACGATAAAGTCAAAATCTTGGTGATCAAACAATATTTAATGCTCTTATTCATGTAAGGAAATATCCAAGAAGAATTCTACAAGGAAAAGGAAGGATGTGGGACAATCTTGGTGTGCAAGTCAAATCCAGCGAGATAAAAGAAAGTCAATCTAGAAGATATCTTTGAAAAGTTAATTGCCACTAGGAAGTTGAAACTTACATGGAAAGGGACTCTTGAGAGATTACCATATAGAGATTGAAATCAAAAAGGGAATAAAAGAGGCCAAGTTCAATGAATGTAAATTAGGGCACAAATTTATTTTCCCTATAAATAGGTCTCTTGTTTTAGAGAGAAGGATGTATGAGTTTAGGTTAGGAGTAGGAGTAAATTAAATTATTTTTCATTGTACGCTTGTTGGAGGATCGTTAATAAAGGGAGTTTTCTTATTTTATTTTTAATTTTCTACTTCTTCTTTATCTTAGTTAGTTTATTTATTTTTTAATGTCTAGCTAGTTTCTTTAATCTAGGATGAAGATGAAATTAAATAATTATTCATGATACTATTTTTTATCTCTTCTATTATTTATGCTTTAATGTTTAATTGATTTCGCCTTCATGTTTCATCATTGAAATACCTTCGTTTTATAGTTCTTATGTGATTTTAAATTAATTAAGAGGTTTTGATAGATTATTGTTAAGATATGAGTTTTTCATAATCCATGCTTGCTCAAAGAAGTTTTGATGGGTTATAGTTAATCCTTAAATTTTCATAGTCTATGCTTGCCCACGTTAATTATAAAATTACTAAATTAAAGGGAAGGGAGATCAAAATCATAATTAAGTTATAAAAATAGAAGAGATTGAATTACTTGTAATGTTTATTATTTAATGGATTCGAATTCCTAGATTGCTTCCTTATTATTAGTTAGTTTAATTATAGTTAATTAATTCTCAATATTTATTTCTAATTCGCCTAAAATAGATATTAAGGATACATTAAAATTAATCTAGTCTCTGTGGGTTCGACCTGTACTTGCCAGTTCTTCAATTTGACACTGTGCACTTGCAGTTACATAATTTTATCACATCACCTAGCCAAGCCATTTTAAACCCTATGCTCAATTCAGCTCGGTTACTTTTTCAAACTTAGTTTCGATTTCGAGTTTCTTTCTGTTGGTTTGATAAATCTCCATCCTTTAGTTTTGATGATGACTTGGCTTATGAACTAATCTTTATGGCTTTATATCTTCAGGGTTCATGTAGCAGAATGAAAAACTCCTATAAAGCAGACTACATTGATTCAGCTACATTGAATCAAAGTGACATTGAAGAAGCACTTCGAATTTAGAAGCAACATGTTGTGTGTCACTAGGACATCATGTAAGGTCATATGCTTTAAATATATTTTGATTCAAAGCTCTAGGATTGTATTGCATAAATAGGTGATTAATAATAATAATCTTGCTTTCATTATTAAAGAGAAAATATTTTTTTAAAGCTGATTATTAAAATAGATTTTGGAAGTAATAATTGAAAAGTTAATATGCTTAAATTGTTATGATGGTAAGTCTATATTTATTTAAATTGATTGAGCTAATTGATATCTCTATTAAATCAATTTAAAAGGAACAAGTATCTTGGTCCTAAAAAGGAAACAACTATGGAAACAAGGATATTGGATATCTTTGGTTTAAACTTGAAAGGAAGCTACTGAAATCATTGTGTCAATATTGATCCTAAATGTTTATAATGCATAAATCATGTGATCAAATTCTTTATAATTGATTCACTAGTCAAATGGCTATAATATGTTATCTCTATATAACATTAAGTCGAGACCCAAAGAAGTTACCGAGCAGAACTGAAAAATCATACACTCTGAATATTATTCTTTACATACAAGTTATTTGAAGAGCTGTGAAGCTTGTGACGCCCCCAAATTCGGGTTTTCAAATACCCGGATCCGGTCATCACGATCCAACATAAACATCCACCTATAACAACATATGGTATCTAAAATGCGGAATAAAATAAACATACATTGTTCATTACAAGGTGTTACTAGTCCCAGAATACGATTAACCTTAAATAATTACACAATCCATACCCTAAACAGTTATCAGGGTTTAAATTACATTAACGGTAATTAACTAACACATGAATCTAAAGTCTGCTACGAGAAGTCTATCATTTCATCTTTTCTTTTCCTTTGTTCTTCCCTGACGTCTCGGGTTTAGCTGCAATGAAGTCATGATATAGCAAGAATGAGCAACGAGTTTGCCCAGCAAGTTTAAAGTGCAGCAATAAAGATATATCATGATGAAGGGATATCAAAGGAATTTCAACAATAGAATAATCAGAAGCAAGAACATTAAATGTTTTTAGAACAATTGATAGTCAAATAGACTTTGAACGATAACTTCCAGAGGAGTCAATAGCTGGTTGACCCTCTGGTTACTGGCTACAGAATAACGTACTTGAGGGGATCAGCCTCGCGTACCTTATGTATATGCATAACATTTAATTCTGCTATTTGTACCTTATATACGGTACGTGGGGTACTCCCCTATAAATAAAGGGGTGTTCATACAGTCTAAGAATCCTTACCATTGATTGGTTCGGATAGCTTTTATAAATTCTCACGTAATTGTCTGACCGAACAAGGGTTCAGACTTAACCATGAATGGTTGATAGATTTCTGAATTTAAATATACGAATTTAAATGCACGAATGTCAATGATTATACAGATGTGGAAAAATCTTGAAAGAATCAGACCACTTAAAGCATGCTTGGAGATAAGATACAAGCTTACAGAATAACTTGCAGTAATATATACCTTTTGCATGAATTAAAATACTGCATAAGGTTTTAGAAGTATTGCTCAATGTAAAAGTTGGGTAAGGAAGAACTTGCAATAATGTAAGGAGTTTAGGGTTAGGAACTTGCCTGTTTGCTCAGCTACAATTAAATCTTAGCTTTAATTAATTGATCTCGAGTGACCTATCATTGGATAAAGTCGATTTATCAATTAACAGTTGTATATTGGCACCTCTCACTATACCTTTTACTCAACAGGTAAAATTCACCATCTATATTTAATTACTAATTAACATTAGCTAAACAGAAATTAATAATCTTTAGCTATTAACTTGATGGTAGCTAATCATGATTACTTATTCTTTGGTTTCCCGGATTTATTACCATTATCCGTCCCTGAACATGGTTTAACAATCCTTATTTATTACGATAATAATTGTTTCATTACCTTTTGTCATACTTAATTATTATCAAATATCATTTGAATAACAATTAAATATTTATTATCTTTATTTAATATTAAATAATAAGTAACTATTTATTAACTTTACTTATACTTAATTATCAAATAATCATTAAATTTTTATTACCTTTATTTATTATTTATCGATAAATAATAAATAATTATTTGTTAACCTTGCTCATACTTAATTATCAAATAATCATTAAATTATAATTAAATATTTACTATCTTTATTTATTATTTAAGGTTAAATAATAAATAATCATTTTTATTAACTATATTCATACTTAATTAACAATTAAGTATTTATTATCTTTATTTATTATTTATTGATAAATAATAAATAATTATTTATTAACCTTACTTATACTTAATTATTATTTAATTAAATAATAATTAAGTATTTATTATCTTTATTTATTATTTACTGATAAATAATAAATAATTATTTATTAACCTTACTTATACTTAAATTATTATTTAATTAAATAATAATTAAGTATTTATTATCTTTATTTATTAAATAATAAATAATTATTTTGTTAACTTATTCATGCTTAATTAATATTTATTAAAATAAATAATTACTTTATGGATTTTATTTAATTATTATTCATTAAATAATAATTAACATTTAGTATCCTTATTTATTATTTAAGGATAAATAATTGCATTACTAGGTTTATTTAAGAATAAACAATAAATAATTAAATTATTAATTATTAATTAGATAATAATTGAATATTTATTATCTTTATTTATTTTTCATTAATAAATAATAAATAATCATTTTATTAACTTTATTAATATTTAATTATTATTCAATAATAATAAAATATTTACTACCTTTATTTGTTATTTATTGATAATAATAGATTATTGTTAACTATTATATTAACCCATTACACGCTAGAAATTTCTTCCCCACAATATTATTGACAGTGCAGTTAACCCATACGAACACTGTTTTGGCTCAAACATTATAACAACACAATAGGAAAAGAACTTCCATTGATTTAACACAATACCAGATTTCCAGTCCAAAAATGTTATACTACAACCCAAACAATATAGTCTAAGGACAGTTCAACCTGGCAACAACAAGGAGCAGTTTAATCCCATTCAGAGAAACCAAAACCCTTCTAATACAGGGAATTAATTAACCCAATATTCACCCCCCATACGGTATATATCACCCAACTGGATGTATCAACACCGTGTATTATACAACCAATTCCATGTATTATTATACAACCAACACATCGATACAACCATTGACAGAACGAAAGAAGGAAAACAAACAATCAACACAAAAAAAAAAATATCAATTCACAGGAAGGTTTTCACAGTAACTCCATTGTTATACCTTAAGGTTGAATTTGATCCGAAATGGTTCCTAGTGGCTGTCCTCCTTCTCCTCCCAAAGTAGACAACGAAATTAGTGGACATCCACACCACAGCTAGCACCTTCGGAATGGAATTTCAACCCGAAGATGGCTTCCACCGATTTTCCTCTTCTCACTATAATTCCCTCTCTAATTTGGAACTTATAAATTCAGCAGCTTTGCTAATGGTCCTTGGGTACTAATTTATAGGAAGAGTGCTTACCCAATTGGTTGGTTATTACTCCAATTGCAGAGCAATAACCCTCGGTTGAACCCGCTGGATCGAATGGAGCAACTTGGAGCGGCTGCCCAGTCGAATCCCTCACTTCGGCCGACGATTCCCCTGCACAATTGCTGAGTCTCTTAGGTTTTGGAGGGAGTCCCCTATACAATTGCTGAATCTCTTGGGTTTTGGAGGGAGTTCCCCTGTGCCCGACGCCGAATCCTTCAGCCGTCCCTTCCGTCGCTCACTGTCGGCTCAATAGGACAAGTTCAGCAGCAGCCTAGCTTCTTAGACCCCATCCCAGACCAGCAGTCGATGCACCCATTACCCACAGGGCATAAGGGTTTCCCAGTCCATTTGGGTTGCTCGCTTGATCGGTCGTTACTCTCCCTTGCTTCACCCGCTGGTTACACCGTGGTAGCTACCGGTCGCTGCTCCGTATCCCCTGTTATCGCCGGCGACTGGCACCTCGTTCCATTTGATGTGAGGTTTTAGGTTCTAGGCTCGGCCCTTCCCAAAAGCAGTACCGATCGAATTTCTCCTCCCCTAAATTGGTTTAACTGATTATCCCCCAATTGACCTTTCCCCCCAATTAATCTACTGATTTCCCAAACCCACAAGAAATGGACCGACCCGAGTGGATTTTGCCCCGCCCGCTGGAAATAAATTTGGGCTTATCTCAATGGTTGGGCCGGCTGAAATAGGAAGGAGAGATGGCCCAATGGGAATGGAAAGGAGTTTTGGCCCACTCAAATTTAGAAAGAACTTGGGCCAGTCTAATTAAGAGGAAAATGACCCAATTAAATGAACCACCTTGTATTACTAATATTTTAAATTAATAACTACTTCAATTAATTAATTGTTTTAAAATATTTACTCTAACTATAGTTCTTTATTCGAATTATTTAATTCGATAATGATAGGATTATTTATTTAATCCTTCCAAGTTTTCTTGCTAATAAATTTGTAGGGTTGACTCACTACTTTATTCGGGCTATTAGTGAGTCCCCGTAATGCAAGGAAATTTTATTGGACTATATAATTATATAATTTAATAATAATGTTCACACAGATCCAATTAAATCCGAGAAATTATATAAAATGAATTTCATTGGTCAAAATAAATTGTATAATGCTTTGAAATTCCTGGACATTACAAAGCTGATATAATTGAATATTTTAATTGCTTCCTGCTGGTCCGAACTGTAAAGAATTTTAAGGGCTGAACTATTACACTAATTATATCTCAAATCAGTCCACTATTACTCGGTGTTATCTCTATCTTTATCTGACCATTGCATATAGAAAAGATTTGAATTGATTTATATTTATTATTTTGATCATAGTTGACATTGTAATTTGATTAATTTAATATTTTGTAATAGACTAAGGTTGTTGGTCTATTGGATTCTAATATGGGCGAGATTAGGGTGAGTGTTACAAACAAGTGTAAGGTAAGCATAAGTTCTTGGGGTGCATAGGTGCACAAAGGGAGCAAAAGTGCTCAAGGGAGTATAAGTACTCAAGGGGTGCAAAAGTGCACAAGGTGAACATAGGTGTTCAAGATTATTGGTAAACTTGTTGTGTAACAGCGTCACATTAATTAATAAAGTGAGTCTCCAATACCAATTGGTATTGGACGTGGATTAGGCCACTAGACTAGAGGTTAGGGGCTAAACCATGTAAAAATTCTCTGCGTTCTTGTGATTGTTTTGCCTCTTTAAAATTACAACTTGCTTGAATATGCTTATAGTATAAAACTGAATTATAAACACTTTAACACATATATTTCATCATAAAAGTGTTTATACCAACTTAGGTCATAAATTGATCAAGACATATTAACGTGCAAAATCAATCAATAAACTGCTTGTGAAAATAGAGAATGTAACAAGTTGCATTGGTTAAAACGGTAAACTGCATTCTTAACAGATCTTATTAAAACAAAAATTGGACATCACTTAGTCCACACTTATTCAACCCCCTTCTAAGTGTGCCTATCTAAATTTCATTTGGTATCAAAGCAAGTCGTTTGACATGAGTCTAATGGGAGCATTCAATTACTTCTTAGATCTAAATATAAAGCAAGGAAGAGATGGCATTTACATTCACCAAACAAAGAATACAAAGGAATTGATCAAAAGGTTTGGCTTTGACAAATCAAAATCAAAAGCAACCCCCATGAGTACTACTATAAAGCTCACATTCGATGAAAAAGGTGTTGATGCTGAGGTAACAAAATATCGTGGCATGATTGGAAGTTTATTATACTTAACTGCATTTAAACCGAATGTAATGTATAGTGTGTGCTTATGTGCTCGTTTTCAAGCTAAACCAAAAGAGTCACATCTAAAAGTTGTTAAAAGAATTTTAAATATCTTTATAGTACTACCAATTTTGGTTTATTTTATCCTATATGTAATGATTTTGATCTAATAGGCTACTCAGATGCAGACTATGCAGGTTGTCAAATTGATAGAAAAAGCACTAGTGGTGCTTTTACATTTTTGGGTCAAAGCCTAGTATCCTGGCATAGTAAAAAGCAAACCTTTGTAGCCCTATCAACAACTGCGGATGAATTCTTAGTTGCAGGAAGTTGTTGTTCTCAGGTTTTATGGATGCATCAAACCTTATGTGATTTTGATGTTACATGTAATTCTGTGCCTATATACTGTGATAACACTAACACGATTGATATTTCTAAAAATCCAGTATTGCACTCTCGAACAAAACACATAGAGGTAAGACATCATTTTTTAAGGGATAATGTGGTAAGGGGTCTTATTAAATTAATATTTATTTCTACTGAGCATCAACTAGCTGATATATTCACAAAACCCTTAAGTGAAGAGAGGTTTTGGACTTTAAGAAGGGAACATGGAATAAATATTGTTTAATTGATATATGTGGCCTACTGGAATGAATTTGCATGCTAAATTACTTATGTGCTTAATTGATAAATACTTCGAATATATCTGCATAATATATGTCTGTTGAGTTAAAATGTTTTATGGAAGTACATCTAAAATCAAAAATAAATTGCCTGAATTAATGGAGTTAAGTTAAATTGTTGCTTCGCTTAATTGAACTGATATATTTTTGGTAATTGGGTACAAATATGGTAAACTGGTGCAATAATTTTGGCCAAAATTAAATACTTGAACTGATGGGGTTGATGAAATGGAAAGTGTGTTTAAATTTTAAATTTTAATTAAATTAGGAGCCTTTCCAAGTTTATACCGGGATTTGTTCCCTCCATAACTGACAACACCCATTTTCCTCTTTCTTACTTTACCAAATCCAAACCATCTGTCTTCTTCCCCCATTCAGTCTGCCATTCCTTTCTCTCTTCCAAACCTTCTCTCAATATGCAGACTCGCCATTCAAAATGTTTGCGAGATGAAACTGCGTCAGAAGATGATGCTCCTCTATCTCCATTGATATCCAAACAGCGTACCTCTGCTTCTCAGCCGCATGCCAATACAGAGTCGATGCAGAAGAAGGGTAAAGAAAAGGTTGTAGAACATGGGTCTTCCTCTAAGGCATAGAAAAAGGACATGAACACCATTATCAAACACAAGATGAAACTGAAGAAGAAAACGAAGAACAGAGACAAGGAATCCTCTAAGTCTACTCGACGACATCGTCCCTCTCCTCGAACGGTAAAATCCTCCCAAAACCTTTCTGCTAATTTCTTTAGAGGTTTAAATTTTGAATCAAGGTTTAAGACATCTATTGTTTCTAAAACTATCATGTTTGAACAGACCATTGATATGTTTTTCTATCAAAACTCCCCTCTTAAAGCTTGTTTTGAATCATTTAGTATTGCGTTTATAGTTGTTCCCCCTTTCACTGCCTATCCAAAACTCATTCAACATTTTTATACAAATTTTAAATTTAAAGGAGACACATACACTACTTTTGTGAAAGGAAAATATATTGAGTTTACTATCACTGACTTGGGTAGTATTTTGTCTGTACCATCTGCTGGTGTTTGTCCATTCACTTTAAAAGGGGTTGCTCATAATCCTTTTCCCCCATTAGAATAACTACAAATTATTAGGGATGGCCCTAGTCTGGAAACAATCATTTTACCAAGAATAGTTGAAGTTTCTCCTTTAACATGTGTTATTCATAAAGTTCTTCGGTATAATTTGTTACCCCGTCATAGTGGTGGTGTTGATTTTACGTTTCAAGACTTGGTCTTAGTTGCTATGATCCTTCGTGGTCTGCCTTTCAACTTTGCATCTATGATGGTGCAACATATAGTAAGTTGTATTCGACAACTTAAAAAATGCTTGCCATATGGGGCCTATCTCACTCGTCTCTTGCATTTTGAAATTCCTTTAGAAGATGAGGCATTTGTTATTCTTAAGGACTCTATAGACTCTGATAATCTTAAAAGCTCACATCTGTCCTTAGTTGATGGTCAATTCGTTAGAGTAACTAGGGAGGTCCCTATTCCACATTCATCCTCTGCTAATCCATAATTTGCTACTCCTTCTTCCTCTCCTGAAATTATGTCCATTCTCACACAACTTCTGGATAATCAACAAGAAATTAAGACTGACCTTTCTGATCTCAAACAAAGAATGACTATTCTTGAAAAAGGTTCTCTGTCCATATCTTCTGTGTCTACTAATAAGTCATATAACCAAATTGAAAATGAGTTTATTGATCTTCAAGCTTGTTTTGAGATTCAGACCAATGCAATGGTGGAAGCTATACAAAAGAAAATGAATCGGAATGCTTGTCAGCTAAGTCAGGAGCTGAAGTTCGTGAGCAATCAAGTGGGTACTCTGGGGAGGTTCACAGCCAAGAGGTTCAATGACATTGGCCCAGCTATAAATGAACTTCAAGTTCGACAGGTCTCTTCATATGTTCCAGAATGGCCCAATACAATTAGATTGCATCCTTTCAAGGAGATTTTCTAGAACTTAACATCCCTCATACTCCATATATTCCTCGTCCACCAAAGTTTGCTACTGAATTCTCCTGGGCTGAAAAATTAGTTCGCCATCTTCATCGCCCTTACTTCACTGCTCGCCCCAAGCCCAATGCCCAAATAGCTGAAATTGATGATTGATCTCTGTGCTGCTTTATCTTTTATCATACTACTAGCTCTCTTGAACTGATTTCCTTTAGTTTGTGGTTTTTGGTACTATGTTTTCTGGTTGTGGAGTTCAAATTATGTTGATTGAAACTTTGATGCTTAACTGTTGGATATTATGCTTCATATGCTAATTTTCATGCTGCTGCATACACTCTTATGTTATCCTGATTTCACCTATTAATATTTTTGAATGATGACAAAGGGGGAGAAAAAGGGTTAATGATTAATTATACAGGTGCAGGAACAGGGAGGAAAAATATTTGAAATTGATTAATCATCAATTGATTGATCATTATTGTTCTTAAAGGTCTATATGATTTTATATGGTTGCCATGAATGAATTTGCAATGTCATGAATGAACTGGTTGAACGGAGAGCTATTAATGATAAATATCCATTACTAGCTATATGATAGTCTGGTATTGATAATTGGTTAATCATCTTATGCACAAACTCAGGGGGAGCTATGTTGTTAATATTATGATTAAATGCTTGTTTTGAATAATTCATGTATTTAGGGGGAGCTATATTTACTATGTTGTCATCATCAAAAAGGGGGAGAATGTTAGGTTGATAAATCTCCATCCTTTAGTTTTGATGATGACTTGGCTTATGAACTAATCTTTATGGCTTTATATCTTCAGGGTTCATATAGCAGAATGAAAAACTCCAATACAGCAGACGACATTGGTTCAGCTACATTGAATCAAAGTGACATTGAAGAAGCACTTTGAATTTGGAAGCAACATGATGTGTGTCACTAGGACATCATGTAAGGTCATATGCTTTAAATATATTTTGATTCAAAGCTCTAGGATTGCATTGCATAAATAGGTGATTAATAATAATAATCTTGCTTTCATTATTTAAGAGAAAATATTTTTTTAAAGCTGATTATTAAAAAATATTTGGAAGTAATAATTGAAAAGTTAATATGCTTAAATTTGTTATGATGGTAAGTCTATATTTATTTAAATTGATTGAGCTAATTGATATCTCTATTAAGTCAATTTAAAAGGAACAAGTATCTTGGTCCTAAAAAGGAAACAGCTATGGAAACAAGATTATTGGATATCTTTGGTTTAAACTTGAAAGGAAGCTACTGAAATCATTGTGTCAATATTGATCCTAAACGGCTATAATGCATAAATCATGTGATCAAATTCTTTATAATTGATTCACTAGTCAAATGGCTATAATATGTTATCTCTATATAACATTAAGTTGAGACCCAAAGAAGTTACCGAGCAGAACTGAAAAATCATACACTCTGAATATTATTCTTTACATACAAGTTATTTGAAGAGCTGTGTAGCTGATATAATTGAATATTTCAATTGCTTCCTGCTGGTCCAAACTGTGAAGAATTTTAAGGGCTAAACTATTAGACTAATCATATCTCAAATCAGTCCACTATTACTCGGTGATGTCTCTATCTTTATCTGATCATTGCATATAGAAAAGGTTTGAATTGATTTATATTTATTTCTTTGATCATAGTTGACATTGTAATTTGATTAATTTAATATTTTGTAATAGACTAAGGTTGTTGGTCTATTGGATTCTAATATGGGCGAGATTAGGGTGAGTGTTACAAACAAGTGTAAGGTAAGCATAAGTTCTTGGGGTGCATAGGTGCACAAAGGGAGCAAAAGTGCTCAAGGGAGTATAAGTACTCAAGGGGTGCAAAAGTGCACAAGGTGAACATAGGTGTTCATGATTATTGGTAAACTTGTTGTGTAACAGCGTCACATTAATTAATAAAGTGAGTCTCCAATACCAATTAGTATTGAACATGGATTAGGCCACTAGACTAGAGGTTAGGGGCTAAACCACGTAAAAATTCTCTATGTTCTTGTGATTGTTTTGCTTCTTTAAAACTGCAGCTTGCTTGAATATGCTTATAGTATAAAACTGAATTATAAACACTTTCACACATATATTTCATCATAAAAGTGTTTATACCAACTCAAGTCATAAATTGATTAAGACATATTAACGTGAAAAATCAATCAATAAACTGCTTGTGAAAATAGAGACTATAACAAGCTGCATTGGTTAAAACGGTGGACTGCATTATTAACAGATCTTATTAAAACAAAAATTGGACATCACTTAGTCCGCACTTATTCAACCCCCCCTTCTAAGTGTGCCTATCTAAATTTCACTTTCCAGTTATCTCTTATAACTTATTTAGTTAGTAAAAAGTCCATTTTTCCTTTTATGTAATCGATTAGGATTTACATACCCGAACTCGGTCGGTTACCCGATTTCTTTCTAGTTAGATATTCCTAACTCGTCCCACGTGTGAAAAACCGCAAAATTTCTTTCGTCGATTTTATTGGAGATTATATCTCCCGTCCTCAAATAAACGTGATCCCGTGATTCAAAAATTCGAAAATTCAAAAATTCAAAAAACGAAAAAGACGTTTTTAGAGTGAATAGTGTTTTTACGACTTTTTCTCAGAAAATTTTTATTTTCCATATTTACCCTTTAAACACTTAAAAATACTCACATAACACGTAGCGTGGTTATATAACGACCATAAGTCACATAAAACAAAAATTATCCATAAAATCTCATTTTATTAGACAATTTTATATAAATCTTATTTACAAAGATTGTTCGATCATCGCGATCATTACATTCTTCCCCCTTATAAAAATTCCGTCCCCGGAATCGTAAAACATAAAATCATACAAAAAGTTGGGGATAATCTTTCTTTATCTTATTTTCGAGCTCCCACGTTGCTTCCTCAGCATCGCGGTTTCGCCATATTATCTTCACCAAGGGTATAACCTTGCTTCTTAAGATTTGTTCTTTTCTATCAATTATTTGAACTGGCATTTCTTCATACGTCAATTCCTTTTCAACCGATATTGGTGTCGACGTCGGTTTAATCCGCTTATGCGGTGATTTGTTACCCTTTCCAATTTTAGCCTTTTTATTAGATGATTTTGGGGAAAAGATCGGCATTGATGTCGACGGGGTTTTGAAAGATCGTTTTTTATGATGAGCCAATTAACCAGAGTCGCCAGTTGGTATATTTGAAATGGATGTACCAACTCATCCGAGTTTCATTTTTGTAAATCGCTGGCTCATGTGTGACTCCGAATTAATTGGTCTGCGAACCGAGATTCATAGAGTTCGGGGGCTTGCTTAAGCGAGGGGAAGGTGTTAGGCACCCCCCGACCTCCGTGAAAACACGGTTACCGCAATCTTGATGCTTTCCTATCCTTTGATTCATGAAATGTGTGTGTGGGTGTATGTGTGTGTGCTTATGTGAATGTTGTGGTGAGTGTTTTTTGCATGAGAAAAGATAAATCGTGTTTTATTTTGGGAATGTTTTTAGAACGTCGTTTCTGTTTGTGCGAGAGAGCTTCCTTATTCATGAGAAATGTTTGATTTTATTTGTCAAAAGCTATGAGATTTTTATTAGGTGTCATTTTGGCAAAAACAAGAGTTTTATAAACCTTTGTCAAAATAGGAATCGAGATCTATACGTTGCTTTCGTAAATACAATGATGGGCAACTTCTAGGATCTCTTTAACCCTATGCACAAAGGATTAATAAAACATTTCGTTCATTCAAAAAAGTCATTTTTGGTGATGTTTGAAAATGATTTTCTTTGGCCTTCTCGTTTAATAGGAATCGACATTCATTAGCATTTCCAATTCTTATCCTCGTGACGCTAATATCCTACTTTGATTGATTTTAGAAAAATCTTTATTGTTTTGGCTTTGCAATCTTTTGTTTGGTGTTACAAATCAAATTAAACATCAAAAACGCGTAGGGGGATATTCACGGGCATGTAAGCCATCAAAATACCCCGAACGCCAACAATCACATATTTCACTATTACGGGGCCTTAAACCCGATTCTCGCCTTGGTGTCGTTTTAAGGCCCGACAATTACATCTTACAATAAAGGATAATCGATCCTATTACATCCACCAAAATTGTCCATCATCGGATTTGGACCACGGGGTCGCGTTCCTAGGCTCACATCCACAATTTCTACACACTCACAAAATGGATATTACAAGAATTAAACAAGCTAAAATCATCAAATGGATATCATCGGGTCATTAGGAAGAATTTTGTTCCATTGGGAACCCTCACTAATAATCCTCAATCCTTATATCCTCAATAATATACAAAGAAAATTACATATAATATAACCCAAATGACCAAAAGCTTAGCAAAATGATATAACGAAAATTCTATAAAAGAGGGCTTTTCACCTTGCAAATGTTACCACAATTCGTACAAACTCGTATATTGAATGAAGTAGAAAATATATATGCTACAATCTAATCAAAAGAGTATAATTTCTCTCTTTTTTCTCTCTTTTCTCTCCTTTCCCGAGCTATCTTTGTTGCTGTTTTTCTCTTCCTTTTCTTCCCAAAACTGCTGCTGTCCACCCCCTGGATGAAATGAAGAAACTGAGCTGAAATAGGCTGGCCTAGGGCAGCCGCAGATTGATCTGTGGCTGGCTGGCCCACCAGCCACTCAGCCTGGTTTCGAGTTCTGTGTTTCGAGTTCCGTGTTTTCAATAGGCGCACTCATTGGCCGCAGATCAATCCGCGGCTGGCTGGCTTGACTTTCTCAATTTTTGTGTTACGCCTCAATTCTCGTGTCGTGACGTCGGTTTTTGCCGACATGTTCGTATTTTGCAGTCCGGGAATTACTGGGAGACGTGCCACATCATTCGGGAATGCTCACATCGGACAGCCTTGTTGTCACGTCGGTTTCGGTTGTAAATCGTCGCGGTGGCGTCGAGTGTTCGTACTTGTCCATCTTTTGCTCTCGCAGGCCGGTTAATTTGACGGATTTGCCCTCCTGTCAGGGTTAGTATACGAAGTGCAAAATTTGGGTGTCTACAGCTGCCCCTCTTTATCATATTTATGAAATGTTAAATGAAATGAATATGATAAAGAAATAGACACCCGACGCATGAATGACAGTTCACAAGAATGACAATACATACACGATGCAACACATATAACTTATGATGCAACGTAAGATGCAATGGATGCAAAACATTCACAACAGGGTGTTGATGCGGATGATCGTCTTATCGGGGCCGGGTATCGTCGCCGGTCACCCATCTCGTAACCCCCGGTTATCGTCGCCGGTTGGTTATCTTGTCGGAGCCGGTTTTCGTCGTCGGACATCCATCTCGTAATCGCCGGTTATCGTCGCCGGTCGATTGTCTCGTCGGGGCCGGGTATCGTCGCCGGTCACCCATCTCGTAACCCCGGTTATCGTCGCCGGTTGGTTGTCTTGGATCTCAGCCCTTCCCAGGGTGGTTAGTGTTTGGATCTCAGCCCTTCCCAGGGTTTGTTGATTGTTTGGATCTCAGCCCTTCCCAGGGGTCGTTGATTATTTGGATACCAGCCCTTCCCAGGGGTTGTTGATTTTTGGATACCAGCCCTTCCCAGGGATCGTTGATTATTGGATACCAGCCCTTCCCAGGGATTGTTGATTTTTGGATACCAGCCCTTCCCAGGGATCGTTAATTTTTTTGGATACCAGCCCTTCCCAGGGATCGTTGATTTTTGGATACCAGCCCTTCCCAGGGATTGTTGATTTTTGGATACCAGCCCTTCCCAGGGATCGTTAATTTTTTTGGATACCAGCCCTTCCCAGGGATCGTTGATTTTTGGATACCAGCCCTTCCCAGGGATCGTTGATTTTTGGATACCAGCCCTTCCCAGGGATCGTTGATTTTGGATACCAACCCTTCCCAGGGATCGTCGATTGTTTGTATACCAGCCCTTCCCAGGGATGTTAGTTGTTTGGATCTCAGCCCTTCCCAGGGTGTTAGTTGTTTGGATCTCAGCCCTTCCCAGGGTGTTAGTTGATTGGTTGGATACCAGCCCTTCCCAGGGTGTTAGTTGTTTGGATCTCAGCCATTCCAAGGGTGTTAGTTGATTATTTGGATACCAGCCCTTTCCAGGGGTTGTTGATTTTTGGATACCAGCCCTTCCCAGGGATCGTTGATTATTGGATACCAGCCCTTCCCAGGGATTGTTGATTTTTGGATACCAGCCCTTCCCAGGGATCGTTAATTTTTTTGGATACCAGCCCTTCCCAGGGATCGTTGATTTTTGGATACCAGCCCTTCCCAGGGATCGTTGATTATTGGATACCAGCCCTTCCCAGGGATCGTTGATTTTTGGATACCAACCCTTCCCAGGGATCGTTGATTTTTGGATACCAGCCCTTCCCAGGGATCGTTGATTTTTGGATACCAGCCCTTCCCAGGGATCGTTAATTTTTTTGGATACCAGCCCTTCCCAGGGATCGTTGATTTTTGGATACCAGCCCTTCCCAGGGATTGTTGACTTGATTTAAGTGATTTCTTGAAGTGGGATGTGTGATCGGCTTCTGTCCTGGATTTCCCACCAACATCGTCCATGTACCATGCCGTAAAAGCCATCACGATCTGATCATTTGTGAGGTTGAAAGCGACGTGCTTGTACTTTCCCCTGAAGATTTTTATTTTGATCGTACATGTATGCATGCAAAAGATGTTATGCACGATCCAGCAGATATGTTACGGATAGATGCATGTGCACAACATATGTTTGGATAGAAATGACCCCTGTTCAGTCAAATGATACGATTCGACAGTCGTCGTTGCTTGCCAACATTTGATTGGATCCCGCCTCGTCGTGACGTGTAGTTCCTAGACTTCAACATTGGTTTGGTACTCTGCCTGTTCTTGGTCGTCTTCATTTCATCGAGTTGAGACAGTCTGTTTCGCTCTCTGTAATGATCGACAGCTATGTTGGGCTCCTTAGCCTTTTGATCATTTCTGCTGGCCGATATGCTGTTGTCCCGCATTATATCATCCTTGTATATGCTCATGCACGTGGATCATTTGGATGTCGAGGCAGTGATAGTCAGGATTGGGGAGAAGCCCAATGACGAGAAGTTCTGTGCAGCCTCAGCTTCCTTCCATTTCACGATTCTTAACTGCCCCAGCCTTGACACGTGTTGTTACCAAGGATTTCCATCGGAAACTCGCGATGTTGACCGTGCTGAGTTATCCACAGCTCTGCAAGATCCTGCATATCAGATGACTAACAAATGCCAAAACTTGAAGGCTCGGGCCGTTAGTGTTAGTTCAACACAAAGATACTATAATCTCGACAAAAATGCAGTTAAAGCACATGAAATTGAATATCTATTGATCGCACAATCTAGCAAGTTGTGAACCGTGAATGCACTAGATTGGAAGTTTTTTTTTTTTTTCTTTTTTTTTTCAATCCCTCGTGCGTTGATGATTTTCTATTTGACGAGTTATGAAATCGTAAGAACACCTTCAAGCATTCATGGTCATTGTACGTGAGTGAGGTCGAATTCGAAAGAACTACCTTCCCTCGTCAAAGGCACTCTGTCTCCATTCTCGACAACGTCCTTAGCAGGATTGACGTCATATGACAAATGCACTGTGCGATGCAGCATTCAGTAGGGGTTTCTCTTTCCTGACTTTTTGTTTAAGGCCGAGAGTTTTTTCGTATTATCCTTTCTTTTTATTAGCCCACTTCACTTGTCTCGTTTTCTTAGGCTACTCAAAGTTACCCATTTAACGAGTTTTGGGGCATTAGGTGTGCAGACACCCCTTCGGGTTTATTTACTCGAGTAACAGAGGCCACGGTTCGAGACAAGCTAGTGGTTTGCACCATTCATTCTTTGCTTGACCTTGCGCAAGATTCGTTTTCTTAGGCTTGAGTTACCCATGTAGCGAGTGTTAGGCCGATGACTCCCAAACCAGACGGCTTTAGGGCACCAGATGTAGAGACACCCCTTAGGCTTAATTACTCGAGTAGCCCATGCCACGATTCGAATCTGCTCGGGCCTCCTCGACTGTAATGCTCGTTTTCTTAGGCTCTGAGTTACCCATGTAACGAGTGTTGGGCCAGCGACTCCCAAACCAGATGGCTTTAGGGCACCAGGTGTAGAGACACCCCTCGGGCTTAATTACTCGAATAACCCAGGCCACGATTCGAGACATTAGCTTGATAATCATTTATCGTCTGACTTGTTAATTTTAGCTTGATAATTATTGACTGTCTGACTACGTGTTAATCGCCATCAACATCGTCATAGTTTTATACCCCACAACTGAAAGTTTGTGCAAATGCAAAGTGAAGGCTGTCACATGAGGTCGATTCTGTCGCAAACGTTGCTTTGAATTAAGGCCTTGCACCCGATCAAAAGGTTGAATAGCTTTCTTCGTCTAATCATACTCACGATCGTGCTCCACGGTTGCTTGTCAGAGTTAATCCGATTTCTATCAAGCCAAATAAAATCCCCTTTCACGCGGATCACCGTATCCCGGGATAACTGTGCTTGACAAATGCCAGATGATCGTAACATTTGATGATGATGGTGCATGTTGACGAGATTGTTGCATGGGTGCCAATTTGCACGCCATCATTTCCTGGGTAGTTGACAAATGCCCCAACGTTAAGTTGTTTTTCTTGTGATCTCCCTCGTACTGGTTGCATCGGCATCTCACTGGGCTGACAAAAGATCCGGTCCTTTGACCTGTTGAAGGGTTTGGGGGATTTTTGATCCAGTGTTTAGTTGCTTTTCTTTTTTTTTTTTCTTTTTTTGCCCCTACTCCGGGTTCTTCGTGATCGTTTTGGGGGTTCTGATGTTTGATGGCGATGGTTTGGTCTAAGTCAGGTTTGGGTTTATCTTCGACCCATCCCTCGATCTCGTCAGGCGTATTGTCGATATATGTCTCGTTTTGCTCAATCGCCATCAGATCGAAATCTAGCTTTATACCAAAATCGTGATCCTCCTTCAAATTTGGCCATATTGCTTGTCAGGCTAGAATGCCTCAAATCGGGGTACTGCCATAAAACGGAAAATGCTTGTCATATATATAACACATTTCAGCACATGATCTTCCTTTTGGATAACATGACAAAATGACATGAGCGTGCAGGGATTTGAAATAAAACTCAGAATTTTAAAACCCACTGATCTTCTACTGGTCGGGATTCACTGCCATGCTTCTGGATTTACCCCCTTCCCCATCATGCTTAGGTAGAGGATTCAACATTTGGTGACCCTGGCTGTTCCACCACGATTTCCCCACTATCAATCAAGTCCTGAACTTTGTGCTTCAGCGTCCAACATTCCTGCGTATCATGACCAGGGGAACCTGAGTGATAGGCGCATCGCTTGTTTGGGTCAAATCTTCTTCCATTCGGGTCACTTGGGGGTGCCAAATCGACTATTTTCCTCTAGGCTATCAATACGGCCAACACCTGCTCAAGAGGATCCCCGAGTGGGGTGAATACTCGATTTTTCGAGGTCTCGAATCTTCTTCGCCCATCCGCCCTCTGATCAGTGAAGTTAGGCTGTCGGGACGGCCCCACTCTCTGCACCTGTACTGGAGGATTGTTTTTTGCCTTTCTAGATGATCCCTGCAGGATAAGGGAAACATCTTCTTCCTTTTTGTTTTGGACCCTACGGAAGGTGCTGCCATAGTTTCCGCTTCGGATTTGTTCCGCAGCCGTTTCCAAGGCCGTGAAATCCCGAATCTTGCCAGACTTCAACCCCATGTCCACCATTTCCCCGTGTTTTATCATCTCAGCAAAGGGTCTTCCAATCCCCGATATGACCCGTTCATAATACGGTGCCTCCTGAATATCTACGAAGGTCATCACCATCTCTGACTCGCTCATCGGGGGATTCACTTGTGCGGCCATACCCCTCCATCGTTGTGCATAATCCCTGAAGGATTCCCTGTGTTGCTTCTTAACTTTTGTCATTTGGTATCTATCCGGGGCCATTTGTGCCTGGAAGCTATACTGTGTTAAGAAGGTATGAGCCAACTCTTCCCAATTATGAATCCGGGCATTGTCAAGACGGGCATACCAGATTCTCGCTTCTCCCGTCAAACTCTTTTGGAAAAGTTGCATCCTTAGACCCTCATCCTCTGCATAAAATCCCAGCTCCCCAATGTAGATTTTCAAATGGGTATAAGGATCCCCTTTTCCATTGTATTTTTCAAATTCAGGGATTTTAAATTTCTCCGGGTATCTGGTTCCGGGGAAGACACATAAATCTGAATAGTTAACCCTGCCTAGGGACCCTATGCCCTTCATGGATTGGATGGTTTTCTCCATTTGTCTCATTTTCTTTCGCAGGTCATCCGTGTCTCCTTCTTCCGGGATAGTAATCACTGTCTTGTTTGGTACGGGAATGGCCCTTGGGATGACTGGCTCGCCCTTAGGTTGAGGTGAATCCTCCTTAGGTGGACCCTGTCTAGGCAACAATTGCTCCTTTAGCATTATGGCCATTTCTAACATCTGCTTCTTAAAGTCATCAAATTCCTCCCTAGATATGGAACCAGAATTAGTAGATGGAATATCAGCCATTTCAGATGTAGAGTTCTGGGCTCTTTTAGATTGCGAACGTGTTTGAGGAGCAATCCTACAGAGACAATGGTTCGAAGTTTAGTCCGGGGAAATGAAAGGATATGGATGCATGCTAAAACTGTAACTTTGAGTTTTGGGTTTTTTAATCTTTTTCTGCAAAACAGAAAGTTAGTAGTCTTTAAATGCAAAACAAATGCTAAACATGACTTTATTATGCCTCCCCAGCCATTCCCTGCAAAACATAGAGGTTAGTAATTTCTTTTGACAGAAAGGGAAGCATATATGGGTGGGATCAGGACATTTATACGTGTGAACGTAAAAGGGCATGAAGAGACTTCTCCTGCGTTGGGTTAATCTGAGGCTGACCTATCCTAGGGTTACTCTCACGGGCTTTTCGGCATGAAGGTCCCCAAATCTTCGCAATCTACTCGTCTGAATCCTTTCGATTGGAGCGGATTTGGGTGGTGCGTTTCCTGAGCCATCTCCGGGGAGCAGCCCCTTCGAGTCCAGTAATAAGCAACCGACAGGTTCGCCTCAGGAGGAGGTACTCTCTCAACATACATTCACATTCATCGTCCTCACCGCATGCAAATGATTTCTTTAAAGTAAAGCCATTCCATTCAATCAATCATTCATTGGACAAAAGCACACATTCACACAACAATAAGTAAAACAAGTCAAAATATCGCACATACATACACATTTATGAATTTTTAAAGGGTATGATAACATCAAGATTTGAACGCGGCTTAAGCCCTCTAATGTCCCCAGCGGAGTCGCCAGCTGTCGACGCCGGTTTAATCCGCTTATGCGGTGATTTGTTACCCTTTCCAATTTTAGCCTTTTTATTAGATGATTTTGGGGAAAAGATCGGCATTGATGTCGACGGGGTTTTGAAAGATCGTTTTTTATGATGAGCCAATTAACCAGAGTCGCCAGTTGGTATATTTGAAATGGATGTACCAACTCATCCGAGTTTCATTTTTGTAAATCGCTGGCTCATGTGTGACTCCGAATTAATTGGTCTGCGAACCGAGATTCATAGAGTTCGGGGGCTTGCTTAAGCGAGGGGAAGGTGTTAGGCACCCCCCGACCTCCGTGAAAACACGGTTACCGCAATCTTGATGCTTTCCTATCCTTTGATTCATGAAATGTGTGTGTGGGTGTATGTGTGTGTGCTTATGTGAATGTTGTGGTGAGTGTTTTTTTCATGAGAAAAGATAAATCGTGTTTTATTTTGGGAATGTTTTTAGAACGTCGTTTCTGTTTGTGCGAGAGAGCTTCCTTATTCATGAGAAAGGTTTGATTTTATTTGTCAAAAGCTATGAGATTTTTATTAGGTGTCATTTTGGCAAAAACAAGAGTTTTATAAACCTTTGTCAAAATAGGAATCGAAATCTATACGTTGCTTTCGTAAATACAATGATGGGCAACTTCTAGGATCTCTTTAACCCTATGCACAAAGGATTAATAAAACATTTCGTTCATTCAAAAAAGCCATTTTTGGTGATGTTTGAAAATGATTTTCTTTGGCCTTCTCGTTTAATAGGAATCGACATTCATTAGCATTTCCAATTCTTATCCTCGTGACGCTAATATCCTACTTTGATTGATTTTAGAAAAATCTTTATTGTTTTGGCTTTGAAATCTTTTGTTTGGTGTTACAAATCAAATTAAACATCAAAAACGCGTAGGGGGATATTCACGGGCATGTAAGCCATCAAAATACCCCGAACGCCAACAATCACATATTTCACTATTACGGGGCCTTAAACCCGATTCTCGCCTTGGCGTCGTTTTAAGGCCCGACAATTACATCTTACAATAAAGGATAATCGATCCTATTACATCCACCAAAATTGTCCATCATCGGATTTGGACCACGGGGTCGCGTTCCTAGGCTCACATCCACAATTTCTACACACTCACAAAATGGATATTACAAGAATTAAACAAGCTAAAATCATCAAATGGATATCATCGGGTCATTAGGAAGAATTTTGTTCATTGGGAACCCTCACTAATAATCCTCAATCCTTATATCCTCAATAATATACAAAGAAAATTACATATAATATAACCCAAATGACCAAAAGTTTAGCAAAATGATATAACGAAAATGCTATAAAAGAGGGCTTTTCACCTTGCAAATGTTACCACAATTCGTACAAACTCGTATATTGAATGAAGTAGAAAATATATATGCTACAATCTAATCAAAAGAGTATAATTTCTCTCTTTTTTCTCTCTTTTCTCTCCTTTCCCGAGCTATCTTTGTTGCTATTTTTCTCTTCCTTTTCTTCCCAAAACTGCTGCTGTCCACCCCCTGGATGAAATGAAGAAACTGAGCTGAAATAGGCTGGCCTAGGGCAGCCGCAGATTGATCTGCGGCTTGGCCGCAGATTGATCTGCGGCTGGCTGGCCCACCAGCCACTCAGCCTGGTTTCGAGTTCCGTGTTTCGAGTTCCGTGTTTTCAAAAGGCGCACTCATTGGCCGCAGATCAATCCGCGGCTGGCTGGCTTGACTTTCTCGATTTTCGTGTTACGCCTCAATTCTCGTGTCGTGACGTCGGTTTTTGCCGACATGTTCGTATTTTGCAGTCCGGGAATTACTGGGAGACGTGCCACATCATTCGGGAATGCTCACATCGGACAGCCCTGTTGTCACGTCGGTTTCGGTTGTAAATCGTCGCGGTGGCGTCGAGTGTTCGTACTTGTCCATCTTTTGCTCTCGCAGGCCGGTTCATTTGACGGATTTGCCCTCCTGTCAGGGTTAGTATACGAAGTGCAAAATTTGGGTGTCTACAATTGGTTCATATTCTGTAACATGCTTATAGTCAGCTTTATATGGTCGTAAAACTGACACATGAAATACATTATAGTCAGCTCATATGCCACTTCTCCTACCCGTCTTAGCATTTCGAAAAGTTCGATAAGTCATGGACTTAACTTTCCCTTCTTTCCGAAGCGTATCTTCCCTTTCCAAGGCGATACCTTCAAAAATACGTATGACCCGACTTCAAAATCTCTTTTCTATCGATGTTGATCTGCATACTTCTTCTGTCGATCTTGGGCCATTACCAATCGTGTACGTATTAACTTAACAACGTCCGCAGTCTGCTGCACCAATTCTGGTCCCAACAGTCGGCGTTCCCCCACCTCGTCCCAACATAGTGGCGTTCTGCACTTTCTTCCGTATAACGCTTCATAAGGCGACATGCCTATACTTGCGTGATAGCTATTATTATAAGCAAATTTGACGAGTGGTACGTGCTCATCTCAACTTCCTTTGAAGTCCATGACATATGCCTTCGACATATCTTCTAAGGTCTGCATTGTTTTTTCGCTCTGGCCATCAGTTTAAGGATGATACACCGTACTCAACCTCAACTGTGTCCCCATATGCTCTTGTAAGCTCTTCCAGAAATTCGACGTGAACCGCAGATCCCTATCCGACACAATTGAAACTGGCACTCCATGTCCGGAAATAACTTCCTTGACATAAAGTTTAGCTAACTTATCTAAGTTAAACTTTACCTTAATTGGCAAGAAATGTGCCGACTTGGTCAATCGATCAACTATAACTCACATAGCGTCAAACCTTCTTTGCGTAACTGGAAGTCCTACCACGAAATCCATCGTGATATGCTCCCATTTCCACTCTGGAATTTCTAATGGTTGCAACAACCCACTTGGCCTTTGATATTCGGCTTTGACCTTCTGGCAAGTCAAACACCTACTTACGCATTCTGCGACTTCTTTTTTCATATTCGGCCACCAAAAATATTGTCGGAGGTCTTGATACATCTTGTTACTACCTAGATGTATCAAGTATCTCGAACAATGGGCCTCTTGCAAAACCTCTTCCTTCAGCTCCGGTTCTGACGGAGCCCAAATTCTTCCTTCAAATCTAATAACTCCCTCGTTATCGAGTTTATACTTAATTTCCTCACTATCGAAAATTCTCTTTTTGATCTTGTCACACTCCTCGTCTTTGAGTTGTGCCTCCTTTACTCTGTCCAGAATAGATGGACAAGTCTCCATCACATATAATTTTTTGTCTAATTCCCTCAGAAATTTCACCTCCAACTCTATTTTCATCATCATTGCTATCAGCTCTTCTTAAGTTGTTAACATCGACAACTTTTCCCAACCCTTTCTGCTTAAGGCGTCGGCCACCACATTTGCTTTACCTGGGTGATATAGAATATCACAATCATAATTATTGATCAATTCTAACCACCTCATTTGCCTCATATTCAACTCTTTCTGCGTGAAGATATATTTTGGACTCTTATGGTCTGTATATATTTCACACTTCTCGCCATACAGGTAATGTATCCAAATCTTCAAGGCAAATACTACCGTTGCTAACTCCAGATCGTGAGTAGGATACCCCTTCTCATAATCTTTCAACTGTCGTGATGCATACGCAATGACCTTGTCATGATGCATAAGCACACACCTCAGTCCTTTATGCAAAGCATCACTATACACCACAAAGTTACCAGTCTCATCCAGTAAAGATAAGACCGACGCAACACTTAATCTTTTCTTGAGCTCCTGAAAGCTCTCCTCACACTTTTCGGTCCACAGAAACTTTACCGACTTTCTTGTCAAATTTGTCAATGGGGTAGCTATCTTCGAAAAATCTTGGATAAATCTTCGATAGTATCCCGCTAACCCTAGGAAACTACGCACTTCAATTGGCATCTTTGGCTGCTCCCAGTTAATCACCGCCTCCACCTTCGCTGGATCAACAAATATTTCATCTTTGTCGATCACATGCCCTAAAAATTGCAACCTCTCTAGCCAAAATTCACACTTAGTGAACTTAGCATACAACTTCTCCCTTCTTAGTGTTTCCAACAGTAACCTTAGATGTTCAGCAAGATCCCCCCATGTCTTAGAATAGACCAGGATATCATCTATGAACACTACCACAAATTTGTCCAAGTATTGCTTGAACACTCTATTCATCATATCCATGAATGCGGTTGACACATTCGTCAACCCGAACGACATTACCAAAAACTTGTAATGACCATAACGAGTCCTGAATGCCGTCTTTGATACATCCTTGCTCCTGACTTTCAACTGGTGATACCCAGTCCTCAAGTCAATCTTCAAAAAATATTTTGCGCCCTTCAACTGATCAAACAGATCATCGATCCTGGGCAACGGGTACTTATTCTTAATTGTCACTTTGTTCAACTCCCGATAGTCGATACAAAGTCTCAACGACCCATCCTTCTTCTTCACGAACAACACTGGTGCTTCCCACGGAGACACACTCGGCTGAATATACCTTTTATCTAATAATTCTTGAAGTTGAATCATCAACTCTTTCATCTTATATGGTGCCCTTGAAACTAGTGTCGTACCAGTCACAACATCTATCATAAACTCGATCAGCCTATCCGGCAGAAGACCTGGTAATTCATCTGGAAATACATCCGCGAATTCATTTACTACGAGTATCTGACCCATATCTGACTCCACTCGTTGGGTATCTACAATGTAGGCTAAATAACCCACACATCCTTTCTTAAGCAATTTCCTTGCTTTCATGATCGTTAGACAACATGAGTGCCTTGGCGACTTACTACCATGAAACACTACCTTAGAATGCTTCACAGTTTTAAGGTTTACTAACTTCTTATGGCAATCTATTACTGCTCCATGGTTGAATAACCAGTCCATTCCCAGAATTACATCGAATTCCTCAAGCTGAATCGGAATTAAATCTACCGATAGTTCATGTCCCCGTATTTTAACGCAACAATTTCGATAAACATGCTCAACAGGGATTACTTCTTTGTTCGCAACTTCTATGTGCAGGGAGGTCTCTAGATTCTCTAGAGGCATACTTAATCTCCTAGCAAATTCATATGATATGAAAGAACAGGTTGCACTCGAATCAAACAATACATAAGCATTAATATTATTAATCGGAACGATACCTGAAACTACATCAGCAGATGCCACTGCATCTTGGACCGTCATGTTGAAGGTCCGAGCTGTCGGTTTATTTGGTGCAGCTGGACCTGCTATTGTCAGCTTCCCACTGTTGTTCCCCTTGTTGTCGCTCCCTCCGTCGGCTCCCTTCTTTGGGTAGTTCCTTGCCATATGGTCTACAGAACCACAGATAAAACACCCACTGCTCTTCTTAGGATTGGGGCAGTTAGGAGAGATGTGTCCCTCCTGCCCGTATTTGTAACACACTGCCTTACCGTTCAGGCACACTCCTGAATGGTTCTTTCCGCATGTCTTGCATGCTTCGAACCTTTTCTTAGGTCCCCCTTGTCTATTTTCGGTATTCCCAAAATTGTTCCACTTCCTCTTCTGGCCTGAGCCACTTCCACTGCCCGCTTCGGTCTTGACTGATCCCTTAGTCTTACCATTATTCTTCCTTTCCTTATTGTAGAGACTCAAAGCCTCACTTCCTCCCTCGGTTATTATAGCATTTTCCAGGATCGTTCCCCAAAAGACCCTATCTGCAACATAGACAACTTGTGGTAGAGCCAGGGTTTCAATACCTGTTTGAACCTTCTTGTTGTCCTCTCCTCCGTATCAACCTGTTGCGGAGAAAAACGTGCCAGTTCGTTGAACTTGGTTGCGTACTGGGACACTCTCATGTCCTCCTGCTTTAAATTTAGGAATCGCATTTCCATACGACTCTGCAGGCTCTGAGGGAAATAGTTCTCGAAGAATATCTCCTTGAACTTTTCCCAAGCAACAACACATAGTCCAGCCCGACTCTAGTTGGCCTCCCACCAGAAGTTGGCCTCACCTTTTAATAGATAAGTAGCAAAAACCGTTTTCTGCCCCTCACTTACCCTGGCTATCACAAACGCCTTCTCGTCTCCTTGATCCATGACTGAGCCTCTATAGGCTCGGTGGTTCCTCAAAATTCAGGAGGTCCCACACTCTTAAACTCCATAAAGTTGGCCACTGGCACAACTGGTGGAACTATATTAGCATTAGCAAGATTTCTCTGCTGGAATGCCCCTAACAGTAAATCAATAAATTGCTGCATCGGGTTCTCTTGACCCCCACCCTCATTTTCGGTTTCGGGCTCTTCACTTACTTCTCTTTGTGTTCTAGGTCTTCCTTTGCCCCTCCATCGTGGCAGCATTTTCTGTTTAATAAAATAATATTATTATTATTATTATTTTCTCATCTCTTTTTTTTAAAGCATTCTTATTTAATGCTAACACATACACATCACAAGCATATTTAATAAAACTTTATATTAATATACTTCATTTCCTTACACATATATAGCTATCTGCTATATTTACATGGCATAGCACCTCTGGCTATATACTTCTACATCCCTCTATTAAACACAAAAAGATGGGATTTACCTATTCTAATCCTTAACTTGTACAAGAGTTAGGATTTAAAAAATTTATTCCGCTATGTATATAAAAAGCTGGGATTCACATCATTCAGATATACACACACATACACACACACACACACACACACATATATATATATATATATCTATTATACTAATCTATGCTAGACCCCTAGCAATGGCACTCGTGCGCTCTTCCCCTGCTATAGCCACCACCCTCTACCGAGAGATGGTGTGAAAGGTTTGTCCCTCTTCTGTCGGGAAAAAGACTACCATGTCTGTGACACGATCAAGGGATGTCGTGTACGCATAGTGCATCTTGTCAGCCTTACGCTTGTGCACTCTCACCTCCTACTCAAGATCCTTCGCCTGATCATGAGCCCTTTGTCGGTTGAGGATCTCCTCCTCCTAGTAGGCATTTATCGCCTGCTTCTCCATGTGAAGGTCATAAGCCTTCACCTCGTAGAGTAGAGCCCGGTTCTCAGCGTCGTGGAGCTTAATGTTTAGCTCTGAGTTTCGGTCAATCAGGTAGTGCACCAGCACTCCCAACTGAACTAATGCTTCCCTAACCTCGGGGTTCACCTCCTCCTCCTCAGAATCCTCGGATTCCACTGCTGCGGTCGGTACTCTATGAGCCTCCGGTCCTCCTAACATCCTTGTTGCTGCCACTCCAGCTAATGCACTGACTATACCAGGTGGCGGTCCAGACTCTTCCCCATGCTCAGACGGGTCCTCCTCAGACTTACTCTCAATCAGCACCACCGGCACTGGCTCGGGTGCTAATATAGGCGGAGTAACCAGCTCCTCAGCTATGACATGTAGTCTTGATATACATCATATCCTGGCATCTACAATGAAACAATTTGTCTTGATTAGTAAATATCATCAAATAACATTTGATATTATAAATAATAGTTCAATTTATATTACTTTTACTTCTTTACACTTTTATTGATAAATTTCCTCAATTCATCTCTTAACAAACTCTAGCTGAGTTTTGTTTACTATCTGACTTCTCTAACTTTTCTAAGGTTATAGCCTAAGGTGCCCCACCTAAGGTTTCTAACCTACAACTTTGATACCAACCTGTGACGCCCCCAAATCCGAGTATCTTTAAACCTCGGATATGGTACTCCACGGTACTAGACATAACTACATCCATTCATGCATTCAATCTAATAAGACGGTAATTACTAGATATTACAGACTTATTATTACAAACCCAAGTTCTAAGTCCTTTAAATCTTTAATACATGATAATTAACATATTAATAATTACAATAATCATATCTATTACAGATAGGTCTGCTATCTTTTACTCGTTCATCTTCCCTTTGCCTTTGTTCTTACCAGAACCTTCAGCACGCTCGGTTTTCGCTGAAACATTTAATTAAAGCAAGAATGAGCATTTACATGCCCAACAAGTATAACTGTTGTATATAAAACAACAAAATCAAGAATTATGTTTTTATACTTCTAAACCTTGAACAAGTGAACAAAAGTTGTGAAAAGATCTCGAATAACAGGAAATTACTTCCTTTTTGTTCAAAACATATTTTTGACACAACATACTGACTTTTGCTGAGCGATCATAACACCAAGAATTTTTATTTTCATTTGAAAAGGGTTTGAACAACTATTCCACTGTAAACCGACATGACTTACGGGCACGTTGGGTGATATCAACCTGTTGCACCCTGTATTGATCAATACTATTTAGTGAACGACTGACTTTGCATTCATACCGTCACCCAACAATTATGTCGGCAATACAAAAACAATTCCCCAATATTAGGGTTGTTCATTCTTAGACCGAATTCGCACTAAATACAATTGGTTTGAAAGCTCTACTTAAACCAATAACATTTTAGAGGATTATATTGAAATCAATAAAATGTTGTAACATGTGTCTAGCCGATACAATTGGCATTGACATACTTCTTAAACGGTTCATGCATATCAGACCTTGAAAGCTTGAACAATTCATATGTTATAACTAAGCTTGAACAATTTATGCATTATAGCATAGTTGAACACTTATACAACTAACAAAGAGTCTATATAAGTCTGAAGTTTACACAATCAATAAACATTGCGTAAACCGACGCATACATAGAAATTATTCATAAGAATATACATCCACATACTTAAAAGTAACATTTAAATGAAGATTGAACGAAGTTAGAATACTTGCCTTAGCGGTCTTTAATACTTTAGCGTTAATCGCCCTTTGTAAGTCCTACACATTCAGTGCACATAGACATACCAATTAGCCACGTATAGACGTTATTTATGGTTTACAATAACTCCAATCCAGGTTTTATTTATAACGTCCGTTTCATTAAAAATCGGAACACGTTTTAAGTTTGGCAACACTTGCCCCGGCGTTTCGACGCTTGCACGTCATACACCCAACCCTGACAGCTCAAATGCCTAAGCTATATGCCAAGGCATAGGTTTAGCACGCTTTTAAAAAGCATACACGACTTCTTAATTAATGTTAAGTCTTTTACGTTTCATAGTGTTCGTGTTTTAGGACTTAAAACAATCTCTTTTATCGTCGTAGGCATTACACGTTACGTACGCGAACTCCTGATGCTCGACTACTCAGCAGCCTAACCTGGGAAACTCCTGGCTCACCTCCCAACCCATAGGCAGCGTAGCTGCGCCCATAGGCAGCGCAGCTGCGCTGAGCCTTGGTCAGCTTAACCTGATTTTTACACTCTGGAGTGCTTATTTTGCACTACCGTAACTTCGTCATCCCATCTCAGAATGAGTCCGTTCTTGAGCCCTTTTCTTCCTTGTAACAACCTCAACAATTTTTCCCGAAAAGAATAATTTTCTGGTTTCCTAGCAAGCCTAGAAATTGGCTCAAAAGTCCTTCCAGGGACTAATTTTCATAAAGTGACGTTTTTAACGTCAAACCGTTAAATTAACATAACTCACTTATCCGAACTCGGATTGATTTAGTTCTCGAGCCTACGACTCACATATTTCGTATACTATAAAAGCCCTATAGTTTTGGACTTTTTCGGACAACTTATTTACATGCTAACTTGGTCCAAAGTAGTCCCGAGCTAGGGTTTTTGACTATATAACTATTTCTATGAAAAATTCGCCATAACTTCGTTATGGCGTATTTTTCCTCCATTCCAAATGGAACCTTTCACCCATCTTTCAAGGTTTATAAACAAAAGACATAACAACAATAATTTATATCCTTTTTAAGTCCTCTAAATAAGTCTTTTCCATTCCTTACGCAAAGGCTTATGATTTTTAGTTATTCATTCACTTTCATGGCATTTACCGGTAGTTTTACAAGGTTATCAACCATCACAACTACCTTATCTCTCCAAGATCCTTCAATGATCTATCATCACAATAACAACCACTAACAAGTACTTCATAATTATATTACAAAGCTTTAAATCTACAAAACTATAAAAAGAAAAAGATAAAGAAGCTAGGGTTTGTTATTCTTACCTTTTTTTTGTTCTTGCTTTTACTAGCTTAAGCTTGGATAATGGATGATCAAAGCTTGCCAATCCTTCTATTTTCCTTCTTGGATGATCTCTAACACTCTCTCTTGTTTCCTCTCCTTTCTTTCTACGCTCTCAAGCTTTCTCTTGCTTTCTCTTTTATTTTCTCTCTAGCTCTTGGAATGGAAGATGGATGAAATGGCTAAGTCTTGGCTAACCTAGCTTATTTCTCCCACCAACTAACCTAACCACCCATGGTTTAGGTTAACTCAATGCAAGGTTTGGGGACCAAATTATTAGCTAAGTCCTTATTTGGCTAACAAAAATAAGATGAAAGGAAGCAAGCATTTAAGGCTCCTTTCCTTGGATAAGAAATTACCATTTTTGGCAAGTGACTCACCCCCCTATGGTCCCCCTAGCCCATATGGCCGGTCACCTCCTCCTCTTGCCCCTCATGACTCATCTTTCTTCATTCATTTAACCACATGACAATTAATAACCAAGTGACACATGGCCTACCTTGTAATGACATTAAGGAACTAGGGTTTAACCCTAAGGCTTAAGTTATGGCTCAACCCTAGCCAAGCCATCACCAACCCTTGGGTCAACTCTTGGCTCAACCCTAGCCAAGCCATCTCGAACCCTAGCCAAGACATTTCAAACCCTATGCTCAATTCGGCTCGGTTACTTTTTCAAACTTAGTTTCGATTTCTAGTTTCTTTCCAGTTAACTCTCATGACTTATTTAGTTAGTAAAAAGTCCATTTTGCCCTTTCATATAATCGATTAGGGTTTACATACCCGAACTTAGTCGGTTACCCAATTTCTTTCTAGTTAGATATTCCTAACTCGTCCCACGTGCGAAAAATCGCGAAATTTCTTTCGTCGATTTTATTAGAGATTACATCTCCCGTCCTCAGATAAATGTGATCTCGTGGTTCGAAAATTCGAAAATTCGAAAATTCGAAAATTCGAAAATTCGAAAATTCGAAAAACAAAAAAAAAGTCTTTAGCGTGAATATTGTTTTTACGATTTTTTCTCAATTTTTTTTTTATTTTCCACATTTACCCTTTTAACACTTAAAAATGCTCACATAACACGTAGTGTGGTCATACAACGACCATAAGTCACATAAAACACAAATTATCCAAAAAAATCTCATTTTATTAGAAAATGTCATATAAATCTTATTTACAAAGATTGTTCGATCATCGCGATCATTACAAATTTTATGAACCAAATCTAAGCAACTTAATACTCGACTCTACTCGGTTCATTTACACCCCTAGAGCTAGCTAGTAGCTACCTTGAGAGTTAAATTCTATCTTTAGGAATTTTTAAAAAATAAAAAATAAAAAATATGAGAGCACATAAATTTTTATTTAATTTGGTGATGTATGTTACGCTCTGTCTTGGAGTTTTAATTTAGAGAAAAAAGAAAAGAAAGTGAAGAAAAAAAGAGAGGTGTGTCTTCGAGTTTTTGTAGTAAAAGAGAAAAGAAGAGAAAGTTAAGTAAATGTGTGTTTTGGAGTTTAAGTTGAAAAAGAAAAAAAGGGTGGGGGATATTTACTTCTCACTCATTACTCATCAGAAGAAAGTCAGAGAAAATAAAAGGTGTTTATTTATTCTCTTTCTGTCTCTTGTTTAATTTTTTTTTTCTTTAACTAAAAAACTCCCGGACACAATGTTAATGTCTTTATAGTACTGAAAAATAAAAAACAAAAATCAAAAAATAAATTTAGTTTACACGATTATAATTACAATACTCCACAATCCAAAATTAAATGAAATTTTACATACTCTACTTGCATACCTTTTCAATTTGTATTGATGGAATTTCTTTAAATGCCTATATAAAAGAATATATTCAGAGCAAGACAACCTACTCATGTTCTATTCTATTTTGAGAGAGTAAATCAAATAAAATTAATAAAAATATAATTTTATGTAAATAATATTTAATAATTCTACTAAATATTTATAAAGAATCAAACAATTGAGAATTCAATACCTCGTTTGAGGAATTTAATTTTAATGTCTGACAGTTACACTCAAAACAGTTTTTTTCTCCTATGCAATTAATGTTGAAACTAAAAAGTTTATCCACTAATTAAACAGGAGAAACCTGACGAATACAATGTTTTCTGTATTAAATTGCCAATGTTGAAAAAATAAAAAGTTTTGCCACTAATAATTTGATAAGAAAACCTACTAAAATTAATTACAATGTGTTGTTGAATTTCAAGGGTTTATACTACACACAACAATTAATTCTAGGTCGAGATTAAAACCTTATTCTAAATAGGAATTATTCCTTATTACTAATTTTGGATTGAAATTACACCTCATTATTGATTTTGGGTACAGACAACATAGATGCCCGATCGAAAAGAAATGGATTTCTAGGTGTAAAGCTTCAGTCACGTGGCAAAAGGCAGAACAAAAGCATTAGATGATAGCAACATTGATGGATCAAGGGACAGGTTGTTGAGTAGTATTTTTACTATTTACTGTTTGTTATTTCTTTCTGTTCAATAAGTCTTAGTCAATAGGAGTTTACCAGTTCTTTAGGAGTATCCTAACGGCAGTTTGTTATTAAAGGGATTTGGTTTGTTATTTTTCTGATTTGCTTGTTACTGTACTGCTATATATATCTCATCTGTTAATGAATAAAGTATCAAAGTCATTCAGATTCAACTTGTTTATTGCTTTATATTCAAACTAGTTTAACATTGTGGTATCAGAGCCCCCACTGTGCCTGAGGTAGAAAGAAAGAAGCAGCAGCTTACTTGCAGCAGCAAGGACTTATGGCATTAGACAACAGAAATTATGTGCAACATGCCATTCCTCGATTTGACGGCCACTACGATCACTGGAGTATGCTCATGGAGAATTTCTTGAGATTAAAGGAGTACTGGAGTCTTATAGAGGGAGGAATTGTTGATCCAACTGGCGAAGACAATGATTTAGTACTGTCAGACGCTCAAAAGAAAGCATGGGAAGATCAGAAGCTGAAAGATCTTAAGGCAAAAAACTACTTGTTTCATGCCATTGATTGAACAATCCTGGAGACCATCCTTGAGAGAGATACCTCTAAGCAGATTTAGGATTCCCTGAAGAAGAAGTATCAAGGCTCAGCAAGGGTGAAACGAGCGCAGCTTCAAGCTCTTCGCAAAGAGTTTGAAGTCATTGTTGCCAGATTTCACAATCAACAATTACGTGCAAGTATACACGATCAACAAGTAATAAAGTGATAAGATAGAGTGTCGAACCCACAGGGAATCTCTGTTCAATAATTTTCAACTACTAGTATTATATCAATTCAATTTTATTTAAACAATCACAATTTGTATAATGATTAAAACTAATTAAATTAAAACTAAGAATAAAAACTAACACAAAGGTTGAAATTCAGATTTTTAAAGGCTTAAGACTACAATATCCCCAATTATATAATACAAATTAATTATCCAATTCATCCAATTATTAACTTCAATAGAGTTGTTAACAGGAATTCAAAGTTATTCATAAGCCCTTTCCCAAGTGATCAAATAAAATTATCTAACTCAATTAATTCTGCGATATTCCTATGCAAAACTAAAGGATTAGATTCATTAAGCACCAATTCCCAATAGTTACATGTAGCAAAGAGATATCCCTATTCATTTCACAACCCCAATTATTCATCCCATGCAAATAATTAAGAATACATGCTATCACATTCAGATCTAACCCTAGATTTCATCTCCCGAATTCATCTAAAGTATCCCGCTAATTGTTGATCAGACAATTACTCAATAAACACAAAATATGATAGACAACTCAATATTAGATAATAACTGGAATCAAATAGATAACTAATCCATAAACATAAAAGATTCAATTGTAGCCTTAATTGCAAATTTAGTTCATACTGAAAATAGAAATCATGAATTCCAAATAAGTCATCACAATTAAATTACAAATCTAAGATAGAGGATAAGAAAAACTCAGTGGAAGTTTTTCAATCTTCAAGTCTCTAATCTGAATTTCTTGCGATGCTTTCTCAGTCTCCAATCTCCCAATTCAACTCTGTATCTCAATCCTTGCGTATGTGTGTAACTATGAATGTACCATGTATGTGTGTATCTAAGTATGTTCCCCCATGTATCCTCTCTATTTCCATCTCTCTATCTCTTTTATAGTTTGTGAATCAAATCAATAGAAAGAATCCAATTCCAAATCAATTTCCCAATAGAACTGAACTAAAATATTTTTTCCTTTCCACGCATTCTCGCCCCGGCGAGAAATTCTTTTGTAAAATCCTCGCCCTGGCGAAGTTGGGCAGAGAGGTTCTCGCCCCGGCGAGAAATTTAAGCCTGAGATTCTCGCCCCGGCGAGAAAATATTTTCTGCTTCGACGTCTGTTGGTAAAATGACCATAACTTGTGATCCGGGAGGAGTTACGAGGCCTGCCACCTACCAAATCGAAGATATTGACGAGATCTACAACTTTCATTCTTTGAGAATTGAGAGATTCAGGCCGGAGCATGGTTGAAATTGAGCTTGAAGTGGCTGTTATGTAAATGACAACTCCAAACCTTGATCTCTGTTGATAAAAATGTCATAACTCTCGCATCCGAACTCCGATTGAGGTGATTCAAGATGTTCCGGAAAGCTAAGAAGAAATCTAAAATAAAATCCAAGTTTCAAACCAAGAACATGCATCTATTTTAATGTTAAAAGCCCTGTAATCTTCCCTTCTCGCACTTGCTCGTATGTTGTACTCCAAGAGATGTTCGAATTGCGTTTCCTTGCTCATTCCTACAAAATAACATAAAAACACTATAAATATCTAATACTAACTTAAAATACTTAAGAACTAACAAATTATCAAGTCAAACGTACTTAATTCGTAAGTATAAAACCTACTCATCAGTCATTCATATGAAAGAAGGAGAGATTGTAACAGATTATTTCTCAAGGGTGCTTGCCATTGCCAATAAGATGAGGATTCATGGTGATAAAACGGAGGATGTCACGATAGTGGAAAAAATTCTTCGATCCATGACCACCAAGTTTGCTTATGTGGTCTGTTCGATCGAGGAATCAAATGATGTTGATAAATTATCTGTGGATGAGCTACAAAGTTCTTTACTGGTGCATGAACAAAGAATGGGCAGCAACGTCATAGAGGAGCAAACTTTGAAGGTTGCAACCTATGGAGAAACAACTACTTGGAGAGGATCAGGAATAGGCCGAGGTTGGAACAAAGGAAAAGGAAGAGGCAGAAATTCTTTCAATCCAGCTGACAAATCAGGTATTGAGTGCTACCGTTGTCACACGTTAGGTCATTATCGTTCTGAATGTCCTATAAAGTTTAGCACAACAAAGGAGGAGAACTCTAACTTTGTTGAGACAGAAGAAGAGGTGCTGCTGATGGCTTATCATGACAACGAGGTACCGCTTTCAAATAAATGGTACTTAGACTCTGGATGCAGCAACCACATGTGTGGGAATAAAACCTTGTTCTCTGAATTGGATGAGTCTTACAGAGACACTGTCAAGCTTGGAAATAACACAAAAATTACTGTTATGGGGAGAGGAGACATCAAACTCAAGGTCAGAGATCATACGGTGACAATCTCAGATGTCTTTTATGTTCTGGAGCTGAAAAGTAATCTCCTTAGCATAAGGCAGTTGCAAGAAAAGGAATTTTCTATTACCATTCAAGGAAGCTGCTGTCAAATCCGTCATCCAAAGAAGGGTCTGATTGCACAAGTGAATATGACGGCCAATCGACTATTCCCACTACATATTGGAGATGATATGCAGACATGCCTTTCTTCAAGAATTCAAGATACTACTTAGCTGTGGCACTTCCGCTACGGCCACCTGAATTTCATTGGCCTAAGAACTTTGCAGCAGAGAAACATGGTGATGGGACTTCCTCAGATTACATGTCCATCAAGAACTTGTGAAGAATGTGTTGTGGGGAAGCAGCATCGTGACCCCTTTCCACGAAAGAATGTATGGAGGGCTAAATAAGTATTATAGCTGATTCACTCCAACATCTGTGGGCCAATTGACCCAGTGTCAAATGGCGGGAAGAGGTACTTTATTACTTTCATTGATGACTATAGCAGAAAAACATGGATATATTTCTTGGAAGAAAAGTGTGAGGCCCTTGTTATGTTTAAAATCTTTAAAGCTTTAGTTGAGAAATCTATGGGAAAAGCAATTAAAATTCTTCGCACAGATCGTGGTGGTGAATACAATTCACAAAAGTTTGCAAGTTTTTGTGCAATGCATGTGATTCGCAGGCAACTTACAACAACATATTCACCACAACAGAATGGTGTAGTGGAGAGGAAAAATCGCACAATTCTAAATATGGTGCGAAGTATGATGGCAAGAAGGAATGTCCCAAAGAGTTTCTGGCCAGAAGTAGTCAATTGGAGCATTCATGTGTTAAATAGGAGTCCTGCTCTTGCTGGGAAGGACATGACTCCAGAAGAGGCGTGGAGTGAAAAGAACCCTACTGTTCACAAAGGAATGAAGTGTATCTTCCTTGGAGTGAGTGAAGAATCCAAGGCATATAGGCTATTTAATCCTATTACAAAGAAGATCATAATCAGCCGTGATGTCTTATTTGATGAAGAAACTTCGTGGGAATGGAATTGTGTTGAGCAGCAGCAAGTATCAGTCACTCTTGATGAAGAGGGTGAGTCAAATCAACAACTATCAGCTAATGAGGTTCCCTCGCCAACAACTCCAACTGTGGTTACTCCAAATGAAGATCAATCCTCAGGTGCACAGGGCCAAAGAGATCAACATACGAGAAGAAGACCGATATGGATGCATGATTACGAGAGTGGTGGAGAGCTCTTAGATGCTGAAACCTTGGCCCATATAGCTCTATTTGCAGATTGTGATCCTATAGCATATGAAGAAGCAGCAAAGGAGGCTAAGTGGCAAAGAGCTATGGACTCAGAAATTGAAGCCATAGAGAGGAACAACACCTGGGAACTAACCGATCTTCCAAAAGGGCAGAAAGCAATCGGTGTGAAATGGGTGTACAAAACTAAGATCAATGAAAAGGAGCAGTGGACAAACATAAGGCACGGCTGGTTGCTAAGGGGTACAAACAGAAGTTTGGAGTGGATTATAAGGAAGTGTTTGCTCCAGTGGCTAAGATGGATACCATCCGACTTGTGATTTCGATGGCGGCACAACACTCATGGCCTATTTATCAACTTGATGTGAAATCAGTCTTTTTGCATGGAGATCTACAAGAGCAAGTATATATTGATCAACCCCTTGGTTATGTGAAAAAGGGAAGTGAGGAGAAGGTATACAGGTTAAAGAAGGCTCTATACGGTCTAAAACAAGCACCACGTGCTTGGTATAGTCGTATAGATACCTATTTTTCTAATGCTGGCTTTCAAAGGTGTCCATATGAGCATACTTTCTACATTAAATCTGGAATTGCAGGGAAGTTCTTGGTGGTCTGTTTGTATGTAGACGAACATATCTACACAGGCAACAATGATGAGATTTTTGCTGAATTTAAGAACTCTATGATGACTGAGTTCGAGATGACTGATCTGGGAAGATTGCACTATTTTCTTGGCATAGAAGTACTACAATCATCGACTGGAATTTTCATCACATAAATAAAGTATGCTCTGGAGGTTTTGGAGAAATTTGAGATGAAGGATTATAATGCAGTTGCAATCCTAGCAGACCCAGGACTGAAGTTAACTATGGATCCTGATGGCAAGAAAGTTGGCAGCACGTTCTTTAAGCAAATTGTCGGAAGTTTGATGTATCTTACAACCACAAGGCCCGATATCATGCTTTCAGTAAGTCTCATCAGCAGGTTTATGGAACATCCAACCGAGCAACATCTCTCTGCTACGAAAAGAATCTTGCGTTATATAAAAGGTACATTTGATTTTGGTGTTCTTTATAAGAGGGGAGAAAAGTCAGAGCTTGTTGGATTCACTGATAGTGATTATGCTAGTGATGTGATAGAAGAAGCACGTCTGCTTATGTTTTTATGATGGGGTCAGGACCAATTTCATGGGCTTCAAAGAAACAGCCAATTATGACCTTATCAACTACTGAGGCTGAGTTTGTCGCAGCAACAGCTTGTGCTAGTCAGGCCATTTGGTTGAGAAAGTTACTTGAAGAGTTGAGTTATGAGCAATAAGGTCCAACAACAATTTATTGCGACAACATGTCTGCAATCAAGCTCTCAAAGAATCTGGTCTTTCATGGAAGGAGCAAGCATATAGATGTTAGATATCATTTTTTGCGTGATCTGTGTAAGGATGGTGTGATTGATATGGTCCATTGTAAAATTGAAGATCAATTTGCAGACATACTGACCAAGCCTCTTAGGTCAGCTGTGTTTGTAAAACTCCGAGGTCTAATGGGTGTGTGTTCAAGGAAAGTAGTGATTGACAAAGAAGCAGATGAAGGTTGCTGGAGCTTTCTATGTAAACTGTTGCTTAAAGAAATTTAAGGCATCAGTTTAAGGGGAGATATGTTGAGTAGTATTTTTACTATTTACTGTTTGTTATTTCTTTCTGTTCAATAAGTCCTAGTCAATAGGAGTTTACCAGTTCTTTAGGAGTATCCCAACGGCAGTTTGTTATTAGAGGGATTATGTTTGCTATTTTTCTGATTTGCTTGTTACTGTACTGCTATATATATCTCCTCTGTTAATGAATAAAGTATCGAAGTCATTCAGATTCAACTTGTTTATTGCTTTATATTCAAACTAGTTTAACACAGGTTTTGTACCCACAAATAGACAATCTAGGTATTCAGTCTAGTGGGACAAGAATATACAGGTTTTGACGTTTTGTATCCCCAAAAAAAAAGTAATAATAATAATAATAATAATAATAATAATAATAATAATAATAATAATAATAATAATAATAATAATAATAATAATAAATAGTGACTAAGACACATAAAAGTATAAAACCTTTTGGTTATGTTATAAAGGTTAACATTTTTTTGGTAATTAGGAAGCTTAAATTTTTAACAGTTTTTTGCTAATTAGGAAGGCCAGATTGCTTTAAACCATTTGGTTATGTTATAGAGGTTATTTATACATTTGGAAAGAAACTACTTAGTACAAACACTAGCTAGCTAGTATCATTACCCTGACTAAATTTTATATGTTTTTGGCAACAAGATGTTGCAATTCGTTTGGAAATGCTCACTTTTAAAGTTGATTCGGAAAAGTTAATAATTTGGACTATGTGATTATCCTAACTATGCAATCTGTTTAGCAAAAAATACATAGCTATAACTCAAGAATATGATATCGTGAGTTTTGTCGATTTACATTTTTGGTCCAAACATTATCTTTGTAAATTTAAGAACATGTAAAATTTATCCCAAAACTGCTAGTTTTCTTATACGTTCACGGCTAAATTTCAAAACTATTCCTTCAAGTTGTCACTCAATTTCGATGTGGTCCTTTAATTGGTAAAATTCTCAATATTACTCAAAATCAAACCAATCGAGTTCAATTCAATCCTTCTATTGAGTTAAGGTTTTTTTAACGACAGAATAGTAAATTCACCTAAATAGTTTTATTGTAAGTAATATAATAAAATAATTAAGTAAATATCAAAATATTAAAACACGTACTAACACGCACCAAGAATACACAAGAACACACACATATAGATTCAAACACATACTAACGCACCAACACACACATGCCAACAACAAATTCAACTCTCTCCTCATCATTTTCATTCCCAAACTAATATATAATAGAACCCAAAAATCAATAGCAATTCTTGATTTTATAATAATAATTAAACATATTACAGAGATTATGAGGGTGTTCGGCAATGACTTATAAGTTGATCAAACCAACTTATAAGTCATTTTGTATTAAAGTTAAAATTTAAGTTTATTTATAAGTCATTTTAAGTCGACTTATAAGTAAAAACGCTCGGCACTAATTTGACTTATAAGTGAGAAATTAAGTTAAAACAAGTTGTAAAGGTATTCGACTGATAATGACTTAAAAGTTAAAATAAAATATAAAGATTACTAAAAAATACATTAATAAAAAGATACATTGATTCAATATCATATCATAAGAATTACTATTTTTTTTTCATTATCGAGTACATGATTTTGAACACAAGTTAAATTTAAAAGTCTTGTTATGTATTACAATAAATTTACAGTAAATTATAATCCACTTCCTCATGAATTTATCTTGAATTGGGATCTTTTGACTCAACTTTATGTCAGTTTTACTGATGGAGCAACCCCCCTTTTCACCTTAAATTGGTCAAAATATGCAGACTTTTTTACTTTTCGCGAAGGATTAGATCCAGTAACTAGGGATCTATGGCTGACCGATATTGCACACCATCATTTAGCTATTGCAATTCTTTTCCTAATAGCAGGTCATATGTATAAGACCAACCGGCGCATTGGTCATGGCCTAAAAGATATTTTAGAAGCTCATAAATGTCCCTTTACAGGCCAGGGCCGTAAAGGCCTATATGAGATCCTAACAACGTCATGACATGCTCAATTATCTCTTAACTTAGTTATGTTAGGCTCTTTAACCATTGTTGTATCTCACCATATATATTTTTATGCCCTCCTTATCTATATTTAGCTAGTCACTATGGTACACAATTGTCGTTGTTCACACATCACATGTGGATTGGTGGATTTCTCATAGTTGGCGCGAAACTTATCAATACATGATATTGGTAAGAATTATAAGAGAAACTCACTTATTACACATCTTTCAAAAAAAAATACCACTAATGGAGGCGTAAACATTTGCCATATATATATATATATATAGAAAATCACCCAAAATTGAGGCGTAATGGGTCAGATACTTTTAGCCTTGAATTAAGTATATGTTTATTAGTTGGTACGAAAACCGGCACTCATTACTCAAATTAAATGGAACATCTGTTTTTTCTCATGGGGAATATATGTATAATTGTATATAAACAACCTCAGAGTTATCTTGTCTGATCCAATACAGGTAGACCAATATATTCACAGAATCCTGGTTGAAGAAGGCATAAGATGATAGCAACATTGATGGATTTTTTTTCGGAGATGTTATATGAGAAGGCAGCAAGCGTTGACAAGTCTCTCGAGTTGTATGAAGGGATGTATCACTCGTTGATACAGGGGGAGCCTGATGAGAATGCCAACATTGTGTTAGGGGATATGAGGGCTTGGATTGATGAAAGAGTTAAAAGGTATGGTCCCAAATGTAACGATAACTATATAATTATGTAATACTTAATAAACTAAATATTATCTGGGTGGGATTGATTTCTTCCAAATTCTAAAGATGTGGATTTGACAAAGTCCCTTATGTGTTAATTTGATATTTGAAATTGTAATGTTATTTCCTAATGATTTGTTTCTGTGTTCAAGTGTTCGAATATATATATTTTTATGGGTTTGATCGGGCTCCTCATCTTGGGTTCGGCCCAAGGGCCCATCATGCTCAGCGAATTACAAGAGGACTCTAGTCCGAAAAGGCTTGGGTAAGAGTTCTAAACCCTTGTGGTTCCTTACCGATTAATAATCCCATTGGTTCAAGATAATTGAATCTGGGTCCAATAAGGATTCTAGGCAGAACACTCCTAACAGGGGTAGTAAGTAACCGAGTGAACCCTATAAATACTCGAAGAACAGTGAAAGCGAGGTACGATATTATTGACCCTATTAAATATTTGACCTCCATTGTTAACATACCTTGAACCTATTACTTACTCTCAAACCGGAGGAGTCCACAAACGGCCCAAACCGTTGGGACTTTTATGCAGGTATGCGTCCGGCGAGTTGGTGGAACGCGCGGACAGAATCAAGCGTTAACATTGGCACTAGAAGGAGGGCCTATTAGTAGTAATCTCTATTTTTAATCAAAACAATTCATATGGCGACTTCGCAATCACAACGAAGCCACCACAATCTACATGGACCGACCCAGTCTCGATCACAACCTGAGACAGTAGCGGAGAGGAAACAACGCCTCCAGCAAATTCTCGACCGTAAAAAGGCTCTCGATCTCCATCGAGAAGAGCTAGATAAACAGTACATGAAATTGAATGAAGTTGGGCAAAATCTTTTGAGCCAGAGAGGCTTGGCCTCCCGCTCAACACCCTATAGATGAAGAGAAGATCGACCTCTTAGGAGACATCGAGACGACGGGCCGGTCCAATCCAGATCTATTTAACACCAGGGACCTGAGAAAACGGGCCCGGTCACCTTCAAGAAGAAGCCGGTACGAAAGTTCTAGGAGAAAGCCGAGTTTGAGAGGAGCCACACCGGAGAGTCATCTCCCAGAAGAGTGGTGGATCAACCTCATGGAACGAAGAAGACCCGGGCCTCTCCTTTCACCAGAGACCTTGCTAATGCAAATATTGATAGAAAAAATAAAGTTCCGTCGAACTTGGAGATGTATGACGGAACCAGAGATCCCCATGATCACACTTTCACTTTCGAGCAGGCCATGCTCTTCCATGGTCATGATGAGGCAGCCATGTGCCACCTATTCCTATCCACCCTGAAGAAAATTGCCCGAGAGTAGGTTATCTCCCTTCCCCTTGCGTCTATACGCTCGGTGGGCTGACTTGCAAGAACAATTTCACACCCGGTTCGGCAGTAACAAAAGATGATCACATCCCTCACACAGGTTAATCAGAGGCCGAACGAAACGCTTCGACAATATATTAAAAGATTTTGAGAAGCCGTATCCAAAGTCAATGAAATAGATCCGAAAACAGGTTATCCACTTTTTGACTATGGGATTAAACGTGGACAAATCTAGTAGGTTGATCGAACAAATCATCTCTAAAACGCCCGAGTCCTTGCCCGAAGCTTATGAGAAAGTGGATAAATTTGTTGAGTTGGAAGAGGCACTTGCCAACCTTCGGGGTACCTCGAAAAATACAGGTGATCTTCACCAGAGAGACCCCCGAGGCGAAGACGCCGATAAAAAATATAACAATAACAAAGGGAATGGCAAGAAGGACTCTCATGATAATCGGATAGAAGCCAGTCTACTACGTAAGCCATGCTCTTCAGGATGTAGAAACCAGATATCTAAACCTAGAGAAGTTGGCTTACACACTGGCCATTTCTAGTCAGAAGCTTTGACATTACTTCCACGGGAGAACAATCACTGTATTCACAGATCAACCCCTTCGAAAAGTGTTGTATCGACCCGAATCTTCAGGAAGGTTAGCAGCATGGGTTGTAGAGTTAAGCCAATTTAACATTGACTTTCTTCCTCGGACACAGCAATCAAAGGCACAGGCTCTTATTGACTTCATCATCGAGTGCTCCTTTCCCGAAAAAAGAAGCAAGACCCGGCTAAAACCTCTGATCCATTAGATTTAGCATGGACCTTATACGTCGATGGGTCTTGCGTAGGATCGTGAAGCGGAGCAGGAGTAATCCTCACCTCACCCCCGAAAGGGGTTTAAGGTGCAACAATCCATCCGATTCAGGTTTCCCAGAACTTAAACTGGCCCAAAGTCTAGAAGTGAGAAATCTGGTGATTTACAGCGACTCCCAACTTGTAGTAAAGCAAGTCGTAAGAGAATATAAGGCTAGGGAAACACTCCTTCAGGCTTATCTTCAGTTGGTGCAGACACTTCTTACCTACTTTCTAAAGTATCAAATCATCGAAGTAATTAGATTAGAAAACACAATGGCCGACGCTCTTTTAAAGTTAGCTATAACGGACCAAGGAGATTTGGAAGGATCTGTTTACCTAGAAAACTTACAGCAACCGAGCACAACGGTCCAAACAGTGATGGACATTGAATCCGAAGACTCCTGGATGACTCCGATACTCAAATTTTTAAAAAGTGACGAGCTACCCGAGGATAGAGCTTTGGCCCGAAGGATAAAGTTCAAGTCTACAAAATACTGTCTCATCGAGGATAAGTTATACAGAAAATCTTACTCATCGCCGCCGTTACTCTTCGATGCTTGGGTCCGAGGGAATCCGATTACGCACTTCGGGAAGTTCATGAGGGAATCTGTGGAGATCATATAGGAGCAAAGACACTTGCACATAAGATATTAAGACAAGGATATTTTTGGCCAATCATGCTTCAGGATGCCAAAGACTTAGTTAAAAAATGCCATAATTGTCAACTATTTGCTTCAGTATATCACCAGCCTCCTGAAGAGCTCACTCTAATACTATCTCTGATATATTTCGCAGTTTGGCGGATAGATATCCTCGGACCACTCCCACAGGGTAAAGGTCAAGTGAAATTCGTGGTTGTGGCAATTGACTATTTCACCAAATGGGTCGAAGCCAAACCTCTCGCAAAGATTACCGAGAAGACATGTCTTCAGTTACTTAAAGAGCAGGTGGTTTATCAGTTTGGCATCCCAATGGTCCTAGTCTCAGATAATGGTCTACAGTTCATGGGGAAAGAGTTCGAAGGCTTCCTGAAAGAACTTAACATCCAACATTGACGGACCTCGGTAGCCCACCCTCAGGCAAATGGTCAAGTGGAAGTCACGAACATGTTGCTACTAAATGGTATAAAATGGAGACTTGAGGAGGCAAAGGGAGCTTGGCCCGAAGAGCTCATATATGTCCTCTGGGCTTATCGAACAACTCCTCGAACAACAATAGGTGAAACGCCTTTTAAACTTTCTTACGAAGCCGAAGCCCTGACACCTATTGAGATAGGGATACCTTCTTCCAGAGTCCAAAACTTTGACGAAAGTCTCAATAGCGAAGGGCTTCGGGATAATTTAGATTTGTTGGAAGAAGAGCGTGATGCTGTGGTTCTCAGATTAGCCACTTATCAACAACGTACAGCTCGACACTTCAACAAAAAGGTCAAGAATAGGACATTCAAAATAGGGGATCTAGTTCTTCGGCAAGCCGAAGCTTCTACACCTCGGGAAACTAGAAAATTAATGCCTACTTGGGAAGGACCATATAGGGTTATCGAGGTATTAGGATCGGGAACCTACAGACTTCAGAAAATGGATGGCATGGACATCCTGAATACATGGCATGCTGCTCGGCTTCATAAATATTATCAGTAATAATAGTGTGTTATCTGCTCAGTTTTTTGAGGCTAGAATGTTGGCCAATAATATTATCTTTTCGAAATAAATGAGAACTCTTCTTATATTTTATCTTTGTGTTTACTGTTTTTACATACATTTTATATACATCTGCTAACTTCATCAGCAGTTTGCTTGATAAGGTTAACAGGGGGAAAGAAGTATAAATAAACAGCCACATGCACAGATAATAAGAGTTAACTCATGAGAAAAGATAGATTTAACATTGACAAATATTTAGAGAAAGTTAAGTGTGACATTATATCCCAAAAAAGGAAAAAAAATTAGTACAAACTAGTCATCGGGAATGATAATTCCTAACTCATTCGGGATTATGGCCTTATTTCTCTCGAACCAGTTACTCGGGCGTATTCGAAGTCGTCGTTGAACTCGTTTACCACTGCATCCTGAACATCTTCGTGGAATTTGTCTGATATTTTGTACTCATCGATGACTCTTTGGCCGAAGACTCGGCGTAAGGAACACTTGGAGAAGCGGGGGCAACAGGACCCTTCAACCAATCGGCTTCCCTCGACGTCCAAACCTTCAATGATCATGTTGGGACATTATCCTTGAGTTCCTCATTTGATCGGTCTGGACCCGAATCATATCGCCCGATTGGTCAAGTTGTTCCTTCTGCCTTTGAAGGAGGAATTCGAGTTCTTTATTCCTCGTCTCCGTATCCTCGACCCGTTTTGTAGCTGTCTCGGCTTGTTTGATAGCCTCCTCGGCTCGGGCTCCAATTTTGGGACATTTTTCATGTCAGCAGTAAAAACCTTTTCCCGCAAGGGCAGCCATCTCCTTGTCATTTTTGGCCTTCTTCATCCGCATCGCCTCATAATCATTCTTCATAATGTGGAAGGCATCATGCTAAATGCGAAGTTGAGTGCAAACTTTTTGTATACGTCTCCTTTGCCTCAGCACATTCTTCGGAAGACTTCTTCAGATCACGCTCCAAAATCTTCACTTGGTTCAGAGACTTAGAGAAGAAGACCATTTCCCTGCATGACAATGTTCAGGAATTAAAAGACAACAAATAATGATTGGGTTATGTTTTTTACGATAAGCTCGTCAACAAAAACCTACTAACCTTAGCATGGAAAGAAAATAACATTTCCATCAGAGTCTTCAGATCGGCCCTGATCGGCCCCAGCTGTATTCAAACGGGATCATTGACGATACCAAACCTTCAGTCGATGTCCCCACAGCTTCAACCCTCAACTATTCTGTCACAATTGGGGTAGGAGAAGGTCCTTTCTGTTTCTTCCTCAGTAACGCCTCTTCCTCTAAAGAAGGAGATTCAACGTCAAGAGGAGCAATCACTACAAGCTCCTTCTCTTGGTCCACCAGCATCTGAGATAGCGCTCGAGAGCCCCACCAGTCGCCGCAGTCAGTTCGACTCTAGTTATAGATATTATTTTCATCTCCCACCTCGACCGAGGAGAGACGTACTAGTCTTTTCCGTTTGCCCCCGGACTTGTTTGTTTTGGGCGCCCCGGACACGGCTGGAGATCCCTCAGCTCTCACGGCCTCTTCTGGACGGGCAGATATAGATGCCCCTACGACAACTACACCTGGTGTAATCGGCGCCTCAGTACCCGCAGACTTTTTACTTCGGGCCATCTTTACTTTCTCAGCACCGGACAACTTAGTCCTCGAGACTCCAGCGACTTCTAAAATCGCTTCAGTATTGGGGTTCTTGCCGGAGTCAGCCACTGTGAAATCAAAAGATAAAATGGGTTCAACATTTCATCAAATCTCAAATAAAACACATTCAGAAAAAGTAAAGAGACTTACAACCATGTGAGGATAACCAGTCTTGGTCATTAAGGAACGACCGGTTCCACTTCACTGAAGGTCACTTGGAATACAAAGCCTCGAACGCCTCCAACCTTCTTGTGGGAAATCCGATTTGGATTTCAATTGGTCCTTGTTTGGGTTTGACCAAGGTCCAACCAACTCAGTGTCCGGCCCCTTAATGAAACCAATTCCCATGCCATCCTTTATTACTAGAAGGGTATCCATTAGGGTCTCCCTACCTGAATTCTTTATTATCTGGAAAAAACCCCTTCTCTTTACAGGCGGTAAGGGAAAAAAATTGATAGAAGAAATCAATGGTCGGGACTATATCCTCAGAGGAGCAGAAAGCGATAAAACTATTCAAATGAATAAAAAAATTCGGGGATAATTGATTTAAGCTAAGCCCGGTGGTGTGTAAGAGTTCAAGAACGAAGGGGTGAAGAAGAAACTGCACCCCGAAGAGGAGCAGTTGCCGATGCATGGGAATCCATCCCCCTTCGGGTTGCCAGTTATACTCTCTCTTGTACTTCTGGTCTCCTAATTTCCGTATGAATCGGGAATATAAAATTTCGTCTCCAACAGATCAAAAAAGGGGGGTTTTATGGAAGAGGGAATATTAGCTACTCTATAGTCAAGGGTAAAATATTTAATTCCTATTGTATTCCTCCTACATCCCTCGTTCGTTCTACAATCACCAAACAAACCGGTTTCCATGGCTCACCCATCCGGAATTCTTGGCTTCGAGCATAGACTGTAACTTCGCCTTCAACATTGGGAAGCACGAAAGTAACGTGCTTCTTTGAGCATATCTTAACCCCTAGCCATCCACGAAAGGAAGGAAGGACGATAGAACAAACTTACTTGAAGTATTCCGGGAAATGGGAACGGCGGCTGGATTTCTTAGGGCAGTTTATTTATGTCCTAGATCAAATAAAGCGACGATGCAGAGGTTTTCATTGCAAATGGGAGGATTAGTTTTTCTCATGAAGAAAAATAGTAGATTTACTGGTGGGAAGTGACGAGTGTGTTGTGTTTTTAGTGTGTGTTTTTTGAAATTTACTATTTCCCTATATGAGTAAATATCCGACGGATCGAAAATCATTGGTCATCCAACGGGGTTAGGAGGCGCAATCAGAGTGATTTACGGCGGGATAGTGTATAACTAACTAAGATGTCGTTAATTGCTTTGTTAGCTGTTTCTCTAGTATCCTATTTTCAAAAAATATCAATAATCGATTGTTCATGTTGGGCCGGTTTTATGTTGAGAATAGGATTGGTTGGGCCTTCAAAGTGAAAAGAGGTGGGCCTGAGTATACATAATTATGACAAGATCGTGCCTTTAAAAGGGGCACCGATACTGAATCAAGTCTCATTTCGCCCTCGGGAAGACACCCTTTAAGGGAATCCCTAAGGGAGTGTCCCTCTTCAGCTCAAATACTTTTCGAGCACCTGAAGGGGGGGGGGGGGAGGGAGGTGCCCTCCGGTATTGAACACCTTTAAAGAGTCACCTAGGAGCATCTATCTTTCGGGTCAACGCTTTCGGACGCCTGAAAAGGATCGGTGCGGGTTCGAGTGCCCTTGGTTTGATGCCTTCGGGCGCTCCGAGGTGCTCCATTTCCGTTTCAAGTGATTCTAAGAATTCCGGGTGACTATTAGAGCTTCTAGTTTTACTCCCCACAGTACATGTTTTTCTCTACAAAGGGAGTTAGGGGCAATGTTCGGGATATATATTCCCTTCATGGGCTTGATCAGGGCTCCTCATCTTGGGCTCGGCCCAAAGGGCCCTATCATGCTCAGGCGAATTACAATGAGGACTCTGATCCGAAAAGGCATTGGGTAAAAGGAATTTCTAAACTACTTGTGGTTCCGTTACCGATTAATACTCCCAATTGGTTCAAGATATTTGAATCCTGGTCCCAATCACAGGATTCTAGGCAGAAAGATCATAGTCCCTAACAGGGGCAGTAAGAGTAGCCCGAGTTGAAACCCTATAAATAACTCGAAGAATAGTGAAGGCGAGGTACGACATTATTGGACCATACTAAATATTGTGACCTCGCATTATTAACATACCTTGAACCTATTACTTACTCTCACACCGGAGGTGTAATGACCCCACGATTTTTCTAGAAATTTTTATTCAGGTCAATAACTTTAAATCAATGTTTAATTAAATTCGCTTCTATTTTGTGTGTATTGATTTAAAACCCATAAATGAATTTGGGGTAGCCTATGTGTGGTTATTTGTTAGATTGAATTTATTGAATAGTCCGAGCATTATGGACTAGGCCTCCGCGTTTATTAAGCAAGCCCAATGAGCTATCTTATGGCTTTGTAGAGGGTTAACATTATTATTGTGCCACCAAGGGGATTTCCTAGTAAGTGGGGCTGGTCTTGTTTATTTCCTTATTAAACAAGACCCCAGATCCAAGTTCTTAGCGTTGGGTTTTGTAGCAAGCTGAATCATCCAGCTAAGGCGACTTAGTAAGCCCAAGACATGGAGCCACCCGACCTCATGCATGGCTTTACTGTTGATGGCTGATTTAAAAGGTTTTTTGGCGTGTAAGTACCCCCACTAGCCGCGCTAGGCCAATTGGCCTATTCTGTGTGGTACGAAGACCCCAGGCATGCGAATGTCCAACCTCGTCGACATTGATGGTAACTGAGAAGTGGTGAAGCCTTTCACCTAATCATGCCTAACCCAAGTGGGTATAACCCTTTACCACCACGGCGTATATTGGATATCTACTACACTGAGTTATATAACCCAGCGAATGGGTTTTTTTTTAAAAAAAAAAAAAAAAAAAAAAGGTTTCTCTTATAAATGGAGACCCATGTTCTCTTGGGGAAGTTGGCTGAGTTTTATGCAATACTGATACAAGAGAGATTACTATGAGCTGGAGAGGTAAGAGTTAAATCTTGGGAGAAATTCTTGCCATTTTGGGAGAGGCGAATGGGATCCCGAAAGCTAGGGAAATTAGAATATCGAAGAACCGAAGAGGTGAGGCTTCCTTTCTATTTCAAACATTTATTTTACCCCTTAGTCTAGTTTAAATTCGCTTCCTGATGGAGTCAGTAAGGTGTCGAGTCGAGCATAATCCGTTGTAATAGGAGATTGACGTTAATCCCTGAGTCGTTGAGTGCAATGCAGGCACTGCATAGATATAATACAAGGTTAGTGACTCAGGCCCTAGTCGTATTGATGACCCTACCCTTATCACTTAAGCAAATATCGGAAGGACCGAGAGTTACCCGATGCGTTTCGTACGCCTCACCCTGAGCTCTTGGACCCTAAGCAACTAGGTTAGGTACCCCGGTGGGTTACCCGACCCCAAACTCTATCATGTTTCCTATAGCGGGATCCTAATTATCAAAACCGAAGGCAATTAGCCTTTGATTTCCAATGGGTTTAAGTTCAATATTGGAAATCGAAGGACCTAGCTGTTTAGCTGTAGAGGTGCTTGGTTCAGTCCAACTGCGATTGTGATATAGACGAACCAATAGGTTATTTCCCCGAAACTCCAAACTTTCAATCCCTGAAGAGGGACTTTTAGTCCCGCCCTTCGACCCCGAAGCCAAAAAGTATTTCCCGAAGGAGAACCCGCAGTCAAATCACTGGAGGTGACGGGCTATCCGACGCCGCCAAACCCAGAACCTTGACTATTTCTCCGAAGTCACTAAGCGAGTCGAGCAGTAGTTCACACCGATCCCAAAGTGGTTCCCTGAACCACGAGAGATCCCGAACTCACAAGAGGTTTCCCAGGGGGGAAATCCGTAGTCCTCGAACCCGAAGGTGCGGATAAGCTGCCAAAGGTTCCAGCTCAGTACTGGAACCTGAAATAGAAACTTTAAATCAACCGAGTACGGCTCGGACCTGACTTTTTTAAAGTTAAAAATCCGAAGCCGAAGTCTTTAGAATGACGTTGAGGCTCAAACGTTTGACTATCCGAAGCCAAACGCAAGATACATCTAATACCAAAGAAGGACCCTGATGTATGGGCGGCTCCCCCTATCACGAGAAGTTCCCGAATGGGGAGCCGAACCTAACATCTTGACTTTAGAGGGTTGGTCCAGACCCAAAGGAATATCCTTAGTCCTTCATGGGACTTCATAAGCAAGTCGTTTGAATGTAGTGGGTGGTCGCAGAATCCCCCACTGGTCCGACGGTGACTCTAAACCGATAGTGACAAGGACCTACAGATTTTAGGATTGGCTTGTCAGACCTCTTGTAGGAAAAGATAAGTCCAACGAAGTTCATAAGTACCCCTTAAGTGAGTTTATTCCTATTTGTTGTTAATGCATAGCTATGACTGATCCATAATGCATAATTAATGAATCATTATAGGGGTACACGTCAGAACAAAAATCGTTGAGTAAATTTGTATAAGTAGCAAAACAGGCAAGTATCTAAACCTTAAGCACTTACTTTTATTTTGTGCAGCACAGGTATATGTTATGCAAGTTTCTTAATCTTATACTTTTCGCGCATATTGTAAGTATCTAATCTCACATTACTGAATGCAAGTTTTCCCGACCTCGAGATTATATAAATAAATGCAAGTTCCCGACTATCTTTACATTGAGCAAGTCTGAATAATCATATTTTGTGCGAGTTACTATTACATGTTACAAAAATCCTCGAATTAAGCTCGAGTCCTAATTCCCAAACATGTGTTGCTAAGAGGTTTAATTGTTTAAAATTTTTTCCACTATCGATATTATTGGCATTACGCAAATAGTGCATTTGATTTTGGTTATATTGTTGGAACAGTAGAACAATTTAAGGTTCGGATGTTCACGAACTATTCTAAGAAAAGTCTAGCCATTTGTTTCGGCTAGATATATTGCATGTGAAATTAATTTAAAAGCTATCCCCAAACCCACAGTTGGGTACCGGATTTCTTAGACTTGGGATGAACAACCCCATGATGGGAGAGTAACCTAACGTATCAGAAAGACGGTACCACGAGATAAGAGTTTACATGGTATGCATATTCAAAGGGTATAAAAGGTTGATCCCCCTTGCGTACACACTCTAATAGTTAAGCAACCTAAGGGGGGGTCGGTCAAGGTGACCGATGCCTCCATCGGTGTATGTTCATAGTCCTACTTTGAATGTTTTGAAGTTTAATAATCAATCTGGCATATCATTATACCGATCAATTGGAATATCTTGTATTTCCATTATTCACTTTGTTGTAATTCAGTTACAAGTTATTCTTACTAAGGAATACAATTGAAATTATTTATCTTCATACTCATGATATACCCCTTGTTCGTTTCACACTTGCTGAGCAAACTCGTGGCTCACAAACATTGCTATATCATGAAAATATAACAGTTTAAGCCCAAGTGGGGCTCGAGCAAAGATAAGGGCAAAAGAGAAGATGAAGTTCTAGGCTTTCGGATGGACGCATCACAAGCAACACACCATCTATTTTAAACTGTTTTGTCTGGACTTCGGAATTAATGTACCCCGAAACGATAATAAGTTACTTTTGTATGCTTCGAAATGTTAACATTAAGGTTATAGACCTTGGGACCCTTTGTACACCCTTTTTAAAACTGATCAAATATATGAATAATTTAATCCGCATTTAGTTGTCAATATATTGATTGAAGGTGATTGAATGTCGAATGATTGTGAGCCCCAAGTTTCGAGGTATTGGTAACTCCTAGAATTTGGGGGTGGTCATAGGAGGAGGTCCAACAACGGTCCAAGTCGTTTGGGACTTTTTTGTAACAGGTACGCCGTCGGCAAAGTTGGTGTGGGAAACCCCTCTCCGGCGGCGGACAGGAAGCACGCGTTAACATTGGGCGTTAGCAAGGAGGGCCTTTTAGTAGTAATCTTTGTTTTTAATCAAAAACGATTCAAATGCCCGGCGTCTTCATCTCACAACGAAGCCCACCACAATTCCACATGGACTGACCCAGTCCTCGATTAACACCCTTAGACAGTAGCGGAGAGGGAACAACGCCTCCAATAAATTCCTCGAACCGTAAAAAGGCTTCCTCGATCTCCAGCAAGAGGACTAGATAAACAGTACATGGAATAGAATGTAATCTATCTATGCAAATCTATTTGAGCCAGAGAGGCTCGTCCACCCGCTCAACAACCCACCTATAGACGAATAGACGAACGACCCCTAGGATGAGGGTGTTATATACACATAATTTTAGGTACCTTTGATCTTGAAACTTTGTTTAGCTTTTGGGACAATTTATATGGTTTTTAGGTAATTTTATCTTATTTCTAGATAATTTAAGTTTCGTAGTTACTTTTACAGTCTTTTATGTTGCTCTTGATGCATTTTTTATATTGTGATTGTAGGAATTAAAATAAAGATTTGCTTCGTATCGATTGTATGCAATGACTCAAGTTACCCGTGACTTGGATATCCCTTGCCCGAGTGGTGATATGGTGAAAATTAGTGTTTGGGCGAACGCTCGGTTGTTAGTTTGATGAAATTTGGAAGTTGAGCATCGCACGGCGTTGGAAAGCGTGCATGGCGACCCTTCGTGCGTCGACACGTCCCACAGCCACGAGACAAGCCCGTGCTTGGATATTCATGTCCGAATTGTAACTATTGGTGAAAATTAGTGTTTGGTGATGCTCGGTGTTATTGATTTAGATGACAATTTTGGAAGTTGAGCGTATGAAAGCACGACGTTGGAAAAGCGTGCACCGCGTGCGGCGTCGCCAAGCCACTAGCGGACGAGCAGCACGCACGTAGCAGCAGGTGGGGCCCTAGGTAGGCGCTGGGCGCGGGCGTCGTACGGTGCGCGCGGGCCTCGCTGCAGGCACTGGTAACGCTTCCCGGCGTTTGGATATGCGAGCGAACAGACGGGCGCTGCGCCTGGGCGACCAAGCAGGCGCTGGGTGCGGGCGCATAGGCGGAAGCGGGTACTGCCTCGGCAGGCAGGCGGCAGCACGCGAGCAGCAGGCAGGCGCCAGGCGAGTGGTCCAGGGCCAATGGGCCGCAGGCGTCGCGCCGGCATCCAGCGTGCGGGCATGCGGCAAGCCAGCGTGTGCCAACCAAGGCAATGGGCGTCGTGTGCGCCATGCACACATGCTGGATGCGCTACCCAGGCACCATGCGGGAGCGCGCCAGCAACCATGCGGGCTCACCAACAGCCGACCTAAGTGCCGATCTGACATATTTTCAGATGCAAACTGAGCTGCATTTATGTCCTGAATATATTGGCTAGGGTTTCTTGATGGAGGCCTATATATAATTCTCATTTGGAAGCTTCATATCAGACAACTCGAGATAAGAGAGACCACATTTAACATTCATACAATAGTGCTATAAAAGGCTTGCAAAATACAAGCTCGAATCAAGCCACAAGCCAAGGAACTCCATCAACAAGAATTGCAATATTGCAGGGGAGAGCCTACAAATCTTCAACCACCTAAAGGAGCAGCATCAGAATACTCTCAAAAGTGGTTTATTATCTCTAGAAAAGTCCTCCTCTTTTGTAATTCGAATTTGATGATGTATGAAATTGAAAATAGACTGTTTTTTTTAGCTATGATGAACTAACTTTCTATTCTAAGATTGCAATGGAACCCAACACCTAAATTGAATTGAATTCCTATCTCCTTCATTTGGATATTAGTTAATCATGGTGTTAAATTGATTCTCATATCGTCTTATGCTATCTTAGATTAACTTGCTTGGCCACGTAAATACCTTAGGGAACCATATATGAACTTGAGCGAGCCGGAATTATCGGTTAAGACCTAGATTATGATATCAACGTGAGAGTTAAAGATTAGTTGTGGGTTATTAATTGGATTAAGTGACGTTTGTCTTGTTAATAATCTGCATAAATAAGGTAACTAGAGAGTAGTTGGGATAGACATATACCTAACTACTGCATGCACACCAATTAGAATACTAGTCCCTTTAATGACTTCCGATGGGAAAAGTTGGTAAATGAGGGGACGGTTTCATGAGATTTGGTGACACAGTGTCCTTATTAAATCATGTCTTGAAATTGGTCTCTGGATAGTGTATATTATAGACATAAACCTATGCACCGCTTAGGATGATTTCGTGATTGACCATCGATAAAAGGCTCTTATGAAGTTTTGATTTTCTCGTTGTCAATTCGTATGATCATCTCTGATTTTAAAAAGAGAGAGTTATGATATTCAAAAGACGTGTTGGGGGCAATTTGTAAATCCTAGATCTTTTTATCTTTGAAATATTTTAACCGCATTTTATTCATTACTTGTCCTTACTGAAACTCAACCAATCAACAAAATTCAAATCTTCATCGTTTAAACTAGATCACATTGATAAACGAATTGGTACTTGGTTTTTTATTCGTCACAATTCCCTGGTGGGTATCGACTCATATCTTTATCAATATAGTACTTTGTGGACCGTGTATACTTGTACGGTGTGTGTTTATCAATTGTTAGAATCGTCCAAACAAAGTATTATTGGCATCGTTGATCGGGGAATATGTTTTCTAATAATATATAATACCAATATCAAATTTCAACTACGAACTTGGACCCTCATTTTAGACTTGTATAAAATTTTTTTTTTGTTTTGTTTTAAATAGGTAAATCTTGATTTGTTATGCCGAGGCTCCCAAGGGGGGGGGGGTTCTTGAGTTACTTCCATTACGAATCCCCAGAGAACGAGAGAAATAATTCGAAGACTGTGAAGAAAACGAGTTCGGGGTAATTACCCAATCAAAATACCATGGCTGAGGAAGGAGCCTAAATCCTTGAGGGAGCCCTGCCATGCCCTCTTTGTTACAGATTTTTGCACTCCAACGCATGTTCCAGGCCAACTATTGAGGCCATGCCACATCCGAAATTAAGCCAGGCACCATCCAAATGGACCAACAACAGTTTTACAGTTTGGTGGGTTACCTAATTACGACCCAAATGGCTCAATTTGATGAATTTTTTCTGTTCTTGAAATCTGTGACACATTTAAGTACACACAAGTTACCAATGATGCTAGCATCCAGACCTTCCGATTGATTTCCTTTCACACTTCGTGATAACGCAAAAAAGTTTGCGTGCATTCCGCTTCCTTTGGGCTCGATTACTACATGGAATGACTTTAGCCCAGCAATTTTTTGGTCCCAAAGTTCTTCCCACCCCGCCAAAACTGCAAGATTGAGAAATGACCATCCACATCGTATTGCTCAATATGATGCTGCGTCCTTGTATGAAGCTTGGGAAACGATTTAAAGATCTTAAAAGGAGATGTCCACACCATGGTATACCTCAATGGTTGTAGGAGTTCAGACAGTCTATAATGGGTTTTGACCAATGCTACCCGATCAAGTGTTTCGACGCAGCTGCAGGTGGTGCATTAATGGGAAAGAGCTTTAGCGATGCCTATAAACTCATTGGAACCTAAGGCTGCCAATAATTATCAATGGCCATCCGGAGAGGAGAATGCCACAAAAGGCAGTAGGAAAATTGGAGATTGATCCTTATCCCTGCCACCCCAATAACCCCCCACGCTCCCACAGAAAGTGGGAGGCTCTAGGAAACACCATCAATGCAGAGCATTTTCTAAAACATTGACCTTGTGAGTTGGCAATCCAGCCTATCCCGAGCAATTTGCAATCAATGCAGAATTCGTACAGTTTCGGTTGGTACCTAATAAATAGGCAGCTCAACATAACCCTCACTCCAATCAATACCATCCTGGATTGGAGGAATCCCACCAAATTTTCTCATGGGAGCAAACAAAAATAATAACCACAAAAAAAAAAAAACCCAAAAAAAATTTTATTCAGCTCATAGGCATCAATATCCCTCCATCGATTTCAAAACCAAACTCGACCACCTCATCAAACTTCAAAAACACCAATAAACCTCCAAACTCACCCTTTTAAGGCCTCAAACAGGAGACCAAAAGCCTAGTGTGGAGGAGTTATTTGGCTCAATCAAATGCACAAAATAAGTGCCTTCATTATAGAAAATCTAGAGTTTTTCAGATAGGCCAATAAGCTAGTGCCCACAATATCAGCCCTCCAAGTGCCTTACCCCAGTGATACCGAAGTCAACCCAAAAAGAAGAAGGTACTGAGCATTGCAAGGTAGTGACGATTCGCGACGTGGCTAAAGAAATGCCTGATGTTGTAGTGGATCCTCACATTAAAAATAGTTGATGAGGAGAAAAAGTAAAAAAAGAAGGAAGGAAAGATGAAGGAGCAAGAAAAGAAAGAAAAATGATCCAGTTTCTCACAAACTAGCGGGAAGTAAACAAGGTCCTATTTATCCACCAGGCCCGTTTCCCACGAACACAACGTCTGCAAAGAAACTTACAGTTGGACAAGCAATTCTCAACATTTTTGGATGTTTTTCAACAAATTGCACATAAACATCCCATAAGTTGAGCGCATTGGAGGCAAATGCCTAGTTTGATGTAAAGTTCATGAAAGACATTTTGTGCAAGAAAGAGAAGGCTTAAGGATTTCGAAACTATAGCTCATACCGAATGAATGCAAAGGAAACTTCCACCAAAGTTGAAGTGATCCAGGGAGTTTTAACATTCCTTGTTCAATCGAAAATCAATTATTGTTTGGGGAAACGCATTGTGCGATTTGGGCGCAAGTATCAATACCGCATGCCCCTATCCATTTACAAGAATTTGGGGTTAAAGGAAGCAAAGCCGACAAACTGTCACCTGACAAGCTTGCTGATAGATCAAATTCACGTATCCTATGGGTAAATTGGAGGATGTTCTGGTTACTTTGAAAATTTGATTCTTCCCAGTAGATTTTGTAGTTTTGGATTATGAGGAGGATCGGGATATTCCAATCATCTTGGGAAGGAACCATTTTTGGTGACGTGAAGAACACTAATCGACGTGCTAACTGGTGAATTAACTATGAGAGTGAACGATCAAGTAGTGAAGTTTCATGTGTTCAAAGAGCAATCAAACTCCCGAAGCAACAATGAGGATTGTTATCTTATCCCAAAAGGGGATGACTTGGTTCATAATTACCCTCCAAGGAAGGGTTGGTCTTAAAACTCTACTCGTGAAGAAGTGCCTAATAGAAAACAGCAACAGTGTGTGGGAAGGGGACAATGATGACTACAGCTGTTGGGTGTGAGCAAGAGCAGCCAAAAGATCCCAGCAGAGCCCCTTAACCAACTTAAAATGAGGGAAATCGTCAAGCTGAGGACTTTAACTCGAGACACTATTTGGGGAGCCAAGACCCAAATCTCCATATTTATTTTTTGAGCTATATTGTTTTTATTTTTTTGAATTTAAAAATAAAATAAAATAAAATAAAAATTGGTGTGGTTTTGTTTTTGATTTATATGATTAAATTGAGATTAATGTGTGTAATAATCCTGTGCTGCAGATAGGCGGTTACACCCAACATTGAAAAATCATCAACACAGCATAAATGCACTAATGCAGCACGCTGGAGCAGCAGAGCAGCAGCACGCTGAGCACCATAGCAGCAGCACGCTGAGCAGTAGGCGCGCGCGTGCGCACCACATGCCCGTGCGGACCTGCACCAACCAGTTTGGTGCATGTTTGTTATAACAGCCCTTATGCTCATTTTCTGTAGCCCATTCCATTTATCTCTCTCCATCCCACTCCAAAGCCAAACTTGCATGCATCTTCCCCAAACTCAAATTCGAGTTCCCTTACTTCAAATTGGGCATCTAATCTAGAAACCCATCATCATTTTTCAGCTTCTAACGTAGATTTTAACAAAGATTCAAAAGTTGTTGAAGGATTGCCATGGGTTTTCGAACTTCTCCAAGACAAGTTAAAAAGGCTATAAATTTCAAAATTTTTCTTGCTTGGAGCGCTGCTGTTTTAGTGGTTTTGCTTAGCAAGGTACATAACTATCTCCCCATTGCTAGGCTTTATAGTTGGTTTGGCTTGGTCTCCATTGCACTTACCAAACTGTGACCTTAAATGAGTGCACACTACCTGTTCCGATAAAATTGTCTGAGAGGGATTTTCTTTTGCTATTTGGGCCTGTTCTTCTTGAGGCATCTCTTCTGGTATGGCTTCCCAAACATCACCGAGGTGACATCTTCATCTTCTAAGCCAACCAAAGCCTCATGCCATAGAATTTTGTAGTCTGGAAGCATCCGAGCGACAACACACTATAATAATGTTGCTTGATTACCCCCAGTTGAAGTTCTCTATTCTAAATTCTAGTCTATTATAAACATCGAGGACTAAATGTTTGTTTTAAGTTTGGGGGGTGTATAATTTAAAGTGACTTATCTTATTTTGTCTAGTTCGTGTTGAGCTGTGTGGTAGATTGATTTAGTTATCTTATTTTGCGTTGGGCTATATAGAATGACCCGATGATATTTTACCGGTTAGCGCATTTTTTATCTAAAGTTAATGGCTTGAAGCATTGCTTAGTTACTCTTTAACCATTTTGACTAACACGCACTACTTTTTTGATCGTTAAGCTCTTCACATTCACTAGCGTGCTTGTTAAGAGTTAGATTATTACTGAGAAAATCTCCATTTACATTGAAGGACTTGGGGAGATTATCCATGAAATGTACAGAACTCACGTCATCAAGCCTTATTATGCCTACGCTAGACTATCATATAAGTTTGGGGGAATAAAAAAAAAAAAGAAAACAAAGAATTATTATTATATTTTGTTGACTAAGTTTAATTACGTGGCCATTCCTACTCGAGTTAATAGATCCTTAGGGGTGTTTTTACAACCTAAGTGCCCTAACGCTATCTGGTTTTGGAGTCAGTGATCAAACACTCTTTACATGGGTAGCTCAGAATAGCCTAATTTGATTAGACATTACACGGTCATATGCGCATATTTATTAAGGTGAGATGGAGCATAAAACGCACTAACCAATGTGATTAATTCTCGCTGCAATAATCCCTAGGGACCCCTTTCATATATGGTCGTCTTGTTTTGGTATTTATTGAGGTAATGATGAGTGTTGTATATTTATAGTAATAGATCCCTCATGAAGTTGAGTACATGCGATAGCTCACTCCTAACTCACATAAACAGGATGACACCAACACACGTATGGCACGGCTCTTGAGTAGGTTTTGAGCCCAGCCAATTTGTAAAATTGTAACTTTGGCGTTGCTCTATCGGCCCCTTTTGATCTTCTTCCTTTTGGAGGCCAATTCCTCGAGTCCTTTCCTTTTAAAGTTAGTTGTCAATTGTGTTATTTCAAAGAGTTTAATTGTATCCTTCGGTATTTTGCTTGAGAGGACGAGCAAAGGTTTAAGTTTTGGGGTATTTGATGAGGGTGTTTTATACACAACAAATTGGGTACCTTTGAACTTGAAAATTTGTTTGCTTTTGGGGATTTTAATATTATGGTTTTTTAGGTATATTTATCTTATTTCTAGATAATTAAGTTTCGTGTTACTTTTACAAATTTTAAGTTGCTTTGATGCATTTTTAATGTGATTGTAGGAAATTAAAATAAATGAGTGCTCGGCATCGATATTTTGCTATGACTCAATGTCCTGCGCTTGGATATCCGTGCCCGAATGGAGATATGGTGAAAATTAGTGTTTGGCGACGCTTGGTTTTTAATTATTTATGAAATATAGAAGTTGAGTGTGCACGAGCGTTAGAAAGCGTGCAACGGCGTTTCGGCTTCGACCACGCCACAATGGCCAGCCCTTGCTTGGATATCCGTGCCGAAATGGACAATAACTGGTGAAAATATTAGTGTTTGGCGATGCTCGGTATTTGATTTTGGGGGGGGTTGACATTTGGACAGTTGAGCGTCGCACATCGTTTGGAAGTGTGTACAACGTGCGGCGACGGCCAAGCCACGAGCGGCAAGCAGCATGCACGTGCAGCAGGTTGGGGGCGCCAGGCAGGCCGCTGGGCACGGGCGCTGTGCGGTGGTCGTGGGCCTCGGCAGCCTCGGCAAGGGCGCTGGGGCATTGGTACATTTGGGCAGGCGAGCTGCAGGCGGGCGATGAGCGAGGGCGGCCTGGCAGGCGCTAGGGCGCGCGCGCCGGGCCTCGACAGTAAGGCAGAAAGCAATCTAGCAGCAGGTCGGCGCCAGGCAAGAGGCCAGGGCGTGGGCGCGTGCGCGGACAGCCAGCGTGCATGCGTGCGGACAGCCCAAGCATGAGCCAACCCAGGCCATGGGCGCGCGCTAAGCGCATGCAGCCAGGCACCATGCGGCGCATGGCACACGCCGACCTGAGTGCGATCTGACATATTTTCAGTGCTATCCTGAGTTGCATTTTTGTCCTACTTATTGGCTAGTGTGCTCTTGATGGAGGCTAATATTATATTTTCTTTGGAGCTTCATATCAGTACATCTAGAGATAGAGAGGCCTATATATTACATCAAACAATAGTGCTAAAGGCTGCAAATCAAGCTGAAACAAGCCACGAGCCACAAACCAAGGAACTCAGTCAACAAGATTGGCAATATTGAAGAGGAGAGCTATAAAATCTTCAACCACCAAAGGAGAAACATCTGAATACTCTAAAAAGTGGTTTTTATCTCTAGAAAATTCTCATCTTTTGTAATTCGAAATTGGATGATGTATGCAATGAAATTGATGTATAATTGTAGCTAATCCATGAACTAACATTGTATTCTAAGATTACAAAGAAACGCGACACCTAAATTGAATGCATTTCAATCGCTTTGATAATAGTTAATCATGTGTGAATTGATTATCATAGCCTTTTCTTTCTAAGATTAACTGCTTGAAACCCGTAATTACCTTGGGAACCAAAATGAATTATGACGAACGAATTATAGGTTAAGACCTAGTAATGATAACATGCGAGAGTTCAAGATTGTTGTGGGGTTATTAATTTGGATTATAAGTGACCGTTTGTCTTGTTAATAATCTGCATAAATAGGTAACTTGAGAGTAGTTGGGATAGACATAATACCTAACTACCAACATACATAACAATAGAGAATCTAGTCTTTATGACTTCCGATGTGAAAGTTGGTAATTGAGGTGAACGGTTAATAAGATTTAGTGACACGTGTCTTATTAATCATTCTTGAAATT